>OY019133.1:22355852-23604185 GCA_955652365.1 Eristalinus aeneus | reverse complement strand
AATATTCTTAAACTGTCCAACTGAGTTGAACATCCCTCCAACACATGTCCTTTGTTCGCACCCTCTAAGCTCCACAGACATCCACAAACTTGAACTTGTCTTAAATTGTATCTATCCTCCGTCACGATTATGTGTTTCGGCAATGAGTTACGCTCCATCAATGTACAGAGTAATGCTACTTAGCACCAATTTTATGAACCCAACCCCCGAGCATCGCATTCGCGTGACGCCCCTAAGCACGCACTCTGCAAACTCCTGCGGAACAACTCCTGGTGCGAGCCTCACGCAAACAAACTCGGCACGTGCCATTCAAGTGTTGACCTTGCAACAACTTCTGCAACAAATCTCAAATGATCTAAAAAGTTTTGTATATGTTTTTTGTTTTTGCTGTTTTTTATAACCGCCAGAGTTTTCGAAAATCCATGTTTGATTGATTTTTTTTCGTCGTTTTTCGTTCCACATTCTGTTTGTTTTTTTCTGTTTTGGTTTTCCATTTTAATTGACATCACCAAGCAGGGGAGGCAAGGCATTGTTGTCGTTCTTTGTTCTGCCGAATGAAAATGTACTTCAAATGTTGCCACAACGACACGAATAACACCTTCGCCCTCTGCACGAACAAGATAAGTTGAAACTTTGTTTGCGCCAGCCAAACAGCAATTGGAAAGGTTTTTTTCTACGTACGGGATAAGCGCAGCCACAGTCGGCGTCTCTTGGTGTCACTTGAGTCGTTTCAAAATACCTATTTCTTTCTAAGAGTGAGTTTAACACCCAAAACACGCTGTGCCGTGGAAGTGTATGTATTCGAAATGATGCTAGAGAAGGGAATTGATTAGATTGCTCACATTTGAGTCATCAGCACGGAAAGTTACTTTAAAAGGGGACAATATTTTGAGATCATGGTTAAATATTTTGAGAATACTCTCTGTCACAGAAAGATGACATTGACCATTCTTAAATTTGGAAATGAAAGAAACTGAAGAACAAGAAAGCAATTTAAATTTGTCCAGTTGATGTCTTTTCTCTTGTCTTAAGCTATGTTGCATCCGTCTTTTCAGTTTAAAGTGTAAATGTTTGACAAAGGATTTTTAGTCGCAAGATCAAGAACTGTCTTGGTAAGCGATACTGAGAGTAAACACGTTAAGAACGTGGAATTATGTGTTATTTATGGTGAAAATAAATTGCTTATGTCATAGGGGATGCATTTCATAGAAAGCTTGGGCTTAATCCATAAAAAAATACACTTTTATATAGTAAGGATAATAATAATTGTTGGTGCGAAAGTCCACAGGGAGTCCAGGGCCTAGCTTGCTCATCAACTGCTCGTGTTGTGCGCACTACTGTTCTCTCACAAGTAGAAAGTGGCCTACAGTTTTTTTTGCCGACTCCGAACGGCAAAGTTTTTAGAAGGTTTCTTAGACAGTTCTTACTCTTTGATTGTTGTCAGCAGCTCGAAAGAGGTGGTGCCGTGAAAATTTCAAGGTGCTCAACTAGGAATCGAACCTGGAACTTCGGCGTATGAGCGTCACACTCTACCCACTACGCCACGGCAGCCACTTGTGTGTTAATTTATAATAACCCAGCTTCAATGTAGTGGCATCGATACAGTACCACTCCGCAAATGCCGCACTGAAAACACTAGATTGAAGTTTTTGTTCTTGGATCTGCCAAAAAGTGAGAATATAAGGTCTGTCAGAAACCTTCTGCTTGGCAGTTTTATAACTAGATATTCGTGGATCCATAAAGAAGAATAACAAACCGGGTTTTTTTTGACGAGTAAGCAAATCTTCAGTTGAATGGCAGCAAAAAAGTGGAAGTTCGGTGGGAAATTTTGGTCTTAATGACGTAGAAGTCATCTTACAGGCTGTATGCTGCTAAAGGACTTGTAAAAGTAAATTATGCGAAGGGTCAATGTAGTTCAATTCTTTTGTACATGTCGCAGTTTACAAGAAGCAAATTCAGAAGGAGACCCTACTCATTCTAGACATGTTGGTAAAAGCTGAGGTTGATCCTGGTTTGTTATGCCAAAATAAGAGGTAACAAATATTTTAATCAGTCTCAATTTTGTCTGGGACTGAGCTGGCTAAAGTACGGCAGTCTTTGAACCCTCTTCAATAAGATCTTAACTCTTATAATGGACTTCGAGTCAATCCTTTTATAACCAAGGTTGTTACTTTCACGAGGAAGAGGATTCTGCCTCGTCTAACTCAACTAGTTCTTAAAGGTGTCATCGTTCCCTCTTTCGATGAAGCCTATCCTCCTATCCTCTATAGAAAAACTTCTTTGGAAACATCATATTCAGACAAAACATTGAGACTTTCAAGGCGCTTTTAGTCTAGTAGCAGTGTAAGTGTAATAATTGTTGGCACTACAGTCCAAAGGGGGACCAGGGCCTAGCTTGCTCATCAACTACTCGTGTTGTGCGCGCTACTGTTCTCTCACGAGTAGAAGGGACCTACAATTTTTTGCCGACTCCGAACGGCGAAATTTGAGAAGCTTTTTCTTAGACAGTTATTACTCTTTGAGTGTTGTCAGCAGCTCGAAAGAGGTGGTGCCGTGAAAAATTCGAGGTGCTTAGCCGGGAATCGAACCTAAACCCTTCGACGTATGAGCGTCGCACTCTGCCCACTACACCACGACGTTCACGGTAAGGATTGGAAACACTATAAATCTCTCTATAACACTACAGTTTTCCCACTGTTTAACTTCCTAAAGAGCAAATATTTTGAGTGATAATCACGTTTTAAGGTTCGTTTCATTCCTGAGTTTCACATGTCATCTACTTCTTTATGACTTCAGGCTAAAAACCGAAAATTTTCCTTACCCGGGTATCGCGTGCCGTGTACCTCGAAAATCACAAAGTTTTCAATTTTGCTAAAAAGAGACAGACTCATCGGCATTCGAAAACATACGCCACTAGTAGTCGAAGAAGAATTTTAGGTTAAAAACCGAGATTTTGCTTACCCCGGTGTATTATATATGAACTCTCAGGAAACAATGTGAAGGAATTCATTTTATTCTTCCTGTACCACATGATCGTCATTGGCATCTTTGCACTTTATTATTATTATAACTTAATTTTTGGGGTTAGCTAAGAGATGATGTAAGTTGCAATATTCCATTGGAACATGCACTGGAAGGCTACTGTCATTGTACGTCATTTTAATATATGTCATTCGTTTGAAGCGCAAACAATAGTAGGTCTGTTCCAATTGCTCTGAATTGCTGCGAATGTCTACGAATTTGCCCGAAAAACTACAAAAAGGGCTCCATTAACTGATTTTTTCGTAGAAGATAGAGCTCATGAGAGAGCAGAATACTTCGCCACCTCTGCAGCGATTGGCTGTCAAATTGAAAATAAAAAAACATCTGACATTTCATATGTCTGATAGATGTTTACGAATTTCTACGAAAAGTCGTTTTACAATTTTCGCCAGATTTACTCTCTGCAAGAGAGATTTTTACCCAGACTACTCAACTACGAATTTCTGTACGCAAATCAATTGGAAAAGACCTAATACTTTTCTTCCACTCAAATATGTCGAACCTTTTGCCGGAAAAACTGTTTACGCGGAAAGTTCTTCTTTAATATGAAGAAAACTGCTGCCGAAAGTCATCGTATGTTGCTGGAATTTTATGATGAACATGCGGTAGCTGAGCGAAAGTGCCAAAAGTGGTTTGCAGGAATTAAAAGTGATGATCTTGACTTGAAAGACAATGAACGTCTTAGGCAGACAAAAAAAATTTAAAATTAAGAACTGGAACCATTACTATATGAAGATTGTTGCCAAATACAAGAAGAGCTTGCAGAATTATTAGATGTCACTCAAGCAGCCATTTCAAAACGTTTAAAAGCAAGTGGATATATTCAGAAGCAAGAAAATTGTGTTCCACAAAAAATTGCAATTAAGTTATACACGGAACATTATTAGATGACACAATAGTTCACAAAGGCTCTGGTGAACCTAGCGTCTGCGGCAACTGCTTGCGTTGTGCGTGTTATTGTTTCTGACACGCAGAAGAGACCTGCCGACACCCAGCGAGAAGAACAGGCAAACTATTGTCAGTAACTGAAAAGAGGTTCCATTAAAAAATGGGTTGTACAGTCCAGGAATAGGAATAAAATATAATACACCAAGTGAAAAAAAATCATTCATGTTCTATAATAATAATAATAATTGTTGGTGCGACAATCCACAGAGGACCAGGGCCTAGCTTGCTCATCAGCTACTCGTGTTGTGCGCGCTACTGTTCTCTCACGAGTAGAAGGGACCTACAGTTTTTTGCCGCCTCCGAACGACGAAGTTTGAGAAGCTTTCTTTGACAATTATTACTCTTTGAGTGTTGTCAGCAGCTCTAAAGAGAGGGTGCCGTTAAAAATTCGATGTGTTCAGCCGGTAATCGAACCCTTCCAATTTAGGCAAAACCTTCGAAGAAGTTGAAGCTCCAAATAAACATTGCATTATAATAGAGCGGCAACGAATTTGACAGTTTAAGAAAAACGGAAATGTCACTCGCTCCCCAAACAGATTAGAAGGAAGAAGTTTGTGAGGTGGAATGAAGTTTATACACATTTAAATTGGAACAGAGTTTAATTTGTATTTAAAATTGGGTTTCGAAATTAATAACTGAGCATTTATATGTGTTTTAGCATATACATTGACACTCTGTGCCACAGTTGAAACCGATTTTGGGGTATCCAAGATATAACTTTTGAATTTGAAAATACTAACATTGTAGGTACAGTACTGTGCAAAATAACAGCACTGTGTTGGACTTTGTCACTATTATGCTAAATACCTTTTTCCTATGGACAGGCAGGAGCCACATATTTATCGCACAACATCCTTACTATATCAGTCACAAAATCATTACGAAATTTCCCTTTACCGGAAATGCAGCCGAATTTAAATGTGCAAAATAATAGCACCACGTCATTCTGAGGAGGGTTTTCGAAGTGTATACCAGTCTTCTCAATTGATTTTGGTTACAAACTAATTCTACACATATTATTGTAATTATTTAAAGATAATGTCTTAAAGTGCAACGTTGTCAGCTAAGTAAAATGGGTCGTGGTGTGCATTGCACTCCCGATAAACGTGCCTTAATAAAAAAAAATTGCTTTCTCAGGGCAAAACTTACAAATTTATAAGTGAAATTGTTGAGTGTTCAAATGAAATTATCGCAAATAAAAAGATATAAGTTCAAAAGGAAGAACAAAGAGGAAGAAAATCGAAACTAACTCCCGCCGATGAACGATGAAGAGTATAAGTAGTCAAACATAACCCGCTTATGAACGCTAGGAAAATAAAGGAGGTGTTAAATTTACCCGTAGTGACATCAACAATAAGAAGAAGGCTGGTAAAGAAGAATTTACCTACAAGAAGTCCAAGAAAAGTACCACTTCTCTTAAAACATCAACCTACTAAAACAAACCAAATCTGCGAAAGAAAACCTGAACTGGAAACCTTTTAAATGGCGACTAATCTTATGGACGGACGAATCCAATAGTTTTAATTGGTATTCCTGGGAACAGGACATTTGTTCGTAGGCGGAAAACCCAAGAGTTTCAACCGGAATGCACTATCAAGACTGTAAAGCATGGAGGGGCAAACATTTACGTATGGGGATGCTTCTCCTATTATGGTACTGGTCCAATTGTTTTTATAAAACCAATGATGACTGCTGTAGTTTATGTCAGCATAATGAGAAAAACCATGCTACCTTTCGCAGAGTGGAATATGCCTTTTAGGTGGATTCTACAGCAAGACAAGGACCCCAAACATACGAGCAAACTGGCCAAAGGAAAATAAGACAAGGACCCCAAACATACGAGCAAACTGGCCAAAGAATTTTTCCAAAGCAATGGAGTTCAAGTTATGGAGTGGCCGCCTCAGTCTCCGGACCTGAATCCCATTGAAAACCTTTGGACAGATGTTAAGAAATCTGTATATGAAGCAAAATCCCAAAGTACAAAACAGCTTTGGGATGTTGCGCGGCTTGCCTGGAAGAATATCTCTGTTCAGCGATGTCAAGCCTTAATCGACTCCATGCCACGACGTTGTGACGCTGTACATAAAAATAAAAGTTATACGACCAAGTACTAATCCAATAAAAAAATGAAAACGGAAAGTTTTACTATTGCATTGACTTTTGCTTCATATTCATGCATTTTTTATCTTGGTGCTATTATTTTGCCCACACCGAAATTGGGTGTTGTGCCGGATAACGGGCCTTTTCTAAGTTCAGAATGTACTTTCTTCTTATCTTTCTTACAGGTTTTATTACTGATGGAATAAGGATATTTTGGCATAAATGTGATTTGTTTACATGAAGGTAAGAAAAAGTTATTTGGTCGGAGGGAAGCATGCCCGACGAGTGGAATCTCAGCATCGTTTGTCCATAAGAAAGGAGATCCAACTGCGACTGCGCCAACTACCGTCGGATCAGTCTCCTTACAACCTGATAGGTCCTTATCAGTGTGGTTTCAGGCAAGGGAAGTCCATAAACGACCAGATCTTCACACTGCGGCAGATCCTGGAAAAGTCCCAAGAAGTACAAATCGACACCCACCATCTATTCGTCGATTTCAAGGCCGCGTATAACAGCGCGCATAGAGAGAGAGTTATACAGTACCATGTCTAGTTTTGACATCCCTACCAAACTCGTCAGATTGTGTAGGATTACGATGGAAAACGCTGACGCTGCTTCGTCAAGGTCGGTAGCGAACTCACCGAGACCTTCGATGTCAAAAAAGGACTTAGACAAGGCGACGCGCTGTCATGCGACTTCTTTAACATTATTCTTGAGGGGATTGTGCGTAACTCACACGTCAGCATCAGAGGCACGATCTTCCACAAGTCCGTTCAACTGCTAGCTTGTGCGGATGACATTGACGTGATCGGCCGAACCCAGCGTGCCGTCAATGAGGCATTTGCTAGCATCGAAACGGAAGCGACTAAAGTAGTACTGGTGGTAAACGAGGGCAAAGCGAAGTATATGCTGTCATCGGAAAACGACGCAGAATATCGACGTCTCGGACAGAGCGTCACTATGGGCAGCAGACACTTCGAGGTAGTGAAGGACTTCGTCTATCTCGGCTCCGCGGTAAACAGGGACAACAACATCACTACCGAAGTCAAACACAGAATTACTTTTGCCAATCGCTGTTTCTTTGTGCTTATGAGGCAACTGAGTAATAAAGCCCTCTCCCGAACGACCAAAGTGACTTCGTATAACACCTTGATCATCCCAGTCCTGCTTTACCCCGCAGAAACCTGGACGATACTAAAAGCGGATGAGAAAGCCTTTGGTCTCTTCGAGAGAAAAGTTCTGCGTTCAATTTTTGGTCCTGTTTGCGTTGATGGCATCTGGAGAAGATTCAACCACGAACTGCATGGACTGTACGGCGGCATGAGCCTAGTCAAGCGTCTACGGATACAACGCTTAAGGTGGCTTCACCATGTAGAGCGATTGGACAACACTGCTCCAGCCGGAAGAGTCTTCGAATCCGAATCACAGGGACAGCGCAACAGAGGACGTCCTAGACTGAGATGGCACACACAAGTGGAAAAGGACCTCAACCAACTTGGAGTGCGCAATTGGAGGCAGCTGGCAAGAGATCGTGCTGGCCGGAGAGGCATGTTGGTTGAGGCCCAGGTCCACCCCTGACTGTAGCGCCATCCGAAGAAGAAGAAGAAGAAAAAAGTTATTAGCAACATAGTGACAAAATTGTGACAAGCCTCAACACAGTGCTATTACTTTGCACAGCGCTATACTTCCGAACGTAAACACGAAAGTTAATTGCAAACCCATGGAATGAACGCGGAAACACTTTTCTTTGCATTGCTTCTGTTTGTTAGAAGAGAGCAATTATATTTTTGTGTACGGCGAACATTGTTGTTTTCCAATGCAGTCAAAAAACAATTGTGATATTCTTTCGAGTAACTTTCGAAATTGTGAAGGCTGTCATCCAAATCGTTCAAAATTATTGATTCCCCTCGAAATAATTATTTCTCGAATGCGATATTTACAATCATCGAAATAATTGAACACAAATAAAATTCATTCCCTTTTGATTTCAATAAATCATTCTGTTAAGTGTTCACGTCATATTTTCCTCCAATGTTTCGCTATCATATCATGATACTGATTAACAACACCAGATGTCAAAATCAACCCCAGTTGGAACCTATCCAATGTCAATCGGGGATTTATGTAAAACCGTCAATAAACCATCAATTCACAATTTCACCACTGGCATGATATGCACACAACATTGGAAAATGAGAAATTGGTGTACGTCACTTCAGCTTGACAATTAAAAATTCACAGACAGCAGGACATTGTTTTTGCTCGCATTCTTTGTGATAATTGGAGATTGAGTTTTCGCTGCACGTATGTACAAAGGGATTCGACTAAAAATAAGAAAAGGTAAACTTTTCTACTAATCAGCTATATTTTATAGAAGAAACAACTTTAGTAATAATAATTGTTGGCGCTACAGTCCAGAGGGGGACCAGGGCCTAGCTTGCTACTTTTCTCTCACGAGTAGAAGGGACCTACAGTTTTTTGCCGACTCCGAACGGCGAAATTTGAGAAGCTTTCTTAGACAGTTATTACTCTTTGTGTGATGTCTGCAGCTCGAAAGAGGTGGTGCCGTGAAATATTCGAAAAATTAGTGTTGAGCTGGGAATCGAGCCTAGACCATTCGGCGTGTGAGCGTCGCACTCTACCCACTACGCCACGGCGGCCACAAACAACAACTTTACTTAAGGGTAAAATTAGGTTCTATAATTAATGAACCCTTATAATGTTTATATGGCGCAACAGTCCGCAGAGGACCAGGGCCTAGCTCGCTCATCAACTACTCGTGTTGTGCGCGCTACTGTTAGCTCACGAGTAGAAGGGACCTACAGTTTATTGCCGACTCCGAACGGCGAACTTTGAGAAGCTTTTTCTTAGACAGTATAACTCCTTGAGTGTTGTCAGCAACTCGAAAAAGGTGGTACCGTGAAAAATTTTAAATGTTCAGCTGGGATTCGAACTTGGATTTCGGCGTGTGAGCGTCGCATACTACCCACCACGCCACGACAGCCACGATTTTTTTTAAATAGCTAAGCAAAACAACAACAAGAAATGTATTTATACTTGACCAAAAGAAAACAAGAATCTAAGAAATCTAAGAATGAGGTTATGGATCTGTATACAGGACTTCAACCAACAGCTGTTCACAGTTTTACACGCCATGAATGAGGTTATGAATCTGTGTAGTCACTACTTAAAGGGTGAAGCTGCAGTTCAGGACTGCAACCAACAGCTGTTCACAGTTTTACACGCCAAGAATGAGTTTATGGATCTGTGTAGTCACCATTTAAAGCGTGACGTTGCAGTGCAGGACTTCAACCAACAACTGTTCACAGTTTTACACGCCAAGAATGAGTTTATGGATCTGTGTAGTCACCATTTAAAGGGTGACGTTGCAGTGCAGGACTGCAATCAACAGCTGTTCTCAGTTTTGCACGCCGAATTGGTTCTGATCTACTTGTTTTTGTTATTTTAGATGTGGACGTCCTTAGTTACCTTGTCCCACTGACTCGGATTCAAAGACCCTTTACTGCACTTGTGCTCTTCTTATTCGCTACAGCAGCATACAGCTGTACAAACTGTAGAATTTTTGGTTTAATCTCCTGCAACACTTTCTGTGAAGATGGGGATATCCTCCGAGGATCCTTCCCCCACTTCAGACTCCACCAACCCAAACAAGAATAAAAGAAAAAGAAGAAGAAATTTTAACAATTTGCAATAGTGAGCTAACGCTTGATTTAGGTACTGACTTTATATATAGAGTCAGTCCTCTCAGGAAGACAAGGTCCTAGCTTGCTTATCAGCTACTTATATTGTGCGCGCTACCGTTCTCTGACGAGTAAAAGGAACTTTTAATTTTTTCTGACTCCGTACGGCGAAGTTTGAAAGCTTTTTTCAATTATTACTCTTTGAGTGTTGTTGTACCAGTCGACACGACGTCCGATACTAACGTTGCTATAAACCACGTGGATGAGATAAAGATTACCTATGTCTACGTCAAACTTTGTTTTCTCCTTTGTGATGCGTTGCTCAAAAGATCAATGATATGCTATAATGACAGCTTATATTTGGTTTTGTCCTTATTTCCCATGCTTTTAGAGTTCTTAGGCCCCTTTACTTCAATTCCTGAAAAGAGTTCACTTACAGTCGCTTGTGTTCACCTCGACATGGCGATATCATCCACTTAAGCCAGCCATACATCAGACTATGGAATGATCATCCCTCTAGTATTTGCTTTTTAGTTTACTACAATTTTCTCAAAGCCATGTTGAAAGAAATCACACAGCAGTACGTCACAGTTCATTACTGACGTTGTTAAAGCGACGACAACTCCCTTTCGCTATCCCGCGCAATGGTCTGACAAGAGAGCAGACATTTTAAATAAAAAATACACGGTACGCAGTTTTATTTAAGACTATTCATGTCATGTGTAAATCTGATCAATAGTGGTCTTCTCAGCCTAGAACGAGACTCGTTCGGGCGAGAGAGAGATGATTGATGAATTAATTTCAGTTCATTTACACAAAATCTTCGTTATTGCATTTAACTCAAAAATATATATGCAATAGCAACACAATGGTAATTACGGTAGTAAGATTAAGGAATCTATCGTTTCTCTAAGCAAGCTGAGCCAATAAATTTGTAAAATGATTGCATTTAATTTTGAGTAATAAATGTTAAAATAAATAAAATTTACACAAAATGGCTGAAAAGACGTTGCAAGTGAAGTTACAAGCACTGATCTCTCTGTCATCGGCACAATCAAAACGGTCGCATTATACTCATGACGCATAGTTTGTTGTCCTTGCAGATGAATTCGTGCATGCGCCAAACCACCTGGAACATTAATTTGACCTAGCATCTAGGCATAGGTATGTATCGTGTTGCTTAGCCATTTGTTAATGGCATGCGTGCCAACCATTGTCTGTCTTGGAGTTGAATGAGCCTAGTTCTATAACCTGAATTGCTGCAGCACTTTGTGTGAAGATGCGGATATCCTCCGAGGATGCGTTCCACACTTCAGGCCGAACACTGCTTCGAGAATAGCTATCACTTCAGCATACGTTTCAGGGATTTGGAAGTCTGAAGACCCCGCTCACTCTTCGCACTTTAGTTCCTATATTAAAATGAAAATTCTTTAAGGCGGAGCCATAGGCTATTTATGTGCGTTGCAGCTGCGAATTCCAGTCACACACTTTCACCCTAATTTGCAACGCCCCTTGTGATGTAAAACGGTTTCTTAATTTGCTTGATACTTGCCCCTCCCTCGGCGCAACCAATTCGGAAAAGACCGTAACTCTCTCAAACGCTCCACGCTCCACACGCAATCCAAGAAACCCCAATTATATTCATAATTATGCTTATTTAACAGAATTTTACAAAACACCAGTGAATTTTCCACCACCTGTCCCACGTCTCGACCTTCGCGATCCGTTGTCGAGCGAGGCGCTTTGAGTGCAAGCATCCGTGGTCACTTTGCTAAACAAACGATGTGCGAGTGTGCATGTAATTTTTTTTCTGCTGTTTTACGATTTTTTACGGTGCCAACCCTTTTTTGTACAGTGTTCCCATTGTGAAGAGGGAAAATAAAAACACGATTTTGGGTGTAGGAATTTCCCAACCGCACTGTGGCTTAATCAGATTTTATGACCAAGGCTTACATTGTACTTTTTGCCAGGCTGTATGTAGAAGGTAATAAGGGAATTTATTTATTTTCAAGAATCGCACCGAGTGGAGAGAGTGAAAGGGAATTGTTCGTTCTCCTTAGCAGAGATTTTATGCCGAACATTAATTATACATATTTGGCTTACCGCTGCCGTGGGGGAGTAACTCCGATGGGTGAAATTCAGAGCTCCATCTGAATAATAATACAAACCTTGTGCCTTGGGAAGGTGAATTTTATTTAACTGCTTTATGATTCGATTATAATTCATTTCAGTGATTTTTATTCAATGAAAAGCAATAATCACTTTTCCGCAGTGGGATTCTGCAGGAGAGCTAAAAGCAATACCGTCACTAGTGCTCGCTTGTTAGGGCAGTTTTGTGAATGTATGTCGTTCCTTTTTATACAGATACGAAACCAAAACTAATTCTGCTTACATTTGAAAAAAAAAAAGCTTTTAGTCTTTCTGTAAAAGATCTGCTTGAGTTTTTTGGTTCTTTTTGCGTTTATGGCATTTCAACGATTAACACATGAGGTGCAGGAGGATGAGGAGGCATTCGCCTGGTCAAGTGTTTTTGGATTCAACGCTTAAGAGGGCCAGGCCATGTAGAGCATATAAATAGCTCTACTCAGCCTGAACAATCTTCGAACCGCATAGGCTGAGATGGCGCACATAAGTGGAGAAGCAACTCAACGAACTTGAACTGCGCTATTAAAGGCAGTTATCGAGAGATCTTACTGGCGGCATTTTGTTTAAAGCTTAGGTCCATTCCGGATTTCAAATGTATCTCGGCAGTGCAAGTCATCATATTCTTACTTAAAAAGCTCTTGAGTCCAACATATTTGATAGCACCACTAAATTATTTTCAAAATGTCTCCAAATGCAATCCTCAGCTTTATTAAATTGTGTGCCATTACCGCTGAATTTGTTTACGTCATTGCAGAGGTAAACAAGTTTCTCAAGGCTGTACTAAATGACCAAGAACTAGTTTCTTCAAAAACTTTTTTTGTTTTAGAATTCAGTTTCTTAAATATAAAAACTGCTTATTTGTTGCGTACAACAGTTGCCTCTTCTTGCTGACTCTGAATACTTAAATAAGAGAAGATTTATTCACACAAAAAAGTACTGTTGAAGCTTAACTTGCCACCCATACAAGGCAATACCATAAAACGTGCAAAGTGTTTAGTTCAGAAATTAAACATGGGACCTGTACCGTGTGAAACGACAAACTTTCCCACTTAGCTTCGGGGAGCAAAAGTACCCATTTGCTCCAGCAAAAAACCACTCTTTTCCACTTGTGTTTTTGCAAACAAAGATTGACGTGCAGTCACTATCAGGACCAAATAGCGTGTACACAACCTTAAAAAAAACAAAAGAAATCCACTGAAAAGTAGTTGCAATCACCGTTCGCCAGCGTCAATCTTCAACCAAAATGGGATACACAGGAGCCTGGGCCGCCATAGTCTAAGTCTCCTTCTCTAAGCCAATTTCCAAAACCTGCACGTCACATCAAAAGCCTGTTTCACTCTTCGCTTTCGTCTGCTGTTTCGGTGGGAACCCAAATCAGTCAAGGCCTGTCAAGAACAATCATTTTCGAGGTTTCTCCCTCATCTCACCCGTATTCGCGTACAGAATGAACACAGAGTTACCTTAAGCCTTTTTCAAGCATAGAAGACGCCATCTTCAATTCAAATGGAAGGCACATTTATTCAAGACCCACTCCACATTAATCTTCAGCACAACACAATGCAATCTTCAATGTAAAGATGAGTGCCGAAGGGGTTGCGGCTAAGGCTTGAACAAATTATCAGTGTTTCCCATGGCAATCAGCACTCGAACGCACTACATAATTATAGCCCTTCCGAACTCAAATTACCGCACCAGCCGCACATCTGTGTGACAGGAGCAGATGTGGGGCCGCCAGCCACGTGACACCAATCTGGGATGTAAGCAGCTTAATAATAATTAACTGTTACGGCAATGCTCCCACCACATGCGAACCACGCACCCAAAAGTAGTCGTGCAACGTAACCTTGTCGGCACTGACAGACGTCGGGTGGGAAATTCAATTTGACACCGATTTCGGTGACTCAGTGCGGTGAGGCGGGATGGATCGGTGCTTAGTTGCTAAGGATTCTTCTTCAACTTCCTTGTAAGTCATGCGATGAGTGTGAATTCTTCGTGGGCTTGTCACTCTTGTGTTTGATTGTGTGTAACATGCCTTTAGGAGGAATTTGCCGGAAATAATGGGGTGGCATGTTCTGTGTTTTGTGATTTCAATTGTGTGCAGTTTGGTGGAGTTCAATTTGATGGCCTCCTCACCCAAACATTTCAAAAATTCTTCACCGCAGGGTCTCCCAAGAATGGAGAATTCCAATCCTCACTCAATTCTTCAGAATTTTTCACCCACCGCGCATTGTGTGTGTTATTTTTGTTTTCATCTGTCTTATGTTTTGAACCAGTGTGTGAGATGTGATGATACAAGGGTATACGTCGAGTTCTAGGAACCTGTTTTCTGGGAGGTTCCTGGGAAACCCGAGTGCCTTAATTTTTCAATTTTCCAGCTAAACAACAGGTTTCAGTGTTGACTTGTTTTTTCTGTCGACCGACTAGCGTTGGTGCTTACAGGGGACTTCAAGGTTAATAGGAGCTTAAAGGGGTCCAGGTTTTCTTTAGGGTTTAATAAGCAAATATTATTGAAACTATTCAGACACCTTTAATGGAGTTGACTATGAAGCGAAGTGCTCCTGCTCACATGTCTATGGTTAAAGGTTAAATTGCTCGCCTGAACCTTAATCTGCTCCCAAGAGGACTGTAGTTAAGATCAGTCAAGGAAATTAAGATCAATCAACAAAGTGGGTAGATAAAGATTTTTTATTGGCTAGCAACGTTGCTAAGAGACATCATCAAAAAAAAAAGTCTTTACCGCTTCTACGGAAGTTGTGTGAAAACAGTCCGGCCACGATTTAAAGGTTTAACAGGATGAACTGATCACTTCAAATGTAAGCAAAAATACAATAGTCAGATATGAGCACGACACCGATTGAAAAAAAAAACAGTTTCGAGAGCAACGCTCGCACATACAGGGTTTCGTGTCTTTTTCTCTTTAACGACACTTGATGCAAAGTAATTAATCCAGACGAATGGATATTTAACTGAACTCTGTTGTATTTTTTATGGCAAATCAAGGCAGATATTAAACATGATATTCGTCTAATGTGTTACACATTTTCTATTGTACTATGTACTTCTGTCTCGAATTTCAATTTTCAAATATATACCAACTACGATATTTTAAACGACAACATGATTCTATTTGGAAAAATTACAAACACAAGAAGTCAGTACATAAAATTTTATTATTTACATCTTCACATCCGTCTTCAACCACTGTTCATCTGACTTTCTTTCATTACTTTTTTCCGGTAGTTCCCTTTACATCTTTGCCTTTCTGAGAAAAATATTTAATTTCAAACCCAACTACAGTTTGTATTTAGAAGTAGAGGATTTTAGATCAAAGTTTGCTACACCAGTAAGCCCCTGGCAGCAGTATACGAGGGTTATCTTTTATATTTCGGGGTTAGAGAACAAAAACATATAATAAACATCGAAAATAGCTTTATTGTTTTTCAAAATATTCCACATTAAGATCTATACACTTTTGCATGCGTTTCTACCAATTGTCGAAGCACTTTTGCCACTCTGATAGAGGTATCTCCAAAACATGCATTCTGGACGCATCAACCGTTTCTTCAGGTGTCGAAAAACGTTGGCCTATCATTTTATTTTTTACGTACGGGAATAAAAAGAAGTCACTCGGTGCCAAGTTAGGACTATACGGCGGATGACTCATCAAATCGATGTCTTAAGTGCTCAAAAATGCAGTTGTTTGAGTCGATATGTCGGAGCTTGCATTGACGTGGTGAAGAGTGATCGGTCTTCGGCGGTTGGTTTTCCTGATTTCTTGGAAGACAACTGGCAAACAAATGGTTGTGTACCACTCAGAATTGACTGTTCTGCATTGCTCTAGTGGTACGGTTGCGACATGTCCAGTTTTTCCGAAAAACCAGGCGACCAAGTGCTTCGTGCGCGAGCAACTTTTGTTGGAATTGGCTCAATTTGAAGCACCCATACAGTCGACTGCTGTTTACTTTCGGGCTCATACGCGTAGATCCACGATTCATTACCGGTCACGATGTCATAGACGTGTTTCGAAGCACCGCGATCGTATTCTTGGAGCATTTATTTCGACCAATCGACACGAGCCTTATTTTTAACAATTGACAAATTGTGTGGGATCCACAAACGTGAACAAATTTTTTTGACGGTCAAATGATCATGCAATCTTGAATGTATGCTGGTCTTACTAATTCTTAAGATTGTCTCAATCTCACGATAGGTCACATGACGATCTTGCAATATCAGTTGGCACTCAGCATCAATGGTTTCCGGAACAACAACTGATTTTGGACGACCTTCACGAAATTCGCCTTGGAGTGAACTACGACCTCGGTTGAATTCACCATACCATCGAAAAACACTGGTCCCTGATGGAGCTTCATCGCCAAAAATTGAATTAAGTTCATCAATGGACTGTGGTTAAGTTAATCCACGTCGAAAGTTGTAAAAAATAATAGCACCAAAGTTTTCACGATTTAATTACATATTTTGGGCGAGATGAATTTGTTTACTGTAAACAACACAAATAGCGCTCGTATGTCAAAACGTTCTGAGTACGTATAACCTCAAAAATGTCAAACTTTACAATAGATAATAGCTGGTAGTTGCCATATTGCAGCACTATGGTTGCCCAATCCCGAAATATAAAAGGCAACATTCCTAATCGTAACACCAAACGTATGTTCACATCAAACCCGTGCCTGTGTTACATCTATCCAACATGAACTATGCTGTGTCAACGGAGTTTTGTGCGAGAATATACTTTATAAGCTTTCAATGGTATAAATTGATTGTGCTTTTTGAATAAACAAACAAAAGAATCTCTTGATTTTCAGAAGAATGATTTGCTTTTGCCCACCTCTTTAAAACTGAATTATTTCATCTTCGAAAGTTATCACCGAACACATGAATTTGAGATGTTCTGTCTGAAAAGAAACTCAACCTTTTGGAACTTTGTGAACTTTTGACACTGACTTCACCGTAAGCTAACTGGAATGTTAATAATAATAATTGTATGGCGCGACAGTCCACAGGGGGAACAGGGCTCAGCTTGCTCATCAACTACTCGTGTTCTGCGGGCTACTGTTCTCTCACAAGTAGAAGGGACCTACAGTTTTTTACCGACTCCAAACGGCGAAGTTAAAGAATTTTATTGTTACACTTTGAGTGCTGTCAGCAGCTTGAAAGAGGTGGTGGCGTGATAAATTTGAAAAATTCGTGTTGAGCTGGGAATTGAACCTAGACCTTGGTCGGTTACGTTTTTAAAAATCGACTTCTCGCCGCTCCTGCCATAGAGCTGCCCCATAGTGCGTCGCACTCTACCCACTACGCCGCGGCGGCCACCAAGACTCCTTCTGCATATGATAAAAAAATTCTTAAGAAATGTCCCGAAGAATTTTCCTATAAACTGATATCAAATACGAAGAAAATGAGGTGAATTTTACATACATTCGATGATCGATTATTTTGTTATGTTGGTACACTCGTTTCGAACATATGTTAACAGTTTCAGCTACATAGTATATTTATTTTGTTTGTGAGAGGCATAAAAGTTTGACGCGTTTTGCGTGTTCGGCGATTTCCTGATGTAGAAAAAATAGATTGAAGAATTTGGAATCAATTTTGTATGAAAAATGGAAATAAGTGCTCAAAACTAGTTAAAATGTTGACAGTGCGGCGGGTGTACTTTGAGTCCAAAACAAATTGTTTACAAGCGGTACGAGCTTTTCAAAGGCGGTCAAGAAGGTGTGAATGATGAAGCTCACCCTGGACGCCCGTCACATCAACAACTGATGAAATTATTGAGAAAGTGACAAAAATTGTTATGGAGGATCATCGAATCACTACTGAAGATGTCGGTATATCTGAATATTTTTCGAAATTTTGGGCATGAAGCTGAATTTCGAACAACAAAACTGTTGCATAAAACGTGAAAAGCTATCCAGATTTGCCTAAAAGGGTCGTTACTGATTTCGAATCGTGGGTACATGCTTATGAGCTTGAAAGCAAAGTTCAAACCTTCCAATAGAAGCGCTAAGGAGAGCCAAGGCCAAAATAAGTACGCCCAGTTTGATTAAACGTGATGGTTTTGCTCTCTGATTTTTTCGATTACTGTGGCGTAGAGCATCCGGAGTTCTTACAACATGGTCGTACGGCAGGATGTCCGTATTGCGAGCCAGAAAAAAGAGGACATTTTGTGTTGAACAAACCAACACCCCCCCTTCACCCCACCACTTCGCGTGTATTAAAAGGAAAAATGCTACAATTCAATGCGAACAAATTATATTTAATTTTTAATTAAACGAAAAAGATAAATATTTTTAGAATTCACGTACATTAGTTGTCATAATAATTATATGTCACCATCTTTATCATCAGAAGATTCATACTTTTCTGAACTACTTATTTGACTCAGATATTTTTTGTTATTTAACAAAACGTCATAAAATGTAACATATAGCAGTTTAGGTCCCTTAAGTTGTACCCCACAATCAAGATAGATTTTACTGTTCCTATTTTTAACCGATTTCTATCCAATTCTTTGTTCAATGTGAACCAACGAGTGAAAAAACGTGCTCAACATTAGCATTTTGGCCCGGAACGCAAAAGAAAAACTAACACAATCGAAGAAGCTCTGAATAGTATTCACAATTTTTGAAGCTCTGAAATAATTGGCCCATTTGTCAACAGAAATACTATCTTAAAACAAGAAAAATAAACAGAAAAACAAGATCCAGATGGAAAAAGAAGAGTACATATAAGATCGACGCCAAAAAAGAGGACATGTTCTCTTTAAAAGAGAAGCTCTAGAAACGCTATCGTACTGTCAATTAGGAGTATAATCTTAAAGTTATGCGCCGCTTCCAAGAAACAGCACGAAGAAAACAACCGGAATTGTGGAAAATGAATTCATGACTCTTGGATCACGATTACACACCTGCTCGCTCATCATTGCTTGTTCGATTTTTTTCGGCCAGAAACAATGCAGTAATCATCCTCAGATTTGTTCCCATGCAACTTCCCAAGATAGAAGAAGCCTATGAAATGAAACTACGACGTCTTGCGACGATTGAGGAGACTGAAACAAACTGAATCGCTCAAGGGCATCAAAACTGCTTCGAGGATTGGAAAAAAGGCTGCCACAAGTGTATAATACACCGAAGGGGGACTCTAAGGGGGACTGAATAGAAATTAATGAATAAATAATTTTTTTTTTTTTTTTCATTGAGAAAAATGAAAATTGACCTTTTTTTGAACAGACCTTGTGTATGCATGCCCTATAAACTTCAAAAAAAATAAAAATGTTTTGTGCATTTGTTTTCTGAAATTTATTAAGGAATTAAAAATCCAAATCGTTAACCATTCGTATTTCTATGTGAAGTAAGTCTTTTTTGCAAGACAATATCCTTTCATCCAGGATACAACAACTCCGTATTCTTAAATATCTACCGGCTGCCGGATGCTGCATTGTAATAAGTCTCCTTAAAAACTTCTTGGCATCGCCCTTCTTGAGAATATACAACAAACAATATGCAGCGATAAAGAAACAAGAGGAAAAACTATATATCGGAAGTTACAACAATCTGAAACTGTAATAATACCGATAGCTTTATAGCATGCCCCAATAAGCAAAAGCATTCAGGGCATTGTGAAAACATATAACATAAATACCCCGCCCACCTCCTTATTCCCCTTAAATCCGGAAGGGAGCATCACGCCAGAATCCAATTAAATGGAGACCTGTGCAACGACCATGGAGTTCACAGATTCTCTCCAAAACCCGCACTTTCCATAATCGATTGCATCGTCTGATGCGTGTCCAAAACAAGTCACGCTCCAGTTTCTCAATTAAGGGCACAAAACTGAAAAAGAACGCACCCTCTGCACACTGCTCTTGTCGCACACAAGTGTGCTTGTACAGTTTATAAAAAAACAATTTCTTCCCACTCCTCATAGACCAGATGTTCAAGTTGACGCCAACCGGCAGCAAAAGAAAACCTCGCTTTCCCCTTATGACCAAAGCGGTCTTTTTAAGAGCATGATTTAGCATACAAATGGAGCACTCATCAGTGTTAAATACTTACTGCTTAGACTGTGGTGTTAGCGTTTACCTCCGACTGCTCGTACTCGTATTCCTTTGAGAGATGCTTAATCTGCTTACTATCGCTCACTGCACCGCTTCACTAATTTTTCACATTTGAGTGGACACAAGCACATACCCGCGCACTCACAAACACTGTCCCCAAGGGGCAACCCTAGCACGCCACGACCACTCGATTCTGGCCTAAAACAATTCACCGCCTTAACACACCCTCGAATAGCGCTTTTCAATTTGCCCGTTCTCCGGAAAGGTAATCACTTGCGATTGTGGATATCACGGACACAATCTAAATGTACTCTGCAACTGGTGATGAGAGAGAAACGCGCTTTGAAGACGTCCAACGCGTGCTATAAGACACTTTGCGATTACTGGCACCCGCGCTCAGAACCGAGCAGCTCGAAATCAAGTCGCGAACTGACTGTATAGTCAGACAGTCACATCCTGCGAAACTGTTGTTTACAAAACAAATCCCTGCCGTACAGGGTTTTGCGGTGAATATGATTCACCCACGGATGGGGCAATTTCAGGTTTCCTTCCAGGGCTGGACTGCGCAAGTTCTATTCGAAAATTCGAACATTGGGCTCTAGTACAAAAGTTGTTCGGTTCTTGGGATGGTGTGTTGAGGCACGAGAGATGGCTTTTCACTCAAATTTGAAGGGGACACGCTCACACATTCGAACATTTGAACATTCGAACATTTAAACATTCGAACATTCAAACATTCGAAAAGGGTTGTATGGGTTTTGTTGACGCCAAGTGGACATTTAACATTTAAATTTTTTAAACCATTTTGAAATAGCACGTTGTGTATATTCGATAAGTTTTCAGAGTTATAATTACGCTAGCCACACCCAAGATATCACACAGTTTGACAAGGCAAATGTGATTTCGTTTAATCAAATTGAAGCGTACGTGTGTCAATTTTGAATTTGAAGGATGCATGAGAATATACTAGAAGGGTTGAACAAACCATGAACAATGTAATAAAAATTAGTTTTCTTAGATTTTTGAGCTTTGCGTCAAGTTGTTTAAGTCAAATTAAGGTTTCAGAGAGTAGTATCGAATACGAAATAATAAAAAATAAACTATAATAATAATAATAATTGTTGGCGCTACAGTCCAAAGGGGGACCAGGGCCTAGCTTGCTCATCAACTGCTCGTGTTGTGCGCCCTACTGTTCTCTCACGAGTAGAAGGGACCTACAGTTTTTTGCCGACTCCGAACGGCGAAATTTGAGAAGCTTTCATAGACAGTTATTACTCTTTGAGTGTTGTCAGCAGCTCGAAAGAGGTGGTGCCGTGAAAAATGCGAAAAATTGGTGTTGAGCTGGGGGACGAACCTAGACCCTTCGGCGTGTGAGCGTCGCACTCTACCCACTACGTCACGGCGACCACTCTCGATCAATGCATGGTTCAAATTGATCATTTGTTGTCGGCAGCGATCAGTGTTAACGCTTTCACCAGGTTTTAGGAGCTCGTGGTACAGCACACCTTTCTGGTCCCACCAACCACACAGCATTGTCTTCTTGCCGAATCGATCTGGTTTTGCAGTCAATGTTGATGGTTGTCCCAGATTAACCCATGATTTTTTCCATTTAGGATTCTTAAAATAAATCCATTTTTCATCGCCAGTAACAATCCGATGCAAAACCGATTTTCTTTCGTGTCTTTGAAGCAAAATTTCACAAGCTTTGTTTTGGTTTTCCATCTGTCTTTCATTCAATTCATGTGGCACCCATTTTCCACACTTTTGGATCTTTCCCATAGCTCAGAAATTGTTTGTTGTGCAACATTTAACATTGCTGTCATTTGCTTTTGACTCAAAGTGTCATCTCCATTCAATATCGTTTGCAATTCGGCGTCTTCCAACTTTTTTGGTGGTCTTCCACGTTCTTCATTTCTCACATCAATGTCTTTATTTCTGAACCGTTGAAACCATCTTTTGCATGTTGCTTCTGATAGAGCATGATCACCATATGCCTCGACAAGCATTCGATGCGACTCTGCAGCACTTTTCTTCAAATGGAAACAAAAAATTAATGCTTTCCGCAAATCATCACTTTCTGGTACAAATTTGGGCATTTTTAGCACGATGAAAAAATATGATGTTGTCTGTTCAATGACTTGATGTATACTAAATATTTTTCACAGATGTCATAGCAGACAAACGAAAAATAATATAGGCTCGTTCACAACAAATGTTCAATATCGAGACATTTGTATCTTGATGCTCACTTCATACCGGTGCACCTGGTATGTTTCATATATATTTCATTGTTTGAATTCTACCTTCTTCTTCTTCATGTGGCGCTTCATTCTGGGCTGAACCTAGGCCCAACCAACATCGCTTTTCACCCAGCATGATCTATCGCCAAATGCCCCCATTTCCTCACTTTAAGTTGGTTGACTTCCTTCGCCATTAGTACGCGTCATCTCGGCCTAGGTCGTCTTCGTATTGGTTCGGATTCAAATAAGAAGACGACTTAGGCCAAAGCATTCGAAGCAGATTCGAAGCAGAGCACTGGTTTCCATGTGCTCTACATGACCTAGCCGTCATAAACGACGAATCCAAAGAATCTTGATCAGGCTCATGCTGCCGAATAGACCATATATCAAAATCTTCTCCTCCAACTGCCATCAACGCAAACAGGACCAGAATTCGCACACGAAACTGTTCTCTCGAAAAGACTAAGGGCTTCCTCATCCGCCTTTGGTAACGTCCACGTTTCCATAAAGTAGGACTGGGATGATCAAGCTGCTATGCTTAAAGCGAGCTTAGTCCTTCGAGTGAGGGCACCATATTCAATTGCCTCTTGAGCCCAACAGCGATTGTCAAAAGTGATTCTGGGTTTGATTTCAGTACTGAGGTTGTTGTCCCTATTTTCCGCGTAGCCGAGGTAGACAAATTCTACCTTGAAGTTTCTGTAGCCTATTCTGTGCATATCCTTCCATGTACTTTTTTGTCCTCTGTTACCGCCGGGACCCGTTTTAACCGTTTCCGCTTTAATGTCAGCAAACGCCTCATCGATGACTCGCTTTTCTTCGACCAATCACATCAATGTTGTCCGCGTAACCTAGCTGCTGAGCTGACTTTTGGAAGATCGTGCGTCTGGTGTTGACTTGTGACGTACGCACTATATTTTCAAGAACGATGTTAAAGAAATAACAAGGCGCGTCGCCTTGGTGAGTTCATTACCGACCTTGACAGAGCAGCCAGAGTTCTCTATCGTCATCCGACACAATCTGAGTTAAGTAGGAATGATAAAACTACGCAAGGCTTGCCCACATGCACACTGTCATTTGCAACATTATTTTTTATTTATTTATTTATTTATTCATTAATTAATTAATTTATTTATTTATTTATTTATTTATTTATGTATTTATTTATTTATTTATTTATGTATTTATTTATTTATTTATGTATTTATTTATTTAATTATTTATTTATTTTTTTTTTATTTATTTATTTATTTATTTATTTATTTATTTATTTATTTATTTATTTATTTATTTCAGCTAGTAATTACAAAAATGATAAGTTAAATAATAGAATAAGCCACAGCCACAAAACCTTAGGCTAGACACATATGCAGCATTTAAATCAATAAATATGCGGCTAATGCAAATGCTTACCAAATTTTTCCACGATCTACCGTAAAGTAAAACTCCGGTCTCTTGTGGACTTCCCTAGTCTGAAACCAAACAAGTTGCTGACAAACGGATTCAGGCGCTCACACAACACGGCAGAAAGAGGATGCTGTTGGCCCACATAATTCCGTAAATTTGAATATATTGGATTAAAATCGATGTCTTTCAAAGTAAGGTCGTTCACTGTTAATCGTTGTCCGCTCTGCAGCAAGTCCGCAGAACAGAAATATTAGAATTTGAAGACAATCCAATTCTGACAGAAGCATACCTTGAGACCCAGCCTGTATTTCTTCGGCCTTTTTAAAATTCTATTTACGAATAGTTAATAAGCATCGCTCTGCACCTAAACCTGAAGACGGCAGCCTAGGCCTAACCAATGATCAAGAACAGTGATGTACGGTTCTGCTACTTTTAAGAATCATAGTCGTAACGACGCACATTGGTGCACGACGGAAAAAAATATGTAAAATTAAATCATATTCTTGGCTACATTTAACGAGAAATTCAAATTTTTGGAGACTTTTCAAAAGCCGTTTCGATGCACTATTTGCTCCATGCTGGGACCTTGAAATTTTAGATATTTATTTTTTTAAGAAAATTGGATGTTACATATTTTTTTAAAATAGCCACCTAGGAACTTAATGTTATATGTATTTGAGAGGACATTCACTTAATCTTTAAGCTACATAAACAGTTTTTTCACTTTGACCACCAGGGAAAGTAAGTCCATGTTTGTTGGAGCATAACAAAAGTGATCCAAGAGACTCCAACGGAAAGCCACATTTTTCTGAAGATTTGAAATATTTTCTATCGATGGTGAAAAATAAAAATTCACTTTTTTGCACTTTAGGAGAACGAGTGGTTTAAGTGAAGCAATTTCGGGCATTTTTTTTAAATTTTTCTGCGATTTCTCTTCTAATTCTTGAATTGCACAAATATCATGGGCATAAACTGAGTAGTGAAGCGCTAGCCTTTTTATTTACAAATTCTTACAACGAAAGTGTGTTAGCAAATAGTATTGAATGTAATTTTTGTATATAGGCATGAATTCCAGCTTTGTTTTAAGCAGTAATACACCGTTGTTCAAACCTAAATCAACTTTGCTTTGTATTATTTTTCGTGTTTCTTCGCTCCTTGTTAAGATTCAATTAAGATCTTAAAGACCCTCTTCCGAATTCACACATTTTAAGCCTACACTTTGAAGCTCAAACAGTTGTCATTCTTTGTGATCTGCATTCACCTTTCAACTTGAACTCCAACACCCGCAGGATGTTATGGAACGAAAACGACCAAACTATGAAGAGCCTCTCGGCGAATCAGCTTGAATTCAATATTATTAGTTTAGCAACATGTTTGACTGCTCCATGCAAATTGATGCATGACACGGAAACTGTTTTAGTTCGAAAAACTGTGAAACTTCGACTTTAAAAACAAATTTCAATTTCAAACCACTTTTATGTTTATTCAAAACTTTTGCGGGAATGCTCAATTTTGTTATTCGTTTCGTTTTCCGCTTGGCGAAAGATTCACTCCGATGACCGTAGGTTTGTTACTATGTACAACTTTTTGCACACTCTCCTTAAGGCTTCTGTTGCATTCAAAACATTTCAAAGCGAAACCACAGTGACAACTATCCAAACAAAACTTAAAGACGCAACATTGAGGAAAAAAGAGCTTTAGAGTACATAGGTGAAGCTGCATTTTTCCTGAACATACGTTTAGTTCTCTGCAGTGACCCTCGAGCAACCCTGTATGCTGTATGCCCTGTATGCACACAGTATGCACCACATCCCATTGCAAGCCAACGAACAATTCGCCGCAACAAATGTTTGCTTTGGACAAATTGATCTTGACATTGGCACCCAAAGTGTCCCCAAAGCTCCCACAGCAAATCACACCTGGGCTACAAAACCTCAGCCGTGCACACAAAAACTACTGCTTGTCTAATTTTGCAGCATCAGCCTGCGGACAGCGAACATGTCAATTTGTTTCGCACTTCTTCTTCGACAGGAATTTCTAATTAACTGTCAGATAAATATTTGCCAATATCATCAGCGCCTTCCTTTGTCCGTGGTTGCTAAGCTGCACAAGTCAATTCTCTCTGGCTGTCAAAAGAGCTCATTGACATTTCCCACTTAAATGTCAAAGACGTCGATGGGCTTAATGGAAAATTGTTTATAGGGAGAAGAAAATTCCTACTTTCTGCAATGTCCTGACGCATGACTGAATTCTAAAGAGAATATACTGCTGGACGAGCTCATTTATTCACCTCAAGATGTCTAGGATAACATTTTTTATCATCCATGCGGGAGAAGTCCTCTGCTGGGGGTAGAGAGTCATAAGTTCAACGAGGCGTTTCCCAGTCAAAAGTGAAGTGGATGAAAGAGACAGTGACGTCGAAATGAGAGGTATAGGCAACATGACATGTGGAAAGGATGATATACCTACACTTCTTTGTGCATGGAATCATTTATAAAGGAAATGTTACGAAGCGAATGAAAGTCGGAAGCAAAAAAATGAAATCGGATTCTCCCTCAAAATGATGCCCTTGAGCCATGCTGATGGTCCACGGGATAAGTTTAAAGCAGATGAAAGTGAATCGATGACGTCCTCAAAAAGGTCCGTAAATTCAAAGATTCTGCAAACTGCGATTTATTCGTTCCGTCTGCCAGCAGAGCAACGAAGAAGAGTGACGGAATGATGAGCCGCAAGGGTAAGGGGCTGATTGATTGGGTCATTGACCAGCCCGTTACCCTGGCGGTGCTCAAAATTAGAAATTATAGGAAACATCGTTTGCTGAAGACAAATAAATCCATTCACCATCCCGCGGCTCGTGTTTAATCAGGACACCGGGCGTAAAGCGATTTCAAGGGAAACTGGATGTTTGGTCGAAGGGAAGTTTTCAATTTGTTTTAAATTGTAGTGCCTTGGACCAGTCCTCCTTTGATTTGAATTTGTATTGCTGGTTTTGCCAATTAGGCTAAGTGATGTATCTTCGAAAAAGCTCTACATTTGACATGTTTTTTATTTTGTTTTCCCTTAAAGCTTGGTTTCGGCAGTTTGCTGAAATGTTTTCCATGATGTCTCTGACTACTCCAATATCTGCATTGCTTGTGAGACTTATTTTGACGAGATATTAGTTTATTGTTTAGAAGTGCAATGTCAAGTGGCTACAAGGAAGGTCACAAACAGTAACAACGGCACAAGAGCTAACCTAAGGGTGCAATCTGGAACACTAACACCAGATTGCACCCTTAGGTTAGCTCTTGTGCCGTTGTTACTGTTTGTGACCTTCCTTGTAGCCACTTGACCTCTCCGGTGTTAAAGTTATTCGAGGTCTGTTCACAAAATAAGATCAGATTCAAATTTCGCGAGCTACGTGCTTTCGATTATGATTTTTTTCAAAACACGTATAATTTTTATGCCTCTCACAAAAACAAATATGCCTTATAAGACGAACAAGTCGAGTGTACCAACATAACAAAATAAACAAAAATCAATAATCGAATGTACATAGCAACCGAAATTGTACCTTTATCTGTTTGAACAGACCCCGTACAAATAGAAGAAAGAAGTCTCAATAACATATGCAGCCTTTTTTATAACGCCCGATGTTGTGATCGTTCCCAACAGATAGTAAATCACGACGCCGAACGATGAAGCACAATGCGTAATAACGCACAACAGCACGCTTCATTCACCTGTGTGCATTTCGTTTTCCCGCGTTTTCATAATAATATCGTAGACTAATCAAACTTGTAGTATTTAAGTGAAATCATTTTTAAATAAAGGACAATTCATTAAAGTAACCACTACTTGTACCCGTCTAGTTTGGTATAATCGTGCAGACATTTATTCTTTAAACATTATCCTAGTGGTTCCTCCTACGTACATCGATAGCACAAACAGTCCATTACTCCTGGTGACTTGCAAGACTAGAGGCGTGCACAGCACAAGGCCTGCAAAAGCGCGCAGCTTCTTTCTGTATCACTATATGTCAGTTCAATTTCCACTCTTGAAACTGGAATCGTTCTTAAATCCCCGGCAACAGAAATACATGCTTTCCTTTGGTTATTCCTACTTTTCGGTTACAATTCTATTGTCAAGTTGTCTGTACCACACGGCTAAGAGAATTAAACAGCATATAATTTAATATTACTCACTTCAAGTTCCACTACGGGACAGGGTGAACTGGGTACGGCCTTTTATCTAAAGCAGCCACACGACAGCTGTCTTCAAGTTCAAAACGCAACTGGTTTGAGGTCTGTCTTCCCTAGTGTCCGCAGTCTTAGACGAGGTCATCCCCTGTTGCTGGTATCGGGTTCATAAATTCAACGCGGCGAAGATAACTTCATGGTGTAGCCATCCTCATCATTGTATTTATGGATAGATGGCAAGACGCATAATTATAATAAGAACTGTGTGGCGCGACATTATACAGAGAGACAAGAGCCTAGCTAATTATGCGCGCTACTGTTCTCTCATCAGCAGAAGGCACGTACATTTTTTGCCGAATCCGAGCAGCAAAGTTTGAGAAGCTTTCTTAGACAGATATTACTCTTTGAGTGTTGTCAGCAATTCGAAAGAGATTATGCCGTTAAAAATGCGAGGTGTTCAGCCAGGGATCGAACCTGGACTTTCGGCGTATGAGTGTCGCACTCTGCCCACTGAGACACAGCGGCCACTACTCTAAAACGCATGTCGTAGTCGCAGAACTTTTCGAAAAAAAAACAAGATTTCTTATACGCTCCCATAAAAATGCTGGCTCTGCCACACCCAAAGTGATCATTCCAAAAAAAACCGTCTTTATTCGGTTTGCATCTCCCAAATCGCCATCCGTTCATGAGCCTCTTCAATCTTGGGAAAAGGAAAAAGTCGCTTAGGGCCAAATCAGGTAAATACGGTGGTCGAGGCATGAATACAGTGCAAGAATGATGTATTAAAGATTACGCAATCCACACATCCGCCATGTTTGTTTATATATCAGCTGTTTTTGCCTACGTCACAGGAGACATGGGTATAATTCCTTCTATAATACGGAAGTAGGCTTTGCTGTCAATTTCTGATTGGAATTTACTGGTGTCGTGAAATTTAAATTTGATTGTAAATTTAAATTGTATTTAAGTTAAAATAAAAGTTCTTAAAATGAGGTGTGCAGTATTTAATTGCAGTAAAAACAACAATAAAGGTGAATCGAATTTGCACTTCTATTGCTCTCCGAAGGATCCAAAAGTTCGGCAGCAATAGATTCATTTTTGCCGGCAAAAGGACAATTTCAATCCTTAAACGTCGCGGATTTGCTCGGCACATTTCTTTGCAACCGATTTCGAAAGAAATCTTCAATCTGAAATGGGTAAGTTAAATAAGTCGTGGCCGCCGTGGCGTAGTGGGTAGAGTGCGACGCTCACACGCCGAAGGTCGTAGGTTCGATTCCCAGCTCAACACCAATTTTTCGAATTTTTCACGGCACCACCTCTTTCGCTGACAACACTCAAAGAGTAATAACTGTCTAAGAAAGCTTCTCAAACTTCGCCGTTCGGAGTCGGCAAAAAACTGTAAGTCCCTTCTACTCGTGAGAGAACAGTAGCGCGCACAACACGAGTAGTTGATGAGCAAGCTAGGCCCTGGTCCCCCTTTGGATTGTAGCGCCAACAATTATTATTATTCTTTAGAGCTCGGATGTATTTTCGCATACGTAAATTAAACAAAGAAATTTTAGAACACCAACACAAAAGAAAAAGGAAACTAAATAAAATAAGTCATTAAAAAGAAATACGAAATTGCATGACTTTTTTTATCATTCGTTTCACAGCACTATAATTCTCCACTTCAATAAAACAAAGTAATGGAAACATCTACAAAATTAAGTAGACAATATATTTGAAATTTATTTTCTTATTAAAATGCTTTTACAGCATAACTTTTATTATTAAAAAAGAGTTCACAAATTTCCCTTCTAACAATTCAATGTAAATAATGAACAATGACAAGCGGCTGTCAAATCAGGTGTCTCCCGTGAAGTCAGCAGAGCAGCATATGAGAAAAAAGTTCATGCTATTGCGCAATCATCTTCTCAGTCATTCGTGATTACAGTGTTGGTTTTTGTCAACAAATTTCGAACAAGCAATGACGAGCGAGCAGATGCATTATCGTGATGCAAAAGCCATGAATTTCCACTATTGTAGACGTTTTCTTATATTATTGTTTTTCCCAAACGGTGCTTCTCCCAAGCCATCCATAGCTTATTCCTATAATCCTGATGCGTCACATTAGGGTAATCGAAGAAACCAGTCAGCAAAATCTTAACATTTGATCGAACTTGGCCAAAGCCTTGGCTCTTCGGGGCTCTTCCATTGTGACGATTGGACTTCGGTTTCGATGTCATAACTTTATACAAATGATTCGTCACCAGTAAGCATCCTTTTATGGCAATCTGGATCGCCGTTGACGTAATTCAACAAGCGCTCCTCATGCGACTTGTTCTTTTACCAAAATTCAGCTATTTTGAAACAAACTTCTCTTCCACACGCTTTATGCCCAAAATTTCCGAAAAAATTGCATGAGCCAACCGATGTGCCGACATCTTGGACGATTCTCAATAACAATTTTCTTCACATTCTCAACAATGTCCTGTGACATCCAAGGCGGGCGCCGCCGTAAACTTTGTTCTCGTGTACGCCAAAACCTTACCATTCGTTTCACACGATTTTTGCGAGAAGGATTTTTAACGAGACGAGTCTTCAATTCGTTTCACACGATTTTTGCAAGAAGGATTTTGAACGGAACTCGTCTTCAATACAAAAGCACCAAATAGATTTTTTTTCAAAAGGGGCTTTTAACCTACAAATAAAGCTTGGAAAGCTCCAGTACCTTAACTAAAGGCAGAACCCCAAACTTATGCTATCTTGATGGGGCGAACGTGTTCAAGTATCGCTTGTCATCCATAAAAAGACACGAACCAGTCCGTTTAAATCACACTCGCACACAGATATCCTCTAACACATTTTCCCTCAAACCAAATAAGTTTGGATTCAAAAAGGATTCAATTTAAATTCGTGCACTCATTTGAATAGCCATTCGAAAATGTATGCCTCTCAACGGATTTCCCTTCATTTCCCTTTCAAAGAAGAATTCCACCCAAAATGGCAACCACACACTGCCCGTTTATTTATCCTCTTCAAGTGCCATCAATCAGTGAAATAGCTTACACCCAAACCAGACCTCTTCACAATCAAATTGACGACTTTTGTCTATCTTCATGAAGAGGCCTACTTTGCGACGACAGTTCAAGCTTTTAACTTTGGCCGCCGTAAGTGCCCAACTCACGTCACCCTCGGTTCCTCCAAACAAAGCCATTCCAGGCCTGCCTTCTCGGTTCAGTCGGCTTTAATGCTCTATGACAACCACACATTTAAACCCACGGATATAGCACTTGTCTGCAAGCAAATACACTGAAGAGCACTTGACTTGCAGTTTAAAGTTACGGAGTAGGCAGATCGGCGGCCACTGAGGCAGCACACGGCGTCCACTTTGAGTTTACAGCCCACTGGACCGAACAACTGGATAACAATCGACCACACAACATTATCCCGAAAGGATATGAATTGAGTTGTTCAGTGTATCAATCAAGACCCCCTCCCCTCCCCATGACGTGCACACACTTTGGCGCTGGCAATAAAGTCGGAACGAGTTTGTCGGTACGTTGTTTTTGCTTATACTCAGCCCCCACCCCCTTTGTCATTGTCGGGCTTTAAATAACGGACAGACACAAAACTATTACGCTTCAGTGAGTTTGTTTTGTTGACGTACGGGAATCGTTTGCTGCCCTGGGCCAGGGTGGCGTTGAGTCTTGAACCTCGTGTCCTTAGTTGTTGCATTAAAAATCCCATCAAGATTCTGGACGAACCACGCAGAGCTGACGTTGTTATTGTTATTCCATGCTTCGATCCCTAACGGTGTTGGTTGGCTCACCAAGCAAACGGCTTCCTGCTCGGATGTGGACGCATATAAGATTTGTTTTTTTTTTTTTCTAAAATTTCCAAGGGGACATGCGTTGGACGAGGCAATAGGTAAGTTCCATTTACAGACGACTGACTGCACAAGCACTTCGAAAGGATGCGTTCTCGGGGGATGCGCGTGCAATTCTTAGGGCTATGTATCCAGAACCGGATTGACTGGTGGGACGAGATGGCAATTCAAATTCCGTTTCGAGTCTCCGAAGGAGTTCTCAATGTTTTCACGGCAAGGATCAATTAGCCAAGGATATCAGAAGGCGCACCGAGTTCTGGTTGTGAAGCAGACTTTCAGCACATGAAAATCCAGCGCCAGAGATACATATATTGGATGGATTTTCCATCACTCTTACACAAAGCAATGCGAAGAAAACAAATACGATTGCCAATATTTTGCTTGAGTGTATCGCCTTTTCTTCTAAACGATTGATTGATTGGTTCTCCCTTGCTACTTGTCACCCATCTGACATTTAACCCGCATTATATTCAGTGAACAATGAATTCCCTTCTTGCTTGACTCCAAGGAACAAACTAATTCCGACATCTTCTACCAAGTCACGTACCCATCAGATTATCGGGTCCACTTCCTAATCACATTCCCATTACAAGCTTACCACGTTCGAATTGGGTTTGGTCGGCAGGAAGGGGAAATTTAATTATGTGGCTGCTAATGACCTGAATCTCACAGCTGTACAATGGTTCCTTAAAAGGTTTGCTTGATGGCCCACTGCGTTGGTGCGTACACAATCTGTGGGGCTTCGCTTTGAAATGCATAGGAAAAGGATTCGGAGAAAATTCAATCATCTCTGCGGGTGATTGATGAAAAGTTATCTGTTACCCTTTTGAAGATGGTCAGGTTCTTTTGGGGCAGACTTATTGAGATCCGAGACGCACGGAAGGCGTGCAGCATAAGTGAAACTGGAAGCACTGACAGCAGATTCAATTAAATACGCTTACGTGGAGAGGTAATTAAAGTACCGGCAAATGAGGGTTCGTGAATGAAGACTGGTGCTGGATACAACGTGATGGGAATGTGGTATGCACTGCTTAAGCCTCGGTATTATTAGTGTGCCTTTAGGGCTGGGAGTTATTTCCAATTCCTCATGCATCTCAGGCTTAGATTGACAGGCTCAATTTAGTGGTTACAATAATTGACTCTCTTTGATGACTGGTGCATTTTATTGTTTTTGCTTTAACGGATATAATACAAAGTAATAAGTTGGTTTCCAAATGTCTCAGGTCACAGTATGGGAAGATGGATGGCTAGGGGTTCTAGCGCACATGTGTTTTAAGTGCCTTCGCATTGTAATGGGAGAAATCTAAAGCTGAGATGGGTATTTCATAATCGTTCCATGCGGCAAAATCCTTTTAACTGAACTGTACGCACAACAGTAGCGTATTGTAGAATGGACCAACTCTCCAGTAAGTGAAGCGAGGTCTTTGGAAGAAAACATCAGGTGGGAATGTTGTATTCATGCTTGACGTATACAGAGACCCTACATATTGTACAATTTGAGGGGTTGAATTAAATATTTTGTTGGATAGCGACTGGTATCTCGCAGATAAAACGTTTTAAGTCGGCAATCGTACCTAATTTTAATAATAATAATTATGTAGCGCTACAGTCCACTGGGGGAGCAGGCCCTGTGCGCGCTACTGTTCTCTCACGAGTAGAAGGGACCTACAGTTTTTTGCCGACACTGAACGACGAAGTTTGAGAAGCTTTCTTAGACAGTTATTACCCTTTGAGTGTTGCCAGCAGCTCGAAAGAGGTGGTGCCGTGAAAAATTAGATGTGTAGCCGAGAATCGAATCTAGACATTCTGCGTGTGAGAGTCGCACTCTACCCACTACGTCACGGCGGCCACGAAATCTTACTTATAGTACCTGAAAATTTGAGCGTCTTTAATCTTTAATTTTAATTCTTAGAATGAATAGTCGGAGTCTATGATATCGCACGAGTGGATAGAATAACTTTAATGTTGACTTTTATGCAGCACATAGTTTGTTAATATGACGGTAACGGGGGGCATGGGCCTGTGCACGCGAGGTAACGTCGTTGATTGCGCTCAACATGGCGAGCTGTCAAGGCTATCCCCTCTGCCCGAGGGTTTAAATAATGGGCCTGGCCTACCAGTCTGTGGGTTGTGCGTGAGTTTAACTTCTTCACCACGTAAAAAAGAAATAGTTCAGAAACGCTGAAATGCCTCGGATAATGTTGGACCAACTGTTGACGACCCCAGCAAACGTTTTAAGGACAACGATTTTCGGTTTCGCACGTGAAACGTGAGGTCCCTTAACAGACCACGTGCAGCCGAACAACTTGCGGAGGCCCTCGACTGCTTTAAGGCAGACATTACAGGCATCCAGGAAGTGCGATGGGAAGGGCCTGGCATAGAAACGATGAAGAACTGAGATATCTACTACAGCAATAGGGAGAGAGAGCTATAGAGAGAGAATGCAGCGCTTATTCGGATGCGCATTTGTTGTTCGAGGCAGACTAAGGCAAAAAGTCTTGAGCTACGACCCCGTCAGCGAGCGCCTCATGACAATCCGCATCAAGGCTAATTTCGGGAACACCAGCCTAATTTGCGCTCACGCCCCGACAGAGCAGAAGGATGACAACACCAAGGATGACTTCTACGATCTCCTAGAAAGAACATACGATCGATGCCCCAGCTACGACACCAAGATCGTTCTAGGAGATTTCAACGCTCAACTGGGAAAGGAGGACATCTTTGCTGGAGTCATCGGTAAACACAGTCTGCACGACAACACATCCGGAAACGGACTCAGGCTGTTAGACTTCGTCTCGGGGCGGAACCTCTCTGTGGCTAGCGCGCGGTTCCCACACCTGGACATTCACAAAGGGCCCTGGCGATCTCCTGATCAATCAACCGTCAACCAGATTGATCACGTTGCGATCGACGTCAGACACTCCTCCAGTATTCTCGATGTCCGAACCTTCCGAGGTGCAAACATTGACTCGGATCATCACCTTGTTGTAGTTAAGGTAAGAACCCGGATATCGAGAGAGCAATGGGGTCCAGATAGACCAAAACGGTTCGACGTAGGAAAGCTACAATCGCAACCGATCGCCGGGAACTTTGCCGACCGAGTCTCCCTGAAACTCGCTCAGAGTTCGACGCTGCCCGCACTAAACATAGAAGAAGACTGGAAACGTTGTCAAGAAGCCATCAAGTAGGTGCCACTGATGTGGTGGGTTTCACGTCACCACCCAGAAGGAACCCACGGTTTGACGGGGAGTGCAGGCAAGCGCATGCAGCCAAACAAGACGCCTATAAGGCGATGCTGCATCGAACAGCGAGAGCCGTTCTTGAGATCTACGAACAGAGAAGAAGGGAAGAGCACCGACATCTCACAAGGAAAAAGAAGGAGCATGAGAAGCGCGCGGTCAAGGAAATGGTTATGGCAGGATGGAGTCTGGAAGTTTTAACGAAATGTTGTTTGCGTAGAAATCTCTCTTGCAGAGAGTAACTCTATCGAAACTTGTGAAATAACTTTTCGTAGAAATTCGTAAACAGCTATCAGATATATGAAATGTCAGATGGTTATTCATTTTCGATTTGACAGCCATCTGCTGCCAAAAGATTCTTCTTTGGCAGAAATTCGTAGGGAGGGGAAATATTTTGCTCTCTCTCTAAATATATGAGCTCTCTCTTCTATGAAAAAATCAGCTTATGGAATGCCTTTTGGGAGTTTTTCGGGCAAATTCGCAGCCATTCATAGACATTCATATTCAATTCAGAGCAATTGGAACGGACCCATTGTGTCATTCCTTTCTGTCAGGTACTTCATGGTCAACGGATACTTTGGCGCTACGCATGCAAATTATTCTATGTGCCAGAGCCTTAATGATTGATGAACGTTTTAATCGTGGATAACGAGTGCGTTTGGTTGGGGTAAATAAAGAACTTGTATTGCTTTAGGTGTGAATTGCGGACTAACATTTCTATTGGAAAACAAGAACAGTCTTTTCTGCGTAAAATTCACTTTCATACTGCTTTAAGCTTGCATTAATCTAGGATCCTCTTCAGATTCAAATAATTAGCTCTAATGATGATGAATGATGTCAAGTGCTTTAACAGATTACTACATACAGCACTGCGCAAATTAATAGCACCTTGTTTGACTTTGTCACTATTTTGTAACTAACTATGCTAATAGCTTTTTCCTTCAGCATCTTTATTTTTTTTTTTTATAATTGACGCGTGTAAAGGGGGTTGCGAGTACCCTTAAGTGACCGCATCAAGTCACAGCACGGGCCGAAGGTATAGAGGAAGAGAGGGAGAGGAGGTACCGATGCACATTGGTTTTAAATGCCTGTGGATTGTAATGAGGAGGAAAAATCGAGCTGGGAAGAGCATTCCAGATTCGTGTAGTGCGGCTAAAGAACGAGTCTCTGAATTTGACTGTACGTCCGAAAGAGGGCTTGAGGGTGAATTGGTGGGCATTCCTAGCGAGGCGTGTATTGCGGGAGAACTCTTAAAGGGGAGGTATGCAACTGGCTAATTCATCTGAGCATTTCTTGTTAAAATAGTGTTCTAACGAGTCAATCCACTTTGCGATATTACTGCCACCTATAAGTTTCAACGCTCGCTTTTGAATTCTATCCAGCAGGTGCAGGGAGGTCTTAGAAGCACCTGACCAAATAGGAACGTTATACTCTAGTTTTGGGCATATGTAGGCCTTGTATATTGTAGCCAGATCAGAAGGGGTGAAGTACTTCTTGCATCGTTTAAGGAAGCCTAGACATTTCGCAGCATTTTTGGCGACCTCAAATATGTGTTCGTTCCAACTAATTGTTGCGTTGATACACATACCGAGGATGGGAAGTCTTTCGGTTTCAACAACGCAGATGCCGTTCATGGATAACGGCTGATTATTTTGTGATCGCTTTAACGATAGTACACAGCACTGGGTTTTGGAAGCATTAAATTCCACTTTATTCTTATTTCCCTAATCGATTATGCTGTCAAGGTCGGAATTTAATGTGCTTAACATACGCTGCCGTTCCGAGTCTATGGCCGAAGTGGAGGGACGTGAGCCAAGGAACGAATATGAAAAGCTGAGGGTACTGCCATCAGCGAAGGAATGAATAGGATTAGAAGTAGCAGACAAGAGATCATTTACAAGAATGAGGAATGGTGTCGGAGATAAAACTGAGCCCTGGGGAACACCAGCATTAATATGGTGAATATCAGAATCCATCCAAAATGACTTGTATTGAACGATTCGAAAGGTAATTTCTAATACATTGAAGAAGAGACTCATCGATCCCAAAAGCACGCATTTTCGATAAGAGAGCCTGATGCCAGACCCTGTCAAATGCCTTTGAAATATCAAGCGCAACAATCTTGCTTTCTTCTACATTGTGCAAAGATTGGTCCCACTTTTCTGTGAGATATGCCATCAGATCACCAGTGGAACGGTTGCTTCGGAAGCCGTGCTGCCGGTCATTAAGAAGCTTCCGGGACTCAACATATTTCATAGGCTGACGGTTTATCAGCGTTTCCATGGCCTTGGAGAGAAGGGACGTTAGTGCTATGGGTCGGTAGGTAGGAATGAAGTCCGAAAGTTTTGCCGAAACGTAAAATAGCTATCCGAAGGACACAAGGTTTGCACCAAGGCCTGCCGGGACCAAAACGGACAACTCGTAGTAGAGTCGCAGTCCGTGCTGAGAATCTGGAAGGATCGCTTAACGGCGACGACGGCCCAAATTCCGCTGGTAGGCAGAATGTTCCACTCAATTTGGACGATGATAGACAAGCATTCCATCCCCCCGACTTCACGGACCAAAACGGACAACTCGTAGTAGAGTCGCAGTCCGTGCTGAGAATCTGGAAGGATCACTTAACGGCGACGACGGCCCAAATTCCGCTGTTAGGCAGAATGTTCCACTCAATTTGGACGATGATAGACAAGCATTCCATCCCCCCGACTTAGACGAGGTAAAGATAGCAATATCCAAGCAGAAGTCAAACAAAGCTGCTGGAACGGACGGACTGTCCGCAGAACTATTTAAAGCAGCTGGAGATGCATGTTGCATGCAGCATGTTGGTTGAGGCCCAGGTTCACCCCGGGCTGTAGCGCCACAAGAAGAAGAAGAAGTAGAACGGTTACGTAATAAGACAAACATTTCGATTTGCTTTATTTTTAAAGAGATATGAACCAATGATCCCACAAGCACACCAATCACACCCTACCGTTGTTTGGAATAAATAGATTACTGACTCTTGGTACCCTTCAGATATCTATTTAGCCCAACAACGAGAATTTTGTTTACTAACGTATCCTTTGAGCTCGAAATGGGCTTTATAACTAAGAAAACTTTCATGATATTACACCGGATGCTCATTGATGTCTGTCTTCAATAGTCCGTCCAATGAAAACTTGACGCAAATTCAAGCCACGTGGCTTCAGAACATGCGATTCGTCAGTTGCTCATTGATATCCGTCTTCAAGAGTCCGTCCAATGAAAACTTGACGCAAATTCAAACCAGGTGCCTTCAGAACATGCGATTCGTTAGTGTCTTTGGGTGCACTCTCAACTACAGTGTGGCGCCCCATGTGAGTCCCGGTACTTACTGAGTGATGTGTTATCTGATATTAAAACTTTCGAAGAAATCAGGTAACTGAAAATTTCCTACTCGACACTCATTTACATCACGTCTTTCACCTATTCGAATCAAAATTTATTTTGAGCTCTTAAGTTTGCTTTACAGCTCGGGCTGTAGGATGTTGAGGAAGTAAAGGTTAGAAAAACAAAGTTGTTTGACGTGACGACTTTTATTCTTCGAACTGACTAACTCTTCGTTCACTAGCCATTTTCGTACATATGCTCCTAACGAAGTTGGCAACAAATTCTGTGTGTTTGTCGGAATACATTTTTGTATGTTAAGGAAATTTATTCTTAAGGTCATGCTATCGGAATATGACAGTGGCGTTAAAGAACTTTCGAACGTTTCATTTCCCATCTTATTTTTCGCCTATAGTGCGGAACTTGAAATATCCCCAGCTAGCTGTTCCACTTGCCAGGAGCACCAAAGTCCGATGCCAACTTCCTCTGCTCTCCTCTTGATGGATTCGAAAGATTTAGTTAAAACTTAAGCCGGTACGCCGAACTAAAAATTGTTGCATTTTTTAAATCTACATAGCTGCGAAATCAACTGATAAATAAACACAAAACCCAAAACTATAAACCTCCACACATTAACCACAACCCGATTAAAACAAGCACTAATCGAAGATCACGCCAACAACCCAAACCGATATTGGTGGCAAAATGATTTGGTGCCCATTTCCATCAGCTACATGCGAAACTCCATAATGTTGACCCGTTTGCAGGCACGTTGGTGTGTTTGACATTTGCATCCACACAAAGAGGCCTTCATTATCTGCACAGCAGGGGTTGCACGCGCGGTCTTTCACTTCTGTTTAGTGAGAGTGTGCGTGTGCTCGGTCACTGTTACATGCGAAAGTTTAATTGCACCCGATGCCTCGATTGTAGTCGACGAGGGGTTGTCCTGGTAACCGATTTTCCGAATTTAATAACACCTACTTTCATAGCCTGCAAATTTTCGATCAAAAAGGGGTTACATGCAAGGGAAAATTCAATTTCGTGCGACGTAGCTGATTGGAATGTTTTGTATGGGATTTTAATGTTGACAATGACACGCTGCCTCTTTCTGAATGATGCAGTGACGATGACATTGCCATGGTTACAGTCATTGCACATACAGTGGGGATGGTGGTAATGGTGGGATGTGGCGAAGACTTAAGTTCAGTCAACGGTGTGTATCATAAGTTGGTTATTAATTGTTGAATGCGGTATTAACCAGAATCTTGCATACAGCCAGACAGGAATGAATGTATGTAGGTGATTTTAATTACATTCATGGAAAATTGCACTCACTTTCAACGGAAACGTTAAGGATGCTTAAATGTCAGCACAGTTAATTGACTTACGCGTGGGATATTTTTGAATACATTTCATGGCAATTGCGTCCACACAAAGTAAACAATAATTCGGTGTGATTGGAGTTATTGGTTCATTTCGATTTAATTTGAAATTGAAGACCGAATCTCTCGCAGGTTCAAGTAGAATATAAAGTTTACTTCCTTCTACGTTTAAAAGAGGTCATTTTTCACTCACATTGAAGATATTTTTCTGCTTTTGTTTAAAACACAACTTCTAAGGTTCGTCGGGGTTACTAGCAAGCCGTTAATCTCGTCACTTCATCACTGAACTGAACACAAATGCATTGCTAGAGAAGAATGTAATCCCATTTCAATCCCATATCCAACGATCACACATTTCCATTAAGTACTGAATCACAGTCATTTTACCAGCCACTCCATGACCTTGTTTTACAGCAACCTTGTCTCATTACTTGAATAAATCCACCATCAAAGTTAATCCCTTACTTTCGCAGGGACTGAACAGCATCAAAACCAATTTGCAATAAAAAAAAAATAACAAAACATGCCTCAATTGTGTCAACGTTTTATTCGAAGTTAGCGTTCCTTGTTGTAAGCACTTTAACGTGTCTCAACGGCAGGATATATTTCTTAATGACCATTTTCTCTCACGGGGTACCCATTAGCCACCCAGAGGGCTTGTCAATAGAATGTTTTCGCCACATACAAACCTTTTAAGCGTTACATGAATAATGAATGACATTTACTCTGTTGACAGATCGGACAAAATCGAATCAAGTTAAAAGAATTTTTTTCCTTAATTTTTACGTCCTCTTGTTTGTGGTCGATTGAGTTGCGATAACGTGTGTGTGGGTTATTCATTTATTCATTGTTTTTTTTTTCGTGCGTACACACACTGAACCACATGTGTAAAAAACAATAAAGGGAGTGGAACAGAAAGATGGCCAGGGACATATGTGTTCTTTATTATTACACTTGCCAATAAATTCTTTTAGTTTTTCAATGTGAAATGAAATGAATTGAAAATTGAAGAGTCCTTCTGTGCATAAGTAATTGAAACTTGATCAAAAGTAAGTTCGACATAAGAAAAATTTCACTGTGATAGGCAACCATCATATTTAGTACACTTTCGAGGAGTATTCTCTTAAAAAAAAATCGGTGACATTTAATTTTTGTTTGGCAAATGTCTTTAATTACTCGTATTCGATTTGTCAAACTCGAAAAACATTTAAGAAAAGCAGTGTTTATAAGGTCCGAAATTCATCAGCCATAAATTCTCTAAATTGCCACCGTTACCAATAATACACTTGTGCTGCTGAAAGAAACAGCTGGTGATCTCTGTACCAGATTTCAATGAACAGCTGATGATTAGTGTCTGACTGATCCGGATTGTGGTGAAATTTTTTCTGCCACTGTCACTTATTCCAGTGACATATATGTAAATTAAAATAGGTGTGTTCCCGTACCCGAACCAAACAACACAAAACAGTACAAAGCAACACAAACCAACACAATGTCCGTTCCCGTATTCAAGAACAATGAGTTTTACGGCAAATGAGCACACTCTGGCGAGAGTAAAATAATTCCCCACGATGCACATTTTAACACAAGAAATTTGTATGGTTAGGTTCTTGGTTTTCTGTCAAATTAATTGGTGTGCGTATGGATATACAATATAATTCAATATATAAAATGCAAATTCAATTTATATTGTTTTTTTTTTTTTCAATATAACCTCCCCTAACATCAATGCATTTGTTACATCTTGAGATAAGCTTTTTTTAACCCTCAATAATATTAATTTGCTAAATATCCATTTATTGCCGACTTGAATTCTTTATCTTCCGAAAATCTTTTTCCACGAAGATATTTTTTCAAATTTGGAAACAGGAGATAAACAGTAGGTGCAAGGTCTGGGCTATAGGGTGGCCGTTAGATTTCTTCGAAACCACAATCTAGCGCAGCGGCTTTAGAATCTCGCGCCGTGTGAACAGGAGCGTTGTCCTGAAGAAGCAACACACCCGCTGCGAGCTTACTCCGTCTTTTCTTTTTAATTTCCTTCTGAAAACTATGCAAAAAGGAAGTGCAGTGGATGTTATAATGTACTTCTTGTACTCAATGAGCAAGATTCCCTTTGAGTCCCAAAAAACTGTGACCATGAGCTTCCAGACGGAGTGACTTTGAACTTTTTCAAGGGGTCTGCTCCTTTTTTATGGCACTGCATGGACTCTTGTTTGCTTTCAGGGTCAAAATGGTAAACCCGTGTTTCGTCTCCAGTAACACTTCGATCCATAACACTGTCCGCGTTCTCACTACACATCTCCAAAAGCTCTCAACAGCGTGCGATTCTCACTTTATCCTGAGGCGCTGTGGGCATTCGTGGCACTCACCTTGCACTGACCTTTGAAAGGTTAAGATGGTCATGAAGAATGGTATTAATGGTACCAGTTAAAAGCTTGGTGATCTCTGCCATCATTTTCACCTTTATTCGGGCAACCTCAAGAACAAGATTTTCGACTTCTTTGATGTTTTCTCCCGCACAAGCAGTAGCTGGGGCGCCGGAGTGGAGGTCGTCTTCAATGCTCTCTCTGCCTCTCTTGAAACCACTTGACCACTTTTGCACAGCTGCGTAATCCTGGTAAACAGCCACCATCTCTTCATGAATAGTTTTTTGAATTTTTCCTTGCTTAGTGAGAAATTTAATTACAGCGCGGTGCTCAATTTTCACCACCAATTTTTCGTCTCAGTTGCAATTATGATTGTGTTTAACTGGTGACAAAACGCGAATTAATAATCACATTTATACGATATTTTACATAAATGCACTATGTGGATATATATTATTATTATATTATGTATAATATATATCCACAGCTTCACCCCGATTAATAAATTGTTGCCGCGACAGTCCACAGGGGAACCAGGGCCTAGTTTGCTCATCAACTACACGTGTTGTGCGCGCTAATGTTCTCTCACGAGTAGAAGGGACCTACAGTTTTTTGCCGATTCTGAAGGGCGAAGTGTGAGAAGCTTCCTTAGATATTTATTACTCTTTGAGAGTTGTCAGCAGCTCGAAAGAGGTGGTGCTGTGAAAAATTCGAGGTGTTCGGCCGGGAATCTTACCTAGACCCTTCGGTGTGTGAGCATCGCACTCTATCCACTACGTCACGGCGGCCACAATTTGAATTACTTATTTTAATATAATTTTGAGAAGAATGACAATGTTCCCGAAAATGACTGTGAATGACTGTATTTTCATAAGTCATATTCCCCAAATAAAGCGTAAACATTTCATACTCTTGAGATGCAAGGCTTTATTTAGTTTTAATTGTTTTTTTTTTTTTGTTTTATTATTCTATTTTGAGTTAAACACATAGGTTGTTATCAATGGTATAAAAACAGCTTTTGTTGTCTTGTACGCATATTGAAAACATTTACGTCATTTTTGTCTATAAGAAACTCGGCGCCTTTCTTATTTTCATAGGAGAGGAGAACAACTTCGTAACACTGACCATGAAAATAAATTTGAAAAGATGATTCTGAAGAGTTATCACCACACGTGACCCAAATCTCAGGAAAATAACAGTTTGTCTGTTTGTTACAGGGTAGACGCTTCTGACTACTGTCTACTGTGGGTGGTCTGTGGTTATCACAATCCATACGTTGTCGATTGACAAAGAGCATTCAAAATTCTAAAAGAAAACAAATTCAAGTCGTCTCCACTAATTTAAAAAACAAACAAAGTCTCATGATTGGTTCACATGCTGGAAAACTATATTGTATAATGTTGACTGTCAAAACGCATACAAATTTTCAGTTTTTAATTTGCAAAATTGAGGTTAGACCGTGACTAGTCTACAATAATTACTTTGCACCCAACGTTTTCTTTTATGGAACCGACTATGCGTACGTTTAGAAAATAAAATCGGTTCTACAGAGCTGTCTATCCAGTCATTGAAAAGCAATTCTACTTTTTGAGTGATGTCAAAAGCTCGTGAGAAGCACTAAGCCTAGAAAACGAATAAAACCTAGAATATTTAACCTGGGAGTGTCGCAATTTTCCCATAGGCTTATTTCAAAGAGTCTTTAGTGGACCAAGGACATGCGGGTTTTTTTCATTATTTTTGCGCAAATATATTTCTGAGTTTTTAATTGTTTTACCATTTTTACGTTATATTTCAAAAAACTCCCCTGTGTCTGCCTATCAAAAAAATCAATAGCAAATGCTGGTCTAATTAGTTTATCTAAGTAAATTATACCACAGAAACAATCGTGCCAAAGTAGAAAAAATAAATATCTCAATCCCTCTCATACTTTCTTAACCTTAAAGTTTAATAAGCCCGGGACTTAGCCTAAGGCCCTTTGATGCTTTGTCTACTTTAATCGTATTGTAGGTATTCAATAAATAAATAAATAAAGTCCCGGGACTAATCAATAGAAAGAAATTTTTTTGGACAAAATTCGTCTTTCTTCATCAACATAGTTTTCTTCAAGAGTGAAGCAATCAGTCCAACGCTGCTCTAACATTTCGATACCATTTTTATAGAACGATTTAGCCTCAAAATAGGCTTCAGTATCGGCAATCACCTCCTCATTCGACCCATATGTCTTTCCAGCTTTCTTTCGAATAATAATAATAATTGTTGGCGCGACAGTTCACAAGGGGGAACAGAGTCTAGCTCGCTCATCAACTATTCGTGTTGTGCGCGCTACTGCTAGATCTGGAGAATACGGTGGGTGCGGGATCAATTCAAAGCCCAATTCGTTCAACTAGACCATGGTAGCCAACGGGCGCTTTGGGCGTAATTTACCGGCATTCCGCTACCTGCCGATTTGACTCTGGAGTATAGTAGTGGATCCATGTTTCATCCATTGTGACATACCGACGCAAAAAGTCATTTTTATTCTGGCGAAACAGCTCTAAACAGCTCTGTGAATTATCGATATGTTGTTGTTTTTGGTCCATTGTAAGCAAACACGGCATCCATTTCGAAAACAGCTTTCTCATGCAAAAATGTTCCTGCAAAATATTTCACACACTACCTTCTGATGTCTTTAAGGTGTCAGCTATCTCGCGAAATTTCAGTTTGCGGTTTTCCAAAACAATTTTGTGTACTTTTTTGACGTTTTCAGGTATAACCACCTAAATGGCTCTCTCAAAAGATTTTATTCGTGACTCTACCCCATGTCATGTTTTTCAGTTATATGGAAGAGATCCTTTTAAATATCCGGCCTACAAATTATTTGGGTACGTAAAAAATATATCACTGAAAGTATTGTCCGTTGGCAGCGACAACTTTTTCCCAACATTCTGCCAAATTTCAAATTCTCTCAAAATCTCTTAAATAATGTGTCTCCTAATGCATCGATCCAAACATTGAGTTAATTTTTGATTTCTTTAAAAGACTCCAACCGGTAACCCCAACAAGTCGTTTTGCATGCATCTAAAAAAACAGCATTCGGAAGGAGCAAAGTTCATACAATTTTGTGACAGCTACAGCCACTTGGGGCCGAGTGTTATCATGTTGCAAAATCACCATTATTAAAGTGTCAAAATTACTCTCTGCATGATTCATCGGTCGGAACAGTCACGATAATCTTCTACAAGCATTCGATGGGCTTCAGCGGCACTTTTTTTAAATTAAAAAAAAATAAATCACAACATACCGCAAATTATGTTTATTTAAGACAAATTCTTTCATTTTCGAAGAGCGAAAAGCAATGTTACTGTTAAAAGATCACTCCGATGCACTTTAATAATTGCAAAATCTCAGACATTTACAATGAGGTAGGTAATCGCTTCCAAGAGCAGCCATCTTCAGCAAGGTGGTGCCATCTTCAGCAAGCAAACCGAATTGATTTGTATCCCCAATATTGTGCTTATAATAGATTCGTTCCAATTACTCCGAATTGCTACGAATGTCTACAAATTTGCCCGAAAAACTCCCAAAAGAGCTCATGTTAAAGCAAAACATTTCCCCTAACTACGAATTGCTGCCGAAGAAAAATCTGTGGTCAGCAGATGGCTGACAAAGTGAAAACAAAATAAGCCTCTGACATTTTATTCATCTCATAGCTGTTTACGAATTTCTAAGAAGTGTCGATTCACAAGTTTCGGTAGAGCTACTCTCCGCAAGAGAGATTTCTACCCAAACTACTCAAATATAAATTTCTGAACCCAAATGAATTGGAACAGACCTATTATGAATTTGTGGCTACTTGCTGCGCACAATTAAACACAAGATAAGTACACTTTATAAATTCAAATTTATTTTTCTGTTTCAAATTTTATACAGGACAAAGGAGGCACTGAAAATGTAGCTACGGCGTCTGACACAAGAATGTGGAAAAATTCTTCAGATCAAATTGAAAACGGTTTTTGTTCTCAGAAGAGTTTTACCAATCGAAATAAAGAGGCGCTAGTGTGGTTGCCACAAATTGTTTGTTAGTGGCACTCCCTATATGTGAGTGATGTGTTAAAATTATATAAAATACGCGTCTTTTTGGCGAAGCTCTTTCATGATGGGAATCATTTTTGCCCGTCGTTGTCTAACATTAAAGGGTAAGTCTTTTTGAATGCTAATTAAAGTTCCCTTCAATTTGGAAGCATTCGTCAACACACTCCACTCCTTTGATTTCATCTTTAGAATTATCGTAGATTTGCTCGCGTTACGGCTGTGTATAATATACGCAGACTCAGAGTTGAGTCAACTAACCCGACGCAAATGGATATAGCTTTTGCACTCATGTCTACTTGATCTTCAACGGCCAGGTGAACAACAAGATTCGCTTCAGTACTCGTCAGTGCGAGTCAGTCGAGCTGGTTTTCAAGACGTTTGCTTTGTTCTTCCAGATACAAAAGTTTTTACTCAAGTTCTTCTTGTCGCACACTTAATGCTGTTATTTGTGTCAAGCAATCTTGCAGATCTGCCTTTGAGGCTAATTGGTCCACAAGTTTTTTCTTAAAAACAATTTCTGGTATTTTTTAGGAATTTACAAGATTACTATTTAAGGGAAGTGGTCGCCGTGGCGTAGTGGGTAGAGTGCGACGCTCACGCGCCGAAGGGTCTAGGTTCGACTCCCAGCTCAACACCAATTTTTCGAATTTTTCACGGCACCATCTCTTTCGAGCTGCTGACAACACAGACAGAGTAATAACTGTCTATGAAAGCTTCTCAAATTTCGCCGTTCGGAGTCGGCAAAAAACTGCAGGTTCCTTCTACTCGTGAGAGAACAGTAGCGCGCACAACACGAGTAGTTGATGAGCAAGCTAGGCCCTGGTCCCCCTTTCGACTGTAGCGCCAACAATTATTATTATTATTTAAGGGAAGACATCAGCTAATGAAGTTGTGATTTTTCTGAAAATAAGCGTTTCTCTGCAGTGCATGCATTAAATTGCAGTGCATGCGTTTAATTAATTTTTAGTTTAGGTTGCGACACCTTAGGGATTTATTTTATAAAAAATAGATTTAGAAAATTGATTAGTAAAACAATAATTTAAGTTAGTAGAATTTTAATCGTGGAACGTTCGAAACATGTGAACCAAACTTAAGAGACTCTCCTTAATAATTCCACAATCATGATTATTTAAATTGAATTCGACCAACTATACACTAGTTTTTAAATGTCAAGTTTTCTTTGTTTTTCATCAACACCAATATGGCATCTTTGTGCATCCAATGTTTCTCAGAAAGCAGACGAAACACGAAAATTATGAATAGTGAGTTTCAAAATTAGAATTTCACACCATCATCGCCCCAGAGTACACGTGCAGAACCTCTTTTTATGAGTTTATTTATTTTAAATTTCCAGCGAAAATAATTGCTTATTTCTTTCTGGACTATTTCTTTGAAGAGCGATCGAGCTTTAGTTCCACGTTCAGTCTTGCTTTTATATTTCTCACAACACGCCGCTCAAACGATTTCACAACCGGTTTGACATAAATCAATCATTCCACCCTACATCACTTAAAGGGTCAATTAGTTATACTTGAATTGGTCCTTCTGGTGCCAAGCAGTTTAAAATACGTATGTATGTTTGTATATTCAGCGAGGAGCCCAATAATGTAGGTGCACGGTGAGGCAAATGGGAATAGATAGTATGAGACATTGACAACCCTTAAGTTTTTCACTTGACGTATTCGTTTTCTATTTTCGAGAGTATATGTTTTAGGAATTACTTCCACATGCCTGCGTTTTCTAATAATCTAAAACTGTGAACATTAGTTGTTTTCTCCTTTGACATATTTGACATTTATTAGAAAGAAGTGATTTGGACAGAGGAAACAAGTGTGAACAGAAGGTAAGACAAATTTTTTAATTAAAATATTTTTGTGCGACATAAACTTGAAGTTGTTTACCTTCAAATCTTCTTTTTTCAGAACAATGGGAACCTTGCACATTTTTTAAGCAACATTGTCATGCAATAGCCTTATACCTTTTTTACAAATGTAGTTAATTATTCTTTAAAACACAATCTGATGCAAGCAATTCAAGTATGTATTTAACCACAAGAAATTGTATATGTATTTGAAGAAGGTTTTCAAGCTCGCTTTGCAGGAAATTTAACCGTCGTTCCAGGCACTGAGCAGAAAATATACACATTCGGTAATTTCCTGAAAACATACAACATACATGGTATATAACAAGTTCAAATAATTGTGTTAAACACACACCCTGATACCCTCAAGGTTACACTTTTAACTTTTGCTACTCCCTTTGGCATACTGTTTGTTAAAGCTTTACACGCCTAATTTGTACTTTATATCAAAACTTCTGAACAAATTTCCACAATTTGTCCTTGTAACTAAATGTTTGCATAACCAATTTCGGTTTTAATCGCGCCTAGAAGTTTCTCAGAGGATTTCGGTGTGCGAATTGATTCGGCCAAGCTAGAAGATCGACAGTATTGTGGCCATTTTTTTATAAGACTGGGAGTGTGATGAAAAACCTGCTGGAACCCAACGCGTAGGCGTGTTTTGTTCCTTTGTGAATTGTTAGGACATTGGACATTAGCATGTCCAAACCATTATATCAGCGATTCTATGCTTCACAGTAAATGGTTGCCTTGGAAATAGGATGAGTTGAAGATTTTTTTAAAATTTTAGTTCGTCGGAGTTTGTCTTGATTTTATTTATATAGCTCTGATTTGATTTTTATAGCTCCGAAATATTATTCATCTGCAGTCGTACTTGTTTTTTTTTTTTTTTTTTTTTGTTGATTGCCAAGTAAGACTATAATTGATCGAGTTAATAGGTTATGTATTTTATTTTTTTATTTATACGACCTAACATAGAAATATGAAATTACAATGTTAGTACTCATTTTTTTTTAGAGCACAAGCTAAAAGACTTTCGGCTCGAAAATAATAAGTTATGTAATGAAAGCGGTTGCATAAATTATATAAGTAAGGCTTGATTTAAGTCCCCCATTTTAAAGGTATGTTAGATGAGATATTTTTTTTTTTTTAAATAAAATGCAATTTTTTCATGGAACGAAATAGTTTTACTCTGTAATGTATTCCCCATTTTGGGCAATGACCTTTTGCCATCTTTCAGCCAACATCATAATTTCGGTATTCCATCATTTCATAAAACTTCTGGTTTTTATCAGAAAAAAACTGAATCAGGTACGATTTGACATTATCACCATTATTTAAATTTTTATCATTCAAGCCGTTTTATAAAAGATCGAAATCGAGATCGTAATCCGATGGTGTAAGGTCAGGACTATATGGAGGAAGTGGCAAAACATCACAATCAAGCTCCAATAATTTTTGACAAGTGGCCAAAGATGTGTGTGGCCTTGCATTGCTATGATGGAATTCAACACCTGTTTTTCTTCAACTGGCTTGTTCAATTTTGTTAATTGCTCTATGTAGACATCTGAATTAATAATAATTTTTGGCGCTACAGTCCATAGGGGGACCAGGGCCTAGCTTGCTCATCAACTACTCGTGTTGTGCGTGCTACTGTTTTCTCACGAGTAGAAGGGACCTACAGTTTTTTGCCGACTCCGAACGGCGAAATTTGAGAAGCTTTCTTAGACAGTTATTACTCTTTGAGTGTTGTCAGCAGCTCGAAAGAGGTGGTGCCGTGAAAAATTCGAAAAATTAGTGTTGAGCTGGGAATCGAACCTACACCCTTCGGCGTTGGAGCGTCGCACTCTACCCACTACTCCACGGCGACATCTGAATTACCCAAAGTAAAAGTTGGGTGGTAAAAGTTTAAAGTAGACAATTCCTTTTTAATACCAACCAACTAACAGCTGAACATTCTTTTGAAGAGTATCAGCTTTTAATATTGTCTGATCTGCTCCAAAATCTTTTCCGATTTAAATTGCTGTAAACAACCCATTTTTTATCACCAGTTACGAGGGTTGCCTTTTATATTTCGGGATTAGAGAACAAAAGCAAATATTAATCATCGAAAATAGCTTTATTGTTTTTCAAAATATTCCCCATTAAGATCTATACACTTTTGCATGCGTTTCTACCAATTGTCGAAGCACTTTTGCCACTCTGATAGAGGTATCTCCAAAACATGCATTCTGGACGCATCAACCGCTTCTTCAGGTGTCAAAAATGTTGACCTCTCATTTTATTTTTTACTTACGGGAATAAATAGAAGTTATACGGTGCCAAGTCAGGACTATATGGCGGATGACTCATTAAATCGATGTTTAGAGTGCTCCAAAATGCAGTTGTTTGAGACGATGTGTAAGAGCTCGCATTGTCGTGGTGAAGAGTGATCCGTCTTCGGCGGTTGGTTTTCCAGATTCCTTGGAAGCCAACTGGCAAACAAATGGTTGTGTACCATTCAGAATTGACTGTTCTACGTTGTTTTAGTGGTACGGTTGCGACATGTCCAGTTTTTTCGAAAAAACAGGCGACCAAGCGCTTCGTGCGCGAGCACCTTTTGTTGGCTTTTCCTCAAATTTAAACACCCATACAGTCGACTGCTGTTTACTTTCGGGCTCATACGCGTAAATCCACGATTCCTCACCTGTCACGATGTCACAGACTTGTTTCGAAGTAACGCGATCGTGTTTTCGGAGCATTTCTTTCGACCAATGGACACGACCCTTTTTTGAGCGATTGACAAATTGTCTGGCATCTAACGCGAACAAATTTTTCTGACGGTCAAATGTTCATGCAATGTTGAATATATACTGGTCCCACTAATGCCTAAGATTGTCTCAATCTCACGGTAGGTCACATGACGATCTTGCAATATCAGTTCGCGCTCAGCATCAATGGTTTCCGGAACAACAACTGATTTTGGACGGCCTTCACGAAATTCGTGTTGAAGTGAACTACGACCTCGGTTGAATTTACCATACCATCCATAGACACTGGTCCTTGATGCAGCTTCATCGCCAAAAATTCAATTAAGTTCATCGATCCACTGTTATTGAGTTAATCCATTTTGAAAGTTGTAAAAACTAATCGCACGAAAATTTTCACGATTTAATTCCATTTTTTGGGCGAAATGAATCTTTTAAGTTACTGTAAACAACACAAATAGCGCTCGTATGTCAAAACTTTCTAATTACGTATAACCTCAAAAACGTCCATCTTTACGAAAGAGCTGGCAGTTGCCAAATTGCAACACTAGTGTTGCCCAATCCCGAAATAAAAAAAGCAACATTCGTAGTAATCGTTTTATAAATGCATCATTTTCATTACGTTTTCTTCAACAAATCGCAGATGTTAATGCGTTGTGTTAAATTATTTTCTTTCAGTTCATGAGCAAAGTTGTTCTAAGCGAAATTCAATGCAAGTGCAGTGGTTCACAGTTTATTCGACCCACCCCTTATTTATAAATTCAAACTAAAATAAAAAAGCAGAAAGGTTATTTGAGATTTAAACTTAAGCAGCATAGTTTTATTTATTAATTTTAGCTCAAAATTACATAAAAAATAACAAAAATAAAATAAATTCTATGATTCAATGTCACAGCTTATTTGACCTATTTACAAAAAAAAGAAATAAAAAGAGAAAGCAAATCTTTTCATTGATATTAATATTTGGTGTGGCCCCCCTTTTGGCCTTTGACACTTTTAGCCGGTTAGGATATCATTCCACTAATTTCTTCTTCGTTGCACAAGGTATTCTTACCCATTCTACAATTAAGGCTGTCTTCTTCTTCGTTTTTATTCGAAATCTTACGTTTACGAAAATTTACGTCCAAAATAGGCCAGAGATTTTCAATAAAATTAAAATTTGGAGACTGTGCTGGCGGCTTCATAACGTGGGAACAATTATAAATGAGCCAAGTTTGAACAACTCCGAAGTATGTTTCGGGTCATTGTGTTGGTAAAACCCAATTGCTCTGCACTTTTCAGCAAGTTGTCCTTAAGTATGTTCAGATAGACCATTTTATCCATTGTGCTTTCAATAAATTGTAACTTTCCGACTCCCGCTGCTGACATACAGGCCCAAACCATGGCATGACCACCTCCATCCTTGACTGTTGGCTTTAAGTGTTCATCCTGCAACTCTGCATTTGGCTTACGCCATACATAAGATCGTCCATCGGATCCAAAAATATTAAATTTTGACTCATAAGCACATATGACTTGCTCCCAGAATCTTGAATCCTTCGTTACGTGCTCCTTTGCAAATTTAAAACGGCAATCTCGATTTTTTTTATTAATGAAAGGCTTCTTTCGTGTGACTCTTCCGTTTAAATCGTTATTTCTCAGTATACGTCGGATGGTATTTACGGAACAAGACTCTCCCAGATATTGGAATATGCATCCATTATCTGGGACTCACCTTACGATAATCAAGAACTTAGACTCGAACGAGTTCAAAAGAATTTCACGAGATATGCTTTCCGAAAGTTGTATTCCTTTGAAGATCTTCCTAATTATGTTGAAAGATGCAGAACAATTGGCTTGCAAACCTTAAGTTTCAGGCGTAAGGCAACGTCAGCCATGTTTATTCGTGATATTATTAATTATCAGTTAAATTCAACAGAATTAATTTTTCTCATAAATATATATGCTCCCCAAAGATTTCTACGGGTGAGAAACTTACTTTTTGACAAAAGGCACAGAACCAATTATGGTCGCAATGAACCTATTACAAGGTGTATAAATACATTTAATGATCTTTGCAACGAATTTGATCTCAGCTTGCCACGGTTAGAATTTAAAAACATGATTATTGCATCGAATTTGAATTAATATTATTTATTGAAGTTATCTGTAAGACCATAAGAGTCGGTAGATGATCCTAAGTCGCTCAGCAAACATCTGCTGCCGATACTGAGAGTTAACACTTAGAGAACGTAGTGTTTTGTGTTACTCTGTGATGAATATAAAAAAAAAAATATTCTCTATCTCACTAGCTAGTTTTGGTGCCGATAATTTGGTGTTGCACTGAAGCACTAAAAATATTATTTGGAGCATTTCTCCCTTTACAACACAAAATCCAATTCGATTATTGCTTTGAATTGATCGTCATTGACTTCAGCTGGACCACCAGAGCGTTTTTTTTTTCTTTAAGCGAAAAATCACCAGAACGAAATTTGCCAAACCAATTTTGACGCTGCCGTTCTTTCAAAATTAACAGCATATAACTTTTTGTGAACTTGCGATGCGTTTTTTCCTTTCCGGAAATTAAAAAGCAAAGTATGAGGAAAATTTTCGTTCTGAATTTTCATTCAACATTCATTTCAACACACGCCAAACAAAAACTATCATACACAACCGATCAGACACAATTTTTACTGATTGGCAATTGAAGTATCAACTATCAAATAACAGAATGAGTTTGACATTTCGATTTCGTCAGCAAACCAAAAATTTCAACCAAAGCCGACTATGAGTGGAATCCGCAATTACTAACTTACTTGCCGACCCAATTATTTGTATCCTCTCCCTTCAAAATTGAGAAGAGGGTTTTAAATTTCCAAGGGGACTACCGACGTACGATTTACAGTGCTGCCTAGTGTAAACTAAATATTGCACAGGCGGTTTACTTAAACATGATTTGTCACGTTATCCAAATGCGTTTTATTACTTATAAAATACAGTTAGACAGTACTGTTATCGTTATTTATTAAGATAAAATTTCTATTATTTTATTTAGTTCAAAAATATCATATCAATTCATAATAGTCTGTTTTTTTGTGTAGTTATTTGTGTACAGTCTTTTCACATTTTTTTTTTTGTTTGCAATACTAGTATGTCTAGTATTAGCTTCACATTATTCTATTGCTTTGTCAAATAGAAAAACAACTTCAGCCGCTATTTTCGTTGATTAAGGTTGATTGGCCAATTCTTTCACAATTCATTTTCATCCGAATTTATCATTTATTGTTCCGCGTTTTTTTTTTTTTTTCAATTTCAACCTATGCCAGTCCTTTTCCAATCTGTCAATCATTGTCAATTTGTCATTTCATTTTTCTGTCAATGATAAGATTTAATTTTTTCTGTCAATGATAAGAATTTCGGCTTTTAAAAAAACTAACAAAAAAAACACCTATCTAAATCGCAGTATTTTGAATACGAATAAACATGTGCACATATTTCTATCTATCCAGAATTTGTTCACGCTATAGAGTAATTCTTATAGAAAAAAAATAGCTATTTACCCCAGCGGATTGTTCAAGGAATCAGGGGTTCCCGCTACCCAAACAGTTCTACAAGTATTTGCATTAATACATTTTTTTCCGCAACTGCCATTTTTCATTGGCAGTTGCGGAAAATACTCACACAGTTCTCTTAGGTCTTCTTAATCTTCGTCTTTCGGTGACAGCAAAAATCTATAAGCTGTAGGGCTCTTTCTACTTGATGGGGAATCGATTCAATGCTGCAATTAAATATATAATAAAATAGTGTTCCCACTAATCTGCCTTGGGATGTTCAAATGCGAAATAGGGGGATATTTACTATCCTTGTACAAGGGTTGCCTTTTATATTTCGGGATAATAGTACAAAAACAAATATTAATCATCGAAAATAGCTTTATTGTTTATCAAAATATTCCCCATTGAGATATATACACTTTTTCATGCGTTTGAACCAATTGTCGAAGCCACTCTGATTGAGGTATCTCCAAAACACGCACTCTGAACGCATCAACCGCTTCTTCAGGTGTCAAAAATGTTGACCTCTCATTTTATTTTTTACCTACGGGAATAAAATGAAGTCATTCGGTGCCAATTCAGGGCTATAAGGCGGATGATTCATCAAATCGATGTTATGAGTGCTCAAAAATGCAGTAGTTTGAGTCGATGTGTGAGAGCTCGCATTGTCGTGGTGAAGAGTGATCGGTCTTCGGCGGTTGGTTTTCCTGATTTCTTGGAAGACAACTGGCAAACAAATGGCTGTGTACCTCTCAGAATTGACTGTTCTGCATTGCTCTAGTGGTACGGTTGTGACATGTCCAGTTTTTCCGAAAAAACAGGCGACCAGCACTTGGTCGCCTGTGCTCGTGCGCGAGCAACTTTTGCTGGATTTGGCTGAATTTGAAACACCCATACAGTCGACTGCTGTTTACTTTCGGGGTCATACGCGTAAATCCACGATTCATCACCTGTCACGATGTCACAGACGTGTTTCGAAGCACCGCGATCGTATTTTTGATACATTTCTTTCGTCCAATGGACACGAGCCTTTTTGGAGCGATTGACAAATTGTCTGGCATCCAACGCGAACAAATTTTTCTGACGATCAAATGTTCATGCAATGTTGAATATATGCTGGTCCCACTAATGCCTAAGGTTGTCTCAATCTCACAATAGGTCACATGGCGATCTTGCAATATCAGTTCGCGCTCAGCATCAATGGTTTCCGGAACAACAACTGATTTTGGACGGCCTTCACGAAATTCGTCTTGAAGTGAACTACGACCTCGGTTGAATTTACCATACCATCCATAGACACTGGTCCTTGATGCAGCTTCATCGCCAAAAATTGAATTAAGTTCATCGATCCACTGTTATTGAGTTAATCCATGTCGAAAGTTGTAAAAAATAATCGCACGAAAATTTTCACGATTTGATTCCATTTTTTGGGCGAGATGAATCTTTGAAGTTGCTGTTAACAGCAAAAACAGCGCTCGTATGTCAAAACGTTCTGATTACGTATAACCTTAAGAATGTCAAACTTTACGATAGAGCTGGCAGTTGCCAGATTACAACACTAGTTCTACCCAATCCCAAAATATAAAAGGCAACCTTCGTAAATTCCTTGTAACTGCTGAATTTAACAGGAACACTTTCTTTAATTTGGATACAAACTTTGAAAATATGCTGACAGAAAGGAATCTTCAAAGCATGATTTGTTATTTCTTCCTCTTCTTCTTATGACGCTACAGTCCGTGGTGGACCTGAGTCTCAACCAATATGCTTCTCCAGCCAACACGATCTTTTGCTACCTGTCTCCAGTTGCGCACTCCCAGTTGATTGAGGTCCTTCTCCACTTGTGTGTGCCACCTTATCCTACATCATCTTCTGTTGCGTTGTCCCAATGGCTCAAATTCGAAGGCTTTCCGGACCGGAGCGGTAGCGTCCATACGCTCTACATGGCCTAGCCATCTTAAGCGTTGTATCCGAAGACCAGGCGCATGTCGCTGTACAGCCTATAGAATTCGTCGTTAAATCTTCTCCTCCAGATGACATCAACGTAAACACGATCAAAAATCGCACGCAAAACTTTACTCTCGAAAAGACTAAGGGCTTCCCCATCTGCCTTTGCTAACGTCCAGGTTTCCGCGCCATAAAGTAGGACTGGGATCATCAAGTTGTTATATAAAGCGAGCTTAATACTTCGAGAGATGGATTTGTTACTCAAAGCCTTGCCTCTTGAAACGAAAGAAACAGCGATTGGCAAGAGTAATTCTGCGTTTGATTTACTGGTGTTGTTTTTCCTATTTACCGCAGAGCCGAGGTAGACGGAGTCCTTGACTACCTCGAAGTTTCTGCTGCCTAGAGTGATGCTCTGTCCGATACGTCGATGTTGTGCCTCGTTTCTTGATGACAGCATGCACTTTGTTTTGCCCTCATTTACCGCCAGGCCTCATTGTGTTCGTTCAATTACGTCAATGTTATCAGCATAAGCTAGCAATTAAACTGACTTTTGAAAGATCGTGGATCTGGGGTTGATTTGTTATTTTGCACAAACAAAAATATATCTTATTTAATTTTATCTATTTTTTACAAGTCAATGTTACAGTCAAACTCATAAGATAGCCATACATGAATTCGAGTAGATATTTACGGCTCTTCCCTACAAGGACGTTCCATAAAGGTGTCGATTCGATTGTTTGATTCCAAAAATAACCCTGCAAATAGCAAATGAACCACATCTAAAAATTAATGCAAATTTTCATCTTACGCTACGAAAATAAAACACAAAAAATGCAACCCAGTCGTCACGTAGTTGAAAACACTTGGATCAGTGGATAGTGTCTGACTGTACACGAATGTGTAGAGTGGGACCGATACGAATGGTGACGCTGACTCCAGAACATTTGCCAGTGAGAATATTTTCCCTAAATGTAAATTTAAAAATGAATTCAACCAAACATATATTACTCATACCCAAATCACTCTTCGGCACAATATTTGATAGGATAGCTCTACACATAGGAGCACCGAAAGCTTTAAAAGAACCGAGAATTAGGGCCAAGTAGAGGTGCATTGGAACACTGGCTGCACTCTTCACAACTGAATCCAGCGCAGAACTTCCTAGACCTATCAACGCCAGTGTTGTCACAGATATATTCAGCATCTGTAAAAAAAATCACTCATTTGGTTACGAAATTCAAAGCTCAGCAATCAACCATTACTTTCCGCATAATCAGCATTCCAATGACATTCCCCACAGTTGGAATCATTGGCGAAAAGGTCTCGTACACCGTGAAGTCACGAACAGTCCAGTGAAACTTTTCTCTCGTAAAAAGATAAAACACAGCGCTGCTTCCGTCTACAAATGAAACTGATTTAATTTCAACAAGCACAGCGCTTTAACTCACTCAGTGCAAAGACGGACAGTAGAAGAGTAAAAATGATCAGCCAAACAATCGAACGTACATGGTCCGGCCTGGGTTTGAAGCAAGTCCTCAACATGTCCCTGGTTAGACTTGAATGAGACTGAGCGTTTTCTTCAACAACAGGAGCATTTAGACTCTCTGGAACAAAGATGAAAATATAAATTGACGTCATCACAACGACGGAAGCAGAAATAATGAACACAGTCAATGTGTTCGTGGCAGCATAAATAAAACTCGCCGGAAGTGATCCTGCCATCAAACCGATATAGATCGACACTTCGAGAAAAGCCATCCTGGAGAGCGCGAAATTGTGAACAAGTCTTGAGCTTTTTAAGAAAAATCTTACCGAAATGGACGTTGCTGTGTTGTTGTGGTATCAGCAATGTAGCAGAAAATTGCAATCCTGAATGCGCAATTTCCACCGAGAACGGTTTCAGGAACCACAGATAGAATGTAAAACCAAGGACTGATGATGTACTTAGTGGAAAGCCAGCAAATGACTGAGGTTATAGTGTATATGAAGGAGTAGCCTGTTTTCCTGTAAAAAGTGCAATAGCTCTTTGCGAATAAAATGTATGTATCATGTCTCACCAATGAAAGCTGCAACTAATAGTGGTTTTCGCCCGTTTCTATCCGACCAGGCGCCCAAATAAAGTCCAGCCAAAGCAGGAACTATGCTCTCGAGGATTATTTTTGTCAGAAATATTTTCGCAGCGTATGGTTGAACTTCAGTTTCTACTTTCTGAAATGAGTAAAGTATATATTTTTTTTTGAGAACAAGAGAATAAATAAATAAAATCGGAATTTCGAAATTGAATTTTTAAAAAAGATTTTATTCGTGACTCTACCCCATGTCATGTTTTTCAGTTATATGGAAGAGATCCTTTTAAATATCCGGCTTACAAATTATTTGGGTACGTAAAAAATATATCACTGAAAGTATTGTCCGTTAGAAGCGACAACTTTTTCCCAACTTCCTGCCAAATTTCAAATTGAATCTCTTAAATAATGTGTCTCCTAATGCATCGATCCAAACATTGAGTCAATTTTTGATTTCTTTAAAAGACTCCAACCGGTAACCCCAACAAGTCGTTTTGCATGCATCTAAAAAGCCAGCATTCGGAAGGAGCAAAGTTCATACAATTTTGTGACAGCTACAGCCACTTGGGCCGAATGTTATCATGTTGCAAAATCACCATTATTGAAGTGTCAAAATTACTCTCTGCATGATTCATCGGTCGGAACAGAGTCACAATAATCTTCTACAAGCATTCGATGGGCTTCAGCGGCACTTTTCTTAAATTAAAAAAAATAAATCACAACATACCGCAAATTATGTTTATTTAAGACAAATTCATTCATTTTCGAAGAGCGGAAAGTAATGTTACTGTTAAAAGAACACTCCGATGCACTTAAATAACTGCAAAATCTCAGACATTTACAATGAGGTAGGTAATCGCTTCCAAGAGCAGCCAAAATTTGCAGGTGGCGCCATCTTCAGCAAACAAACCGAATTGATTTGTATCCCCAATATTGTGCTTATAATAGATTCGATCCAAATGCTCTGAATTGCTACGAATGTCTACAAATTTGCCCGAAAAACTCCCAAAAGGTGTTGCATTAGCTGTTATTTTCGTAGAAGAAAGAGCTCACGAGAGAGCAAAATATTTCCCCGCCCAACAAATTTCTGCCGAAGAAAAATCTGTCAGATGGCTGTCAAATCGAAAATGAAAAAAAAGATCCTCTGACATTCAATATCTGATAGCAGTTTACGAATTTCTACGAAAAGTCATAAGTTTCGGTAGAGTTACTCTCTGCAAGAGAGATTTCTACCCAAACTACTCAACTACGAATTTCTGTACACAAATGAATTGGAACAGCTAATATTTGTTTGTACTGCTCGCAATACGCTCCTTGAGGAGTAAACTTATCTTGCCAACAAGCTTATTCCATTCAAATTACTGTTCCCTTACAAAATTGCAGTCTTTCTTGATTTGATACATTGGTTGAAACTATTTTTTCAAATTGTTAACCATCTTAGTATCAGTATCAAATTGGTACTACCAATCCAAACGGGGGGAAAATGAAAACATGCGTTTTACACAAAAAAGTGTACTGAAAATTGACAATCCATAAATTGTTTTAGTATTTCCGCAGACATGTTTGACGTGTACAAGGTTGATAATTATAACTTTTACAATAAAACGTATTTTTGTTGCTCAAACTCTAAATATATATGTTATATGGCTAAACAGTTTACTTTCTTTTCTTTCCTTCCTCAGCCACTACTTATGTCGTGCTATCTATTGTTCTCTCACAAGTGAAATGGGCTTTCACTCTTTGAGGACTGGGTGCTGTCAACAGCTTAAAATGGTGGTGCCGTGCAAAAAGCGATTCAGAAGACCATCCTGGGACCTTCAGTGCGTGAGTGCCACATTTCACCCACTACGCTACTGCCGCCTAATTAAAAGTCAAAACTCACCACAACTAACTTTTTTAACATAATTTGTCATAATAATAATTGTTGGCGCTACAGTCCAAAGGGGGACCAGGGCCTAGCCTGCTCATCAGCTACTCGTGTTGTACGCGCTACTGTTCTCTCACGAGTAGAAGGGACCTACAGTTTTTTGCCGACTCCGAACGGCGAGACTTAAGAAGCTTTCTTAGACAGTTATTACTCTTTGAATGTTGTCAGCAGCTCGAAAGAGTTGGTGCCGTGAAAAATTCGAAAAATTGGTGTTGAGCTGGGGGTTGAACCTAGACCCTTCGGCGTGTGAGCGTCGCACTCTACCCACTACGCCACGGCGACCACAACATAATTTATCATACTGGTGTTTTAAAGCAACCCTGAATGAATTTTTTATGACTTTCGAAATTTAGGAGCAAAATAAAATTGCACAGAGAACACCCTGAAAAAATAAATCCTTTATGCACTGATTCTGTTGGCTATGCCCAGCATCTTTCCACTTCTCAGTGATTCATCTGCAAAGCTACGCATACATTGAGTCAGCAATGCAATCAGTGAGTAGACAAAGGGACAAGTATGTAGAAATTATCAAATGTGGCAATGAAATGCTTGCAGCTGCTTGAGAGTAATTCCCCTCATCTTTTGATGATAATTAATAATAAACACAATTACAAAAACCACAAAGCTGATATCTTGGTTGCACGTTCTAAACAATTAGATTGTATCTTCACGCGGGAGAAGAACATATTCACAGTTTTTCATCTTACAACAGATTTAACAAGAAATCTAGGACCGTCCGCATATAATCCTTTAAAGTCTTACAGAGTTTCAAAAGGACAGATATTGAATCAAATTCCTTAAAAAATAAGTGTAAAATAAGAAATTATGAGTGAAGCAACCGTTTGCTGGGCCCAGCTTCTGCAATAATCACAAAAACTTTGCCCAATATAACGGTCTCAGAACAATTCTCTAAAGGGCAAAAGCTCTTTCATAGGCAAAATATACTTCCAGTGAAACTTGAAAAAGGAAACAAAATGTACATAACAAAAGTACTTACGCCTATATGGTTTCGTTATTTTAATTATACTGATACACGAACGACATTGCTGACAACATTCAAAGAGTAAAAACTGTCTAAGAAAACTTCTCAAACTACGCCGTTCGGAGTCGGCAAAAAACTGTAGGTCCCTTCTACTCGTGAGAGAACAGTAGCGCGCACAACATGAGTAGTTGATGAGCAAGCTAGGCCCTGGTCCCCCTTTGGACTGTAGCGCCAACAATTTTTATTATTATACACGAACGACGAGAGCTATTTGTGAGCTCTACAAACAGAGAAGAAGGGGAGAGAACCGGCTTCTCAGAAGCGCGGTCGAGGAAATGGAGTACTATGGCAGGAATGAAGTCCGAAATTTTTACCTCAAGATAAAACAGTTATCCGGCGGTTACAAACCTCGGACAAAAGCCTGCCGGAACCAAGATGGACAACTGGTGGTAGAGTCGCAGTCGGTGCTTAGAATCTGGAAGGATAATTTCTGCAGACTCCTAAACGGCGATGACGACACAAATCCCGCTGTTAGGCAGTATGTTCTAATCAATTTGGATGACGATGGACAAGAATTCCGACTTCAACGAGGTGAAGATAGCAATTTCGAGACTGAAGTCGAACAAAGCTACTGGTGTGGACGGACTCTCCGCAGAGCTATTCAAAGCGGCTGGGGATGAGATGGTTGGGTGCATGCACCAGCTCATCTGTGAGATATGGTCGGAGGAAGGCATGCCCGACGAGTGGAATCTCAGCATCGTTTGTCCGGTGCACAAGAATGAAGACCCCTTCGACTGCTCCAACTACCGAGGGATCAGTCTCCTTAACATCGCATATAAAATTTTCACTGTCGTATTGTGTGAGCGCCTGAAACCGTTCGTCAACAACCTGATAGGTCCTGATCAGTGTGGTTTCAGGCCAGGGAAGTCCACAACAGACCAGATCTTCACATTACGGCAGATCCTGGAAAATACCCAAGAAATGCAAATTGACACTCACCACCTTTTCGTCGATTTCAAGGCTGCATATGACAGTGTGCATAGAGAAGAGCTATACAGTGCCATGTCTATATTTTTAGCATTCCTACCAAACTCGTCAGATTGTGTATTATTACGATGGAGAACTCTCGCTGCTCCGTCAAGGTCGGTAGGGAACTCACCGAGACCTTCGATGTCAAAAAAGAACTTAGACAAGGCGACGCGCTGTCATGCGACTTCTTTAACATCATTCAGAGGCACGATCTCCCACAAGTTCGTTCAACTGCTTTCTTATGCAGATGACATTGACGTTATCGGCCGAACTCAGCGAGCCGTCAATAAGGCGTTTGCTAGCATCGAAGCGGAAGCGGGTAAAGTGGGAATGGTGGTAAACGAGGGCAAAACGAAGTATATGCTGTCATCGAAAAACGACGCAGAATATCGACGTCTCGGACAGAGCGTCACTATGGGCAGCAGACACTTCGAAGTAGTCAAGGACTTCGTCTGCCTCGGCTCCGCGGTGAATAGGGACAACAACATCAGTAACGAAATCAAGCGCACAATCACTCTTGCCAATCGCTGTTTCTTTAGGCTTAAGATGCAATTGAGTAATAAAGCCCTCTCCCGAACGACCAAAGTGACTTTGTATAACACCTTGATAATCCCAGTCCTGCTTTACGGCGCAGAAACCTGGACGCTACTGGAAGCGAATGAGGAAGCCCTTGGTCTCTTCGAGAGAAAAGTTCTGCGTGCGATTTTCGGCCCTGTTTGCGTTGATGGCATCTGGAGGAGAAGATTCAACCACGAACTATATGGGCTGTACGGCGGCATGAGCCTAGTCCAGCGTCTACGGATACAACGCTTAAGCTGGCTAGGCCATGTAGAGCGTATGGACAGCACTGCTCCGGCCCGAAGAGTCTTCGAATCCGAACCACAAGGACAACGCAACAGAGGACTTTATAGACTGAGATGGCGCACACAAGTGGAAAAGAACCTCAACCAACTTGGAGTGCGCAATTGGAGGCAGCTGGCAAGAGATCGTGCTAGCTGGAGAGGCATGTTGGTTGAGGCCCAAGTCCACCCCGGATTGTAGCGCCATCCGAAGAAGAAGAAGAAGATACGAACATTAATATGACACAAAATGTCTAACTGTGCATTAAACCATTCGGTTTAATGACAAACCTTAAACCGAAACAACATAAACGGCATTTATCAAAGAATATTTAAATGTGTATATGTCACAAAACCCAATGATAAATATTTAACGTGGTGGAAAAGCTGCTATGTTGAAACGAACTTTAAGCTGTTTTTCGCTCAATTATTTTTATATGAATAAAAAACTGTAGGTCTCTTCTATTCGTGAGAAAACAGTAGCACCCATGATGGACAAGCTAGACCGTGATCCTCTGTGGACTGTCACGCCAAACAATTATTATAGTTGTATGATGCAATATATTGCTTTACAAAGTATTGCAGTTATTAGTCAACTCGGGAACAGCTCAAGCAATAAGTTAAAAGATCACGTCCCGGGGCATATAGAAGACGCCACTTAAAATAAATCCATAGTCGACTATGTTACATGCTTATGCCGTACAAATGCAACTTTGAAATTTAATGCTAAGCTTCCTAATGTTCAACTCAAAATTAATTTGATGAAAAATACCTAACAATCATCGAACGTAAATTCTATTAGAATTCTATTAAAAATTCTAAGCATGAGTGCGAATCAAAAATTAAAAAAAAAAAACAGTATCACAAAATATGAATAAACTTTGCACTTACCGCGGTTTCCGACGTCGCCTTGTCTGTGCCTAACAGCGCACAAGTGCTTACATTGTAAACAAATACAACCGTGCACGTTTGAAAAATCACTTGGTTCTGAAAAATTGTTTCTTTTCGATGGTCGGACACAATAAAATTCACAAGTCACAGCTCTCCAAACAAAATACTCACCTGATAGAGTAAGTCCAAAGACTAACATTAACACCGCAGGTTCGATAAAAAACGCAAATCTCTTCGCAGGCGGTGGACGTGTGTCGGTCGTCCCATCTCCAGCAGAAATTGATCGATCATCATCTACGGCAGCCGATCGTAGATCAGCCGTCAAAAGTGGTGCATTCTCCGAAAACGTCATCGCGTAACGCTTACACAAATGAGACTAACTTGAGAATTATTTTTAAACCTGATAAATGCCGCGAATAAGAGCGCAGTGGTCGCTCTATCCACTATCGCTCCATTGCTCTAAGGGGATACACATTCGTATTGGAGTATGTTGAATTTATTTGTTTCGCAAGTCTTAGATACAATGTATGTACACATGGGAATAATCATATAAGCTTAGGGTTTGAACGAAAAGACTTGTGCGAAATCTGGAATCTTTCGAATTGCATGCAGAAACTCCATTTGATTCATACCGCCCAAGTGCTGTAGGTGCATCTCTGTAAGCAGCTGCAAAAATATGATTAATGGATTATAAACAAACTTTACAAAATCTTATGTGCAAATAAAAATTATGGCGGACTGATAAGCTTCATAAAATATAGTCTGTATACATATCACATAGTTGAAGTGGGTATAAATTCGCACGTTTCACATATATTCTATGTGTATTTACAGAACGAAGGCATAATATTTATGACATACGAGGAAGTCATGAAAATCGGTTATTCAAGTTGGGGAGTTCAATTTAAATACATTTTATAGTATGATAACGAATATAAATAAACAACAGATTCCAGGAAATTTACTCCCAGCTTGTTGAAAAACAACTTTAATTAATCATCATAATCAAATTGGTGAAGTGTATTACAATTGTTATATTTTTCTCCTTTTATTTTAAAACGAACGACCCTTTACTCGCAAAGGTTTAATACGTTTCTCTCGAACGTTTTTAGGGTTTCGTAATTATTCCCGTCTGACTGTCTGTTACAACGAGGGCTGTTCGTTAGCTCTACGACCAGAGAAGAAGGGAAGAGCACCGGCTTCTCAGAAGGAAAAAGAAGGAGCATGAGAAGCGCGCGGTCGAGGAAATGGAAAGATGTTATGACAGGAATGAAGTCCGATAGTTATATCGAAAGGTAAAACAGCTATCCGGAGAATACAAGGTTTGGACCGAAGCCTGCCGGAACCAAAATGGACAACTCGTGGTAGAGTCGCAGTCCGTGCTGAGAATCTGGAAGGATCATTTCTGAAGACTCCTTAACGGTGATGACGGCCCCGATTCCGCTGTTAGGGAGAATGATCTACTCGATTTGGACTATGATAGACAAGAATTCCATCCTCCCGACTTCGATGAGGTGAAGATAGCAATATCCAAGCTGAAGTCAAACGAACGGACTGTCCGCAGAACTATTTAAAGCAGCTGGAGATGACCTGGTTGGGCGCATGCACCAGATCATCTGTAAGGTATGGTCGGAGTAAAGCATGCCCAATGAGTGGAATCTCAGAAACGAGACTCCTTTGACTGCGCCAATTATCGACGGATCAGTCTTCTTAACATCGCCTACAAGATCCTCTCTGCCGTATTGTGTGAGCGTCTGAAACCGTTTGTCCATGATCTGATAGGTCGCTATCAGTGTGGTTTCAGGCCAGGGAAGTCCACGATAGACTTGATCTTCACTTTGCGCCAGATCCTGGAAAAGAACTTAAGAAGAGCAAATCGACACTCACCACCTTTTTGTCGATTTTAAGGCCGCATACGACAGTGTGCATAGAGACGAGCTATACAGTGCCATGTCTAGTTTTGGCATTCCTGGTAGAAACTCGTCAGATTGTGTAGGATGACAATGGAGAACTCCCGCTGCACCGTCAAGATCGGTAACGAACTCACCGAGACCTTCAATGTCAAGAAAGGTTTTAGACAAAGCGACGCACTGTCATGTGACTTCTTTAACATCATCCTCGAGAAGATCGTGCGTAACTCACAAGTGAGCACCAGAAGCAGGATCTTCCAAAAGTTAGTTCAATTGCTAGCTGATGACATTGACGTGATTGGACAAACACAACGAGCCGTCAATGAGGCGTTTGCTGGCATTGAAGAGGAAGCGGCTAAAATGGGTCTGGCGGTAAGTGAGGGCAAAACAAAGTGCATGCTGTCATCAAGGAAGGACACACAATATCGACGTCTCGGACAGAGCGTCACACCATACAGCAGAAACTTGGAGGTAGTCAAGGACATCGTCTACCTCAACTCCACGGTTAATGCTGACATCGGTACCGAAACAAACGCAGTACCGAAACAACGTCAGTACCGAAATCAAACGCAGAGTCACTCTTGCCAATCGCTGTTTCTTTGGTCTCAAGAGGCAATTGAGTAATAAAGCCCTCTCTCGATGGTCTAAGCTCGCTTCATATAACAGCTTGATCATTCCCGTCCTACTGTAGGGCGTGGAATGTTGGACGTTAGCAAAGGCGGATGAGGAAGCCCTTAGTTTTTTCGTGAGAAAAGTTTTGCGTGCGATTTTGGGTCCTGTTTGCGTTGATGGCATCTGGAGTTGAAGATTGAACGACGAACTACATGGGCTGTACACCAACATGTACCAGGTCTCTCTGTGTCTACAGATACAACGCTTATAATGGACCCCACTGCTCCGGCCCGAAAAGTCTTTGAATCCTAACCATTGGGACAACGACACAGAGGACGGCGTAGACTAAGGTGGCGCACACAAGAGGAGAAGGACCTCAACCAACTTGAAGTGGGCAACTGGAGGCAGCTAGCGAAAAATCGTGCTGGCTGGAGAGTCATGTTGGTTGAGGTCCAGGTCCACCCCGGACTGTAGCGCCACAAGATCAAAAAGACAAATTTTGTCTATTACACTTCCTTGTTTTGAGCAGACATATCATTCGGCCGAACTTTTGAAAAAAAATTTAAATTAGTTTTCCTGCTTTCTAATTGAAATTCCATTTCACAGATATTAAGATCTTGTATTTTGAATATTTGACAGTTGCCCAGTGTAAATTTTACTTGAATCTAGACAAACCATTGTGTCATATGCATTCTTGGATGGTGAGAAGGCAATTATTCAGTATACGTTGGATGGCGTAACAGTCCGCAATGGAATCAGGGTCTAGATTCCTCATCAGCTGCTCGTTCTGTGTTGCGTCTGCTGTTCTCAGACGAGTTGCATGGACCTACAGTTTTCTGCTGACTTCGAACAGCGAGGTTTAAGATGCTTTTTCATACTTTTATGAAACTCTTTCAATGTTGTTTGCAACTCAAAATAACTGGCGCTGGGAAAGAGCGATGTGTTCAGTCCGGGAATCGAACCTGGAACCATCAGCGTGTGAGTTTCACATTCTATCACGGCGGCCACAAAAATAAATACATGAAATTAATGTTCGAAGTTCGATTCAAGTTTAGTTGAATTCAAATTAATTTGAAATTTTGTATCTTTTATCTATGTATATCGTCATTCGTAATGTACAGTCAAAAGTTCCAGAAGTCTGAGTTGGTAGTCAAATGTATCTACTTCACTAACTTCGACACGTGAACTTTTGTGAGTCTGTTGCTGTTGACACACCCGGACTCATACTACTTGTGTGACATACGGAATGACCCATTCATTTCACAACTCCAGCAGTAAACGAAATAAACTACATTGTTCTCAAAGTGTCATGTTCTATGCACCTGCTGATGAATTGGTTTTAGCTTCTTTCGAGTGAATTTATTGACAAATTCTGCAAACGCAATTTACATCAGTTAGTTCGGCATAAGGAAGTTTGCACTGAATCTCTCCTGCCTTGGGTCGCTATAAGATATGAAGAAGCCGAGCATTCTAGTTGATAAAAACTACTTAACAACCTATTCAACAATTGAGATTTTTTTCCAGTACTTTGACTTGTATGATTCTTGTCGACATCCAAAGAAGAAGGAAAAAAACACAATTTCAAACGCAAGGATTTGGACAAAACCAAAAAAAGAGCAAATGATTGCGTCTAATCAAACTTTAAGACCCATTTTCTCTCATCATAATTAATTCCCTAGCACACCTTAATTACTTATCTTCAACTTCACAATTTGTGGAAACTTTAGAAAACGTGCACGTGTTATCAGCGTTTAAGTAAATTGTGAAACAAAACACTACCTATGTAATACATTCTTATCTAGACACTTAGATACATACATTCCCCTTATTTACTTACCACATTGCAAATATGATTTTTCTCATCGACGGGCAGCGTTAAGGGACAAGTCAAACGATCTATCAATTCACAAATATCACCGCTCGTGATTTGATTGTCCTCATCAAAATCAAAGATCAAAAAGGCCCAAGCTGCCTTCACCTCCAACGGGCAGTTCTCCGAGAACACACTGCAGAGATTGACGAACTCCTCAAATGACAAACTGCCATCGGGTTCAGTTGAAAAGATTTTGAATATCCGATCCGCAAACGGATTATACTTCAATTCCGTAAATAAGTTTGACACCTCGTCTCTGCTGAAACGAGTCTGAATGTCACTCGCGAAACGTTGCTTGTTAATATTTTCAAACTTTTTCAAGATGCTGAAAGTTAACAAACATCAACAATGGATAACTTAGTACACAAACTACGCTTCACAAAGTGCATAACTTACAAATTAATTTCGGTTTTATTGAGATACGTTAATTGGACATACTCGTCGAGTTGTTCTTGAGAGAGCAAGCTGCTTCCCGCACCCATTTCGTGGAGAAATTAAAACAACGTCTTTGGCGTCAGTTGTTTGAATCACTTGTGGATTGTTATCAATTATAAGCTCAAGTATTGTGTGAGTTTGAAGCGTGCTTTCGCACATGAATATTGAGGGCAAACTTTTTCAGAGGGTGACCCAATTCGGGCTCCGAACTCAAAACTGCTATATTGAGTTGCGAGGAGACATTGAACCAATTAACGATGTTAATGAGGTGTGAACCGTTCAATCAGCGAAATTCATTCCGAGATTGTAGAAGGGGACAACTTACATTTAAGATAAGACATAAGATATTGACTCGAGAACAAGAGACTCGAGAAATAGATAGAAAATTTTCTGTTTCGTAAAAAGTTCGAAAGTATTGGTTGAAACGGTGAAAGGGACATCTCCCTTTCTCCGATGGACCAGAGTAAAGACGATCATATACAGATATCATAACTCCATCGAAAAACTTTATAATAATAATAATTGGTTGGTGCGACAGTTCGCAGGGGGAACAGGGTCTAGCTTGCTTATGAACTACTCGTGTTTTGCGCGCTACTGTTCTCTCACGAGAAGGGGCGTACAGTTTTTTGCCGACTACGGATGTTCAACCGGAAATTGAACCTTAACCTTCGGCGTGTGTATGTTGTACTCTACCCACTTTGCTACGGCGGTCGGCCGGAAAATCTTATGCAAGGTTAACATTAAAAAAATAACTTACTGTAAAAGCTAGACCTGCAAAAATGGTGGTACTGCAGCCTCTAATTATCTCTTATTGCACAAAGTCTCCATTTCATTTTAAACATCGGTGTAACACTCACCTTAGAGACCATCAATTTCAATAACTTACGCATTTAAATGTAAGTATGCAACGATTTGGCAGAGCACACAGATTTATACAATTCCCAGAATCCTTACCCTTTTCCAATTTCATCTGGCAACAGTTTTTTTTAAATATATTCGTGGACTGTGTTTCCACAATGATTTTGAACATTGCATAGTTTAGTCGCAAGGCCAACTCCCTCTTCTATTTTTAAACCAAAAGTCTTAAAACTGGTGTAATACTATGTTACGACTTTTCATTGGCTGGATCAGATTTCGATACTTCATTCAATTCATTTCCGTGAAATTGGCACTACTAAAGCTGGCATGAAGAATGATGATTAATAATAATTGAATGGCGCGACAGTCCACAGGTCCTATCTTGCCCATCCACTACTCATGTTGTACGCACTACTGTCCTCTCACGAATAGAAGGGACCTACAATTTTTGCCGGCTCCGGGTGTTCAGCCGGGAATTGAACCTGGGCCTTCGGCGTGTGAGTGGCGTACTCTACCGACTACACCACAGCGGCCGGCCGTGCAACGTGAAAAAGCTACAGCTGTCCAAATTGTGGTACTGCAGCCTCTAATGTCAATCTGCTTCAATGGTCCTCTACAAAAGTATAATTTCATAAGTAAATATAATATGTGGCTCTGCAAACAAAAGTTTATTTAATGCTATTGCATGATACGAAAGCAGAATGTAGTGCACTGAGGTGTGGCTTTGAGGTTAAAAATGCTTAAGCAATGCTCATATACAAGATTAAGATTTTGTTTTCCTACCATTTAACATGTTATTGTTAAAAAACATGATTTGTAAAATGTAATTTCCTCAAAATAATTTAGGAAGAAGAAAAAAATTCGGAGAATTAGATCACAAAATTGTACATATAACTGCGTTCAAAAATCCTTTTAGACAGTACTAAGTAAAGGTATCTCTTTCAGGAAATGCGAATTCTATTTCATTTAAACCCAGGTCCGTGTAATTTTTTGTCAGCGACGGCATAATTTTTTATTGTAATGAAGAGTATAAAGAAAATACCCAGAAGTAAAAGATATGGCGAAATTGCATTAATTGTCAAGTTTTCTTCAACAATTATACATTAATACAAACAATTAGGTGTGTTCCAGTACTTTTTGTACTAAATTTTGTCTGAAGGGAAAGTACGGGAACGTACACCAAATATGTAAAGTATGTCATTAAAAAATATCAAAAACAACAAGATTTGAAACACATAAAGAGATAATAGGTCAATGCTAACTTATCACATGCACACCATATGCACACCAGAAAACCAACATCCTACCTGCAACATTTTTTGTGTAAAATGGGATAGTTGGGTAAATATTTTACTCTGTCGAGAGAACGAGAGAACTCATGTGACGTAAAATCCATATTTTCGGAATACGAATATACGATGCCTGTTCGTGTTGTTTTTTCGGGTACGGGAACACACCTATTAGGTCTGTTCCAATTCATTTGTGTACAGAAATTCGTAGTTGATTAGTTTGGGTAAAAATCTCTCTTGCAGAGAGTAACTCTACCGAAAATTGTGAAACGACTTTTCGTAGAAATTCGTAGCCATCTGCTGCCGTACTGTTGCCCAAAGCAGAAATTCGTAGGGAGGGGAAATATTCTGCTCTCTCGTGAGCTCTCTCTTCTACGAAAAAAACCGCTAATGGAACGCTTTTTCGTAGTTTTTCGGGCAAATTCGTAGACATTCGTAGCAATTCAGAGCAATTGGAACGGACCTATTATGACAGGGGCGAACTTGTCAAATAAACTTCCGTCTGGCCGCCCTCTAAAGTAAACCCCGACCAGAAACCAATAAGGAAGGAGATGGTCAACTGAACAGCTGATCAAACAGCTGATTTCCCCTTGTCCATCGACCGTTTGACTGTTATTTACGTGTTTTAGTAGACATAACCTCAAATTCTGAAGGTTATTTACGTATCATCGAACATTGTCTCACTTTACTCACACAAGTTTACGTTTTGATTGCCCTCTCCATCTAACAGTGTGAAGTGTGAGGAGATCCACCGTATAGACAGTTCACACGTATTCTCATTTGAAAACAAACAATATCCTTTTTGTTCAGGAGTGGAAATGTTATAAAAAACGCTGTCAAAATGAATTCAAGGGCGGGAGACGAGGGAGTTGACTGTCTCCCTATTGGTCTCTGCCCCCGACTAAGTGACCAGTAGCTTGGATAAGTGCTCCAAAACTGTCGGTAGACATTGCGAATAGAACGTGGCAATTAGTTTTTTCCAGAAGCTATGCAAAGGGTTCTAAGATAATTTTCAAGACAAAAACGATGTTAGGTGAAGTCAAACGTCAAAAGCGCTTATAATTCGCAAATCTTTATATTTTAGTGGATCACGATTTTTGAAAAACAGTCGTTATTATAGACGAAAAATCGAAAAAAAAAGTTTCGCCCAACCTTCATCAAAAAATGAAGTGGAAAACCTGACACCTACTGTCAGGAAATCAAAGGTAGTAACTGATGGAGATGGTCAGTTTTTATTGAAGGGGATATAAACCACCATGTTTTTTACCCCCTAGAGCTTGCGAGCACCAGAGTACTTTATTAGGACTGCGATCGCAAGCATACGGCCAAAATTAATTTATTGCTCGTATTTGGTTAACAAAGAAGGTCATCAAACTTTAGATTTGAATGTTTTTGAACACATCTGCAATGAATTGGAACGGAGAATATAGAGAATACCGACTTACCGACCATTTTCCCGAATTGTATGTAGACTTTCGTGGCTATCTGTATATTTGAATAGGTATTTCACACAACTGTTCAATTACGTTTAATAACATTAAACTATGAGTAATTCCCAACATCCCTCATCTGAGTGTTTAATAAAAGATAAAACATTCAGCATAACGTTCTAAAATATCAACAGATATTCTCTTTTTTTTTTAGAGAAACGAAACTAAGGATGTTTTTGTTTTGCTTCGGCGTTTATGACAACTTTGTTTCTGTGCCTTGTAAACATTTTTTAATGTGTTTAAGTTATAGTTTGTGGTCGCCGTGGCGTAGTGAGTAGAGTGCGACGCTCACACGCCGAAGGGTCTAGGTTCGACTCCCAGTTCAACACCAATTTTTCTAATATTTCTCGGCACCACCTCTTTCGAGCTGCTGACAACACTCAAAGAGTAATAACTGTCTAAGAAAGCTTCTCAAATTTCGCCGTTCGGAGTCGGCAAAAAACTGTAGGTCCCTTCTACTCGTGAGAGAACAGTAGCGCGCACAACACGAGTAGTTGATGAGCAAGCTAGGCCCTGGTCCCCTTTTGGACTGTAGCGCCAACAATTATTTATTAAGTTATATTTAGTTAGTTATAGAAGTTATATTGCCGTTGTGCTGATTTAGTGATTTACACCAAAAGCGATACACTGACACGAGAGGTAAAGATGCCAAACTCAAACCAGCATAAAAAATACATTTGTTCGCGATAAAGACTTTTATTATGCCAATGATCTGGCCAGAATCGATTTCTCTTAGTAACAAAGCTCTTGTTATTGAAATACTCGTGTAAAAGCGTACTCCAATACCGCATTATTAATTATTCTTTCATTGATAATGAACCGCATCCCTGAACACAGTATCGGTAGCGACAACCATTTATTTCCATTCGGCGTAAGCGTACTACTGTAAGCAGAAGTAAGAGACTATTTGTATTTTTTTTTTTCTCCATTCACATTATTTAATTGAATTTTCTTAACAAAGTCTACAAATACAATAATTTAGCTATCAAATGATATTTGTCGTTTTGCCCTAGCTGTACTGCTGTTCGGCTCAAAGGGTTTACCCCCACACGAAGTAAACGGCTTCGAATTCCGCCCACCAACATACGGGCTTACGTTGCGCTGATCTTTCCCGGTGAAATTTTTTTGTGCTGATCTGCGTTGCTCGCAATCAACATTTTCCCGAAGAGCTATGCCACCAAGATTATTTTTCGAGGAACTGTTTTGTAAAGCAGCATTAGGTTGAATTGATAATTTCATTGCACTAGTCGAAGAATGATCATTTCCTGAGATCTTTTCAGACTTTTGTGAACTAAGCACAGGTTGATTGAGTGAAAGTGTAGAAGTTTGACTAAAACTAAACGAATCCATTGAGTTCTCGAAGCTACAGAAGCTTGACTGACTTGAGGCAACCACTTTGCGATGTTCATATTCATCTGGAGCTATGTATCCTGACAATCGTGTTGTCGACATGCGTTTCTCATCGTCCAACTTCGACTTGGCGTGGAGGTAGATGTCGTCGGCACTATTTCCAACTATCACATTGTACACGTATTTTTTTGCCAGCCTACAGTTTAAAATGTATATTAGGATTTTATTTTTTACAAACTGACTTTGAAGTACCTCAGCATGGTTTCACTGGTGCTGCAGCTGCTTTTCTGGTAGAATTCTTGAAACAGTCGTTTCACAACTCTGGCCAAAACCGACGCGTATTGCTTGAAGTTAACGTGTGACACTGTAATCTGCTTTCCCTGTAAAGCTTGAGAAACTGCCCAAAGTAGTTTCTAAAAGAAAAAAGAATAAGTTCATGGGTTCATTTCCGAAACACGTTTGGAATACATACTTTACGGTGATTTTCTGTAAGATGACTAGATGAAAATGTAGTGTCTGATGCTGCCCTGGTTATTGACCTCCCGCCAGACAGGCCAACTGATGTTGTGCTTATATTACTGTTGCTTCGCAACATATTGCTGCTGCCACTATTGGTGGTACCAGACCCAATGCAGAAACTCTGACTCTTAAATTTGAGCGAACGCGGCGTCAAGTTTTCAGTTTCAAGGCGCAGAATCTTGCTGTTGTTTCCTGTAAGTGTAGCGACGTCGTCTTCAGTACGTTTTCGCTTTAAAGCGAAGGAATCGTTGTTGCCACAACCAAACAGGCTAGTTTGGGATGATTGACTTCCGTAGTCAAAACCACCGTGAACACTGTTTGTCGACAAGATTGAAGAAGATTGTGAGGGTTTATCGGGAGAGAATAAAGCACGTTTCGACTTTTCCACCCGATTCGCTACTTCTGGCTTGAACGTTGGTTTCGGTACTGAAACAGGAATTTTTTGTTGTTTCGCTGGGCTTTGAAAGAGTGCCCGCTTGGAGGTCTCCCGAGATGGACCTGGTTTAAGACTATCCGGCCTGAAAAATAATCGTTTTCTTGCAGACGAGGACGGCGTTTTCCGGACTGAAATGTAAATGTGTTTTCTTATTAGCGGTTAATTCAAGCAACTGTAGCAATCGATTGATTGCATCAGATTCTTCTTAATTTATACACAGGACTGGTTCGATGAAACTTACCACACTTCTTTTTGCTACTTGGAGTCATTCGCTTAGGTGTTGTCCCCTTCCGGCGGCTTTTGGCTTTCCTATTTAAGAAATCTCATAAGCAAACTTTATTTATTCATATGCTAAATCAAGGCATACTTCTTATCAAGTAGAATCTGCTTTCCGTTAACTGAACAAGTAGCTTGTTTCGATGAAGAGGTTGCTAAATTAGCAGATGAAAATGCAGCCCGTCGCTTGTTGCTGGCTAAATGGCTCAGACGATTCCCAGGCGACTTTGTTAGCATTCTAAATTTGGATTCACATATTAAATACATCAAATGGATAGAGCATATCGCAATTTACTTTAGACGTTGGTTTCTCTTCTTGGCACTCGATGGCGAACTAATTGATGTTGCTGTGTACGAGGTTGTGGTCTCGGCCCCAATGTATCTTTCTACAACTGCCAAGCTAAGTAGTTCTATGTTTTCCGAGGATCGACACACATTAAAACTGAAATTGAACGACTGTAGTTTATGGCAGCGTTAGACAAAAACAGAAATCTTACTGCAAACCGTGTTGACGAGCTCCCAAGATATCCTTCCATGGCATTGCCATAACGTCTTCAACAGCATGGGACGGTGTGAACAAACTTTTCTTTTCAATGAAATTATCAGATCCAGCAGCTTCTATTTCACTTTTGAAATTTAAAATTCGTTGCTTATTTTCGGCTATCGCAGAGAACATATCCAACTGAGGAATGGTAAGGGATGGTGGAGGAGGAATACCAGCCAAGCAGGCCTTTATACGCCGCAACAGTTCTTTCTCCACGCGGACTTTCTTCCGGTAAAAATCTTCATCTTCGTTGAGGGTGTTCTCGTTGTTTTCATCCGCAAAGCTCGATTCCGTTGGACAATTGAGGGATTTGTTAACTTCGTCTGCAACACTCTCCTCGTCCACAGGGCCAGTGGCATACGTCACTCCCTCCTCATCCGATTCAGCATCATTCTCGTCAAATAAATCAGGAGATCTTTCATTTGTGTACTTGTAATTAGACGCTTCAGTCGTTTCGAGGATAGTTTTAAGAACTTTTGGTGTGCGCTTGTCGGACACCGAATCAGTCGTTTCAGATGTGAGGTTTCTTATCTTTCCATTGAAGGACAATTCCGAGGACGGCTCTTCTGTTGTGAGATGACCTTCACCAGACAGTTGCATATCAACTGCATTGCAACTGTTCTGTTCGATAATCACATCGTAAAATCTGTGAAAGACACCTTTATTAATTCCTATTGCTTGAACGTTCTTCACATTTAATGGCTGAGAATCAACGCGTTTTTTTAGTTGATGTTGGGTTACAGCATAGTCAGTTTGCTGCTGCTGTTGACTGCTAGTTTCGGATTCGGTGAAACCCTCGAAATCCGACTCCTGGCTAGAACTTATGTGTGAATTATATGGCTTAAACGATGTTGTATTTCCAAACAGCCCCTTGTTATCTGGTGCTGCTGGTACCATAATCGAGTAGAAGCTTGGGTTTAGCATTTGAGGTAAATTCGGGTTATCCTCCACAATGCACTGTTCATACTCATTTGATTCACTAATAGATGACTGCAAATCAAATTATTAGTTTCGAGTATAAAGAATGGATTGGGTGCACTTACTCCACTTCCAGACGAGGGTTCAGACTCATAGCTGTTGTTAATTTTTATTTTAAGTTTCACGGTTGTCATTTTCCTGAAAATATTCAAATGTAGAATATTATCAAAAAAAGGAGGAAACACAAGAACAGTGAGTTTGTGAAAACAAAGGTTGACGACCTAGATGTGGCAATGAACACTTTATAAAAACTGACGATCACCTAGACAGTATTATTAGTTTCCATTGATATAACATATACGAGAATATGTGTAAATGTTTTGTTTATATTTAGTTGAACATAAAGCTCCGAATCCTTTTCATCTCACTGAGTTATACCTTAAGGCGTGAATCGGGGCCCAACAATAAATATTTGAAAACAGATTTTAACAAAGGTTTCGTCAGCTAGAAATTTGACCTAATCATTATATCCACAGAATATACCTTAGTCTGCTATACTTTAACATGCTAGGAAAACTATTATTGGGACAAAGTTTCTTTTTTCAAGGAATCTACACATATAGGACATACACACTGGTAAATTTTAATAATCAGCTGCTTGGGTTTTAACAGCCATCTGTGTTTATATATACATCTTCAAGTCTAATTGGACTTAGCCATTGCAGATGCGAAGAAGGCGGGTAAATTGTGAAAAAAAAACCTACGCAGCCAGAATTAAGTATGCATTTTAAGAAATACCTTTCGGATTTATGCATCAAATCTATGAATTCTCCAGCTATAAAATGAACTTGATGAGTAAATTTTTTTGTAGATGTGTACAATCATGCATATTACGTATATAGAAGCAAATATTTTTTCCTCTGCGTGTCAAACAACAACCACCCCCCATGAATTACTTTGTCATCCTACACACCATTTTATATAAATATTTTCAATATCTTTATAAAAATATATCAACTAGATTATCTTTTACAACAAACCTTAGTAACATACTTACTGGACTTCCTAACAGTTTAAATACTTGTTTCTAAATTTCCTAAGCTAAGGTTGAATTAGAATGAACTGAAGGCACTTTTGATGGCCACGAACTGATATCTGCAGCCAATATAAATACTGAATTTCGACAGAGATATTGGGTTTACTATCACTTCATTTCACTTTAATTAATGGTTTTACTGGACCTATTATTAAAATGCTAAAATAAAACCTATTTAACGTGTCCAAAGGGCCCTAAATCGCCATTACGCGGTAGAAAAGTTGACAAATCTGTAAGAATTTGAAATAGTAAAAGCGCGCTAATATTTTTTGTCTCTGTTATGAAAAACTTAAAATCAAATTGTAGTAGATGAGAATATCTATTACTGTACATTTTGCTTAGTGATGCCAAATCAATTTTTTCATTCGATCTTATTTTATGTATGTTCAATTCGTATATATTTTGATATCTGTATATATCTGGATATATCAAATGGTATTCCGATAGATGAGATTTTTAATACTAATTCTAGTCAAAATTTTCTTTATCTTTGTATGAAATATTCTTTTCACGAATTGCCAAAGTGAATACACAATCCAATTGGGGTAAATTACAAATTGATAGATTTTAGTTCTTATATACCAGAGACCAATAGGGAGACAGTCAACTCCCTCGTCTCCCGCCCTTGAATTCAATTTGACAGCGTTTTTTATAACATTTCTCCTCCTGAACAGCTGACGCACAAAAAGGATTTTGTTTGTTTTCAAATGAGAATACGTGTGAACTGTCTATACGGTGGATCTCCTCACTCTTCGCACTGTTAGAAAGAGAGGGCATATAAATCAAAACGTAAACATGTGTGAGTAAAGTGAGACAATGTTCGATGATACGTAAATAACTTTCAGAATTTGAGGTTATGTCTACTAAAACACGTAAATAACAGTCAAACGGTCGATGGACAAAGGGGAAATCAGCTGTTTGATCGGCTGTTCAGTTGACCATCTCCTTCCTTATTGGTTTCTGTTATATACATACTTAAGGGCCGATAACACTTCCAGGGCTTAAGCCTGAGCTGTACCTGTCTTTCATACATTTAGCAGGACCAAGCTTTCTAGCATCCGTGATCAAATTGGTCTCTGAACCAGAGGTTCTGTCTTTCAATCCTTATTGAACCCGGAGGTTTACATTCGAAAACCTCCTAATTTGTTGTACACTCTGTTGTGGATGTATATCAAAACTATTAAACAAACACTAAGATGGTAACGAAACAATCAAAATAGAATAAACTGAATGAGACACAAAAAAAATTTTTGGTATATTTACATAAATGTAAAAGAAAATAATTTAAAAGTTTACCAAACATTAATTGTAAGAATCTATTAATTTTTCATTAACCGTAGACATTAAAAGTATTCGTAAGATGAAAAACAAAAGCTTTTGAGTCTTAAAAAACTGACATTAATTATAACATGTTTCAAATATCATACCCAACCAATTAATCAGCCCACTAAATATTTTAAAACAAATTACACCACCCTGTTCAAATGTGCTTACAACTGGTTGTCACTTGAGTATTTAGCTGAACACATCTTAAATGTCATAAAACCAGATATACAAATATTGTGTTTCTTATTTTCTAAATAACACGAAATTTCTATCACGAAAGTTTCGCAAAATGCCTCTTACTGCTGAAAGTGCTGCTCTTCAGATACAGGTAAACAATTTACTTTTTTCATAATATAGTACATCTAAAATTTCTGTATCCCAGGATCGTTTGAAAGCGCTCCAAAAATTGATTCACGAAATTGAAGACGAACGTCGTCGCTGTGAATCTAACTTGAATGGCATAATTCGAGCGCAAATATCCAATTTACCTCCACACAAATTGAAGAGTCTTTATAAAACTGGTCTACAAGACGCAGCTCAAGAAGAAGCAGTGATTCGTCAAGCACTGGCAAAGATTCAAGAGATACGAAATATTCGCAACGAACGTCGTATCCAAGCGAGAAACGCAGGCAACAAAGAAGCTATTCGACGCGGAGCACAACTAAAAATGCTACAAGTGTCTGCACAAACGCTTCCGCTGTTCGTAAGTAAACCCGGAGAAAAGGTCCCACCACTTTGTGGTGCGGTTCCTGCGGAAAGTAATTATATTGCCAAAGCCGGTGATATTGTCGCTGCTTTGGTGAAGGGTGTTGAAGATGAGGAGAATTGGATTCTCGCTGAAGTCGTACAGTTTTTAAGTGGGCAAAACAAGTACGAAGTGGACGACATTGACGAAGAACAAAAGGATCGCCACGTCCTCAGCAAGCGGAAAATTATCCCTCTTCCTTTAATGAGGGCCAATCCAGAAACTGATGGCCATGCACTTTTCCCGGAAGATACAATGGGTAATCAGTTAGTGTACTGAAAATTAAGAGCATGATATTAAAAGTGTGTTTTCACTCACAGTTATGGCCTTATATCCACAAACGACTTGCTTTTATAAAGCAATTGTTAATCGTTTGCCGCAGACTTCAACAGAGGAGTACGAAGTCCTTTTTGAAGATGGAAGCTATTCATCAGGATACTCGCCCCCACTTCCAGTTGCCCAAAGATACGTCATCGCCTACAAGCCAACAAAGAAGAACGCTGGCGGCCTATCATCCACCTGACATCCAACAATTTCGGATAACTCCTGTGACGACTGAAGAATTAAAGCAACGACGCGCTTGTGTCACTTCAGTTTATATTTAAGTCTAAGTAAATCATTGAATTATGTTACACGTGTAAAATAAAAACTTAATCTTAGAACTACAACTGCTTTTACTCATCGCTCTCCTCATCTTCGTCCATTTCCACATCGTCGTTGTCCGCAATATCTTCCTCATTCCCACTGTCTGTAGAAGGATCATCTTCAGGTACATGGGCTTCAAAACCCTCCTTTTTGTTCCAGGAGCACTTGATTGTGAGGCGGAATTTAGCCATTGGCTTAGCAATCAGTTTAAGTATTCGCGCCTGTTCTGGTGTCAGCACTTTACCCTTCTCACATACGGTATATTCGCTGTATAAAGTGACCACTCCCTTCTGCAGTTTTGTTGGCATTCCCAGAGAACGCAGATGTGGCTCCATTGAGTGTATGAAATCCTCTAAAGGACCTGCCGGCAATACCACTGTTTCTGTTGCAACAAACCCACTTCTCGCATACTCAACTGCCCAATAGTTCTTCGCCCATTCCAAGACATCGGCTTTAGATTTTTCGGTGAAAAGCAAACCACATTGTCCTTGAAGCCGTTGGGATACCTAAGGCAACATGCAAATTACGTTTGGGTCTACATCTCCACGAGTTTATCTATTTTACCTTGTGCAGCTCCGGCTCAATTTCTTCTGCCTCTGTTCTGCCCAAACCAATCTGCATAATGCGATTTTTTCCAAAGAAAAATCGTGAATTCTGCTTCCACTCATTGCGCAGTTCTTTTAATAAATTATTTCGCATATTTTGTACGGAAAATACAAATACATTTGGATACTTTTCCACGCATCTTCTGATGTCTTCTATAATTTGTTGTTTCCAAGCGAGTCCCTTTTTGTCGGTTTTGGTAAGCGAAACTGCAAACAAAAGTTTGTTAAGTTATTGCATTTTTAATAAACAAAATATTACTTTTTTTGTCCCTTTTTGACTTCGGCATGGTTAATTAAATGCTCAACAATCTTGAAAACTAAATTTGAACTTCACAAGAGCCGATTAAAATAAACACGTGCGTTCCGTCCCATATGTCACTTTAACGTAGGAACGAAACAATTTCTGCTTTTCATTGAAGGAGACATCTGTGCGTGAACTAGCAGAGCTTATTCAGAGATAAACGCAATAACTATTCTTTTCTAATTATTGTCCCTATAATTGTAAAAGGTAAAGTCTATGAAATATGCTTATGTTGTTTCGTAAAGCAATTATACACATAACGTCGTATAATCGGGATCATAGTCCGATGTTTCAATCCATTTAATGATAAACACACGCCACACATGCCCTTAGTTTCACTCCTCACATTCCAATTGCATCATTTTTACGATTGTCAAGTACAACTAACTTCAGTTAAAAGATTTTTTTAGCTTTGAACATATTCGCAATTTTATATTTACTTGGTTAAAGGGTGTGCGAATAAGCCAGTTCTATCCCGTCGTGAAAATCTGTGAAAATTTCAAAGAAATAGCCGTAAAAATCTTTGAAAAGTGTGTTTTAACTGTTTTCAATAGTGGTAAGTGAATATAATTTAAACGAATTTGTGTTTTTGCATATGAAAGTCACATTTTTTAAGCAGTTGGCTCATATTTCAGTTGAAGAAAACTAAAATCATTGCAATATTGACTTTGAAGGTGAACGACATTAGTTTTATGCAGCATTTACTATTATTCATTTGGTTTAAATGCAGAATTATTTGAATTTCTCTTCATTAGGAGAAAACTGTATGTCAGAACTTTTGCGGCATATTGTCCACCATTTTTTTTGTGTGTGATGTGCCAATGCGCAGTGCGGTAGATTGGCAGTTGGACTTGGAATTTCTTTCGCCCTGAAAAAAATACGAACCAGACAGCAATGACGTAATTCGGGTTCTTTCGTTAAGACGTTTTACCAATTTGCTCCTTTTTTTTTAAAGATTATATGAATGTAGTAGATTTCATATGACTAATGTAGGGAAGTGCAGACCTAGTGAGCTCAACAGATAGCTATGCGCTTAGTGATGCATTCGCGGGTATCGTGATTACCCAATTGCTCAAAAACTGGGTGCGTGTGTGTGTGTCACAGAATTTCGATGAAACCAATATATGCAAAAACAATGTTTACTTGAAAGATTACTTATCCTTTGAATAAAAAAAAAACAAGAAAAGCTTACACAGATTTGAAACCTGACATGACTTTAATCACGTGCCCAAAAACAATTTCGGCTTTTCCGTTAATATCCATTTCTGTAAAAAAAAGTCGTATTTGAAAGTCACAGTTTTGTAGTTTTCCGAAAGAAACGTTCATGAGAATTTTTAATATTCTCTGACTATCAGATGTTGGCAGCATTAGCATTTCTTAAAACAAAGCTGTGTCAGAAGTGAGGTCTGTTTTATTCTTCTGCTCTAAAAATCGAGGCTAAAGGCGAATTTAGGTCTTTGATTGGATCTGATATGTGTTTTAAAGATTATATGAGAAGTTAGGTTAATATACCACTGCTTCAGTTTTTCAAACCTGAACGGAAATAGTACGTCCTAAGGCAAAAATCGTTATTAAAAACACAAAAAAATCAAATGTACACGTAAATATAAAATGTTCTTGAAACTTAAGAATCCTCGACTAAGAGGATAGAGAGAAGATCAGTAGTATTCAAAAGTTAAAGCTCGAATGATCCACATGTCATTGCGAGTCATCACTAGTTGGTTAGAAATTAATTGTTCTTGCGTACGTTTTTTTTTTTTTGTAATACAAATCCAACTTGTTGAAAAAACGTTTTAAAAATCCGGTCTCCACTTGCTCACTGCAACGTTTGAAATTAGGTCTAGCTTTTGCACATTTGGTAATAAAAGAATCGTGTCTTCCTTTCCAAAAATACAAATTTTGAAAAATATTTTTTTCATTTATTTTTATTTTCACTGAGAAACACAAGTGTGTAAGAAAATGATCTGTGAATTGCTGGGTTTATATTTTAAGAGGATGCTTCCTTATGCCTTACTTCCATAACATATTTGTTCTCTTACTTTGAGACAAACGGTTTTAATTTAATATATATATAAGTTAAGTTCATCTTCGCTGCAATGGTTTCAGATTTATTAAATATATTTTTGGGTAATTTAAGTCTTCATGTTTTTGAATACATAATCCAAACGTATTTCTTAGATCAAAGTTTTTTATATGCGAATGAAATTGTTCGCTCGGAGAAAATTAAATATGAACAAAAAACTTATACCATGATAATGCTTTCTTATAAACCCATGCCTAACTGGGAGTCATGAATGGGGGAAAAACAATTTGGCAGTACGTGTAATAATCTCACTCACATAGTATTATAACTTCAACAAAAAAATTGATTAGGGCATCACGACTAACATTTTCAGAGACCTACGTGAACTTCCCTGTTTTTTTTTTTCGACTTAAAAAATGTAGTTAAGTGTAAAATAGAACAAAAAGTGGTTTTAAATAAAATTCAAGCATAACATGACACTTCGTAGTGACAACTGTGTGTGACATATATTATTTCCAAAATCTACTACTACACTCTGTTTTTTTCGATAAAAAGAAAACGAGCAGAAATGATCTATTACAGTCATCGCAAAAAATGAGCGAAACTATATTCAACTCTCTTCCGCCTGATCAATGTGCACATGTTTAAGCGGAGCAGACCTATATTCATTTGGACTAGACCACAGAAGGGAGGTTTATAGCTCGTCGCTGTCGTCGTTGAACTCAACGAACCATCATCACAGTTTGATGAGTTGAGTGTGTATTTAAGATAGTGTGTAGATTTGTGCCATTAGATTCTCTGTGCTTAATTCCTTCGTCCCTTTCGTCACTTTTTAAAAGTAAGTAAATTACAGATAAAAAAATCAATATATAATTAGTTTTTAGTTGCATGTGCGAATTACATTTCTATTATGTATCCTTTGTAACATTCAAAGGAATTCGAGAAAATACGTGAAAATTCCTGTGGCTTAGCACTCATTGGGGCGAAAAAACGTCAAAAATTCGTGTAGGAAAAATCGATTAAAAACTACAACGCAAATAAATTGATATACATGTACACTGCCGTCATCGTTTGTCGTCTCATGAGCCTACATAAAAGTTAAAATAAAAAAATGCACGTATATATACACGTACTTATAATTCCCACCTTTTCCTTGGTGAGCAATGAGCAACAGAAAGAACTGAAGTGAAACGTGCTGCAATCAGTATAAATAAAAATATCGTATCTTTGAACGGTTTCTCACAGACATAGAACTAGGTTTTCGAAGTCATCGTGGTTGGAAAATAACTTTTCCATGTGGAATTCTAGCAAGATAAATAAAATGAATGTTGGGGTATATCTTCTCGTGCAGATATTAAATTCCTATATGGATAAAGTCGGTCTGTCGTATTTGTCTGTCTGTGCGTGTGTGCGGTACGATAGTAATGCGCATGTTCGTATGCATGGGTGTAGACCCTCAATCGTACAAAACATGCTCGTAAAATATTCGCGATATAGTGTGACGCATTGAGGAGTGTCCAACAGCAACGACAGCGACTACGGCGGCGACGACGACGACTTACCGTCCGCCATTTTCTTATATCCATGCATATACCAAGAGATACAAGAAATATTTCCTCTAATTTACGAAACGAGGAGTCTACAAATGTCATTGCATCTGTCAAACAAGATTTACCTTTTCCTGTTTCGAGAAATCGATTGCGCTTACCCTGTGCACCTGCTAAAATAATTCGACCTGATGTCGCGACTTTAACCTCATGTCATCGTAGTCCTGCTCACTGAAATTTTTTTCTTTGCAATGTAACTATGACACAATATACATAATAGAAGAAAAATGTTCGCAAATAAAGAACAATCAAACGAACAATTGATAATAATTAGTAAAAGTTTGACATCATCTTTCTTTCTGCTGCATTGACATCATACGGTGAATGAATTGGTGTGTTCCTCGTCCCTGCTGGTTCTGTTTCTTTATCGTCCAGACTTAGTATTCCCACATTTTTACTTCTCTCCGACATCCCGGCTTGACTTCTGAGGTACAACAGTTTTATTCAATTGACTGATCAGAAAAATAAACATGCATACGTTTGTACATATATATTTAAATATTTGTATTCAATAGTCAAAAGCAAGGAAGCATATTTTGAATTTTTGTTTCAATATCTTTTATCGTACAAATGATTCAATTCAAATGTTGAATATGCCTTGTGGTATTTCTTGTCTATTTTTCTCTTTTCTCTGTCATTTCATCGATCTGATTTTTCTTTGCTTCTTTTGCCCTCCCTCTCTGGTTCTGTGGTCTCTTCACCTCACCTATACTTTGTTGGCAGATGAAATGTATATTTTTATATGTGAACACTTTACTTTTATAGCACGAATGTCCCGCGTTCTCCATCGGAATCTATGTCTCTAACTTGAGCGTTTAAGAAAACCACGCATACATTCTCGGAAGCAACCGCTAAGTTAATGTACAAATATATACGGATATATAAATGAAGCTATGTGTATTATTAATGGGGAGGCTGAATTTTTGTTTCGTTGTTTCGGGAGGTTGATGAGAAGAAGCTGAAGATTTTATTTTTAACTTTGCCGTCAATTTCTTAAAACTCAACGAGAATGACTGAATAAACTAAATAAGCATGAGTAAGCGGCATGGATTAGTAAAAGAGGCATGACTATCGCTACACAAAAACAAATACGTATGTGTAGGTTCATTACGAAGTTATCGCGTATGTTTTCAGATATTCATCATTGACATAACGTTCAGAATACGATTTTAATCTTAGAATCTCATAGTAACCAAGCATTATATGTCCTATTTATTTGGCCACAATAACAATTACTAAATCGTTTATAGATGCCTAATATTGCTGCAAAATTCCAATCAGCATAGATATAATAATAATCCCAATTCAAGATGTGAAATCTTTTATTTTTCTTTCTACTCATCAATGAGCGCCTCCGTTACGGTCGTGTGCGAAAGAATTCGCACTTAAAAACAAGTCTCACACTAACTAAGAACATAAAAAACACCAAAAAGTCTGAGTTAGAGTTTTATTGTGTGAGCAGTCAAAAAAGAAAAAAAAAAAACTTTGTTAAAATAAATTGCGGATTAAAAACGTAATCAAGCTCTTGACTTGATTATAATTGTTAACTGATTGGCGATAGAAGTCTACTGATAAGAGATTAGTGTGAGCTTGTACGTACAACTAAGTTTAAGTTAAAGTTTAACTCTTTGAGAAAGCGCGTAAACGCAGTCTTGTAAAAATCGTGAAGGGTAAGATGCCCAACTGAGAGCGATAAAAATTGTTCTATCCATTGCTAACTGCAACTGCCGGCAGTCGCACATTTTGTTACGTCCTGACACAGAAAACTCTTGACAGATCGTGGTTTTATTCCTGGTATTAAATTCTAGTTAAATGTTAAAACTGTTTTGCCATCGTAAAGCATATGTGCATTTTGGACTGGTTTAACTAATTTTATGTAGGTCAAATTAAATTACACTTGCTTCAGCATACACCGCGTCAAGTTTATTTCTTATCAGCAGTGGTCAACTTGTTCTAAGAAAATTAATATTTCTTAATACAGAATACGCAAGCAAATTCATCTAATCCGTGTAAAAGACAATGTGGAAGAAGAAGCGCCAAATAAGGAAGCAACGGGATATGCAGAATGCACTGCTTCCATTGAATATTGATTTATTAATCGGTCATGGTTTTATACATAAACAATTATGGCAGTTATATAATATATATACGTAATGCGGATATTTTAAAAGCAGTCTTCGACAATAAAAAAAAAAGTTCCGTTGTGTGTCTTATGCTGTTTCCACAATGAGAAACAGACTGTCAATAAAATTCATAACTCTTCTTGCTTAGCCCTTGTTTTGTTGGTGAGGTTTTAACGCTACGATTGTAAGACTGGTAACTCACAGACAATTAATCAAGAGGCATGATTGTGTACCTTATGCGTGGACTAATACATCATTTACTTCTGCGGTCCAGAAACGTAAATAACTTTTTCAGTCAACGATACAGTCTAATCCAAATGAAGGTACAAGGCCTGAGTTCATGCATGATTTATCTCCCTTCAATGCTTGTAAACACACACCCTATTCTTTTGAATTTCAGTAGTGCATTTGATTTGAACTAACGGCTCCCACTGCTTTTGATTTAATTAAACAATGTCCAAAGTTAAGGTTGTGCGGAAACGATGGGCGGAGTTTTAATCAGTCTCTAAATCGGAAATGTATTATTATTTTAATTAATATATTGAATATCTAACACACTCTCCTTTTGACACTCAGCAGTGCCAAGTTATTCCATTCTTCCGTTAAGAATTTTCTTAAAGAATTTGAAAAACTACAATGATGAAGAGGAATTTCAGAAGATCTTATGTTGCGAGCATGAAAATATCGATTTCATTCAACAATTTATAGTGAGTGCATAGGTATAAAAAAATACCACAAGGATTGCGTTCATAAATATGAAAGAAAAAATGTATGGTGTTTGCATCACAGTAGTCAGTAACTGCGCTCATAAAATCTAAAATTTACGCTTCTAAACTAAAATTAACTTAATAACTGTGTTGTATGTACATACATACATAGCTTTTTCAGTAACTACTCATGTGCGTGAAATTGTTCTCAGTAGAAGGACCTTACGTTTTTTAGCGAAATTTGAGAACATTTTTAATAGACGGTATCTATAACAAAAAATATCGAACCTGGAACCTTTAGCGTGTGATTCGCAATTACACAATTCGTCACGGCTGAGCTTTGGTAAACATTTTTAATGTTCAAAATAATAATAACTCACATTTACAAATTACGTCCTTATTATTTTTATGCTACATAAACATTTCTTTGGTTTAGAATAAGAAATCTAACATTTGGAGGTGACAAGTGTTTTCAAGGTGTAAATCATTTAGAAGTTATGTATATGCTGGGATTAAAGTCAATCATGAAAAAGAAAGTACCATGCCAGTTTAGAAATGGCAAAGTGTGTGAACAATCTGAAAATCAGCACATGCAGTGTGAAGTGAAAATCGTACATTTTACAATCAGTGCATTCGTTATTGCATAACAATATAAAGTATTATATATTTAAAAAAAAAAACGATATTTACATCGTGCGGAATATAGTTTTAACACAATAAATGAAAATAACTGGACATTTCAAGTTCTAGAAAACAAACAAAAATAAATTAACCAAGAATACCATTGACATACATTAAACCTAAGATTTGCTCGATGTTTTTTTCTACGAAAACATTAACACTTGCCAGAAGAAATGCATTAATTGGGCGGCGTAAAACTTAAAGGTGATGCAATGACCATGTTAAAGTGTCGACCTCAATCTAGTTTCAAATTTGTGTGTTTAAAACGCAGGAATTGGATTTTTTAAAAGAATTTAAACAAGATGTGATAACGAATTCAACTCAATTGGTTATGTCGAAAATTTGTCCGAAAGTGTTTCAAAAATAGGAAAAGCAAAAAGGTGATGCCCAATAAAGGACATTGATAATTAAAGCTGCTTTATAATGCAGAACTGGGTAGATCGAAGTTACTTTGTGTTATGTGTTTTTTGCACGAAAATTAAATTTTGAACGTTCCCTATTATACATTTTGTATTTTAATAATGAGTGCACTGCACATTTTTTCGTCCAACTGATGTATGTACAAATTTTCAGTTAAACAACTTTCTACATTAATGCTTTATATTGGTTAATAAAATCAAAGCCATATCACTAAGTTTTAAAGTGTATACCATCTCGGGAAGTTGATGGTTCAAACCATAGCACATTATGGAAAATTATGTACCAAGTTGGTACCGCACTGTTTTACATAAATATTAAAAAAATGTTTGGTACAATGTCCTTAATATTTTGGACAAATACTTACAAGTCCTCATTCCCATGTTTAAAAAATTGCTGCACTCATAGACATCTATAATGACCATCTTTCCCACACATTTTGAGTGGGCTATATTTTGAAAAAATAATTTTGCTTAAACTATATATTCGCCTTTTGTTGGTTTATCCTACATGTAAATATTTGAGTATCTTGTAATTTACATATATTTGCGTATTAAAACCCACACTCAATAAACCGGCTTTGTATCATTTTTCAATTTCATGGATAACAATTTTAAGAGTTCCTTAATTGACACCTTTTACATTTGTCGGTTAGAATATGAACTCCCAAAAGAAAAATAAACTTTCTTCGTATGGTTTAAGAAGGACCCATTTCTGGATACGTGCGAAACACGTGAAAAGTATACATATTTCTTTCTAACGAAGCAGTCTATTTAGTACATTCAATTATATCACGTTCAGATCGTATGTTGGTGTGTACCACACATGCGTCATGCGTATTACTTAACAAACTTGTTGATTGTGGAGTTTCTTGAAAAAATACTTTACACTGCAGCACCATATCTTATCATAATTTTGGTTTTAGCATTTAAAGTTAATATTTAAGTTTCAGCTGTTTAAGCTTATTTACCGTGATTATGGATAATCCCAATTATGATATCAGTGTTTTTAAAGCTCAAACGTTCTCTTCTATTCTGTTCTGATCACTTTTTTTTTTTTTTTAAATGTGGAGTTATAGAAGAAAGAAGAAGTTCAATTTAGTTGAACGCTGAAGCACAAACTTATAAAACATAAATATATCTCATCTCAGTGAGATCTGTAGTAACTGTAAATTTAACTTTTTACGATACTACTTTCGACTACTTTCGATGTGTGATGCATGAAAGTAACAAAATATGTCCATTCTTCCTTTAAACGGAGTTTGAAATGTCAACATGTCAGCGAATACATATGTATATAACATTTAAGTAGAATATCCTACAGGTAGATAAAATCAAACTACATAAAGACTGTGGGGGATAGGTAGCGTATGTCACCATGGCAACGGTAACAAATATAATTGCGCAAGGACGATGTATCGATTTTGTTCATTGACGAATGAATTAATACATTCCGTTGTAGTTTTTTTTCTTGAGGGACTAACTTAAAGAAATTTATAAATATGTACTATTTGGAGGCTGTATCATGAGATAAATGTTGATATTTTCTGATATCAGACAAAGATATATAGGTATACATCTATTTATATGTATTTATATAATAAATATAAATGCTCTTTAATTCGAAATAATGCGCATGTACGAGGTCTCGTGTGAAGAAAACACATCGACCACATTGTGATTGACAATGCACCCTGTCTCCATTTATTCAACCAACCAATCAGACTCCTCGTCCTTCTCATCATATTCGTCTGATATTGTCGTTGTGCCACGGATAGATATAACTTTTTTTTTTTTAATATTAAACTTAGAGAAAGAATAAAAGGGTATACACAAACAATAGATGAAATAAACAGTATGATGTGTGGGGGGTGGTCGACGACAAGGTCGTGCACATCCACATATCACAAAGCTTTTCAAATGTACCAGTCAGAATCAGAATTGGGCCCCCTTCCTTGTTCGCTATACGAGTAACCACGCATTGCAATAAAGCTGCTCTGCTGCATTCAGATGTCTGGTCCAAGAAGATTTCATGCCGGGAAAGACCTTGTCCCTTTGGTTTTTATAGTGAAGTTCACACTGGTATATTTATAATTATATATATGCTTACCTTATAAATCCAAAATTCTTTAACGTCTTTAACGTGCAGTCATGTCATGATTGTTAATTAATTTTTTAAGTCGATATAACTTGAAAATGGTGCGGACCATGCAATCACTGTCTAGACGAAATTGCGTAGTCATTGCCTTTATTTATACATACGTTTCCTTTTATATAAATTTGTTAGATTTTGAAAACAGAATGTTAGGAGTCTACGGTGCATCGCAACGTATTGAAAACATTTTTTGGCACTCATCTTTGGAGAATGGAGTCATCACGTTTTTCACAGCTTTTAATGGTCACAGGACACTCCTTATGCGCCAAAATGGCTCCTCTTTGTCGGGGTATATTTTCCTATTGCGCATGACTGGACAAAGAAATTGGGTTCCTTTTACTCTATTGCGTCAATTTGGAGAACAACAAATTATTCTAATTGATTTTTTTTTAAGTTCAGGTATGTTAGATGAACATATTTGGAAATATATTAGAACTTCAAATATTATACATATATATCTACAAAAATAATTTAAAATGTAACACCACACAACGTGTTTACCCACCTACCCCACTGGAATAAGGCGATGTGATGTTTCTCACTCTCACTCTATCTTTATCTCTGCACTCTCTTTACGTGTGTGTATGTGTGTATCTGAGGGTATATTGCTGCAACTAGTACGTCGAATCGTCGAAATCTCAGCAAGAATTACAACAACAACCTTGACGACGACGATTGCTACAACAACGATTACGATGGTGCTATGCTGCTGCTGCTGGTGACGAAGATGACGATGATGGTGAATTCTTCTACATCTACAACTAGTGACATTAATAGCGCATTCCGTTTCTGCCCTTGTTGCGATGTGCACAACTACAACGGTCCTTAGTTGATATTCAAGTGTTGTCGATATTGCACATAGCGATTTTTTTCAGTAGTTAAGCAATGAAGTGTAAAAGTTAGAAATTAAAAAAAATCAATTGCCTACATCAAAAAAGGAATTTATATAACTTTTAAGGAACATTTTTACATTATAAATCGTAGTGCATAAGTGAGCGAAAAAGTAGCATTTATTTTCGTTTTTTTCTGAATAGACAAAAACTTGCAGTTATTTAATTTCAATTGTAACAGAGCGAAACACACATTTTGATATGACAGAAAATTGAAAAAAACAAAATTAAAACTAACAACAAAGTTTTCGGAAAAACCTCTTCTGTCTTTTGTGAAATATTGCTTGTGAATTCTGGTTGGAGCTAGAGTGGTGTTCATTTACAGCCATTTGCTGTGTCACCCCCGTTTTTTATGTTATAAGGTAATTACACCTTGAATCAATTTTTTTGTTCTTAAACATTGAAAAGAATCATAGTGGATATATCTGAGAAAACTTTTAACGGTATATAATGTTAAACATCCTTCATATTTTAACGATTAGTAATGCACAGTCCAAGGTTCTAACCAATAAGCACTTTTTCTTTAAGTTGCGGGCAAATCTTTTTTTTTAAGTTTGTCTTTAATCGATATCTGAAATTTATCTATACCGTTTTCTGGTATGATTCATTTGATCTCAATATATTTTCCGCCAACACCCTCTTTTATCGAGTAGCCTTTTAACACTTCTCTCCAGGTTAATTATTTTCAATTAAAAGTGGTTTTACATTTCATTTGTACGAGATTACAATTCAACATTTTATTTTTTCATATAAAAAAGGAGTATTATAGATGTATTACTTTTCTGTAAAACCTTATCCTATAATTCATTTGTCTGTCGCTGGGATAACTATAGTGCTTTAATTTTTATATCGAATATTTTTTCATGCCTGTACTATAACAGACAACCGGGCGGCGGATAAAGACATGCGCATCATATAAAACGTAGTTATTCTTAATGTTTTTTTTTTCTCCTTTATTTATTTTTTGTTACGCTCCTTGCGAGGATCGTGGAACCTGCGAATGCTTACCATGACCTACAAACCACAATGGCAATCTAATCAAAGTCAACATTTTGTGACGATGTTATTCTCATTAACTTTAAGTTTAAATCCTACAATATGATTTAAACATTAAAAAAAGAATGAAGTATGCGTAAAGTTATACTCAAACGGAAAGTTTCCATCCCTGTTAAAAGTAAGAGAACGGAATTACAGTTTTAAATCATTTTTTCTATCGACAAAAATATCACTGGTTACTACGGCGCCCAATTAGTCTACAGAATAATATTTGGATAAAGACCAATTGTTGCAAAACTGAATGATTTTTTTGTTTTTCTTCTACTTCAATAAATTTAAATAATTATAAAATATCTATTCCACAATTTTTTTCATATGGTACATACATATGTACATATGTGTTTTGAAATATTTCGCGAATACCCGCTTAAAATTCTACAGCATGGTTCGATTTTCCTTTTCAATTTCAAACTTTTATGAATATTCATTTGACCACCGTTACTATGATGAACGCAAGAATACTTCTTCCTAAGTAGAGAGCGAAAGAGTGTGACCGTTCGCACATTCAAGTAGCAGTTATATGTGTCTCCGGTAAATGTGCAAAGTGTTAATGAACTTCTTTTAATTTATCCGTTTTTCCGCTTATGCCTTCTCTATTCCAATCTTTTTATTTGCATTATATTTCGTTGTATTCTCTATGCGGAGCGTGGTTTATACGAACTAAAAAGGTTTATGTAGATGTAAACAGGAAGTGATATTGTCTAAATTTGGAATATAATTGTTAGGAATTTTTAAGTGACACAATACGATTCATCAGTGCGACGGAGTGTTTAATAAATGACAATGCCACCTAAGGAGAAAGTGTTTTCTTAAAGCGTTTATTAAAAGAAAGCAGTTTTTAGACTTCTTTCTTTTATTGCCTGTTTACTTTACGTGTGTTAAGTTTTCAGCTTTCTCAATAACTGAACTTGTCTATTAGAATTCATATGGAACATTGAAACAAACAAAAACGAAACATCAGCAGATTTAAAAAAAGCAAATTTAATAATTAAAATTCTTCGCACCTAATGGAAATCCTTTTTAAAAAAAATGTATAATTACTTTATTTCTCACTGGCTCATTTTATAGAGCAGATTTAAAGAAGTTTAATAAGAGAAATGACATAAAGAATGGAATTAAAGCAATTGTGAATTTTCAAACGTTCTATTACTATAAGGAGTAAGGCCCAAATCGTTTGTAACGATTTTTCAATCCAATCCAAAAACCACGTAATTAGTAAATATTAATCCACCTTGATTAAGGGATTTTAAAAAAACTATAAACAATTTATTTTTGACTAAAATGCTATCGTGCCAATATTTTTTTTTTTTGAAATCAGTTTTGGGGTGGTTGACTGCCTTAAATCTCATAGAGAACAATGAAATTATTGTGTGACAGTACATTGCTGTGGTACAAAATTGTTTTTCTACAAAACTTATAAAGACAAATTAAATTTTAAGTTGTCATTTTATGAACTAACAAAAATTTAAATATAAGGCTATTTAAAAATTTAGGTGGGTGAAATAATAATATAATAGTTTAAGTAAAGAGGACACTCAGGAAGTTTACTACTATACTTAAATCAAGGCAGTTATGTAAACCGATGTTTCAAAGGGTTAACGTCAATATCAATCTACAAGAACACATAAGAAACAGCAGCATTTATAACTACATTTACCTAAACAATTTGCAAGTTACCTTGTACAGAACAATTATCAAACAAAAGCATCCCGCTTTGTGTGGTCGTTACAAAACTTGCTTTCATTTCGTCTATTAAAATATAGCGCTTGCAAGTGTCAAAAACCCGATGGATGATTTTTGCTTTCCTCCTCATTTTTGAATGTCTTCTATTTTGTTAATGTATTAGTCATAGGTGGATTCACTTGTTTGTCTTTTTCATTTACTTTGCAATTTGCTCATCACATGACCACATAATTTTCATTTTGAAATCTTATCTAGAACTGCTAATACATATAAGACCGACAACGATGGAAGTGAATGTTGTGTAGTTACAGTTGTGTTCATAAAAACAACAGTAGTTATACGACTTAGATAATTAGCAACATATTTCTAAAAAGATCCTTTTTCTAAATGTATATCCCGTTTTATTGTATCTTCCGGTAACTAAGATACCATACCAGAAATAAAAAATAAAGACTTACTTTCTCCTTTTTTCACTCATTTATTGAAATCTGTTGATTGAAGCCTGTTCATAAAAATAGCAGTATTTTTTGGTTTTACCATAAAGTGTCTCAGAAATTGTTGTTTACGGTTTAAAAAATATTTGTGTATTCTTGTTTGGTAAGTGAATGTTTTTGTTTATGTTGTCTTTTATTAACAACTTTAAAGTTAGAAATATGGGTCGATTAAAACATTATACCGAAGATATGCGGAATTTGATCATAAAATTGCGTTCGGAGGGAAAAACATATGCTTCAATTCAGGAAATTATGGTATAGGATGTTCAGCGAAAATAGTCAGCAATGCGCTAAACTGGAAAGCTAGGCCCGAAACACGCGGTCAAAAAAGAGTGACGGATAAGCGAACTGACCGAAAAATTATCAACATGGCAAAGGAGAACCCTTCAATAAGCTCCAGACAGATAAGGGATAAACTCTAACTTCCGGTGAGTGCTGTGACGGTTAGAAGACGTCTTCTAGAGGCTAAACTACCAGCTCGAAGCCCGCCAAAAGTACCGCTTTTGACAAAAAAGCATGTGTAAAAAAGGTTGGCATTCGCAAAGTTTCACAAAGATTGGCCTAAGGAGAAATGGAGAAATATTCAGTGGAGCGTTGAAACCAAAATAGTCTTATATGATTCCAAGGGTCGTGGGGAATTTATTACATATTCAAAGAATGAAGAAAATAATCCCTGTTATACATTTTAAACTTAAACATGGAGGAGCAAAACTAATGATTTGGGTCTGTTTCTCATATAATGGGGTTGTGCCTATATATCCTATCGATGGTATAATGGACGGTGCTGAGTACGTTAAAATTTTAGAAGAGGTTATGCTGCCATATGCCAAGGAGGAAATGCCACTAGTTTGGGTATATCAACAAGAAAATGACCCAAAACATACGTCAAAACGGGCAAAATCTTGGTTTGATGATAAAAGAATAACCGTTATGGAGTGGCCAGCATAATCCCGTGACTTAAACCCCATTGAGAACTTGTGGGGCGATGTTAAAAATTCTGTTCATGAGGCCAAACCAAAAAACGCCAAGGAATTGTGGGAGGTAGTGCGAGACTCATGGGAAGCTATACCAGTTGAGAGATGGCGGAGTCTGGTGGATTCAATGCCAAGAAGATGCAGCGCAGTGATAAAAAAACAAAGACTTTGCTACAAAGTACTAATGATAAGCTGTAAATAATTGATTCTTGATTTCTGTTGTCTAGGCACAGTATAAACACTGCTATTTTTATGAACAACTGCGAAATATTACTACGACCAAAAAAAAGTAGTTAAAAGTTATGAATGTTATGTTTATTTTGTGATATACCTGCTAAGACTGAAATACTTTACTTTTGTATACGTTTTTTGAAAAAATAATAAAACAATTTGAATTGATAGAAAATTACTTGTCTTTTGAGAAGCACTGCTATTTTTATGAACACAACTGTACATTACGTACATCTGTTCCTCGAAATTTAATCAACAACAAATTTCTAGGCTGTGATTAACTGAACCCGCATAAAACTGAGTTACGTGTGTCTTGTTTTTCCTGCTCGTCGTTTTTTCAATAATTTCATACCGAGTTGCGATTAAGCGTTTTAACAAGGAAAAGTTAACGCCTTATCTAAGAATTTAATTTAGTGCTCAGAACAATTAAAAATACGAAAAAGTTACGCAATGCAAGAAGATTAAATTCCCATATCGCACTCGGTTGTTGTTACCTGCTCATGGTGCCGCTTTTAGTCTGTCATATGTCTGATTGTTTCGAGTGCGTTACTGTGGTGTATTCAAATAATTTGAGGAACATGAACAGTTTAAATAGGTTTTGTAAAATGGGTGTTCAGTAAAATCATGCATACGATTAAACTAGCTACACAGATAATTATTTGGGATTAAGACGAATCCCATCGCAATAAAAAAAACTCATAATTTAATTTTCTTCTTTTGTAATACTTTAGTTACTTGCAAATTTGGTTCTCATTTAATTAACTGTTATTGTTTTTTTTTTATTACAGGGGTCATTGCGAGCGGCGCACTAATCTCTGTACCAACATATATTTCTAAAACCATTTCGTAAAATCTCGGAACTCCCCTTTACTTCACATTTTTACATTTACCAAGCGTAAAATAAAAACACATCAAAATGTCAACAGTCGACAAAGAAGAATTGGTCCAAAAGGCAAAACTTGCCGAACAATCTGAGAGGTAATAAATCACAATTATTTATCAACACTGAGAATATTTCTAATTTTGTTTTAATTTTTCCAAAACACAGGTATGATGACATGGCCCAAGCTATGAAATCAGTCACAGAAACAGGTGTGGAACTATCAAATGAAGAAAGAAATCTTCTTTCAGTCGCATACAAAAATGTTGTTGGTGCCCGCAGGTAAGCAATCGCATACACTTCCCAGATTAATCTTTAAATAAATAAATGCAGCCGAAGTTAACTGTCAGTGCCTTACTTATAATAATAAATGTTTTTTATATTATTATTAAGATCGTCATGGAGAGTCATTTCATCCATTGAACAAAAAACCGAAGCCTCCGCCAGAAAACAACAGCTCGCCCGTGAGTACAGAGAGCGTGTGGAAAAGGAACTTAGAGAAATTTGTTACGAAGTTCTGGTAAGCATATTTTTTTATTTACAAATCAATGATTTTGGAAATTCCTTAAAATCATTCGCATTCCCACTACCTCAATAATGATTTCTCTGTCCTCGGTATTGCATGTGTTGCGTTTTCATTTGTTTCAGTAAATTGAATTTTACTAAGTGGTTAAATTGAAATGTAGTTCGTACAAGTGTCACAAAAATGTTAAACTTTCATTTATTAAATGTTTAGCGTACAATTTGACATCTTCTAAAAGAGTTTCGTCGATATTCATCATATTTACACTAAGAGATAGACTTAATGAATGATATGCTTGTCTAGAATGAATAAAAATACGTACACATATAATCATTGTGCATTTTTTGGAAAATTTATTAATAGACGGTCGAATTGATGTTTTCATGGTGGAAAACCCTTTCCACCGTAAATTGTTGAAGAGTGAAATATCTAATTACTTCACAAAAATAATAAATATATTTTCACGTATATAACAGAATAAATGTGTACAGGTGTCCACCCTGAATTAAGTAACTACATGCAGAAAAGGGTTGTTTCGCTTATGATATCCACCATATTTTCAGACATAGGAACCTAATCCAACAGGCTATCGAAGTATAAAAATAGGTCATAGCGTACAACACGCTGTTAGTGACTATACATGTGTAAAATTCCTTTGGTATTCAAATTCACATCTGTTTAATCATAAGGAAAAATATCCTCGTGCCTATTCTATATATCACAGTGCATACTTTCCATCATTTATATTATACATAGGTTTTGCTTGTACGTAGATGGATTAAAATTATTTTGTTGCTATTCTATTTTTATCTTCACAGGGTCTTCTGGATAAATATCTGATCCCTAAAGCAAGTAATCCAGAAAGTAAGGTATTCTACCTGAAAATGAAGGGAGATTATTACAGGTATTTAGCTGAAGTGGCCACAGGGGATGCGCGCAACAGTAAGTATTCATTTTCATTAGATGATTACGTGAATGTGTGTGTTATTACACGTATATCATATGTCTGATTCATATGTAAAGAATTTTTAGTATTATTCATTTATATATTAATAAATTTTCCCATCCGACATCATAACAGCCGTTGTAGATGACTCCCAAACAGCTTACCAGGATGCATTTGAAATTAGCAAGGGAAAAATGCAACCAACACATCCAATCAGATTGGGTCTCGCACTCAATTTCTCAGTCTTCTATTATGAGATTCTTAATTCTCCAGATAAAGCTTGCCAACTGGCCAAACAGGTTACTATTTTATGTCTTTTTTATAAAGGAGGACATGAAGAAAAGATAAAAATAAAGTAAATACACACGATATAATTAGGAGTTGGAATGTATTTAAAAAAATGCTGCAATAATCATATTGGGAAAATTGAAATATTTAATTGTTTGCATATAGAAAAATGTACAACGGTTGGGAGTAAATATTTTCGGTATAAAACTATATTCGAAATAATACTAACTATTTTATTGATTATAAAAAAAGTAATATACAATTGTTTGACTTAAATTAATTGTAACTTTCTGTTTTTTTTATTTTATTTTCCATTTAAATTTCAAAACATTCATCAAATGTAAAATAATAACCCATTGGCATCGTCAACAACTACTTTCATGACAAAATCCAAAAGCTGTGGTAGAAGATTCTCAAAAGGCATATCAGGAGGCATTTGATATTGCAAAAACAAAAATGCAACCAACGCATCCAATCAGATTAGGTCTCGCACTCAACTTCTCGGTGTTCTATTATGAAATCATAAATTCACCAGCGAGGGCTTGTCATTTAGCTAAACAGGTTTATACACAAAAAACTACTTAAAGAAAAATAATTTTTCTTTCTCATATGTATTAATCAAACTTCATATGTTTTTCTTTGTGGCTCGGTTTGCGTTCCTTATTTGTTTCTATTTTATTTCTCTTTCTTTTTTTACCTGTTTTAATATTTACTCACACCCAGTTATTCATATTCAACCTTGTAAAAATAAATCAGCCAACCGCTAATAAAAAACCAATCATAACGTTTTTAATAACACAAGATGTACACATTTTTTTTGCATTTTGCATTCGATGCTACAGTCATTAAAAGTATTTGTCTAACAAAACCAAATTTTTGTCCACAAACACCAAAATACTTTATTTAACTAAAGCCACATATAAAACAAAAAATTGTGTGTTTTGATGTTTACGTGTGTGCATTATTTTATTAAGTCTTTGTTTTTTTTTTAATGCGGGGTTATTCTATTACCTGTAAGTAAGAAGTCAATTTAACTATTTTTTGAGTATATAGACTATTCTTTTTACGCTGTGCGCAAACTGAGCGTCCAGTTTATTTCTATATATCTGCTTCACTTTTAGAATGTGCTCTTACATGTATTTCCGATATACCCTTAAAAGCTTTTAGGCCTGAATGTAGTTATTCATTTCATTTTGAAAATCCCTATGTATGTAGAACACGATTTCTTTAGATTTGTGATATACTCATGACGTAGAATAAGGACCTGTCGGGCAGTGCAGATATTAGGAGTTTATTCCCGCATCACAAAAAAATGCATTTTTTTCTTATTCTTAAAAATGAGTTTTCCAATTCTTCATATTCCTGTTCTTCAATTCTTCATATTCCTTAAAGGAGCTTCAATGCTAGGAAAACTTAACAGAGTTTTAATTAAGGGTATATAAAACTTCTTTCTTTTGTCCTTATTTAAGTAGTTTCAGGTAATGAATTGTTTGTTTCTAATGTAAAAAAGGCTCCTTTTTTTACATTCATTGTGGAACACAAAATAATATTTTTTGTAAAAGGTTTATTTTATCTTATAAAGAAATAATACTGAAACATTCAGTTAAGAAGCGATATCAAAACTGCATGTAATACATATAACATGTCTTTTTAGTTTTCTTATAGTTGCTATATAAATTCCTCTTCTACAAATGTGTGTTTACATTCAAGAATTCCGAGTAGGGTAGGATGCTGTGCTTTTCCTTGTACCACGTTAGTTAATAAATGGACTTTAAATGATGTAAAATTTAAGATGCCCTTTTGTAACATTCCGAACGCTTAAATAATTAATTAAATATTGCCAAGTGTTTATTTATTTATTTTTTTTTTTTTAAGAATTTCACAGAATTTTGAAAGAATATTATTTTTTTAATACATCCCTTGAGATGGACCAAGAATGATTATGATTTCCGAACGTAGTAAATAGTACCGAAAATTGAATTATTACCAAATTTTGTAGTAAATGTTACTTATAAAAGAACGTATGCTTTGCGGCAACATTTTACTTCTTGTATCGTGTTTATTTATTTAGTTTTTCTTTCTTACTAATGACGTGCTCTAAAAAGCATTTATAAGTTCAGAATACTAATAATGTGTTTATTTTATGTAATAGGCGTTCGATGACGCGATAGCTGAACTTGACACGCTAAATGAAGATTCATACAAAGACTCAACGCTCATCATGCAACTGTTGAGAGACAACCTCACCCTCTGGACATCGGACACGCAAGGGGATGCTGATGAACCACAGGAAGGTGGTGACAACTAACCAAACTAAATGTTCCCTTTTGACTATGCAAATATTAATTAAAAAACAACAACAACAAAACAATTAAAAGAAACATACAAAATGAAACAACAACAACAACCAACAACAGCAAAACAAAATTATTACAAGAGAAAACAGATAAACAAAAAGATAAAATCTTTAAGGAAATAAAAATAAATTTAAAAAAATGTGCATCAACAGAAAAACAAGATTTATCAGAAAAGAACAAACTGAACAAAACAACAAAAAACTGAAAGGTCCGGTTTCCTTCTCTCTCCCTTTTTGTTCGTTCTTTTTTGCCGATGATATTTCGTTTTTTATATCAGCGAAAAAAACTTTCATTTGTCGAAAAGCAAAACTATAACAATTTTGTTACAAAAATAAAAAGCCCATTATTTATTATTTTTTTTAATAAATAATAACTTTTTGTTATTTTATAACAACATCAAATTTATTTTCATTTCTTTTACGCATCTCACTGTGGATGTTTAGTGCAAGCACACAATTCGTTTTTATTTGCATAATTTTATTTGTACAACTGTCGAAGAAGAAAAGCAAAAAGAAGATTCATCAAAGTAATTTCTTTTGTAAAGAATTTAGTATCAATAAAGTAGTTCGAAATAGAAAAAAGAAAAATCTACGAAAGTATGATGATACATATGAACAAAACACAACACAAAAAGAAACGACGAGTTAAATTCATTCTTAAAAGTGTTCGACTCTTTTTGTTATTGTTTTCTTTATATTTTTAGTTCCAACATGTTCGTTATTTGCAATATACAAAAATAAATATATACATTTAAATTAACTCCAACAAGTAATACATTTGTCGAAAAAAAAAACAACAGAGGAGAGAAACAAAAATAAAATCAAAAGAGAAAAAAAATGAAAAAAAAATCCATATGACTTCTCTTTTTATTTCTTGACGTATGGCTTTGAGGAGGTTTTTTGATTGGAGAAAGGTAATTGCAAAGAAACGTGTTGCTTAAGTTCTTTTGTTTCGTTTTTAATTGTATTAAATTGGGTTTTAAGAGAAGTCTTGGCACAATTTTAATGATTAGCTGACAGCCGGCCAGATAATAAGACCTTTTGAAAATATCTACAAATTGCGACTGGTCGCACATTCTGGAAGATAATGCATTCAGTCTTACTATGAAAAGTTGCTTCTCTGTACACTAAGAGTTTGTAAATGAAAAAAAAAAAGAAATACGTCGAAAGCTATGGAGCAAAAGCGGTAGTGGTACATATTTAACATCAGGCGCATTTAAGTAAAATATGTATGACCTGTGGGAGAACGGAAAGCAAAGCTGTCGTAATCCATACTTAATTTGCACTTATGCAGCAAATTATGACAACAGCAAATGTTGCCTTTAATCCAATAAGACTTCTTTTTGGTGGATATATTGTTTTTATTCTTTTTCGTTGTAGCTAGCAATTTGTGTTTTATTTCTTATTATTTAAACTTTAAAGATTTTATTTACAAACTCAATTATAGTAACAACAATAAAGAATACAAAAACAAACACTGCAAGGAAAAAAATCAAAACAAAAAAAGCATTAAAAGTCGCTTCTATTAACCATTTAACAAAAACAAAAAGTAAATATTCTTGATACAAATTAATAAATATTGCCAATTCTTCAACCTTTTATATAAAATATATATACAAAACAAAAAAAAGACATGCAATGCATATGAGTTCAAAAAATAAATTACGACAATGGAAATAGCAAAGAAAAAAGGCGTTAAAAGCATAATTTGTTTTTAGATATTTAAATAGTCTAAAGGATTTTGTTTTCTAACTTGTTTTTTGTTCTTCAAAATAAAATGAATAAAAAAAAATAAACAAATTCAAAAAATTTATATTTTTTAAGCAAATTGCAACAAATGCTATAAATAAAAAACAAATAACTAAATGAAATAAGAAAAGGATTTGTTTAAGAAAATATTTTTGCTTGTGCATTTCTTTATCAGTTTTTGTGTCTCGTTGTGTCTCGTATGATGGTTACTGCAAGTAATTACCCGTATTCCATTTCATAACTATGTAGTATGATGTCAAAAGTGAAATCCCTATAGAATCTTATTGCAAACTATGAATAGATTTGCAATTCTTCATACAATTTCATTAATACAATTATCTTTTTAGTTATGATCCATTTTTCTGTTGATTTAGAGGAGAATTTTGCCACTGAATTCATTTCAACCTTAAAATTCTGTACAACCAGAGCTTGCTCTAAATGCTCAGGGCCATACGGTTCTTCGGAATCAGTTTCGAATATGCGAATACCTCTGAATCGATTAGGAAACTGATCACTCTTGAATGACTGCTACTTTTATTTAATGGTTTTTGTATTTTTTTCCTTACCTGTGTGATGTGTTTGCTTTCTTTAATTACTTAAATAAAGCAGAAGTTGCTTGAGTTGATTATTAATGTATTTTTGTTTTACTTCCTCGACGTTTTTAAGAGCAAACTTATTGTTGTTTTTGTGTGTTGTAAATTTGCATCGGGTAAGTTTTCACTTGGGTAGCCGATAAAATATTTTCAAATGTATTTTCTTCTCTTACAAACAATTTTTCTTCAATCAGTTTAAAGCAAGGATAAATGTGTGAATGTTAAATATTAACTGTGTTTATATGTATAAATTGATATATACAAAGGTTCAAAAATATTGGTGTATATATTTATTCGCACATTTTGCACGTCAATTTATTGCCAGAATTCCTATGAATGTATACATTAATGTATACATTACTTTCAAAGAAAGCGTCATAAATCAAATATTGAGTATTTCCTTTTAAATTAAAAAAAATATATATAATTCTATCGATGTTTCGTAAACTCAGATATGCAAAAATTCATCTATACGATATTCATGCACACAACTAAATGTTTAAATATTTTTATTTTTGGTAAGTAACATTGTCAACATTGTGAATTGCAATTGTAAAACATCCACTGATCGTTGGTGTATTTTCTATTTGGTTTTCTTCACCTTATTTTAGTTTTCCTTTTTTTTTGAGTTCATAAATACCAAATGAAAGAAAATAAAAATAATTCGAAAATGCATGGAAGATAAAAGAGATTAGCAACCTGTATCAGGTGAATTTCAAAAGGTAATTGGAGGAAAAGATAGCTGCTTGAATAAAAACATATGCTTTCGCCAAAAAAAAAGAACTAAATATGATGTTATATATTTCTAATTGGTCATAAAATTGTTCCAATCATATTTTCTTTCTTCTAATGACAAAAAAGTATAAAGACACTCTATACATTGAGGCTCAATATTATCGTTATTGAAAACCCATCGTTTAATTTATCATTAAATACAATTCATTGTATACTGTAATTGCACTTCAAGAATATCAAAGTGTTTATTAAGATCCATTCATCTCTTTGGAACAAAAGGGAAAATTATACATACGAATATATACATGAATATGCATAAATGTATAAATTTCCTTTTTCATAACAAAGTTCATTCTTGCGTTATGCAATGCGTGTAAAACATTTCAAATTAATTGCAAACGTATGTATTTTCGTAAAAAAACACTATTCATTATATAAAGAAAAAACTATATCCTTTATTTCTCTGATACGAAATAAATGCAATTTATTTTGTATTTGTAATGGGAAACCGCAACAGTTAAAACCATAATATTCATAAAAGCCAGGCCAGAGAAAAAATGGAATGTTAAAACGAAAAACAATAAAAGTAAAATTAAAACAACATAAACAAATATTGTCCAGCTAAATTATTATACACAAAGCAAAAAATAAAAGAAAATTAAAAATAAATGAGGAAAAAACGGACGATAATAAGGAGGGAAAAGATTATTTAAGTTTATTGAAATTACAGTTTCTTAATTAAAATAAAAAAGACAAAAAAAATAAATAACTGTTTTATTCGTTCCGGTACCTTTTGCTTTCAAATTTTCAAATGCAACCTCTGCTCGGAATGAAGGAAACATTCCAGTAAAGACCTACGAGTATTTCGGTTTTTTTTTTTATAAAACAATAGACAGTGTGAGTTTGCTTATATCTTTTGTGCAGACACAATAGCGATACGATATGTATGTCGGGGCACAGACCGTATACAGGAGACATGCGTTATAAGCTCGGTTTGTCCTGTTGCCCAATTGCCCACAAATGTAACATTATGCGGTTTTTAGTAAGGGGATTTTACAGTCTAAACGGCTCGTCTCCTTTATGTGACTTTTGGTAGGGACCCGCCCTTGTTTTTTATTTTCCTTTTTGAAATTATTATTTACCAGATTTTTCAGTGTATAGCATTTCAAGTTTTTATTAAGAAGGGTATGATGTTTTTCCCCCTTTTAAGGTTTTTCATTTTAAATTTTGTAGACTTTACTGAATGAAAAACAAAGAAATAAAGGTGAGTCTCAGTCAAACTAGTTATGATAAAATAAATTAAAAAAAATAGATATCTTGCGAAAACTTTTATTCAATTAAGTAGATAATTGTTTTGACTTTTAAATTTAAAAAAAAAATGTATATATGTAGATATCGAATGCTGCATTGTTAAAAAATAATACAAGAATGTGAAAAAGAGTGAATATAGCGAGCTAGGAACAGGAATACAGAAAAAAATGCATTTTGACAGATTTCATTTTTCAAAGTCCGCTATAGAATTTTAGAATACATTTTCCATTTACATTTTATTTAAATTGATACAGAGTTCATAGTTGTTAATGCCCAAAATTCGGAAGTTTCCTTATTCTTCCATCCATAAAAAAAATTTGATTTCCGTAAGATCAATGTTAGATTTAAAATTAAGAAATGTTTTATTGGAGTAAAATGCATATTTATGTCATATAGCCTATTGTATGATTTTTGAACATACTCGTGAAAAAGCTCATAAACTGCTTACTTAGTGACACCCTTACACAAAATATTAAAAACATATTCCCTTCAATTGACATGTGTGTTATAAAAGAGAAAAAGGTAAATTGTCGTCCATAAAAGGAGTAAAGTAACTAATTTGGTAGAAAAAATCAATAACCAAATTTGATAATATAAAATTTTTAAATTTAACCGTCAACAAGTGTCAGTCATGTCTGTCATAGGCTAGCAATCGATTCGCAAAGGTCACCTTGAAATGTCATCTTGTGTCACCTTGGTATAGTTCACTCATACCATTTCTTTGAAATTTTTCGTCAAAAATCATCAAATTTCGAAGACGATTTCAATTATTTCCAGCAAGTGAAATAAAACGGACCATCATCTCCAGCCAAGTTCAGTTTGCAGGTAATCTGATTACATTAAAGTTCTGTTGTGAATAATTATTAATAAAAGTGAAATCTATACCTTTAAAATCAGTGTCATCCGTTAGAGTACTTGATAAAAGAGTTAACTTCACAAGTATTGCACAGTGCCAAAATAAAATTTTAAACCAGAGATCCAGTGTATAAGGTCAAGATGTCTACTGACGATGTGCATCAGCGTTTCATCGAGCGTGGCTCGCATAAAGGAAAAGGAATCGCTGTTTTTACAAGTGGTGGCGATTCTCAAGGCATGAATGCAGCCGTACGTGCAGTTGTACGCATGGGAATATACTTGGGATGCAAGGTAATTCAAAACAGTTTCTACGAATATGTCTTGATTAAGGATTATGATGACCATTTGGAACTCATTTTGAGCTGCAGGATTTTGTTTTTATCCCTGTAATAAAGTCTTTTTCTTAGAAACAATTAATAATGATTTGAATGCTATATGACGCATACAATCGATCTTTTGGACGATGAAAAGCTTAATGTTTTATGTGGTAATAGAAACCGGTAGCCAAATTTACATAAAATTCGAAATTTACCAATAGCATGAGAAAACAAGACACATAGTGTTTATTTTTGGTTTCAGTCACTGATGTCTGTCTGTGTCCCACATAATGTATCGGTCATTTAGTGCGTCTGGCATCTTCGCAAGTTTATAGATCATATAATTTAACCTTCACCTTCGGTCGTGTTCATTGAACTATTGGTCGATTCTATTGAAATTTTTGGATTCTTGCATTGGGTGTAGTTTATCTATGTCAATTAAATCAAATGTAAAGTTTAAACAAGGTGAATATATCTTAAATGAACCGAAGGTCAAATCATACAATGAGATAAAAGAGTTCATTCGTTCTATAGTTATGTTGAGTTCTTTTTGTTTCCCCATATCGTTGGTTGAATAGATGCTTTACAATTTTAACAAATTATGCAATGCATACATATGCATTTTAAAATTAATTTTACACTTAAAAAATATGTTATTTTCACCTTATTTTATTTTTTGTGTGATTAAATTTAGGTATATTTCATTCGTGAGGGCTATCAAGGAATGGTAGATGGTGGCGATAATATCATTGAAGCCAATTGGTCCTCTGTTTCAAGTATTATTCATCGAGGTGGAACAGTCATTGGTTCTGCTCGTTGCTCCGATTTCCGACAAAAAGAGGGTCGACTTAAGGCTGCTCAAAATTTAGTTCAACGTGGAATTACCAACTTGGTTGTAATTGGTGGTGATGGTTCACTTACCGGTGCAAATCTTTTCCGCCAAGAATGGTCTGATTTGCTGGACGAACTATTGGCGCAATCAAGAATTACCGCAGAGCAAAGGAAGAAATATGCATACTTGCATATTGTCGGCATGGTAAGTCTCAAATTTGAGTAGAAATAAAATAAATTGATGAAATCAAAAATTAATTAAAGGTGGGATCAATTGACAATGATTTTTGTGGTACTGATATGACCATTGGTACCGACTCTGCTCTGCATCGTATCATTGAGGCCATTGATGCCATTGTGAGTACAGCATACTCCCATCAAAGAACCTTCATCATGGAAGTGATGGGTCGACACTGCGGGTAAGTTTATGTGAAAGTAGAAAATAAAAACATCGTTAAATCATTAAGTATAGACGAAATGGTTGTACCACAGATTTTTAATAATGATTTGTTAACTTTTAAAAATCATAAAAAACATAATTTGCAAAACTACTATCGCAGTTACTTGCCAGTAGTAACAGGTGTCATATCTGAAGCAGACTACGTTTTTTGTCCAGAATCGCCACCACCATTCGATTGGCCAGAGAAGCTTTGCAATAAACTGATACAGGCAAGCGTTGTTCCTATTTGAAGAGAGTATGACTGTCATGTATATTATACTTTCCCGCTTTGTTTATGGTGTTTATTTTCTATCTAAATTCGAAATCAAAAACCAACAAATCTTCTGTTTTCATTTAGAATAGCAAAGACATCGAATTGGCTAACTTGAATATAAATGTTTATTACGATTAAGTGTAGAGTTTTGATAAGAAACAAATCAATGGATTGTGTACGTTTTTTTCATTTGAATAATTGAGTAACATTTTTATGTTTGTGCAAACCAATGCCCACACTAAACAGATACACTCACCTACACAAACCAACCATACATCTACAAATACACTACAAAAGATGACCAGTAAAATTGACTTGAAAAAATCAAAACAAACACACAAAAAAAAAAAAACAGAGAACTTATTTACTATAGCGTTATGTGATTATTTAAAATTTTTTGCAGTTATTTGGCCCTTGTAGCTGGACTCTCATGTGAGGCTGATTACATTTTTATTCCCGAAACACCGCCTAAGGCTGATTGGCCAGTTAGGCTGTGTCAGCAATTAAGTCAGGCAAGAAGAAATAAATGTTAAAGTTGAATAGCAAAATTTATTTTTGTTATTTTTCATTAATTCTTTTTTCAAAATTGCACCAATTGGCTATGTTATTAATGTTGTTAATATTTAAACACAGTCATAAAACAAAAGTACTCAAATTGGAATGTAATATTCTTATTTGATGCATATTCTGTTCACGCTCTAGTTTAACTCTATTAAAAGAATTTATTGAAACACTGGGCGTGAACATACTGCGCACTCGTTTAATTAACAGTTCTTATATTTATTTCTTTTTATTAAGTTATATATACGCTTAAAGCATTGAGTCAATTCAAGCTGAACATAAATAATTTTTGTCTTTTGATTTTCTTATTGAATCCTAACTAGTGCTTAACACAAAAATGGTTAATACGTCCACGTTGGTGTTAAAGCATTTCATGCATAATGTGTTCGGCGTGCTTTGAATTAGCTTTTCTCCCTGTTTTTCTATTTTCCTAGTCAGACCTGTGTATTGTTATTTAGCCCAGCCATGTCGTTTCCATTTAAAAAATCATTTCATTCATTTCATACCACCATCTTAAGTTTTCAATTATAAATGTATAAGTCGAAGAGCTATAGTAAGGCAAATAATAACTGAAAATAAGATTTATTAATTTGCTATGCAATATAAAATACAATCAACATGTATCTTTAAAAAAACAGTTCGTCTTTAAAAACTTTATTCGTCTCCAAATGAAATGAAGATCCATGACAGGTTTTGTCACTTTGAATAGTTCCACGAGATCTGATTAGCAATGCATCGCTGCTGAAGACTTCTTTCTGAATAACCAAAACACATATTTTCATTAAAGTTGAATAATTAGCCTTTATACTACTATCTGCAGCACACAATAATTTGACTCAAGTGAATCAATGAAATATGTTTATTTACTGCGAAATGCACAAAGTTTATTTCAAACACAAATTTATCAAAATAATTTCATTGTCTACTTTTCATTTAAGGGACATTGTAATATATCTTACTTGCAAAGAAAATGAGTTCTTAGTGATGTAGTATTAAGAAAGATTTTTCAGACTGTTAGACTGCAATATTTATCTTACCATGAATCTTTTATTTATTTATTTCTTTATATTATTTTTTCTTTTTTTGAGAAAACAAGAAAAACATTTCTAAGTGACAAGTAGGCAGCTATCTTATCGAAATTATCTAGGTACAAATTAAATTCAAATGAATGTAAGTCTTCTTTTTTCCGTATCCTTATAGAGGAAGTTATGATAATTGACCTTATCCCAGAATATACCCCATGAATACCTAGAGCACCACACTAATGCCAAACTCATAACCTTGTACCTTTTACTCAACCACCCCGTATCACGTTTTCTATTTTCTTCTTATCACCTTAGTTATTTAGCTATTGCATCTTCGTTAGCAAGTGAAGCTGATTACATTTTTATTCCCGAAGATCCAGCTGTTACTAATTGGCCGGAAAAGTTATGCTCGAAATTATATCAGGTCAGAATGATTTGCAGAATGAGTCATAAAATATTGTTTTATTTTAGAATATAAAAATATATAAAATTTCTTAAATACTCATATGTATTACACAAAATTACACTTTTAAATACAGTCCCTCCTATTGTAGTGTATATATACTCGTAGCCGTAAATAACAAGTTCATAACACATATGTTACATAGTCCTATGATGTGGAAAACTAAACAGCTAACAAATTCAAGGAAAAATCGGCTTAGTAAATTTTGTGTTTTGTGATAACCCTTATGACCAATTTTAATGTAGTTTCTGTCCTCCTACAGTGTATTGTACTAAAAAGACATTTAAATGGTTCAAGTATAGCTGTGTAATTATTTCATATATTTTTATTTCATTATCAGTCAATCATCATCATCTCAAAACGAAATTGGTGCTGGTAAAAATTGATTATGCATTCTTTATTTTTTTTACAACTTTTTTATCTTATGCAAAAAATGCTCTATCCAAACTCAATCATTGAATTCATTGTTGTATAGATTTTGTCATATATCACATTTCTTCTGCTTCATTTATAATATTTAACTGAATGATGTCAGGAGTTCGATTGTATAAATAATGTGTTATGTAAATGAACGTATTATGTCTACAATTGCCTTTAGTTGATGGGCATTTGCATACGTAACAAAGAAACAAACAACAAGAGATATTTGGTCAAATTGGCTATTTAGATAAATTATCGCATCCTCGTTAGAACGTTCAGTTCACCGAAGAAGTTTATTGTGTTTGGGTATATTGCTTTTTAAGAGAAAAAAACACTTGAAACCTTTTTCCTCCTAGCGGTTCATAAGCAGACGCATTTCCTTGAGAATTACAGACGAATCTAAAGAAATTTTAAAACCGAAAATTTCCAAGCATTCAACGATATCAAATTGTTAATTTATTTACAAAACAGTTTAAATAATAAATTAAAACTTTTATTGTAATCATTGTGCTTAACCCCTATAGCAATCGAACTCTTTGTCATCAGTTAAGACTAAGTTCAAGTCCTTGAAATCAATCCTTATCAGCTTCAATTATTATCTCAATCAAAAACAATAGGAACGTAATGCTGGCCAACGTTTGAATATAATCATTGTTGCTGAAGGCGCTATTGATCGTGAAGGCAAACCCATCACTGCTGAGGATGTCAAGAAGGTTGTCGTCGATAAACTGCAACAAGACACACGTATCACTGTTCTTGGTCATGTGCAACGTGGTGGCAATCCGAGTGCTTTCGATCGTGTTCTGGTATTTATTTTCTGAAAATTGCAAGCTGTAGGATTCTTATCATGAATTATTTGATTTGAAGGGATGTCGTATGGGTGCTGAGGCTGTTTTGGCTCTTATGGAAGCAACTGAAACCAGTGTACCGTGTGTAGTTTCCCTAGATGGCAATCAGGCTGTTCGTGTGCCATTGATGGAGTGTGTAGAACGCACTAAAGCCGTAGCAAAAGCCATGGAAGACAAGAATTGGGAGTTGGCAGTAAAACTTCGCGGTCGTTCATTTGAAAGGAACTTAGAGACCTACAAAATGCTGACTCGTTTGAAGCCTCCAAAGGAGTCGCTTGATAGCTCTGGCAAGGGAATTGTAAGTTTATAATTCTTTTTTTTTATACAGTACTGTTGCATTGCATTCTACGACACACAGGAGGGGTACAGGCTAGCTGTCATGCATATTGGAGCACCTGCCTGTGGCATGAACGCCGCGGTACGATCATTTGTGCGTAATTGCATTTATCGTGGTGATACAGTTCTCGGTATTCATGATGGTATTGAAGGACTTATTGCTGGAAATATCAAAGAAATGGGCTGGTAAACGAAGAGTGTGACTTAGCAAATAGTAATCTTATTGCTTTCTTTTATTAAAGGTCTTCTGTCACCGGCTGGGTTGGTCAAGGTGGAGCATTTTTGGGTACAAAACGCACTTTGCCAGAGGGTAAATTCAAGGAAATTGCCGCTCGTCTCAAGGAATTCAAAATCCAAGCTCTTCTGATCATTGGTGGGTTCGAGGCCTATCATGCCTGTGGTCAAATTTCTGATCAACGTCCAAACTTCCCTGAATTCTGTATTCCGTTGGCCGTTATTCCGTCAACCATCTCAAATAATGTTCCTGGTACTGAATTCTCATTGGGTTGTGACACCGGTCTTAATGAGATCACAGAGATTTGCGATCGCATACGTCAATCAGCTCAGGGTACAAAGCGTCGTGTGTTTGTTATCGAAACAATGGGTGGATATTGTGGTTATTTGGCTACACTAGCTGGTCTGGCTGGTGGTGCTGATGCTGCCTACATTTATGAAGAGAAATTTTCTATCAAAGATTTGCAACAAGATGTGTATCACATGGCCTCGAAAATGGCCGAAGGCGTACAACGCGGTCTTATTCTTAGAAACGAAAAGGCGTCAGAGAACTACAACACTGATTTTATTCATCGTCTGTACACGGAAGAGGGTAAAGGATTATTTTCGTGCCGTATGAATATTTTGGGTAAGTTGAAAATAGTTTATTATATATAAACTTTTTAGCAAGCTTGTAAACTTATAAATTCATTTGAAGGTCACATGCAACAAGGAGGTTCACCAACACCTTTCGATCGTAATATGGGCACAAAAATGGCTGCCAAATGCGTTGATTGGTTCATTGAGCAATTTAAAAAGAATACTCTACCCGATGGCACTATTAAATGCGATAAGAACGACTCTGCTTGTCTTCTGGGAATTGTTCGTCGTCAATACAAATTCACACCATTGGCTGATTTGATAACCGAGACCAATTTCGAGTGAGTCTTTTAAAATTATGATTTCAATTGATTTAATAATTGTGACATTTCTTTTTTTTCCTAGACAACGTATTCCCAAACGACAGTGGTGGCTCAAACTTCGTCCACTTTTAAGAATTCTTGCCAAACACGACTCGGCCTACGAAGAAGAGGGTATGTACATTACCGTTGAAGAAGAATTGGCCAGTGATGCTGCTGTAGTTTAAAGGCGTTTCATTCTATGCTGGACACTAAAATATTTCTTTTCTTCATCATTTTTTATTTCATCAATTAAACATATAAAGATCATAACAACAAATCCATTTTAACGCATTGCTAGCTAAGATTTGAGCAAAAGTAAGCACACGGACATACACGTAATGTGTATGCATGCCATTGGAATTTGAAAACTGAAATATTCAAGTTCTAATAATACCAATAATAATACAGAGCGGGAATAATAAAATAAAAACTACTAAAATTGACCGCACATATTTAATGTATTATCAGCCTAATAATATTATAGTCGTTGTTCATCATATACATATATATATACATATATTTATAAGCTATAAATGTATCTCGAAAGAATATTTTTCGAGGAGAAAAATAAGATCAAAAAACAATTGTCTCAGGTTTAGAAACATAACCACCAATATACCTGCATCATATTAAGAGAATTCACAGATACATATTTGAATACACACCCATTCATTTATTCAGTTCCAATGAGCCTTATTTATTTGATCCTCTTTTTTAAAATTATTTGTGTTAATTTATTTTAATGTTGTTCTTTTAATTAGCTAGAAAATTACTCTACATTTGCCCACTTTAAGCCAAGAAGATATAAACAAAATATATATTTTTAGATAAATTTTATTTTAAAGGAATGTTTAATTTTTTAATTTTTCCGTGCACGTTGCGAATAAATGAAAACAAATTTATACGTAGTATATGCAAATAAACATCACTCAAAGGTATTCTATTATTAAATGCGCAGTCATAACGAATGGATTTTAAGAAACAAATGTGAGTTTCTCTGATGTACAAACATGTACTCAACGTGAAATTTAAGAGTAAAAAACAACAGAACAAATAAAATAGAACTCTAACATACATATTGAAATGAATGATAATTAGATACGTATCAGATAAAATTATTTCTTTAAATTGTTGAAAATTCAAATAATAAATAAATTGTATTCAAATGAATTGTTGCTGTAGCTGTTGTTTTATTTGTATGTATTTTCAGTGATATCTTATGGTAAGTAATTTGAAATGAATATTATTTATTTTCTCTTCAAATTTGTTTGCTATATAATAACATTAAGGATTGAGATATAAAATGAGATAAGGTTATAACTTTTGAATAAGTATTATAGCTAGTATCGTTACTCATTCACGGCCGTTTACTCTTAACTGAATATGCCGAATAGTTTTTAAGTACATGAATAAATAAATTTGATAAGGCTTTCGGCCACAAGGGATAAGAACCAAACTTCTCCTACAACTACGTGCTTTAGCGCTCTCACGAAAAGGGCTTAACCTTTATTTATCTATCTATCTTTTGTATACGATTTGACGCATTTAGCCATTAAAATTTGCCCCGCGTTGCATTTGAAAATAAAAATCACATTGACAGAAAAAAGGAGAACCAATAGGTTAACTTTTATTGACTGCTTTTTTTTTACTTAATCTACAGTATTTACGATCTTCTCATGCTTAACATAGTGTTTATCTCCCAAATGATGATGCGAGTTCGGTCGATAATTTCTCGAAGTTGTTTGTTTTTCATCATAACAGTTTCAATAAGTTCACGATTCTCCTGAAGCGCTTTTCTATATTCTTCACAATGTGTTGGCTCTGATCGATGATCCGGCTCGTCTTTGTAAGGAATCAAACTTTCAACATGTGTGTACTCCATTCCTATCGATGAAACCAATTAAGTTTTTCGAACAATTAATATCTCAACCTGCAATTCTTACCTTGGGGATAACCATCATTGCACTTCTCATAGATGATACGAACTCTTTTGAATAACAAACGAATAGTTCGGAAGTATTCCTGAACTTTCTTCTCCGTAATATTTTCCCGATTGCAAGTGGGTTGAATGATTTTAAGTGCTGCAAAAATTTCTTGGAAGCGTGATGTGATATCTTGAACTGTTTCCTGGCCCAGGCGCGACAATCCGACAATATTTATTTCCTTTGGTGTTTGAATATTACTAACTTGCGGTTGTGTTGGCACAGATGGCTGAGTCATCATTGTGGGACCCGATGTAGGAGTAGAAGGCGTTTGAAGGGTTAACTGTGGGCTTTGTTGAGGATTGGTCGGCTGTGGCTGTGATTGCTGTTGAGGTTGTGGCATTTGTTGCTGCATTTGCTGTTGTTGCATTTGCTGCTGCTGTTGTTGTTGCATTTGTTGTTGCACCAAAACCTGGGTATTCCCGGGCTGCTGAACATGTGAAGGGCTTTGCATCCCAGCTGTATTCATAACTGGTGGTACAATGCCGCTCATACCAGGATTTTGCATTGGATTTTGTTGTTGAGCTGATGGCTGTAACATACCAGCCTGATTGTAACCACCCATCATACCCATCTGATTGGGAACCATTTGATTCATGTTTACCATTTGATTACCAAAGTTACCGCGATGTCCACCCACGGGACTATTATATCCACCGGGATATTGCCCGGACATATTTAAAGAAATTGTTTAACGAATTAAAAACACAAATCCAGGGAATAACGAGCAATCAATACTTGATTATAATTCTGATCGGATGTTTTTTATACTATATGTAAATAAGACGCGATGGATCAGCTTTTTATTAATAATGTAAACTCGAACTATTTCATATACTTCACAACAGAAACCAATAAGGAAGGATAACCTATTGGTCTCTGCTTCACAAATGTCAAAACCAATTTGTAATTATTTTAAAAAAAATATGTAGATGTTGTTCGTGAACACTTAAATTCAACACTTACTAGGTTCGTTCAATTGCTCTGAATTGCTACGAGTGTCTACGAATGTCTACGAATTTACCCGAAAAACTACGAAAAAGCGTTCCATTAGCTGATTTTTTCATAGAAGAGAGAGCTCATGAGAGAGCAAAATATTTCCCAGCAGCACGGCAGCAGATGGCTGTCAAATCGAAAATTAAAAAAAAACCTCTGACATTTCATATATGACAGCTGTTTACGAATTTCTACGAAAAGTCGTTTCACAATTTTCGGTAGAGATTTTTTTTGCAAGGGAGATTTTTACCCAAACTACTCAACTACGAATTTCTGTACATAAATCAATTGGAACAGACCAGAGATCTTCCTTAATGGTTTCTGGAACAGACCTACTAAAAATATGACATGAATTTGACATACAGTTCGAGGCTCTATCAACTAGAGTATCTACTAGAGTGATTACAGGTCTCAGCACTTTCAATAAGAATTGTTTCATTTTTAATATAGCTCAATCCATTAGATATATGCGATTGTGTGCACTGTGCACCTTAAACAATGTCGCAACTTAAATTATTCAAGCTATGAAGTTGTGCATATTAACATGTTGACTGCCGACTACGAGATAACTCGTAGATTGCGTTCTTTGCTAGGGCGCCGAATACGAGTTATCTCGTAATGTGTTTATTGCCATTTTCGCGCAGCTATTGATTTGATTGAACTCGTAGCATTTCAGACCTAATATGGATAGATGGCTTCTGAGAAGAGAACAAAAATCAATGCTGGCTACATGAACAGAAATTTTATTAATAAATAAACAGAAAATATAATTATATAATATTATAATTATTATATTGTTTGTGAAACTTTTTCAAACAATCTTCCACACAAAGAACTGGCTTCCCTTCACAGGCCGGACAGAAATAACGTGTTTCTCGGCGTTTTTTTTTTTTTTGCTTGGGTACATGTACGACAAGGCTTTGTCGGACGTTGTTTTTTTCGGTAGGTGGCAGACTCTCTAAATAATGTAGCTCTTTCAATCTCATCTTTTTCGAAACTGGTTGAATCTCTTCTCCAATCAACTCGACGACGAATTCTTCTCTAAATTTTATCAGTTTTATCTTAGAAGTTACTTTTTGAAAAATTTTGTGCGCATTGTGCATAAATATCTCTATAATATGTAGTGAAACCTTTTTAGGCCATCTAATAGTCTTTCTTAGAGATGCGTAGTACGACAGACAAATACACTCTCCTTTTTTGAGTACCACATCTCTGGGGTTTCCCTTTCTGTTATTTCGTAGAGTTCCACACACGTAAGTTTTTCTTGTATTTAGTAATTTAGTTAGAGTAACAGAATTCTAAAAATTGTCCATATAAAGCGTGTATCCCTTATCGAGATAGTCCTCAAGTAAATGTAACACAACACCAGAAGTGTGACCTAATTTATGGTCAGTTTCCTCTGTAAATTTTGATTTTCATTACAAGACCGTCGGACTCACATAGTCCGTACAGTTTGACACCGTATTTGCGTTTTTTATTTTTATGTACTGGCGGAAATGCAATCTTCCACAGCATCATGCATTCGTCAATACAAATATTTTTATCTGGTACAAAGTTTTCATGCAAAATATTGCTGAAATGAGTCAGAATTGTTCTCACCTTGTATAACCTGTCGACAGATGGAATTGTGTTATCAACCAAATGAAAAAAACGAAGTAACAACTGGAATCGATTTCGACTCATATTTGAGCGCCAAAACATAGCTTTCTTGTTCTCCAGTAATGTTCAATTGATGGGAATGGACAAGGTCCCATTTGTAGCAAAAGTCCAATAAACACTTATCTCTGCAGCACCGACGTCTGTCTTTATTGGTTTCTGATACATATCTGATTCAGCTTTAGCGAATCGACAAGTCTAAGCGTGGCTGTGTACGAATTAACTCGTAGTTGGCTTTCGCGGAGAGATTTCTGTTACATAAGCCAACTACGAGATAATTCGTAAGACCTTTTTTTTTTTTTAAAAAAAAAGTACATTTTCTATGCTTTTTGATGATTACTATGTCATATAATTAGAGTTTTTAATAATATAAAATGATTAAATGAAATTGGCTTTTTAGACCGGAATTCTGAAAATTGCCGTGGCAACTTGTTAACGTTAAATTATCTTTTCGGATTTTATATTTACGTTGTTTTTTATAAGAATTTACTTATTCTAATTTTAAATAAACCCATTATAACTGAAACAATTTCTTGCTTGTTGTGATTTTAGCATTTAAATTTGCACTGCTGTTTAACGAGTGGAACGCAGTTCTCACGTTTGACAAATATTACAGCTGTCAAAGGCTGACGATTATCCGGCTGTCAATACGGACAATTCATAACAAACCACTAAAGTTGCCCTATTCCGTATAAGACATATTCTTTTTTTATTTACTGTTTCGTTTTTCAAACTGAAATTATGGAGAAAAGAGAGGATACTCTTCGAGAGGTAAAGTACATCCCTCTGTTGCAAATACAAGTTAACACCTTTTCTTATCTATTCTAAGGCGCTCTATAAAAACGAAGAAGAAAGACAACGTTGGGAGAACTATTTGAAGGAACAGGAAACAGCAATTACAAACCTGGATATATTTAGGAAGAAACTAAGCGTCGAAGTAATGGTGCCTTTTGGAAAAAAAGCATTCATACCAGGTCGATTAATTCACACCAATGATGTATTGGTGGGTCATTTTCAGGATTATTACTCTAAATGCTCAGCACATACTGCAACAGAAATATGTAAGAAACGGGTTGAGGAAGCAAAGAAGTACTTAGATAAACTCGAAACCGAAAAAGAGTTCTTTGAGTACGTATAATTTGATAAAGAACAATTACGTTTATGAATGATAATGTTTTCTTAACAGAAATAAATTGAAAAGGCCGTACTTAGACGGCGTTCTGCCGAATTCCGAACAAATGGAGATAATAGAAGAATACAAAGAAGAAAACGAAAAAACTTGGAGAGAAATTCACAGACAAAAAATTAGAGAGGCTAAATTAAAAGAAAAACATGAGGGAGAACATGCACATTCTCAAGATAAATCAATTGAAGAAATCATACAAAATTTGGAAGAGCAAGAAATGATGGATGAACTTAATGAAGAAATTAACGAATTAAACCTTGAATCAAATCGTGAGACAGAAAACATTTTATCGAAACTTATGTCTGGCGAAATCAAGCTTCCCCCGTCGAAGAAGAGAATTGCCCATAATCGGGCTGATAGATCGGAAATAAAAGAAATAAAAGAAAAAAACGGAATTGACTTGCGGCCACCAGAAAAATCAACGGAAAATTTATTTAATGCAGAAAATAGTGACGATTCAGACACAGATACACCAAAGGAAGTGCGTTTAATTCAAGAACAAGCAGAATACCTTCCAAAAAATGAACGGGCGGGTTTCTTCCGTTATCAGATTCAAATCATTGATGCAAAAATAGAATCAATCCGTCCAAATGATGAAGGTGCGTTAAAAGAAAAGATGCGACTTCTGGGTATAAAATACTGTCTGGAAGAGCTCATTGAGTTGAACGAAGAAACTCCAGATTCAGATTTGGATGTAACAGAGCTCGTTACAGAATTATGCGAAGAGGATGTTAAACCTGAAAAGCAGAAAAGGCGAATATCTTTTGCATTGGAAGACCAAATGCTAGAGTTTAGTAAAAGTGATACAGTTGCTCAGATGATCCCAACTAAATCAACAACTGATGAAAAATCAAAACGTGACATCATCCAATTAGATGAACCGATATTTACCAATGATGTAATTAGTTCAAATAATACGCAAAAACGGAAAACAATAGCAGAAAAAGTAGAGGATAATCTTAAGACACAGAACTTATCTGACGCGAACTTGGTTAACAAAATTTTGGATTCAAGTACAAGCCATCCGCCAAACACCCTACACATACGCTTTAAGCACTCGTCACATTCGCCTCAGTATGTCTGTAGTACAAACACGGACACTCCTCAAAATCCGGCTCAATTATACGAACTCTTTAATGATTCTCAATCTGAACTCAAAACCGAAACAGCTGCTGAATTTAAGTCAAGAGAGAAGTCCTGCGAAAATGCATTTATGGATGTTAGATCTGAAGTAAGTAATTTATACATATGCAAAAATATAAAAGACTATCGTTATCGGTTATCATTTCAGTTTTTGGCCCCTCGACCAGGTGAATTTGCACCACCAGACACACAATCAAAATCAATTTTAAAAAATAAATCTGCCGTAGAAATTGAAAAGCATATTGAAGATAATAAAGATACTAAGGAAAGGACGTGTAAAAAGAAGAGGAATAATAAGGAACCAAAGAGCGACTCAGATTATCTGAGTGCTTACAATAAGGCAAGTGGAGGCATTGATTTCTAGGTCGGTTATACTTATATTTTTGCATTGGCAGGTTATGAGTGATGTTTTTGAAAACCATATGAAACCAGATCCCTTGCCCAAGGAGAAATTCATCGATATGCATACTCCAAAAAAGCGAATAAGCAGATTCAAGCAAATGCGCAGCGAGGCTCAATAGTAAATATAAAGAAATTTAGGACCAGGTCTAAAAGATCGAATAAACTGGGAATAAAATAAAGAAAATGTTTCTATAAAAGTAATCCATCCCAGAGCTCTTGTTAAATTAAAAATTGACCTTTTGAATCGGTCACTTTGTGAAAAAGCGAATTTCCGTCTTAAACCGAAAGTGCACACCATGACAAAATAACAGCAACGTGAAATACATACAATTATTATAAGGTGCAACAATTCACTCCATGGGAGTAAACATCATTTATTGAGAAAAACCGTGTATGAATATTTTACTTTTTACAACATCGTTGATATTTATTCCTTTTGTAACAGAAAACAGCGAAAGGATATTCAGTTTTATAAACAGTAAAAAAGTCATAGGGCTATGATCATTTGAGTTACATTAATCCTCTAGTCCGAGAAATTCTCTTTCAAGCGCAGCTCCCATCATATTCCAATCCCCATCGTCCTCCGTATCTGGTGGATCTGAATCGTTGTTTGAATCAGAGCCCATATCGAGATCTGATGGTAAGTATTCACCTAAACGCAAAAATTTTACGAATGCAATTATTATGAATTTCAGAATTTAACCTCTTCGAAATTTCACAGTGGGCGCTTCATCGTCGTCATCTGCAGAACTTTTTTCACCCGCCTCGTCGTCCGAATCTTCTTTCTTGGGAACTAAGATTTCTTCCTCTCGAGAAAAGAATTCACGCTGCCTTTCTTCCTCCTTCTCTTGACGTTTTCTCTTTCGCAACGTCTTGTCTACTGGTGGGTTCTCTAAATATAAAAGAGGTATACAGTAGTGTGGATACTTGCATGCTTCTTCTTACCTATATTTACATGCTCATCTTCAGACGACGAATCGGATTCAAAAAATTGATCAAATTCGTTATTCATTTCAGCCAGATCAGCATTAGAAAAGCTTAATAAAGGGTTAATTGTGTCTATGAACTTTTCAGGTTCCAAGTCTTGCATGCTGGATGACGAGGATATCTCCGATTTTTCACTATAATTCACCACATGCTCCGGACTGTGACAGTGTGCTGGAGGTTGACGTTGCTTGTTCTTAGTCTTGCGGTCGAGAGGAAATAGCCTTTCATCGACAATTTCCCATCGTTCGGCACACGACCACAACCAGTTTGCGTTCACAATTTTTATGTTCGGATTTTTTTTAGCAGCATTCACCTTAAATGTGCCTGCTGTCACTGCCACTAAATGTGTTGTCGTATCGCTAATGTTTTGGCTAACGTTAGCACCCAGACTCTTTGCTATGAAATACGCGCGACTCTGCTCTAGTTTCATATTGGTTGGAACCAATCCGGAAAACACTAAATTTTTACCCCGCAAAACTTCCGAGCGAATTTTTGGAACAATTATTTTTAAATCTGGTATCTCTTTTGTTTCATCATAGATCTCGTAAAATCTACGGTGAATGTTTGTCAGTATTACTTCAAGGTAAAGCAGGTAATCATCGGGATCCTCGATTTCAATTTGTTTTGATGGATTATCGGCGACTTTAAGTTTTGGAGGATCATCATGTGGTTTTGTGTTCTCATCGGAACTATTGCTCGTGACGTCGATATCTTCCTTTTCATCCTTGCCTGGATTTTCACTTCCATCTTTCGACTCGGTTTCGTCATTGTTTTTTGAAACAACGGATTGTACTGTCGTTTGGTTTTTCTCTTCAACATCCTTTGAATCTGTGTCTACAATGAGATCTACATTTGTCGTTTCGGCAGCATCCAATTTGATTGAGTCCAGTGAACTTATAGCATCACTAGGTTTCCTGCCAGAATCTTCTTCACTTGATGTTAAATCTTTTAAATCTATGGAAATAAAATCAGAAAATATAAACAGGAATATTGTCTTTCTATTTGCCTGTAAAATCAAGTCCTTCTCCATCCAGCTCATGTTTTGAGAGTCCAGGGGGAGCATTGATGTCCCCAGTGTGCTGGAAGAAGTGGTAAGGTTTCACTTGAATGAGATTAGACGCCATATTCCATACATCTTCCCTGTCGTCGATGATACACACCATAGAATCACCGCAAGGAAAAAGTGCCCTTTAAATATGTAAAAAAGTATGTACAAAAAAATTAAAAGAAAAACTAAGAAACCTACTTCAAATTATCTGTTTTACTGGTCACATTAAAACATTCATCGCGCGATAATATTCTATGAGAAAAGAATTTCCCATCCGGGTCTAAGAGTTGCGCTATCATGTGTGCATAATTCCGTGCCCCGAATGTACAAATATGTAGCTCGTAATAAACGGACATTCGCTCTAGAAATTTCCCAGTTCCTGGACGTAATCGCGTATGATACCATGGTGAATGCGGTCCGTAAAGTTGAAAGTGATAAATTCCTTTTATGTTGTTCGGAACATTATCATTTGTTGTGTGAATAACAGTTTGATCTAAATCAACTAATAAAACCAATTTCTTGTCCTGAAGTAAACGTTTGGTGTCGGCTTGGCCTAATTTTTGTGCTAATTTTTGAGTAACTTTGAGGTCCGGAACAGAATGTACCATTGGCACCGATGCTTCCGATGTGTTGCCCTATATTTGAACATAACAATAGTATCGCGTAGAAACACTAATGTTTACAATCAATAAGCGCAATGTATGTACATACGTTTTCGTTTTGGCGCAAATCGGCACCACAATCTGCACACATATCTTTGATGACAGTCGCGTGGATGCATGTAGATAAAGACAACAAAGCTGATCTGTAAATTATTTGATATTGTAAATTTAAATTATTCTGTTTCATGGAATCTATTCAACAAATATATTCATAATGGTAATAGTTATTGGCACACATATTAGGTTTGCAAACGCACCCTTTCTCAACAACAGCGCCATCTTTGTACAGACGCTTCTTGACAACACCGACTTTATTGGCTTTTAACTTTTTCACCTCCTTATCTTCGCTATCGCAATCCTCGTATATCAAAATAACTTGTGAATTTCCTACCATATAACCTTCCCGCACTCTCCACTTAATAATTTTTATTTTACAATCGTCTGGTGCGCAAATAACAATGTTTTGATCGGCCATCGTTTACCTTTTAGTTTTGACACTGAACTGAAATTTACGTTCCACAAATTATTGGGTAAAGTTGACAAGGCATTCGGGAGTGTGTTTGAAGAGTAAGCAGGTGAATGCATGTTTGATCCTTGATGCAAGTCAATTTGACGCTATATGACGTTTGTAAAATTGCCGATGTAATATCTTCGATATTAAGTCTAAAGGTATACCTGTGTCAAGTACTGGTTACCATACCAAGAAATTTATTGAACCCAACAAGAGCTAAAACTAGCGACTTAAACTATTCTTAAATAATGGTCTTTAGATATTGCAAATTAGAATAAGGGAAGAAAAATAGGAAATGATTGCATTCTTATGAGACATACTGTTTTGAAATGGGATCCACATTCTAATGTCATCAGTACTTCGATGTTTGACAATAATTTGTTTGCACAAACGTTCTCAAATCACAAATATTGTAAATAATTATATAAAGAATGTCTGAAGAAACTATAAGTACAATTGAAGAAAACAATAAATCAAACAATAATGCTCCGAACCTTAAAAGAAGCGCGGATGATCATCAGTCCAGCAGTGAAGAAGAATGGATTGGACCATTGCCATCGGAATCGGCAAAACCGAAAAAGAAAAAAGGTTTACCGGGAAATAATTTTAAATTTTGTGAATATTTAAGTGCAATTTACATTTTTACAGTGCTTCCATATGAGAAGATCTACTTGGAAAATCTCCCAAATGCAGAGAGCTATGAAAAAAGCTATATGCATCGCGACGTTATAACACATCTTGCTGCTACAAAAACAGATTTTGTTATAACTGGAAGTGTAGACGGTCACATTAAGTTTTGGAAAAAGATGGAAGAAGGAATAGAGTTCGTGAAACATTTTCGAAGTCATCTCTGTAAGGGCTCTCTCTTAACGTCGGAATAATTGTTGTTACAATATTGTTTTTTTATTTAAGTGCCAATTGTATCGTTGTCAGTCAACAAGAATGGCACATTGTTGTCTTCGGCGTCTACGGATAAGTGTGTTAAAGTATTTGACGTGGTTAATTTTGATATGATTAGCATAATTAAATTGGATTTCACTCCTCTCTACACGGAATGGATACATTCTCCTGGCGACGCTATAAGCAGCTTGGCAGTGTAAGCCTTTCCTTGATATTTTCTCAATCTTCATTTACTCTGTTTTTATTAGATCGAGTAAAGATTCCAGCAGTATTTATATCTACGATGGACATGGTAACGGCGAAGCATTACACGTTTTGGATAAACTCCACTCTGCTCCCGTGAATATAATTTGTTTCAACACTGCCTTCGAAACTGTTATTTCGATTGACAAAAATGGGATTTTAGAGTATTGGATGAACTCGAAATATGACTATAAATTTCCTTCCAAAATTGTTACGTTTGATTCTAAATTGGATACAGGTGAGGTTAAATATCTTGTAACGTTTAAATAGCTAGAATTTCTAAAGGGGTTATGTTTTTCAATTATTAGTTCAATATTTTAATTTGTCCGTATTTCGATTGCCTATCACAAATTTTGTTTTTGAAATTGTATTTAAGCACTTTTTACGTTTTAAACAATCAAGACCATTTACTCTTGTCAACTACTCGTTTAGATTGAAATATAACTGTTCTTTCTGAAGGAGGCACAAGTAATCATAGCATCAACAAAATTGAATGAATGAAACGCAAATCGATTTTAGTTGTTTAGTGCAACTGCAAAAATGTATTAGATATAGCTTTAAACACGCTTTTTTCTGTCGTTCTTGATTGTGTCAAATATTGTAAGGATTGTGAGATTGTCATGACAGCTTTTGAAAAATCTGATTTATACGATCGAAACGACAAGCCAAAATTAGGGTAGACATAAGAAATTGCATTATTTGTCAATGACTACTATTTACTACCGCAATAAAGATATGTATTTTCCAATCCATAGGCAGAGTTGGGCATAAAATAACATAATGACTAAACAAACGGGACTAAACGTTAGTCATGAATAATATATGTGCCGAGTTTATTCATGACTAACGTTTATTCACGTGGTCGCCGTGGCCCAGTGGGTAGAGTGCGACGCTCACGCGCCGAAGGGTCTAGGTTCGACTCCCAGCTCAACACCAATTTTTCTAATTTTTCACGGCACCACCTCTTTCGAGCTGCTGACAACACTCAAAGAGTAATAACTGTCTAAGCTTCTCAAATTTCGGCGTTCGGAGTCGGCAAAAAATTTTAGGTCCCTTCTACTCGTGAGAGAACAGTAGCGCGCACAACACGAGTAGTTGATGAGCAAGCTAGGCCCTGGTCCCCCTTTGGACTGTAGCGCCAACAAATATTATTATTATTATTAACGTTTATTCATAAATTTTTCTTATTCACACATATGATTGACAGTTATTCATGATTAATGTGTAGTCACATATGATTGACAGTTATTCATGATTAATGTGTAGTCATGACTAACCCTGTATCATGAATTACCACCAATCGCGGGCATATCGGAATTTACGCATATATTTGCACTTCCGGTAACGAAACCTTTTTAATGACAAGATAATTTTTTTAATGTCTTGTTTATGGGTTTTATGACTGATGTGGTAGATGTTGTACAATAAATATGAGGCGCCTGCCTGATCATAGGAAAAAGTAATTAGCATAATTGTGACAAAATCGAAGATGGTGCTTTTATTCTGCAGAGTGCTGTATATATTTAAGCGACCAAACTACAATTGCAAAAATTATGTGGTAAGAAATCACCTTAAAACAAAAAGTTCGACGGTAATAATCTAAAGTTCGTTATCCACTCTATCATTTGAAATAACTCAATACTTTATCTTATTTTTTTATGAAGAGAGGTATGGCTTGAATAAATGCTCTTATTTAGTGATTAATGATTAACTTAACTGAATAACGATTGATTTAGTCATGAGTAATTTCTGCGAATAATGAATAATTTATTGGTCAATCATTATTTTCATTAATAATAATGAATAATTTAGTCATTAGTCGCTTGAATCCGGCAACTAATGACTAATTGAGTCATTGGTCATTATTCGACTAAAATTTGCCCAACACTGTCCATAGGCTTGTATGAATTCGCAAAAAACAAAACTCTTGTAACTGGTCTGGCAGTGTCTAAGGATGGTCGTCGCTTTGCCACTATTTCAACAGATAGAAAGGTAAATATTTGTCATGGTGCTTGGTTGCTAAAGAATTTAAAAAAATGTTTTGTTTATTAGGTAAGGGTTTTCCAATTCACTACTGGAAAATTGATTAGAGTGTTTGACGAGGCTCTCGCACGTTTTCAAGAAATTCAAAAGACTCCTAACGCTCTACCAAATATGGAATTCGGTCGACGGTAAGGTTAACTTTTTGGGCAACTTTATTTTCATTTAAAGTTTATCCTTTAAGAATGGCTACCGAGAGAGACTTGGAAAAGTCAGATTTCTTTATGAACAGCAACATCATATTTGATTATAGCGGGCACTTTATAATGTATCCCACAATGTTGGGAATTAAAATGATCAACATTGAAACAAACCGTTGTGCTATGATTTTGGGGAAAACGGATAACATTAGACCCCTTAACATTGCTCTATTTCAGGTAATTTGTATTCAAATTTCAATAACTATAAATACCACATGGGTCTGTATTGAAACCCATAACTCTTTATAGGGAAAAGCTAAGAAAACCAAAGCCGCGATAACAATTGAACAAGAAGCAAGCGATAATCCAACGTTGCAATCCTTGACGAATGATCCCACTTTGTTTTGTACAGCTTATAAGTAAACCGCACTAAAATAACCTTAACCACAAAATTTAATTTTGGAATGTAATTTTAGAAAGCCACGGTTTTACCTTTATAGTAGACGCCTTCCATCTGATCTACAAGATGTTGACCGAGATATTTTCAATGAAAAGCCATCGAAGGAGGATATCATCGCTGTCCCTGAGGGACAAGGTAGATTTTACAAAACTTTATATGAAAATAATTTTCTGTAATCATTTTTACCATGTCTTGTTTTCACGCTAAACAGATGAAGGTTTAAGGGTTTCCTTTTTGCACTATGGAATAATATAAATACATTTTCACATACTTTTTCATGCTTTCAGGAACACAACGAGTGTATGAGAATGTTATTCTACATACCACTATGGGTGATATTCATATAAAATTATTTCATAAAGAATGTCCAAAAACCGTCGAAAATTTCTGCGTGCATAGTAAGAATGGGTATGTACGACCCGTTCTAAATATACTAAAATCATAGAAAAAAATAAATGTATATTTCGTAGTTATTATAACGGACACATATTTCATCGAGTTATCAAAGGCTTCATGATTCAAACAGGGGACCCCACAGGTACTGGAACTGGAGGTCAATCAATATGGGGTCATGACTTCAAAGATGAATTCAGTTCCAATCTAAAACATGACCGACCGTACACCGTTAGTATGGCAAATGCAGGACCAAACACTAATGGCAGTCAATTTTTTATAACCGTCCTACCAACAGTGAGTATATAGGTACATAAATAAAGTGTAAAATATTGACACAATTTCTTCCAGCCTTGGTTGGATAACAAACACACAGTGTTCGGACGCGTTTTTCGAGGAATGGAAGTAGTTCAAAATATCTGCAATTCGAAGACAAATCCAAAAACTGATAAACCTTACGATGATATAAAAATAATTTCAATTTATTTAAGCAATTAATTAAGTGTTATAAAGAAAATAAATGTTTTTTATAGAAATAGTTTGAGTTTTTAGTCTCGTTAAAGAAAGGTGTTTATGCTGAAACTCAACTTCAATATATTAGTATTGAAAATTATTAAATCTTGGATTCTCTTTAAAATTGTAATTTGTTGCAAGATGGTGACGATTTAAAGAAATTGAAATTTAATCTTCCACTCCGTAAGTAAATCGTATAAAATATTTCGACACATGTTTCACACCATAAAAAAATTAAAATACAAGTACGCATTTATTTAAATTTTATTTATGTTAATATTTACTCCAAATTAAATGATTTTTTAATTAAATTAATATTCTCCGTACTTCCTCCATTGCTTTTGTGGATGTAATCTAATATTTGTGACAAGGCTAAAAAACGCAAAACGGTGTGTTGATTATTCTAAGAGTTATTAGAAGAACAAAGTTACCTGTTGTGTCCTCTGACGAAAGAAGCAGTGACAATATTGGTAATCGATCATGTTTACTCATCTCTAGCAAAGTTTCGCATACATTATCCTTATTCGAAATATAAAACTCCTTAAAAGTGACTAACAAATCAGACAATGTATCTGAATCAAATCCGGCGCCAAGGATTTTATTCAGTTGCGGTACTTCTATTGACTGTAAGTTATATTAAATAAATTATGCAATCTTTTTTAAACAGAACTCAATATGTACCTTGATATATTGATACTTGTGTATACCAGAAAGTTCTTTCCAGTTGCAGTAGAATTGTGCTGTTGATGTTGGTGGTGGGGGAAGTATTCGCTTTTTTGAAAGAATGTTAATGTATAGTTTCTTTGTAAATTAATTTAAGCTTTTCTTTCTTACATCTTTAGTTGTTAAACTTAATTCCGCTTCAAGTTTTGTTTGCTTTGCTGGTTTCGGTGCTACTTCTGCCGTTGAGATTTTATTACTGTCTAAAATTTCCTTTCGTGTTCTGACGTTTTCTTCCACGGGAGCCTTCTTCACTTCCTCGTATGAGCCACATTCTCCGTTGAATAATTTATCAATGACTTCATCAGATATTTGAATATTTGAATTTTCAAAGTTTTTACCATCTTTTGGACCAATCACGTCAATTATTGGTATGTTCTTCAAAGGTTTCTGTATGAACGATTGATTATATATTGCAGCACATATAAAACCAGAATAATATACCTACCTTAGACCTTGCATAGGACGGCTTGTTGGCAGGTAATATATCGATAGTATTGCCGCGCAATGGGCTGAAATGTGGTCCATCTATTGCTGAATCTGACGCCGAATACCCTTTTGGGACAGCACCTACAAGTATGTGTTAACCCATTAACTAAATTTTTTTCCATAAAGGATTTACCAGTTTTTTTAAGTCTCTGATTGATTCGCTCCAAGCTGGTCTTTGCATCAGAGTTCTTTGAATCGATCATCAGAACTGTTGTGCAGTCCTGCAGAGCCTTTGTATTGAAGCCTAAGTATTCATTTGCTTGCATTCGTCGATAATACGCTTTCACAGACAAATTATCAATCTCGATTGCGCGGTTGCAATCCTCAATGCATTCATCATACCTGTGTGCAACAGCAAAAATATAATTTTGTTCTAAGATGTATAAATAGAATACTATGTACATACTTCTCGAGTTTTATATAGCATAGAGCTCGATTTGTGTAAAATTTGGGATCTTTATCATAGGTTTCTATGGCCGCAGTGTAATGGTCTACTGCAGTTTTGTATTCTCCTAGTTTTACCTGCTTATTTCCGCGTTCCTTAAACACCTCAGCCAACTGACGTCTCCTTTCCTCCTCTTCCTGCGGCTCAATAATTGTATTGGCTGCTAAGTATACAAATTATTAATCTTTTATCTTAGTAGTGTGTTAAATTAACTAACTTTGACTGACTTGACTTTTCTTCGTTCCTAACTGAGGCATTGCGGGGGGTTGACTTCGGATAGGATATGAAGTTGTATCCTAAAATGTATTTTGAATTATTTAAAAACATTTTTGGAAAACATTACGTTTTTTTTTGTTTATTATAATATTCGCAATTTTAATCCGCAATACTCCTACCGCTTACAAAGTTAGCGACTTCGTGAAGTCTTTTAACCAACAAGGATTTCAAATTGGCGTGATTACGAATAGTCTCAAACAGATAACATTTAAACTCCAGTACATGTTCAACTCTTTGACCACTTTGTTCGCTTAGATTACTTAACATTTTTCTTTCAAGACGTAAAATAATGTTGTGCGTTTAGACTTAATATTTATATACTCACGGTCGAATCTTTAGATAGCTTCAACTTTTGTTCTTTGTCTTTCATTTCCTTCTCCCAGCTGTACAAATCATTCAATGTGTTCTTTAGTTCTTCAGCATTTTGGCGAATTTGATTCTGAATATGCAGACCGGTTTTATTTTGCACAGTTTCCATTTTAATATAAGATAAACGTCTATTTCCTTCTTTTTCAATATTTTCCTTTCTACAAAATAATATTTGTGTTTTTATTATTGAAAAATAGAAATAATTGGAAGTTTCGTTGTCATATCAACAATTTTTTGACAGTAATTTTAAGGTCATGATACAATGCGTGCTGGACTCAGAACAATTACTGGTTTTTGGTTGGATTCAGTAATGCTGTGAGAATTATAAGAAACCAATAGGTAGGGTTTCATAAAACAATTTGTGTCGTTCGTTGAGGTACTGTGTTTTGATATTTGATGTTGCATATTATCATATCAATCATACTTCTTAGAAAATATCGAATATGGCATGTTTAAAAAAGCGTTATATTAATTAAAAATTCAACCATTTTCTTTTTTTTTTCATATTATTTTCTATTTTTTAACATATAATAATAATAATTTTTTGGCACGGCAGTCCACAGGGAGGTTAGGGCCTAGCCTAACTCATCAACTCGTGTTGTGCGCTTTTCTCTTGCAAATAGAAGAGACCTTAAGTTTTTTTTATCGAATCCGAACGGCGAAGTTTGAGAAGCTTTTTTCTTAGACAATTAATACTCTTTTTAGTATATATTTTCTCTAAAATAGAAATAATGAACTTTTAGCCTCGTAAGTAGTTTTGTTGAAATTTGTTGAGATTGATTATAAGAAAAAAGATATTTTAACAAGAAAACTGAACTTCAATTTATGTACTTAATAACGGAATACCGTTTTATATATGTTCAATTCCGATAAACTGTCTTCTTGCGTGCTGAAGTTGGTAACACAGCAATGTATTTTACAAAGTTGGGTCAATTTTACTTTTCTCTGGGTTTGTGTTTGTTTTCTGTATCGCAAAAGTAAATTTGACATTTCTTAATGACATACTTTAAATATTTGGTTCAGTTGCGTTCCCGTACTTTGCCTCCCTCTGAGAGAGATTTATCCCCACTCCTTAACAAATGGACTTCAGAAATTGGAACAGAAAGTACTGGAACACACCCATTCTATCGAAATCAATTGGCAACGCTTTTAGAAGTATACCAATTTCACTTCGTTTCCCTGTTTTGACATTTCGAATTCATAATATAAAAGTAGGTTATATATTTCATTTGAAGTTTTAAAAAAGAGTGTTTATTAGAAAATGGCAAGTCGAAATTTAATTCTTCTTGGGCAATGTGTTCCGTGTGTAAAGAAAACTGCGTCAAAAATCCGTATACGACGCATGGAACTGGACAGAAACCTCAACATGGTGAGCATTGAACATTATTTCATAGTTAATTTTAAACTCATATATGATATTTCTTAATTTTAGTATTTTAAAAAGGACGAATTCATTTTTGCTCACGATCCACAAAAAATTTGTAAAACTGGCGACATAGTCTTGGTAAAGGAACTGTCACAAAAGTTAACTCGACTGATAACTCACAAGGTTGAACAAGTCGTATACCCATTGGGTGATATAACAGATCCATTGACCGGCAAGAAAGTTGTAGTTGGCAAGTATCGTGATCAGGTGGAGGAAGCGAATCGTTTGTTTGGAAAATCTGAGAAGGCGTTCGACTACGAAAAGGCTCCACCCCGGGGAAGGTTGGAGGGCACTAAAGATTTCACACATGGTGAAACCTATATAAAATATCACGAAGATGGAAAGGATCAACCGTTTGCTGTCTAGCTTTACGAAATAAAATAATTCTATTTAAGATTACTTGTTGTTTTACAAATATTCGAAGTTCGTGTTTTGTAGGTTTTAACAAAAAAGCAACATTTTCTTTATATTATTCAATTCGATTTATTATAATCTACGGTTAATCCTTAGGAGTATGAGCGTCCTTCAAAACTCTTTTTTAATTTTCTTTGGCTTAGATTCGCCTAAATCAAAGCTATCCAAATCATCACCGCCTACATCAAAGTCATCCAAATTTTCGACCAAAAAACTTTCGTGGTCATCTAACTTTTCATTGTATGATACGATCCTATACGCGTTGAACTCATCGACTTTTTTCCCATTCACATAATGAAATGAGAACAAACATACTGTACACAGATAGGCGGGATCGTGCAGCTGTCTTTTACTATTTTTCACAATGTAAGCGTATTCCCTTTTGCCACACATGCTGCAGAACTTAGCGTTATAGGCATTTACCGATATCAATAGCGGATATAGTTCCCGAACAAGACAATTATGTTTGGAAAGCAATTCGACGTATGAAAACGTGAAAAGGTGCTCACAATTTCCATGATGTTGGTAGAGCTGTGGGAAACCCAAGCTAACTTCCAAATCAATAAACTTCACCTCTTCCATTGGACGTGTCTTGAATTTGATGCCACCATAACCTTTCGCATTCTCAGCCCACTTGCAAATTACTTCAGAGTAATCAACATTGTCCGACTTTCGCATGTCATTGTAAAATGTATCTTCTATAAAAAAAAATCCTGGGTCAGTGGTCTTGTCTGGATTTTCGGCTGTAGGGTTCGCACTGAGTTCAAAGATCCTTTTCTTATTACATACACAAGAAATTTTGTCCCTTAGTTCGCAAAGAAGATTTGAACCAAGACAATGAAATTCCTCATTAAATGTGGGATATGTTCGACGTTTTAAAGGAGTGTCTGTTTTTGGCTTGTAGAAGCGAACGGAGACAACAATGTCACTGAATAATTCTAAATTTTCATCTTCCGGTTTTGTATGAGTAAATATCTGTTTAAAAGAGTACTGATTTTTGCCAAATGGACTATTTCTATTTAATCCCCTTTCTTTCATAAGCTTTTGCAAAGTGTTAAGGCGGGAAGCAGCCGGATGGTTTTGAAGGCTGGGTGTTCTCTTATCTCCCAATCCTGGAACATATGGCGCCACGCGTGCATCATCTGGGGAATCCAGTTGCTCTATTGAAATAGCTGATTTTAGTTTCATGAACTCCTCATGTTTATCGCCTAGGTCCATTAGTCTCTGAACATCACTATCAGATGTTGGTATTTCAGTTTTGCTTAATTCTGCAACATAATCGTCTAACAGTTGTGATAGCTTTATTGGCTTTGATTTTGATATGTTGTATATTTTGTCCATGGTGCGATTATTTATTTTCCGTTTGCTTTAATACCTTCAATGCCTCTTCATAGGTTATGTCTACTTTTAAGCCTGACAAATCGGTGCTTTTAGAATCTGACGAATTTTCTCCTGTGGATTCAGATAAGCCAGCTTCCGGTTCGACGAAGATTCGTGTAAAATTCAAGATTTTATTTGTTTTGTTGAAGTACTTGAAGTTTCGCTTAGCGTGTTTTTCGTAGATTGGGTCAATTATTTGATGATTTTCCTCCTCCTCAAAAAATACATGCGTGCCCATAGAATAATCGTATTTTCCTGAAACAAAGACATAATCATTTTAACAAATGCATTACTATTCGCTCGGTAATACACTACCTTTAAATATATTCCCATTTACTTCAGCTAAGGGCGCCTCCGTATCGATTCCGATTATTTTTATGTGATTGTTTGTATCTTCATCACCAAACAATAAATTATTTTTAAAATCGGCAAATAAGATTATTTCTTCCTCCTCATATTCGCTGTCGCTCATTTTACAGAAAACTACCAACCAAAATAGAATAAGCGACAGATTTTTAATTTAAGATTAAAATGAATTCACCCCATACACTTAACATTCATATTTTGACATTCACAGTTTCTCAAAACCACGGTCTGCCCGTGACAGGAATGAATTGGAAAAGAGATGTATAGCTTCATAGCTGACTTCTCGTATAAACAGAATGACGTTTATTTTCCACTTGGGGTGAATACAGTCCACTTTTTGATAGCATTTTAGACTATTTTTAGGACTACGTTCGTACAGGACTATAGAAAGTTCTAGTTTAATTTTAATGTCTTGAACGCTTATTAGAACTATATTCATAATTACTATATAATAGTACTTTACATTGGTTTATAAATTGTGACTCCTACTTCAAGTTTAAGTTTTAAATATTAAAGTTAGTATTATTAAAAGTATTGTCTAATGAAATCCAGCAGCGATAACGAGAAGTTGCAGGTCTTGGGTTGGGTTTTTTTTCCTGATAATTTGTTGAGACCTCCAGTTTTAAAATTTTCAGATCGTTTTCTGACAGTTTTGATATAATTTTTTCAAGCCGTAATATTTTTGTATTGTTCGGCTACAGATTTAAATATTTGATATCTATAGCAAATGAAAAAAAATCTTAAAATTAAGATTGGGGTAAAAGTTTAAGAAACACCCACAAGCCAAATTAAATTTGAAGCTTTGGTTCTAATGAAATACGAAGTTTCTATTGATTGCCATTGAATTGATTTTATATATATATGGAACTAAATATTTTACAAGTGTTTCAAAGTTAAATATTTTATCCACCCATTGCACATCCCTGAAAAAGTCTACCATGTTATTTTCGTGAGAAAAAAAAATTAGCTACAAGCCGGCAGCCATTTTTTATTTGTGTTTTGCCTACACTTTCGTCCAACTTCAAAGTTAATTTGACCGGGAAAAGTACAATTGACAAAGTTTTAATGAGAGGGACATATTCGAATTTAAATCGAAAATCATCCACATTTTCTTGATTCTACGGTACAAACTTCGTATTGATTTGATAAATTACATTTTCGAATTTTCGTTGTCTAGTGTTCTTTTGTGTTTGTTCAAAGAAACTCTTGAATAAAGTGCTTTAAGAAAAAACTCCATACTTTTGAAATTCCTCCATTCTTCTAACTAGAAGGCGACCATTTTGAGTCCCAATCGATTTCTTTTTGTTTGTATTTTGTGCGCTGATTTTCTTCGGTAATTTTTTGCCTGCATATCCAGCCGCAATTACAACAACTTTATCGCGACGTCGCACAGGAGATAAGTTGGTGGATAGTTATATACGAACGCTTATATTTGTATATAGAACAAAAGCACAAGAAATGGCAGACGAAGACCTATCACTGAACGAAGATCAGCTTCTGGATAACTTGGATGATGCCAACGGAGAATCAGAAATTTTGAACGAGGTAAGACGTGTTAGTGGATTTCAAACAGTATTTTTTTTTCGCAGATCTCTTTACACCAGGGAATTCAAATATTTTAACATGATTTGTTTTAATTTTTTTTGTGACCTTGTGTTTAGGAGGAAACCAATATGCAAATTGACCCAGAATTAGAAGCAATAAAGGCTCGTGTAAAAGAAATGGAAGAAGAAGCTGAAAAAATTAAGCAAATGCAATCAGAAGTCGATAAGCAAATGGCTGGCTCAAATACTGGAATTGCTACAGTTCCTCTCTCTATTGAGGAAAAACAAGAAATCGATACTAGGTCGGTGTATGTGGGTAATGTTGACTATGGGGCTTCTGCTGAAGAGTTAGAGTCTCACTTTCATGGGTGTGGAACCATTAATCGTGTAACGATATTATGTAATAAGGCCGATGGGCATCCCAAAGGATTTGCTTATATAGAATTTGGTGCTAAGGAATATGTGGAAACCGCCCTTGCGATGAATGAGACGCTGTTTCGAGGCAGACAAATTAAGGTAAGGCTATTAATTGTGCTAAGAAAAAAATATGTGTTATTACTGTTTTACTGTGTGCACATATTTTTTTGTTAAATAAAAATGAATAAAAAAACGCCGGTTTTATTTTTTAACCAATCGGCCCCCGTAAAGTAAAAATGTATTATATGTTCTGAAGTATGCATACATACTTTCCTGATTTGCCATAGATGCGTATAAATCTTTTTTTTCTTCAGCCTTACGGTCACATTCATTCTTTAAAAATGTGTTAGTGAATTTTTTGTCTACTTAATAGAATCAAATATTGTTTATTTTATGCTTCAGATTTAATGTAAAACGGGTATTATTTTGCGTAAGCTTTAAAAGTGTTTTTTTTTTTGTCAGCTTATTGGTACACATTATTGAAGGGATTTTGTAGAATTAATGTGGGTCCAGTTGATACATAAAAAAGTTTTCGAAAGTAATCAAAATAAATAAGCGTAGTTTACAAACAATGAATATTAGTTCACGCATCTATACTTCTCAGGAAATTTTATATGCATTTCCTCAATTATAGTCCAACGATATTGTGCGGAATTTAATTTCTTTATTTGTACACGCGTTACAGTTAGTAAATATTTATTTTTATTCTCAATTAAAAATTAAAGCAAATTTATGTATCCAAATTCTTTCAATTTGTTAGGTAATGTCCAAAAGAACAAATCGTCCAGGACTCTCAACCACCAACAGGTTTGCCCGTGGAAGTTTCAGAGGCCGAGGTGCCCGCGTGTCCCGTGCATGTTGTCACAGTACTTTCCGTGGCACAAGACGACCAATGTAATTTTGGATTTATGAAATAAAAATATGCTGCAAAACTAATTCCATTTACCTTTCTTTTAAATTTCGTTTTAGAAGAGGTTACCGTGGCAGGGCAAACTATTACGCACCTTACTGATTATTGCTTTTTCCTTCTTATTTTTAAGGTAAGTGCTCGTTCATTTGTTTTGCTTTTTTATATTTTAGTTGTTTGATTTCTATTTTTTTTATCGTTGTCTTCGTCTTATATTTGCAAGAGAAAGCTTTAAAATTCATCGAAAAAGGTTATAAGCTCAAATTCATTTCTAGGATCTATAAAGACTTAGCGCATACATTGTCATCATAACTAACGACTTTTAGCAAAGTTAAAAAAATCAACCATGTTGGGCAGAGAGATGGTGATAGCTATAGCCTTCAGTTTTATCTTAATATACAGATCAATTTTACCTAGAAACTTTGTTCATAATTTATTCGTAGCATAAAAAATCGGAATTGACATTTTAAGCAAAAAAAATCAGATCGAGTGTAGACGTAACCGAAAAAAAAGGAATTTAAGTTTTTCTTCTCTAAACCTCTCTTTAGGAGTTTGTATACATACGCTATTAAAAAAAGAAGAAGCATAGAAACAAATAGCCCTTTTTCAATCCTTTTGCAATCCTTTCTTAAAACAAGCGCATTCCTTATTACTAACCCATGGGGATAACTTGCGTTGAGGTTCAGGTATAAACTTTTCGTTTTCGGTGGTAATAGCTAATCTATATTGATATCAGCTTTTGCAATTTTCTTTGGTTTTTCTTTTTAATGTTGATAGCTTGACACACCATCCTGTTTGCCCTCCACGGTATGTTTTCATTTTATGTGGCCTATTGTTTTCTCTGCTCATAATTTATTGATATTACTTGATAAAGCTTGTCTGTTTCCAGAGACTTGAGTTTATAACTCTGATGAACTTACTTCAACATCATCAAGATTACATCAATTGTGCCCACATTATCCTTCTCATGGTATGAAGAATCTGTTTTGTGAGAGGGCGATTGATGATGAATGGTTTAATATTCTCAAGTTTTCTTTAGTGAGTCTTAGGCGCGAAGAACGTTTCAAATATTATTGGCGTCATTTTAAAATATTATTAGCATATTATAACTGCATTTCGACGCATTTCTTCGCTTTTGTTTCATACGTTCTGCCCACTATCTTTGCAGTTTTGGTCACAGGATACCTTGTTATTCAATATCAAAGAAAACAAGAAACAAAGATTTTCCGGAATACAAAAAAGTTGCTGACTCCTTATCTTTTGTTTACATTTTTTGTGTGTCAGCCGTCTATTTTTCAATAAATAATAATGCTGTACTGGACAGTGCAATAGGTCACAAGGGCCCCAGAAGCAGATGATTACCGACTGCCAACCGCGAATTGAAAGAACATTTTTCGTAGACAAATAGTACTCTTTAAATCTTGTACCATGATAGAAAGTGATTAATTCAGTTGTGGAATTATACGTTTGACAATTGGCGACCCAATGATACTGTTTAAAAATTAAAATTTAAATGAAAAAATTGCGTTATGGCACCCACCGGAAAGCTAACGGTGGTGATATCATGATGCTTCAATTTTTCGACCTTGTGTGTCAATTCTTGGGATCTCTTAGGATCTCAGAATAGTCGTTAAAACGATGGAAAAGTTTATTGATCTTTTTCTGAGCACTCTGTGCAAACACTCTGCGAAATGCTTTTACTTGCACCGCAAAACGCCGTCATGTAGAATCTCTGGTTAACTGATCTTCCTTTAATGATTTAAATTGAAATCGGTTAATGTAATTCAGTGAAATCTGTCTTGGATGGACAGAGCCTGCTCCTCTTTCATCTGTTCTAGGAAGTTATGATAAAATTGTGTAAATGTTTTATTTTACATCTAACATGCACCCATTTTTGTCAAAAACATGATATTATACAAAGAAGTATTGTAAGAAAGTTGTACGAAGACATCGTTTAGTTGCTTACGAACTTCAATGAATATTACGGCCCAAGTGTGACCGATAGTAGTGCCAATTCAAGAGTTCTAACTGACGTTTGCCGATATGTAACTTAAAACAGTCTGCCCTTTAAACTTCACCCAATGTCTGCGCGTTTATCTCAAGCCCTTGAAGAACTGTTCATAAAAGAAAACATAATGCTAACTTCCAACGAAAAAAACTTTTCCTACGCAATTAGTACTTTATAGAGGAGAAACCGAAGAAAGATTTATGTCCAATGAAAAGTTGGATTCAGAGTTCGAATGTATGTAAATCTCTCGCTTTGTTTCGAATCTCTGGCGTCGTCAACTTGTTCATATATACGTATACAAATTTGAAAAATTAAGGCATTTTGATGAGTTGCTATAATCTCGTTTTATTGTTTTTAATTAACTCAGTAATCAGTACTCTAATAGTGTGTCGTTGTTTTATTTAATTTTTTTCAGAAGATCACATTCTGATTTTTAATTAATATGAAGGAAACGAATTTTAGGTGAACTGAAATACACTTTTTCTACAGTATGTTTATTTGTTAAAGGCACCATTACGCGCTTTCGTTTCAAGAGCATTCATGCAACAAACGAACTTTGCATTCTTGCCATCTTTTGGTTTTGTAGTGTTTATCTGTGATTGTGTTTCAGTGCAAACTCTTTTCCAGTTACCTAGTGTTCACTTGCCAAAGATATTTTCTGCGCTAGTAGAGATCCTTTTTAAATCCCATTATTTTTCCACTCCGCAATATATCTGTGTAGTCAAGCTTTCACATAGAACAAACGAACGAAATTCACAGCCATTTAAATAACTTTATTCACATAAAAAAAATCAACCTGCATGTTAGTTCGTAGGATAAATTCACTTTTAATTTTAACAAAATCAATTTATTTCAGATTTTTATTGAAAAGAAAAAAAAATATATAGTTCAAAAAACATTATATGTCTTCTTAATTAAAAAAAAGACTAACGAAAAAATATATAAACAAAAGAACAAAAAACATATGAGAAGAAAGTAAAAAATGGAAAGATTTCATAAAAAAAACGAAGAAAATAACAAAAGGAATACACAAAAAATATATATGTAAGCATATATAGCGAGCGCTTAATATTTCAACTATAATGTTTTTTGAATGTGTCGGATATATATAAAATTAAATAGCAAAAAAAAAAAATATTTTAAGAAATAAGAAGAAAAAAGACAAAAGAAGAAAATTCAAAGAATAAGAATAATAAAAAAGGAAGAAAAAAGATGTGTATATATAAATATATGCAAAAAAGAAAAGAAAAAAAACAAAAAAAGGTTGGGAACCAAAAGAAGAGGAGAAAAAAATTAACAAAAGCAAAACAAAAAAGAAGTTGAAAAAATAAAAAATAACATTAAAAATACCAACACAAAAGAAAACAAAAAGAAACGCAAAACAAGGAAAAAATGAGAAAAAAGATTCTCTTTTGAAACAAACGTATATAATAAACAAATTATATAAAACAAAAACAAATGATAAAAAATGAAGAAATAATAAACATTATTCAAACAACCGCCGCTGTTTTATTTGCTGGGCCACAATTCGTATATAAATACTTTAAACAAACCATAAACATAATATAAACTATACATTGTACATTGTAAAAAAAATCAAAATTTTTATTTTTATTTTCAATTTACAAAATACTTGTTTTTTATTTGAAATTGTCGATTGCTGTATAAATGCGCGTAAGTATGAGTGAATTTAAAAATGGAATTGACGTGGTGTGGTGAAATTTAAATGTTTATGTGGAAAATGTCACCAATCCTGTGGTTTCTCAAATGTTCCCTTGTTTTTTGGAAAGAGGTATATGCACACATACGAAGGAAACGTGAATTATAATTCATATAAAAATAAAACAAAGTCTGGATGGAAAACGGTGGTGAAAACGTTTCCCTGTTAGTAAATAGTTTCAATATCTGTGTAAAATAATGTATATTTATTAATAAGGAATACGGAGGGATGAAATGCAACGAATTACCGATACTTTTAATAAGTTATCCGTTATATAAAGACTCGATAACCTCAATAACTTCTATAACCATGTCCACATGTTGTATATTTCAAAAATTATGACAAATAGTAAAATAGCAATAAATGGACACCAATTTTAAATTATTAGGTACACCGCAGGTAAGCAGAAACTTATGGGTAGATTTTAGGCATCCAAGAATTTCAGAAATAAAGAATTTGTGTTCATTACATTTTTGTTTCCTTTATAAGCGTTTTTGAGATGTAAAACGTACAGAAAAAAATGTTTAATATATAATAAAATGCTGACTTTCTACACTTATTTTTGCAAGCAAAACAATTTTTAGTTAGTATTGTCTTCAAATTCAGAATTGTATACTTCATCCAATTAACGGTTGTCAAATGGACCATTATTTCAGTCGGAGCGCTCCAGTGCAGCTTATCCCAACCTCAGACGGTTATCCAACGTTCCATATTAAAGTTACTCATTATTTGTTGATGAAACTCAATTCATAGTCGTTACGTTTTTTTTAAGAACAAATTGTGGATCGTTAAATCCATTTCAAAATTGATGCATGAATTTAGCGTAAGATTTTTGTGGGGATTAAAAGTTAGTAGCATTCCATTTTAAGAGTAAAAAATAAAGACACGGATTACGAAAATACATAACTTTTATTTTCATGAATGGTCACAATACAAATTAATGATACATTCTTCTGGAATAATGCAACGGTGGTTGCTGCTGCTGTCCTGGCATTTGGGTCTGTTGTTGCTGATGCCCCGGATTACTACGACTTTGAGCGTAGCCTTGTGTAATGCTTCCGCCAGGTTTAGTATTCTAAAAAAGAAACGTTAATTCTTCCCTATTTTAAATAAATTTTTCGAGTACCTGTGGTGGATTTCCAGCCATTTGCATAACAGCTGGATGCATTGGCATTCCAGTTATTAGGGATGAATACACTACCCCCTCTGACACATGTGTTGGCTGCGGTGGTCCATGGCCAGAAGGATCAACTTTTAACTCAACATGATAGCCACGGTCAGTGATCTTTTCCATAGTAACTTGTGGCTTGTGCGTTTGGCCCGCCGGCACTGAACCGGAGGCCTGTGATATTGGCGGTTGATCAAGGTTAATATGGTAAACCTGGGCGGGTTTTTGTTGAGGCGGTTCATTTTTTGAAGGATGCGACTGTGCCACAGGCGATGGCTGTGGTTGCATATCCATGTGGTAGCTTTGTCTTATTGGTAAGTTTATATTTGGATTATATGAGGGGTAAATTATAGCAGGGCCTCTATTATCAGGCTGATTGTGTGCAGGACCGTTACTAGCGGTCTGGTAGAAAAGAGTTCCAGGAGGATTTTGATATTGAGTTGGGGGTTCTGTAATGAAAGGAAAATTGTGTTTTATGTAAAAACAACTTTTCTAAAGCGAATAACTTACTATTCCACAGAACACGAGCTCCGCAACGACCATCATCGTGCTCTGGAAAAGAAGAATTGAAAGAGAAAGCATAGCTGGAATGGTAATTCTTTGTTGTAGGCTCACTTGGCTGAGGGTAAGCTGCGCTTTTGTAGTACGCCTGATGTTGTGGTGGTGACGGACTACGGTTGCGCTTTATTCCTTGACTGTTTACACCAAGGGACTACAAATGAAAAAAAGAGTGATAAGTACATTCTACCATTTAATTGTAATTGTCACTCACCACAAATCGTGGCCGAAAAACGTATGGTTGGGGTGCACTTTGAGCCTGCAGTGTTTGCATTGCAAAAAGTTCGCTATTCGACAGTAAACTTGTATTAAAAAGCGGTCTCCTCAACTTAAGTGGAAGCTCTTACCTATCTTTTTGCTGTTGTTGCTTTTTACGATTTTCGTCTTCATTAAGAACTTTTTTTAACTGCAAAAACAACTGCTGTTTTTGGTTCCGCAGCTCCGTGAGCTTCTGGTCTAGTTTTGAAATCTGCTCCCTTGTCTCCCCAAGAGTCATAACATCTTGCCGTTCGCGCGCTTCACGCTCCTTTCGTAAGCGTTCTTCTTCGACTTCAGCTTCATGCTCTATAATATATCAGAAAGAAAAAAGAACGTCGTATCAATAATGTAAAAAGGAATGCGAAAGTACCTTCTTTTTTGCGTTGACGTTCCTTTAAGATGAATGTTTTCATAGCCTCCCGTAGGCGTTCATCGCGCTCAGCCTTTCCAGCTTGGGTTACCGCCGAAGCTGGAGGCATTTTATGGGAGGTTTTTTCCGAAATTTTGGCAATTTTTCTAAAATAAACAATTTTTACAGGGAAGCAAAATACACACCCTGCCCCTACCAAATTACTTGGTAGAAAAAACAAATGACATATGTGCATCAAGTTCGTTTGACATTCTTTCTGACAGTTTTTAATCATTTTGCTACAAATTTGCTCAAGTCATGGGCTAAAAGTAATTGATTTTGTTAGTATCCGAACAGGCTTCATGTAAATGACCGCGTTCAAAACATGTGGTGCGTTACAGTTGCACCATTTGGCTGCGTTCAGAATGAAGTATTTGTAAACATATTGCAAAAGTTTAATATTTCAGTGTTATTTTTCAATTTTTTATATGGATTTCAGTAAAAATAATTAAGTTGTTTTAAATATTATATATAAATACTAGAAACAAATTTATTTGATTCGTTTTTTTTTGTGCCGGATAACTTATGAATTACCCTACTTTTTAACTTTTAAAAGAAGTATTCTGAAAATCCTTATTACACTTGGCTATTTCAACCTTGCGTACTTAATTGTAACGGGGATCATTCCGTATTAAACTTGAAAAAACATTTCGCTGAACATATATGGAAAACAGTATATAAAGTGAATTGTTGCGATCAATATGCCAGTATATTTACTGTGTCCTCTTTTATTAATTAATTGAAGTGAGAACATTACTTTCTACCTTTAATTGAAGAAATTCTCAGAAAATTCATACAATGCGGAGTATCACACACTTAGAGTATGACAAAATACGCGCAGTTGAAGCGCGCTCGTGTAATAAGGAAGTATGTCACGCATTTCGTGTACTATCCTGTTATTTCTTTTATCTACTTTTGCATCACATTCGTCGCGGCCGCTAATTAGTTCTGTCAAATTTATTTCATTGTGCTGGAAAATACTTATTTTGATAACGTACAAGCTGCATTTCTCTTAAGCGTATAACTATCGGAAATACATTATCATCTGACAAAACAGAAATTTTAAAAATAATTTTCAACATTATTATTTCGTGGTTTTTAGCTGAGTTGAACTCATTGCTTCATTTTTCGTCTGTGTCTCGTCTCTGGTCTCAAGTGCTGTCTCGACGAAAATCATCTTTATGGTTATTGTTCGCGTTCAGTTCAAAAATTAAATAAAATCATTACTATTTTTGTTTTTTTAAATTTTGAGTGCATGAACAAAAACGGACTTCAGAGGGAAAATACATAAAATAACTAAATATGGCGAGTAAGTAGTTTTTCTTTTTTCTTCAGGGACGAGCATTCTTTAAATAATTTTATTGAAAAAGGGATGATTTAGTTTTACAGAATATAAAGAACTGCTTTTATCAGAGTTTAGTTTTTAGTTAACCAAATTTGGTGTCATCTCTTAGTATGCAATTAATTAATCGTATGCTACTTAAGCCTTTCGCACAAAAACCATAGGAAATTTATGTAAAATCCTTACAAAGCTACATTTGTTTGAAAAATCGATTTTAACGACTTTTGTTGGTGCCATAAATAACATTGTCATAACCTCACTTCAGTCCAGCCAGAGTAAGAGCAGAGGTGGAAGAGTTGCGGTAACAGCGCATTCGGAAAGTTGCTACTTTGGTTTGTTGTTGTTGTTGTTGCTGCAGCTTTGCGTGGTGATGCGGTGAGCTATTCGCTGCTCGGTATTTTCAACTTCAGTTTGTAGGTTGGCTTTAGTCTCTTATGCAGGGAATATGGATGTGCAGGAATGAGGGGAAGCATCTGTGTTTGTGTATGCGTTTTTATGAGAGCACGAAAATATTGCATTCACCTGTGCTGTCACATATAAAACATACATTTACCATATGATAGCTTTTTTTTAATTTATTTATACGAGATTTTGTTTAGTATGGTTTCTGATTATAAATAGGTTGAAGGCTTTGAAAAAAAAAAACAGTAGAAAGTAATGAATTGATTCCTACTTTGTCATATTACATGTTCATCAATTATTACCTTTTTCCATAACCATTCGATGGCCGTTTATCAGTTAAAAGTTTTAATTTTGTTTCTTAAAATCTTAGATCAAATGGATAATTTTGTGGGAAGTTTCCTGTCTCAATCTTACAAATCAAGACCTAGACAAATTGTACATCTATGAAATGTCTAAGTCGGAGAGTAGATCAAAGTTTTTTTTTCAACATCAAGTACAAATTATAAATAACAACAAAGTCGCCACAAACATACTAGAAGCTATAATATTTGATATAATTCCTTAATTAATCTTTTATATCTAATGCTGTGATTTTTATTTAAACCTCTAAAGCTGCTGGATTGTGCGGTAATCGTGACGAATCAAGTCGTTGTGTCGAAATTGCACTTAAAGAAATAAATGCGGGAAACTATGAAAAGGCGCTTAAGTTTTTGAAAAAAGCACAGAGCTTGTATGCGACTAAGGAGACTGAAGAGTTGATCAAGAACATATCAAATTTTCAAACGAATCATTCTAATCGTGAAAAGGCAAACCTTGACAAATCCTCAACCCGTCAAAGAAAGCTTAATGAAAATGTTAATGATACAACTAAAGAAACGAAGTCACCAGAGTATACATCTGCACAGATGGAACTTGTAAAGAAAGTCAATCAATGTAAGAATTTCTATGATGTTCTCTCCGTTCCCAGAGATGCATCAGATGCGGTCATCAAAAAGGCATACAAGAAATTGGCTTTGCAGTTGCATCCTGACAAGAATCGTGCACCTGGTGCTGTGGAGGCTTTTAAAACGGTGGGCAATGCTGTATCAATCTTGACAGATGCACGAAAGCGAAAAGAATACGACTTACTTGGCGCTGATGGCTTACAAAGTCACTCAAACTTCCATCAGCATTATCACCATCAGACGCATCATCGTACATTTGACAGTGCTTTTGATCGGGATGGGGATATATCCGCTGAAGAGCTCTTCAATATGTTCTTTGGTAACTTTCCAAATAACAGGCGCCGAACTGGTGGCACTGGCAGTGCGCATGTTCATCGCGAATCCGGTCCTCAGCCGAGCTTGGCATTTGGTCTTATTCTTGTGCTTATACTCATTTCGATGCTATCTTCATTCTTCACTTCCGACCCGGTTTATAGCCTGTCTCAGTCCACGTATGTTAAAAACATTAACATCAAACCCCACTTGCACACTGTAGCACATTCTTCTGAAATGAATTCCCATTGAAATTTTGCAGAAAGTACCCAGTGAGACGGGAAACCCAGCATTTGTCCGTCCCATATTATGTCCGAGAGAATTTCCAAAGTGACTACCAAGGGTCCCTGGGGCGTTTAGAGAATTCCGTGGAGGAAGATTTCATATACACAATGAAACAGAACTGTTACCGCGAGAGGAGCTACCGTAAGTGTTGTGTTATTGTGACTACGATAATTTCTAATTTGATTTTTATTGATGTATACAATGACACAAATTCTCTCACTTACTCTCTCTCTCTCTATCTCCCTGTATTCTCTTTCTTTGCTTTCTCTCTTTGCAATCGCTTAATAGGCGAATCGATGATGGCTAGAGCTAGAAGTTTTGGCAGCCGAGCTCAATTGGCTCACGCGCAGGGTCTCAAGATGCCATCCTGTGACAGTCTTTATAAAATTGGAATCACTCGTTACTCGTTGTATTAATAATGAAATATGGAATTAGTGTATTAATGTTTTATGTCAATGTGCACGTTATTTAATGTGCGTCTTGGCTTCAGCATGCATGTAATTAAAAACTTGGTGTCACCATTATGTATGTCAAATTTAAACATATTCAATTGAATAAAAATTCTCAATTCCCACTTAAAACTTGAAGTTTTTTTTTTTTTAATTAACGAATTCTTTCGCATCATTGCATTTATCGTTTGATTGAGCTTGAAGACAATATTTTATGGTCTTATCAGAGTTTTAAGCTTGTAAATCTACTTGAGCGCATTAATTAAAAACAGTCGAGGTTGCGGCATTGATTTAGATATGGGGGTCAATAAAGCCGTGCTTATGAGTGTGAGCAAAAGATAATATGAGAATGTTACAAGCAATGTTTAAAACTACTTCGTTTTGCCTTAAATTATTTTTTTTTTTTAAATAAATGATTGATTTAATTCTTTGTTTTCCAATAAAATGTGCAATATAGAAAGAAAGAAGTGGGTATTTAAGGGACCGAGATTTTATTTGAAAGTATGTGTCACTGCCCCTGTGATCTGTACAAATATTAATTTCAAAGTATTAATATTTTGACATACGGGACAAATTCGTCCTTCGTCTCAGTTTTTATGTCTATCCACGGAGGAATTGTTTTTGTACAATAAATTGGTGCTAAGTCAATCCTTCATTTATGTCTCCAATTCTTTTTTTTTATGAAGTGCTTCCCAACGGGTTCTGCCTATGTTTTCATCTCTAAAAGTTTTGAACCCGTCATGTACATAATATTGTTTTTATAGAATTGAATATTTTCAACGTTGACGCTTTGAATTCAACCCCGCACACAAATATTATAAAACCGAAACTTTAAGATGTTGTTTACATGCAATTTCACACAGATTTGTTATAACATAATTACAGTAGTACCAGTACTAATTTCTGTTCAAAAGAAAAAAAAAAACAATGAATAAGCAAATAAACTAAAAATAGGCAAGGGAAAGCTTCCTAACATTATCAACAATGGTCCTGAAACATTGTTTGGTACTTCTTGGAAATCTAAATTTCTACTGAGGATAAAGTGTGTTTTTGTCATAACCTTTAGAATTGCGAAATTTTTCTTAATATATGTTTTACATCACCATCGAATTTTGCACTTAAAAAGCTTTAATTTTCCATGAATAGGTTTGGAATTCCATACGTTCGGTGTTGACTATTAATTGTGGGTCTCTTTTGATAAACCTAGCTTTAATTTACTCCAAGTTTAAATTCCATCGTGAATGATTAAAATGATCTTTTATGTTAAAAACATCCTTATTATTTTATACAAATGCGTAAGCCTCGGTTGTATTTTATGTTAGGCGCTGTCTTACTTTAATTAATCTAGTAAATGTACATAAGCGTAAATATATGCGCTGTGTCTGTAAATCCTAGAACATACTCTTACTCTTATATATCGCCAGTAGAGTGCAGTCTTGTTTATACTAATGCAGGGATGCATGGAATAAAACACCTTCGATGTATGCAAATCATAGGCAGAATGCTTTTGTATGTATACATTTATATGGCCATGTGTAAACTGGAAACGTAAACATATACAAAATTCAATGATCCGCCCCAAGTAGACTGTTGTACAAATAAACAGGCAGAAACAAATTCCTTTGACTCTGAAGCTCATTGAATGAAGGGTGCTTACCCTTGGAATGAAGTCGAGAGAAGAGGAGTGCCTTATAGATTACGAAATGTGAAGTGGTATCTAAAATAGGAGATTTTTATGCGTTCGCTTGCGTCGGTAAATAAATGTGGTGTTAGCATTTTATTATTATTTTTTCTTTGCTTTCCTTACATGAAATTCTGTGAATGAGCTGCTTATGGGAAATAAGTATTATGCTCGAGTAGCATTTTTCTGGTTTTGAATCAGTTGTTGTTCATTCAAACTTTGCGAAAAAATGTTAATTCGTACGTCTATTGTTAAAGTAAGTAAATATTAAGATATATATTACTTTTACTGAACAATTTAGGCAGCAATAGCAAAAAGCATTTAATAGTTGCTTACTTATTGTTTAATTTAATCAAATTTGGTTTTTATATTTTAGAAGAAATTGATGATCTTATAGAGAAACTTAAAGCAACATCAATCGATAACACAACCGACGTGGATAAAACTGCCTCTTTGCTGAACGAAATCTCCTCAACAACTGATCCAAAGAGTTTTGATAAATTCGAGTTGGCTGATTCGTTTCTCTGTTTAATCAAATCTGAGAATCAAGTTATACAAAAAGAAGCCGCCAAGTGCATAGCAGAAATAACTAAATCCGAAGTACAACGAAAAAAATTCACAAATGAAAATGTGATTAATATGTTTGTGGATTGCCTGAGAAGTGTAAATGACACTTCAAATTTGGAGCTGCCAATACAAATATGTCGCGCGTTGGGAAACATATGTTTTTTAAATGATGAGGCACGTGATATAATTCTGAAGATCAAAGGAGATGAACACCTCATAAATCTTCTTGCTGTTAATCCAGAAACAGATAAAGAAAACGAGCTTCTCTTCATTAAGGTTCGTGGAGGTTTGATTTCGAATTACTTGCTTGGCGGGGAGCGTGTGGCCAAGCGCGCAATAGATCTAAGGATAATGGATAAGATTCAGAATATAATCGACAGGAGCATTGGGGATGTAGAGGGTCATGAAGACTTGCTATTAGACACACTCCCACTTCTGAGCATTCTTACGGAAAATGTTGCTGACCTCAATTTCAGTTCCAACTTGAATGCTGAATTAGCGCGAATACTGGCTGTATCGAAGAATCCAGATTTAGCGGAAATGTGCCTTGAACTTCTACACTATCAAGCGGAAAACGATGATGTTAAGCTATTGCTTGCAAAGGATGGACTGTGCGAGACGATTTATAACTTACTTGAGAAATATAAAAATTTGGCAAGTACTAGCGAAGCAAGGGCTTTAATGAAATTGGCATGTGAACTTATTGTGCTTATTCTAACAGGAGGTTTGTACTTATTTCTTTAAAAATCGAAAATAGACCCATGTTTTGTTTTTATATTGCAGATGAGTCTATGCACTATTTGTATTCTACCCCACTTCTGAAGAATATGGAGGACTGGTTAGACTCAGCGGATATGGATCTCTTGACAACTGGTGTTCTAGCACTTGGAAATTTTGCCAGAACTGACAGTCACTGCATATATATGGTGGAAAACAAAATAATGAATAAATTGCTTGGTAAGTTGTCGTGCTGAAAACAAACAACATTTATTTAACTGAAATATTTTGGCAGATGTACTTTCCAAAAACAATGGCGTCAGCAATGAGGTTCGATTGCAGCACGCTCTGCTTAGTGCACTTAGAAATCTAGTCATACCAAAGCCAAACAAAGGAGCTGTCATACAAGCTGGACTTGTTGAAACTATATTACCAATGCTGGAAATTCATCAACCACCGGTAGTGTTTAAATTATTAGGCACGCTTCGAATGACTGTGGACGGACAAGGTTCAAATTAATTACCGAACAAATTTGCTTCATTTAACCTGTAAATTATTTTCTTTTAACATTTAGAATCTCTAGCACTTGAACTGCTCAAGAACAAAACCCTGATTGAGCAGCTAGTGGAGTGGAGTAAGTCCTCAGATTACGCAGGAGTAACGGGCGAGTCCTTACGACTTATGGCTTGGCTGGTAAAACATGCTTATCTATCGAAAATCGCTAGTCTTCTTACAAAAGACGGCGTGCAGTCTTCATCCGCAAGCAGCGCTCAAAATATCGACGAAAGCAGTCTGAAGGCATTTGTTGAAATTGACGGTACAGTTGAATCAATGGTTAACATGTTAACCTCACAGCATTTGGTAATGCAGAATGAAGCCCTTATTGCCTTATGCATACTTTCTGTGGTGTACTTAAGTAAGAAGCCAGCTTCAAGTGAAGTTGATCTCCCAGAAATGCTAATCAAATATGATCTTGGTAAAAAGTTAGCTGAATTAATTCGGAAATCGTCGGATACTATGACAAAGGAGATTGTTGAGAATTTACAAAATTTTACCACACTACTTAAAACCTCTGATAAATTGGTTACACACTTAGATGCGCACAATATTAATGAGTTATTGAAGTCGATACCAATCTTAACGGAGTACTGCACACTATAAGGACTAGGTTGGGTGTGGGACGGGGGAGAATTCGAAATTGTTATTTAAGTGTAGTGGGAGATGTCAATGCTGAGATAAGATATGTGACAAGAAGTCAGATTGTTTCTTTAGAAAGTATTTATTTAAGTCCAATGTTTATAGTGTTATCTTTGTGGATTGATAAAAAATACATCTACATTTGATGTGAATACAGAAAAGAAAAATTAAAATCATTTATTAATTTTACTTTTATATCCCTCTTCTTTTAACATTTTTATGAGTATAAACAAAGTAGCTTGCTTCGAGCACACGTAGTTTCATCTCACATTTTCAACTTCAATCTTATTTGAATTTAACATTTAATTTAATTTTCGACAGCGCATTTGAAAATTCTAAGTGTAACATCTCCCAGTATCTGGATAGAACACCAACGGCATATACGAGCCTATAAATAGCCAAATTGCTTCCGATGTACCCGCACCTACAGTTACATACATACAGTTTTTTATTATTATGATTTAATTCGATAAATCAGATCAAAGCGATAAAGAGTTTAGTGTGAAACGTTATGCTCATGTTAAGACAGTGACAAATTTTAAAAACCAGAATTAATTAAGAACGCACAACAACATTTAGTTATAACTTGTTTTACCTAATAGTACCTCACATCACAAAGTCTCTTCTTAAATATGCATTAATTACCTTAATTTTTATTTGAAAATAAACCATGTAGATTGATAAGGCTCAGTCTGTGCTATATTAAATAAATATACGAGAATGCGGTAGTTTTGCAAAATCATAAGAATATTGTCAGTATTTGATCTTTACAAGATTTCATATGTTGGTGTAGGAAGAAGTAAGCAGTTAAGTAATATTTTTGATGTTTTTTTCTCAATGTATTATTTCGTGTAGTAGGAATTTTCGTGTGTAGGAATGTCACAAGCGCCCAACAACATCACTTGGTATTATCGCTATTGATACTGCAAATGCTTCGCTCCGTTTAAGTAGGGACTCTTTTTTTTCAATGGATTGATTTGAAATACACACAGTGATTTTAAATATAAGCAAATTTGAAGGAAATTAAAGTCTAACAGCCCCAAAATGTATCGAGACCTATTTCAATGTATATGTATTTAAAAAAGAACAAAAACGTGTTGTGAACATGATAACATTTACAATTTCATTTTAGCTTAAGTTAAAAGAAAACAAGAAAAGCCTGCACATTAAAGCACACATTCTATAAAAAACAAAAACAACAAACAAAAAATAAAATTATAACTAAGTAAGACGAAAGCAACGATTTGTGTATTTAGATGTAACCTGGTGAAAACAGAACAAAAAAGCAGTTTAAAATGTATGCATTTATTTACATTTACTTTGTATTTATATTTGTGTAGGAGTACTGACTTAAATATACAGAAGTATTAAATAGATTTGTTTTAGAAGAATTACGAGTAGTTTTGATTCAACAATCATATTCAAATAACGATGCATAATGTTTTCTTTTTGTGAACTTTGATCTTATACACCTTACTTAAGCATGATAAGTAAATTTAACGCATACAATCAGCAACAAAACAAATTTAAATAGAAATTCATTCAAGCCTCAATCAATCTTCAACCGACAAAAAAGGAAAGAATATATTTGATTTTTAAATAATATTTTTGCATCCGTGCAGAATCAATCAACTCAAATTCAATTTGAAAAAAAAAGGAAAAAGTGAAGAAAGAAACACAAGAAACAATATATAAAATTATTTTTAAATTAAAATTTTGATGACTTTTAATTAAAAAAAAAAAATATTTATATCTACTCTTAAGCCGATTAAAACGTTATACTTAAGATATATACATGAAAAATAAAAATTTAAAAAATGCAGAAATATTTAAGAAGTATATTTAAATGGAAATTTATTTGAATATATAGACAAAAAAGTTAATGCGTGTATTATTTCTATATATTTTCTTACTATAGCTTTCTCTTGGCATAGACAAGTATGCAGCTGAAATTTGAAAACTTTCACCCCTATTATGGTTATAAATGTTGCCGTTAGGTCTGTCCAAATATCTTTAATAAATTCTCGTTATTGCTCGCACGTGGAAGCGTACAAGGTACTTTTATCCTTGTAGAAACAGACATTTTAATTTGCAATAATTTTAGTTTTTTAGTCAAAAATTTACATTTGTTTGTCTTTGGGTTGTGAATTGGACACACATCATCATCCTTTCATTCATTGCAATGGGTCTCTCATTTTCAGTGCTGAAGCTATCTCTGGCGTAAATCTTTAAACATATTGAAAATACTGTGGTTTCTGATAGTTTATGTCGCTAGACTATTTTCTAGTTGTGAATAAAGAGTGAGATTCTTTTACATGGTGGTAGGAAAAAAGGTCCTTAAAGATCGACAGGAGCATGGGCCTGTCCACGCGAGGCAACGTTGTTGATTGGGCTCAACTAGGCGAGCTGCCATCACTATCCTCGTTAGTGCACAGGTCAAGTTGACATACAGCCTCCTCGCGGCGCCCCTGGGTAGCCATCACAACACCCGTTGTATGGTGAAGCAATGTATGCAGTGAACCCCTCTGCCCGAGGGCTTAAATAATGGGCCTGGCGTACCAGTCTATGGGTTGTGCGTGAGGGTAACTTCCTCACCACGTAAAACTAAATAGTTCTGAAACGCCGAAATGCCTCGGATAATGAAGTACCAATTGTTAACGACCCCGGCAAACGTTATAAGGACAATGATTTTCGGTTCTGTACGTGCAATGTGAGGTCTCTTAACAAACCATGTGCAGCCGAATTACTTGCGGAGGCCCTTGACTGCTACAAAGCAGACATTACCGCCATCCAGGAAATGCGATGGGACGGGCCAGGCAAAAAAATGATGAAGGACTGCGATATCCACTATAGCGATTACTATAAAGAGAGAAGGTAGGGCTTATTCGTAAGCGAATTTGTTGTTCGAGACAGACTAAGGCAAAAAGTCTTGAGTTTCGACCCCGTCAGCGAACGCCTCATGACAATCCACATCAAGGCTAAATTCGGGAACATCAGCCTAATTTGCGCTCACGCCCCGACAGAGGATAAAAATACCAAGAATGACTTCTATGATCTCCTAGAAAGAACATACGATCGATGCCCCACCTACGACACCAAGATCGTTTTAGGAGACTTCAACGCTCAGCTGGGAAAAGAAGACATCTTTGCTGGAGTCATCGGAAAACACAGCCGGCACGACTACACATCCGGAAACGTACTCAGGCTGTTGGACTTTAACTCGGTGCGGAACCTCTTTGTGGCAAGCACGCGGTTCTCACACCTGAACATTCACAAATGGACCTGGCGATCTCCTGATCAATCCACCGTCAACGAGATTGATGACGTTGAGATCGACGTCAGACACTCCTCCAGTATTCTCGATGTCCGATCCTTCCGAGGGGCCAACATCGACATGTTGTAGCCAAGGTAAGAACCCCGATATCGAGACAAGCCAATACGGTTTGACGTCGGAAAGCTACAATTGCAACTGATCGCTGGGAACTTTGCCGACCAAGTTTCCCTGAAACTCGCTCAGAGTTCGACGCTTCCAGAAGACTAGAAACGTTGTCACTAGCCATCAAAGAAGCTGCCAATGATGTTCTGGGTTTCACGAACCCATAGTTTGACGACGAGTGCAGGCAAACGCATGCAGCCAAACAAGACACCTATAAGGCAACGACGAGGGCTGTTCGTGAGCTCTACGAACAGAGAAGAAGGGAAGAGCGCCGGCTTCTCAGAAAGAAATTGAAGGAGCATGATAAGTGCGCGGTCGAAGAAATGGAAAGGTGTTATTGCAGGAATAAAGTTCGAAAGTTTTACCGAAAGGTAAGAGGAGGATACGATCGTTGCGTTTTATAATTCGGGATTAGAGAACAAAAACAAATACTAATCATCGAAAATAGCTTTATTGTTTTTCAAAATATTTCCTATACACTTTTGCATGCGTTGGCCCAATAGTCGAAGCATTTTTGTCGCTCTGATTGAGGTATCCCCAAAACATGCATTCTGAGCGCATCGACCGCTTCTTCAGGTGTCGAGAAACGTTGACCTCTCATTTTATTTTTTACGTACGGGAATAAAAAGAAGTCATTCGGTGCCAAGTCAGGACTATACGGCGGATGACTTATCAAATCGATGTTTTGAGTACTCAAAAATGCAGTTGTTTGAGCCGATGTGTAAGAGCTCGCATTGTCGTGGTGAAGAGTGATCCGTCTTCGGCGGTTGGTTTTGCTGATTTCTTGGAAGACAACTGGCAAACAAATGGTTGTGTACCACTCAGAATTGACGGTTTTTCGTTGTTCTAGTAATACGGTTGCGACACGTCCAGTTTTTCCGAAAAACCGGCGACCATTTGCTTGAAAGTGCTTCGTGCGCGAGCAACTTTTGTTGGATTTGGCTCAATTTGTAGCACCCATACAGTCGACTGCTGTTTACTTTCGGGCTCATACGCATAAATCACCTATTCATGACCTGTCACGATGTCATAGACGTGTTTAGAAGCACCGTGATCGTATTTTTGGAGCATTCGATCAATCGACACGAGCCCTTTTTTGAGCGATTGACAAATTGTGTGGGATCCAGCACGAACAAATTTTTTTGACGGTCAAATGTTCATGCAATATTGAATGTATGCTGGTCCCACTAATGCCTAAGGTTGTCTCAATCTCTCGATAGGTCACATGACGATCTTGCAATATCAGTTGGTGCACAGCATCAATGGTTTCCGGAACAACAACTGATTTTGGACGACCTTCACGAAATTCGTCTTGGAGTGAACTACGACCTCGGTTGAATTCACCATACCATCGATAAACACTGGTCCTTGATAGAGCTTCATCGCCAAAAATTGAATTAAGTCCATCGATACACTGTTGTTGAGTTAATCCACGTCGAAAGTTGTAAAAAATAATCGCACGTAGAAGAAGAAAAATCGACACGGAGTCGACTTTCCACTTTAAGGTAAAAAACCGTTACATCAGTAGCGCTTTCTTCCAGCCGTATGCATCAACGATTTTTATATATTTTCACCATAAATATATTTTTTTCGTGAGCCGGAGTGGTTATAAAAATAAAGACATATATCAACGGCTATCAATTTTCCAAAAATGTAGGTTTTATTAGTTTTTCTTAAAAAATTATTAGTTTTTATAGTTATTATTAGATTTTTCTTAAAAAATAATACGTCGTTTATACTTTTTATTTTTAAACCCATATTAAGATTCCCAACTGCCTTAACAACGTGACACTGTAGCCGTTCAAAACTTTCAAACATACCCAATATGGGATAACCAGGAAACCAAAATTTATAGCAAAAAGAAAAGCTCTGCAATACAGTTTGTCCTATTTATAAATTCTTATGTACTCTGACTTTTAGTTTATATTTGAAATATATATACATCCATTGTTTTAGAGAAGCTTATCTTTTTTGACATATTGGTCCTTTTTCAATCTTGCAATATTTGCAAATTTAAACAAATATAAAAAATATCTTACCACATGTTCTCGTAATAAAGTAGATTTTAAAGCTTGTCATTAAAATGTGTTATAGAACTTTTATCAAATATAGTACTAAGCCTAACTTGGCATCACTTAGTGATCACACTTTGCAGTAAAATATTCACAGATGTCACTGGCAATCGACAGCGGCCACGTCAAAATGTGCTCAGTTTTCTCAGCTAAAAATTACTTGAAGTTTTCTCCCGAAACTGTGTGGCTACCGTGATATACTGTGTGTGTGAAAAATAAGTTGAAATGCCTTACTTCCTAAATTAATTAAGCGCAGTTATAATAATAAAAGTTCTTGAACACAAGAAATCAGTGAAAAATTTAACCATTGGCATTATATTTGAAAATCGCTAGAAATTTGTGTTTTTTCTTTAAAAGAAAATCAATTTTTGCTCTGTCACCGAAGAGGGGGCACAAAGATTCCCTACTCGTTGTACAAATTTAGCAAAGAAATTGCATTGAAATAATCTTTTTATCCCTGATTTCTCCGTCATTGCATTCAACAAAAGAAAAAGGAAACAAGGCGATAAGGTCAAGAAGATAATTGAAACAAAACAAATCAAAGTTTAGCATCGGTGGTATGAATTAAAGGTAAGTTTTCTGACGAAAAAATTAATAAAATGCATAGAAACCAAATTAAATCAAGAGGGATGGGACCTGGTTTTCATACTTGGATAAATGTTAAGTAAATAGACGTACGTCATAGTCGAACAGACATCAAGCTCCTAGATGTACAAACACTGTCTAGTCTTTCAGAGCAGAAATTATTCGTACAATGTCTTGAAGGGTTCTGGCAGATGCGAGCATATTATACAATCTAAACACCATATAATTCGTTGTCAGGGTCAATATCACTAAGCATGGCACGCGTATGCTTTCTAGACCGCTCTCTTTATAGTGATTAAACACTGTCCCATTGATAATGGGGTCATTATCAAATGAGGTGTAAAGTGTGTTTTGTAAGACAAACAAAATTTGAATGAAAACGAAAATTTGGGGCAAATGTGTATGATCGCTGTGGCAACAAGTACAATCTATCATCTTTGTAGTTTTGTGAGCATTTTTGGTGGATTTGTATACCACTTCACTTGGCTAACAGGTGGACGTTTAATTTTTGTTTATTAAATTAAATGTTACCTAAAATAGGATTGGACCGACCTACTTTCATGAAATCACTATTTGCTGTCTACTCAGCGATGTACATTTATCTTCAACTTTGATATAGACGCTAAGTGGGAATGAAGTAAATTTCGTCTTCGGTTATTTTTGTGCCCGAAAAAAAAAACGAAGATTTTTTTTAAGGGTCATTGTGATATCAACCTCGAATATTAGTTTTTGTACAAGGTTAATCAGCGATTCGTACGAACGAATCAGCAATAAATTAATTTGTGAATATGAATAGAATGAATAAATAAAATTGTGACAAGCTACAAATGTGCACATCCCTTATGCCACATATGCTGATCGTTGTTTACATTTCTCTGATAACCGTATTGAAATTTTAAAAGTCCTAAACTAACAAAGCATTTTCTAATCAAACATTTCTGATCAGTGCGAGTGCGATTATCAATTCTGTTGTGCTTCTCTTCCTTATGCTCCTTTAAGGCAAAAATTGTTTTCTTAAAAACCTTCTGCTTATATGTTTGTTTAATTTTACTAGATACTATTACACACTATTCACAGTTTAACAAAGACTTAAAGACAGGGGTATCTTTTTCTATTCGCGATACTGCTAATTGGACCCTAAATAGTGAATCTAGACATTCAATTCAGAAACACATGTTCTACGTCAGTCGCACGCTACCTGTTGGGTACATACGTAAGCCGCGTAAAGCAGATATTTGATCTAAAGTCAACAGACTTTTTTGCGTGGGCAATTTAACGTATGTGCGTTGTAGTTTTTGAATGTTATGCACGAAAGCAGACATTGACATATTGCAGATATGCACAAATACTTAATTGTCATTAGGGTAAATGTTGAATGTAGGGCTAGCACATTCAAACATATGATTGCCCTTCTCTAATTGATGGTGTGAAAAAAATTAACGTCATTCGTATCAAAATAACTGCTGATTCGGCAATATAAAATCTATCAAATTAGCTATCCAGCTAAACAAATGTTTGCCTCAGCTGGCAAGGGGTATATAGTTCCATAAAAAAAAGTGTATGCCTACATTATTTTCGCATCTATGGCTTCCTTGAGAGTGTCGTAGTATTTTTGCTCTGACTTAAGAAATGTAAACGTGGTCGCAACTTGTTCTTTAATTATAATATATTTTTACTAGAATTTCGTTAATTAATTCATATTATGTCATCGATCCGTGTGGTCGCCGTGGCGTAGTGGGTAGAGTGCGACGCTCACACGCCGAAGGGTCTAGGTTCGACTCCCAGTTCAACAGCAATTTTTCTAATATTTCACGGCACCACCTATTTCGAGCTGCTGACAACACTCAAAGAGTAATAACTGTCTAAGAAAGCTTCTCAAATTTCGCCGTTCGGAGTCGGCAAAAAACTGTAAGTCCCTTCTACTCGTGAGAGAACAATAGCGCGCACAACACGAGTAGTTGATCAGCAAGCTAGGCCCTGGTCGCCCTTTGGACTGTAGCGCCAACAATTATTATTATTATTATTATTATTATTATGTCATCGATCCAATTAATTTGTTGGAGTCCAATTTAGTTTGAATATTATCCTTCTTTTTGCTTATTGAATTCAATCATGTTTTGTTTGTCTTCAGGGGCCTAATACGAAAGTGTTCTTTTAAGGGTGCCTTTATGGTATACGTTTAATTGAGGTGATGTTTTTATCACTTTGATGCAACAATTAAAATAATAGCCGCTTTTCCAGACAGCTTTGGTGCCTTTGTGCATTAACCGGTGTCACCAAAATTTATTTGTTTTGCCATTTTTGCTTTATTTTGATTGTTTTTCTGATTTTTTTCTTTAGCTGCGCATGTTAAAAAAAACGCTTACGATTCTTTTTTAAAAATATATTTCTTCCAAATTCAGAGGCTTTTGACTGGCACCCTTTGTTTTAAACGATCCATCGCTTCAGTTGTTATCTGCTCACGACCTTGTTGGTGAAAAGTGTAAATTTATGTCCTTATCTTTTCTTCAAGACCCGCCTTATCAATATCGTAATTTTATTGTTCTCACTAACTATCTTTCATTATTTTATTTTGATATAGTTTTCAACTGTACGCATGTAACACACAACCATATATATTGAGCTCTATAAAATGTCGTCATATTTGAATTCGAATTACGCTCCAACGCCTGCTTCGCAGCAGCCCGCGGGCGGGAATGTTATGGTAAACGGTATGACTCAGCAAATTATGCGCCCGGCGGCGCCGCAGCAGCATCAACAGCAGCAGCCATCTCTAAAATCTGTTGGACAAAATAACTTGCCGCCTATGTCTAAAGCAATGCCCAGCCTTAATCAGTTCATGCCACCAACATCCCAATACGCGCAACCAGCATCTGTTCCAGCATCGACAATAACGTCATCAGCGTTACCACAACAAACGTCCACAGTATACGGTAATGGTCCACAAACGCAAGGAATGCTTGGAAATCTTCCACCTCATTTACGGCCTCCTGGAAGTATTCCACTCACAAACGGTGGAAGCAGTAGTGTGAACTCTTCCAGAACTGCATCTCCTGCTTTAAACAGTTCTCCAGGGCATTATCAGACACAGCATCCCCAACAGCAGTTATCGCAGCAACAGCAACTGCAGCAACAGCAACCACAACAACAGCAGTTACAGAAGCAACAGCAACAGCAACAGCAGCAGCAAAAATATCCGCCACCAGCGTCGCAGCCGCCGCCTATTAATCCCCCAACTGGAGTACATAATCTCAGTAGCAGTATGCAGAACTTAACAATAGGAAGGACTAACGGTCTAGCAATGACCTCACCTATCCAACCCCAGCAGCCTCAGCTAGTAGCGAGCAATACTGCTAGTTTCCCTTCAAACTATCAGGGAAATTTCAAGACGTCTGCTTTAAATGCGAATGCTAGCTATCAGCCCCCTAATCAGAAACAACAAATGCCTCAAATGCCACAGCAGCCCAATACTTATGGTACTTCTTCGTCACCTCTCGTACGTACTTCAGCACCGTCATCAGTCCCCCCCTCGCCTTATCCCACACCACCAACAAACTATGCGCTAAATCAAAATGCTAATTATCCTCCCACGAGTAATCTACCGCCCAGAAATGCATTTACCCAAAATCAGCTAAACAACAATGTACCAAATCAAATACATCAACCAACTGCTGTCGACAACTCACAGCAACATCAGCCAACTTCAATGACAACACGACGACCAATGTATCCACAGCAGCCTAAAATGCAGCAACAACCGCCAACTCAGGCCTACCAGCAACAGACCTATCAACCGCAGCCCACAGCGCAACCACAGCCACCGTTAAATGGCCAATCGAATACTGCTCTGCCCCAGTATCAGCAGCAACCTCAGAGCCAGTATCCCAGTCAGCTCAATGTCACACAACAAGGATTTAATCGTCTGTGGGGTCAGGATACCGTGGATCTTATGCAAACACGTCACGTTTTGTCCCCTGCGACGTTGCCAATACCTAAAATTGTTTTACACAATCAGTTTCATGAATCCATCAATTGTCATCCAAAGTAAGTCACAATTTACATGGTTGTCGGCACTGTTTATATGCGAATATTTGTCTTAATTTTTTACAGCATCATGCGTTGTACCGTTACGAAGATACCAGAGAGCAATTCTCTTCTGCAAAAATCTAGACTGCCCCTTGGCATACTTATTCATCCTTTTCGCGATGTTAATGTAAGTTCCCCTGGTCACCTTGAACTAATACATATATTACCGCTAGCGATTAACCAAATTTTAGAGCTTGCCAGTGATTCAGTGTCCAAACATTGTGCGATGCCGATTGTGCAGAACTTATATCAATCCATTCGTTTACTTTGTCGATAGTAAAATGTGGAAGTGCAATCTTTGCTACAGGGTTAACGAATGTAAGTTCATCCATACTCGTGAGGGAAACATATTTTTGAATGAACCTTCTTCACAGTGCCAGATGATTTCCAATTTGACCCTGCAACAAAAACATACGGAGATGTGACCCGACGACCCGAAGTTCGGTCAAGCACCATCGAATTCATTGCACCATCAGAGTATATGGTAACAGCAATTTGTTTAGTTTTTGAGTTTTCGATCTTTAAAAGAATTTTTCATACAAAACAGTTGCGACCACCACAGCCAGCGATTTATCTATTTCTGTTTGACGTGTCGATCATTGCACAGCAAAGCGGATACTTGGAGAATGTTTGCAATATTCTTTCAAAGCACTTGACTGATATGCCTGGAGACGCCCGTGCACAAGTTGGATTCATCGCTTTCAACAGCGAAGTCCATTTCTATAGCATGGCTGAAGGATATAATCAGCCGCACGAAATAACCCTGATTGACATAGATGGTAAAAAGACTGTGTTTTTACATGTTCTGTTTAATAAACACATGTTGTCTCCATAGATCCATTTCTACCCCGACCCGACAATCTGCTGGTGAATCTTAAGGAATGCAAAGACCTTATAAAAGATTTACTACAACAATTGCCCGAAAGATTTGCAGGAACACATGATCCCGGCTGTGCCCTAGGAGCCGCTCTTCAGGTCGCTTATAAGCTAATGGTGAGTTAAAAACCAAGAAAAAATGGGAAGTGTGTTAAAATGCAGTCATCTTTTCATGCAGCAAGCGTCTGGCGGGCGAATAACTGTGTTCCAAACGTGCCTTCCAAATAAAGGACCCGGTGCTCTGGAGGCGCGAGAAGATCCAAACAATCGATCAGCAAAAGATGTCGCGCACTTGAATCCAGCCACTGATTTCTACAAGAGATACGCGCTTGAGTGCTCTGGCTATCAAATAGCAGTTGACTTATTCTTGTTGAATCAGCAGTACAGTGACCTTGCTACAATATGTATATAATTCTTAATTTCTCTCATCTCACATCAACTCAATAACATGTTTTTTTCAGCGGGTATAAGTAAACACAGTGGTGGAGCGGTTCATCACTTCCCCCTATATCAAAAAACCAAGCCACAGCTTGTGGACTCCTTTAAACAGTGTTTTAGGCGATATCTAGTCAGAAAAATTGGTTTCGAAGCTGTGATGAGAATAAGATGTACACGTGGTCTTCAAGTTCATACATTCCATGGAAACTTCTTTGTGCGATCAACAGACCTTCTGTCGTTGCCAAATGTAAACCCCGACGCTGGTTACGGTATGCAGGTGAGTGACTTTGAAATCATATTATTGACGGCGTAATATATTCGATATGTATTAATAGATTTCCTATGAGGAATCTCTGACGGACGTGAAAACAATATGCTTCCAAGCGGCTCTGCTATACACAAATAGTGAAGGGGAACGTCGAATTCGGGTACATACACTCTGCCTTCCAGTCACCGCCAGTCTATCGGAGGTAATGCATTCAGCGGATCAGGAGGCCATTATTGGACTTCTTTCAAAAATGGCTGTGGACCGGTCAATTTCATCGAATATCGCTGATGCTAGAGAAGCTTTCATAAACGCAACTGTCGATATATTAAGTGCATTCAAAGTAGCGCAGAATCTTCCCTCCGGTCAGAGTGGTTTGATTGCCCCAAGAAACTTGGCCCTCATGCCATTGTATATTTTAGCACTCTTGAAGCACGTAAGTGTAAATTGCGGCACTGGATAAACGTAATTCTAAATAATGCTTCTTCTTTGCCTCTAGCCCGCGTTTCGTGTTGGGACCAGTACTCGGCTGGATGATCGTGTTTTTGCAATGGACGAGTGCAAGACGTTGCCACTTGACCAACTGATGAAATATATTTACCCTGAGTTCTATCGCATTGATGAATTATTCTGCAATTTGCAAAACTCCAACGACGCCGACGACGACGATGATAATGTTCCAGATCTGCCTCGATTGCAATTATCTGCTGAATAGTAAGTTCATGAGTTATTTCACTTAATTTGAATAGAAATTAATTGTATTTGAATCATTTTTCAGCTTGGATTCACGATCAATCTTTTTGCTAGACTGCGGAAGACTAGTAATAATATATGTTGGCCTCAATGTACCCACAAATATTCTAGAAAGTGTTTTCGGTACAGTATACACCAAAACAGATTTTGAAGTCGGAAATAATGTTTTTTTTTCTGCTCCAGGTATCAAGGGAACTTCAGAATTACCGGATTACTGTTACGGGTTGCCCACACTGAATACCCCAGAGAGTAATGCTCTTAAACAGTTCTTGATTAGGTTAAATGATGAGAAGCCGTATCCACCCCTAGTGCAAATTATTAGGTATGCATTCCACTCAAGATCTGATTATAAATCGAATAAAATAATTTGTATGTGTCTCTATATGTACTCGGTAAAAATTGATGGGGCTTTAAACCATTATTATACTTATTACACTGTAAGTATTTCTATACAGTTCAATATAATACTTTTATATGAAGATGTGTACAAATGCGGTCGCCGTGGCGTAGTGGGTAGAGTGCAACGCTCACACGCCGAAGGGTCTAGGTTCGACTCCCAGCTCAACACCAATTTTTCGAATTTTTCACGGAGCCACCTCTTTCGAGCTGCTGACAACACTCAAAGAGTAATAACTGTCTAAGAAAGCTTCTCAATTTTCGCCGTTCGGAGTCGGAAAAAACTGTAGGTCTCTTCTACTCGTGAGAGAACAGTAACACACAACACGAGCAGTTGATGAGCAAGCTAGGCCCTGGTTCCCCTTTGGACTGTAGCGCCAACAATTATTATTATGTGTACAAATACTTACAATGTAAAGTTTAGAAACCTGCAGGTTGTTTTGCTTTGTGCGAGAGTTGTTTGCGGTTGAATTTTATTTTTTTTAGTTTTTGAGATTGAGAAGTATTTATTGTCTATACGTCAGTTTTCGAGATAGAAGCATTCATTGTTCATAAGCATTTGTAATTCATACGTTGGATAACAAAATCATTTTTTCTTTTGGATTTTCATCTTCATAAACTCTCGAAATAGTGAATTAAATTTTCGGAGGGTAATCATAAATTCATAAATTAATGTGGACACAAATTTATCCACATTTGCCGTTCGAAAAAGGCAAAATTGTAGTTTCCTTCTGCTCTTAAGAGAAAAAAAAAACACGAACAATACGAGTAGTTACTGAAAAAGCTAGGTACTTGTCCCCATGTTGACTATTGCGCCATTTAATATAAATTACTTCCTTATTCTCTTCTCAGTCAAAAACGTACATACATTTTTGCATTGTTGCGATGACTTTTATTAAAAATGCGTTTTACTGGACAAGATTATGCTAATCTTCTTAAGCGTTTTAAATGAAGTCCCTTTTTTCCCGGATGGGATTAAGGAAAGATGAACCAATAATTTCACTCAGATTTTTCTCACGAAATAGCCATGAACTTTTAATAACTTACCAGCCTTCGTTCCTCGCATTTTCCCACCTCTCTCAGTTGTATGAGGCAATTACCAGTTAATTGGATATTAAACACATTAAAACAAATGGTAAAACTCGTTCAAAAATGTTGAATTTTTGATACTGATTCGAAAGTTTTAATAGCCTAGCCCAATTGTGTATTATATGTTATAAATTCTTCTTGTAGAATTTTTGTGAATTTTTTGAGCATCTAAAAAAGAAATCAGCTTCATTACTCATAATTTATTTTTCATTTACAGGGACACCAGTACGGCGAAACCAACATTTATTGAAAAATTAGTAGATGATCGAAGTGAATCTAGTTTATCCTATTATGAATTTTTGCAACACATACGGACTCAGGTGAAGTAGTACTTTCTAAGCTAAGCTAAGCAACTAGTGTAATAATATCAAGTGGAATCATTATTAAAAAATGAAAATAAATTGAAAATTATATAGTAATGAAAATAGAATAGAAAAACAAAAACAAAACAATGTATTTACGAAGCAAAGCGAAATTAACTAGGTATATAAGATAATTGATTAATAAATCGAGTGATTTAGTAAAGACCGTTATAGCAACTCGAAAAAGAATATAGAAACTAAAAATAAAAAAAGAGGAACATATACATATAACACCCTTACTCCTCCTATTCAATGTGTGTAAGGTTCTTTAGCATTTCATAATTATTCGTTCATGTAAACTCGGTGGGTATGTTTGAATCTATCTATATTTTGTCGTTCCTTTCCCTTCTATGCTGATTGAGGAAACGTAAACTTATTCCAATGCAGCCGGTTATTTATGAAATAATTATATTGCTTTTATAGAAGCAGTAAATTTGACTACATAGCACGTAAATTAAGGCAATGTAATAGCTGATTTAAATTTATTTTTAAAAACTTACATATGGAATGGAGAATATGATTAAAAATAAATTTGTTCGCAAAATGTGATCGATATATGCCTTTTATTTGGCGCATCATTTAAAAAATCATCATCTGGGGAATATGCTTTATGGAATTGAGTGTTTTATATAAAAATGGAAATAGAATCAATTTCGGATGGCGCCTGGTAATGAAAATTTAAAATTGTTTAGTATTTTCTTGAATAAATGGAATCCTTGATCATGTACATAAAAAAATAAGTTTTTGCGATTTTTGTTTTGATATATAATATTTATTGAAATTGTTTATTTCTTCTTATGTTTACCCAAAAATTAAGTTAATTTGTTCAAATTGTATCGGAAGTGTTTTGTTTTTGGTTTTGATTTTTAAAATTGTACCTACCTATTTATGTGTTTATTAATGAGTATACTAGTAGATCTATGCATAAATTTACTTTTCAAATGTATCTACTGTGAAGCAGAAATATAATTTTAAATATAAAAATAAAAATCCAAAAAACTACTCGCTGATGTAAGGTGAAGTTTTTTTTAATCAGAATTGAAATGGTATGTTTTTTTAACAGAATTTATAATATCTATTTTTAGAAAAAAAATGAATATAAGAGGATTGACAAGAAAAAAAAGAAGGTGAAAGGTAGGGAAACGGGGGAAAACAAAAGTAAAAGCTTTTGTAGGTTATCAACAAACTTTGAAGTTTTTTCTTTCGTATGGATCGAAGTGTATTTTTAACTTAAAATTGAGGATTTTTTTATTGATATGTAAATGATGAAAATGTATGTTTCGATGCCGTCACGCAACCTTCAGTGTATCGACCCAGCAGTGAAAAATGCATTGAAATATTTTTCTTGACAGATGTATTTGCTATTTCTGACAATCCAATCCGACTTACACAATGTTACTGTAACTGTACAGAACACGCATGAGCTGCATATGGGTGTAAAGACATGTGGTAATTATTGTTCATGCTTATCTTGCGAAACTTTCCATACATTTCTTTAAAATTGGCGGTTGATAATAAGTTGGGTATATTTTTAAACAAGGCTTAAGTAAATACGTTGTAACTTTGTATTTGACATTAATGTTTTCATAAATGGATGAAAGAAAACGAAAAATATTGAAATATATGACTAAATAACTGATCATCGATCAATCTAATATATACAACATTTGGATGTAATGCAAGAAAGATATAATATTCAGCTGCCAGTCAGACTCATCATTCATGATCGCAAAGCCTTTTCCCCGCTTCCATCACTAGTGCGTAGTTTAAAAAACAAAGTCGAAAAATGGAACAAGTTTTGTTTAGTTTTCTTAACCGTAGAAATAATACGTGAGACGTCGTTTTCGCTTCCACTTGGATAAATAAATGTGAACACAGAAAAAGAAAAACAAGGCCAACATATTCATATTTACTTTGTTTAAGAAGTTTATTCCGTTTTTTGCGTAATACATTTTTGTCAATCTTCATATTAAAGCAAAAAATGCATTTCCGAAATATTTAACTTTTCTTAAGTTGCTGTTGTGGCCGCCGTGGTGTAGTGGGTAGAGTGCGACGTTCACACGCCGGAGAGTCTGGGTTTGATTCAAGGCTGAACACCTCGAATTTTTCACGGCACCAATTCTTTCGAGCTGCTGACAACACAAAGAGTAATAAGTGTCTAAGAAAGCTTCTCAAAATTCGCCGTTTGGAGTCGGCAAAAAACTGTTGGTCCCTTCTACTCGTGAGAGAACAGTAGCGCGCACAGCACGATGAGCAAGCTAGGCCCTGGTCCCTCTGTGGACTGTTGCGCCAACAATTATTATTATTGTTGCTGATGATTAAGAAAATAATGTAATTTTTCTTCTTCTTGTGGCGCTACAGTCCGGGGTGGACCTGGGCCTCAATCAACATGCCTCTTCAGCCAGCACGATATTTCGCTAGCTACCTCCAACTGCGCACTCCAAGTTGGTTGAGGTCCTTCTACACTTGTTTGCGCCATCTTAGCCTAGGCCGTCCTCTTTTGAAATATCCTAATGGCTCTGATTCGAAGACTTTTCGGGCTGGAGTAGTGGTGTCCATACGCTTTACATGACTAAGCCATCTTAAGAGTTGTATCCGAAAACACTTGACAAGACGCATGTCGCTATACATTTCATAGACTTCGCCATTATATCTTCTCCTTCAGATGCCATCAACGCAAACAGGACCACAAATCGCACGCAGAACTTTTTTCGAACGGACTAAAGGCTAATGCCACTGTCAAAAGGGAAAAACATTATATAACGTGAAGTATTATAGGTTCGGTCGGATTTGAGGTAAAATAAAATAAAGAAAGACTTATTCGAATTAAATTTTCTCGAAAACTTTAGAAAACATTTTTTAAATATGCCGTTTAAATAAATCACATTTACTTTTTATGCGGCAAGTGTTGAGTCGGACTTTCCTATCCCAACAATCCCCTTTGATTTGAATTATCTGTTCATTCAGGTATTAAATATTTGAAAAAATCCCGTTTCAAAACAGCAGAAATCTTCCGTTTCTACGTCTTAACGGTGATAACAGTCTACATCAGCTGAGAGTGAAGTGAAATTAAGGAGCCGCTTGTTAATTATTAAACATGTATTTATTTTATAAATGAAATTCAAATAAAAATGAAACTGTGGGGCGAATCAATAACAAATAAAAGTAAAATTGTGGGACGTGTAGTATTAGCACAAGGAGTATGAGATATGTAAATACAACATGTGGTAAAACACTGCTTGAGTAACTCATATGGCAATAATGGACAGTAAAATAAGACGTTCCGGTATGAAGTGAGCGTCAAGATACAAATGTCTCGATAGGGAACATTTGTTGTGAACGAGCCCTTAATTTTTTTGTAATGTTAAATGTTGCACAACAAACAATTTCTGACCGTTTGAGAGCTATGGGAATGATCCAAAAGTGTGGAAAATGGGTGCCACATGAATTGAATGAAAGAGAGATGGAAAACCGAAAAAACACTTGAAATTTTGCTTCAAAGACACGAAAGAAAATCGGATTGTTACTGGCGATGAAAAATGGATTTATTTTAAGAATCCTAAACGGAAAAAATCATGAGTTAATCTGGGACAACCATCAACATCGACTGCAAAACCAGATCGATTTGGCAAGAAGAAAATATTGTGTGTTTTTTTGGGACTAGAAAGGTGTGCTGTACCACGAGCTTCTAAAACCTGGTGAAACCGTTAATACTGATCGCTACCGACAACAAATGATCAATGTAAACCATGTATTGATCGAGAAACGACCACAATGGGCCAGAAGACACGGCAAGGTAATTTTGCTCCATGACAATGCACCTGCACACAAAGAAAAACCGGTTCAGGATGCAATCAAAACACTTGGCTGGGAGCAGCTACCCCACCCGCCGTATTCACCAGACTTGGCTCCTTCCGACTACCATTTGTTTTCATCGATGGGACACGCATTGGCTGAGCAGCACTTTGATTCCTACGAGGAGGTCGAAAATTGGGTGTCTGATTGGTTCACTTTAAAAGACGAACAATTTTACTGGCGTGGTATTCACAAATTGCCAGAAAGATGGTCAAAATGTGTAGAAAACAATGGCCAATACTTTGAATAAAATGTTTATACTTTCCCATTAATAATAAGTGTTTTATTTTCAAAAAATTTCATACGGTTATACCTGGAGTTGTTCTAAAATAAAAAGGAAATTAAAGCGTTGGTAGGTATGCAAGAGACAACAAAACGTTCGAGAACCAACGCTAATAGGAATAGTCCACGCCTCTCCTCTAGTCGTGTTCTATTTGATTTACATTTTGCAAACCACTTGAAAGTAACCATTTCGTCAACGTACGTACGTTCTTAAGTTTAATACAAGTAAAGAAAAATGAAATATATTAATATTATCCTCTTCTGTGGATTAACCATAACAGGAAAACAGACTATTGTATTCTATACACTTTTTTTTTCCTTTGTACTTATACCGTGGGATTTTATTAGAGCTTCTTAAATTTTATAAGACAAAAATAAAACTTGATAATTTTTTTTAGTATTCACACAGTAACTTGCGACCTGTTCAAACCAATTCGTTTAATAGACTACATTACGTCACTGCTTCGCTTACACAGTAATTTGAAATATTGCTAGTTGTTTCTAAACAAACAGCGAAATTAGTTGAAGTCAAAAATTAGCGCGTCCTTCCACTAGTAATTTTTGGATTTCGCTTACACATTTTACGGAATAATTTTCTTTATTTGGCGGAAGCAGACGGTGCCACTTGGGCTCAAGTCAGTCATTTAAAAAATGTGCAGTGCAAAAATATATGTACATTCTCGTATGAAAACCAAGTAGATTTAGTGGGTGACATTGAAGGTGATCTGATTACATCCGATTACGATGACTACGATTACAACATTACTGTGACCGCACATATGTATGTAATACGCGTCCAATGTGGAGGATCGTCTAGATCAATTGTCATCTGCAGCACGAGCGCACACCGATCCAAAAGAAAACACATAAAATTCACGAAACGAAAAACGATCGTTTAATGTCTAACAAATCCAAGTTCACGATATTCTATTCTGCTCAGTCGACAGACGGCTACTCAGGCGATCACACCCATTGCTGTTCAGTTCCGTTTTCCGTGTACAATGTCAATTCAAAAGCTGTTTCTGGGTCTTGTCACAGCGATCGTCGCTATGCTGCTTGTCGCTCAAGGACACCCGCTTATAGGTTTGTTGATACCACCGCTTAACTTGGTAAAGATACAAATAATCTGCATTTCAGGGGGAAATAATCATATCGAAGAGCTCAACGTTCCAGGAAACAGCCCCATTTTTGTGTTCTGCGATGAACTGGGATATCACTTGAACTGCATTATGAACTGCAAGTCGCTGGGTTACTCGAGTGGTCACTGTGCGAGTGATTCCCTGTGCAATTGCCTGTGATCTCCAACGCAATCTTAGTTACGTACAATTGAAATGATTGCTATTTGCATTTTTAATGTGTGATATATTTAGTGCATTAGATAAGTATAGTTGTGTGTGTTTGTGGTTATCGTGTAAGCGCAAATTCGAAAGCAATTAAAGTTTTTCGAAAATTTGTTCTTGTTTTTGGACGTGCATCGGATTCAAAAATCGTATCGCCGGCACACAGCCGGCTAATACATCCTGGACACGAAGATGACTTGATCATTTATTTTTAATTCACTCTCAGCATACGTGAGCGGGAAGTTAATTGCCGCATCTTGTCCAAAAATGGGCGGCTTTCAGTAGTAATTTGTAATCTTGGGGCTTTTGTTCTGACGTAACTTTTTATTTTAAGTTCTAACCGACTTGAACCGAATTCCGTTGCTATCCAACAATAGATGTGAAGTTTGCTAGTGGGTCAAGGAATGACTATAGTCACGAAATGCGAGATACTAGCGTTTTGTTCTAGACATTCAACCCGGATGTGTTGCAATCTAAAAACGTGCACTTGTGGAATTTCACCCGTTTGGGGTGACTCTGGTTGATAAGAGAAATGGCAAGTGTGAAATCATTTGACTTTGAAACCAATGTTTTGATTTCGTTCTTAGTATTTGATTTTAATGGTTTATACAATAAATTAAAATAATATAAGATCTACGGCTTTTAAAACCCTTGTGTGAGATTTTGCGTTATGTCTGTCATTCAGAAAGATAGTTGAACACAAATTCTTAATACATTGCTTTATGCCACTGTAGAATAGTGAGGTATTAGCTGCAAATTAAGTATCTTTTAATTCTTGACCTTATTGGGTAATAAGAAGACTAAGTAAGTTTCTTTGCAAAACAATCATTTGCAGCACAGCTTCAAACCGAAATATTGTTACTTGGCATTATTGGTGGTTCTTTCGCCATAAAAATGTTCAAGAACTTCACGAATTGAAGAAACATAGAGGAACACTTTAATTAAGCCTTTCTGATGCATGTATTGCAGGAAAATTGAGGTTTGCTAGTAAGCCACCAGTTACTCCTTATTCGCTCACAGTATGGTAATGAGTGCTGTCAAAGCTCCAGTAAACATCGTGAATAGTTTGAGGGCTGAGAGAGGCAGGTATCGAATTACTGCAGGAAATAATTTTGAAAGTAAAGGCAACTATCAGGAGAGGGTAAACAATTAAGGGTAACAAAATTCGCGGAAATCGTAAGTATAAAAAGCGCCCGGTCAGATAATTTTCCGCATTAAACCTGAAAGCCAATGCTAAACACAAGTTCCTTGCCGTTAGATTTAGTTTGGTTGAATGCATGAATGAAGCCAATGAAATATTTTTTGAAATTAAAACAGGTATGGTAAACGAGTAAAGTAAGTCAGGTTTCTCTTTTAATAAAATGCAACCTTAAAAAAAAAAAAATAAAAATAATAATAATAATAATAATAAGAAAACAAACTAAACTAATTCTCAGCACAATAGTAGGGTAGAGGCACTAGAAGCCGGACGGTTAACATAAATTTTAACTTCTTCTTATTTTTTAACTATTAAAGCTTTAGTGAAAAGGTTTGGATACATAAATTATTTAGACAATTTTAAAACAGGTAGAATGGAATGGAAAATTATCTTGTTTTTTAATAAGAAAAAAAAAAAACATAAAGTGTCTGGATACTGGCACTGTCCGGCTACTAGGGCCTCTACCCTATATTAAAACGAAAAAGGTGACAAAAAAGCTTTCATACAATTATTTTTCATTCGATTTTCTTGAAACTTAATTTTTGTTCTTTTTATTTATTCTGTAGAGTGCGACACTAAGGCGCCAAAGGTCCAGGTTCCATTCCATTCCCAGCTGAGCTTCCCGCATTTATCGCGGAACTACCTCTATCGACTTGCAGAGAAAAAGTATTAACAAGAGATAAGGGAATCAATGAGATACTCATCTAAGACCAGTTTTTGCCCCTGGCCAAATGTCTGACCAATCCAGGGTTTTTGTAGTTGTGTGAGAAATCCCTTGAGATTCGCCTATACTTTTACAAAACTCCTGGATTTTCGACCAAATCGAATTATCCACCACCATAATGGCGGAAAATCAGTGGATCCATTACAATAATGGCGGGAGATCCGTGGATTCACCTTCGTAATGGTCGAAAATCCATGAATTTTCAAAACATAGCGCCAGATTCGGCAATTTGCCCAAAGGCGTTCAAACTTACTTAAACTTACTCAAACCTACTACTAAACTTACTCAAACAAACTTACTGCAGGATGAGACTATAAAAATATATTCCACAATGAATCCTAACAACCGTGTTTGTAGCAACGATGTTTTTGCAAGAACATCATGATTATCTCTGGCATTAACTGTCTAAGAAAAGGCTTCTCAAACTTCATTAATTTTCTTTTCATGCTTTGATACTGATCGCTTCTCGAATTTTTCCAAATTATCCTACAGATGTTCAATTGTTTTACAAACTGGTAATCATTACACTTTCGGACTGCTGACAACATTCTTCTGTGAGCTCATCAAATTTTACCAGCATGTGGCATGAGCTTCACTCAGAAACTTTTGAATGACGGCAACGGCGATTCAGATTTGCTCAAAAAGTCGTTATCGGGGACGAATCATGGATTATGGTTATGGCATTGAAAGATCAATGAAAGGACGTGATTTTGCGACGATTGAAGATATACCAACCGAATCGCTTCAAACGTCAGCCTGTTATCTTCTTTTTAATTTAATATTAGCAAGTATTTGATTCTTCTAAATGTTTGAATTTCTTTAATTGGAAAGTACAAAGCTTATTAGCCATATGATCATGCAACATTTCTTACAGCATCCTAAGCTTTAGTAGCTGACCACTCCAGCATTCGAAAGGGGCTGAGCCTAGGATAATTATAAAATTAATGTCTCATGTTAACCTTCTCTTAATTATTTAACGCGCGCAGTTACTATTGCGCTGTACTTTGTATGTCACTGGCTGACTTCTGGAAGGGGCTGAAATTTTACTCTGCATTCCTCCTCTGTTCTATTGTTTCTATATACTCAATTGCTTACTTTCATATTTGTTTTCATCATCGACATCTACCGGCTCACACGATCATTTTAAAATTCTTTTTTTATTCTCTTTTTTCGCTGTTTTAAGTAACAAGCAATTACAGGATATATTTCTTTTAGGTTTAATGTTAGCCGTTTACAATTTACACAGAAATTTATCAGTTGTATAGAAACTGTTTTTTTAGTCTTACTTTGAACAAGAATAAATTTCCACAAAAACTTTTCCGAGTACCCCACACTCGGGAAAGTTTTTGTACGAAAGGCCACTAGTCTAAACTCGGTGTTTATATGCACGTTGAAAGTCAAAATGTACAAAACATGATTGATTGAGCTGTTTTCTTGGCGACACTATATCCATTAAGCATTAACCATTTATTGTTTAAAAAATTTTAATCATAAGATATAATTGTAAAGCATATTTAAAAGTGACAAATTATTCTTGTCTTTTGAAAGTATTGTGAGTAGTGTTAGTTGACGTACAAAAATTTGGAAAAAAAAGTTCGATTTCCATATCACATATAGTAGTTTGCATGTATGCAGACCCATCCCTTTAAAGTTTGCTCTGCACTGTCGGTGGTTTATTAAGATTCCACACCTGTTGCATAGCTTCTACTGCTACCAAGTTATTTAAAACCGTGACATCTGAAAAGACATAACTTGCAGTCAGTATTGGCTCCATTCAATGCTATGAAAACTTAACCTTCGGTTTTAGCATATTGCTCCAATATATGTCGGATGTCATTCACTGGAACTGCTGTGTTGCAATTAGGGTAAATAACGTTATCCATTTTCATGTTGGAGACACAGATTCCCAAAATACATCCATTTTCGTCAAACATTGGACCACCACTCTGGCCGGCTTGTACACAGCCATCAGACATTATAGCCCCTGGGGAGCACTTAATGATCCGACCTTGGAAAATTGAAGGATTGAAATCCTGCTTCAAATGAAAGTTGACAAAATACGGAAATCCGGCGTTGTAGACCATTTGTCCGGTATGCGGTTTCGACGTGGATAGCTTCACAAAATACTTGCTTGGAATGTTTGAACGGGGTTTCAGGAGTGCTATGTCGAATGGTTGATTGTAATTTGGATTTTTCCAAATAATATCGGCGCTGAAGCTACCGTCGACGTTGCGGCAAATTATTTCTGAAGAATCCTGAAGTCACTTTTGAGTAAAAAAATCACATAATGTAATGTATAATAAATACCTTGGAGACAACGTGAGAACAAGTTAGAATGTATGACTTGTTACATATCTTCACAAGGGTTCCTGTGCCTTGGCTGCCATTGACCATTACAACAACAATACTACGCTCCCCTAAGTCAATTAATATATTATTTAACTAACAGCCGAACGTTTTTTTTTGTTTTTTGGCTTACATGGAAAGTTTGAAACCCGTTTTGGGAGAGAAAATGATGAAACTTTGATTCCAACTTTCTGCAAAAAGTCTGTCAGAAGAAATGAAAAATTTGCGACCAGAGTCAGGTTAACATTTTCACCCTGCCGCTGGAATGTCGTACATATTATCATGCCAATCAGCCGTCTGCAATATTCAAATAGTTCTGCCTTCACAAAGGACAATGGATGTTATACTTAACTTACAATTTGTCATTGAAAACAGCAGAACCCTCGCAGCCCATAGGAAGAGTATTCGATAGGACGAAGAGGCAGCCATTTGAACTTATTAAATTTGAAACTTTCCCGATGTTGATAGTTTTGTAGAAGCTCTCTAGACCAAATGGTGTGCATATGGTCAAAACATCATCCAATTTTTGTATGGGATATAAGAATCTCAAATAGTTCTTGATGTGTGCTGTGAATCTTTCAAAAGTTTCCTTTTCGTTTGTTTTACGAAAAGATAACACTGCGAAGCTTGATAGCAAACACTCGTCAGTTGTGATGTCTCCCCCATTGGCAAATATTTGACGAATATATTTCGATACTTCAGCACAACTGAAAAGATATAGAATTTTCGCCCGATAACGTGTTAGAATTTGAGACCGATTTACTAGACTGCGGCGATCATAAGTTATTTGATAATTAAGTGAGTTCAGTAATTTCGCTTCGATTGAGTCGCTTTCTTGGGCGTTTATCAGTACGTCGTTTTGCAAGTTTTGTAGAATCCGTGATGAAGGGCATTGTCCATTGTCCCCGTGCAAAGGTCTTATGTAGGGTTGGAATATGCTGCCAGATGCCAGGACAATTTCGTCATTAATAATAATCGCAGATTTTCTGTTATTCGGATGATTAACGACCTCCAATAGACCGTGTCGAATCTTTAGCAACATCTAAAAGTCGGAATGAATTACAATGATCTCGAGTTTGGATGTACCGAGGAATGCAATCAGTTCTTACCACGAACAGATGTTGAACGCCTGTGTTTGCTTTTGAATGGTTTGCTATCTTAATGCTCTTCTGATTTCAGCTGCGTTAATCATTGCTTAAGTGCTTTGTATTTATTGTTCTTTTGTTGATAAGTGAAACTCAGATTAATTCAACAATTCATAACAAACCTAATGACGTATTTTTAAGATGTACGGAATGTCAAACAATGCATGTTTTGATGGAAAGGTGGCGCACACATCGTCAGGTGTAAAAATTGAAAAGCATGTTCGTTTTGTGTGAAAATGTTTATTTAAATAGGGCAATGTAATTAATGCATTTATATTTTTGAATTAAAAATTAGTGTAAGTACATAAATTAATCTCTTTTATTTTAAACACTACATCCATTTCGAAACGTACAAGCGAAAAATTTGCAGCAACAAATTGTAGTATATGACAACATAACAGCGGAAAATAAGTGCCGACTAGAACCTTTCTGGCAAGGGTGATTTTATCAGTTTTTTTTTTATTCAAGAGCTTAAAATGCAGTAGCTTTGACTTTAAGTAAGTGTAGTTAAAATAAAAAGTCAATTGTACTGCAATGGGCTTACAAATATTTCGGTGTTCAAGCGTATGTAAAAATGCATGGAGAAAATGATGTCAACATTGTTGTACAGCAGATTTTTTACTTTTTATAAAATACACAAGGGCCTTTACTTCTGTGACAAGGTAATTCACAAAAGAAGATATGTTTACAACGGAAAATAAAGAAAACAAAACAAAGTAGGCATCGATTTGCCAGACGGAAACGATTTTATGTCTAACAGTTGAACTATAAACTTATTAATGCGGATATAGGTTTAACACAAATTATTTTCAATACAGTTCAACAAGCAGCTGTGCTTGAACTTACTCGGACATATGCTACCAGTGACTGGTTTTATTTTTAGTTAATCACGCTTTTAACACAGTTTCACGAGTAGTTGAGTTTCCAGTACCCATGAGTAATGCAATAAATCTGAAAAACAAAAATCAATAAAACTTCAGTCTGATGATGTTTAACGACCGTCTTTACTTCGATATCATTTCGTGTGACTAAGCCATGCAAACTAATTCGATTGATCTTATAATTCTGTCTTCTGACAAACTACCCCAAACTTCTTTGTGTAAAAAAAGGGTATTTTCAGGGCGCAAGTTGAAAGCAAAAATATTAAAAAAGACGCAGTTCCATTCTTGTTCTTAGAATATTTTAATTGTTGCATCAACAATCAATTTGTCCTATACAAAAATGTCAATAAAAAAATTATCTCATAAATTAAAACATAAACATAAAAATAATTACATTTCAATTAAATCAAAAAAAAAAAAAAAAAAAAAGAAAACAGAAATAAAAAACAAAATTATAAGAAGGGTATAATATAAAATTAAAAAATAAACAAAATTAAACATACACTATCATCATTAATTTTACGACTAGATCCAAAGAAATTTAATCATAGTTATGTTTGCTGTTGCTCGTTCTATTTCATTATTTTATTTATGTATCGTTTCTTTTCTGTTTTATTTGTTTTTCAGTTACTTACTAACATTTCTATACAATGAGTTACACAATGAAAGTATTCATAAAAAATATTACACAAGGTAGCTGCACACGTGTTTAAAATCTTCAATAACAAACTGTATAAATTAAAATTAAAAGAATGTAAAAAAACGAAATAATATATTTACATCAGTTTTATGTTCCTTGGTTACGTTTTATTTAAGGGTGGTTTTATTTGCTAAATCATAGAAAAAACAAAAACGGAATTTCTTGCATGGAATATTTGTTTAAACGGAAAATTGGTGCTGTTCAAAACCAAATTTGAGATGATTGCGTTATTGAATCCAAAACAATCGCTGTATTGTTGAAGCTTACAAAGAAAAACAATCTGTGTAGAAACTGTGGGATTAAAATTGAAAATTTCTAAAATGCATATGTAATTTTTTTAAACGATCAATTTGCTTGCTTGTTTGCCTTAACCATATTGAATCATTCTTTTGTTTTCTTTTTAAGTTTGAACATCAATAAATAATTAATTAATTATACGTATAACTTACACGCATACATTTTAAGAATTGTGTATTTTGTGTGTTTTTTTTTATAAATTTTTTTATATACACAATTATGGAGAGTCTACATATTTTTATTTTTTTTTTATTTAATGCTTATGATTATTTATGTATGTATATAGTTTTCATATAGACGTAACAGTAATTAATAAATAGTTAAATACATGGATTGTGTTTTTTTTTCATTTTCAATGGTCTTTGTAAATTTCTGCTGTCTGTATTTGAAGTCCTTTATAATTGTCTATCCGTCTTGCTGCACAGAAAGTGTTTATTTCTTTCCAAGCTGATCACGCCAGTCAACAAATTTACCCATCTCTTCCTGCAGTTGCAATGCTTCAATGCAAGCCTCGAAGAATTCAGTACCAAAGCAGTCTTGCCTGTAAAAATAATACAAAAAGTCATCCATCAGTATCGTTTAAATGCTGATTTAACAGTTCGCCACCAAAAACGAGTGTGCGATCAAAAATGTATCAAAAATTGTGTCGGCGATATTATTGACAGAACAAAAATGTCAACAATTCAAGTAGCTTTGAAAAAGAGCAATATTTGTTCAAATTTAAAAATTTACAAAAATGCAAAAGGTGTATGTATGTTGTGAAGGTACTTGAAAGACTCAAGAACGCTTGTTTTTTTGGATATCAATTGATTTTAAATTAAATGAAAATTAACGCAACCTTAAAAAATTAAAAAAAAACAACGTTTGTGAATTGTTTTGTTTTTAATCGCTTTATAATAAGTGTCAAATTAAACTGTTCAAAAATCTAGTTAAAAGTCCGGAGACACTTCTGACTCATGGCAGGTATTACAAAAATATTGAAAAAACCTCCACCCGTGTAATTCATTGACCGCAACACTTATATTGTCTCGTCATACAATCAAGGCCAAATAGTTTTCAATACACATTTCTATTCTTGCTTCAGTCCTTCATGGAATTTTATGCCTTTAAAAGAGAAAGGCAACAACAAAATTTAATAAGCCCGTATAACGCAAGGCTATTAAATCATTAGCAAACTTCAAGTCGGTAAATCGCAAATCGTAAAAACTTGTGAAATATTCGGGGCGGCCGGCATTCGAAACCTTAAAGAAAGACCATTAATATAACTTTGATCATCAGTACTGGAGTTCGTGGGGAGTATATTACGGAAGTTACTGTGCTTGAAATTAATACACGTAGACATGGCATGTGCTGTGGGAATGACGAAACATAGTTGGACTCATTGCTTTATTGCTTAGAAGTCCAGGGATCAGATGAACGTGTTTGAGTATTCGGTTTTCGAGACGAGATCAATCACAAAACACCAGCAAGGTATGATTCATATGATGATGCTGCAAGTTTGAAAATGAATGCCAGCAATTTTATTATAAACAGAAAAAAAATATTTCGTGTCCATGGTCACGTGAACTAATGCTTCTAGTTCATTCCCAAAAATTCCTTTAAAGATGTGACAGATTGCAAGAGATTGGAGTGAGGTAACTTTTGCTATTCTATATTCCAAGACCTGTATGTAAACGTGTATGAAATGGACAATAAGTAAAAATTGTTTTATATAATCGCCCTCATTTTGTTCTGAAGTTTTATAATACGTTGCTCAGGCTTCTCAAGTCTTTTCAGTCTTGAAGTCCCACAACAAAAAGCGTTCATTGTTCAAACAAACATACGCTGTGGTGGCTTTTAAAAAATTGCCAGACTCTTTTAAAAATAAGAATTGAAAATAAAAAAAGGTTCAAATATTAAATTAAAAAGAACAAAATAAAAATAAACATACCAATAAATTGAACTTAAGTCAAAATGAAAAGGTTTACTGAGTGTTGCTTGTGTTTCTTGCTCCCGTTGTTGTAAACTATATTCTAGTTTACTTATGTCCGCATTCGTTCAATGAAATATTTCTGTAGCTTTCTTAAGTTTTATTTCATCACCATTGCACTTAGTTATATCCACAGATTGTTTTGTTTCAATGTTTCAACTGCATTATAGTACGTAGTAGAAGAAGTAGCATGTGTGGATGCGCTTTTGCTGCCACTTTTCCTTACAATTCTCTTCACTCGGTTCCTTCGATTATACTTTGTTTATTTTCCATTTGTTTATAATTTAACACTTTACACTATCAAGTAAATTAGTAGTAGTAGTAGAAGTTATATCACTTTGCCTTCGCTCTAAATTAATATAAAAATACAAATTCAATTGCATAATACAAAAATAAAATGTATGTTTTTTTTTCTTGTTTCTAATGTATAAAATAAAAAATAAAAATTAAATTTAAAAAATAAATTTATATAAATCTCTAAACTATACATAAGTATAAAAATAAATACAGTTTTTTTGTTTGTTTGTTTGTTTTTTTATAATATACCCATATTATTATATAAATTATGTATCTAACAACAATTTAACAAGAATGTAGATTACTTTTTTTCTTTCTATCCGTTTTAATTCAATTCAATATTCTTTCTTTTCAAATCGTTTCACTGAATTTCCCCGCACCCATTTTTATATCATTAGGTTTGTTGAGATTTCACTGTTCCTCGTTCGATTTGCTCGTTTTTTTGAATACGTGTTTTGGACACAATGCACTAGAATAAAGTATAGTTTTTTTTTATTTTTTTAAATATTATATTTTGCACTAAATGAAAGATCAAAGTGTGCTGGGTTGTCGTTTGTAAATTAAATAAATAAGGATAATCAAAAATGTAGAACATCAAAATTAAAGATTCATTTGTTTTTCGTTCGCTTGGCTTTGCTTTGTATTTTTATATCAATAAAACTACTAATTATGCTGGACTTGGCGTTGGTGGTGGCGCAGCACCATTTATTATTTTCACATATTTTTTAAGTATTTCGACTTCGTCGCCCAGATGTAGCGCTTCCACACATGCCTTAAAGTAATCCGTTGTAAAGCACTTATGCCTAAATTAACAAGGATTAAATGTGATAAGTAAAAACAAATACAAAAAGAAACATAAATAGTCATTTCGTGAATAATAGTGTTGGCGTTAATGTTTTTGTTCATTCGACTTTGACTTTTGCTTTCGTAATTCGATATTGTAAGGAATGTTTGTGCTTCGTGAATGATTCTATTTTGCTCATAATTCTTAGTTGACGACAAAGATAAAACGTAATATTCCTAAATTTGCCGGTTTGGAATGTATAAAACAATCATCAGCTCCCTCGTCAACACCTCATTTACACTTCAAAGATAGACGCGGCTTTCGTTAGTTTTTTTTTTCTGTCATCCTTTGATTTTGAATGAAGCAAAATGGGATGACTGAATGAATCTTGTACAAAACAAAGTGTTCTGATATGAATTTGGCGGCAGCAACGCCACGCTGAACGTTTTTTCTTTCTTAATTCGAAAGATTTAAATTTTGTTTATGTTTCAGGGGCGTTTCAAATAAAAAAAAACAGATACTAGAAGAAATTTTAAATCGGATTAATTGTTCGATAATAAGGATTTCAATATTTTTGACGTGTAGAGTACTTTTTTAGAAGACACCTTTAAGTTCGACCTTAGCATTAATGGTTTTCATGTTTCCCCTTTTATTCGGAAGTGGAATGGAATATTTTCAGGACTTAAACAATTATTTTATGCAGAATCTTTCATTGAAAGATTGATTTATACGCACGAAGATCTGAGAATAAAACAAAAGGATGCTGATTGCTAATACGAGTACATTGAGGTAATTCTTTATCATGGCTGTTTTGGATAAGTGCAAATTTAGACACCAATGTTCCAGTTTATGGCTGAGTCGCATTTTCACGGTACTTTTCTTTCGAGTTGTTGATAACACTTAAAGAGAAAATAAACTGTCTATAGAAGAGCTTCTCAAATTGCGCTGTTCGGCGTCTGCGAAAAATTTCATCTCGTTTTTACTAGTCAAAGAAAAAAGGCACACACAACATAGTTAGTTGGCAAAGAAGCTAGACCCTGGTTTTCTTGTGGAGTGTTGCGCCATACAACTATTATTTTCATTTGAATCATTCATTGCAATAACTAAAACAGTATTAAGAGGGAAGGTTTATTTAAAAATTGTAGAATCCACCTTCGACTGTGCATATCCTTTCATGATGATGTTTAATTTCCTAATAGCTTAATACGCCTGCTGAACGAACTCTGTGAATAATTGTTTTAAATCTTCAATTTCGAATAAAACGTATTAATCAGAATTTTCAATTTAAATTTGTTCGCATATGCGTTTGAAGGAACATTTCTTAATCCATCACACTCTTTCCATCTGAAATTTTGTAAACACCTTAGCAGATTTATTTCAGACACATTTCAGTATTGACTCATGAACTCAATGTGCACTGGTGGCCAGCTTTCTTAATAACAAATAACTTTGTATTTTCGGAAATTCTAATTTTGGAAATTTGCAAAAAAACAGGAATGAGAAAAGAATAACAAAAAAACACAACAATCTTAAAACACACCTTTTTAAAAGCATGCCGTTCATACAAACATTTCCAAAGCGTCAAAGTGATTGATTGATACTGAATCCGGTGGTCTAATTTTTTTTCTTACAATTCGACTTTATTAAGGGGAAAGTTACCACTTTTGCACAGAATGTGTAGTTAAGGAAAAACCTATTCTGTGCAGAAACATATTTATAGTTTCTCGTTAGAAAGGAACGGAATCAGGAAATTCACACTGATGGTAACATTGAAAAGCAACTTTTGGCAACGGCCGAATGTCAAGGTGTGCACGTTTGTCAGGAAATATTAATCGCCTCTCTATCGTTTCTGGGTGTGACTCAGAAAATTGTTCCTTTTGGCAGCAGCTTGGATGTGGATGCATGTAAATAAATTGATTAATATGTTGTGTGTGCCGGAGAGCGTTGACATGCCCTCTGTCTGAAAAAATTGCATGAAACAGGTTTATTTTTGGATTTACTGCTGAAAATAGTTTTCAGTTTTTGGACATGTTTCGAAAACGAATGGAATGGTACCGCAATGGTGAATATATTTTTTGTTACTCTGTATAACAAAACTGATGCCTACAAAATTCATACTGGAGAAATATTTCTTTTTTCATTTTTTTCAAATGCTTTCTTTGAGTTCTGATAAAACTACTTCCTTGGTTGTTTGGGAAAGGATTTAAACTGAACACTCTATCCTATGCGTTGAAACTAGAAGCATACTTGCATAAGAAAGTACGTAGACTTGTTCATCCTCTATAGCCTTTCCTTGGTTCAGTCGAAATGTAAGAACCGTTTGCTTGTTTTGTATTTTTTTTTGATTTAGATTGCTAGTAAAGACTGAATTTCGTTTAATAATAATTGGATGGCGCGACAGTCCACAAGGGACCAGAGCCTAGCTTGCTCATCAACTGCTCGTGTTGTGCGCGCTGCTGTTCTCTCATGAGCAGAAGGGACCTAACAGTTTTTTGCCGACTCCGAACGGCGAAGTTTGAGAAGCTTTTTGTTCGACAGTTATTACTCTTTGAGTATTGTCAACAACTCGAAAGAGGTGGCGCTGTGAAAAATTGGAGGTGTTCAGCCAGGAAACGAACCTAAAACTGATGCGTGTTAGCGTCGCAGTCTACCCACTACGCCACGAAGGATATTAAGAAAATACACACATCTCAGCTCGGTCAATTCAGAGAGTAGTCCCATTTTTATTGAACGCTTAACATAGAGAATGTAAGCATATGCTGGAAACATCAAATGGATAAATTGAAACTGATAGAAGAGAATTAAAAGATTGTCAATTTCAACAGCGTCAATACATTCGATTTTTTGTTGGATTTACTGTCTTGATCGATCTGATGTGAGTTTGCTTAGTATATTTTGCTTTATAATAGTGGCTTTTGATAGCAGTGGACAATCTTTGTAAAATATACTCCTGCTCTGAGGTTTGAGTGGTCAACAAGGAAAGAAGTTAATCATAAACTGTCCCCTGTTTTGCATGACTGAAATGATTAATTTCCCTTGAAGTCGGCTTTTGAGAAATATTCGAGAAATTTTTCTGAAGTATCAATTTGTCGCATGTCCTTTCATTATTCATTACAAATTTAAATTTAGTCTTCAGTTTAAAGTTTTTTTATGCTCCACATGTGTATCAATAGAGTTTTTCATAATCTTATAAAATATTTAAAATTTGCTAAAAACAGTAATACTCCTGCCGGAAACTACTAGCTTGTTTTAGCTTCTAGAAGGATACTAAGAGACAAGAAAACTGATCGTTTTTTCTTTCAAGAGAATACTTTAAAATGTATTTTAAACACCTATTTGTTTTTTAATGGTTCCCATGAGAGGCCAATAGGTCGATGGGCAAAATGGAAATCAGCTGTTTGATCACCTGTTCTGTTGACCATCTCCTTCCTTAATGGTTTCTGGTTCCCAAAAGAATAACTACATGCGCAGTATTATACGAGTATTGCCATGTATTTCCAAAAGGATATTCCTACGAGTTCAACAGCATAACCTGAAAAATCTCTGAACCTGCCTCATTGGGAAACAAATTCGAACCAGCTTTGTGTGCGCAAGTGGGAGGTAAGAAGAAAGTACTTTTTGCGTTTCTGATTTTTACTGATTTCTTAAAAACAATAAACACTCGCCAAAAAACAGACATTTGTTTATTGCATGTTCAATTTTGGTGATTCACATTTTTTTATCCCAGCATTTAAAATGTTCCTTTAGAAATTAAAAAAGAAAATTATACCAATTATATGCAAGCGGCTAAGAGTGTAAACGAATTAGCGGTGAGAAAATTCAGTTCGAAACAATGACCAATTGCAAATACTTTCAGTGCGGAGTCATGTGATGTAAAATTTCATGGGAAGCGTAAAAGCACTCGTGTAATGAAATGATTAATTCAAAAATTCCTTGAAAAAAAAACCGTTCGTAAATTCGCTGGAAGAAATTCCATCACAAACCTGCCATAGAGTCCTTCCGCGTTTGTCAATTTCGCTTCAACTCCTTGAAATTCCAAAATGATAAATTCTTAACGCATTCGTGTTACCAATAAATAATATCACATGTGTATCACAAAACATTTCGATCACACTCGTTGTCGCTTTGGAACGTGATCATTTTGCGAATTGCAATATTTTGACTTTCATTGCGTTGAGGTGGGTTTCCTATCTCATGAGAGAGGAATGCAAGTAAAAATGAATCAAAGTAAACGAAAATAAACATATGAGAGGAAAGATTTTGCTTTTCTTCGTCACACTATTATTCACTGAAATTTTAAATAATTATTAAGTTTCGCATGTAATGGTGAAACAGAAGGAAAGTATAGGAGCGAAACTTACTTGCATAATCGATGCACAGTCGTTTCCCGAAATAGTTGATAGCAATCCTCACAGATTCGATCTAGCCGGAAGAACATCGATTTGTTGTAGATACCCTTACATTCCAAGTCGAAAAATGTGCTCCTTTTGGACAAACTGTGACTGTGTGGCAGGGTTGCAATGAAGGGGACCAATACTAGAATCAGCACCACAGAGATCTTTAAGTTGAGGGAACACATCTAAAAATTGAAGAGAAAAAAAGAAATAAAAAATTTAAATTAATTAACACTTTCGGACAGGATCATTGATCGTATTCTAATAATTCATTGAATACAGCGTATCTACATTAATTAGATTCGTAGATATTCCTCGCAAGTAACTGAAACATTATCTAATGACGGGTGTTTATTTGCATATGCATCACGGTATTTTCCCATTGAAATTACAGTCTGCGTCACATGATTGTTAGAGAATCAATTACGTATTGCTTTTGAGGGGTGGGTGTGTGAAAAAGATACGTCATTTTGTTTAATTGATTGCGTCTATTTTCACAGTGTGTTGTGTTTTGTGTGAAGTGAATCATTTTCAATTGCAAAGGGATGCAGTATTGACTGTTGAAAACATGGGAATGGAAATTTGAGGATTCACCAGTGGTTCTGTGAATGGTGTTTGTATCTTTTCTGCTTAACCAATTGATTTTCGATTGAATCAGATTAAGGTTTTCCTAGAAGAATTAACGTAACGGATGTGTAGAAAGATAAATTTAATAGTAACAGGAATTGTGCAAATTAACACCTGTTTAAAGATTTAAAATAATTTAGAGTCGTTGATGTGTAGATATAAACAAGAAAATCTAGAACCTCGATTTGCGGATTTGGAAATTTCACAATTCGTTTTTTTACAATAAATATATCGAAAGAGTTTAAAAGACAAACAGTTTGAAAGTCACTTCAGATTACACCGCAAATTGTGTTGCATTTAAAAGGTTTACTAATATTCTTATTTAAAAAGCAACGCTAAGAAAGATTGATAAATCAAATATAGAAAACAGAGGAAAAATTACATTTTGAATATAATCAGTTGAGAAATTATTGCAAAGTTCAGTGCTTCCCAAAGTTCGAAATTTTTAAATAAAAAATAAAGAAAATAAAATTTTAAAATATTTCAATTAAATATAATTGAGTAAGTAAAACTCTTGGTTTCGGTATTGCACCGTATCCGAGAAAGTACTATAGAAAGCGTAAGCTGCTGATACTTTAGCGGCCAGTTGGGACACCCTGGACGCTAAAGTACAAACAGCATCAATTTAATTTAGAATACTTCTGTACAAACAAATGTGCCGTCTTATCATCAAGAAAGTGTGCCAAGATGCCGTCAAATCCATTTAATTAGCTCTCTTGGTTACAACCACAGTAGTAAACAACTGTCGTTGTTTGTGACTAGGAATACGTTTCCTCACTGGTTGCGCCACCAGCTCTTAGTCTATAAGAAGTACACATAAAATATAAATAAACGTAGACTGCTTAAGTTTTAGCATCACTGTGGAACAAAAATAGCATGTCAAGATCAATCCCAAAGCAAAGTCTTCGTCGGCTTTCGTTGTGCCGCCGCATAATGTTTCCTCATCTCCGGTTGCATTCGTGTCTGCGCCGGATGGGGGTGGTGATGCCGATGGCCAGAATACAGGGGCATCACCGTCATACAAGTAGAGATGAAAGAAACCTCTGCTTATAAGTGAGCCAGTCAAGTTTCCCATGAGAGATCACGTTCACCGCAAATCCATTACTTACTCAAGTAATCTACTCCCCGCCTCTACCACTTGGAAATGAAATCACATTTCAGATTTCCATAATAGCCGGCTGATGTTGCATTCAATTTTCATGTTACAGGAGCAGAGTCTCGATCTTGCGACGGCACCTTTGGCAGGTGAATTGCCTCGAAACAAACAGCCGGTATCGGCCGGTTTATAAATAGTTGAAAAAAAAAAAAAATCGCTCTCGAACTCCAAGGAACATCTATTTTTAGCCAATAATAGTCTGAATGAAAATATCTGTGTAACGTAGCTGCCGAAACATGCGCCGCAGACTCGCTTTCTTGTGCGGCGACGTGCCACATCATTGTTAAGTTGCCGACATTTCATGTCTGACAGTCCAACAGGGAGAAACCGACCGATTGAACTGTAATATTGTGGTGGCACCCGGCAGCCAGAAAACAGTTCAGCTCCTTACCGTCGGACGTAATATTGGATGTCGTGTAGGATTCATTTTTATTATGCTTACAACTCACTTATGCGGCCGAGTTTTGCCCGAAAGTAACAACAACTGCAGTGACAGCAGCAAATCGATATCGCTTCGAAACCGAAGCTGAGAGCACCTCATGTCATCTGCCGACTCACAGAGGCCGCAAAAGGAAATGTTATATATACAGGCAGGTATCTCGTATCTCCTCCACTGTGGTCCAACTGCTGCTGGTCGAGCGCAGCGATATGAAGATATTATGCAGTACCATCGTCATTATCAACAGAAGGAGCAGCAGCAGAAGTAAAGGCTGCAACGAAGGCGGCGGCAGCAGCAACTGCAGCCGCAATATAAAGTAATTTTAACTTGAATGGAGGAAGACGAAGAAATAGGTATCCCCAATCGTCCCTCATTCAAGCGAACCACGGTTATAGCTGTTAAAGGTGGTCGCTCACAGATGATCACATGAAGCCGCGATATCACCGCATAAATGTAGTAATCGTTCGCTTTAATTGATCGGTCTTCGTGATCGGCTGTTGCTGGCTGGCGCAACCAACAAGATGAAGAAACACATTCATGCACAAACACCTTTACGCTCGCCAGGGAGATCATCTTTAACCGTTTATGGCCAACAACTAGGCTTCGAGAGTGGTTTCCAGTGCGTCCGTGGACACGCGGAGGACTAAGCGGACTTTCGACTGAATTTTGTAGTTTTTTTTGTTGTTGTTGTTTTTGTTTTCTGTTGCTTTTGCGTGAATGAATATTTATAAATATTCCACGGGAAGGGAAAGATGAAGATAATTATATGGTTCGAAGGCTCAAAGCACACCTGTTGTGTTAACATGGTCGGATTTCACGTGATAGCCGTTCTTAACGCGTTCCCCTTCAAACTCGCTGACGGATTTTCTAGATCGCTGATGTATAATTAGATACTTTTGCCGGCATAGAAAAAAGAACAGGTTCTCAAAAATAAATTCGCATAAATTCGATTTACGATACTAAGCTGCAGGTGGTGGACTCGTGATGTGTCTTTCACAGATCGATTTCAAATGAGCGCAAGAGTAAATGCCGATGATCAATCATATTATGATTACAAGTGGTTTCCACCATGCACAAAGACTTCACTTAGAACAACCCAAAAAAAAAACTGTTTTCACACACGCTTCATGTTTTTTGCTAGACAAAAACTCTAAGAATGTTTCCGCATTTGCAAAATCGACAGAGTTAAACTCGAGGGGATCAAGGTAAAAGATGACGGAGATAGGATGAATTTCGAACCAGTTTTCAGTTTGTTGAGCTTCCGAAGGCCATAAGAGTGAGACTACGAAAGGTCGTACTGGTCTTTCGTGTACTGATTCAGATCACTGCTGGTGACTCAGCTGTGAGTCCACGTGCGGCAGTTACAATCCAGCCAGGTTGTCTCTAGTTTTATCGGTTGATCTGAGCCAAGTGAGACACGCCCCCTCACCGATGAGACGCAGTGAGAGCCTGAAATAGGTCGTGTTAATTTGCGTTTTACGGCTTGACAAACATTTATGACAGAAACTGAATTAAGAGCATTGACAATTCGTTAAATTTTGCAACCTATCAGACTACATTAAGCACATGAGCTCCATGATACTTTCATTTATTCATTGAGGAGAGAAAAACGCATGAATTTCTCCGCGTACGCTGGCATATCTTATGTGAAAGACAATTGCTTGTTTAAGAAGTGTAAACTCAGCCGTATGCCCACTGCATCGACAAGGTGGTAGCCACTTAGTCTATCCGTTGCATGTCATACGGGTACACATTCGTCGTTCAGGTGGTGGTATTTCTACACAGGCACATATATATGCATGTTGATGCCAACTCATGTGCGCACTAAATGTATTTTAGTCTTTTAACTTGATTGACAGACTACAGACCTCTGTGTGAACGTAGACACGCTGCGTAAGTGGATGAAAGATAATTGTACTTAATTCAAAGTATTTAATCGGACCATTATACTCTGTCCACATTGACTACCTGTTTAATGGAAATTGGAGTACCCCAACAGATAAAAAAAAAACACTGAAACCTGTGTTCGCAACAACCATCGGCAGACCTGTGCAAGCATATTTTACACGCACAATTAATGCCCACCCAGTGGTCGTTGCCGGTGCACACCGGAGGGAAGATATAGAAGAAGGAAAAAAAGCATAAGAAATAAGAAACAACAGGGTCTGACTATCTCCAAAAGGACCACTATGGTGCTACCTTCCTGCACAGACGATGGCGACGGTGTCGGCAGCTTACAGAGGAGATGGCAATGCTAGTTGTGGTGGCGGCGGCGTTACTTTACTACATCGATGCGTCTCTTCACCGCACGGACAAGCCCTCAACAAGATCTTATCAATTAAGTTTCCACCCAGAATTAACCATGTTGCCCACCATGAAGCAGCATTAACAACTTTTTCCTGACTCTCCACGGGTGCGCACCTCACCTGAAGCAGTAGAGACAGCAGCGGCAGCCGCAGTAGAGTAGGCAGCAGCAGCAGGATTAATTTTGAAATTGTGAGGTGATACGGCGTTGGTTTTGTGAGTTGTCTGCCGCACTGTCTGTGTTGGTTTTTGAACTACATCTGCGGCTGTTTATTGGAATGATTTTTTTTTTGTACTTTTAAGTATTTCGTAGCTAAGCGAAATTTAAAAAGAGGGTTGTGAATTTTCAATGAATGCCAAATGAATTTCGAAAGTTGTTAAAATTGAAATTTGCTGCTCTGAGTAACCCTAACTCACTCTTCTAGGGCAATTAAATCTATTTGGTAGTTCACTACTTCTACAGAGCACAGGACGTGTGATCTCGGGAATGCGTCAACTCACATACCGGAGGTCAGATGGATGGATTCAAGCGGTTATCTTACGTTAAACTTTACTGGAGAGTTGACAGCATATAAAAAATACAAATTTTCACCTTTTAGAGTGGGCGATAAAATGAAGATTCCATCTATTCGCTAATGACAATGGCACACACAAGAAGAAAAATTGACAAAGCATCCTCTATTCCGGCTCACTAAGAATAAAATCACTCCTGAAATATTTTTATCCGATGATATGAAAGTTGAGGAATGATAACTAAAACTTCAATTTTTAGTTTGAACTAACAATTAATTGAATGCCGCGACAGTCCACAGGGAGACCAGGGCCCAGCTTGCTCATCAACTACTCGTGTTGAGAGCGCTACTGTTCTCTCACGAGTAAAAGGGACCTATAGTTTTTTGCCATCTCCGAACGGCGAAGTTTGAAAAGCTTTCTTAGACAGTTATTACTCTTTGAGTGTTGTCAGCAGCTCGAAAGAGGTGGAGCCGTGAAAAACATTCGAGGTGTTAAGCCGGGAATCGAACCTGGATCCTTCGGCGTGTGAGCGTTGCACTTTATCCACTACACCGTGGCAGACACTTATTTTACCCAAATCGGTCCTGATATGCATTTTTCTCTCAGCGATTCGGTTTGTATCTTCTCAGTCGTCACAAAATGACTTCCTTTCATGTGTGTCTTCAGTCTTAGGAACAGGAAAAAGTCGCAGGGGGTCAAATCTGGTGAATACGGTGGTTGAGACTTGTCTACGGTGTTGTTTTTGGCCAACAAATCTAGAACAAGCAACAACGAGCGAGCAGGTGTATTATTCTGATGCAAAAGCCATCAATTTCCACGTTTCTGGGCATTTTCTTCGTATTATTACTTCTCGCAAGCGGCGTATAATTTCAAGACATCACTATAATATCCAGGTGGTAAGAGCTCCTGATGCACATGACGGTAATTGAAAAAAGCAAAATTTTTACATTTGATCGAACTTGGCGTGCTTTTTTGACCTTGGCTTTCCTGGGCTCTTCCGATGGAACAATTGGATTTTGGTTTCGATGTACTACTCATGATTCATTGCCAGTTATGACCCTTTTAAGTAATTCTGTATCGCCGTTGACGTCATTCAACAATTGGCGATGTTCATGAGTTTTTTTTTTGCTTCAAAATTTAGCACTTTTGGAACGATCTTCGCTGGCAGACGATTCATGCCCAAAATTTACCTCATCATTGGAACAGACTTCGTATTTCTGCAGATATTTGTTCTTTGTGAAGAACTAGCTCTGCAAAGTTCCCCTCAACTCGATCCGTCCAACTGAATATAGCATTCGTATCATAATAATTAATAAACAGTCCAAAGGGGGACCAGGGCCTAACTTGCTACTGTTCTTCCACGAGTAGAAGGGACGTACAGTTTTTTGCCGACACCGAACGGCGAAATTTGAGAAGCTATCTTAGACAGTTATTACTCTTTGAGTGTTGTCAGCAGCTCGAAAGAGGTGGTGCCGTGAAAAATTCAAAAATTGGTGTTGAGCTAGGAATCGAATCTAGACCCTTCGGCGTGTGAGCGTTGCACTCTACCCACTTCGCCACGGCGGCCAAATCAAAATCATTCGTATCAAAATCGATTAAAAAACCCGAAGCCGATGCATCATTGTGTTCCTTCCACCTCCACCCACTGACATCCTCTCGGCCACAAGGTCTTTAAAACTTCCCATAACTGTGCCAACTACGTAGATATGAAAACACGGAGTTTGTCTGCTTCTGTGACAGGATATCATTTTCAAAAACATGCAATAAATAAAAATCCGCGCATTGAGCGTCTACAAGTTGACTAACGCGCGTGCTAGCAGTCACTTTAGGAGAAAAAAAATCGTTCAGTCATGCGTATCCATCAGTCCGACGCTATAAAACGCCCACAAAATCTCAGAATTTATTACTCATAAGTGGAATTGAAAAAAAAAATTGTGGGAGCAAAAAAAAGCGAGGCGGGCGACTGGCCGCCTTATTTATACGCTTGGATAAAATAAGCGTGCGTGTGTGTGATTGTTAAGTTTATGGCTTCTCAATGGGATTTTCTAATTTATATCTAGCCATCTGGATAAATTCTCAACTTCTGTGACTGGTTGACTGATTCGAATTTTATTGCCTAGCCGCGTGATTAATTGTTTTTGTCTTCGACTTTAGTTCGTCTAACTGATGACTTTGGACAGAGATCGGTTATTGCATAAGATCTATCAATACACATGCAAGGACTGATACTGAGAGCCGGGCCGAGTGTATCTTTAGATATTATATCACACGGCGTGTTGCGCTTTGGTATACGAACCAGTAAATTAGGATTCGATTGAGATCGCACTTAATATTTAATAGCATTCATTTGCTTTGGCATACTGATTTGATTGGGGATGGTGTCATTGTGGTGTTATGTGCGATGCAAAACGAGTTTGTTTCAACACTTGCTAATTTTCATCCCCGCACTGTTTGTGGGGTTTTGAATACAAATACGTATTTTGGCGGTGCTTTGGGCATATCAAAAGCGTCACGACCAACAGCCGTAGACAGTATGTCACCGTGCTTCGCGATAACAATACACCACGTCTCGGTTTTCGGAGTATTATTTTTTATGAAAGCCGTGACTAAAGGGTTGAAGAAGCAAGCTAATCACGTATGAAAGACAAGCTTTATAGCCAGCTTGTCAGATCTATAATTATCTATCAGCTGCTATTGGCGCAAAGGCAGCAGAAGCAAATGACAAAGAAAATTTGCCACGGGCGTATGCTCCGATTGGGTGGATGTTAGTCTTACCCTGAAGCGAATATCAATTGAATAATATTCGAGTGTAAATAATTTCATAAATTCGATTGTGCGGTCACAGTTGATACATTTGTACATATGAGAAATAAAGGTTTTCGAGTTTACTGAGCGTGACTTCATGGATTGGGAATGTCAGCATTAGCATTTTACCGAAATTCGTAGTTGTAAATATGACTTAATCATTGACAGGGCGATAATAGACAAAGGGAAATGTGTGAATTGAATGCTAACGTGTACCTATTTGCAAACACTGGGCAACTGAAGCCATTGCTCCCCGAGTACTTAGCCGAAGAGCGTTGAGGTGACACGTTCTGGTTACGTTATTCAGTCATGCATTCAGATGCTTTGACTTGTCAGGGAAATACAGAGACAGTTCTGAAGGATAAAATAAATCTGCATCCTAGAATTTGATAGATTTCAATTTGGTTAGTCAGTCAATTTCCAAACAGGCCGGAGAACTTTATCGGAGTACATTTGTCAGTCACGTAGAATATGGATTCTTTTTCCAAACAGACATATGTCATCGTTTGCAAATTTACGGTTTTCTCCTTCTCACGGCTTTAAAACTGTCACATTTATAAATTCCCCGCTGTTGGGTGTGTTGAAGGCATTCGCATCCGATACTTAATACGGGCGTGTCCTTGAAACAATCAAAGATTGCTTCGGGAAAAAGAAACCCTAATCGATAGGGGAACAAATGCTGCTCTGGTTGACGGGGTAGAATAAGAGGGAGGAGACTGTCGAGTACCACCATCATAACTGCCTTCTGGGATTTATATTTGTTTTATTTTTAGATCGATAGCATCATCGAATTCTCCAAGTTCCAATCTCGTTCTCACACAGTCATTTTCTCTATCCCTGTTTCCAACTCGCGGCAAACTTGCCTACCAATGGTTTCCTCGAAATAGCGACGATCACTCGGGTATCTTCGGCTAATTGGTTTCAAATTGCGAAATTGATGGCCTTTAATCTGACCGTTACGGTTTCTCTCTTTCTCTCACTCCTTACGTGATTGTCGTAAATAGCTGACAGTTCCTTCCAACTGACGTCACTTTAAGTTTTCATTTTTTTCTTTCTTGCAAATTTACATGTGGGTGATTGCAGGGAGAAACGAATTGAAGGGGTCGGCTTGTGTTGTTTGACTGTCGCATTTTGCGATCATCGCATCGTCACACGTCAAATTGGAATTCAATTACACACTCACACACATGGCTCAAAATGTGTGGTTGTGAGTGGTTCCTCTGTTTCAAGAACAGAAAGAACAAATGTCACATGCGAGAGAATCACATTCATCTTGTCAGCAAATCAAAAAGTAAAAGACAATTAAATTGAAAAGGAATTTCACAAGGGAGCTGCCAAAGAGACAGGGACAGGAGGAGCCTGGCGCATCGCCTAACGTGGCAAATAAATCAAATCATAATTGCTTTGATTGCCTCTGCTGCGGCACTGTTGGTAGTGGATAGTGGCCGCCATTCTCGTCTTCGTCGGGCCACTTGTCCTGGCATTTCAATTGTCTCTGGCTTTCGAAAAGTCAAATCAATGGTCGAATTGACGATTTTCTTGTTATTTGATAACAACACTGCGTCTAATGGTTATTCATGGTGTCTTCTAGATGCCAGGAGAAGGCACTGTTGTGATGTGAGTGTGTGCTTAGTTTTCGGAAATGATTGCCATTGGTTTAGAAACGAAGCGTGTGTAACCCCATTTGGGGCTTATTTAATTACAAAACCACAACATCAGGGCGCAGAAGAATAGATACGTGCATACCCACAAATTGGTTGATTGATATCTAATGCTGTTCAATTGATTGAAATTGTTGTGTTTGGTGCAAATCATTTTGAATTTGTTTGCGCTTTCACGCCGAATGAGATCATTTTTATTTTTAGGTGTTGGTAGCGGCGGCGACGGCAGGCTTTCCTTTGAACATTGGGTGCATTCAGACAAATCTAAGTCATTATTTTTCACATTGATCTCTTTGGGATATGGGTGTTACTCAATTCATTCGACATCTTTGCGGTTTTATTTTGCAATATAAAATTTTGATTGTGATTTATATATGGTCCTGCGCAGTCGCGCGGTTAACGATTTCAAACTTTTATTACTCAAAAAGATACCGACCGCCTGATTGCAGCTGAGTGCAACTAATTGCCAGGCAATAAACGTTTTAGCAACTCAATTGAATATTGAAAACGCCTTCGAACTCAATAAGTTGGCTGAACTTTTGATGGGTGTATGCAGTGCTTTACTTTGGTTTTATATGCTTTCTACACATGGAAGGATCATCAGTGATGTCGCAGCTTGAAATCTGCGTATTTTTTGGAAATAGTTATTTTTTTTAATAAGTTTATTAACTCATAAACGTTTATTGTGATCTTGTCCGAATAGGTTTATGGTTGGTGTTGGTGTCTAACACTTTTATATTACGGAGAATGTTTTTGCTAGATGGCAGGTACATTTTCATTTCGCTTCGTGGGTACCCTGGGATATTTTTTATCATTGTTCCCAAAATAAAGTTGATTTATTAAATAAGGGAACAAGGTTTCCCAACACTAACAAATGTATTAAATACTGCAATAAGCAGTTTTCAGTGTTAGAGTTGTACAAAAAGAATGATATCACGCACAAGCCATACAGACAAAAACGAGCGGATAGATGAGGATGAGCAGAATACGGGAAAGAGTGTGCAAAAGAAAACCCTTCTCACATCAATAACGTTGGAGCTGAAATTCGGATTAATAATTGTTGGTGATGGGAATTTCTAAGAAATCTGAATTTATGTTGTCTGGGCTGGCCAAGAAAGCACACAAATAGTAAGTTTGAATGTATGGTAGCTTGTGTCGACCTTTTTTCTAAAATGATTCTTTCTTTTGTAACTTGTCATTTTCAGATGTCTGAAACGGCAAATTAGCCATTTTTTATCATCACATTTCTGGTATTAACTGTCAAAACAACATAGCTCCACAAACTGTTTGCATTAATCTAAATTTATTTCTTAGCCTCGATTAAAACTATAAACCACTTTAAACTAACAGTAACCCGAACTGTGAAAAAGCCTGCAGCCAACAAGGCCACTTAAGCACTTGATAGATTTGCCTATTTTAGTTGGCAATGAACTAGGTACGTAACTAGTAGGTAAACTAGTAGGTCCGTGTGAAAGAACGAGAATTTGAAACAAAGTCTGCCTCGTTAATTGGTAGACTTAGACTTGTCCTTTTTTCCCAAAAAGGTTTTCAACAGCAAAGATGTTTAACAGAACCTAAACAATGGTCCGACTCTCATCTAAGGGCCTAACATAATCTAACTTAAATATATTAAAAGAAGTCAGAGCAAAGCATTTTTAAAATGAAGGTATATTGTATTTTGTAAATAGTGGCTTCTTTTATTCTTACACGATTCCATTCTTATTTGAAAATGTGACAAATAAAAAAAAAGAAAATTCCTGGCTAATAGAATAAAATTAAATTGGTTTTCAACTGTTGCCAACAGAAATTAGTTGAGTACTTATAAAAAAATAAATTGGCAAAGAAAAAAACTCTGCACATTTAAAGCTACTTCCACAAATCACAACTGAAAACTAAGTGTTAAAACGATTGGGAGAAACCAAAAACAATTAAAATTAATGCAAAGAAATTGATTTATGAACCGTTGGCAGAAGAAAAGCAGAATTGATATAAATGAGATTTTGATTGTCGGATAATTGCAGGCAATTTGTGTAAATATCCGTCAAAAGTTACAGCTTTATTATGGAGCCATGTGAACAAATTAATCTTCGCCTGTCATTATCGCTATGTACATATATTTTTAAGCACCGTTGATCAAAAGACACGAGGTATCCGTTATTATGAACAGTGATTTACGTAATGGTTGGCATCCCGTCGTGGTAGTTCCTTTCATAGAGATTTATGACCGGAACTTCAGAGGCCGATATTGATCTTTAGCAGTGGGAAGTACACGAATATAGCTTTAATGTCGATCAGAAATGTTGATAAAGTTTTCCAGTCACTGGGTTATTCTCTCACCGAACGTGTAGATTCGTTTTGTGGGTTGGATTTTTCCAAAGGATGCGTTTATTTTTAATAATAATAGATTTTTAATTTTTACTAAAATGCAAAACGTTTAACGGAAAATGCATAACGACGTTTTATGACTGGAAAGCAGTGATTGTTTCGCCTGATTGTTTCGGGCTATTGATTATGTATGGTCTTTGAATAAGAATGATGTGACATTTTTCAACAAAAACGATGATACTGTGATAGCAACTTTTGCTTTCGAAATACGTTGATAATTTAATTAGCCATACACCGTTATTTTTAATTTTTTAACAAAGCATACGTACATATGCTTGTAGTTGAGTAAGAGGCAAATTTGTACAAGGGTTTGTTACACATACTTATTACAGTAAACCCACTTCAGCAGATATACGAAGTCAAAATTGAAGCAAAGTAAAGGATTGAAAGTACAGACTAGTTTCCCCGTTTTCAAGAGATGGCGCCACCTGTGAGCTGTGGCTGATCTTAGAAGCTTTTGCCTACTTCATTGGAATACTGAAACTTTTGTCGGTAATAATTAAGGTCCATAATCGTCTGTCTCAGACAACAAAATTGTTTCCTGCTTTTCGAAAATGTTTGTTTGATTTTTAATAAACAGTTTTAACTGTTTTAATAAACAACAATTGCTAAGTTGGAGGAAAAGTGCAACTGAAGCCCATCGAAAGCTTGTGGAAGACTGAAACGGATGCATTTAAACCGTGCATTGCATGGATTACGACCAGAAACGATCAAGAGACGATTGTGTAACATGACAACGCTCGGCTTCAAGTTTATATAAAAGTCAGAAACTACTGAAATGGGAGGTCTTTCCCCACAAGCCGTATTCTCTAGACTCTGAACCTTTCGACTATTGTATTGTTTTCGACAGATGCAAAATGATTTAGGGAACACCAGTTCAGGTCTTTTTTGGTCCTGTTTGCGTTGATGGCATCTGGAAGAGAAGATTTAATGACGAACTATATGGGTTGTACAGCGACATGCGCCTGGTCAAGCGTCTACGGATACAACGCTTAAGATGGCTAGGCCATGTAGAGCGTATGGACACCGCTGCTCCGGCCCGAAAAGTCTTTGAATCCGTGCCATTGGGACAACGCAACAGAGGACGACCTAGACTAAAGTGGCGCACACAAGTGGAGAAGGACATCAACCAACTTGGAGTGCGCAACTGGAGACAGCGGGCGAAAGATCGTGCTGGCTGAAGAGGCATGTTGGTTGAGGTCCAGGTCCACCATGGACTGTAGCGCCACAAGAATTAAAAGAAGAAGTTCAGGTCTTTCACGAAATATAAGAACGACTCAATGGTAAATTTAATGCAAGAGAAGGCTCACTTTTTAAAAATGGATTTTGACAATTACTAGACAGATGTTGTCACCTTCGAGTGATGTATTAAGATTTTGCAGACACTTTAGTGTTCATTAACTGATTTCCTTGGCGCAGTGTTGGTACAGAAATATCAAATCCAGAAAATTGTTTTTGCACGAGATCTCTCGAAATATTAATGCATATTTTATTTTTTCGAATGTTTTTTTGTTTTTTTTTCCCATCTGCCTGTGCCAACATTTTATTTAATAACTGTATTGTTGAATAGTTTCAGAAGTTATAAAAATCTGTATAAAATCTACCTTAACTGGTTGCAAGATAAAGCGTATCTGCAAAACGAATAAGCACTTCGACACAAAAAAAACGATACAAGTGTCAGTGGCAGTCTATTGAACACAGGATGCTAACGATGCAATTCAAAAACGCCAGTGGTTGTCCAATGTAATAGATGAAAACACATAAAAAATAATTTAATCTTTCTCCGATCCATAAAAATTGATCAACGTTCAATTGACAACGTTTCAAGGATAAGTTTTTATACATCAAAAACCATATCAAAACCAATTTAACAGTTATAACTTACTTCCATGTCAAAAATAAATAAACTTCATTGAACAGCTGCGCCATTCAATATTATTTTCATGCTGATACGTAAAAGAAAAATTACTAAGCTATGTCATTGTATCACTCTTATAGTATTTATTGAATCGACTTCCAGTTGCGTGCCAAGTCAGTTAATTGAATAGATGCAGGAAAGTCGTCACAATAATTTTTCTTGTTTTGTCATACACAGCCACTTGAGCAACCCAGACTGCTCCGTGCATATATTAAGTGTGCATCAATTAAAAATAAACATCACCCTGTAGCGCTAGACTGCGAGAGACAGCCTGGTACCAGTGCACAACATTGTCGCGATGTACATACATACGTATTTTAATAATATTCGCAGTAGCGAAATTAATAGGCGACAATAATTGAATCCTGGGTGCATCGTAGGAACTCATCCAGAAACAAGTGCAACAAGTTTCCTCCTATCTCCCCTCTCTAATTCTTTATCTGACGAGCCGGCGCGACACAACTGCTTTGATCGTGGATCGTTCATGTGTGTGCGCTAGCGCATTATGTATGGGTCTGGTTGAGTGTTGAAGAGTGCGAGCACTTTAAGCACAACGTATAACATTCAATTTATTTGGAGATTTTTCCTAAGCGTTGTTGTTGTTTTTTGGTGACGCCTGTTGGAGAGAGCAAAGATCACTGGTGCGAGCCCCTTTCCTCAGAATACTATTCAGCCATAGAAATAAAATTTTCAGATATTTTGTTCTCTATTTATTTTCTGTGTTGTTTTCCCGCAGCGCACAATTAAGAATCGTGAATTTTCCCGATCATGATGCGTGGTACACGCGAAAGGAGGGAGCAAATTTATTGAGCGGCATAATCCAGTTGGCGATCTTCGTCGTCAACATTGCGTCCATGCGCCACCGCACATAAGATGAATGGTTTGCCATAAAAGCAAAGTTGATTCATAAATTAAATGTGTGAACCGATATGCTGAAGGGTTGTCTTTTTGGTTGCTTTGAGAGAGATGCTTTCGGTGGATAATTGAATGGAAAAACCGAAGTAGGAGAAAAGGAAATTGTGCTTCGCCATTACGGCTTTGCTTCAGAAATGCTTATTTATGTGCAATTTATAAAACAGTGGCCACAACGCAACGAGTAGGGTTTTCATCGACACGCACTTAGTAACGGGATGAATGAAACACAATTTGCTTTTGTGGGATTTTTGTGTTGCGAAACGAATGTCAGTGCGGTGTACAGACGTCAGCCAGTATTCACAGTTCTTTTAAATTTCTAAGAGAAGAAACTTAGACCCTTGCCAAATTTCATTTATATTGAGAGAGAAGTATTGAAAAAGTTTATATAAGACATATGACCAAGCTTCTGCTTGCTTAACGTACACTTAAATGAACGCTTTTTAGGTACATATTTTGAGGTTGCTAATGTTTTATTCATTTACTACAAAAACATGCATACACATGCTATAATGTTTTAAACATTTACAACAAAAACATGCATACATATACTTTTGTCACTTTTTCGACTTGAAATTTAGTTTTTGTTTGATGATTGTGAATGACATGTACGAAGAAAATAAAATTAAATAACACATTGGATGGCTTGATAGTCCACAAGACGTTCAGGACATAGTTTCCTCATCAATTAGTCGCGGTGTGCGCACTATTTTCCTCAGATCAGCAAAAGGGACCTACAGTTTTTTGCTGAATCCACACGGCGGAATTTGAGAAGCTTTTCTTTTCACACCAGCTCGAAAAATGTGAGTTGTTCATTCCTGTAATCGAACATTTGATCTTCGGCGTGTGAGTGTCGCAGTTTACTCACTTCGAAACCGCGGTCACATTGGGGACAATCATCTAAATATTTTAAAAGAACTCTTCTCAACGGGGATCTCTAACAGCTTTTTTTTTAAGTGATGTGGTATAGTGTTGTGAGGTCTAGAAGTTCTCCAACATTGCATTGAAACACGTTTTGTTTTCATAAACGCAAACTATATACTTTGAAAGCTTTGAATTGTGAATTTCACAATTTGCAGACGTTTCTCGTACGTGTGCTTTATCTTGATGTTGAGTTCTTGAGTTATTGAGTTTACTGAAAAAATTGACAGTGACAGTTTGATGATTTGTGAGTGCGTTCACAAATTAAGTTCAAAGTTTACATGTCCCATATCGAAATCCCTTTTTTTAAGTATTGTTATGACAAGTTGTTTTTGTGAGACGTTTCGTTGCAATGTTAAAGGATGATGAGATCATGAGCACATAATGCTTGATGCAACGGAAGGACGACAAGAACAAGAATTTATAACGTCTCACATACTCGGGCATATCATGCGTTAAATCGCAATGAAAAAAATAAAACAGATGTCAGAATGACAAGACCTCGCACTGACATCTAAATTAAAGCCATAACTAAGTCGAGAAATAACTACTAATTATATTTTGAAATGGATCCACGAAACAAAAAAAATGTATGAACTAGCAAGAAGTTTACCTCGACACGAAAAAGATTATATTGCAGGAAAAATGCAATCGATTTGGATATATAAACGAAGTTCTATGCATCTTTTGTCATTCGTCAAAACTTATCTGGAAAATAGTTCTATGATACATCGACCTTCAAATCAAATCATAAACTGTGAATCCACACGGATTCAGTTTCTTTTCGATAAAGATCAAAAGTTTTATAAAGAAGGATGGCAAACAAATTCGCAGCCCATTCGTATTTAGAATCAAATAACGAGAATAATTTGTTTTTTCCAAAACATTTTCTGTCAATTTGGAAACTGAGCGTTAGTTTGAAAACGCATTGTTTTCAAATGAAATTAGATTAACAAATCGGTGACCACTGCAGTCCATGCCTGGCTTCTTCTATACTCACTGCGTTATAAGCGCTAATTTCTGTCACAAGCAGGGATAAAGAACGGACCCATGTCAGCATTAATAAAGAGAACAAGCTAATAAAATAAAAATTAATCATTATCTAGGTAAATATCTAGTTCTTATTTTCATTTCGATTCATCAACGAGCAGACATCACATGACAAACTTTTAAACAAAATCAAAGAATGTAATCCGCGACATTCATTAGTTTATCAAAATAGAGAGAACAGAAATCTTTACGACTTCAATTAGTGAGATCACCCAAAACAATTCCAAATAAAAGAATACATTCCAATGCCACTCATCAGCGTCGTTAATCTGAGGCAATCAAAAACTCGCTATTCTACGGTACATCATTGCACACTTGCATATCTAATTTCTACAAAACAGATAAATTAAATGGCAAACTTGTGAAATCGATCACGACGTCAATGAAAACCAATAGCTATCAGTCGTTTCGCATGGACTGGTTTGAAACTTCAAATTACTTGCTTTTGAAAGTCGAGACCCAATATTCAAGGCATCAGCGCTTTTGAAATTCAATAACCGGAGAGGATTCGAAACGACATGCGCACTGAATGCATGATGCCAAGGATGCACCATAACCAACAACCATCGATTACGTCTCGCACATCCTAGTGCATTTCATGCGTTCAAACGCAAAAAAAAAAAATAAAATAAAATGCGTCACGTGAAGTAAGTATTTCAAGACCTCGCACTGACATCTTGCATCCCTTTTGTCGACAGTGCGTGCTTGTGCAATGCAGGCCGCACATTCTTTACGGTGTTGGTATCCAAAACGACATGGGATTGCCGCTTAAGCATTCAGATCACAGGTGAATCGATCATGCCAGAGTGATGTTAAGTGATCGGGCCCAACTTTGGGACTCTCCCTGTCGCGACGAACAAAAACCAACAAATAGGTGCACCGCACTTGAAGCAGAAAAAAGTACAATTACAACGTGGCAACGCAATCTATATGTATGTACGTCTAAAATGCTAAATTTAGAGAGACACTTGCATATGTGGTCGTGGTATTTTTCTATGTCGTTTAAAATGTAATTTACGATCGCAGCATGATGGTCTCGATTGCGGCGACGACTACGACTACGAATGGGACGGTGACGGTGACTCTGACTTCGGCGATCACGATAGCAGCATCGAGCAACAGAAACAGCAAAAGGCAGCCAGAAACACCAACAAAACACGATAACGACGACGACAGAGAGTCTGGTGTGGCTGGCAGCGTTACTATCGGGAGTAGCTGCTACAGCAACAAAACGGAGGCCCGACTCGCCCATGTATCGAATGGCGATAAAGGCCTCGTCCGAGGTCCCGTCTCTTCTGTGGCACCCCCAACCCCCCCGCCATCTGGCTTGGGGAGGGGTGGTTAGCCGAAGCGTGACGTTCCATTTGTAGTGGTATTGCGGTGGATTGGAGGTGCTACATCAGATTGATTGGCGCGCGCACACCTTAGCAGCATTTCAAATGCAGACACAATCGCAATTGGCAATTTATCGGAATTTGTTATTTCTCTTTTCGGTTTTCCTACTCAGGGTTTTCCATTTTCCAAACCTTCTCGCTCACTCTCTTTTTCTCTTCTTCTTTCTCTCTCTCTCACTCTATCTCCTTCTCTCTCGCTTTCGCACATTTTTCAGTGTCTTTTGTTTTTTTGTTTTTTTTTTTTTCGTGAATCAACCTGATGGTGGTCAGGCCAGAGAACTCTAGTGGTGTGTGCAAGGTAAGCGGTGAAGCTCGTTATATCGAATTCAACTTGTTCATCGGCATGAGACTATGGGAGTGCAGTTTTTGTGGTCTTTTCTGGCTCGGCCAGCCACTGAGGCGACTCTGTGTGTTGCATTGAGAAATACGAAAGCGTTTTGGAGTGTGCATTCCTCTAGACGACGACGCGATGAAATTCCATGGATTTTGGCGTGATTAAACAATTTTATTTTTTGTTTCATTTTATGTGTCTTTTCAGTTTAAGCAACACGGTACGCAGTGGCCTTTTTGTATCTCAACGGCGGCAGCGGTGGCAAAAACGCATTTGATTTAATCGGTATATGTGATTGCATCAGAAAATGAGAACACGGTAGGTCGGGAACTTTTTTTTTGCTGTAAGTGTGATCTTTGAGGTGAGATTAGGTTAATTCTTTGCACATAAATTGAGCGGTTAGTTTTAAGTCAAAGAGATACTCTAACGTCCACACACGGAATGGGAATGAACCGTGAGAGTGTGGTGTGCCCATGAACTCGTTTCTTAGCCCATTTGAATAAAATACAGTGTGGAGTTCTAGTTTCGTACCAGAATTTATTTAGTGAGAGTTCTTCTTTAGTTTTGTTTCAGTTTACTTTGTCTGTTCGAAAAGTTGATAAAGAGTGGATATTGTTTTGTTTCTTTTCGTCAAAAGAAACCTCTCAACCATTCATACCTTGGAAAGTTTCACAACAGACAGTGCAAAATTCAAATCAAAACCAAACACTTAGAACATTGTAACACAGTCTCAATTGATTGCGACTGAATGTCTAGCGTATCTAAATTCACCTTGGCAGTATCGAATCTTCCAGTCGCTTCAAGCCGGCTGCACAAGATTGACAGGGCCACAGAAGCCAGACAAATACTCTCTGGTACCTTACGACAAACTAGAAGTGAAACTGTATCAACCCAACCATGATGTGCCTTGACATCTATTCTCGCCTATCGTTTACCTAACCAAACACTCTGACTGCGATATGAGCAACTCAGCAATAAAACAAATTCATTATTCTGAATATCTGTCATCTTCAATTACCACGTCTACAGGCAGACAAGTTGGCAAGACCAGCTCGCATCAATGACTCCTTCGAATGCACAACTCGATGTCGTTTCACCATAAGTTTTCATTTGCCTTATGAAATATTGTCTCTGTTTCACTCTTCCGTTGTCGCTCGTTGCATAATTGGTTTTTTGTTATTTTTTATTTTCGACGCATAAAATAAAATGCAGGAATACGACGCAGTGACGCAGGAGAAACACATCATGCCATTGTGGATTTCCGAATTTGCACGTCATCCAGTTGGGAAGCGCCAAGTGGCAATAGCCCCCAATGCACGACGGGTGATAGAGGCGAGCAAGATGCGAAAACGCGTTGCAGTCTTCAATTCGGAATCGCTGCATGAACTGGCCATTTAGTGTGGTCATAAACTGAACGCTGCACATTATCGCCATGTAATTGAAAACGATAATGTTGTCGTTAAAATGAATGGGAAATCGACAGTAAAACTGCTACTTCAGGCCGGCGCATTTCGGCTAAGTGAATTTCGGAGGATAGTCGATATAGTTATTGAACTCACTAAGGTTTAGCCAATGGGCACGTGCGCATTGGTTCAAAAATTTCGGCATTTTTTTGTGAACAATCTTAAGTGCTTTTTGGGGGGTCGAGCTATCAAGAGCGCATATTTATGAGACTCTTGAATATGCAGAAGGGAAACAAAAATTTTGGGGCAAAAGATTGCCTTTTCGGTCGTCCAGCCCCGCTCAATGAGGGTCAAATTCATAAAATTCAAAATTTATGCATGAAACTTGAAGACATATGGTCCAATGAGAGCCGACAAAGCAGACAACTGGGCGGAAGAAGAAAGAACGAGCACAGAAGAGCAGAAAAGAAAATTCCTTTCGATTTGGCGCATGGTGACAGTATGAAAGTCATTATGCGCTTTGGGTTGCTATCATTGCCGCTGCTGTGGTTGGGCTGGCGTTTCGTAAGATTGTGTCTGTTGCGACGGGGGGACTGAGCATAATGTGAGGACTTGGAGTTCCCCTGAATGATGAAGAGATTGAGATAAAGGAATTGACGGAGGGGACCGGCTTGACATTGGAGTTTCTCTTTTCGTTCGTTATAATACAACAGTGGTGAATTTTGGTATTGGTTGAACGCATTAGGCAGACTCAAAAAGAAAGATATATTTTTTTCGTGGAAACTGACTCACGAATTGATTTTTTTTTAAGACCAGATTCATCAGAATTGTGTTCACTCATGGCTGTTGGATGCGGGTTTATGGCTGGATTTGCGTCTTAATTTAACCAGGAAGATGTGGCCAATTAAAAGTCTTGACATATCTGTCTGTTGACTGTATTGGCAGCATTTTCCTAATTGATATTTTCCAATTTATGTAAGGTTACCTCTCTCTGCAAATATTAAGAACTTTGACCTTTGTAAATAAATATCCGATCATCTGTTTCATTTTGGGAGCTTAACATGGACGCCCCAACCAAACTAACAAGACCCACCACCCCACCATCAAGAGTAAACACTTATAAAAGAAATCAATGGAGCATATTAACCATCCGATTACACTAGCCGATGTTTATAAAACAATCCCATGATTGACTCTCTCAGCCTCTCCCTCTCTTTCTATCAAATTCCGACGAAAGATTTCCAAAATGTAAATATCATAAATATAAGCTGTTCACTCATTCCGGCGAAGAAGCGATACATCTGGTCCTAAATAAATATGGAACGCCTGCCTCCAAATCGAATGGGCAATATAATTCGGAATGGGTATGCAGTACGAATGGTCACGGCCATGGTCTAGAGGGGAAATCTCTAGTAAACGTTGTTTCTTTCGTTTTGAATTCAATTTCAATTTCGTTTTCGATGGTAGTAAAATTTGTCGGAATCATTTCCGATTGATTGTGTGTTGGCATGCATTCGAAAGTACTCAGCGATCGGTGTGATCTGACCCAAAAAAGAAGACCGCGTTGCCAGATGATCAAAATCGGTGCATTTCTTACTTGCTGTACGAAACAAGCAAATTGCTGTTGAGTGCTCATTTCATTTCATCCCAAAATCTAGAGTAGGTCAAGACTTGCTCGCTCCTCACCTGAAACGTGTTTGAATCACAAATTATTGAATTGAAAGTGAAGAAAATTACAATTTTACTTTCTGTACGTGGTGGCGTTGATTTAGGAAAGGTTGGCCAATTTTATTGCAATTTTCTCAATTTTACCGAGGAATTGCGTCAGCCACATACATAATTAAAGGCACAAAGAACATACATAATATCTCTGAACCTGTACCTCCAGCGGTTATGGTGAACAATGGCCTCCATGTCGGGCCACTAAAGTGACGGATTTCGTTTCACCTTGAAAGAAACGACTCAAAAGCCCAGCGAGAGCCAGAGAGAAAGAGACTCACCTGGCTTATGCAATGTTGTAGCTTTAAAAGCAATTTTAACGAATGTACATTCACGGTAATTTATGGATAATTGATGAACAACGCCCGGATAATGAGGCCTGTATATCAAGAATTCTGTGTTGCTGCTGTAACTGCTTGATTCGAAATTAAATTGCTAAAGATGTTGTACGTATAAATAACTGCAAGATATTTTAAATTTTTTGTTTTTTTTTTCGTTTCACATTAGACCACCTGCAGCGGTTGGGAATTTCTACAAGTGACTTTCTTGAGAGGGGTGAGATTGAGGGGACTTTCAATCTGTCACGGGGATGATATCGAGGCGGAGACATGGCTGTAATTTGAATTTAAAGATTGGCCACTGCGCAGTGGGGAAGGAAATTACTTTAGGTGACGTTAACATGGTAAAATTGAGGTAGGAATCTTCTCACTTCACTGCCAGCTGACGCTAAATGTGTCGCATTTCTTGATTGCTGTGCAAACAATGCAAGTCTCACAAGATGACTGAGGAGGATGCGTCGTCGAAATAAAAAGCATGTTCAAGAGACTGTAAAAACAATCGGCTATGTTCCTAAGTGAAATCTGAAATTAAAAACTTCTATGTCGGAGACCACAACTTACCTCTAGATGTTAAAGGTTAAATGGAAAATAGCCGAAAATGTACATCGGACAAGTTATGGTCATCTGTGATTGTTCAAAAGCTAAAACGATTTGATCCATAAGGCAGTGCGCACGGTTTTAGATGTATTGACAAAAGTAGTTGTATCTAAGTCGCCCCAGCGTAGGACGGCTGCAAAGAAGGCGGAAGATTGTTTCCGGGTTTAAAGGAATAAGTTTGGTGAGATATTAACTTTCGTGCTTGGACATAAGTAAAAAGGCCAAATCAAGCATTCCTAAATGGAGGTGAGTTGTGTGAAAGTTGCAATAATCAATTAAGCCTCGATCACAAAAAGTAGTCTGCACTCAGACAGTCACATTTAACAGCTGATGAAAATGAATGAATGATGGAATGAAAAAATGACAGCTGAAGGAGGGAGAGGAAATTGCTTTTTTCTCCTTTTTTGATGACTTTTGTGGCAATAATAGTAAGAGAGACATTAACTCACAGGGACCTTGTGTTTTGTTTTTTGATCCACAGGCGAAGCAATTTCCGAATAATAATAATAATAATAATTGTTGGCGCTACAGTCCAAAGGGGGACCAGGGCCTAGCTTGCTCATCAACTACTCGTGTTGTGCGTGCTACTGTTCTCTCACGAGTAGAAGGGACCTTCAGTTTTTTGCCGACTCCGAACGGCGAAATTTGAGCTTTCTTAGACAGTGATTACTCTTTGAGTGTTGTCAGCAGCTCGAAAGAGGTGGTGCCGTGAAATATTAGAAAAATTGGTGTTGAACTGGGAGTCGAACCTAGACCCTTCGGCGTGTGAGCGTCGCACTCTACCCACTACGCCACGGCGACCACCGGCAATTTCCGAATGCAACGGTTTTATTTTGGAAAGTGTTTTAAAGACAGTGTTTTCTTTTGATTGCCTAAGCTCCTTATTATTTTTAGTAATAAATAAAAAAACTAGCGGCTCATTACACCCTAAAGGAATCGAAGCATACATTTTTCACTAATTATTTATGTTTCGCATAACCATTACTTTAATGCCAACTCCTTTTTTGGGAAAACTCGATGAATAAGGTACTGTGAGAAACGTGCCAGAAAGTATGTCATTTAATAAGGTTCCTGTTCATTTCGGTGACATTTTCCATTGCGGCGCAGTTCCATTAAAGATTCATTTATTAAGTTCGTGCAACTTACATGCAAGGCACGTATTGAATTAAAAAGCTATAAGTATGAAATTGGCACAGATAAAGTTTTCTGTACATAGGAACTACACTTGACATTGTTAAAAATTGCATTCATTCATTTGAATAAGTCTGCTGCTCGTTCTTTGTATAAAATTATCTGTTAAACGTTCTCATCGGAATAAATAAATGTTATGTTTACAAGAATCAACTACTCATTCGATTCTTCGTTTTTGAAAATTTATCTGCGTTCTTATTTTTCATCCCAAGTTCATTACCGAGTGTAGAGAGAACACACACCTGTTGTGTCCTGCCTTTGGCTAAAAGTATAATTTCCCCTTGTAGCTGCTGAAGGGGAGTAGCTTAATAAGCACACGCCATCGAAATGCCTCCACCTACTCCTCCTGATGAAATCGTATGCGCACAAGTACTAAAGACTGAATAGGACTGAATGTGCTTTGCGATCAGCAGCGATCTCATTTAACTCAAATATACCACCAACTGCGTGTGGTGTCTATTTTAAGGTTCCACCTTAATTGTGTTTTCATTTCGATTTAGATAAAATAAATTGCCGTGCTGTATTTCTTATCGATGCGGTTATCTTTAGTGGACCTCTGTGGGCGTCTGTTTGAGTGGATTAATTAGAAAAACATCTAATTACCATTTCTGCCGTAAACTCTTCAAATATTGATGTCACACTAATCAAATGCGATGACTATTTCATAAAACCTGCGAAATAAATTCCGCACGTATCTTATCTTATTTCCTCTCAACCACGTAGCGAGGTTTAGTGGTGTCGCGTCTATTTTATTAATTCCATATTAATATCATTTTTACAATCATTAAGCCGCAAAAGCTTTTGCCAATCAATTTATATTGATATGATTAAATTTTGGGATTTCATGTCCACTTAATGGAGGGTTCCTGCCATGAGTTGCATTTCTAATATCTCGGTTTGGCGGACTATTTCAATTTCCGGAACAATGATATGTGATCGGCAATGAAGAGTTGTATGTATACAGCAAAAGACCGTCTTCATATTGTAATGTCAAATGGGTGAGGGTAGGGGGAGTCGTAAATAACATATAAATGCTCTCAAGCTCATCCATAGCTGTGACGGAGAAATGAACAAGTGAAGCCAAATTACTTATTTCTTCGCCGAAAATCACAGTGAGGAATTCGAAATAAAAAAATCGAAACGAATTTATAATAACTGAAGGTCTATGAAGAACATTTCCCTTTTGAAGAGCAATTATTATTTCCGTCTTTTCAGTGTTGTCCTCAATGAATTGTGAAGCGAATTTTTAAAAGTTTATTAAGTAATTTTTTGAAGAAATTGTGTGGCATCCCGCCGACGCTGTTTTTCAAAACTTAATATGACGATGTAAACGTAAGCCACTCTTACGTGCATGGTTTTGCATTAGAATTCGGAGAAAGAAACGGGTTAAAACTGTCTTATGTTCTACATTTCGAGTGCCCAGTTGTCGCATTAGTGCTAGTTATCGATGCAAACCACATCTTACAAACCTCAGAAAACGGTGTGTGATACTTTATTGTGTGCCACTTAATCAACGTTCCATATACAGTTACCAAAAGACTGGAATGTTCACGCATCAAACAGGATATCTTACAATTGATTTTTTGAGACGTGTACTACCTCAGATGTGGCCGCCGTGGCGTAGTGGGTAGAGTGCGACGCTCACACGCCGAAGGGTCTAGGTTCGATTCCCGGCTGAACACCTCGAATTTTTCACGGCACCACCTTTTTCAAGCTGCCGACAACACTTAAAGAGTAATAACAGTTTAAGAAAGCTTCTCAAACTTCGCCGTTTGGAGACGGCCAAAATCTGTAGGTCCATTCTACTCGTGAGAGAACAGTAGCGCGCGCAACACGAGTAGTTGATGATAGGCCCTATTATTACTACCTCAGTTCCATTTCAATAGATCATTCTGAATTGGGATAGTGTTTTGATCAGAATTTTATCCGCCATGGTTGTACATTTTGGAACATTAAATATCGACCGTAAATAGCGCCATCTTCCGCGTCCTCTAGATCACATCTATATACATCTTCTTGCAAGCTTCAATCAAAATCTACGTTTAATTATATTTTTAATTTTATATGTCCCGAATGTAACCGAGCCATTACAAATAAAAACCCACAACATAGAAGTAAAAATAAGATCACGAGCCCAAGTCCTAAAGGTAATTTCAAAAACCGTTTAAGCCCTTGAATTATATTCCTCGTATTAAATCAGATCACATCGTTTGGTCTGTTTAATTCAGATGCATGGATTCATAAATATATTTTTGTGTGTCAATGTAACCATCAAAGAAATAGTTTTCATTGATCGGCACAGCCGGCGGCGATTCAGGCATAACTATAACTAATATCCAATGCTAAACTGGCTCTAACTGACTTTTCTTGCCTTTTATCGATTTGTAAATTTAAATATTGTTGAGAGATCTCCGGCGCCTATAAATAAATATTCATTCGCAAAATATTTAAGTTTCACAAAACTTGCAGCTGATAAATGTGAGAATTTTCGGGTGCTAATAAATTGTTAGCACTCAATTTAGTTTATAGCGACGCATGTACGTTTTTATGTTGTTCACTTCGAAATCAATTACCGGTGTGCTTGAAGTTTGTTCTTGTAAGATAATTCTATGGCAATGGACGATGCAAGCATATACATGTCAAATGCATATGTTCGGTATACAAAATTCTGTATTGTGAGATAAAATACCAAAGAGGTAATGTTTTGATGAAATGTTCTCCAAAGTTTGTGGGTTAAGTATACAGTGATTTGATATCGTCTTATAAATGAATTTCATTTGCAAAAACTGCTACAGGCGCCTTGGGTAAGTGCGTTGGCCCACACGCAGGAAACCACAGGAGCTATTTCCTTTTCCAGTTATTGACAAAACTCAAAAAGAACTAAGAGGCTAGAAGAAAAAGGTTTCAGGAATCTTGAAATTTTCTACATAAGTGGTAAAAAATATACGCACAGTGTGTAAATTTATTTCTTTATTTTTAATTTTTTTTAAATAAAAAAAATGTTTATTTTTCTAAATTTTAAATATTTTTTTTTATATTTTGTCAGAAACTAAACTGTATTTTATACAAGGGAACGCGGGTAACAAGTCAACACTCACTTCCTTTAGCAACAAACACAGCATAGCATATTATGGTTAGAATAACTAACAAATTATTAATCGCATAATCAAATTTTTCATACGCAAATATGCATACTGACATAATGCTCTGCCCCCACTGCACCCCAAAAGTCACGACGCGTAAACAAAAAAAGAGTATCACAAAATAAACATATTCACAAACCATAGCAGTAAACATGTTCAAAATTTGCAATCCTTTTTAATCATAACAAAATTCAATGGCCATTCCTCTATAAACAGGAAATGAAGAAAAAAATACTTTTAGACAACGTGGCGAAAAAAACTGCAGAAGAATTCCTTGCTTTTTTTTTGTTCTTCCTTGGTTTGTTATATGAAAGAGTGGTGTGTATGAGTGTATCTGTCATTGGCAAGGTGCTATCTGTCATTTATATGTTTACCGAAGCAAAGAATTTTATTGTAAAAAGTAAGAGTTGGAAGCACTGATTTGGCAAAACAGAAACAAATTTATGTAACACCAGATTTTTGGTAGCATTTATTGCTTTCAAAGACGGGGAAATAGAATTGGACCCAAATAAAAACAAACAAAAATGCTTATAATAAAGTTCGTTTTTAGAGAATCCACACCCTTTTAAGTATTCACACTTCCATCAGCGTTTCAGTAAAATTAATTTGTTGTAATGTTTTATTTTTAAAGCCGTCGTAACGTCATAATTAAAACTTCCTTTTCATAGGATGAACATCGCCTACGAACCGACTTTGTCCTTAAATGATTCCTGCCATCGCACCACTGCCCACATTCTAAATATAAAAAGGTCCTTTTTGTCGAAATAAAGCCGTAATCAGGTGAAAATGTTATGACTTTCTAAATGGCAGGGTTAAGATCAGAATTTCTCAGTTACGCAGTAATCACTTTTAAACTCACTGAACTTAGGAGGAGAAAATAATGGCAAGCAATTTCCTATTGGCTTTAAAATTTCACTTTTTTTCAAAATGTATCGTGTAATTCACAAAAAATATTGAATGGCAACACGGGAATGCAATTTATGAGAAAATAAGTATTTTAAAACAGTCATGTTACACAGACTGTAAAGGCTATGTTCTGGGTTTAAGAAATTATAAGACATGTTTCGAAGTAGAAAAATAAAATAAGAAACAATATAAATTTTACTTACATTTGAAGAAAATGTCATACGCGCAATTGTTAAGTAATAATCCAAAAAAGCAGTTTCAGAACAACAAAAAAATGTCGACAATGTTGCAAAACTATATATCTCCTTTCTTTCTTCAATTTTCAATATACAACGTATAGAATACGCTTTGTTTTGTATGGGTGTGTATAAAAATGAGAAAAAAATTAAGTACAGCAGTACAGTCGAGGTTTAAGTAATTTCTTTTGTGTTAAACAAATCGTATTTAAGTTTCGCTTTCGCTTTATGTATCACTTGTATCTATTTTCTGTTGCACTTTGAATGACAGATTGCATCGATCACATTCACATATGTAGATTTAAGATTTTTTTTATCCATTAATTTACTTTATTACATACATTTTGTATGGAAATAAAATAATGCTGACACTAGAGAAATGAAATAGAAAACATGGGAAAAGATGAAATTTAAGTAACTCACTTTACACTTAAAAAAAAAAAAACATATTGTTAAGCGTGGTTTTGTCAACAAAATTCGTTAAAAGATACAACAATACACAACAGCATCGATTGCATCTGGGTGTTTCGGTTTTTGCGTGTGTGTCGCGCGGCGCAATGTAAACGTGTTGCGCGCCGGGAAAGTCGGAAGTATTTAGCGTGAGAATTTAAAAACAAAATACAATTTACACTTGTATGATGAGTTTCCTGTTAAATTTCGTAGATTTGTCGATGTGTGTGCGCGTGCTGTGGGACTTGCATTCAAATGGCAGATATTTAGTTTTTTGTGCATGCAGCTCACATTCAGTAGGGAAATAAGATTAAGTACTTCCATGGCTGGCTTAAGAGAAAGAGAAAGAGAGAGGGAGAGCGAGAGGTGCAGGTGGTATCGAATTCGAAAGATACCGTGAAAGTGAAAATAAATCTTGAGATAAAAGTTCAACGACGATACAGACGACAAAATGTTAGTATTTACATACAAGAAAAGAACAAATGCAACTATCTCTCCGGATTTTGTTGCGTTTGTCCGCGACTTCAATCAAACTTTATAACAAACGGAAGCTATCACTAAAGTATCAAACGGGCAGCGAAGGCCCAAAGATTGGTTGAGCGCGGGAAAAATGCAACAAACGGACTGTTGCATATCTTTTCACCTTTCAAATAAGGCACCATAGTTCCAATAGTATTACCAACGTACTGTTTTCGTTGGCTGTCTAGCGACCGCTTCGCTTATAGTGCACAGATCGCACTGAAATGATAACTAAACAGCAGGACGGCTAGCAACCACCACCTTCGTGCCGCTGCCGCTAATTTGATGCTGGATGTGATTGCAGCAAGAGTAAAAATATCTGCAGCTATCTAAAGAGATGATATTTGACGATGGCTTAGTCGCCACTATACACACTTTACAGTTACCGCCTGCACAAGAGACAAGCAGACAGACAGAGAGACACTCGAAGGCACTCAGACAACACTATCATTCTTGTAATCGAATTAACTGGGGAACATTGCATTTGTTTATTTAATTTAATTATATTGCAACAGTTGTTCTGTAATTCCCTCAGATCACATCAACCGGGCGATTAGGAGGTCAGGCGAATGGGGCAGACACAAACGGAGATCGTCTTCACTTCTTTTGCTGTATGCGATATTCATTGCATGTGTTTGCGATTTTCCTTGATGGAGAACACTTTTGCATATTTTCATTTTTTTTCTTTAATTCCCGCACAACACACTGAAGGGATATCCGAAAGGGAGAGAAGAAAGATCAACTGTGGACATATCACACAAACAAAGCGTATCTCTGAGGGGTCATAAAAAGAACATACGAGGCGAAGAGAACACACTCTAATTGTGCATACAAGACGGCAGCGGACTCCCGGCAGGTAAAAACGACGACGGACGAGACACACACGCATCAGTGCAATCACCACACCACACCACACCACTGGGCTCGACAGATAAGTGACAAAATTTGGTGTATGGAAGTATCTTTTTCCGAAATTCCGTTGAGAAAACGCGCGCTTTTCATTCACAAAAGTGCCGCGCGATACGAGTTTCTTAATCGTGAGAGTAACATTACACAGTGCACACACTCGGAAAGAAAATGAAACATACAAAAAGCAAGACAAAATATATCCAAATTCAATGAACAAATTCACACTTCTCGTGAGGTACAGAAATTGCCTGTGATAGAAAGATGCTTACTTGTTGCTTCTTATTTAAGGACTAAACAGAAAATTTCCGAAACGAATGTATTTGAAGAGTGTATCCCCACTACACAGCAATCAATGAAATACGAAAAAAGCAGAAAAAAACCGTCGACGACTACGACGACACGAATCCGAAGCGAATTTATGAAATAAACTCAAAGCACGCTGTCGGTGGAAGCACACTCTCCGCCACACTCCACACACCATGAGTAGCAGCGGAACAAGCAACATTCATCACATCCCATCCCGTCTCGAACGTTATGTTGTAGGTCGTTTTGTTTTTTGTTTTTTGTCTTAACTGTGTGCATTCGTGGTCGTCTTAATCTTTGACGTACATAGATTCGCATTGGGTTGGTGGACTGGCAACTCTAGACATTTTCAACTACGGCCGTTGCTGCCATGTGTCGGCAACATGTTGCGCATCAAAGTCAAACATTGAAGAGATACAATTAAATTGACAATCTCACTCTAGGTTGAGTGGAAGCAACAGGAGAAGATCTTGTGCGTTTGTTTTGTGCCGAGTACAATTCTCCCGCTATTTCTCTTCGAAGCATTAAGAGAACTACTCAAAGTGAACTCTTACACGGATGCACAGGTAAATACACGGAATAAGACAGGTCCAAGTGGCTGCAATCGGACAAGTGAATGGATGGAGGTATGGAAGGTGGTGATTTTTTTTGTTAATGTTAATGAGGCTGTTAATCACTTTCAGCTGCAGAGTTGCCAGATTGAGAATAAATTCAGATGTTTATTTCAGAAATTGCTGCATTTGCGGTCAAATTCAATTTCTATGTCGACATTTAAAATTATTAAATTCAAAATTCAGAGATTTTATTTTTTTTTTTGGAAAAAAAAATATTGTTAAAGAAGCCGTTAAATTCGACAAAGACATATTCGACAGTACCTAAGATAAGATTGCTAATCTGAGTAATCAGTAATAAAAAAGTGACAAATTCTAGACATGTGCGGTTTTGTTAAGTTAGGTTAGGGAAACTTTAGAGGGGCATGAATATGTGCGTGAGAAGAAGGGCGAATGTGCATATTTTTAAGCAATGATTCATTTAAGTGGAACTCAGTGGCGCCTCATAGCAACCGTTCCAGATAACGCCAATAGGAACAACATGGTTTTGTTAATGTCTCAGCTGCATAAACAAGGAAATGTTTAATGATTCATTGTGAGAAGTAATAGATTGGGAGAGACTTACGCGAATTATTCTAAAGGATTGAAAATCTGTTATTTAATTTAATCTTTAAAAGATTTTTTAAAATAATTTCTGTTAGATTTAATTAGATTGATTGAGTACAAAAATTATAATGCACAGTATATTACCGTGTAATTTTTTTTATTAACTGTGTGCGACACTACGAGAACTTTAGAATCGTCTTTTTGCTGTCCATTCAGGGGAAAGTTCATTCTTATATTCTATTAAAATTTACTATCACAAGTAAAAACAGGTGAATCTAACGGACAGGCATAAATTTAAATTACTTTTATTCGAAGTTAACAAATGAAGAACTAGGAAGTTGATTCCCTTGCTTGCTTGCTTTTATTCGAAGTTTACAAATAAAGAACTAGGAAATTGGTTCCCCCTGGTCTGGAGAATCGCACAATAGCACGTGAAGAATTGTATATCAAACCCTCAAAGGACTTGCGAGTTCTAACAAGGACTTCCTATAACTTTTGCTACTACAAGAGTACGACTTGATTAATGGATTTTTGGCTTTTATGATTTTCGTTCGGAAATTGAGTAAAATAACGTTATTTCAAATGTCACTTGATTTGTTAGTTGTTGCGATATTGGCAGATGCGGTCGTTCAACATTGTTCATATCTAAAAGTTCCACTTGTGGTCTCTATTAAACACTTTTCGTTTTTACTTACTCATAATAGAACACTTAGGAAAGATAATAAGGGTCAGTGGGAAATATAAACTTCAGATATTCAACAGATGGTTTTAAATTTTGTGCCAAACTTATCCAGATGGGAATTTCAAATTTCAAGTAAATGATGAAATTAAAAATGTAATTCTATAACGGCTATACATACTAAGAGCACGCTGCTTTAAATAGTACTTCTAAGTACAAGGTGGAATTCAAGTAGAATACATTTTCGTAGTAGATTTCTTGCGTTGTCCCAGAGACTCCTATTCAGCGATTTTTGGAATGTGAACTGCGTATAGTATGACTTAACAACTCAAAACTGTATCTGTATCTAAAGACACCAGGAAGAAAAACCGTCAATTCGATTTCTTTTATTTTATTAAAGAAATCTTTCAAGATTGATTTTATTAGGAATTTGAACTAACCTGATGATTAACAATCATAGCTTCTTAAATCATCTACAGCTTCTCAAACTGTTTATAATAAAAAATAATCGAATCTGTTAAAATGAAAAACACAAATATATTCTTTTACAGGTAAGCAACGAAATAAAACCCATGGATGATCTTAGATGCCGACTTAGGCATGTTTGATGTTTTATGGCGTCTGAGCAAAGCCTAGATCTCCTCCACTCATGACAAAACAACCAAGCTAGGCAAAACAAGACCGTTTTAATTTCTTAGTCGATAATCGAGTCATCTTATCTCCCATTTCATAAGGAAATGCTCTCTCTTTCTAGGTTATAAACTTCAAGCTAGTCTGCTTAGATATTTTTGCAGAATGCTTGCTTGAATTGCTTATTAAAATCAAGAGGAGAGTTCGCCGAACCCTTTTTTCTCATTTTACAGCAGTCTCTAATTTTTCAAAGTGACACACGACATTAATCTGATCTTGAGGTTAGCCTGCATCACTGGGATTGTCCATTTACGCACGCAGTACAGTTTGGGCGTTTTTGCTTTGTTTAAAATATTGTCACCGGGTGAATATGTCGACCTAATTCAGTTATACCTTTTCTGATGACTTATAAAAAATATGTTATGCAGTGATATGGTGTTTTTTTCCTTAACTCTTCTCGTTCTCCTGGGGATTTTTTTTTCGAAAATGTAAATGAATTAACTACCACAATCTTTTATAACCGCTCGTAGTTTAGGTGACTAAGGCCACATACATAGATGATCGTAAATACCTCTGACGTCAAAGCAGCAGACAATTATCCAGTGACTGGTTTAAACTGTAGCAAACCAACTGGATTCGGAACTTTATAAATGGATGTGCACATTCAAGGCAAAGCAATATGTATCAACGAAGAGCGATGAAACCAATTACTAGGAATTGCAGGCGAACCATAAACAACTACAAATACGTCACTGAATCAGTTTTGCTATGTCATGGTGTTAAAGTTCAAGCGAAACCGGGCCCCCTGTTCTGGGGTATGGTATGATCTGTCGAAGGAATTCCCGAACGGAAGTGAAACGATCATGAAAAATCCACGAAGCTTACTCATCCATTAAAGGAGATCAGGGATCACGTGAGGCAGATGCGCATGAATAGTTTTTTTTTTTGAAGAATTTTGCCTTCTCTTTATGTTGCAGACGGGTCAGTCTTTACCGAGAAATCTAACTTTGAGTCTTACGATTGGTTGGTTGAAAGGATGCGGGATTAGAAAGGTATAAGGTATTTCCGCAGCAACACTTGCTCAAATCAGTCAGAACACTATTTCAATGAAAAATCCATTATTTAGAGGTCGTCACTCGTAGGAATGAGCTCTTTTGAAGTGTATTTGATTTTTATCTGGAAGAAAACAACACTCAAACCGAAGTAATCATTATGATAGCTTTCAAATAAGCAAAGAGAGAGATAAAGAGTAAGAAATAGAAGTGGAAAGAGAAATGCGCGTCGTCATCTCTAAAAAATCAAACATTCCGCTGAGGTTATGGAAACGTTTAAGGGTGTGTCTCAAAGGTATCTGTCTTACCTTGGTTAACGAGAAATTTCGCAATACTTCAGTAACTTTCCCTCATTCTGCATAACGCTGCGTCAGACATAGAGAATGATGAGCAATATCTAAGTGCTTTTAAAGGCCTCTTTTTCCTAAAAGGTTATCCATTTTTGACTGATCAAAGATATTAGATTTCTTTGTAGTTTTTACGTAAATTTATTCTTCTTCTTATTTAAAATAACAATTCTTGCTGTAAGTTGTTTAATTGTTTTTTTTTTCAATTTCACGAGGAGCCTTAATTGGTTAACGGTGGGCTATCCGAAAATGTGTGGATTTCCGGGAATATAAAAACTATGTTCTTAAAAGTTGTTCGATGTTGTCAAAAATTTATTGATTCAGCGTGTGTTTTATTTTCACACGTAGCCTTTAAATATTGTAGCTACTAGAGGAAATGAACAGTAAGTTGAATAATAAAAGTTTTTTTAACCATTGACCGAGAAGAATTTTAACTGTTTTTTTCAGTTCAATCAATATGGTTTGCAGATTTTTTTTACAATGCAAATTAAACGCAAAACCGCAACGAATGGAGCGTAGACAATAAACTTGAATGTAAACCACATCAAAAATTGGTTTTAAATTTTATTACTTGGTCTGTCGTTACCCTTGTGAACTGCTTTTAAGAAAAAAATAAAAACTACACTGAGAGTTGTTGTAACTGTGTTTTAAAATAAATGATATTTGTGTCTTAAGCTGGTTTCAGTGTTATTTATGAAAGTGCTGTGTTTAGGGGGTTTTGCAATGACCAGATGCTTACAATCGATAGACTGTACAGGTTTTGCAACGGCAGAATACATGCGAGTCGCTGTTCAGATTTTTGGAACTTCATTGTGTTACGAAAATGTTTATTTCTTTAAACGCTTTTATTTTAACTGTTTTAATTTCAGCTAAATGTATGCCGTTTTTGTTGAACTTTTCTCTTAAGCTTAAGATTGTGATATGTAATTGACGAATTGAAATTTTGTGGTAATTTGTACTCAATGTAATGACATGCAAACACGATATGCGCAGATTTTCATATCCTAAAAATATGCTTAATTTTAATTAAAATCCATATTTAGAAAGTTTCTTGAGCCAACAATCATCAAGGCTCACAAACATTTAAGGTGAACTTCAATTTTGCGGGCTGCGTAAATTGCGCATTAAATTTGTATAATTTGCCAGAACACTCGTTTCGTACATTTGTTCACAATTCAGCTACATAGCATATTTATTTTGCTTGTGAGAGGCATAAAAGTTGGACGTGTTTTGCGTGTTTGGCGATTTTGGCTTTGGCTCTAATAAGCTCTTCCATTAGAACAACGGGACATTGATGTCGATGTCATAACCATATACCCATGATCTGACACCAGTTGTGACCACTTTAAGCAAATGAAAAGACCCGTGCGAACACGCCTTTGAAGTTTGCGTTTAACTCTAATAAGTTTTAGCCTTAGATTGAATGCAAAAAAAAAAAAAAAATGTCTACCAATGTTGGTACATTACTGCCATCATTTAACATCAGTTAAAATAAATTTAAAAATAAATATTAAATAATAAACATAAACACATCTTCGTCTTGTGGCGCTACAGTCCGGGGTTGAGCTGGGTCTCAATCAACTTGTCTCTCCAGCTAGCACGATCTTTCGCTATCTGCCTCCAGTTGCGCACTCCAAGTTGATTGAGGTCCTTCTCCACTTGTGTGCGCCACCTTAGCCTAGGTCGTTCTCTGTTGCGTTGTCCCAATGGCTCACATTCGAAGACTTTCCGGGCCTGAGAAGTGGTGTCCATACGATTTACATGGGCTAGTCATTCTAAGCGTTGAATCCGAAGACGCTTGACCAGGCGCATGTCGCTGTACAACCCATAGAGTTCGTCGTTGAATCGTCTCTGTTAGATGCCATCAACGCAAACAGGAACAAAAATCGTACGCAAAACTTTCCTCTCGAAAAGACTGAGGGCTTCCTCATTCGCTTTTAGTAACGCTTACGTTTCTGCGCCTTTAAGTAGGACTGGGATAATAATATCAATAATAATTGTTGGCGCGACAGTCCACAGGGGGACCAGGGAGTAGCCTGCTCATCAACTACTCGTGTTGTGCGCGCTACTGTTCACGAGGAGAAAGGACCTACAGTTTTTTGCTAACTTCGAACGTCGAAGTTTGAAAAGCTTTCTTAGACAGTTATTACTCTTTAAGTGTTGTCAGCAGCTCGAAAGAGGTGGTGCCGTGAAAAATGAATGGTGTTCAGCTGGGAATAGAACCTAGCCCCATCGGCGTGTGAGCGTCGCACTCTACCCGTTACGCCACGGCGGCCACAAGGACTGGGATAATTAAGCTATTATATAAAGCGAGCTTTATCCTTTGAGAGAGGGCCATTTTACTCAATTGCCACTTGAGCCCAAAGAAACAGCGAATGACAAGAGTGATTCTGCGCTTGATTTCGGTACTGGTGTTGCTGTCCCTGTTTACCAAGGAGCTGAGGTAGACGAAGGCCTTGACTGCCTCGATCATGTACATATAATAAACATAAATTGAATGCCGAGGCTATTTGGCTATTTATAAACATAGTCGAACAGTAATTGAAGCAGGTTACGGGATGAATGGTACTGGAGTTTAACAAACAAAAATTCCGTGTATTCACAAGAATTAGTTATCGTTTATATCATACTTAAGGATCTCACCATAACCTCTTTGCCTGCGCACTTAAAGGATAAAGATTACACAAGACTTTGTTTCAGTTGATTATGCGAACTGTCTGAAATTTGTTACGGAATTATGTGCTTCTTTATTCGTTAAAAAGTCGGTGGTATATTTGCCGTTCTCTTCTGATTGTAAGGTTGCAGTCATCAAGGATCACTTGGGTAAATTCAATTATCAGTTGCCTTAATAATAATAATAATTGTTGGCGCTACAGTCCAAATGGGGGACTAAGGCCTAGCTTGTTCATCAACTGCTCTTGTTGTGCGCGCTACTGTTCTCTCACGAGTAGAAGGGACCTACAGTTTTTTGCCGACTCCGAACGGCGAAATTTGAGAAGCTTTCTTAGACAGTTATTACCCTTTGAGTGTTGTCAGCAGATCGAAAGAGGTGGTGCCGTGAAAAATTCGCAAAATCGTTGTTGAGCTGGGAATCGAACCTAGACCCTTTGGCGTGTGAGCGTCACACTCTACCCACTACGCCATGACGGCCATCAGTTGCCTTAATAATTAATTGTTAGCGTGACAGTCCACAGGGGGACCAGGGCCTAGCTTGCTCATCAACTACTCGTGTTGTGCGCGCTACTGTTTTCTCACGAGTAGAAGGGACCTAAAGTTTTTTTGCCGACTCCTAACGGCGAAGTTTGAGAAGCTTTCTTAGACAGTTATTAATCTTTGAGTGTTGTCAGCAGCTCGAAAGAGGTGGTGCCGTGAAAAATTGGTGTCGAGCTGGGAGTCGAACCTAGCCCCTTTGGCGTGTGAGCGTCACACTCTACCCACTACACCACGGCGGCCATTAGTTGCCTTACCTATACATAAACTAATCCAAGCAAGTTGCCGAAAACGAGTTATTCAGTGATTCAAGGCCTACAAAGGGCATGATGCTACTGATCTTAATCGGTCATTTAATTGAATAATTTTGTTCATTTCTGTAGTAGCTAAACGTGTAAGAAACCCAAATTGATTACTAGCAACAAGTGCGCGCAAGCATTCAAGACAAGAAAACATCGGCTCACCAAGAAGCTGTTTTAATTCCATTTGAAAGCAGTTTCTAATCTAACTAATTTAAGAGTCTTCAACTTTCTATTGTACAATCTTACTTTAAACAATCAATAAGGAGGAATACGAACACGGCGTGAAGTGATTTTTATAGATTTTTGTTTGTTTCGAATACATCCCTTTTGTTGTTTTTCTTTTGCTAGATCACCTTTCAAGCTTGTAACACAACGAACTTCGGTGTCATTTGTAACGACAAATTGCGCCTGCCAAGAATCATTGACCTAACTTGCGATTTCGACAAAACGTGTCTGACAATGTCGTGCAAGTGATATCAAAACAGATAACATGGTTCGTACCCATAGAAATATTGAAATAAAAACCCACGAGCGTGTGTCGCGTGAGTGAAGCAAATGGTGGCCCAAGTATAAACAATAGAGCACCAGGGAAGGAACGAAATGGAATAAAGTACGCCCCAAAGTGCAGTAATAAAATAAGACGCCTAATGAGTCGTAAATTGATCGGCGGTTTGTGGTGTGCTTGGGGATAGACATTGGGTAAAAAATACAAGTGACCCCACTGAGTAGTTGGTGAGTGTACTGACTTTTGGAATTGCTAGGCCAAACCTCAGCTCCCAACCAAATTATCTAAAAAACACTTTACTTTGTTGAAGTGCAGGTTTCCTCCATTCCGGGTGAAGGATCTCAAGAATACGTTTTTTGTATGAGGTCATCAAGTGGTTATTTATGAGGCTCTAGCCTCATCGGATTGCTGTGTAAGGTAGCAAATAACAAATAGTCTATTATTCAGGCTCAACTTAAACTTTGGAGAATGCAGTAGTTTTCTTTTTTCGTGCGAAAAAAGGCTTTATTCAAGCCTCTTCACTTGTTTTTCTACAGAACGTAGTCCCCTTATGACTACTTGTAACGATAACCAAATCTAGGCATTTTATAAATCTGACATTTGACATTCTTCTTGACAGCTCCCCGCTTGATCATAGCTTTTGCTGGGTTACTTGTAGAAATGGGTGTACATATGTGTTGACACTACAAATGCGTTAACTTTTACTTTAATTTGAAATTTGCTCTGTTTTCCCGCCAACAAGGTTTGTCACTTGCACAAACGTTTACATAACTCCCGATGCCGACAAATAGAAAGTTCACACAGCCTGCCTCCATCCTACCCACATTCCACCTCCATTTAGTGGCCGATTTGATCTACATCCGTCAACTGAAACTGAATCACCCGAAAGGAATTGTACAGCCGCAAGTAGTTGCTGGCAATAATTTTCCACTTTTGTAATTACAAATAAAATCTGATTGCGGCGATTACTTGTTGAGTGGTAAAGACCTTGCTGGGTAAAGGTGTTCCGCGAACCGCTCGCCGCTGGCTAGTTCCACTTTTCATCGGAAGCAAATTTTCCGTTCTTAGAGAAAGAGAGAGGGAGAATTGTTTGCCGAACCAGAATACTCCCCATCCACACCCACTGCAAGTGTACGAGAGAACACACAAGCTGAATGTCGGGTGGTTGGTTGGTCGGGCAGTCGGGTTAGCATGCACGAACGGTTAGTTAATTGAATAATGGTAACGAAATGACATTTGTAATGCAGTCACCGCGCCAGCAACCACGTGAAGCTGTTTTGTTGATGTTGTTTCTTAGCAATCTGGGGATTGTCTTAGACTAGTAGACTGGATTCGCTTTTCAATGACCATGTACGGATGGAAAATTACGTAGCTATCAACTGGAGGCATGATGACCCCCTCTTTCCCAGCGCAGAAACACAGGCGCACACTTTGTTGTCTTATGGAAGAGTTTGACTTTGCGTAACTCTATTGGAAGCTTATATATACTATAGTTTACGAGACGAGAATTACGAGATCGGTAAAAGTTGTGTGACTGAAGTCCGTCTCAGGGTTGATTTTTCTTTTGAATTTTTTAATCCTTATGCTGTTTGAGAAGGTATAATCGCCAATGATGTTGGTTAACAATCTTTGCTGTTTCCCGGCAATTTCTTAGTCCCTTAAAACTAACATCACAAGATTATATAATATTTTAATGTGAACTAAAAATTCTACAGAATCTAAGGCTATAGAGAGTACGTCCATGAAATAGGGCTTAGTATTGCTTACTTAAATAATAATAGGTCTTGATAATTTTTAAGAAACGCTGACGGATAAATCTTTTCTAAAAAACCTGTTGATTGAAGGGATAAAAGGTTACTACTGATAAAAGGTATTACTGCCAGCATAAGGTGTCTTAATTTTTCTACAGATTTCTATTTAAGAACTTTTCACCAGAGAAGAATTATATCTGGTATTAAACCATTCAAAGAAAAAGTGCTCTTAAGTTGTAAACTTCACATCCAGGCAGTCCTACTTTGCACTTAATTTTGTAAAGATAAAAGGCAGTGAAAAGGATGTACACTTCACTTTTGAGTGTTTGGTTTGATCTTTTCAACAACATTCAATACCGCTGCGAAATTCTCATTTTCACACAATCTTTGTTCGAATTATTTGATCAATGTGAACCTAGGCCACCTTTTAGACAAGTACATCTACCGTGAGGAGTCTTGTTCACTTGAAAGTGGAGGGGACCTGGAGTTTAAGAAGCATGTCCGAGACAGTTAACACTCTCTGTTCATCGTCAGCGTTTTAAGGTGAAGATGTAGAATACACAGGGGATTGCATTTTCAGTTAGGAAGATGTAGAATACACAGGGGATTGCATTTTCAGTTAAGGGTCTAAAGCAAAATCTTTGTATCCTGGAGACTGGATATCTTAATGAACAAATTCTTAAAACAGATGTAAAATAGTCATCTTAGGTAGGTTTTCTTTAGAAATTCAAAGCAAAATATTCAGTTCAAATTGCGCTTATTTAATACTTAAGCCAAACAGCTAGGTACGTACAGTATATATGCATGATTGAGATTCAGAAGGAGAGTATGTGGCCGCCACGGCATAGTGCCTACAGAACGACACAAAAGACGCCGTAGATCCACGTTGGTTTCCTGGACTGAACACCTTGCATTTTTCACAGCACCACCCCCTCGAGCTGCTGACAACACTCACAGAGTTATAATTGTCTATGAACAAACTTCTCAACCTTCCTCATTCGCAGTCATCCTCTCTACTCTAAGGAAACAGTAACACACACAAAACGAGTAGTTGATGAGGAAGCTAGTCCCAAAGCCTTTTGTGGACTGTCGCGCCATCCAATATATGAAAAATAAAAAAAACATTTTTTAAGGTTCTCAATCATATGACCTGAAGATGTCTGGTAAGACACAGGCATAACGGTTTACTTTCCTTTCAAAACTTCTTGTTAACGTGAACGTTGACGTACATACGTATAAAAGTAGTTGTATTTAATTTATTTGAGTGAATAGGATTTAAGAACTTTTGCGGAAAATTAGTAATCTTCTTGTAAACTTATTTATGGAGCCCCACCATATATTGATTTATTTTACAAGTTCTTCAAAAGAATGTCAACTCTCATCGCTAAACTGTCGCAAAATACAACTCCATCTCGGAACTAACGCGTCTAGCCCCATTGCACGTAACCAGGAAATGTGATTAGAAATTTCGATCTTGAGGACGCATATACATGAATTTGGTGATTTTTTTTTTGACATTCTCACTTGCATGAGTACAGGAAGGCCTTGTAACAATTCAAAAAATGAAATACATTCCAATTAAGTGTTCCCACTTGTGGTGTCAATAAACTAAATTTGGGCCGTCGCCTCTGTCTTCCTCGCCGCCCTTCATTGCAATTGAGACCACAAAAGTGAGTACACACACTCAAACGCGCACTTAAACACACACACGCACATGTACTTTTCGCCGTCCTTTTAGGTTTATAGGGTGTATAGGAGACCAATTGAAATTCAAATTATCCACCATTCGGCAGACACCATAGTTGTCAAAATCCACAACAACTTACCTTAAGCGCTTTCAATTTACCTCCGCCGAATAATTTGGAATTTCGTCTCGTCCGCTACGTTGGGGTCAACAAAATTTAACCAGTCAGAGTTATTTGTATCAGTGAGATACGCAGACGAAGAACAAAAACAGAATTGAAAACAAATAAATGAATTTACGTGAGTGCGAACTGCGACTTAACATTGACTGAGACGGGGGAATAGTTCAGATCCTCTCTGCATGACTTAATTTTCTCCATTTTGTATGAATTTTTGTAAGATCTTTATTTGTTCGGTGGCGGTCGAGATGCATAGACACGCGTATCCACTTGCTCGGAGTTCCCTTTTATCCCAAGGGCTTGCGCATTCACAAACACAAATTTACCACACAACCGACTCACGATGTGCACGAAATTACACGCACTGCTCACTGTTTAATGGGCGGCCATTAAGAGCGATCGTTAAAGAACGTTATAACAACAACTCAGCTAATTTTTCGGTTAACTGCTTCTTGGACAAAAATTCAATACTGACGTTATTTGAGACCTGTCATACGCATTTGAGACCCCAAAAGAATTTGGCGCACAAGACTTGTGTATTTGAAACTCCAGACAAACTACACGAAACGGGCTAACGACGGAAAGCGGATCAGAACATGTTCAGTATACTCTCCGTTTTTTGGTCACACGATAATTTCGTTCAAAAGAAGACAAACCGAAAGAAAAAAAACGAGACAAGAGCAATAAATCTGTAGTGCTGCGAGTGTTGCGTACTGACAGCGATTCTCGATTTATCGACTTGAAGTCTAGGAAATCACGAATTTGGGACCGCTTCCGAATTGAGTTTCGTTTTATTTTGTGTTCGTTTTTTGAGTATCGATGTGTGCATGGCGAACAACCGAATGCGAAGAACTGAAGGCAAAGAGACGCGCTTAAGGCCCAGCCCATGAATGCATAAACAAACCCCGACTTAATGTGAATCAGTAGTATATGTGTGGGGCTTCCATGCGGAGTCTGATTCATAAATTGAATATATCCCCCCATTGAGTAATTTAAATTGTGCGTAACACAAGTGCGTTAGTTTGTGGTTTTACTTTGGACTACACTCCCACAGAGTGGATAAGTGGTGTGATCTCGAAGCGTCACTCAATGAGACTCTTATATCGCAGCTACTTGGTTTTAATTTCGTAATCTACAACATATGTGTGCTTTTCAGGATTTTTAGTAGGAGAAAACAAACACCCAGTTGAAAAGAAGTTCAACCAAATGATAGATAATCACAATATATAACAGAAAAAACTCTCAGTCGTTCAATGAAGTGCTTTGAGCTAAAATGTATTGACCACATATTCAGTTTCAAGCAAGCAAGGTGTGTTTTCTTTAAAAAACTTGGTTGTGCTACACACTCTTCACACCGTTAGTTGCGTGCACAGAAATGATTGTGTGAAATTGATTATCAGTTTTTATTTATTTTTTTAATTTTAAAATGTCAAACTCTTGAGATGTGAATCGAAAATATGTTAAACTTGAGATCACAATGTGTTTTTTTTTGTAAGAGATTTGCTTTTTGGAAAGATGTTTCATTTACGAAAGGCGATTTAGGAGAAATTGTATTTAGGAAAAGGATATTATACATTGAATCGCAGTCAACAACTTTATCTGGTGGCGAATTCAACTTAAAGGAAGTTGTTCTATGGGAAGCATGAATGTATAAAGGATAAACATTCATGCGGCGAATTCTAAATATGAAATGCTACTGAGAATTCCATAGAATATAAAATGTATCATTTACAGAACGGTGCATATAAACTAATTATAACTTGAAGTCACTTTTAAAATCTAAAAACGTGTGGGTTGCTTAACATATGCAAACGTAAAACAAAACGTTAACGTAGGCCTTTAAACTTAGTAGGTAGCGTTGTAAAACTTCTAATAAAAAAATATATTCGGTTGGAAATACACCTATATTCCTTTGTAGATCCTAAATATTAATATTTTTAACATTTAAAACTTTTTTCTCTGTACTTTTGTACAAGAATTAGTCAACAAGTCATTAGGCGCATTCAACATTTGAAAAACGGAAAATTTTAAGGAACCACTTGAATGTATTGTAGAAATTTAAAGTTTGTACGAAATCAATAGATAAGTTTAATTCAAACGTTCAATTGGACCATTGACCGTTTCTGTTAATATTTCGGAATTTATTTTGTACAACAAACAACCTATAAAGAAGATAAACTGTTAAATTTCTGTCTATATATGTATGTATACGATCTTTTATACTTGGTTTTTTGTATGCATTTTTTTCCATTTATAATGGTTTTTAATTTAGACAAAAATACTTAAACCAGCTTACCTATCTAATCTATTGATCTTAATTCTAGCTTACTGACTTCTAACAAGTGCTCTAAGCTAACCTAGGTTTAATACATTTAGTATAAAACCTTAAGTGACACCTGTTTATTGAACTTTACTAATGTGTATAGACATCAAATTTAGCAGACGACACCCTAAAGCCGCATCAATAACTTATATCTTTCCTTATAAGTAAGTCGAAAGAAAATACAGTTTAATATTATTTTTTAAGTTAAAGATGGCACAAAGTATACAGCGACAGCAAGTTGTTTCGCAGGAAGTAATGAAAAAGGGTCCAACACATGATAGCTGATTTCGTCCAACGATTGAGCTCACTTTTGATTAAATGAGAACGTCACATCACGTGCCGTATTTGGAAAGATGATAATTCTCAAGTATCTTTGGAGATACCATTACATTCATAAAAACTAACTGTTTTTATGCTTACGGCGTTGGAATTATTGGTCCTTATTTCATTGAAAAATTTGTTGGCCACGACGTTACAGTCATAAATAACCATAATTTTAGTGAACACCCATGATATGCAGGAGATTTGGTTTCGATACTACGGCGCAATATTATTGAAGGGAACGTAACGGGCCCGTGAATTGGCATTCAAAATAGTGTGATTCAACGTCCGTTGACAGTTTTCTGTGGGGATATGTGAAGTCGCTAGTCTACGCAGATAAGAGCGAAACAATTGGAAACTATAAGGACCACCACGGTGTTATAATAATAATAATTGTTGGCGCTACAGTCCAAAGGGGACCAGGGCTTAGCTTGCTCATCAACTACTCGTGTTGTTGAGGTGGTGCCGTGAAATATTAGAAAAATTGGTGTTGAACTGGGAGTCAAACCTTGACCCTTCGGCGTGTGAGCGTCGCACTCTACCCACTACGCCAGAAGGGACCTGCAGTTTTTTGCCGAATCCGAACGGCGAAATTTGAGAAGCTTTCTTAGACAGCTATTAATCTTTGAGTGTTGTCAGCAGCTCGAAAGAGGTGATGCCGTGAAAAATTCGAAGTGTGCAGCCGGGAATCGAACCTGGACCTTCAGTGTGCGAACTTCGCACTTCACCCCCTACGCCACGGCGGCCACGTTGTTACCGATACGGTCACAAGTGGTGGAAAATATAATCGAAAATTGGATTATCAGATTAGACTTTCTCGAAGCCAGTCACGGCGGTCTTTTGCAAGAAAAATTACAATGCCAGAAGTTTGTATTTTGAAACAAACGAATAATGTCATTATTTGCTTGAAAAAAGAAAACCGAAAGGATAAGTTGCTTGCAATTAGTTAACCTAAAATTGCTTTTCTTTTTTTCTGTGACTCTTTACGTAAATAAAGATGTGTTAACCCAGGGCGGTCTTTGAATAAAGGAACGCGCCAGTATTCAAATTTATTTTTCTTATTTGACAACTACAGAAGCGGAAATTTATTCGGATTCGAAGTTTCTAGAAGACCAGGCCGTTTCATTGCCTTGTCATGGTGTCATGGTGGCTGCCAAGTTGCGTTTCAAACATTTTATTAAAAACAAATGGAGCTTTAGTCTACAAAACAAGGTGAGGTCTACAGTTGACTTTTCAACTTCAAACTGCGTATTGTCAGAAACATTGTTCAGGAGAATTTATTTAAGAACTTTAGTGTGTGGGTTGATGCATTTCCTGACTTTGCCAAGATTACCACTGCTATGTTTGTAAAGCATTTTGATTTACCTCTAGCATCAATGTTTTGAACGTAATGGCTGTATAAACCTAGTCACACATCAATTTTCGGAAATAGCAATAAATTATAAGGATTCGCTGAATTAAGTTGAGTTGCCTCTTAAATCGAAGGAAAGCTTATTGTGCCATACCTACGTGCTATTGAACGAAAACAATACTCTGCGGTGGCTGTGTGTTGATCGCTCGCTCATAAACGAAAAAAAAATCACATAGGGACGGGGCGGCAAACGTAAGTGTAGACCTGTACACTGAATCGCTTGGAATTCGTTTCAGTGTATACAATTATCAGGTTTAAGGCTACGTTCCACTGCCTAACCGACTGTCTCCATCGGTTGAATTTTTCCCTTACAAATTACGTTATTGTGGCACTTTAATTTAATGTCATCGCAATTATGCGGCTCAGGGATTCATGTACAAACGCAGACACTTTCATCAGCTATCAGTATCTTTGAAGCAAATGCGACGGCGGTATGAAATTGAGTATATTTAAGCGACAGTTTGCCGCATGGAGCTTAAAAAAAATCGAAATCACTTCAGCCGCTCTGCAGTTCACTCAATTTCTCTCCTCCACCCCAGAGAAGCTCGCACAAATGACGGCATGTGTGTGTGGATCAAGTGTCGGTTATTTAATTCAAAAAATATTGAATTTCTCTCGTCTATTTATAAACTCACACCGCTGCGATCCCACTCTTGGTTGCAATGAACTCTGTATATTGATTTCCTGGTGTGTAGTGTAGGATGACTTATGTTAACATCAACAGCGTTGTCGCTTGATTTCGGTGCGACGCTAGGTTATGCTAACATACGCGGACATAGCGTGCGTAAATGCTTTCCGCCAACGGTACCCAATCCAAGCGAGTCATAAAAACGATTAAAATTAATATCGTTGCAAAGTGTAACGGTAATTAATCGAGTGTAACGAAAGGCCACACCTCACACCGGTCACCAAGCGGCAGGCTTCAGATTGGCAGGCTACAAAGCGGTATTCCGCACAATTGACCGCTGAATCTCGCACGCAGTTGTTAATTCACGCTCCCCTGCCTTCTTATGCTATTTTGTTTGCGTATCGATTATCTCTTAATCATTGGTACTCACAAAGTTTGCGCGACGTCTTGGTTATCGATTTATTTCACAGCATTAGCATCTGGACTTTTTGGAAAATTTCCACTGAATTGTAGTCTGAATCGACGAAGGATCCTACTGCAGTGGGATGTTAACATAATAAAAAGTGGCATGCGTGCATGCGCCAGCTGGATGGGACGTACATACATATGTACATACAAATATTACTTGCTGATGGCGCTTAAGCATCAAACTTCAAGGTCTTCATTGAACTGATGACATGCGAGTTTCGTTGTTTCTTTATACAGCTGACTAATGTTTTGTTTTGACGGAGTTCAAAGGCGCGTGCTGTCGTCGTTGCTGACAATCACGTATTCTCATGCATATGGATATGCCTGTAAATTTTAATTAGGCGAGGCTTAAGATAAAATTCACGTGAAATACGAAATCCGATAGCTAAGACTGTAATTGGAACAGACAGTAAGCGTCATCTTAACTTTTGGATATTCCTCCCATGCGTCAAAGTTTTTTATTCTTGGCGAAATAATGAAGGCGACTACATGCCAATTTAAAAGAGAATCACACTTTTTTGATTATTTACCGCCAGAATTTATTCAAAACGTCATTTGTGACAGCCATCAAAGTATGAACGATTTGGACATGATCCGACTACTTCTCAGTGATGAGATATATCAATGTTTTGATAATGATTAGATCATTTTAAAATTTCGTATATGAACAAACAGTTTGGTGAAATAAGTTCTGGTTCAACAGAGCTAATTCAATCAAATTTATACACATGACCGAAACTCAGCAGTGGGGACTGTAACGTATTTGGACTTTGAATCTGTACACTTAGTTCAGTGAACGCAGAAAAAAGTGCGTATTTAATTCTGATTCTAGAAATTGTTTCCTTAAAATTCAGCCAGGCAGCCATGATGAACTTTCAGTCGGTCTGTAAAGTGGTTTTTGCAGGCCCTGTAGCGCATTGATGCGTTAGTTCTCATGCCGGAGATCTTAGTTAGATCCCAAGACTTCGTATTTTTCACCTCTTAAGAGTCAGTGCATATTTTGCAATATGTGGTCAATGAATAATGGAAAAAGTTTCATGTTATTTGTCCCCGCAAAAAAACAAAAAAAATTATTCGATAAACCTCACCACGATCGCAACAGAACGGTATACGAGGTGACTTTTCAAATTTCGAGGGGTACGTACATTCGATTACCAGATTTTTTTGTTAATTTCTAAAGTCGACTATCGATTTTTTTAATTTCTTAATGTTGGTACACTCGTTTTGAACATATTTATATAGAATATTTCTTTTGTTTGTGAGAGGCAAAGAAGTTAGACGTGTTTTGCGTATTCGGTGATTTTCTGCTGTCGAAAAAAATGGGTCAATGAATATGCATTCAATTTTGTGTGAAAATTTCAATAAACTGCTCAAAAACACTTGAAATATTGGCAGTGGCATACATGCTCTGACTCAAAAAACATGTTAACAAGTGGTACAAGCAAGAAGATCGAGAAGAAGTGAATGACGACTCTCGTCCTGGACTCCCTAGCTCATCAACAACCGATGAAAATGTTGCGAAAGTGAAGAAAATTCGTATGGAGAATTGTCTAGTAACTAAGAGAAGTTACCTAAGAGGTTGGCAAATCGGACATGCATTTTTGAATTTTTGATTTCTTTTAACGAATTTTGACCAAACATAAATGTCTCATTAACGACGATCCAGATTTGCTTAAAATGGACATAACCGGTAACGAATCAAGGGTATATGGTAATAATATTGAAACCAAAGTCCGATCGTGGCAATGGAAGAGCCCAGGGAGACCAGACCAGAAAAACGAAGCCAAGTTCGATAAAATGTGAAGGTTTTGCTGACTGTATTCGATTACCGTGGCGTACTGCATCAAGAATTCTTACCACATGGTCGAACGGTCGGTAAGGAGTATTATCTTGAAGTTATACGCCGGTCTCGAAAAGCAATACGAAGAAAACGTCTGGAATTGTGGATAACGCATCTGCTCACTAGTCATTGCTTGTTCGTAATTTGTTGGCCAAAATCGACACCGCAAACAAGTCTCAGCCACCGTATTTACCAGATTTGGCCATCTCGGACTTTGTCCTGTTCCCAAGATTGAAGAGACTCACGAAAGGACGATTGTGGGGATACAAACCGAATCGCTAAGAGGGCTCAAGGGCATACCAAAAAAATGCATATAACGGAACTGATTCGCGGTTTGGAAACAACGCTATCACTGAGGGTGACAAGTTTGAGGGGGGCAATATATAAATTGATGAAAATAAATAAATATTTTTAAAAAAAATTAGTTCACCTTATTTTTTGAACAGACTTCGTAAAATGTGTAGAACTAATGTGCACATCGAGATAACCAATTTCGGTTTTAGGTTCAGTGCATTTTCGAGATTTTATCAACAAAACTGTAACTTCTAAAGAACAAAGCTTTGAAAAGCTTTTTGGAGACCATGGGAAACTGCACTTCCCATCTTCTCGTTCGAAGCCAAAAATACGTCGTTTGAACGGTTGTAGCACACAAGTCATGGGCAGTTATATCAAACTTTAGTTTGTATTGATGAACATTATTTTTATAGGATGCGTTCAAAGCAAGAAAGTAATGAAGCCAATCACTTATCTATGTCAAAACAAATCCAAACAAGTGTCTGTGCGCATTTAAACTGAAGATCACAATAAAACTCAACACTCCCTACCTTCACTTTCAACAAAATTGAAAAAAAAAATTTTTTTAACAACACCCCACAAACCAACTACAGAAAATTGATCAGTTTCCAGTTTATTAACGATTGCTGTCCTTTACGTATCCAAAAATGTCCTTAGTTTTCCACACTTTAAACTTTTCACAAACTGACATCCTAAAGGATGTCAATAACAACTTACCTTCAAGGTAACTAGCGAGTGTGCAATGCAATTGAATAAATCCACAGACTCCCTTTATTTGGCCTCGGACTTTCGGTCAAATTACTGCAGTATCTTGAGGAACTTGCGAATAGTCTTGGATGCTATACTGAGGACGTCCTTCTTGTTGACCTGCTGACAATCGGAACTGGAATACATCCGTTTTCAATTCGAGTTGGCTTTTATATGCACATTTAACCGATAGAACCTCCGATATCAACAATCGAAATTATATCCTCACGCAAGCACATAACAATTCGTAAAATCGACTTGTGACCAACCCTTTGCACGTCCCACTATCCATCCAAATGCCATTCAGTCTTTCATCTGCCAGATGACGGGGAGTTCCTCTAGCGCAATTGTGTAATTCATTTGAATCAGCTAGCTAACTGGGATTAGTTGCTCACACAACTCACAGTCTTTTAAGGTTTGAGTTGAAAGTCCTACCCCTCAAAGTGGACGCAAAGGCATGTGATTGTCGGATGTCACATGGAGCTTCACCGCCCGGTTGGTGGTAAATTACAGTTGTACTTTGATAACATTGAATGGCCTTTATGGTTATGGATGCTTATAATTTTCTTCCCGCGAAAGCATACACATCATCGCGCGATGTGTCCCTACCAATTCGAGTTGTTGTGCGGGTAAATTTTCAGCGATGCTCTCATCAGCTGAAATACCTATTTCAGGAGTTGCGGGATGTTCATTCATATCGCGCAGGCTGACATCATAGCGTTTGGAAATAATTACCTACACACCAGTTGACGTGAGATTGACGATGACAAGTCAAGGTTCCCCTTTCATCGATGGGGGCTGGTTTCGTCTTACGAACGAAGGTTTAGTTTATTTTAAATTTTAATGAAACAAAACGGACAAAGGACAGAATCCTGTCACAATGGATGGACCGAAATGGGTTGAAGAAGGTAGCTATGAGTTTAATAAATTTGGAAGAATCCATTAAGCATTTACCTTGAGAAAATGCGATAGAAATTTTAAGCGAATTAAAGACAGCTTGAAATTAACAAAGGTTTGGGCAAAAGAAAAGTTTTTTTTTTTTGTAAAGTTTAAGCTCATGGTACGGTGCAGATTGGTATTGTTAATATATTTGGGTCAATAGAAACGTGGTCGAATAAATTATCTGCCACATGACTGCAAAAGAAAAGCTAATACAAATTAAAGATTGAAATGGCTTGAAGAATAATTCAAAGATTGCAATTGTCGTTTGAGTATACACTCAATTCTCTTTTTATGCGAATCTTTTTTATGCGGTTTTGAAGTTATGCGATTTTTCCTGAGAATCTAATTCTGATTTTTTTGTACAAGATTTTGAAGTTATGCGTTGTTTTTCTATAGTATTTTGTATGGGATTCCCCTTTTTAAATACTTCTATACAGAGCAAGCAAACAATAGTTACATATGCTCAATGCTATTTGTGTAAGAATGAATTATCACTTTATACTCTGCTCGAAAATTCTCAGGTATCCTCATTTTTTATTAGTTGATATCGAATGAACTGACTGTCTATTCCAGTAATGATAATGATTTCGCGCCAGTTCACGAAAGGTAGCGGGTGTTATCAGAAAGCGAAGAAAATGACTAAATATAAAATTTTTATAAAACTACTAATTAAAGTAATGTGAAATAAATATATTTAATTAAAAATAAAGTAATGTTATGTATTTGATTTGAATTTACCAAAACTTTATACTCTGCTCAAAAATTCTCAGGTATCCTTATTTTTTATTAGTTGATATCGACTTTTCTATGCGATTTTTTGGTCCTATGAACTTTTAAAAAATTTTGGAACGTAATCCTAATTATATAATGTAATTAATGTCTTTTTTTATATGATTTTTTGGTTTTATGCGTTTTTGAAAATAATGGAACACATTCCTTCTTTTACACTACATTGGTGTATTTTTTTATGCGATTTTTTTTTGTGCGGTTAGTTTCGGAACGTATCTACCGCATAAAAATAGAATTGAGTGTATTTGACTTTCCTGTTAAATGCCCATCAAGGTCCATAGCGAACTCACGAAACGCATCGCAGTTGGGTGTGTTCATCACTACAGATGCAGATTGCCGAATTTACGTTCACTTTTTTAGTCTTTTTTACAACCATAGTTCGTGGCCGCCGTGGCGTAATGAGTAGAGTGCGACGCTCACGCGCTGAAGGTCCAGTTTCGATTTCCGGCTGAAAACTCGAATTTTTCAAGGCACTACCTCTGCTGAAGCTACTGACAACACTTAAAGAGTATTAATTGCCTTACACTTAAAGAGTATTAACTGTCTAAAAGAAAGCTTCTCAAACTTCACCATTTGGAGTCAGCAAACAACTGTAGGTCCCATCTACTCGTGAGAAAACAGTAGCGCGCACAATACGAGTAGTTGATGAGCAAGCTAGTCCCTGATCCCCCTGTGGAATGTCGCGCCATACAATTATTGTTATTACAGTCATTTTGTAAAGTAGTCCAACTATAAGTAAAGCAGTTTCAAGTACGTAAAGCAGTTTCAGTATTGAATTTTTAGAAAGATCATCGTCTGTGCAATTTTACCTCTCTTCCTGTCTGTGTTAGAATATGACATTTTATTGTTCTAATCCGCGCGTGTATTGTTTGCTGAGAGTAAAATAAACAAATAATTTCAATTGAAGCGAGTGAATGTGTTGCATAGAGACAGTTGCCAACAATCCGTTCTGGTCATGGAGGCTTGCTGACTGAAGCCCCAGTCCGCCTCGGCCTGTAGCGCTAAAATGTTAAGTCCATGTACAGCCCGAAAACAGAATAAAATAAACCTTTTTCAACAGACCCTAAACATTTTGCACTACGCTACCCGTGTAAATGCATAAGCACGTTCCAAGTAAGTACCTTCTCACAAAGGTGACATTCGCGTATTGGCCTCGAAAAATGTTCATTTTTCTGAACGGATCAGCCAGCCTTCTAAACAACTTAGAGGGCTAGAACAGGGGCAGTTGACAAGACAACTTTATGATAAATAATATTGCACTGGCACATCATTTGCTTTCACTAAATTCAAAATAAAAAATTACCTGATATAGAAAAGCTATACATCGAACGTGATATTAAAGAATAACGTTGGCACAAGGAGGACACGCTTTAGGATTTACAGATCAGGGACACTTTATGATTTATTTTGGTATACGAGGTCTGAGATCCTGAGATTCAGGATTTACACTTTATGATTCAAATTTCGCGGCCCAAACACCTCTAACTCTCAGAAACAAAAACCTTTAACTTTTATGCCTCTCACAAACAATATAAATATGCTATATATAGCTGAAACTGTAAACATATGTTCGAGACGAGTGTACCGAATTAATAAAGTAAAACAAAATTATAATCGAATGTACGAGTGCGTAGCCCCCGAAATTTTAATCTGAACTTATTTTTTGAACAGACCTCATATTTCTTTTTTTTTTTGTTTTGTTTGGAGTCGAAATTCGCGCTATTTTAAAGTTTTTCTTCGTTAAAGGCAAATCCGCTAGAAAAAAATTGCGTGAGATTAATGCTGTTTTGGGGGATGGTACTCTATCACTTCGAACCGCGGAGGAATGATTTTGACGAATCAGAGCCAGTGAAAACGACACCTTGGATAAGCCAGTCGTCGGAAGACCTGTGACGATGAATACCGATCGAATCATGGAAATCATCGAGTTAGACCGGCATGTGGCATCTCGAGACATCGCCAAGGAGATGGGAGTTAGTCACCAAACCAATTTAAACCATCTGCAGAAGGCTGGATACCAAAAAAGCTTAACGTTTGGGTGTCGCATGATTTGACGAAAAAAAACCGTCTGGACCGAATCAACGCCTGTGATATATTGCTAATACGGAACGAAATCGACCCATTTTTGAAGCGTACTGCCGACGAAAAATGGATCACATACGACAATATCAATATCAATATCATAACGGTCGTAGTTTGAAGGCCAGTGAATCGTCCCAAACAGTGGCCAAGCCGGGATTGACGGTCAGGAAGGTTTTGCTGTGTTTGGTGGGATTGGAAGGGAATCATCCACTATGAGCTGCTCCTATATGTCCAGTCGCGTAATTCTACCATCTACTGCGAACAACTGGACCGCTTGAAGCAGGTGATCGACCAGAAGCGTCCAGAATTGGCCAACAGGAAGGGTGTAGTGTTCCACCAGGACAACACCAGACCACACACTTCGTTGATGACTCGTCAGAAGCTACGGGAGCTCGGATGGGAGGTTTTATCGCATCCACCATATAGCCTGGACATAACGCCAAGTGATTACCACCTGTCCCTGTCCATGGCTGACGCCCTTGGTGGTGTGAAGTTGAACTCAAAAGAGGTTTGTGAAAAGTGGCTGTCCGAGTTCTTCGCAAATAAGGAGGGAGGCTTCTACAAGGCGGGTATTATGAAGTCGCTGTCTAGGTAGAAATAGATTATCGAACAAAACGGCGCATATTTGAACTAAATCCGAACACTGTAACACTTTTTATGAAGCAATGAATGAAAACCAAAAAAGCGGAAGGGCGATATTTGTCAACCTTATATTAAAAATAAAATTGAATTTCTGAATAAAATTGAAATTATGAACATTTTATTGCAATTAAATACAAAGTTTGCAAATTTTAAAACATTAGTTGAATAAAAATCTTGTAAATTTATTTCAAAACAGAATGTTTCATTTAAATTTTCTTCTTCGTTTGGCGCTACAGACCTAGGTGGACCTTGGCCCAAACCAACAGCTTCTCCAGTCATCACGATCTCTCGCCAACTGCCACTAGTTGCGCACTCCAAGTTAATTGAGGTCCTTCTTCACTTGTGTACGACACCTCAGCCTAGGACATCCTCTGTTGCGTTTTCTAAATGGTACGGATTCGAAAACTTTCCATACCGGAGCAGTGATGTCCATATGTCTATAGACCTAGCCATAGTTCATTCCGTTATTGTATCCTTATAACATTGATTTTATATGGTAATGGATAAAGGATGAATAGCCGTCTTCTTATTCTTACATCCGATTCAAGTTCTTGTTTTGTCATTGTTTACCACCTTTACACCTATTCACTCTTCCCTGAGCTGGCAAAATGCTGATCTTGTGCCCTTTGATTCTCGCTTGTGTATTTGTACACCACTTTCTGTAGGAGAAACATGACATGAGTTATTTTTGCAAAAACGCGCTTTCAAGAACTTGTCTGGATCCGGAAGCCCAATCGTCACCTCGAGAAAGAAAGAAACACTTGATTTAAATCAATTAAAAAAATTTATGAGAAACTTGGTAGAGGTAATTCAATTATGGCTTTAACATTACCAACCAGTCACAAAAAAGGCTAAAACTAAAATAATTAAGTTAACCATAAATGAAATTAAGCCATAAATTTTGTTCAATACGCCATTTCGATATTGAAAGGCACTATGATACGGAATCAAGGCCCTATATTTCTGCAATAAAAAAATAATAATAGGGGAAAAGAATTGTATTTACAGAGATCTGATCTAATCTGATTACTTACAATCTTATCCTACTTATCTTATCTTATCTTACTTATCTTACAAGAAAGAAAGAAGAAAGCAACCGGATATTCAATCACAGAGCTTACAAATTTGTAGCCGGGGTGCTGGTAAAAACATACATTTTGAGATAGATACTAACATTGCAAATTACAAATTATTTAAAACTTCCTTGTTATTCAACCGTAATCCATTTTAGAAACAAATAGCTCTTCATACAATGCGGAATTTGTTGTCCATCTTTAATGTAGAACTGGGTAGTAGTGCAGGTGCCAGTAGGCAACAATCTTCTTAATCATAATTCTTTATCGAAGAAATAGACTTTGTAAAAACTTTGTTTACGAATAACTCAATCAAAAAACTGATTAGGTGATGACAGTCATTAACTACTTCCAATAAGTCGTCTTGTGTATGAAAGAAAAATCTGACAAATGGGCCAGTTTATCCCAGAAACTAAATCTTTTTTTTCAATTAACTAAGGGTTTTTTCAAAAGGAAGGAACGCTAGAACTTCTTTTCTTGAGGAACATTAAGGGACAAAATGTTTTGCTGACATTTCCCCTCGTATTAAGTTAACAAATGGCGCAGTTGATAAACTGTTTTATGTTACTTAAATTTATTACCAAAATTCTCGTTCAGTCACCGCAACTTTAAGAGCAATAATATCATGTTTCGGATGAGACACATGTAAAAAATCCACATGTGCTTTACGAGTCATATTTCATCCTGAAGAAATTATTCTTTGGTGTGCGTTACATGTCGAAGTTGTCATTGGACCAATTCTTCTGTCGATGATGCTAATCTCCACGTTATTGTGAATTGCAAGATAATAAGAGATTGGTTTAGGCTCAATTACAATGAATAGAGTTGACCGATTTATGGTTTCAACAAGACACAACATTTGTAACAAACAATTTACTGATGAACAAGTTAAGCAAGCGCTTTATTCCAGGAAATTAAACCATCGCGTTGCAGGCTTGTTTCTGTAATTTAGTGCCGTTTGGCTGTTTTCTTTAGGACAACGAGCAGATATTGATCTATCCCAAAGACCATAGGTGAGCTCAAGCCAATGTTGAACGTATAGTTGGAATTTATGTTAAATTATATAAAAAAGGGCCTGGATTTAACGACTGGACTTCTGTAAACTTCTGCATAGTGGTCATACAAAGAAAAATTATTTTCATTCCCAACTGGCATGACATGCTTCGAAGATATATTATTAACTTCTTTTTTTGATATCTCAATTCGTTCTTATCGTATTTAAAGACATAATAATTGAAGCGACAGTCCACAGGGGGACCAGCTTGCTAGCTTGCTCATCAACTACTCGTGTTGTGCGCGCTATTTTTTTTCACGAGTAGAAGGGACCTACAGTTTTTTGCCGATTCCGAACTGCGAAATTTGAGAAGCTTTCTTAGACAGTTATTACTCTTTGAGTGTTGTCAGCAGCTCGATAGAGGTGGTGCCGAGAAAAATCCAAGGTGTTCAGGCGGGAATCGAACCTAGATCTTTCGACTTTACTCACTATGCCATGGCGACCTCAAAGACAGTTGAAGCACACTTTATAAAAAAAAAAACATTGAAAAGCTGCAAATGTATCCGTAATCAACGTAAAACGTCGCAATTTGTAGGTAATTTTACTTGTATAGTTTCATTTTTTTAGAAAAAAAAAACTATGTCCAACTTTTCGAAAACATTGATCATTACATGACACAATTGGAATGCCTCCTTCACATATTATCGCTCTAAAAATTTAATAATCAAAAACGATATGTTAGATCAAGTTAGATTGACTGGGTGCTAAGAACATGTGACTATTGTATAAGCTAGTCATAAAAAACGTATATTACTTGTTTGCATCTCATTTTATTAGTTCAATTACCTTGATTAACAATATGGACAAATACAACTACTATAGGTTGATCTTTAAACATATTTCCGTGGGAACTATCCTGAAACAAGACCGAAGATGTTTGTCAGCTGATTGGGACAAGTTATTATAATTAAAATGTATAACATAGATCCATACAAACTTATGTATATATATAAAAACATTATGTTGTTTACGTCAGAGAGAATTTGGAATTGTCTCTTCGTATACATGTATGGTAGGTTCTTCCAGGGAAAATGTTTTAACTGAAAGTAATTGAAGTAAAGGCCAAATAAATCTAAAAATAAACTATTTACACTGTGTTTTAAGACAATAATAATAATTCAATAATTCAAGACAATAATAATAATTAAACATTCCTCACAATCATGTCTTACAATAACGGTTTTAATCTCAGGATGTAAATCAAAACATAAATATAAAGTTAGTTTCCATCCAGACATTGGTTTACGTGCTCCTGCAGCACACTCAAAGTTTTGAAGTGTTTTGCACATAATGGGCAAGTGTGTGTTGGCGTTGCTGTGGAAAGCTAAAAAAAAAGGGAAAATATTGTTATATATTTTTTATAGGAGACTCTTTTTTTTGTTTATAGCTTTTAGGTCTGTAACTGTGCTCAGGGCCACACAAAATGCCACATGGACATATTTTTAACTTTCGGATAAACTGAAATATTCAAATGTGGACACAGAAAACTTTTCTAGGAAGAAAATTCCATTTTCGGTACTTGGGCGAGATAAACTAGTAGTATGTGCTTTAATTATTCTGCGACATAATGAAAGTGAGTAAAAACGATAAAAGAAATGCAAAAATAAGGAAAAGGGTCGATAGGTGAACAAAGGCCGTGTGTTTTTATTATTTTAAACGTAAATTTGTAAATTTGTTGTCTAATTACAGCCAATACCAAGTCAACAGTATTCCATATTAATTATTTCCGTGATATTCTTAATTAACCTACCGGACTTAATGATTGTGGTAGTCTACTAGGATCTGGTAGTGTTCTTCGCTTTGGAAAAGCACCAGTCGGGGCCATAGTTTGCCTTGCGCGTTCCTCATAACTAAGAAAATATAAGAAACAAATATTAATAAGGAATATAGAAATGTGTTAAGCAAAACGTACTTTCTTTGGGCTTCCTTTATTAATTCTTGATTATTCTTCTGCATTTCCCTTAAATCCGAAAGCAATTGATCCCTTTCGTTCGCCAAATTCTCTCTGGCTTCATGTTCGATCTTAAAGTCTCGACTGTAGAGATCCAGCTGCTGTCGCAAAATACTGATTTCTTCTTTCATGGCTTTGGTCTCGTTCTCGTATTTAATAAAAGTTGCACCTTTCTCCTGATCACGCGCTGTCAAATTCTTTATATCAGATTGTGTATTTTTATATAGCTCTTCGGCAGCAACCAAGTTAACTTTGAGGCAATTGAGCTCGTCAATATACTGTTTTTGCTGTTAATTGAAATTATCATTTCAATTGCATTCTGAAACGAACAAAAATAACTTTACTCACCATGTCTTTCAATTCTAAATTTTCGGCACACAGTTCTGACATTTGTCTCTCTAGTTCTTTTACGACTCGTTGATGCTCGTGCCTAGTTACGTATTCCGTTGATTCATCTGCTTGATATGTCTCTTGGTCATTTTTAGGAACGAAATCGTAGGATTGCTAGAGGTTTTAACAAAGAAACATTCTGATTGAGTTAGACAATACAAATATATTAATTTGTTAAATCATTTGTGCCGTGAGACAAACGACGGAAATTAAGGAAATTTTGACGCAAGGCATTTAATTCGTACGAAAAGTAAAATTTTTTGTGTTCCTTTAATAAGGTATAGAAACAGAATGACTTTATCTCAAGTTTCATCCAAGGGTACCACCTGCTAATTTCAAAATTATGAAAGACTTTTAATGTGCATTCAAGTAGGTTAATGAAATACCCATACACCCTGTGTCAATGTAACGGAAAAACATAAAGAATGACAGACGACAGATATCTTACCAATTGATGCTGTTCAAGTTTTTCAATTTGCACGGACATATTTTTTATTTGGGCCTGTTTCTCAGATAGGCTGCGAATAAGTTCCTTTTGCTCAATATTTCTAATATTTTCGCTGAATTTCAGTTGCTCGATCTGCACGTCGATGTCTGTGGATATTTCTTAATTCAGTAACAAATTGTATTTGAAGATATGCACATTTTCTAACATGACCGTTAAATCTATGCATCAAGGAAGGTTCTCTTTAAGTTTCTGTTTAAATGAAAAATGCGCTTTGATGTGTTAGGTATAATAGTTATCGATAGCAAATGAAGGACAAAATAATTTTCTTTGTGAATTGCTTTAACGGTCCTGTTAGAAAATTTGCAATCCGGCACATAGCTGTGTCTATTAATTTAATAATATGTACCTCTTTTGAGCTGTATGTTCTCGTTTCGTAGCTGCAATAAAAGAAAATATTTTATATAAGATTTGGCAAAATTTAATAACTGTATAAAAGTTTTGAAGACAAAAGGACTCCTTGGAATTATGCTAAAACCTGTGGCTAGGAACAGCCTTTCATATTTGTGAAGGAAATGGCAGGCAATTGAAGAAGGATCAATTTTGGAATTTAGTTAATCTACAAGAACCATTCATTTAAGTGCAAATTTTCAGATCAAGCCTTTTAAGATTAATATTAAAATTATTTTCGTCATAGCTGCTTTTTTGAGATACAGTTGTAATTGAGAGTTAAAGGCATCGGCTGCGAAATAAAGTATCGATCGCATGTAATAGTGCTTTGAATAAACACAACAGTAGACATCAAATATAGGATCAGTGGATCCCATTCGTATGTACACTTTAAATAGGGTAAGCCTTCAATAACTCTTGTGGCGATAGACCCCAATCGAAAGTGGTTTTTGTAGAGAAGATAAGAATTTATCAATTGCATTTTTGCTGTCTATAATGTTGTTATTTTGACACAATACATATATTTTTTTAATGGAAAAGGTGGTTGTTTTTTTTTCTTATTTCTCTCATTTGCCCTCTCTTTCGCTTCAGAGAAATTGAAGATAAACTCCAGCGAAATAACTAGCAACTGAATCATTCACATGTGAATCACAAAAAAGTAGATATTGTAGCTTAATAATTTTTTATGAATACCTTAGCGATTTCGTTGTTTTTCTCTTCGTCCTTCTCTTGACATTCTTTTTTAAATTTCGCAGACTGCTCCTGAAAAATTTTGAATGCTTGGGTGTTTTTATACAACGCACCTAAAATGTTAAATGTAATTGGCAATTTATGTCGATGAAATAATTAAAACATACGCTTTAGTTCCCACATTTCTTCCATAAATTCCTTCGGCACACTGATATGAGAAACGGGCTGTGCAGATGACAGAGCATTGGGATAGAGTGTTTGTAAACTGGACTTCAGCACGTTTGAGTCCACTTTGCCCAAAATGAAGTTTGCTGCTAAGTTTTCGTCAATACTTGATGTATTTGAAATGGAGTTTTGCATGGAATTTGCTTTTGATTTCTCAAGTGATTTGTCATCGACTTTGTCCTGTGCAATGGATACACCATTTCCACCCACCATAGAATCAGAAGAATTTTCAGTGGATTTGTTGACAACTGAATATTGACTAGTGCTTGAAGATGCAGTCGAGTTTGTTAGTCGACAATCCAAACTGTTGTTTGTTGATGTTCTTTGTGGTGCCGGTTCGTCAAATTCCTTTGTTAATGAATTAGCTGTGAGTAGTGTGGAATCGGTTTCCATAGATGCAGTTGGTGATGTACCGAGAATAACGAATGATTCCTCGTCCGACATTATTTAAGGCGTTAGGGTTTTCCTTTTAATAAAAAAAACTACTTTAATATTGTCTTAACAAAGCAAAACAATGACTTAACGACTGCAAAGGAATACGAACGCGAAACAAGTTTTGATTACAAAATCAAACCTCAACTTGACGAATTTTAACACCTGCAGATATTTTTAAAGATACACTACGACTGAGTTAAGACTTGAGTCAGAAAGTGAAAAAAAAAAAATAAATCATTAGAAGGAATAAAAGAGATGGTCAGCTTGTAGGCTTCCCACTGATTCATTCCATGTGTATGCAGAGTTTCCGTCGAATCACCCACATTTACAAAGTCAATGGATTTCGACCATATATTGACCCAGATGTCAACTGATTGGTGAACTTCAGGCAACAATGGTCGAAAGGCAATGGTTTCTTCTTAACAATGGACGTAACACAATGGATTTGCAACATTGTCGTCGGAAGAGCAAAATTTTTTGTACATGAAGTTTTGAAGTTTATATTTACACTTATTTTCGTACAGAAGGCTTGTTCATATAGAAGATCTATTCGCGTGGATATATTCTTTTGTTTACTGCTGCTATTTTCAAAAAAATTTACTTAGCAGGTGAAGAAGCATTGATAATCAGCTGTTTATAGGACCTCACACGTATTAGTAAACAGTAGTGTAAAACGGAACAAAATCTTTTTTTTTTTAAACGGGGGATGGGCCAAAGAAAGAACTTGAACATCTCTTACCTAAAGCCAGAGATAAGGGAATCAAGGAGATGCTCATCTTAGACCAGTTTTTGCCCATGTCCATATCCCTGTCCAATCCAGGGATTTTGTAGCTGTGTTAGAAATCCCTTGAGAATCGCCAACACTTCTACAAAATCCCTGGATCTTAGACCAAATCGGTGGATAATGGCGGCAAATTGGTTGATCCACCACAGTAATGGCGGCAAATCCGTGGATTCGGTTCCGTAATGGTCTAGTGTTTCAAACATGGCGGCAGATTAGGCGATTTGGCCGAAGATGTTCAGAAACACAACATGAGACTTAAAAAAAATATTTCGCAATGAATGCTTACGCCCATGCTTGTAAAACAATGTTTTTGCAAGAATATTAGGAAATACCGAAATTATTTGAAAAAGAAAACCAATTCGTAGTGTTACTATAAATTGGAAATGAAAATCACGCTAATATCACAGAAAGTGATTTCGTTCTAAGATTCGCACTAACCTCTTTTATGTGTTAAAATTGATTCTCCTTAAAAAACAGATGTTACACATTGATGTTTTGTACAAAATACAACATACACTTTATTATCCTTTTGCGTTTTAAGAAAATAATATCCATTACCTGATTTATACTCTCTCACCCTTAATACTTACGCACCCTTACGATGTTACTCCCTGTCAAGATAGTTCACCTCTATAACTGTTCAGCTGATTGCAATCAGCTAATCAAGACAGCTCACACGTATTCACAGACAGGGGTTTATAAAAAACGCTGTCAGTTCACCTCAAAGGGCGGAAGACGAGGGAGTTGAATATCTCCTTGCTTATCTCTGCCTAAAGCCAATAGAAATTGATTTATTAAGGGGAAATCCAACATTTGTTGTAAAATATGACATATGATTGTAGTTCAAAATAAGCCACTGGTGGCGCTGCTATCACTAAAATGAAATATCATGCATTTAAGGCGCTATTGCATGTTGTTGGATTTTTATATCCAATTATGTAGTTGGAAGAAAACAAGAGTTGGAGAGAAACCTATTCTTACATTGCGATAAAGAATGGATAAATTTGTTTAATTACATTTTGGATAAATGTTAAATTAAATTAAGAATCTTGGCGCGAAGTGATATATTCTTTTTTTTTTTATTGTTCAGTGATTGGTGAAAACTGGTCAAATTATGAACGATTAAAGTTAAAGGCCCAGGCTTACATTAAAAGCAATGACAGCACTATGTTTTTGTTTTTCTTCTACTACATTGTTTTCCCTTAGTTTGCACTGGTTTTGGCGTTGACTTAGTCACTCACCGTTGCATATTTTTTAAAGAAAAGAAATGGTCGACGCAGTGTAATAAAACGAACGAAGTGCAACATAAAAACCAATAATAAAATAAGCACGACATTAGAGGTGAACTTTCTGTTGAAAAGAACTTGAAGCAGGACAGGAATGATCAAGGTTTTATAGAAAACCAGTTTCGAATTTTTAAAAGACTTGATGGAAAAGGAATTGAGATTGGCATAAAAAATTCTACACAACGGTGTAACGAACACATAGTGAATTTCACAGTTTTGAGCGGAGGCGATGAGATACGTCAGTTTGAATTATAAACATAAGTTTGTACATATAAAAGAATAAAATGATTTTATTTTTATTTGCCACTTCCCGTTAATTTTGCTATGCTGCATACTAATTTTATAAATAATGCAGCCTATACTGAAATTATTCTGATTAATAGGAGTAATGCAGTTATCAAAATCTGTAAATAAACGACTTGGCTGCCATGGCATAGCGCAACTCACATTCCAAAGCTCCCAGGCTCGGTTGCCGGACCGAATATCTTGAATTTTTCACGGTACCATTTCTTTCAAGCTTCTAACAGTTAAATGATTACAACTTTTCTATGAAAAAGCTTCTCAAATTTCGCTATTCGGAGTCAACACAAAACTGCAGCACGCAAGGTTTGATCTTATATTACAAAATTAAAACAAATGACGATTTCTCAAACTATCAAACACACAACCCGTCGTTCACTCTGATTCTATGCTTTTATTTCGTTTCTTATGTTACTGGCAATTTCTATTGCGCAGCCAATATATACACTCAATTCTCTTTTTATGCGGTAGATACGTTCCAAAACTAACCGCACAAAAAAAAAAATCGCATAAAAAATACACCAATGTAGTGTAAAAGAAGGAATGTGTTCCATTATTTTCAAAAACGCACTAAACCAAAAAATCATATAAAAAAAGACATTAATTACATTATATAATTAGGATTACGTTCCAAAATTTTTTAAAAGTTCATAGGACCAAAAAATCGCATAGAAAAGTCGATATCAACTAATAAAAAATAAGGATACCTGAGAATTTTTGAGCAGAGTATAAAGTTTTGGTAAATTCAAATCAAATACATAACATTACTTTATTTTTAATTAAATATATTTATTTCACATTACTTTAATTAGTAGTTTTATAAAAATTTTATATTTAGTCATTTTCTTCGCTTTCTGATGACACCCGCTACCTTTCGTGAACTGGCGCGAAATCATTATCATCACTGGAATAGATAGTCAGTTCATTTTGTGACGAGATTGCTACTGCATCAATAGATTCAACGTAAGTTTCGCCTGCTGAAGGTTCTCCTGATTTGATAAGAAAATCAGTTATAAAGCCTTGCGAATCTTTCCGTAATTCTTTATGAAGTTCTTGATACCCAGAAATGCACAAGTGATAATTCATTCTAACACAAATAGCATTGAGCATATGTAAATATTGTTTGCTTGCTCTGTATAGTAGAAATATTTAAAAAGGGGAATCCCATACAAAATACTATAGAAAAACAACGCATAACTTCAAAATCTTGTACAAAAAAATCAGAATTAGATTCTCAGGAAAAATCGCATAACTTCAAAACCGCATAAAAAATATTCGCATAAAAAGAGAATTGAGTGTACGAAGTTTCCTTGAGGTTTGTGGCCTATTGTGACGCTCTGTCCGAGACATCATAATAGGCAGGATATACAGTGTTAAGGCCGCGTTTATCAGCAGACTCATTTGAGTTGCTCCCGTTACAATTAAAACTTGCTGCGTTGTTTTGAACTCGTTAACACTATGCGCGTATTATTTAATTGATTTTGTTGCAGTTAAACATACCAAAGCAAAAATTTACGTTTTGTCTTAGGAATTGTATACAATTGTGGACTGACATGTTAATTTCTTGAAGCTTTTATGTGAATTATATCGACCATGTAATAACACTGTGCAGGGATTTGATGTAAGGCCAATCTTATAAACAAATTTGTATGTCTGGAACGTCACAAGGGCAATCAAACTGTCCAGCAACGGCATTTATATAAAACGGCTTTGATGTCCCTTTAACCGATGTTAATGATCATTAATTTTCTACAAATACTGGTTTGAGCGGTTAAATAAGGCATCATTTTTGTTACAACTTGGAAAAATAATTTAAATTTCGTACGCTCCTTCTTCTTTGTATAAATAAACATCTTTATGATAAATTTGCTCTCTGTTCATTATACGAATAGTGTAAGCAATTACATTAAAATGAACACGATGAGTTCGGGCAAGTTTTAATCAAACGTTTAATCCTCACGCGGATCGCTCATTTAATGATTAAGATGCAGTTGTCCAAAACAGGTTGTCAAAGAACGAAATTTGAAGCAGCTGAGCAGCAGGTGTATTTTATTTGTTCATTTCACATAAAATGTGTTGCTCTGTGCGTCGTCAGTTTTTGCAGCGGTGTGCACAAATGCATGTATATGTATCAACATCGCAACATAAGACAGAAAAACAGGAAAACAGGTGTTTCAAAAGCGTAAATAATATTTTTTTCTGAAGCAGCACCGTTTAGTTTGCATTATGAAGTTGGGCATATGTAAAGGTAGAAGTTTAAGTAGATTTATGTAGCAATATGTGGTAAACATTTTCCCGAATGCATCATCTTTCTTTCTTGTAAAGAAATCACCTTGATGGTGGTTGAAAAGAAAGATGATGATGATCCGGGAAAAGGTTTGCTCCATTAAACGATTCAGAGAGAAAGTTTTCTGTGGCATTGTTTTTTTGGTAAGCAGTTTAGTTCACATTATTATCCTGACACCATAGATCTACTCATCCATCATGTTTTATTTCTTCATATACCTTCGCGTACCTTCCAATGCAAGTACAGTTAACGCGAAAAATCAATGTAAACCTTATAAATGATTTGCTTTTTTCTTAAATTTCTTTTTTCTTAATGTCCTCATTGCGTTGATCAATTTATTCAGAAGCAAGTGGGGGGCATCACAGCAAATCGAAAATTGTTAACATGTTTTCAAAGAAGCTCAAAATTCAGATTAAGATTGACTGTGAAATTTAAAAGCTCGATAGAGCTAACATTTCATTAGATAATTTTCCAAGTTTTGATGTCCTCTACTTATTATGTCACAGAGTAAAATATATTTATAGTTTCCAATATTTTAAATAATTTAATAAATTTATAACAAAATGTTTCATGTAAATAAATGCGTGATTTGATTTGACCCATAACCTAGAGTAGTTCTACGGATTCGGTCATAACCGAAATCAAGGTAAAAGAAACTTTCTTTTCAACGAAAGCATCGCATACTTAATGGCGTCTTTTGTACCAAAATTGTATGTACGTAACAGATTACTCAATAAGTCCCGGAACATATCAACAGGTGTGTTCCAGTACTTTCTGTACTAAACCCTGAAGTCTGTCATTTGTTAAGGAGTGGGGGGAAATCTCTCTCAGAAAAAGGGAAATTACGGCAACGCATCTAAACCAAATGTGTAAAGTATGTCAATAAGAAATATCAAATTCACTTTTCGATACAGGAAACAAAGAATCAACAAGATTTGAGACACAAATACAAAGATACTCACTTATCTCTGTACGTACACCAATTCATTTGACAGAAAACCAACAACCTACCCACAAAAATTTCTTGTGTTAAAATCGGCAGGGTGGGGAAATATTTTACTCTCTAGAGTAGAGATATTTACCATTAGGAATACTGGAACGGACATTGTGTTGTTATATGGTACGGTACACACCTATTATATATACAGTATCGGACAAAACATTTGCAACTGGAAGTGAATGCAAGCAATTTCTTCAAATTCAAGAGAATTTTTTCAATAGTTGTAACATTATATATATCAAATGAAAGGTATGTATCTAAGGTAAATAAATAATAATTTTCATTTCAAAAACAAACATAATACAATCCTAGGTGACTTTAAATTTTTGCAACTAAAGTGGAATCAGACGCAATTTGCATGATAAACGTTCCAAAATTACTGATTCCCATTATTTTTGATTTTAATTGCATTAAGCAAATGCATATATCCCTTTTTCTGAAATTTCACTCATTTAAATATTTTCATAGAGAGCAGAACTTCGGTGATATTTATTGCAAAAGAATAAAATGGCTCCAAACAAATTTGGTGATGCTTTAAGACAACGCATAGTAGATGATTTTAATTCAGGCAATACACAAAAAGAAATATCCGAAAAGTATAATATTAATATGTCGTCGGTTTGTCGAATTTTAAGTCGATATTTTAAAACTAAACCGTTGCCGATAGCCGTTGTTCATTTCGGTGGTCGACCACTTAAGACAAATTCTCGAATGGATGCCATGATTTTGAAATTGCTTGCATTCACTTCTAGTTGCAAATGTTTTGTCCGATACGGTATATATATATATTTTTTTTTTTGTTAGTGGCGCCTCTATGTGTCCCGGGACATGTTGACTAATGTGTTGTGTGCATATATTTAACCAACAACAAAAAATATGTCACTTCTTTTGATCTGGCAACAATTTTTAAGACGTACATCTGCTCAAAACTTGAGTAAAACGCTTCTATCTAGTCCAGAGTTCCTAGATCTCTCTGCACCTACTAGATAGAATTCAACAGCGATCGATTGAACTTATTGGTTATTATAATACTGCGAAGTCAATTAACTCGAAACAACATCGACGTAATTTTACATTGCTGTGTCTCTTTAATCGTTAGTTAAACAGTTAAATATAAATTAAATAGCTGTGTTCTTCCTTTCAAGAATTTAAACACAATGCACGCCTCGCTAGGAATGTCCAACCGTTCACCCTGAATCCCACCTTAGGACGTGCAGTTAAGTGAAGAGAATCGTTGTTCACACGAATATGAAATGCTTTTCCCAGCTCAACTTTCCTCCGTCATTACAATCCACAGGCATTTAAAACCAATGTGCACCAATTCATTCTTTCCCTCTTAACATACATTCGGCCTTTGCGGTGCATTTATTTCGGTCACTTAGGGGTACCGAACAATCCATTAAGCACTCTTCAATTATAAAAAAAAAAAGTTATATGGGTTTCTCCATCTAAAAGGTATTTTTTAATGGTATGGAATTACAAATTGGCAACACCATTATAACTGTTGTTTGGAGAAGGAGTTCGGTTTGGCATTTCAACTTGATTGACTGACCCAACTGAGGATGTAGGGAATGGACCCAAAGTAAGATTGCTAGATTAAAATTTCGTTAGACGATTTTTTTTTACGGAAAATCACACTTTTGATTAAATGCGTACATCAATAAACAAAACTCCCGTATTTCGGGGATAATAATCCCCAAATGTATGTTAAGACATCAATAAAAACCAATTCTGACCAGAATGTAATAGTCGATGGTTCCATATATAGCGTCATGATTAGTAATTTTTACTTTGATTAAGTGAACAATCATAAAGTTCAGAAGAAGTGGTTTTAACAAGACAGTTCGTGTCGCATTTGATTTACTGATAGAAACGTTTGGTAACTGCATACTCTTACGACAATGACTAGTGAATTGACCTTCTAGTTCACCCTATTTAACATGGCTTAACAATTTTTTGTGAGAATATATAAAACCGCTTATGTACAATGCTAAGCCAGAATTCATAGCCAGTTAGAAAAAGGCTTTACAAGTTTTCATCATGAGTTCATCTAAAGAATACGTTCGAATTAGATTGGGCGTTTATATGCTAAGAGTTAAATGCTTATATAGAATTAATTTACATGTCCATTTCAAATAGTCATCTTTGTTTTATTCCACTTCTAAGTTTTTCATCTTAAATAAACACATTTAAAGAAAATATAAATAAAAGGCATTCTTAACAAAATAACGGCCATTAAAATTAAAAATAAAAAATAAACATAAATAATAAAAAATTAATTCATTTCATGAGATCTTAGGATACTTTTAAAATTCCATTTAATTTTTACTTTGCTATCAATAATAACAAAAGTGCAAAGGAAAACGCAAAATAACATCAGGAAAATATTGAAGTTATTGTGCGATCAGCAAATTGCGTTGATTTATTTTTAATTTACAGTAATTTATCACATTCAGTCTATTTCCACTTTTAATTTCGATTAAAAATAACTGAATGATATATTTCTATAACAAGAGAGAACCAAATTACCTTTATTACATTTGCGTACTTCAAACATCTATGAAGTTGGATGATTCAGAATATTATCAGATGAACATAGTGACTGCGGGAACAAAATTCGATTTAGATTTTTAGTTGATTCTGAAGCGCGCAATTGTGACAGGGAACAAAAAGATAAGATTCACTTAACTTGCGAGTATTTTAGGACTGAAATTTCAATATTGAAGCTAACATTCGGGAACACTATTGCCTCTTTGAATTGATGACGTTTGAAACTAAAGGTTTCTTATTCTGACGGTACACTTATTCTTGAAAGCATGGCATTCATGAATTTATTTAATGCTAACATCGGTTCATTTTTATGCATTTTATGCAATTCTTAGAAAACTTAAAAAAATGTATTTCCTATTCCACTTATTGTTTATATCTTACTAAAATTGAATATGTGGAAGTTTGGTGAAGTTACTATTCGGCACTTACGAAGATGTCTTTCAACATGATAATAACGATATTACGCCATAAATAGCACCCACCAAAATCGCATTATAAACCACAGCAACTGAAGACTCAAATATCCACTCACAACAGTCGCGAACATTATTCCGAAACTGTAAAAATTATTCGTTTACTTTATGTGCACAGGTCTTCTAAGGTTGAGGCAACGCGAACGAGTGACGTTAGCCGCGAGCTGCAATTTATATTAAAATCCCCATTTTTCTCATCCTTAGCAGGGGAAGACCCGGTTCGAATTTTTATATTACGTGGGCACGGCAATGTATATACCACGGCAAAAATTATAGAATTCCAGATTACACATGTTTGCCACTTTCTATCAATGTTTTGTGACGTAGGCTGACACGATGGATGCTTACTTTTCATATGAAGATGTCATACTTAGTTGCAATTTCCGTGCGTTAATTTGAATTAAACGAAAAATATTTTTGAAATCTAAAGTATATATTAATAGTAAATAAGGAGTATTTGTTTAAAAAAAATGAGGTGTGCTCCTTAAATTGCAATGCGAACAACAAGATGAGCAAACCGAATGTGTGGTTTTATTATTTTCCAAAAGAAAACATCCCGCGAAAGCAATGGATTTCTGGACAATTTGAATCAAAACACAGCTTGAATTTGTTCCTCACATTTCACTGCAGACAGTTTGATTGAAACTTATAATTTGAAATGGGTAAGATAATTTGCTTGTTACCTTGTAGGTTTACAGGAATTTGGTAAAATAATAGATTTAAGTTGAAGATGGGAACGATTTCAACAATCGGACTTTAGTCAATAGTCGCTCCTTAATCCCGCAATCAGAATGCAATCCAAGGCAATACAAAAAAATGGTTGCAGAGTTATTAGACGAAAAAAAAAACAATTCCTTATGAAGTTTCTGTAATTCGTGAGATCGAAATTAGAGATGAAATTGGATCAAGAGAACGAAAATATAGAGTAACTACTCATAGTATAGAACTCTTAACACAAAACTTTATTTGAATATAGATATTTATATTAATAGTACACTTGCAGTGAAGATCTGAAAAGGGATAAAGAGGAGAGGGAAAAAACGTACAAAAAAGAAATGCTGCCCCAGCAAGCCAAGGTGCAAGAATCCGAACTTGAGAGACTTAAAATGGAGTGGACGTTATAAGAAATCTTTATAACAAGTTTAGTTTTTAAATAAATGTATATATGTATGATATATAAATTAACATGTGAGTTTGTAAATTAAGGTCAGGTGAATAAACTGAAGAATGACATAAAACGCCACCACCAACAACCGCCAACAAGTCCAAAAGCGTAAGAAGATAGAAAAATTTTCCTCTTTTTGGCATTTCAACTGAAGCGTTGGTTGTACACATAAACAGATGCCACTATTGAGCTCGTTGTAAGGATTTTGTCTGCAACAACTCAGTTGAACGAAGTACAGAATGCTTGTGTTCTGAGCTTCGGCGAGATGAAGATCCGTAAAGCATTTTGCTACGACAGATGTTTAGACACTACATCAGCACCTGGTAATTATGTGCAGGTGACCATGTTAACAGGTATTTATTGACTGAATTTACGAATCAAAAATTAAAATTGTAATAAAAATAGGGTGGCCGCCGTGGCGTAGTGGGTAGAGTGCGACGCTCACACGCCGAAGGGTGTAGGTTCGATTCCCAGCTCTACACCAATTTTTCGAATATTTCACGGCACCACCTCTTTCGAGCCGCTGACAACACTCAAAGAGTAATAACTGTCTAAGAAAGCTTCTCAAATTTCGCCGTTCGGAGTCGGCAAAAAGCTGTAGGTCCCTTCTACTCGTGAGAGAACAGTAGCGCGCACAACACGAGTAGTTGATGAGCAAGCTAGGCCCTGGTCCCCTTCTGGACTGTAGCGCCAACAATTATTATTATTATTATTATAATAAACATAGGACTCGATGGAAGATGGAAGAAGCCAATATTTTATGGGTATGATTTGCAAATGAATAGAAATTTAATGAAACAAATCCTCACCAAAGTTGATGAATTCGGTTACAACATCGTTGCTGTTGTTAGTGACTTAGGCGGCGAAATCCGAGGATTCTCCAGAATCTTGAAGTCACCATGGATAAGCCTTGGTATGTATAAAACGACAATGTATGCATGTGTAAGTTCCTCCAATAGATCCATGCACAATAAAAAAAAATTTTTTTTCGTTTTTACCCATGTTCCACATTTTATAAAAGTCCTTCGGGATCATTTTGTTAACCAAAAGCTTAAAATAAATGGAAAAGAAATCAAGAAATGCATAATCCTTTCGCCTTATGTGCATATCATCTGAATTGTCAATAACCCATAAAATTTCGGCTGCCCATCTCAACGTCATTGGAGCTGAATGGCAAATTTTTAAAATGGCTGTGTTCCAATACTGGAAACAAACAACACAAACCACCTCAAAATCCATTTCCGTGCACCGAAAAAATAGTTTTATGTCAAATGAGCGCTCTCTCGCGAGAGTAAAATATTTCCCCTCCCTGTACATTTTAATCCAATAAATTTTTGATGTTAGGTTGTCGGTTTTCTCTCAAATTAATTGGTTTGTAAACAGAAATAAATAAGCATTGGTCCATTATCTCTGTGTGTGTCTCTAATTTTGTTGTTATCATTATTTTCTACAGCCAAAAAGAGAATTTGACATTTTTTAATGACATACACTCAATTCTCTTTTTATGCGGTAGATACGTTCCAAAACTAACCGCACAAAAAAAAAAATCGCATAAAAAATACACTAATGTAGCGTAAAAGAAGGAATGTGTTCCATTATTTTCAAAAATGCACAAAACCAAAAAATCATATAAGAAGAGACATTAATTACATTATATAATTAGGATTACGTTCCAAAATTTTTTAAAAGTTCATAGGACAAAAAAATCGCAAAGAAAAGTCGATATCAAGTAATAAAAAATTAGAATACCTGAGAATATTTGAGCAGATTATAACGTTTTGGTAAATTCAAATCAAATACATAACATTACTTTATTTTTAATTAAATATATTTATTTCACATTACTTTAATTAGTAGTTTTATAAAAATTTTATATTTAGTCATTTTCTTCGCTTTCTGATAACACCCGCTACCTTTCGTGAACTGGCGCGAAATCATTATCATCACTGGAATAGATAGTCAGTTCATTTTGTGACGAGATTGCTACTGCATCAATAGATTCAACGTAAGTTTCGCCTGCTGAAGGTTCTCCTGATTTGATAAGAAAATCAGTTATAAAGCCTTGCGAATCTTTCCGTAATTCTTTATGAAGTTCTTGATACCCAGAAATGCACAAGTGATAATTCATTCTTACACAAATAGCATTGAGCATATGTAACTATTGTTTGCTTGCTCTGTATAGAAGAAATATTTAAAAAGGGGAATCCCATACAAAATACTATAGAAAAACAACGCATAACTTCAAAATCTTGTACAAAAAAATCAGAATTAGATTCTCAGGAAAAATCGCATAACTTCAAAACCGCATAAAAAATATTCGCATAAAAAGAGAATTGAGTGTACGAAGTTTCCTTGAGGTTTGTGGCCTATTGTGACGCTCTGTCCGAGACATCATAATAGGCAGGATATACAGTGTTAAGGCCGCGTTTATCAGCAGACTCATTTGAGTTGCTCCCGTTACAATTAAAACTTGCTGCGTTGTTTTGAACTCGTTAACACTATGCGCGTATTATTTAATTGATTTTGTTGCAGTTAAACATACCAAAGCAAAAATTTACGTTTTGTCTTAGGAATTGTATACAATTGTGGACTGACATGTTAATTTCTTGAAGCTTTTATGTGAATTATATCGACCATGTAATAACACTGTGCAGGGATTTGATGTAAGGCCAATCTTATAAACAAATTTGTATGTCTGGAACGTCACAAGGGCAATCAAACTGTCCAGCAACGGCATTTATATAAAACGGCTTTGATGTCCCTTTAACCGATGTTAATGATCATTAATTTTCTACAAATACTGGTTTGAGCGGTTAAATAAGGCATCATTTTTGTTACAACTTGGAAAAATAATTTAAATTTCGTACGCTCCTTCTTCTTTGTATAAATAAACATCTTTATGATAAATTTGCTCTCTGTTCATTATACGAATAGTGTAAGCAATTACATTAAAATGAACACGATGAGTTCGGGCAAGTTTTAATCAAACGTTTAATCCTCACGCGGATCGCTCATTTAATGATTAAGATGCAGTTGTCCAAAACAGGTTGTCAAAGAACGAAATTTGAAGCAGCTGAGCAGCAGGTGTATTTTATTTGTTCATTTCACATAAAATGTGTTGCTCTGTGCGTCGTCAGTTTTTGCAGCGGTGTGCACAAATGCATGTATATGTATCAACATCGCAACATAAGACAGAAAAACAGGAAAACAGGTGTTTCAAAAGCGTAAATAATATTTTTTTCTGAAGCAGCACCGTTTAGTTTGCATTATGAAGTTGGGCATATGTAAAGGTAGAAGTTTAAGTAGATTTATGTAGCAATATGTGGTAAACATTTTCCCGAATGCATCATCTTTCTTTCTTGTAAAGAAATCACCTTGATGGTGGTTGAAAAGAAAGATGATGATGATCCGGGAAAAGGTTTGCTCCATTAAACGATTCAGAGAGAAAGTTTTCTGTGGCATTGTTTTTTTGGTAAGCAGTTTAGTTCACATTATTATCCTGACACCATAGATCTACTCATCCATCATGTTTTATTTCTTCATATACCTTCGCGTACCTTCCAATGCAAGTACAGTTAACGCGAAAAATCAATGTAAACCTTATAAATGATTTGCTTTTTTCTTAAATTTCTTTTTTCTTAATGTCCTCATTGCGTTGATCAATTTATTCAGAAGCAAGTGGGGGGCATCACAGCAAATCGAAAATTGTTAACATGTTTTCAAAGAAGCTCAAAATTCAGATTAAGATTGACTGTGAAATTTAAAAGCTCGATAGAGCTAACATTTCATTAGATAATTTTCCAAGTTTTGATGTCCTCTACTTATTATGTCACAGAGTAAAATATATTTATAGTTTCCAATATTTTAAATAATTTAATAAATTTATAACAAAATGTTTCATGTAAATAAATGCGTGATTTGATTTGACCCATAACCTAGAGTAGTTCTACGGATTCGGTCATAACCGAAATCAAGGTAAAAGAAACTTTCTTTTCAACGAAAGCATCGCATACTTAATGGCGTCTTTTGTACCAAAATTGTATGTACGTAACAGATTACTCAATAAGTCCCGGAACATATCAACAGGTGTGTTCCAGTACTTTCTGTACTAAACCCTGAAGTCTGTCATTTGTTAAGGAGTGGGGGGAAATCTCTCTCAGAAAAAGGGAAATTACGGCAACGCATCTAAACCAAATGTGTAAAGTATGTCAATAAGAAATATCAAATTCACTTTTCGATACAGGAAACAAAGAATCAACAAGATTTGAGACACAAATACAAAGATACTCACTTATCTCTGTACGTACACCAATTCATTTGACAGAAAACCAACAACCTACCCACAAAAATTTCTTGTGTTAAAATCGGCAGGGTGGGGAAATATTTTACTCTCTAGAGTAGAGATATTTACCATTAGGAATACTGGAACGGACATTGTGTTGTTATATGGTACGGTACACACCTATTATATATACAGTATCGGACAAAACATTTGCAACTGGAAGTGAATGCAAGCAATTTCTTCAAATTCAAGAGAATTTTTTCAATAGTTGTAACATTATATATATCAAATGAAAGGTATGTATCTAAGGTAAATAAATAATAATTTTCATTTCAAAAACAAACATAATACAATCCTAGGTGACTTTAAATTTTTGCAACTAAAGTGGAATCAGACGCAATTTGCATGATAAACGTTCCAAAATTACTGATTCCCATTATTTTTGATTTTAATTGCATTAAGCAAATGCATATATCCCTTTTTCTGAAATTTCACTCATTTAAATATTTTCATAGAGAGCAGAACTTCGGTGATATTTATTGCAAAAGAATAAAATGGCTCCAAACAAATTTGGTGATGCTTTAAGACAACGCATAGTAGATGATTTTAATTCAGGCAATACACAAAAAGAAATATCCGAAAAGTATAATATTAATATGTCGTCGGTTTGTCGAATTTTAAGTCGATATTTTAAAACTAAACCGTTGCCGATAGCCGTTGTTCATTTCGGTGGTCGACCACTTAAGACAAATTCTCGAATGGATGCCATGATTTTGAAATTGCTTGCATTCACTTCTAGTTGCAAATGTTTTGTCCGATACGGTATATATATATATTTTTTTTTTTGTTAGTGGCGCCTCTATGTGTCCCGGGACATGTTGACTAATGTGTTGTGTGCATATATTTAACCAACAACAAAAAATATGTCACTTCTTTTGATCTGGCAACAATTTTTAAGACGTACATCTGCTCAAAACTTGAGTAAAACGCTTCTATCTAGTCCAGAGTTCCTAGATCTCTCTGCACCTACTAGATAGAATTCAACAGCGATCGATTGAACTTATTGGTTATTATAATACTGCGAAGTCAATTAACTCGAAACAACATCGACGTAATTTTACATTGCTGTGTCTCTTTAATCGTTAGTTAAACAGTTAAATATAAATTAAATAGCTGTGTTCTTCCTTTCAAGAATTTAAACACAATGCACGCCTCGCTAGGAATGTCCAACCGTTCACCCTGAATCCCACCTTAGGACGTGCAGTTAAGTGAAGAGAATCGTTGTTCACACGAATATGAAATGCTTTTCCCAGCTCAACTTTCCTCCGTCATTACAATCCACAGGCATTTAAAACCAATGTGCACCAATTCATTCTTTCCCTCTTAACATACATTCGGCCTTTGCGGTGCATTTATTTCGGTCACTTAGGGGTACCGAACAATCCATTAAGCACTCTTCAATTATAAAAAAAAAAAGTTATATGGGTTTCTCCATCTAAAAGGTATTTTTTAATGGTATGGAATTACAAATTGGCAACACCATTATAACTGTTGTTTGGAGAAGGAGTTCGGTTTGGCATTTCAACTTGATTGACTGACCCAACTGAGGATGTAGGGAATGGACCCAAAGTAAGATTGCTAGATTAAAATTTCGTTAGACGATTTTTTTTTACGGAAAATCACACTTTTGATTAAATGCGTACATCAATAAACAAAACTCCCGTATTTCGGGGATAATAATCCCCAAATGTATGTTAAGACATCAATAAAAACCAATTCTGACCAGAATGTAATAGTCGATGGTTCCATATATAGCGTCATGATTAGTAATTTTTACTTTGATTAAGTGAACAATCATAAAGTTCAGAAGAAGTGGTTTTAACAAGACAGTTCGTGTCGCATTTGATTTACTGATAGAAACGTTTGGTAACTGCATACTCTTACGACAATGACTAGTGAATTGACCTTCTAGTTCACCCTATTTAACATGGCTTAACAATTTTTTGTGAGAATATATAAAACCGCTTATGTACAATGCTAAGCCAGAATTCATAGCCAGTTAGAAAAAGGCTTTACAAGTTTTCATCATGAGTTCATCTAAAGAATACGTTCGAATTAGATTGGGCGTTTATATGCTAAGAGTTAAATGCTTATATAGAATTAATTTACATGTCCATTTCAAATAGTCATCTTTGTTTTATTCCACTTCTAAGTTTTTCATCTTAAATAAACACATTTAAAGAAAATATAAATAAAAGGCATTCTTAACAAAATAACGGCCATTAAAATTAAAAATAAAAAATAAACATAAATAATAAAAAATTAATTCATTTCATGAGATCTTAGGATACTTTTAAAATTCCATTTAATTTTTACTTTGCTATCAATAATAACAAAAGTGCAAAGGAAAACGCAAAATAACATCAGGAAAATATTGAAGTTATTGTGCGATCAGCAAATTGCGTTGATTTATTTTTAATTTACAGTAATTTATCACATTCAGTCTATTTCCACTTTTAATTTCGATTAAAAATAACTGAATGATATATTTCTATAACAAGAGAGAACCAAATTACCTTTATTACATTTGCGTACTTCAAACATCTATGAAGTTGGATGATTCAGAATATTATCAGATGAACATAGTGACTGCGGGAACAAAATTCGATTTAGATTTTTAGTTGATTCTGAAGCGCGCAATTGTGACAGGGAACAAAAAGATAAGATTCACTTAACTTGCGAGTATTTTAGGACTGAAATTTCAATATTGAAGCTAACATTCGGGAACACTATTGCCTCTTTGAATTGATGACGTTTGAAACTAAAGGTTTCTTATTCTGACGGTACACTTATTCTTGAAAGCATGGCATTCATGAATTTATTTAATGCTAACATCGGTTCATTTTTATGCATTTTATGCAATTCTTAGAAAACTTAAAAAAATGTATTTCCTATTCCACTTATTGTTTATATCTTACTAAAATTGAATATGTGGAAGTTTGGTGAAGTTACTATTCGGCACTTACGAAGATGTCTTTCAACATGATAATAACGATATTACGCCATAAATAGCACCCACCAAAATCGCATTATAAACCACAGCAACTGAAGACTCAAATATCCACTCACAACAGTCGCGAACATTATTCCGAAACTGTAAAAATTATTCGTTTACTTTATGTGCACAGGTCTTCTAAGGTTGAGGCAACGCGAACGAGTGACGTTAGCCGCGAGCTGCAATTTATATTAAAATCCCCATTTTTCTCATCCTTAGCAGGGGAAGACCCGGTTCGAATTTTTATATTACGTGGGCACGGCAATGTATATACCACGGCAAAAATTATAGAATTCCAGATTACACATGTTTGCCACTTTCTATCAATGTTTTGTGACGTAGGCTGACACGATGGATGCTTACTTTTCATATGAAGATGTCATACTTAGTTGCAATTTCCGTGCGTTAATTTGAATTAAACGAAAAATATTTTTGAAATCTAAAGTATATATTAATAGTAAATAAGGAGTATTTGTTTAAAAAAAATGAGGTGTGCTCCTTAAATTGCAATGCGAACAACAAGATGAGCAAACCGAATGTGTGGTTTTATTATTTTCCAAAAGAAAACATCCCGCGAAAGCAATGGATTTCTGGACAATTTGAATCAAAACACAGCTTGAATTTGTTCCTCACATTTCACTGCAGACAGTTTGATTGAAACTTATAATTTGAAATGGGTAAGATAATTTGCTTGTTACCTTGTAGGTTTACAGGAATTTGGTAAAATAATAGATTTAAGTTGAAGATGGGAACGATTTCAACAATCGGACTTTAGTCAATAGTCGCTCCTTAATCCCGCAATCAGAATGCAATCCAAGGCAATACAAAAAAATGGTTGCAGAGTTATTAGACGAAAAAAAAAACAATTCCTTATGAAGTTTCTGTAATTCGTGAGATCGAAATTAGAGATGAAATTGGATCAAGAGAACGAAAATATAGAGTAACTACTCATAGTATAGAACTCTTAACACAAAACTTTATTTGAATATAGATATTTATATTAATAGTACACTTGCAGTGAAGATCTGAAAAGGGATAAAGAGGAGAGGGAAAAAACGTACAAAAAAGAAATGCTGCCCCAGCAAGCCAAGGTGCAAGAATCCGAACTTGAGAGACTTAAAATGGAGTGGACGTTATAAGAAATCTTTATAACAAGTTTAGTTTTTAAATAAATGTATATATGTATGATATATAAATTAACATGTGAGTTTGTAAATTAAGGTCAGGTGAATAAACTGAAGAATGACATAAAACGCCACCACCAACAACCGCCAACAAGTCCAAAAGCGTAAGAAGATAGAAAAATTTTCCTCTTTTTGGCATTTCAACTGAAGCGTTGGTTGTACACATAAACAGATGCCACTATTGAGCTCGTTGTAAGGATTTTGTCTGCAACAACTCAGTTGAACGAAGTACAGAATGCTTGTGTTCTGAGCTTCGGCGAGATGAAGATCCGTAAAGCATTTTGCTACGACAGATGTTTAGACACTACATCAGCACCTGGTAATTATGTGCAGGTGACCATGTTAACAGGTATTTATTGACTGAATTTACGAATCAAAAATTAAAATTGTAATAAAAATAGGGTGGCCGCCGTGGCGTAGTGGGTAGAGTGCGACGCTCACACGCCGAAGGGTGTAGGTTCGATTCCCAGCTCTACACCAATTTTTCGAATATTTCACGGCACCACCTCTTTCGAGCCGCTGACAACACTCAAAGAGTAATAACTGTCTAAGAAAGCTTCTCAAATTTCGCCGTTCGGAGTCGGCAAAAAGCTGTAGGTCCCTTCTACTCGTGAGAGAACAGTAGCGCGCACAACACGAGTAGTTGATGAGCAAGCTAGGCCCTGGTCCCCTTCTGGACTGTAGCGCCAACAATTATTATTATTATTATTATAATAAACATAGGACTCGATGGAAGATGGAAGAAGCCAATATTTTATGGGTATGATTTGCAAATGAATAGAAATTTAATGAAACAAATCCTCACCAAAGTTGATGAATTCGGTTACAACATCGTTGCTGTTGTTAGTGACTTAGGCGGCGAAATCCGAGGATTCTCCAGAATCTTGAAGTCACCATGGATAAGCCTTGGTATGTATAAAACGACAATGTATGCATGTGTAAGTTCCTCCAATAGATCCATGCACAATAAAAAAAAATTTTTTTTCGTTTTTACCCATGTTCCACATTTTATAAAAGTCCTTCGGGATCATTTTGTTAACCAAAAGCTTAAAATAAATGGAAAAGAAATCAAGAAATGCATAATCCTTTCGCCTTATGTGCATATCATCTGAATTGTCAATAACCCATAAAATTTCGGCTGCCCATCTCAACGTCATTGGAGCTGAATGGCAAATTTTTAAAATGGCTGTGTTCCAATACTGGAAACAAACAACACAAACCACCTCAAAATCCATTTCCGTGCACCGAAAAAATAGTTTTATGTCAAATGAGCGCTCTCTCGCGAGAGTAAAATATTTCCCCTCCCTGTACATTTTAATCCAATAAATTTTTGATGTTAGGTTGTCGGTTTTCTCTCAAATTAATTGGTTTGTAAACAGAAATAAATAAGCATTGGTCCATTATCTCTGTGTGTGTCTCTAATTTTGTTGTTATCATTATTTTCTACAGCCAAAAAGAGAATTTGACATTTTTTAATGACATACACTCAATTCTCTTTTTATGCGGTAGATACGTTCCAAAACTAACCGCACAAAAAAAAAAATCGCATAAAAAATACACTAATGTAGCGTAAAAGAAGGAATGTGTTCCATTATTTTCAAAAATGCACAAAACCAAAAAATCATATAAGAAGAGACATTAATTACATTATATAATTAGGATTACGTTCCAAAATTTTTTAAAAGTTCATAGGACAAAAAAATCGCAAAGAAAAGTCGATATCAAGTAATAAAAAATTAGAATACCTGAGAATATTTGAGCAGATTATAACGTTTTGGTAAATTCAAATCAAATACATAACATTACTTTATTTTTAATTAAATATATTTATTTCACATTACTTTAATTAGTAGTTTTATAAAAATTTTATATTTAGTCATTTTCTTCGCTTTCTGATAACACCCGCTACCTTTCGTGAACTGGCGCGAAATCATTATCATCACTGGAATAGATAGTCAGTTCATTTTGTGACGAGATTGCTACTGCATCAATAGATTCAACGTAAGTTTCGCCTGCTGAAGGTTCTCCTGATTTGATAAGAAAATCAGTTATAAAGCCTTGCGAATCTTTCCGTAATTCTTTATGAAGTTCTTGATACCCAGAAATGCACAAGTGATAATTCATTCTTACACAAATAGCATTGAGCATATGTAACTATTGTTTGCTTGCTCTGTATAGAAGAAATATTTAAAAAGGGGAATCCCATACAAAATACTATAGAAAAACAACGCATAACTTCAAAATCTTGTACAAAAAAATCAGAATTAGATTCTCAGGAAAAATCGCATAACTTCAAAACCGCATAAAAAAGATTCGCATAAAAAGAGAATTGAGTGTACTTTAAACAATTGGTTTAGATGCCAATACAGATTTCAGAATTTGGTACAGAAAGTACAGGAACACACCTATTGACTATAAAACTATTTTCCCATCCCAGGCAAGCTCAGGCAATAACAAGACAAGTGCTGCCATCTTGTGTCATTTAGATGACCAACATTGAGAAGAACACTTTAAGCTATTTAAAATTGAAATAAATACTGGCAAATTTATTTAATTTTAAAATTGCTCAAAGGAATTTGGACTGTTCATATCGTCTAAATCAAAATATTTCTTTTTTTTTTTTTCATTATCCATAAAAAAGAAGGTCTTCATAACCACCCTGATCATCAGGAGTTTAAATATGAACTGCGATCGTATATCATGGGTTACAATGAAGGCATTCTTTAGAACAGTGCTAATGTGAACTGGGTAAACCTACCTAGATCTACACTTATAATCTACATGCAGCAACTTGAAGTATTTTTTATGGTGACAACCCCTTGATTTCCACCGAATTTCTCAAGACACATTCAGAATTGGCCAAGAATGTAAACTGTGAGGAAGAGATAAAAAAAAGAATTTAGGTTACTCATGTATAATAGGATAAGAACATTATACAAAGAGGTTTAATGAAAATGGCCGAAACAATTGGATAAACTGATTGTATGTTTTAACAACCGGAATAATATTGGAGGTATGTCAAATAATACTTTTTGATGTTGTAATTTATATGAAAATGTCAAACAATAACAAAGAGCTGCGCAGAACAAGAGAAAACTTAACACTCTATTGCGCATACTCTTTTTCTACCATTCTTTTTATCAGCGCATACAGTTCTGTGTTTAAAACACAGTGTAAAGGTTTCATCACATACATTACGTAGGTTTACTCAGTATCGGGGAATCCGTTCACGATGTTACGTAGTGAACACGCACAGCTGATTTCAGTTCACAGTAGTTCAAATTTTTTCGCTTTACAATGAATAACGATTAAAAAGATTTTTTTGTTCACAATAATACTTGTTGGGCTTAGGGAATATATATAATAAATATAATGAAAGGCTGAACAAAAGTTTTCTGCCCGTATTTCATTTTTTATTTGCACAATGTGCAGACGACATATTTGTTAAAAAGATGCAAGAAATCAACATTCGTATAAAATTAAGTTTTCCTTCCAACTACGAAGATAACTTCACTGAACGCCTATTTTTTATTAAAATTAAATACGAATTTATTTCTTAAAATTTTTACTGTCATAGCTGAAGGAGGGGAAAATGTTAAGAATTAAGGAAATATACCCGATGCGCCACTGTGTGTTATCTAAATAAAGTTTGTATTGCTGAAACTGACGCATCGAACGCATTCCAAGCACCTAAGCCTTAATGCTTCAAAGAGTAGAAAATCAGAAGAGATTACTTCCAAACTCCAAAGTTACTTCCAACTTCCAAAGTCATATTTTTTTATTTGTATTTATTTATAATGACGTTATAAAATATTTTTTTTTTAAGATATTTGTGTGTCGTATATAAATTAAATTTATTTATTTTTTTCCTAAAACTGAAGTCAACTTTCGAATGAAAATAGAAAATCGAAGAAATAGAAATTATTTTGTTTGTAGTCTTTATTGATTAATTAATTTCGAATCAATGTACTTCTTTGGAATTTCCGCGCTCTTTGTTTCTCTGTCCTGAGTTAGTGTTGCCACATTTGTTTGATGTCTTTTCAATGCTTTCTCACTCACAAACCGCAGAGCTTTTAATATTTAACGAATAAGACTTTAAGATAATTTTGATGGGGCTGTGACACGTATTTTGTCTTTACAAATGCATATATGCCGCACTTGTCAAACACACATCGCCACACTGTCACAAGTGTTGTTATTCAGACAGATGACACTTTTAAAGAGAGACAAAGTACAACATGTGATAATTTTGTGACCTAATCTACTCGTCAGTTGAAAAAGAATATTTCAATAACTTTTATAGATGTATTTAAGCACTTACAACTAAAATAATTTTTAAAATTAATTCTTTGGCACACAAAATCAGATCCTGACTCATTTATTAAAATTGTGGAGGTCCGTTGACTTTCTTAGACACTGCCAATCTGTAGCGAAAGACTGGCCGAAAAACATTTATTTCCGCCAGTTCCAAATCGTCTTTGCTCTCGTCATCAAATCCAGTTTGTGGCAACTCCCTTTTCAATACAGTCACTAATAGATTGGATTGCACTTTAACAGGTTCAGTCAAAAAGTCAAGTTTCACTTCCGTCTCTGTGCCCTCGGTATCCGATTCATCTAGAGGATATCCCAATGCATTGTCACAAACCACCATCGCAATGCACAAAAAGACAGTTCTCTGCAAAAGAAAATGCGTTCTTGAGAAAAATGTGAAACAGTTGAAAATAACAATTTACAATCAATAACGACATCATCTTGTGATGTACTGTCTTCGGTGTTCATTTGCTGTTCCTGCTCCAGTCACATTGGTGCAAATGGCTTTTATAGATCGCAATAGGGGTCATTATTGATAGTTTGCAAATTAGCCTAGAATTGTGTTTGCAATTAGCGTGTAGTTGCGAATTCGAAAAGTGCAGCAAGCATAAAAAACTTGCACACGGAGTGCAAATTTGTGTGTAAGTACGCCTCCGATTGACAAGTGATAAATCCGTTTCGTTTAGACCGTGATTTGAGAGAGCATTGCTATGATTGGTGGGGAGTGACTGGCCTGGAAGATAAACTGCACGGGAACTTTGAGTGATTAGTGAATCAGGAGTTTGTCACAGTTTCAAAGGGGTATGATGTATTACGATATTTGATATGTAAATCGGTCAGGTGGTCATTCATAAGCGGGAAACATTTACTATGAGTAACACGTGGATTTCGCTGTAACAATTTCCATCATAATATTTGAATATTGATTAGAAAATTATTTGTGATACGATGAATAGGCTCTGTTTGCGCACTTAGCTGCGCGAGTTCCTTGAATTGTGTGATATCATAATTGTTTGATCGTTGAATTATAAATTTTGAATCCATTCAAATTTTAGTTTCTTTTATAATTGACTAGCGTTTGCAATTCATAGTTCTTTTGTGATCAATAGCACAGAATTAAACTCTTTTTTGTGCCCATTTGAGAACTAAGCAGACATCTGTTAAAAACGTTTTGAACAAATTTTAAAAATTCTAAAGTCAAAAGCAATGGTCAAAGTTTACTCCAGTGTGTTAAGGCGTCCAAGCCGGCTTTTAATTGCAGTTTTTTGAACGAGAATAATTAAATTACAGTTTATGAAGAACAGGGAATGTCGATTTTAAAAGACTACGTACGTAAAGTTCAATGCAGTTCACGATTTGTAGTTTGATCTCCACATACGAAGACAATGTCATAGAAGATAAAGTTGGCGGTTCTAAATTATTGGATATTCGGAGGATGTGACAACAGTCATTACTAAACATTACTATACCTCGTTGTTTTATAACTTGAGAGGAAGATTGCATATTCCCTTTTAATATATATTATGTATACAATTAAATCTATAGTTCTGTGTGCGTCTTTTGGTCCTATTTGTAATGAATTCATTTGGAGGAAGAGATTCAACGATTAAGGTTGTACGATGGCATGTGCTTGGTTAAACGAATCAATGCTTAAAATGGATGCCACTCGAAAAGTCTTCGAATCTAAGCCATCGCTAAGCTTAGCAAAAATTCGCCTAGGCTGAGATGCCGCACAGAAGTGAAAAAGGACCTCAAACCAATTGAAATGCGTAATTGAAAGCAGATAACAATTACGCATTACAGTCCCAGGTCCGCTCAGGACTGTAGAGTCAATAAAAGAAGAGAAGGCGACGCTAAAATCCACAACCAGACCACTACTTTCTTCGCCAACTATTTACGTTGTGCGTGTTATCTTATAAAAGTAAGGATAAATTCGAAGAAAGGCATTTCAGAAACTACTGCATAAACAACTAATATTAATTAAGCGTTTTCAGCAACTCAAAAGAAGTGGCGCCGTGAGAAGCATATTGTTTTTTGAATTTTTCGAAAAAAAAAAAATAAAATATTTAATAATAATAATTGTATGGCGCTACAGTTCACAGGGGCGCTACTGTCCTCTCATGAGTAGAGAGGACCTACAGGACCTACAGGACCTACAGACCTTACCGACATCGAACGCCGAAGTTTGAGAAGTTATTTATTAGACTATTAATACTTTGTGAGTGTTGTCAGTAGCTCAAAAGAGGTGGTGCGCGAAAAATTCGAGGTGTTCAGTCGGAAATCGAATCTGAGCGTCGCAGTCTACCTGCTACGCAATGGCGGCCATTAAAAGAAATATTTGTATTTATTAATTATCAAGGATTCAGGACTTAATATTTATGCATCATTTTCACTAATCTTAACTTCCAAATAAAGCCCGCACCCATTTTGACCAAACAAGAGTTACAAAAGCTACGTAAAATTGGTATTTTTCAAAATCATTTTAACTTTAACTAGTGTGCGAGAACAATACCGCAACAAATCTGACACACCTACAGAAATGAAAAGAGGAAACTTTAAGCATTCAATTTTCCAAAGTACTGTTGAAAACATATACATTTGCAGAGATACCCCTGCTTTGTGGCTTTACTCATCATTTATTCATTACTCACCCTGCCACTCGATTAATAATAATAATTGTTGGCGCTACAGTCCAGAGGGGGACCAGGGCCTAGCTTGCTCATCAACTACTCGTGTTGTGCGCGCTACTTGTCTCTCATGAGTAGAAGGGACCTACAGTTTTTTGCCGACTCCGAACGGCGAAATTTGAGAAGCTTTCTTAGACAGTTATTACTCTTTGAGTGTTGGCAGCAGCTCAAAAGAGGTGGTGCCGTGGAAAATTCGAGATGTTCAAGCTGGGAATCGAACCTAGACGTCGCACTCCACCCACTACGACACGGTAGCCACAAATAAATATAATCAATTATTTATTAGGTTGTGCCGCATAAAGAGCCCAATATTTGATGAATTTGTCTTACTTTAAATATAAGCCATTGATATCTATAACCTTTTTCCACAGTTATTTGAAATCATTGCTCAATTTTTCACAGAAGGCTTGATTGTTTGACATTAAGAAGGTTTTTAGGGTTTATACAACTTTTGCTCGGCTTTGAAAATAGTGTCAGTTTGCGGCGAAGAACATATTGTCAATATCTATTTCCCCAGGTTGTTTGGTTTACAGCCGATTTCATATGCATACTCCAATTTTTTCAAATATGTGACTCCCTTATTAAAAAGTGGATGGGTATTATCCATATGTACAACATAATTCCTCTAAATTCTTTTATGTCTTCTTCCACGGGTTTGCTTTTTGTTTTCATCTGCATCCAACAACTGTCCAGATCTAAACGATAATAATAATAATATAGATCTAAGCACTAAATTGAAATATATAAGAAGCCGAAAGGCACACAGCAAACAACTTAGATTAGCTTAGAATACTCGTGAAGAGTCAGTAAGTTAGAATTAAGTTCAATAGATTATATTAGTAAGCTACATTTAAGTATTTTTGTCTAGCAGGTAAGAAAATGGATGAATATGAATAAAAATGCATTGAAAAAAAAATTTAAATTAATTAATCGCTCTTCACATTTTTAAATATCTGTTTTTGATATATTTTTATTTTTAACAAACGCCCGGCAATTTGCACAGAAACCGTGAGGCACGCTTATAAAATAATTATCGATGACGTCTCCTCTCTCTGATTGAAGTGTGCAAACGTGACACAACAATTTTCGAACATACATACACACCAGCGTGTATATTTGTATAATAGATTTTTGAAAACGAATTTAACTCTTAGAAATTTTGAGTGAACAGATATTTGTTTTACTTTAATGTCTTGTCTTGCTTTATTAGTGCATGTTTTTCTTTTATGATATTGAGGAAATCGCGGGATTTAAAATGTGCGTCAAAATGTTTGGTGTGGAATCGGAATTTATTTTTCAAAGCTGTTGTTTTTCTGTTTTTGGTTTTTTAGACAATTTAATTACTACAGGATTCGATGTGAGGCTAATAAAATTTCATCAAAAAATATAATGATTAATTAATAAAAGAAAAGCTAAATATAGGCAATAATACACTGAGCTTGTAAGTCAGAAATAGATTTGAACATTTAGCTGTTCTTTGTTCAAAAATACACTCAATTCTCTTTTTATGCGAATCTTTTTTATGCGGTTTTGAAGTTATGCGATTTTTCCTGAGAATCTAATTCTGATTTTTTTGTACAAGATTTTGAAGTTATGCGTTGTTTTTCTATAGTATTTTGTATGGGATTCCCCTTTTAAAATATTTCTTCTATACAGAGCAAGCAAACAATAGTTACATATGCTCAATGCTATTTGTGTAAGAATGAATTATCACTTGTGCATTTCTGGGTATCAAGAACTTCATAAAGAATTACGGAAAGATCCGCAAAGCTTAATAACTGATTTTCTTATCAAATCAGGAGAACCTTCAGCAGGCGAAACTTACGTTGAATGTATTGATGCAGTAGCAATCTCGTCATAAAATGGACTGACTGTCTATTCCAGTGATGATAATGATTTCGCGCCAGTTCACAAAAGTTTGCGGGTGTTATCAGAAAGTGAAGAAAATGACTAAATATAACATTTTTATAAAACTACTAATTAAAGTAAAGTGAAATAAATATATTTAATTAAAAATAAAGTAATGTTATGTATTTGATTTGAATTTACCAAAACTTTATAGCCTGGTCAAATATTCTCAGGTATCCTAATTTTTTATTAGTTGATATCGACTTTTCTTTGCGATTTTTCGGTCCTATGAACTTTTAAAAAATTTTGGAACGTAACCCTAATTATGTAATGTAATTAATGTCTTTTTTTATATGATTTTTTGGTTTTGTGCATTTTTGAAAATAATGGAACACATTCCTTATTTTTGTATGCGATTTTTTTTGTAGGCTTAGTTTTGGAACGTATCTACCGCATAAAAAGAGAATTGAGTGTACCTTTTTTTGAAGCATGGCCGTGTTGACAAAGTGTATTCCATTTTCCACTACAATTGCTGAAAATTTCGGTTCACAAAGGAAATAATAAAGGAAATAGTAAACATAAACTTGTGCGACCTTTTCGCTTTTGTTTCCTTGAGCAGGTACGTCTGCTCTGATAGATATGCATACAGCCTTAAATGAGAGCAACGTCAGAAGGTGTCATTTCCAAAGAAACGAACTCAACCTTGAATTGAAGCTGAAACGATTAAAATGGGTCTGGTGGTTAATGAAGGCAAAACAAAGTACGTCAAGAAAGGACACACGACACCGATGTCTCGGACAGAGCGTTACACGTCAGGCGCTACTTTATGGCGCGGAAACCTGGACGTTATTAAAATCGGATGAGGAAACCCTTAGTCTTTTCGAGAGAAAAGTTTTGCCTGCAATTTGTTTTTTAATGGCACCTGGAGGAGAAGATCTACCGACGATGGCTGTGGTCGCCGTGGCGTAGTGGGTAGAGTGCGACACTCACATGTTCTGGGTTCGGTTCCCGGCTGAACACCCCGAATTTTTCACAGCACTACCTCTTTTGAGTTGCTGACAACGCTCATAGAGTAATTACTTTCTAAGAAAAACCTTCTCAAATTTCGCCGTTCCGAGTCGGCAAAAAATTGTAGGTCCCTTCTACTCGTTAGAGAACAGTAGCGCGCACAACACGAGTAGTTGATGAGCAAGCTAGGCCTTGGTCATCTGTGGACTGTAGTGCCACCCGATTCTTATTATTATTATTATTATTATATGGGCTGAATAGCGATATGCGTCTGGTCAAGCCTCTTTATGTACAACTCTTAAGAAGACTAGGCCATGTAGAGCGTAAGGACACCACTGATCCGGCGCGAAAATTTTTCGAATCAGAACCAATGAGACAACGCAACAGAGGACGGCCAATACCAATATGGCGAGGAGAAGGACCTCAACTAACTTGGAGTGCGCAATTGGAGGCGGCTAGCGACAGATCGTGCTGGCTGGAGAGGTATGTTGGTTGAGGCCCAGGTTTATCCCGAGCTGTAGCGCGACAAGATGAAGAAATCATCGGAAGAAGTATTCTCTTTTAGAATATGGTCTCTTTGAGTAAAAGCAGAATGTGTGTTTAGTTCGGAAGATAAAAAATTGTCGACAGCCCTGGTCACGTCGAGCGAAATTACACAAAAACTCCCCCTAAAGGGATCTTTAAACATAGTCCTCCTAGTTCGAAAAAAGGGGAAGACAACATTTCCATTTACTTATGCAAGTGTGGTTGTAAACTGCTTCATCGTGACGACTGTAAGCCATGTGTTCAGGACTGAATCAGACACGGATTATTCATAGTTCAAAATTTTGATATGTAAGCAAGAGAGCGAATTAAGTAATTTTTGTTTTCTTACAACGAAGAATTTAAATTTAAATAGTTTGCCATTTGAGGATGCGGCTGTACAAATTAGGAAACAAAAAAAGAGCTGAAGGGTTACCCCGTGCATTGACTCAAGGGTACGAAGGTGTCATCCGATCTCTTCTTCTTTTTCGGTCATCTAGGGAACGTATGCCTTGTTATATTTCATAGTCGTTTTTATTTTCTGTGTTTCAACATCACGATGTTACAAAGTAAACTGCACATTTGTTGTTTTCGAAAACTGCACACTTTTGCGCGAATAATTAATGCGCAATATATGGCCTTGAATGCTAAATCAAGGCTAAATTCGGAAACATCAGCCTAATTTACGCTCACGCCCCGACAGAGGAGAAGGATAATAACATCAAGAATGACTTCTATGATCTCCTAGAAAGAACATACGATCGATGATCCAGCTACGACACCAAGATCGTTCTAGGAAATTTCAATGCTCAGCTGGGAAAGGAGGACACCTTTGCTGGATGTAAATACATCGGTAAACACAGCCTGCACGACAACAAATCCGGAAACGAACTCAGGCTGTTGCACTTCGCCCCGGGGCGGAACTTCTCTGTGGCTAGAACGCGGTTTCCAATCCTGGACATTCACAAAGGGACCTGGCGATATCCTGATCAATTAACCGTCAGCCAGATTGATTGCGATCGATGTCAGACACTCCTCCAGTAGTCTCGATGTCCGAACCTTCCGTGGTGTAAACATCGACTCGGATCATCAACTTGTTGTAGCCAAGGTAAGAATCCGGATATCGAGAGAGCAACGGAGTCGAGACAGGCCAAAACGGTTCGACGTCGAAAAGCTACAATCGCAGACGACTGCTGGGAACTTTGCGGACCGAGTCTCCCTGAAACTCGCTTAGAGTTCGACGCTGCCTGCATTAAACATAGAAGAAGACTGGAAACGTTGTCAAGAAGCCATCAAAGAAGTTGCCACTGATGTGCTGGGTTTCACGTCACCACTCAGAAGGAACCCATGGTTTGACGACGACTACAGGCAAGCGCACGCAGCTAAACAAGACGCCTATAAGGCGACGCTGCATCGAACAGGGCTGTTCGTGAGCTCTATGAACAGAGAAAAAGGAAAGAGCACCAGCTTCTCAGAAGGAAAAAGAAGGAGCATGAGAAGCTCGCGGTTGAGGAAATGGAAAGGTGCTATGGCAGGAATGAAGTCCGAAAGTTTTACCGAAAGGTAGACAGCTATCCGTAAGATAAAAGGTTCGGACCAAGGCCTGCCGTGACCAAAATGGACAACTCGTAGTAGAGTCGCAGTCTGTGCTGAGAATCTGGAAGGATCATTTCTGCAGACTCCTCAACGACGATGATGGCCCAAATCCCGCTGTTAGGCAGAATGTTCCACTCAATTTTTACGATGATAGGCAAGCATTCCGTCCCCCCGACTTAGACGAGGTGAAGATAGCAATATCCAAGCTGAAGTCGAACAAAGCTGCTGGACTCTTTAAATCAGCTGGAGATGACCGTTTGGGCGCATGCACCAGCTCATCTGTAAGATATGGTTGGAGGAAAGCATGCCCGATGAGTGGAATCTCAGCGTCGTTTACCCGGTTCACAAGAAAGGAGACCCCTTTGACTGCGCCAACTATCGAGGGATTAGTCTCCTCAACATCATACAAGCATACAAGAATTGCCGTATTGTGTGAGCGCCTGAAACCGTTTGTCCATGACCTAATAGGTCCCTATCAGTGTAGTTTCAAAACAGGGAAGTCCACGATAGACCAAATCTCCACATTACGGCAGATACTGGAAAAGACCCAAGAAATGCATATTGACACTCACCACCTATTCGTCGATTTCAAGGCCGCATATGTGCATAGAGACGAGCTGTACAGTGCCATGTCCAGTTTTGGCACTCATACCAAACTCGTCAGATTGTGTAGCGTGACGATGGAGAACTCATCGGTAACGAACTCACCGAGACCTTCAATGTCAAAAATGTTTTAGACAAGGCGACACACTGTTATGCAACTTCTTTAACATAATTCGTGAGAAGAGCGTGCGTAACACACAAGTCAACACCAGAGGCACGATCTTCCAGAAGTCAGTTCAATTGCTAGCTTACGCTGATGACATTGACGTGATTGGACAAACACAGCGAGCCGTCAATGAGGCGTTTGCTGGCATTGAAACGGAAGCGGCTAAAATGGGTCTGGCGGTAATTGAGAGCAAAACTAAGTACATGCTGTCATCGAGGAAGTACACACAACATCGACGTCTCGGACAAAGCGTCACACTAGGCAGCAGAAACTGCGAGGTTATCGAGAACTTCGTCTACCTCAACTCCGCGGTAAATAGGGACAACAACACCAGTACCGAATTCAAACGCAGAATCACTCTTGCCAATCGCTGTTTCTTTGGGCTCAAGAGGCAATTGAGAAATAAAGCCGTCTCTAAGATGGACTAAGCTCGCTTTATATAACAGCTTGTTCATCCCCGTCCTACTTTATGGCGCGGAATCTTGGACGTTAGCAAAGGCGTTAGCTAAGGATGAAGAAGCCCTTAGTCTTTTCGAGAGAAAAGTTTTGCGTACGATTTTTGGTCCTGTTTGCTTTGATGGCATCTGGAAGAGAAGATTTAATGACGAACTCTTTGGGCTGTACAGCGACATGCGCCTAGTCAAGCGTCTATGGATACAACAATTAAGATGGCTAGGCCATATAGACACCACTGCTCCGGCCCGAAAAGTCTTTGAATTCATGCTATTGGGACAACGTAACAGAGGACGACTGTTACGTTATCCTAAAAAGTGGCGCACACAAGTGGAGAAGGACCACACTTGGAGTGCGCAACTGGAGACAGCTGGCGAGAGATCGTGCTGGCTGGAGAGGCATGTTAGTTGAGGCCCAGGTCCACTCCGGACTGTAGCGCCACAAAAAGAAGAAGAAGATATGGCCTTGAACTTAAAGCGTTCTTAGATGCAAAAGTTGTTAATTGTTCTTCTTTTAACACTTCTCATGTACCGCGAATGTCACTCTCACACTTTCGCTTCTAGTAAGGAAATAAAATACTATCAAAATTACAAAAACAAAAATGTTTTCTTATTAAGAACGTGTTAAGTTGGTCAGTTGGCGCTACAAATACATCGTAAAATATCAAACGCATTTTCGACCCATCATAAAAAAGCATCAACAAATGACACAAAAAGCGAAAACACACAACAGATCGTTGGTTTGAATGAAAAGATTCCCAAATATTTGTAAAAGTCTTGCTATTCTAAGGCACTTACTACGCTAACAATAAATCCACAGATGATTGACCTTAACACTAGACATGAAAGTGTTAATTTATCGAAATTCATAAAAAATATTTGCACTTCGGTGCGCGGAAAAATTGATAACAGACCCCTCTCCGCCCACCAGCCAGTGTTCTGTGCAAATATTTTTATAAGTTTAATCAACAAGTTTTGATGTGAGAACATTCGCTTTATTATGTCCATTAGAATCGAACTCAAGGAGTGAGAATCGCGAGTTATCACCCGTGATACTTGAGAACTCGGTCAATTGTATTTTTTCACGTCTGGAAAGCAAAATCCAGACGGGTTATCTCTTCTCCGGAAGACCTTTAAACTTCGCATATGAAAGAGCAAATCAAAAATACCGTTTCAATTCACATCTTCGACTTATTTGCAGTAAATTATTGTTATGCAGAGATGGTCACGTATGACACATGGCAATGATATGTAAATTTATTTGTTTGAATTCCGATGTTGAATGATTTTTGACATTTTCGGGTAATAAAGGGTGTTCCAACAAGAACGCAAGATTTAAATTTGGCGCCATTTGAATTGTCATTGTTTGACATTTGAATAATAATTATTGTTTGTTTGTAGAAGGTATAAGGTTAATAAAAATGGAGTGCCACACGAATGAAGAACGCATTCTCATTGTGAAGAAGAAAATGCTGATTTTGCCGATAAAATCATCTTTAGTGACGAGGCCCATTTCCAACTTGATGGCTTCCTCAATAGGCAGAATTGTCGCATTTGGGACGAGGAAAATCCTCGAGTGATTCACGAGAAGCAAATGCATCCTCAACGTGTCACTGTGTGGTGGGGTTTTGGGCTGGAGGAATCATTGGATCTTTTTTTATGAAAATGAGTCAGGTCAAGCGCAAACAGTCAATGGTGTTCGGTATCGTATAAGATAACCAATTTTTTTGTGCCTAGAATTGAAGAAATAAATGTGGAAGGGATGTGGTTTCAACAAGACGGCGCCACATCTCATACAGCCAGAGAAACAATTCAATTGCTGCATCAGTCATTTAAATCTTGCGTTCTTGTTGGGACACCCTTAATATGTTATAAGAATATGATCGACGTCATCTTGATACCTACCCAGGATTTAAGGAAAAAATAAAACATTGTCGATGTTTGCGACACGCAGTGTGTGCTTGTGAGTCTGTAGCAAATCGGGTTTAAGTATATTAGCAGTTTTGGAATCTCACATCGGGATGAAGTTGGATCATGTTTAAATTTAAGAACCCGAGGAGTGGCTTAGAAGAGTCTCAAAATGGAAAACAAAGAGTGATAACGTAATTTCTTTTTCATTGTTAATTTGATTCCTTGATATGTTTTCTTTATGACATAAATAAGTGATCTTGATTGAAAATAGCGACTGGAAGTTATTCTAAATGGTTATTCATCGTAAGGGTTCGGTTTTTTACAAGATATAACAGATATTTATAACCTTATGTAACATTTCAATAAATAGTTAGAAGAGGATCTATGACATTTAAATATTTCACAATATATCATGTCTGTAGATCTGATCGTTTAATTTACTCACCCTGTTAGTAGCGTCTTTTGTACGTTTGATACAGGTCTGCTATGACTCTTGTGTTTCTGATGATCAGGGAAATAAATGAGAATGATCATGATTTTATCCGCAACAAGATTTCTTTTGGTGGTGAAATTGTTACTTCTAGCTAACCACCCATTTTTGGAAAACAGCATCATTCCGAAAATTCTACATTTTACTTACATATATAACATTTGACTCATTTTCCTTCCCAATAGTGTGCCACTCTTGCTCCTTTTCCAAAAATGAATATCCTTTCCATAAAAACACAAGAAATTAATTTATAAATTTTCTTAAATGATTTTCAATGATAACGAAAAAAACATACAGATCAAGAACAGTTCTGTCTGAAAATATTCCAAAAATTCTCCACACACACGTCTTTGTTTGCTTAAATAAATTAAAACGTATTTAGTCATCGGACACATCCTCGTGTTTACCAAACTGATTAGGGCAATGGCTGTGATATCGAAGACCCACCGTAAACAGATTATTACGCAGCCGTTTCACTCATACAGTTTCAAATCAATATCCACTTCCTACATCTCTCGTGCACACTGTCAAGACAATTAATTAGAGCCCCCCGTCAATCAGAGAACGGCATGAGGAGAGAAAAAAGAACGAAACGAGCGTAAAGATTGTTCGGCTATATAAGGAAATGTGATTTTGTGAAACTGTATCACATTGGTATTGGAAGCCAAGCAATTCGACTACTATAGTTCCAGTTCAACTTAGCACTTTCTAATTTCCGCCCTTACTACAGATACAGTTTATTGAATTCGGTCACGATGACGAAGACGGTAAGTCAAGAAAACGCATTTGTGAAAAGACTCTGCTAATGAAGTTTCTTTTTCATCTCCTTTAGCTTGTGTGTGCGCTTGTTCTATTGGCATTAGGATTTTCTGCTACATCAGCTTACCCAGGCCCCTCTTCCATTGACAAATTTGATCGCGATGTCAGTGACTTGGAGTACGATTATAGAAACAGCCGCTTGAGGAGATCGTACTACGATGATGGTTACTATGAATATTATCCGCACTATCCTTACTACCCGGCCTATAGAGAACCAATACGTAGACATGATTCAGTCGAAGATAAGGACTTAAAATATGAACCTCTTTACCGTTACTCATCCAGGCAGACCAAGCACAAGAAGCTTTTCGTGCCGAATCTCTGGGGTTGAGGTGATTCATTTGTTTCCAAGTGAATTAACTTGAATCTGCCAAATTGAGAATACAGACTGATGATTAAATATTATCATTATGTTTAGGTAATTTATGTATGTGTAACCCTATGAAACAAAAAAAGAAAAAAATCTATTTTAAAAGTTGGTATTTTTTTTTTCTTGCGAATCTAGAAAACGAAACTGACAGCTGTCAAAGTAGAGTTACTAGAAGAGTAGTTACTTTTTATTTTGTCATTTGAGGAACCTTTAGGTGTCAGCCAGATATTGACTAGGAATTGCCTTCGTGAATTCCTCTAGAAGAAGGCGCACGGTTTTATGACGCAGTTCAACCTCAAGAATCTGACCATCTGCTGATGCTGAGGTTGACACAACTATTTTGCAAATTTACAAAATCGTTGAAGACATTTGTTTTCTGTTTTAAATTTGAAGACATTTGTTTTCTGTTTTAAATTTTTATTTGGCAGGCTTTTTTATTTAATATGAATATGAAAGAACAGGGTTTATTAAGTATTTCTGTTTTTGAAAAAAATATAACTTGTCTTGAGGCCTTCTATAAAAATCTTCAAATTTCGTTCAGTGACGAATACCCATTTATGGATACAGTTATAAATAAAATAACTGTATTTGTGGTGTGATTTCCTGACAGGTGAATTTATTGGTCCCTGTTTCTTTAAAAACGAAGCAAATCTGAATTATACCGTTAACGATTGCAATGCTAAGGAACTTACTGTTCAACCAAAGCACTCATTGAGGTAACATTTTGACTAGTAATACATTTTTAACGGTGATCGCCTTGATCGTGCGATATCACACTTTTTGCCTATTTTCTCCGGATAAATGTATAGTTAGTCACACGTCTTCGGGAACAACGCGGTTGCGATTGATGAGTGATACTATTCTTCTATGCTAAAAGGATGTTCAGTTTAAAAATGCAAATTACATTATATAATTAATAACATTATTATATTATATTATACTGTAATATATCAATTTTATGGGAAGTTAAAACACTATATTATCAATGAATATTGATAGTTAAATATGTACTAAAAAGTTAACGAAAGTTTTGTATATATATATTCCGTCAGTTGACAAAGCTTCTTCTTCTATTGGAATTGGCTAAGAATAAAACGCATTTTATAACGTTGAACGTGTAATCTTTTTTATATCACATACTCAATACAAATCGAACAAGGGAGTCGCCCAAAATTTCAGTCTTTAAATGTACCACCTTTAAAATCTCCTTTAAATCACCTTTAAATCCCTGGCTAAGATTTACATGACACCCGTTAAAGTAAATGCCATTTTGATTTATTATTCCGAATGATGTTTCACCGCTACAAGTGTTACAACATGTATGCTTATGAAATGAGTTTCAAAGCTCAGCTTTATTTTGATAAGGTTAAATTTATGTAATGTATGCGATAAACAGAAAACTATTCGCACGACTAATACCATACATTCATTTCTTGATGGAAAGTTAATAAATAATTAAAAGAAACATTCCAAGGTTCTGCAACATGTGACCAGATGTACACTTGGTGTTTTAAAAAATATTATGTTGCCATTTCTTGTGCTCTTATTCACAACACAAACAATTTACCCTCAAAGATTGGTAAATGGAACACAACGTATATTGAAATATAAGAGTGCCATAAAGCTCAAACACCTTACGTTCAAATTTACGAGTTGCGGTAAACATGACATTCTCGATTGAGATTTTCACATACTCGTATATTGATACTGAGGTGTCCAACATGCAAAAATTAACACCAGTAAGAAAACAAATGTTATAGTGGTTCAAACGGCTGTTGTAGACCTTTCTGATTTTACAAATTCACGTATTCTCACATTTTCTCAAATTAAATTTTGTTATTACATACACCAGCATTAAAACAAAATTATTTTTCTAGCTATTCTTTTGTTCCATCTCGTGTGTCCACAGGCACAACGTAGTCAGCACAAGGTTGCTATTACTGTAATTTGATTCTTATTCAAAAGGATTCGTTTTATTTACGTTATCTAATTATGGAAGCCTGCCGGGATCAAATTGGACAATTCGTGGTAGAGTCGCAAACTGTACTGAGAATCTCTGAGGATCATTTCCGCAGACACCTTAACGGCCATGGCGGCCCCAATTCCGCTGTAGACAGAATGTTCCACTCAACTTACACGATGATACACAGGAATTCCGTTCCCTCGGCTTAGACGAAGGGAAGATATCAATAACAGATCTTCACATTACGGCAGATCTTGGAAAAGACTCAAGAAGTGCAAATCGACACTCACCACCTCTTCGATTTTAAGGCCGCATATGACAGTGTGCATAGAGACGAGCTATACAGGGCCATTTCTGGTTTTGGCATTGTGTAAAATGACGATGGAGAACTCACCGGCAACGAATTCACCGAGACCATCAATGTCAAAAAATGTCAAAAACCAGGCGGCGCACTCTCATGTGACTTATTGAACGACATCTTCGAAAGGATCGTGCGTAATTCACACGTCCAGGCACTATCTTCCAAAAGTCAGTTCAAATGTTAGGTTACGCTGATGACATTGATGCGATTGGACGACAACAGCGAGCCGTCAATGAGGAGTATGCTGGCATTGAAGCGGAAGCGGCTATACGAGGGTTGCCTTTTATATTTCGGGATTAGAGAACAAAAACAAATATTAATCATCGAAAATAGCTTAATTGTTTTTCAAAATATTCCCCATTAAGATCTATACACTTTTGAATGCGTTTAAACCAATTGTCGTAGTACTTGTGCCACTCCAGGTATCTCCAAGACCTGCATTCTGAACGCATCAACCGTTTCCTCAGGTGTCGAAAAACGTTGACCTCTCATTTTATTTTTTACGTACGGGAATAAAAAGAAGTCATTCGGTGCCAAGTCAGGACTAACGGATGACTTATCAAATCGATGTTTTGAGTGCTCAAAAATGTAGTTGTGTGAGCCGATGTGTGGGAGCTCGCATTGCCGTGGTGAAGAGTGATCCGTCTTCGGCGGGTGGTTTTCCTGATTTCTTGGAAGACAAATTTCTTGGAAGGCAAACAAATGTTTATGTACAACTCAGAATTGACTATTCTGCGTTGTTTCAGTGGTACGGTTGCGACATGTCCAGTTTTTCCGAAAAAACAGGCGACCATTTGCTTGGAAGTACTTCGTGCGCGAGAAACTTTTGTTGAATTTGGCTCAACTTGAAACACCCATACAGTCGACTGCTGTTCACTTTCGGGCTCATACGCATAAATCCACGATTCATCACCTGTCACGATGTCATAGACGTGTTTCGAAGCACCGCGATCGTATTTTTGGAGCATTTCTTTCGACCAATCGACACGAGCCTTTTTTTTGAGCGATTGACGAATTGTGTGGAAACCAACGCGTTTTTGACGGTCAAATGTTCATGCAATATTGAATGTATGCTGGTCCCACTAATGCCTAAGGTTGTCTCAATCTCACGATTGGACGATCTTCACGAAATTCATCTTGGAGTGAACTACGATCTCGGTTTAATTCACCATACCATCGATAAACACTGGTTCTTGATGGAGCTTCATCGCCAAAAATTTAATTAAGTTCATCGATGCACTGTTGTTGAGTTAATTTACGTCGAAAGTTGTAAAAAATAATCGCAGGAAAATTTTCACGATTTAATTCCAGTTTTTGAGCGAATTCTTTAAGTTACTGTAAACAACACAAATAGATCAAACGTTCTGAGTACGAATATCCTTAAAAATGTATATAATCATCCCCGTCCTACTTTATGGCGCGGAATCTTGGACGTTAGCAAAGGCGTTAGCTAAGGATGAGGAAGCGCTTAGTCTTTTCGAGAGAAAAGTTTTGGGTGCGATTTATGGTCCTGTTTTCGTTGATGGCATCTGCAGGAGATGATTTAATGACGACCTCTATGAGCTGTACAGCTACATGCGCCTGGTCAAGTGTCTACGGATACAACGCTTAAGATGGCTAGGCCATGTAGAGCGGACACAACTGCTTCGGCCCGAAATGTCTTCGAATTCGACCCATTGGGACAACGCAAGAGAGGACGACCTAGACTAAAGTGTTGCACACAAGTGGAGAAGGACCTCAACCAACTTGGAGTGCGCAACTGGAGACAGTTGAAAGATCGTGCTGGTTGGAGAGGCATGTTGGTTAAGGTTCAAGTCCAACCCGGACTGTAGTGTCACAACAAAAAGAAGAAGAATTATTGAAGCTGCTAAGATTCAAAAGACGTTTTAAAGGGAACATTGCTTCTGGTTGTTCGTAGAATTGGTTTTTGTGTAAGGCAAAACTGTTTTCTAGGATATTGTATGATAATGGTCGACTGGTTTCAATAAAATAACCAACGATAAATTATCGACTGGTTTCAATAAAACTAAGAGATTCTGATGGAACTCTCTCTCTCGGGATAAAAGATTTTTTTTAGTGCACTGCCACCCCATCTATTTTGAGTTGTGCGGCCACCGTTTAACACTTGAGCATTGGGTATTAGGTGCATACCCTTATGAATCGTCTAAAGACTGAAGTAATTATGGCCGAATACATTCGTTTGGCCTCTTTGCAACACTTTCTTCACAAACACTATATCTTCTGCTTTTCTTTTCTTTGTATTCTTCCAAAAGCCAAGTGAAAAAGCAAACCAATAATTGAAGATACTATTGGAATACACAGCCATTACTCCATCACGTAGTAAAGGCTTTGTATTTTTCCTCACTCCACGTGACGGAGGACAGCGACGCAATCTCACCGCTCAGCAATTCCCGACCTCGAACATGATCAGATATCTAGCAGGTTCAAATAAGAATCTACGTTCTATTTCGCACCCTTGTGATAATTTGCTCTTCATTAGTTCTTTGCATGGACCATCTGGTAGTTTCATCTTGGTAGTGTAGTTTCACATAAGTCGTTCGGCAGACATCATGAAATTTTCTTGGCGGATCAAGGGTTTAAATTCTGAAAGACTTAAAATGCACTTGTTTGCTCCGTTGCATAGTAAGTGCAATGATAGAGGGTAACGAAGAACTGTCACACGATGTCAATATGTCAGTAGAAAGACAGTGCGGTTCAAAAACAAAATGGAGGGTCAGAGATCCAAGCCAGTTAAAATTAATGGTTGCTGGATGGTATTTGTTTTTGGTTTGATTTTATATACATACGAATATCGACCACTGGACGTCAGTTACGTGACATTCTTTTTCCACTAGACAATGTCTTTACGGTAAATCGTGAAAAAGACAATCAGGTTTCAACGTTTTTTATTTACTTAAATAACCTTAAAAGAATGCTTGCAATGTAAAATTGAGCTCTTCGTATTCATTCAACACAGCTGTGACTTAGCGAATTGCATCGATAGCACTTTACCAGTGGACGTGTTTAAGCCTTTGAGGCTATGAACTATCATCTGTAAGCTCAGAAATTAAATCATAAGACCCCCCCCCCCCAATCTAATTTTTATGTTACAATGGAAGTTTAATATCAAATGCTCCTTGGGGATAAATAATAATTGTTGGCGCGACAATCCATAGGAGGACCAGGACCTAGCTTGCTCATCAACTACTCGTGTTGTGCGCGCTACTGTTCTCTCACGAGTAGAAGGGACCTACAGTTTTTTGCCGACTCCGAACGGCGAAGTTTCAGAAGCTTTTTTAGAACTTAGACCTTCGGCGTGTAAGCGACTCACTCTACCCACTACGTCACGGCTGCCAGTCCATGGGGATTGGACAGAACAAACATTTATTTTTACTTTCCTTAAAAATGCCTAGTTGAATGTAAATCCTCGAACATTAAACTTTCTCGGCCACATTAAAGCGCTTTCGAATGAACTCACATGAAACGGACTTCAACTAACAACTTGAACTTTCCAGAAAAACCAAAAAATCAAACTTTGGTATTATCGTTAAGTGGTCGTGTAAGCAGCAACTTCAAGCTCAGCTTCGAACTTTCTATCATTTGAATATCTAGGAAATTTATAGAAAAGGATTTATTTTTTAACACGTTTCTTCGCTCCTCACATGCCACCGTATTATAATTTTGGCATTAAATTCTTTTTATTAACATGAGCGCTCTCTAGCGTTGAAAAATTTAAATACCTCATATAACACCGAATTTATAACAGCACCTTACAGTATGCTTCAAGTCAGAGTTTCAAAGATGGAAAAGCAGTGAAACGAACTGTTTGAAAGCCAAAAAATAACAACCTAAATGTATGCTTTTTTAAAGAAGTAATGAAAAAGGCTAAAACTCAAAAATTATGTGATTTAAGGTTTTAATCCCTTGTTGCAATATAGAACAGTTAAAAAATCGGTTTAGTGACGTTCAAAGGCAATCGTATTTGCCGTACCTGCTGGAAGTATCCCGAAGCAAGCTAAATTAATAAAATTTGGATTCCGTCTGATCGCTGTGTCCGAATACAACTCGGTTCCCATAACTGGATGGTTGTGTCATATTTGGAGACATGGGCCTCTGTCCTTATGACAACCCATAAGTGACAAAAAAAAGTCTAAAACTAATTGTCAATTTCAAGAACTCGTCACCATCCTCATTAAAAGCAAAACACTTTTTTCGCTATCGGATGACAAGCGTAACACACACATTTCTCGAAGGTTTTCCAATCTCAAATCCAAGTTGAAACAAAGACGTTTCACAAGATTCGTCGACAATGCCAATGCAATTGTTAGACAATTCCAACAATCACACCATCCACCTAATTGTGTCTTCATGGTTTGAAACCAATTTGTCCAAAATAATAACGAAACGAAGTCTAAACATATAACACCGCTCATGACGCATTGAATCTGATGGTTGACTCTCAGCGGGCAACAATGTGATCGAAAGATTAAACAAGTTTTCAGCTTTAAGACATCATTAGTAGTTGAAGAGCAAATTGCATGAGAATTTAGCGGACAATAAATAATTCGCGCTGACGTACATGAAGACTGAAACTTCCTAGTAACAGTGTGGTGGGTAATCTGCTTGGAACCGGAACCTCTGGCAACTCAAACGGCTTCCGCTTTGAGCTTCTGCACGAAACATAATCAAAATTAACCTGTTTGGATCACAAACAAATTCTGACTGCAATCAATTTATTGAAATCAGTTGTCTTAATCGCTGAAGTAATTTGGGAAATTTGATATTGTGCTCGGACTGGCCAAATGCGCGCTTTGTTTTGGTCTAATGTGCAAACTCGTATGTAGCCGATGGACTATAAATACCCAGAAAGAAAGAGTCATAAAGCGAGGAATCTGGTATGAGACTCAAAAGTTGCTTTGAAAGTGATTGAATCCGTTTTAAATATCAAACAGCATAAATTGCATTTAATGTGAATTTATTGCGGGGTGCAGTAATTTAGCAAGTCAGTAATTTTTATCACGACTTTCGAAAAGGTAACAAATTCTTTTTGTTTAGGCTTTAGAAGTAATGGAGTGGTATGATTGCTTGAAAAACAAGTGAAAGGGGATATAAAAATAACTAAAACTTAAAGGAAAAAAAGCTAGGAATCAAGAGTGTTCGGATCTTGAAAGTCTTATTTCTAGTCAAAAGTACCTAGCGTTATACGTAGGTTGCCTTTTATGTTTCGGGATTGGGCAACCCTAGTGTTGCAATCTGGCCAGCTCTATCGTAAAGCATGTTTGAGGCTATACGTACTCAGAACGTTTTGACATGCGAGCGGTATTTGTGTTGTTTACAGTAACTTAAAAGATTCATCATCAAATGGAATTAAATTGTAAAAAAATTTCGTGCGATTATTTTTTACAACTTTCGATGTGAATTAACTCAACAACAGTGCATCGATGAACTTAATTCAATTTTTGGCGATGAAGCTCCATTAAGGACTAGTATTTATCGATGATATGGTGAATTCAACCGAGTTCGTTTTCACCCCAAGACGAATTTCGTGAAGATCGTCCAAAATCAGTTGTTGTTCCGGAAACCTTTGATGCTGTGCGCCAACTGATATTGAAAGATCGTCATGTGACCTATCGAGAGATTGAGACAACCTTAGGCATTAGTAGGACTAGCATACATTCAATATTGCATGAACATTTGACCGTCAAAAAAATTTGTTCGTGTTGGATCCCACACAATTTGTCAATCACTAAAAAAAAAGGCTCGTGTCGATTGGTCGAAAGAAATGCTCCAAAAATACGATCGCGGTACTTCGAAACACGTCTATGACATCGTGGCAGGTGATGAGTCGTGGATTTATGCGTAAGTAAACAGCAGTCGACTGTATGGATGTTTCAAATTGAGCCAATTCAAACAAAAGTTGCTCGCGCACGAAGTACTTCCAAGCAAATGATCGCCAGTTTTTTCGTAAAAACTGGACATGTCGCAACCGTACCACTAGACCAACGCAGAACAGTCAATTCTGAGTGGTACACAAACATTTGTTTGCCAGTTGTCTTCCAAGAAATCAGGAAAACCAACCGCCGAAGACGGAATACTCTTCACCACGACAATGCGAGCTCTCACACATCGACTCAAACAACTTCATTTTTGAGCACTCAAAACATTTGATGAGTCATCCGCCAACTTGGCGATCCTGACTTGGGACCGAATGACTTCTTTTATTCCCGTACGTAAAAAATAAAATGAGAGGTCAAAGTTTTTCGACACATAAAGAAGCGGTTGATGCGTTCAGAGTGCATGTTTTGGAGATACCTCCATCAGAGTGGCAAAAGTGCTTCGACAATTGGTTCAAACGCATGCAAAAGTGCATAGATCTTAATATTATTAATATTTTGAAAAACAATAAAGCTATTTTCGATGTTTAAAATTTATTTTGGTTCTCTAATCCCGAAATATAAAAGAGAACCCTCGTATTACTTTTGAAGGAAATTATGTTGATGAATAAAGTCAAATTTACACTTACAGTTTTTTTTTAAAATAAAACACTAATTTTTAATGGGAAAGTAAAAACATTTTATTCACAGTATTGGCCATTATTTTCTACACATTTTGACCACCTTTCTGGAAATTTGTGAATACCACGCCAATAAAATTGTTCGTCTTTTAAAGCAAAAGTTTTCCTCGTAGGAATTAAAGTGCTGCTCAGTCAATGCGTGTCGCATCGATGAAAACAAATGGTAGTCGGAAGGAGCCAAGTTAGGTGAATACGGCGGGTGGGATAGCTGCTCCCAGCCAAGTGTTTTGATTGTATCCTGAACCGGTTTTGCTTTGTGTGCAGGTGCATTGTCATGGAGCAAAACTACCTTGCCGTGTCTTCTGGCCCATTCTGGTCGTTTCTCGATCAATGCATGGTTCAAATTGATCATTTGTTGTCGGTAGCGATCAGTATAACCGGTTTCACCAGGTTTTAGGAGCTCGTGGTACAGCACACCTTTCTGGTCCCACCAAACACACATCATTGTCTTCTTGCCGAATCGATCTGGTGTTGCAGTCGATGTTGATGTTTGTCCCAGATTAACCCATGATCTTTTCCGTTTAGGATTCTTAAAATAAATCCATTTTTCATCGCCAGTAACAATCTGATGCAAAACCGATTTTCTTTTCTGTCTTTGAAGCAAAATTTCACAAGTGTTTTTTCGGTTTTCCATCTGTCTTTCACTCAATTCATGTGACACCCACTTTACACACTTTTGGATCTTTCCCGTAGCTTTAAACGGTCAGAAATTGTTTGTTGCGCAACATTTAACATTGCTGCCATTTGCTTTTCTCCATCCAATATCGTTTGCAATTCGGCGTCTTCAAACTTTTTTGGTGGTCTTCCACGTTCTTCATTTCTCACATCCAAATCTTTATTTCTGAACCGTTGAAACCATCTTTTGCATGTGGCTTCTGATAGAGCATGATCACCATATGCACGACAAGCATTCGACGCGACTCTGCAGTACTTTTCTTCAAATGAAAACAAAAAATTAATGCTTTCTGCAAATCGTCACTTTCTGGTACAAAATTCGACATTTTTAACACGATGATGTTGTCTTTTCAATGACTTGATTTATACTAAATATTTTTCACAGATGTCATAGCAAATAAACAACTAAAAAATAAGGGCTCGTTCACACCAAATGTTCCCTATCGAGACATTTGTATCTTGGCGCTCACTTCATACCGGTATACCTGGTACACTTTACAAAACAATGCAAATCAACCAATGTATTCCCATGTGCCAACAGCATTTTACGTCGAACCACAAACACAAATCCATACACACATCCATTGATTTGATAGAAAACCAACCTTCACACGAACATTTTTTGGGGAAAATTAGACTTTCTCGAGAGATTGCTCATTTGACATTAAACCAATTTTTTCAGCTTACGGAAATAGGGTTTCGTTGAGCCTCCTTGGTTTTGTTTTTTGCTTTGTTTTGTTTGCTGTCATTATCAGGACGGTAGTTGCGAATGTTTAGAAAAACTAAGTATTCCGTATTAAAGTTAAATCTTGTACTTTTCCCGATAAATTTCTTAAAAAGATCATGCTTGCAATACTGAACAAGGATATGTCTCATCTCCTGAAACAAGAGTATGAATGAAACAAAGACAACTTAAAACTAATACACTCTTACTGCCCATCAACTTCAGCCGAAAGGAGCATTCCGCTTATACGAAGGTTAATGTGCGCCGAAACGCCGCAAAATTTTATTTAATTCACAACTTTCGCACCGTGATACAATGTTTAATTGTAGGCAATACATTTTACAAGTCAAGTTAGCTCTGAGTAACTACATAACTGATCAGGAAGACATGCACAAGACAAAGAACGGTTTACAATTATTGGGGAATTCAATTCACTTTAAGTTGCTCGATAATTAGAAGGGATGTGTGAAATGTTCAGTCAACCAGAAGTTCCTGCGAAAACATGACACTGGCGACACTTCCGTTGCGATGAGTCTTAAGTATGATATGCATTACTCATTTGCAACTTATTTTTTCACACATGAAACGATGTCAATCGATGAGCGACGGGCACAATAACTAATTTTTAACGTTCAAATAATTGAATCACACTACGCCTACAAGTGAAATCACAGGTATAACAAGTTGTTATCACCTTCTGATGTCACCCTATGCGGCAAAGTCAATCTACCAATGAAAAATGAAGGAGCACATCCACAATATTGGTGCCAAGTTCCACGGTAGTCTTCCAAGCCGTTCTTTTTCGACTTGGACGTCAGCATACCGCCATTTTGTTTCGCATCCATTTCTTCACATGATATGGCTTTTGAGGCAATCCATAGGAGATGCACGCTATAGCGGTGAGTTATTTTGAGGCGCGTTGGAAGTTGACATTCGATGTGGTTTTGGGAAGGGCACGGACATGAACTCTTCTTTCAGTTGTATGGTAATATTAGCCGTAGGTAATCATTAATATATAGACGCAGCAAGTTATGAACAACTGATCGCTTTCGGCTTAAGGTGTATCATGACATAACATTTAAGTTGATCGACAGCCAAACAAAGCAAACTTACGTCAGCCTAAAAATGAGTGTGTGCTTTGAAATGACTGATTAATATCAACAAGTTATCGGAGAGTAAAGTTGACGGAGCCGTTAAGCTGGCAATGAAGCGTGCTGGGAAATAGTGTGGTTAAAGGTTTTATTTTAATGGACCTTTTGATGGTAAAATCTTACTGACAATTTCTGTTTGGTACCAAAACTGGTTTTATGTTACTGCAGTTTTCTCTTGCCCTTTAGTTGGCAGGTTGGATACGTGTCCGAAGGAAAGAAAGCAACTCAAAGCAGATGTTTGTTAATTTTTGTGGCTGCCGTGGCGTAGTGGGTAGAGTGCGACGCTCACACACCGAAGGGTCTAGGCTGGACACCTCGAGTTTTTCACAGAACCACCTCTTTCGAGCTGCAACACTCAAAGAGTAATACTTGTCTAAAAAAGCTTCTCAAACTTCGCCGTTCGGAGTCGGCAAAAAACTGCTGGCCCTTCTACACGTGAGAGAACAGTAGCGCGCACAACATGAGTACTTGATGAGCAAGCTAGGCCTTGGTCCCCCTGTGGACTGTCGCGCCAACAATTATTATTATTACTATTGTTCATTTTTGATTTTTGCTTTTATTTGAAAGCACACCATATAAGGTTGTCTTTACAAATGAAACAGGCGGAATAGTTTGGTTCTTGGTTCCTTAGTTCATTCAACGACTGCATAGTATGAGTTCAGTAAATAAGTTGCTCAAGAACTAATTAAACAAGTGTTTCAATGAAGAATCAATCTTCAATGATGTTCGTTCAAGCTCATAGCAAGCAAACAAAAAGAATAAAAACTTGAACTAACACAGCAAAGTGACCAAAACAGCGGTAGAGGATATTGGTTCATTCACGTCAGGTTCCGCTACACGAGCGCCACAAACCTTGCCCAGATTCTCCCAAATAAATTTTCCCTTATATTGGATTTGTCAATTGGAGTGCGACGATTATCCGGCAGAAGTTGTTTTCGAGAATTTTTAATACTTAAGCTATCAGCTATTTTTATTGCGTGAAGACTATAAGAAGACCAAGTGTATTCAACAGATGTTATTTTTCTACATTGTTGTCCAGAAGCAGTTGGCAAGAGATCGTGCTGATTAAAGAGGCATGTTCGTTGCGGCCCACGTCAAACCTGGGCCTTAGCGTCACACGAAGAAGAAAAAGAGAAGATGAAAGGAAAAAGTTCTAAGATTTATTTGTATTTTATTGGTGCTTAACGATAGTTAGTGGCGTTGAGAATGCGTACCCCTCAGGTGGAATTGAATTAGATGGACATAAACGTTTGTCATGTTTGTTAGTTCTACAGTACCCTTGCTTAATTGTATAAAAGTTAAAAAACAAATTCTTAGGGGACGTGTTGTATTATTCACTTTGAAAATGCAACAAATGTTAACTCTGCATATCAATATATTTGCTTAAATTGTTCTTCTTCTTTTTTTTTTCTTGTGGTGCTATAGTCTGGGCCTCAATAAACTTGCCTCTTCAGCCATCACGATCTCTCGCTAGCTGCCTCCAGTTACTTCTCCATTTGTGTGCGCCACCTTAGCCTAATCTGTTCTCTTTAGCTTTGTCCCAATGGCTCGGATTCCAAGATTTTTCGGGCCGAAGCATTGGTGTTCCAACGCTCTACATGGCCTAGCCATCTTCACCTGAATTAAATTTATTTCTTTATTTATTTCAGAATGAAGAATGGCCGCTGTTGGCGAAGTAGAAAGAGTGTGACGCTCACACACCGAAGGTCTAGGTTTAATTCATCGCCGAACACATCGAATTTTTCGCGGCACCACCTCTTTCCAGCTGCTGACAACATTCAAAGAGTTAAAACTGGTTAAGAAAAAGCTTCTCAAAAACTTCGAAGTTTGGAGTCGGCATAAAACTGTAGGTCTCCTTTACTCGTGAGAGGAACAGTAGCACGCACAAAACGAGTAGTTGATGAGCAAGCTAGGCACTGTTCCCCCTGTGGACTGTCGCGCCATACAATTATTATTATTATTATTATTTATTCAGAAGAAATTATTATTGTCTGACTACATACCTTAAATATCATTCTCACATGATAAACTTTATCGATCTGATATAATGATAAAGTCTTGGATTTGTAGATAGTAAAAACTAAAATAACCAAAAGCAAACAAAAGCACTCAGCGGACTATTATTTGTTTTGAACCAAAAAAGACAACTGGCTAAGTTAGAAGAACCGTGAGCCTATGTCCCTGAACACCAAATGTTCCATAGAAAACAAGAGGATGTCAACTAACTAATTAACTTTTAATTTTGTTACAAAATCGCAACATACATTGTAGTGAAACTTTGATAAAGACATACAAAGGCGACAAATTTTATATCCGTTAAAATTTTGTGTTAACACAATAATAGCGAGGATTTAGGACACCCATTGTTTCAATAAATCAAAACTCAACTATCCCATCGTATTAATATGGCCAAGTTGAAATGGAAATAAATTCGGTAAATGCGTATAACAGGCAATAGAAATTTGTTGGCGCGCTAAAATTCTCTGCACGTTTTCCGTGAACCATAAATGGTGCTTGATTTCAATTGTTATTGCAAAAACATTTCCTCTCCCGCAACGGAGATGACACGAAATTCAAATTTGGCATGCGGCTAACCAATTCATTATTTTCGATTCTATTCTGTTCACAATTATCGTTTAAAGTGAGTTAGAATAACCAAAACAGAATTTGTGTACATTTTAAAGCTAATCTTTTGTCAGAAACATGTTTATGATGGAATCAAGCGTTAAAAAAGAAAATCGGTTCAATCAAAATACCAGTCATTAATTTATGAATGAATACGAGGGTTGCCTTTTATATTTCGGGATTAGAGAACAAAAACAAATATTAATCATCGAAAAGGGCTTTTTTGTTTTTCAAAATATTCCCCATTAAGATCTATACACTTTTGCATGCGTTTGAACCAATTGTCGAAGCACTTTTACCAATCTGATCGAGGTATCTCCAAAACATGCATTCTGAACGCATCAACCGCTTTTTCATGTGTCGAAAAACGTCAACCTCTCATTTTATTTTTTACGTACCGGAATAAAAAGAAGTCACTCGATGCCAAGTCAGGATTATACGGCGGATGACTCATCAAATCGATGTTTTGAGTGCTCAAAAATGCAGTTGTTTCAGCTGATGTGTGAGAGCTCGCATTGTCGTGGTGAAGAGTGATCCGTCTTCAGTGGTTGGTTTTCCTGATTTCTTGGAAGATAGCTGGCAAACAAATGGTTGTGTACCACTCAGAATTGACTGTTCTGCGTTGTTCTAGTAATACGGTTGCGACATGTCCAGTTTTTCCGAAAAAAACAGGCGACCATTTGTTTGGAAGTATTTCGTGCGCGAGCAACTTTTGTTGGATTTGGCTCAATTTGAAACACCCATACAGTCGACTGCAGTTTACTTTCGGGCTCAAACGCGTAAATCTAAGATTCATCATCTGTCACGATGTCGTAGATGTGTTTCGAAGAACAACGATCCTATTATTGGAGCATTTCTTGCGACCAATCGACGCGAGCCTATTTTTTGAACGATTGAGAAATTGTGTGGGATCCCACGGGAACAAATTTTTTTGACGGTTAAATGTTCATGCAATATTGAATGTATGCTGGTCCCGCTAATGCCTAAAGTTGTCCCAATCTCACGATAGGTCACATGACGATCTTGCAATATCAGTTGGCGCACAGTATTAATGGTTTCCAGAACAATTGATTTTGGACGACCTTCACGAAATTTGTTTTGGAGTGAACTACGACCTCTGTTGAAATCATCATACCATCGATAAACACTGGTCCTTGATGGAGTTTCATCGCCTAAAATTGAATCGAGTTCATCAATGCACTGTTGTTAAGTTAATCCACGTCAAAATTTGTGAAAAATAATCGCACGAAAATGTTCACAATTTAGTTCCCATTTTTTTGGGCGAGATGAATCTTTAAAATTACTGTAAACAACACAAATAGCGCTCGTATGTCAAAACGTTCTGAGTACGTATAACCTCAAAAATGTCAAACTTAACAATAGATCTGTCAGTTTCGAGTTTGTCTAGTATTGTCGCATCCTGAAATTTGGAAGGTAACCTTCGTAAAATGTTTTTTTTTTTGTGGCCAAAGGTTGCGCTTATAAACCAGCCTTACAAAAAGCACACGCGTACACACATTACAGAAACGAATACAAAATGGGTAAATATAAGAATTGGCTTCATCAAGACGGTCAAGCAGTTCGATATATTGCTGAACTATGTAAAAAACGACAACAAACTAAAGGTTATCCTATTCCTAGGCCTGATCGCTGCAGAATTACTTCAGAGCGACAGGATTTGAGAGTAAAATTAATTTCAAATAAGGAGCTGTTCTGCGAAAAAAAGGGTTCAAATCCACCAACAAACCAAACTATTCGCATGAAATTGCACGAAGTTGTTGAAAAGGGACAAGTTGCGCACACAGTTCCAAAATCAAGCAGACAAATGTAGTGGCAAGAATGAAATTTTACACAGATTATGTCCTTAAACGGATTTAATATGGGGATGAAGTACTTTGGATAGAAGAATGAATGATTCACTTAAAGCACATTCATGGCCGAAATTAAGGAGGAAGTTCTTGTGTACAAATGCTATAAACAAACTTTCAAGGGTTAAAATAAAGATGTGGAGATTCATTGCTTCCATAGCGAAGTCAAAATTGTTTTATTTGGGGGAAAAATAACAGCTACTTTCAATATAAATAATAAAAAAAATGTAGACACCTCATAATATAACAGAATTGAAGTCCTTAATCGAATTAGAGTGAACGAAAATTCTACCATAAGAGTGTAAGAATCATACCTGCTGTGCGCCAGCTAGACTGGCGAACATGTCTCGCCCAAAAGGAGGACACTGTGGTCATTAGACCCATGTTAACCTACTAAACTCTGTGTAAACATTTTTTGTGCTTATGTCCACATAAGCAGAGTGTCCCTTTTTAATATTTCCGTCATATCTCCAGACGACAACCAATTATTTTCTTCTCTTTACGTTTTAGACCGAAAGCTCTCCTTATACGATTGTAAAAAAAAATAAAAAAAAAAAAACATAAATTTCCGCGAGGTTTATGACATCATAGAAAATTGCGGCACTAATTCAATTCAATTTAATTTATTTAATGTAGATAGAGCTCAACATAGGTTACAATTTTTTATAGTTTAGAGTTATATACCTTTACTGCTAGAAAATAATTTTTTATTACTAAAAAGAGGAATAACTTTAATTATAGTTAAGGGAAAACTACAAACAAAATCCCTTTTGAAAAACTTAAAAAAAATAAACTTTTTTTCAATAATAATGGTTAAAATGATTCAATCATTATTAAGACAACTTTTTTTTAATAGGATACGCCGCAGCGGGTAGGGTGCGACGCTCACACGCCGAAGGGTCTAGGTTCGATTCTCGGCTGAACACTTCGAATTTTTCACGGCACCACCTCTTTCGAGCTACTGACACTGACACACTCAAAGAGTAATGCTGCCTAAGAAAAAGCTTCTCAAACTTTGCCGTCCGGAGTCGGCAAAAAACTGTAGGTCCCTTCTACTCGTGGAAGAAAAGTAGCGCGCACAATACGAGTAGTTGATGAACAACCTAGACCCTGGTCCCCCTGTGGACTGTCGCACCAACATTTATTAATCAAGAGATTCGACATTGGCTAATTCATGAAATTTTCGAGTGGACGAATGACGGGGCAAGTTATTCATAATTTTGAGCATTTTGTTTTGAGCTATTTGCAGTTTTTACTTGTGAGTTTTAGTGGAATAGTACCAAACTGAGGCACCATACAACTGGGGTTTGGAAAATCGTTTTGAAAATTATCGCTTTTTTCTCTATACTGAGTTTGAATTTTCTACAAATTAAGGGATAGAGGACCTTTACTAGTATATTTATTTTACCGACGGTGGTGATTATGTGTTTTTGGATGGTAAGCTTTTCATCGATAATGATGCCTAAGTATTTGCAGGACTCAGACCAATTTACATCGTGACCACACAGTTTGAGTTTATTGCTGTGGGGTAGAAAGCAACTTTTTCTACGACGGAAAAACGAGACAGCTTGGGTTTATTGTGCATTTAATCGTATTTTCGTCGTCGGTCGCCGTGGCGTAGTGGGTAGATCGCGACGCTCACACACCGAAGAGTCTAGGTTCGACTCCCAGCTCAACACCAATTTTTCGATTTTTTCACTGCACCACCTCTTTCGAGCTACTGACAACACTCAAAGAGTTATACTGTCTTCTCAAACTGTGCCGTTCGGAGTCGGCAAAAAACTGTAGGTTTTTTTTTTCTACTCGTGAGACACAAGTAGTTGATGAGCAAGCTAGGCTCTGGTCCCCCTTTGGACTGTAACGCCAACAATTATTATTATTAATTGTATTTTCCATCTAGAACAGTACTTTTTCAGATTGTTAAGAGCGTTTTTTTAAGATTAACAAACTTCAAGATATGAAATCCCGGAAACGAAAACAGTGGTGTCATCGGCAAACATAGCCAGATTTACGTATATATGAAATAAGGTGGGACCAAAGACAGATCCTTGAGGAACACCATATTGAATTCTTCTTACCGAAGAACTGCAGCCTTGTATGCTAACAAAGAACTTTATGTCACAGAGAAAACTTTTAATCATTTTTATTATATTAATTGGAAAACCAAACGTGAGCAGCTTATGAAGCAATCTGTCGGCGGCATCTGTACTAGAGAAAATGCCACAAATTTTATGTGACAGTTGTATATCCTGGCTCATTCTTTGATGGCTCGTTTTCTCTCTTCAATTTTCTCGTACATTTTTCCCGAAAATGTTCCTAAATTTTCGGAATTTCATTGTTAACCCCCAGTTCCTCATGCTTCCTGAGGAATCGTTTCATAAGCGACGTCATGTCTTAGATGCTGAAGGCAGAAAGTTCTATTTTCACAAGCTTAAGAAATCATTATCGCCATTAATATTTCACTAAATTTCTCTTTACTTTCTTTTGAATAAACTTTGAAGAAATGCACTTCATCAGTAAATGCGGCAAAAGTTAACTCACACCAACGACTGAACAAAGTTTTTCTGCAGTTGTCGCAACTTGCAAGAAATGAGCAATTCGCTTTAGATAGTCCAAATGAGTAGACGGTAACTAACAAGATTTGTGAATTTACTCTTGAAAACTTTATCGGCGAAAATCCTAGACTGTAACTGAGTGAAGAAAATATGATTTCCACTTACCGATAAATTCGAAGATAAGAATCAGTCTATTTTTAACTTATTTACGATGCGACTCAATCTAATGAGTCATAGGTCTAAATAAAAACCGATCGGAATGAAAAGCATTCAGCATGACACTCAACTCGCCGGCAATTAAGTTTAACCTTGTCTTTAGCTACTGCTTTAAAATTAAGAGGATTCTTAGTTCTTACCGTCAAACAAGTACGAATACACTCTGCAGACTTTGAACATAGTAGCTAACAGATGATAAAGATCTTCTCCTTGCCTCAGTTCAATCAAAATTCTTCTTTTAACGATTGTAACTTCATGTTATTTAGCTTTTTTCGCTAGTTCTTTTCCCATTGTGTAATTATTATTCATGGCAATAACCCAAACAAGAAGTTATCGGGCAACTAAATCAGAATAGAATGTGGCAAATATTTTGGTGTGGTTGGAGGCATTTCGGGGCATACCCACTACATTCGATTTTAGACTAATTTTAGGTGTGCCGTTGAACAGGAACATCCTGTTTTGATTTGTTCGGTAACTATTCTGGCATTGATAAATTGCAATGAATTAGTTCGGCGAGTTGTGGTGAGAGGCTTAATTGATTGCATTTTGGAGTGTGGAAGGACATCTGTTATTTTGGTGTCTTTTTAAGGAGTTAATGCAAAAGGGATATATAGTTGGTTGTTTATGTAATGGCTAAAAAATAATTACGAATAAGAACAGTTTTCATAGCCGACTTATTGAATTGCCGATCAGTGGCGTCTTTGAAGTAGCAAAAAAACGGAGTCAACAGAAAGATGCCGTATGTGAAATAAACAAAGTCAATACATTGAATTAGACACAATTTGAATTTGATTAAAACAAACAATACATCGAAATCTAGTGTGTTTTTAAAGGCGCAAACCAGAGACCAATAGGGAGACAGTCAACTCCCTCGTCTCCCGCCTTTGAATTCATTTTGACAGCGTTTTTTATAACATTTCCCCTGTTTGTTTATTGTTTAAAAATGCATTTTATTGTTTATATTACTAATGCTATCTTCAAACTAGGAACAAAATGCTTAACCTAGGCACGACTAATATGATTTCTAAAAACTACTTCTGGCCCTATGCGGGCGCTCTAAGATAAACTAATTAATTATTTATTTATTTGCTTTTCGGCGTCAATACTTGTTTTTATTTTTTAATTAATAAAATAAGTATCTATTTAAAACAAAGAAAATTGTTAAAAAAACTTAGTTATCTATTTTTGTTCAATAAAAACTTAATCTAACTCAATGTAATCTATTATAACTTAGATACACTTACGACTACATTTTTGTAATTTTTTATTTTTAATTGTATCTTAATATCTAACCTATCTTAACTTATCCTTAATGCAAGTTGGCCGTGGGGGACCAACTTAAAACCTGTCTAGGTTGACAACAGCTGGGGCTCCTAGTGTGGCTCCAACCACCAATAGAACCCCCGGTCTTTATCCGTGTCCATCCTATCACGGATGGAGACGGATGTGCTGAACCGGAGAGCATCCGGACCTGTGACACTTGCGACGTTGTCGTCGTACACCAGTCGACTCTCCACCGTCCTTCTTACCACGTGGTAGATAAGTGGACATGCCTCCGCATCCTGGATCAGTCCAATGCGGTTAAGATACAAGAACGCTTCCGGTGGAATGAAGCCCCTTCGGCGAGCGTTCTCGTGGTACTCTTCATTTGGGTAGTAGGCCCCAAATATGAGATCGTTCTCAGAAGTCATGGCTCGTGCAACATGCCACCGAATCAGCTTAATAATGAAATTATTAACCCTGTTCACGTTTGCTTCGTTTTACAAGGCCTCATAATGATATAACTTCTTGTAGTTAGATTCCGGGGTTCTGTACTTCTTGAGACATGCGCGAAGCCATTGTCTCTCGAAGACCCTCATCTTTTCCATTTGGGAAGGACTCACATTGAACCACACCGGGCAGCCATACACCATTATTGGCCGAATGAGGGCCGTGTAGCAGATTCGCTTTACTTTGGAGTCAAGTTAGCTGTTATAGAACAACCCACTTGCCATAGCGAAGCATTTCTTAGCTTTCGTCAATGCTGTATCTACATGGATACCACCATACAGATACTGGTCCAACATAATGCCAAGATATCTCACTACACTCTTTACGGCTAGTGGCTGACCCTGTGGGTCCAATATGCCCAACTTGCGCCAATTCTTCTTCGTATCCCTTGAGGCCCTGTATAATGGAGTCCGGAAGAGGATAGTTTCACACTTCTGGAAGTTGATTTTCAACTTCGAAGTCACACTGCAGGAGAGTTTATGACCTCTATGCTTGGTGCCGTCCGGTATGCAACCCAATCGTCGGCGAACGCGATCAAGTTGCGGTAACATTTCCCCTCCTGAACAGCTGATTCACAGACAGGATTTTTTTGTTTTTAAATGAGAATACGTGTGAACTGCCTTTACGGTGGATGTCCTCTCTCTTAAAACTGTTAAAAGGAGAGGGCATATAAAACAAAAAAATGGAAGAGAGAAGGTATAGTTTTTTCCAATTCAAAGTAATTGTTGCCGATAGCCGCATTCAAAAATTATGTTTGTAAGGCAGTAGGTAGTTGCATCAGAAAAACAATATTTTTAAAATGAGGACATAAACTTAGTTTAAACGCAATAATTTACTAAATCGTATTTATGAATTAATAAACATTACAAAACACTGCACGACAGCTAAATAATAATAATAATTGTTGGCGCTACAGTCCAAAGGGGGACCAGGGCCTAGCTTGCTCATCAACTACCCGTGTTATGCGCGCTACTGTTCTCTTATGAGTAGAAGCGACCAACAGTTTTTTGCCGACTCCGAACGGCGAAATTTGAGAAGCTTTCATAGACAGTATTACTCTTTGAGTGTTGTCAGTAACTCGAAATAGGTGGTGCCGTGAAAAAATCGAAAAATTGGTGTTGAGCTGGGAGTTGAACCTAGACTCTTCGGCGTGTGAGCATCGCAATCTACCCACTATACCACGGCGACCACAGCTATTTACTTTAAATTCTGTAACTCAGTTTTAATAAATGTATTAATCTTATAACTGTTGTTAATAAATATTATGTCTGATATTATTTTTGTTCTTATTGAAATAGTACTCAAAAGCATCTTAAATTTGCAAAAACGTTCTCATTGCCGTTCTTAAATGTTTTAAGTATATTTCATGTATTACATGTCATATATCTTCGTTCTGAGTAAAATTAGACAAAAATGTTTTGCAAAATATATTCGTTTTATTATTAATGTTTTTATTTTGATTGAACGAAAGATGTGTATTATTTGTTTTGTGGGTTAGATTTCATTATTTTTATTGATAACAACACCTTTCATATTGAATTAATGTCATTTGAACAATAAAAATAATATTTTGTAATAATAATATGTAACACCAAATATTTATTTAAATTATAATACGCTTAACTGGGAGTATCAATTGCTAATAACTCTTTTCCAAATGTGCGACTTTTCATTATAAATATAAATGCTATCAAATTATCCCTTTATTAGAAACAAATCCTATTTAAAGTTTCGGTTACACTTACTTCCGTTAACAATTTGCAGTTTTAATATTTAGAATTTATAAAGAATGATATAGAAATATTAATTGTAGGTAGTTTAGTAATATTAGCAGCTATAACTAAAAGAGCTCAAATTCCTTTTAGATCATGATTACCTGCTGCTATAGCAGCTCCTACTCCTGTTTCCGAACGAGTTGTTTTGAATGAAAACAAAATGGCTGACGAATTCACGAACAGTTGACAATTTACGAGTGTTTGACACTATTGAAGGCAAAATTGACGTATTAGCCGCCATCTTCCCAATTTTTGAGGGGAAAAAAATGGAGTGGAGTAAAATGAGACAATGTTCGATGTTACGTAAATTATTTTCAGAAATTGTAGTTTTTTCTACAAGAACACGTAAATAACAGTCAAACGGTCGACAGACAGAGGGGAAATCAGCCGTTTGATCAGCTGTTCATTTGACCATCTTCTTCTTTAATGGTTTCCGGCGCAAACTTATTGAAATGTGAAAGCAGCTGAAATATTTACAATGAAATTCAAAAATTACATTTAAAAGTGGTTCAAAAAGTTGTTAAAGATTTTCAATATCGATTTTAAAGTGTTTTTATTTTATTAACGATTTGAACAAATACATGCTGATTGAACATTTTCGTTCTACGTCTAAATACTTACAAAAATTACACAGTTCTTAAACATATTTCGAATGGAATGAATATACACTGAATCTCAGTTCACAACATCATTTGGAAAACAGTGTTTCCTGAAAAATGCGAAAATGCGTATTTCGAATGGAATGAATATACACTGAATCTCAGTTCACAACATCATTTGGAAAACAGTGTTTCCTGAAAAATGCGTCGGCCGATAAGAAGCTGACCAGGTTGAGAAAAAAGCGGTTTGCAGTAGTTCGTGATTAGAAGAGAAATGAACCAGTTGCCGTAAAACGCAATTATTTTCGCGTGATGACATATCATTATTTAACTTTAATTCAAACTCGGCTCGATAGTCTGTTTTCTTGGAAATATTGTACACAGAGTAAACATTAATCGACAGTGAATTTTGAGTTAACACCTAGTCCATAGATTCTACAAGCTCAAGGTCGAACAAATCATCACATAACATCTAGATTTGTTTGATGCAGATACCGATCAAACTCTTAGAGGTCGGAATAGGCATTTTGGAAAATACATAGTGCTGGGACTGCGATTAATTAAATGCATGAGTCAAATGATTGACTTTATGGAAAAATGTGGAGGACGAGCTATATGTTGTGTAAAACTTCCTATGAGTCAACCTAGTCAAACTACATAATCTGCATGCCGCTGTAGCATCGAACTCAGCCAAGGTTTTCCAAAAGGGGAGATGATTTAATCTCAAATGCAGATATACTTACATATAAGCATACTTTTGATTGTATCTACTGCTAAAATACTTGAATTTTAGGTGTAATTTATGTACATGCATAGTTTGAGGTGTCATAAGGAAGCTTATCTGTTGTTGCACCTTAGGCTGTGATTATTAAGGCCTAAGAGTGATGGATGACAGGCAGAGTGCGGTCGGATTAGCGAAGTGAATAAACGAATTGACTCACAAAACGGGGGTCTAGGATCTATTTCTGGACTTTACGTTTCGCTCGTTGTATCTAAGAAAAGGCTTTTTTTTTCTCAAATTGTAAGAGAATCTACTTAGACAGGAGTTATTACTTGAAAAAGCTTGTTGCTGTTCTTTTGTGCAGTACATATATCAGTATGATATTAAATGTATATCAAAAACTTGAGTAGTTCAGTTGCTGCGCTTCGATATCTCAACACACAGAACATGTTGAATGAAGAGATTTTTGGGCTCGACATCCACTGCATGTGAGCCCTATCATTTCTACTCCAGTAGTGATACAACCAACCTCTGAGGCAAAACTGGCAGTATCAAATCAGAATGTACATAAAGAAAAAGTTATATCCCTATTGCTTGTAGATGTTTTCTCTCGTTTCCATAATTTCCGTAATAGGTATGCATTAAACGATTTTCCCTGGGAATCGTGTACTTATGGCAAGAAGTAAATAAAGAAAAATTGAGCTGTTTATTCTTATAGCATGTTTGTTTATGTGGCTCCCGTGGCGTAGTGGGTAAAGTGCGACGCTCACATGCCGAAGTTGTAGGTTCGATTCCCAGCTCAACACGAATTCTTCTAATTTTTCACGGCAACACCTCTTTCGAGCTACTGACAACACTCAAAGAGTTATAACTGTCCAAGAAAAAGCCTCTCAAATTTCGCCATTCGGAGTTGGCAAAAAACTGTAGGTCCCTTCTACTCATGAGAGAACCGTAGCGCGCACAATACGAGTAGTTAATGAGCTAGCTAGGCCTTGGTTCCCTTGTGGACTGTTGCGCCTAAGCTAATGTTTGTTTATACAGTTTGTGACTGCGACAATATCCTACAAGAATAAACATCATAATAAATAGCATATAAACAAGAAGTTTACCTAAATGTTCTTTGTTCAAATGAAAAAAACGTAAATGTCGTTAATTATAAATTATACAAATATAAAAAATATTTGAACAATATAATAAATTAATATAATAATTAATACAATAATAATAAAATAATAAATTAAAATAAATTAAAAAATATAATATTAAAAAATAATACAAGAGAATACAAAATTAAAAAAAAATCTTTGGATGTTCGGAAAATTTTGTATAAATTTACGTTTGCGTGCTAGTATCCTTACATGATGAATAAATAATATTTGAATAATTGAAAAGGAATTAAAATGTCATCAATTAGAAAAATAACTTCGGAACTTAAGATATTTTGTATGACATGCCGCATACGCCCTGGTGCTTGCGTCCATACTAATTGCGGAAACAGCTTATGTATAAGTTGCTGATCAAGCTTAATTCACAAAAGGATAATTTAGAATGAGAAAACAGAGAAAACCAAAAAAAAAACATCAATCGAGTAAAAACGTTTTTTACGAAACACACGAACATTAACAGGTTACTTAACAGTACCGAAATACTGCTTCACATTTGTTTGTCAATTACACACAGTTTTCCGCACAAACTTAAAATAGTTATACCTTAATAAATTAATTAGGTTAACAAAATCTACCTTTAGACTGCAGGTCAAAAAGTCGTTTTAAAAGTTCATACATTTTTTAAGCCTGGTATCACAATAATTAACGCGTCATTTAATAATTCCGTTTAATTATTTTTAATTTCAAATCCCGTTTTGGAGAGGATGCATTCAAATATGTTTCGCCTTGAAAAATAAATTTATTGAAATTAGCAATAACTAAGTACATACGTTTAAGTTTAACTAAATGCTTCCTGAAGTGGTAACATTGTGTCTAACTTTTTGCGAAGTAACAAAGCAGTAAGCAGCAGTGCCAGTGGGAAATGACACTTTATGTAGAACTGAATCGTCTATGTAGAATGTATTCAAAAAGACTGGCAGTTCCACCAAATGCAGATGAAAATTATTAATTGTTATTCCCTACCAAATCCTAACCAAACAAAATTAAAAGACTGATAATTATCAAAGAAGTCACATAAATTTCGTGAGAAAATCATATGCTTGTTCCAATAATTCTGTTAACACAATTGATTACATTTTTAATTGACGCAAATCAACCAGGGAATACTACCTCCGGTGGAAACTTTTATACAAATTCAAAATTGTTAAACGAATTTGCACGACGACGACCCAGCAAGCTTTCGCCACTTCCCCATTGATTTGTGTCGAAATTGGCTTTAAGTTAACCTGATTCCCACCTAAAATTTCCATTAATATCTGAAGCACATCAAATTAAATCAGATAGTATTTACTCAAAACGATTAAATTATCCACCAATATCCGTCACTAAATCAAAGCAAAATTAACAGAAGACAATGTGCAGACCAGTCAGTCTGACTTTGAAATCACAAAAATTAGCACCCTTAGACCATGCACGCAGGCACATTCACATTGGAGGCCTATCCGGCATTCAACCAACCCCAGCCTTAACTTCACTATCACGTAGTAGAGTCCATCTGACGTCTGTCGCTCGTCATCGTTTTGCAAAAGTTTTGTTCGTTTTTTTCTTTGAAATAAGCTAACCAGTTTTTGATGCCTCTTCTCTCGCGTATGCATCGGAGCTGCTGCCGACTGATCAGCTAGTGTGACTGTCTGCCGATAGACCAATTTCGTATATAAATTCGAATATGTCAACGTGATTCTTGACAGTATTGAACAAATATTTGCCAAGCAAACAGCTCACATTCCCGAGTGAGTTCAGAAAGCGATCGAGATTTATATGTTCAGATAACTTTACTGAGGACAATCGCGATAAAAAAACAAAACAAGATACTTGTGTAATAATCAAATCTATATTTCCTGACAACACTTTTGGATTAAATAAACACAACGAAGCAAAGGATATGGGTTCATTATTAAAAGTGAGTGATCATTTCTTAAAACCAATTTTTTGTCGTTTTTGAGTGTCAACGGGTTTGACTGTGAGGGAAGTGTACTGTCCTAAGTGTGTCCTTCGGTGCCAAGTGAAATTATGTAACGCAGTTTCTAAACTTTAAACTAATTTCCATCGGAAATGTGATATTAATTGACTAGATGCTAAAAAACAAAGTTTGAACGGAAGTGGAGCCAAGAAATATTAACACTTCTACGTGGAAGGTTTCCGAGCTTTAGTATTTGTTGGAGGTGACAATTATGTTTTTTTTTCTCGAGACTTGGGTTATTTACGAATTTTTAAGCTTTAACATTCGATGTTAAATTAGTTGTTTTCAAAAATTTTGGAATTCAACTAATTAAATCTAACTTGCATTGTTGTCACAAAGCGGGGTTCGTTAGCATCGATATGCGAATTAAAATAATCAGAATCGCAACCTTACCTGACAAAGGCTATTTTTCTTTGATGACGCAGAGCGTTTAGAGATTTTATGATAATTTGTTGTTTAATGGCAAATAATTACTTATAAAAATAACATAAAAGTTTATATTAAATGGCGGAACCGTTTACTAGGGCTAGGGCTTAGATTCTTTACGAACTCATTGCGTCGTGCATACTATTAATCTCTCAACGAGCTTACATGTTTTACCGACTGCAAACGGTGGCATTTAAATTAAAATTGACATTTTTCCTATATGTATTTTGCTTAAGGTTATTGCACATATCTTGAGAATATGTTCTTTTATTCCGTTTTGACATCAGGATTCTTTGATTTAAAACGATCAAATGTTCTTTCTTTCTATTTACAAATTTGACGTACAATTGACAACAATTTAAAGCACTCAATTTTTCTTTTATTCAAATTTAGCATTTTTAAAAACACAGTGATGAGCTCGTCTTATTTCCTATGGTTTAAGCAAGATGTGGTTTTGTCAATTTTGCTTAAAAAAATGAACAAAGCGAATTTTGGTAAACAAAATTCTTGGGTCTTAAAGGGTGTAGGTCTTCGTTACTCAATAGCTGATTTCTACAGATCTTTGACTATTCTTATAGTTGCAGTTTATAAATGCTGCTTTTGTAATAATAATAATAATTGTTGGCGCTACAGTCCACAGGGGGACCAGGGCCTAGCTTGCTCATCAATTACTCGTGTTGTGCGCGCTATTGTTCTCTCACGAGTAGAAGGGACCTACGGTTTTTTGCCGACTCCGAACGGCGAAATTTGAGAAGCTTTCTTAGACAGTTATTACTCTTTGAGTGTTGTCAGCAGCTCGAAAGAGGTGATGCCGTGAAATATTAGAAAAATTGGTGTTGAACTGGGAGTCGAACCTAGACCCTTCGGCGTGTGAGCGTCGCTGCTTTTATAAACAAAGACTTAATTTCGTTTCTTTGATTAAAATTCAATTTTTCTTCCAAAGGCCAGAAATTTAAGTTTTTCGTAAGCACCCATTCTTTGACTTCGGAATGTTAATGATATCCAGCCATTTAAACAATGTTCAAAGCAGAGAGAGGATGGAGATGAGGGTTTTAAAGTTTCATTCAACAACTTTGAACTTATTACACAATATTTCTTTAATACAAAATATATTGCATACACTTGCCCCAAATTAAGGTTTTTCTCAAAACGACTCGACAACTTATTATTTTTAAATTGTCCCAATTTGAAGATTGTTCGTGTACTTTTTCATGATGAAAATATTCGGTCTGTTGCAATTCATTTGTGTACAGAAATTCATAGTTAGTTAGTTTGGGTACGAATATCACTTGCAGAGAGTAACTCCGTCGAAGCTTGTGAATCGACGTTTCGAAATTTGCACAATTAAATACAGCTATCAAATATATGAAATGTCAAAGGTTGTTTGATTTTCACTTTGACAGCCATTTGCTGACACAGAATTTTCTTAGGCAGTAATTTTTAGGGAGGGGAAATATTTTACTCTCTTATGAGCTCTTTACAAAAAAATCAGCAAATGGAACGATTTTTGACAGTGTTTCGGTGAATTTCGTAAGCATTTGCAGCAATTCAGAGCAATTGGAAAAGACCTACTGAGTCTACTGAATAAATTGATAGTTACAGTTGAAAGGATGCGTCCACAAATTTCATTGAAGGGTGTCTAGTCCTTATTCCAACACTCTCTTTATAGGGAATTTTTTGCTTTTACTTAGCTTTTATTCGTGCAAACATTTTGCGTATTATTTTCCTCTCTACGGTCCTCAAAGCATAAAATGCGCTCTGTTCGACCAGGGTGCACATCTGTCAATTTAGGCACATAAATTAATGCTTAAACTGTGTTTTTTTTTTCATGCGAGGCAGCATTTCATTGCAAACTACGCCCTCGAAATTGAACGAGCCATAGAACACTCAAAACAAGTGAAAACTGTAGAAGTTCTGCAATCTGTATCCATCCCTTTAAATCGTTTAGTTAAAGACCACCATAGCCGCACCATCGCCACACCATCAATCGCAACATATGCATTCAATTTAACGTGACAAACTCCACGATCATATATCGCTCAATTAAACTGTAAAGTTTATTAACCTACTTTAATGTGATAGCCAATACAGTACCAACTTTGACATCATTGCTACTACTTCATAAAGTCACAACTTGAATAGCTGTTCAGTTTTTGTTTCGAATCCTCTCGCCAGAAAGACAGCAGTTGTCACCTTCGGTCGAAACCAATCATCAGCACAGAATATTGTATCGCACCGTAAGCGATCGCATCAAGCTGTGTATCTGTCTAGCATCATTAAGTTCAGATGTCTGTTAGACAAATGCACACATTCGTGTGCACAGTATGCCACCCAGAGTGCCATTAACATACAGGCTTGTGCAAGCCGACGAAGATAATATATGTCCGAGCATGACCTTCTTGGAGATGACACTTCAATTTTTTGAACTCGTTCTCAAATCTCGGCGGTCAGCGAGCTTGCCCAAAGGCATTGCGATGATGCAACGTGCCAACAACGAAACCGAAATGCATAGCATATTTAATACAAATGAAAAACATGATTTTGTGGTAGTTTTTTTTATTCACCTTTTTTACCATTGACTTGAGGCAACAGATTGATCTTGAAAAGTAACCGAAAAGAGATGAGGAAAAAATGCATAATCACATTTGGCAAGAGAAACTAGTTTCAAGATAAGCTTTCGGTCTGTCTTAAACTGGATTTATGAGATATGAGTCTCGTTTTGATTGGGGGCGCCATTAAGCTGGTATTCCGTTCTCGAAATAGTTTGTGGCTTCTTTTTTGTGCATACATTTTGGGTTTGAAGCCGGACTTGAAAGATCATAAATGATTCAAAATGACACTTCTGACATGTCTCGGTTGGTAGAGTGGTTTCTGCGAAAAAAATTAAAAGTTTCCTATCTGTCAGACTGCGTGCCAGCATTTGATATATGTTCTCATGAATTGGCAAACTTCAAAACGAACAAAACCAAAATCAAAAAAACGCTAATATGCAAAAAATTCAAGTTATATTTTGTTTTGTGGCGTTTTGGATCTGAAATCTTATGCAATGTGAAATTAATAATTCATGGTGGAGGTGGTCAGCGGTTGCGGGGTTTTTAACCGAGTAGTTTGAGTTCTTGTTTCTTAATAACCAGTTCCTTAAAAGGATTTCACCATTCATTTGAAGAAAGAATCATAGCTGTAGAAGTAGAGACATTTTAAAGTGGCGACCAAATCACACACCTCTTTGGAACTTGTTATGCACAGATGGTAGGTGTTCATTGGACACTGTCGATTTCGATTCTTTCTTTTAGTATTCTGCTAGTGATTCTTTTGCACTTGACCCACAATGAGTTTAACGATGAGTTTCGTCACATGAATGTCAATGCCATTTGAAAAGTGTGTCGGCAGCGTGCGGCATTCTGTTGATGAAATATAACATTTTCATTTTTTTTCGTTTCTGCTCCCACACGAAAATCAAAATTCACATTATTCGGAAGAAGAGGTTCAGCAAAAACTTAACACCTTGTCACTTCTGATTTAGTTGTTGATCTAAGTTGTTGTTACAGATTTTCGATTGAATTGATATTGAGATGTTTCGCCGTTAGTGTACTTTGTACACATTGCTTTCTTATTGGTTTTCAATTGTATTTTGGATATAGACATCCCTGCAAGCTTTGTGTTCGCTCTTGAAGCAAATGGAGATGTTAATTTCTTGCAAACTCGCCAATCAAACAGATAACATTGGAATACGACCAGATAGCTTTAAAATTTCGCATCCTACATAAATAATTCTCCTCCTCAATTAATTGTGGTGTTATTTTAGCTATTAAAAATGAACCCTTCATAACTGATGAAGTAACACCTCAGACAATAAAAATTCACAACATTTATTCATGCAAATGAACCCGAGCTCAAAATTAGCTGGCGCACTTATCCACTTCGCGTAATGTTCTGGCAGAACGATAATATGAACCTGACGGCAGTCATGAATAATGGAAATTCTGTTTAGCATCTGTCAGCTGATGCCACCTTCGCCGATTAATAACGATTTAATCAAATCTACACCCTCCATCATTCAGCTGCATAATTTACTACTGTCTTATTACATGTGAACTCTGCCCCTTACAGAATTCTCAATAATACCTCTCCACCTCTATGCAGGTCTGTTTTGAATTGAACAAAGCAAAGTAATCCACTACATACACCCTGTGATTGATGTTTGCGTTGTGTTATGCACCGGTGCAGCTAACAAACTTAAAGCATGATTAACTGCCACTTACAATTTTCGCACCTTATCTCAATGAAGATTAATGGTGGGTGCTGTAGATAAGCTTATTTGCCACTGCTGCTTATGCAACAAATGCGCCCAAAACTATTTTTATACAAAAATGAGACTAGCGTGGAGTTCGTAAAAAAATTTGCGCGCTCATTATGGCTTTTAATTGACACCTTGAAAGGAATGCCACAAATATACATATTGAAAATCTTTTGAGTTCGTATTTGATCCCGGTCGATGACAGATGTTGGAAAATATTTCGCGATAAGTGTTAAAAGCTGTTAGGTGCTATATGCGAATCGAAGCACGCATATTGAACAATTTATTTTTGAAAATGTTTTCGGCATGTTTTAAACAAGCATTAAAAATCAATCAGATTTGTGATCTCTATGATCTATGCCATAAATCAAATTCCAGATATTGTTTCGTTTACGACCATTTGCCGACCACGTCACGGAAATTGTTGTTCATCAGCCCCGAATACACAATAATAAAAAAATAACACTTTAAAGTTGAATGACATTTCTTCGTAAAAAAATCATGAATATTTATGCTTTGCGAATTCCTACCTTCTAGGAGAAAAAAAAAACTTCCTATAATTTGAACGAAATCTCAAATCACAAAAAACAAGTGACTTTCAAAAACAACATCCGTTTCGTTTTTTTATTCACGCCTGATAATGATCATCGTAACCTTGACCTTAGATTCATCTAATCAATCATTCAGCGGTGCTTCATATTGACGCCGGCCATTTTCATAGTACACAGTGATTTATTGTCTAAAGTTCAATCGAGTGGAACGAAACAAATTTTTGTTAACCCCTTAATCTTGTTTATACCGTTATCTCAATAACATTTACCTGTCACTCTGCTCGTCAAAATCAAGTTCCAGTTTAGGGGAAGACTTAAAAACGCTACCAACCACACGACTCCATAAAACTCTTAATCAAAGGTGAGTTGACGTAATCGATAGCAGTGGCGTTGGCGGTGGCGGTGGCAGGCGGTACATTTAATAACCCGCCAAAAGCCTAGATGTGTAGCCTGTCACACAACGAATTCCGGTTCCGTAGCCCAGCTCAGCCAAATTAATTATAATCTATCAGTTCAGATTTGTTTTGATTTTTTTTGGAGCGCACCAGCTGAAGGAAGACCTTCAAAACGTATTTCCTAGACATGAGAAGTTAGACACTTTATTTGCATCGCATCAATTATTTTCTTTTTTATTTCAATTTATTTTTATTTTTTTTTCAGATATTGGCAATTTGCATTTTGCCTATTGTCACATGTCAATACCAACAGAAACCGCAGCAACCTGAACAACATGACTTCTTGGACATTCAATCACCGGAATTCTTCACGTACACCCCGTCGCCGCTTTCCCGGCCCGAGAGTCTGCAAAGTCGGCCGTACTTTGACTTCCTGAGCACACTCTACCGTCACGATTCAGGCAAAAGCTCCCTCTTCACACGTTACCCGAAATCAAAGCGAGACATCACCAATGAGGACAGTGGCTATCGTCACAGACGCGACGTAGAACTGTCACCAATTTTGGATGCCCTTCAGGGCGATTCCCTGCAAACAAGCAATCATCATAAGCGAGCAATCGTCTTTCGTCCACTCTTTGTCTACAGACAGCAACAGATTAAAAAGCAGAAACTCAATGCTGAAAAGAGAAGGCGTTATTAAACGACGTCAGTCTAGTCAGGCTCTATGATCATGTCTGTAGCGTAGTGTGAATGAATGGTTACTCCCGTCTTCATCATGGATTGATGTAAATATGCGCATTTACATTTTCACAAAAATACTTTACATCTATATATTCGCATCTAAACGTATATTTAATGCAAAAGAAACACAGGAATTTGTTTTTTACATACTTTATAATATTTTTTTAAAGGAAAGAAGAAAACTTTTTTCTTATTTAAATTCATGACTTAATGTAGCTTAAGGTGAACCAAATTATATACTTAAGACAAACTCTAAATTAAACACTTAATGAATTGTAAAATTAAAATAAAAATTTAAAACTGAAAATCTTTTGTATTTTGTACTACATACATCTAAAATGTGTTCCGTCACTTTAAAGGCTTTCTCTGATCCTTTTAAGTTGAGCCAACACAGGCGTCTACATTAATTTGATCAAATTTCGAGCGTTATTTTAGTCGATTTTCGCTCCATTTACAGCAACTAATCACATTTCACTTTGTCAAACTTTTCACTGGAGTACTTTAAGTCAACTTAGCAACTTTGTAGGCAGCCAAAGTTAGGTTACTTTCCGGACACGGTGTAGATCGTCGATTTAAACAGCGGCAGTTTGATTAGATTTAGACCGAATTGTTAAATTTCACGTAACCGGTAACACTATTGACAATTCCACAATTCTTATCTATGACAAGCTTCTTAAATTTGGCCCTTCGAAATCAAACAGGTTTTCGAAACTCATTTTTCAAAGTTTAATTTCAATAATCCTAGTGGAAACTATATATATATATCAATGTTTGTTTGTTTGTCCTTTATAGGCTCTTAACTGGTAAGAGATAGAGCATTAATGTCTTTGGCAACTTTGTTCAGAATTCTGTCAAAAGGGTTTTGGTACCAACTTTTGTTTGGTGAGATAGCTCCCCATAGAGATGAAGTTGGGGCCTACGTTCAAAGTTCGGCTGATCCTTTCGAGTGATATATCAATCAAAAGGTCCTTAAAAATAAGATTGAGCTTTCTTTCGCAGTTTTTCGGTGGAGAGTACCGTTAGAAAGATATGAAGCTTTAAAAAGTTTGACCGCCTCTAATTTCCACACAGTTGTGCCTACAAATCTGGAAAAATCATGGAAAATCCATCTCAATGAATACTTTCAACTAAAATTAGTTCAAGCATTCAGGATTAGACACTTTGGGAGTTATTGGTCAAAATCTTTAAAACATTAATATGAAAATTTTGGAAAATTAAAAACGCAGTATTGAAGATCTGGGTCAACGCGCTAACGGAACTAGTTATCCAACCATCGTTTCGAATAATAAAGGTTAAATGCTTTTTGTTTCCCATATATTTTTCTCGCTGTAACCAGTGACTCGACACGAGCCTCAGTGAAGTATCTTACGGCCACCAGACTTCTGCATATTCGCATCAAATGCAGGCGAGCCAATACATAATACATGGCTCAGTGAACTTGCTATATTAGCAGCCAAAAACAACGATGTCAACTCAATTAATTTCACCATTCAAGGTGAAATACCCGGAGAAGCGAAAACATATAAATCCATTGATACTATGATGAACCACGACGAAGTTGTCAACTATCTAACTGAGTTCTTGAATTCACTTGCATGCCTCCGCACGTTTTAACATTGAAAATTGGCGTGCCTATCATTTTGCTTCGAAACATGAATCCACTACGACTTTGCAACGGCACTAGGCTTTCAAAAAAAAAAAAAATATTATTACAAATATCATCAAAGCTACTATATTGAATGGAAAATTCAAAGGAGAAGATGTGCTATTGCCTCGCATTCCAATGATCCCAACTGATTTACCATTCCAATTTAAATGTTTGCAGTTTCCAGTGCGACTCCCCTATGCCATTACCATCAACAAGGCACAAGGACAATCCTTACAAGTGTGTGGCCTCAACTTAGAAAATCCGTGCTTCTCTCATGGACAACTGTATGTGGCCTGTTCACGCGTCGGAAAGCCTTCTAATTTATTCGCTTATGCCCCAGATAGAAAAACAAAAAATATTGTATATCCAACAGCACGCCGCCGTGGCGTAGTGGGTAGACTGCGACGCTCACACGCCGAAGGGTCTAGGTTCGATTCCCAGTTCAACACCAATTTTTCGAATTTTTCACGGCACCACCTCTTTCGAGCTGCTGACAACACTCAAAGAGTAATAACTGTCCAAGAAAGCTTCTCAAATTTCGCCGTTCGGAGTCGGCAAAAAACTGTAGGTCCCTTCTACTCGTGGAAGAACATTAGCGCGCACAACACGAGCAGTTGAAGAGCAAGCTAGGCCCTGGTCCCCCTTTGGACTGTAGCGCCAACAATTATTATTAACAGCACTTCAATAAACAAAATAAAAAATAAAAATCTTCTTTTTAGTGTATGTATAAACATTAATTTTTTTTAAATTTGATTTATTTTATGCGTAGCAAAGCTCGCCGGGTATAGCTATTCTAATAATAAAACAAATTTGTGGCCTAATTCTGTTATCATGTTCCTTCGCGATTCAACGTTACGGAAAGATTCACCTAAAACTTCGTTTCACGTTCATCTTCTTAATCGTTCACCTCAGAGTCCAGCAGTTGGAAAATGTAATAAAAGCAGGAGAGATGTATGGATCGTATTTCTTTTTCTCTTCTGAAGGCAAAAGACTGAAGGTTGTTGGCTTTGAAAATACACGCTTTTGGTTTGAGGAGATGAAATATGACCGAGCGTTGTTTTGAACCATCACTAATACTCACCGTGAGAGAACAATGGCACGTACAACGCAAGCATTTAGTAGTAGTGCTAGTTGAAGGTTAGACCAACTTTGACTCCAATTCTTTCTTCTTTCATTCTTTTATTAAGTATGTTAAACGAAGAAGTTTGAAGTGAAGTTTTTGCCTCTTGAAAAGATGTAAAAAATGGATCTGTTGTAAGGTTAGACGCAATTGCTTGGACATTTGTATTCAGTTTCATTTGGTAATTTTGGAGTCATCGCAACACAACAACTTAGGTTTTGAACACCGTCAAATAATGTCCATAAATAAAATTTGCGGATTTGATGTGGAGCAGTATCATACATCAATAGAGTTTGTATTCAAAGAAATTCTAATGGTGGTAGTTCTGACAAGGTACAAGTATAACTGCAGCATACGATGTGGTATTTATGACGCGATAGTCGACGGGGGGGACCAGGGTTTAGCTTGCTCATCAACTACTGGTGTCGTGGCGCACAATTGTTCTCTCACGAGTAGAAGGGACCTATAGATTTATCTTCCGACTCGAAGCGGTTTTTCTTAGACAATTAATACTCGTTAAGTGTTGTCAGCAGTTTGAAAGGGGTCGCGCCGTGAAAGATTCGAGCTGTATAGACGGCGTGTCGCGTCGCACTTACCCACTTTGACAGGGCGGCCACCGATATGAAGTTATTTCATATTTAAAACTTTACAACGACGCACAGGGAGTTTAGTGTGGGTAAGGTGTACCCTAAATCTGTTTGAAATTGTAAAATTTTACTTATTTTCGTAAATAAAGCAATGCAAGGACCTGTAAATATAACACCGACACAGGTCTGTCTTTATTTTCCTATACTGTCACTTTTCAGGTTTAATCTGTTATACGAAGGTTGCCTTTTATATGTCGGGATTGGGCGACACTAACGTTGCAATCTGGCAACTGCCAGCTCTATTGTAAAGTTTGACATTTTTGAGGTTATACCTACTCAGAACGTTTTGACATACGAGCGCTATTTGTGTTGTTTACAGTAACTTTAAAGATTCATCTCGCCCAAAAAATTGAATCAAATGGAGAACATTTTCGTGCGATTATTTTTTACAACTTTCAACGTGGATTAACTCAACAACAGTGCATCGATGAACTTAATTCAATTTTTGGCAACGAAGCTCCATCAAAGACCAGTGTTTATCGATGGTATGGTAAATTCAACCGAGGTCGTAGTTCACTCCAAGACGAATTTCGTGAAAGTCGTCCAAATCAGTTGTTTTTTCGAAAACCATTGATGCTGTGTGCCAACTGATATTGCAAGATTGTCATTTGGCATATCGTGCGATTGAGACAACCTAAGGCATTAGTGGGACCAGCATACATTCAATATTGCATGAACATTTGACCGTCAAAAAAATTTGTTCGTGTTGGATCCGACACAATTCGTCGATCGCTCAGAAAAAGGCTCTTGTCGATTGGTCGAAAGAAATGCTCCAAAATACGATCGAGGTGCTTCACAACACGTTTATGATATCATGACAGGTGATTCGTGGATTTACGCCCGAGCCCGTAAACAGCAGTCGACTGTATGGGTGTTTCAAAATGAGCCAAATCCAACAAAAGTTGCTCGCGCATGAAGCTCTTTCAAGCAAATGGTCGCCTGTTTTTTTCGGAAAAACTGGACATGTCGCAACCGTACCACTAGAACAACGCAGAACAGTCAATTCTGAGTGGTACACAACCATTTGTTTGCCAGAAATCAGGAAAACTAACCGCCGAAGACAGATCACTCTTCACCGCGACAATGCGAGCTCTCACACATCGGCTCAAACAACTGCATTATTGGGCACTCAAAACATCGATTTGATGAGTCATCCGCCGTATAGTCCTGACTTGGCACCGAATGACTTCTTTTTATTCCCGTACGTAAAAATAAAATGAGAGGTCAACGTTTTTCGACACCTGAAGAAGCGGTTGATGCGTTCAGAATGCATGTTTTACAGATACCTCAATCAGAGCGGGAAAAGTGCTTCGACAATTGGTTTAAACGCATGCAAAAGTGCATAGATCTTAATGGGGAATATTTTGAAAAACAACAAAGCCCTTTTCGATGATTAATATTTGTTTTTGTTCTCTTATTCCGAAATATAAAAGGCAACCCTCGTACTACCTAATGTTTGGATTGCGTTTTTGTAGTTGGCTTATAAGTTTCGTACAGCATCAAAAATAAATTGCCTTGCTCATCGTCTACACTTGTGCTACGTGCTACGTCTAGTCTAAAAAACTCTTTTCATACGCAACAACTCTGTTATGAATATGACGCGTTAAAGTGTACTCATCAAAAAACGATGCATGTGTGAGGTTAGTTCCCTATTCCAATTCTGTCCTGGATGCGATGGATTGAATTCTGGCTTCAAATACAACGGTTTAATAGTGAAAATTATGGGGTTGCTCTACAGTTTACAATTGAACCTGGGCTTAGCTTGCTCATCAACTACTCGTGTTGTGCACGCTACTGTTCTTTCACAAATAGAAGGTACCTACCGTTTTTGCCGACTCGCAAAGGCGAAATTTGTAGAATTGTTTTTTTTAGGAAGTTATTACTCTTTGAGTGTCGTCAGCAGCAAATTGGAGGTGTTCAGCCGAGAATCGAAACTGGACCTTCAGTATGTGAATGTTGCATTCAACCCATTACGGTTAAACCAACAACGGTTTATCTCATGAAAATGTATGCAGTTAAATGAAACAGTAAAAGTTGATGCATGGTCTACTTATCCTTAAGTATTTAACTATTGTAGTTTAAGAAACACGGTTGTTGTTATTTTCTTATTTTTTTTTTAATTTAAAAACAACTTCCTGGGAAAAGCGCATGCTTTCGTCGTTGTAGTCTCAAGAAAATTACAGTGAAACCTATCTCGTGTTTGAATGAGATAAGACAGAAAGAAGACCGAGGTCACACCGAAATTGTACTGCAGTTATGAAACGTTCACTAGTGACTAGTACTAAATAGCGGAAGTGACACCAAAACAAACTGAACCTTGTGTCAAATAGAAATTACGGCAAAGAAATATGAGCATGTGCAATTTAAACTGACAATCATACAGTTTATCAACAGCTGATCCTTCATTATTCGAGGCATATCGGTGTTTCTAAACTATGGACGAGGGGCGTTCAATATATTCTCGGCTACTGCTTGTACGGGAGAAAGCATCAAAGAAGTCGAAAAACTTGTTCTTGAAGATGCCCGAATAAAAGTGAAAATGATGGCAGAGATCACCAAGCTTTCAACTGGTACGATTCACATCATTCTTAATAAACATCTTAACCTTTCAAAGGTCAATACAAGGTGGGTGCCACGAATGCTGACAGCGCCTCAAAAAAAAAAAACAAGAGAGCTTTTGGAGATGTGTAGTGAGAACGTGGACAGTGTTATGGATCGAGAACGAAACATAGGATCACCACTATGACCCTGAAATCTAACAAGAGTCCAAGCAGTGGCTGAAAAAAGGAACAGACCCTCCGAAGAAGTTCAAAGTCACTCCGTCTGCCGGGAAACTCACAGTTTTTTGGGACTCAAGCGGAATCTGATTGAATACAAAAAAAGGTGAAACCATCAACGCCACATTCTATGCTTCCACTTCGTATAATTTGCAGGAGGAAATTAAAAAGACGGGGTAAACTCGCAGAGAGTGTGCTGCTTCTTCATGACAACGCTCCTGTTCACACGGCTCGAGTTTCCAAGGCTGCTGCGCTAGATTGTGGTTTCGAAGAAATTAAGCACCCACCCTATAGTCCAGATCTTGCCCCTTGTGATTATTTCTTGTTTTCGGATTTAAAAAAAAGTCTTCGTGGAAAAAGATGTTCGAATGATGACGAATTCAAGTTGGCAATAAATAGGTAATTTGCAGACAAAGAGGAAATTTATTTGTTTGAGAACTTAATAAAGCTTATTTCAAGATGTCACAAATGCATTAATGTTAGCGGAGATTATAGTGAAAAATAAAAACAATTTAAATTGAATTCGCATTTGCCTTCATGTCGATACCGAGAATTTATTGAACGTATCCCGTATATATTTACGTGGTGAGGAAGTTAACCTCACGCACAACCCACAAACTGGTTGGCCAGGCTCATTATTATATATATCATTATTATATATATACCCAGAGGGGTTCGCTGCATACATTGGTTCACCACACAACTGGTGTAGTGGTGGCTATAAAGGAGGTGGCGCGGGGAGTCTTTATGTCAACTTGACTTGTGGACTAACGGGGATAGTCTTGACAGCTCGCCATGTTGAGCGCGATCAACGACGTTACCTCATGTGGACAGGCCCATGCCCTCTTTTATGTCGCGGAAACCTGGACGTTACTAAAAGCGGATGAGGAAGCCTTTAGTCTTTTCGAGAGAAAAGTTTTGCGTGCGTTATTTGGTCCTGTTTGCGTTGTAAGCATCTGGAGGAGAAGATTTAACGACGAACTCAGAGGGCTGTACAGCGACATGCGCCTGGTCATGCGTCAACGGATACAACACTTAAGATGGCTAGGCCATGTAGAGCGTATGGACACGACTGCTTCGGCCCGAAATGTCTTCGAATTCGAGTCATTGGGACAACGCAACAGAGGACGGCCTATGCAAAGATGGCGCACACAAGAAGGAGAAGGACCTGAACCAACTTAGAGTGCGCAACTGCAGGCATCTGGCGAAAGATGGTGCTGGCTGGAAAGGCATGTTGGTTGAGGACCAGGTTCACCCCGGACTGTAGCGCCACAAGAAGAAGAAGAACTATACAGTTTGTATCAAATATATAAACGAACATGCACGTACACATGTTTGTAAATTTGTATATTAATGCATATACTTACTTGTAATGGGTCTCGGCGAGTTCTTGATGATTACGCAGAAAATAAATAAAGCTTTTGGTCCACTGATTGACATTCGCCTTATTGGCAACACAAAGAATTCTTTCCGGTCCACATCGTTCTTGGAAAAACGAGACTTGTGCCACTTTTTCAAAAATGTCACAGGAAATTGCAAGTTTAACTTCAATTGAAATCGTAATCTATTGATTTTTGCAGTAGAAACTGCTTGCAAGCTTTGATTTAGTCATTTCATTTGATATTTGGAACAACTTCTAGAAGGTGGGAAAACGGATCGTTATGTACTATGTGATTTAAAATTGTTTTAATGTGTAGCTCGATGCCACAAGTATGTCCTACTTGGAGTTAATTAAAAGGCGAGGAGTCGATTTATGTATACAATATTTTATTTAGATAAGTTATCATCGGCGATTTCAATGTAAGTATTGATCAGTGTCACTATCCAACTGCTAGTTATGATCCGTGTGACTTTCTAATTGCGAGTGTCTTTTGTATGACCCAACCCATTCCTTTTATTGCTCCGTAGGCACATGCCCACGTTGCATCCCTCGGCGTTGGCGGGATGCGAAGGATATCCTCTTGTGCGTCGCGGGCACCGTTGGGTTCGTTGGGTTGTTTACCCAACGACGTACGGACCGCGATCGCAGATGTTATTTTGCGTGGAAGGATATCCTCGCGTGGGTTATGTGCCGTTTGGTTAGTTCACGTACTGCGATGTGCTGCTGAGTGTGCCGTTGCGTAGTCCGTTCAGTATGCTCAGCTGCACTGGTTGGCCGTACCGTTGGTGTGGTTGTCTGCCACAAATGCATTCCATGTGTCCGCCATCGCGTAGTGGGTAGAGTGCGACGCTCACACGCCGAATGGTCTAGGTTCGATTCCCAGCTCAACACCAATTTTTCGAATATTTCACGGCACCCCCTCTTTCGAGCTGCTGACAATACTCAAAGAGTAATAACTGCCTAAGAAAGCTTCTCAAACCCCGCCGTTCGGAGTCGGCAAAAAACTGTAGGGCTCTTCTACTCGTGAGAGAACAGTAGCCCGCACAGCACTAGTAGTTGACGAGCAAGCTAGGCCCTGGTCCCCCTGTGGACTCTCGCACCAACAATTATTATTATTATTAATGCATTCTATGTTTTTTCTTCTGAGGGTTAATTTATTTTGTTTCGATTTCCATTGCATAATTCTAGGTGTTATTGAATGTCGAAAAAAGCATAGTGCAAAGCTGTCATTCACTTTCGGTTAGTAAACCTTCAAATAAAACTAATTGATTCTTCCGTAGTTGTGCACTATTTTAATTCGAAGCAATTCTAGGTATTCATCCTCATTCATGATTCTCTGAAACCAGTTTCTACTTCATTCAAATCCTACCAATCCTACTCACTAAGCTTAAGCAGCGTAATTATGAAAATATATGCAAACGGTAATGTTTTGAGTATAAAGCAGAGCATAAAACATAAAGTGAGGCTTCACATTAATGCCGCCTTTTAGCGGGAATTGTAATTAAATTTACATATGGAAATGCGCTACTTCTGAACTTGGAGCCGAACTCGTATCAATGTTCTTCGGTCTTTGATCTTGACACCCAGAATTAGTTATGGAAATAAAATGTAGAATTTTTCTCATGTTCATTTATTAAGAATTCATTTTTTGGGTATTTTGCTCGATGTGGGGAGTAATGATATTTGGGAATGTGAAGCTGTGAGGATCTCAATTCAGACATTTGGGATTATTGAGAAATTCGAAATTCTTAGAAATCTATTTAGAATTTTTGAATAGAAAATTTAAAAGTATATTAATTTATATGTAACCGCCAATTTAATTCAGCTTTGTAAGAATGTATTAAAATTCCTGCGAAATTCCCGGATACGGTTTGATTATGCTAAACGAATTGCCTTGAAATGGTAAGAGTGTATGGGGACAACAGCTTGAGATAAGTCAAGGTCTACGATGGACTTGTAGCTATAGGCTTAGACGAGTTTGTCCAAATCTTAGGTGGATGCATCACATTACTGAATTAAAACAGAAGTTTGCAGACCAAGAACGCATGGAAAACTCTTGTTGGCTTTTTAGCTTCAAAATCTGAAATTTGTTGTGCAGGTAGCTTGTAAGGGCACAAAATTAAATAATAAATAATAAAATAATAAAAATAAACGCACAAGCATATAGCGCACTTAGTTGGTAACCGAAAGTAATTAAAGAAAAACTTGTCAATAATATTAAGTGTTTATAATTAAGTCCCTTATCATATGTTTTTGAAAAGATTACTGAAGGATCTCATTGCCTTTGAATACCTCTTTGAATTCTCTGAAGTAACAATCGCAATCCATGTGATGCGATTTGTTTGAAAAATTCGGTAAGGAATGCATTTTTGCACAGCAAATATCAAGAACTCGTTAATTAAAGCCGACACGTGCCCGTCAATCCGCAAAGAGGGCGTGCTGTACGGGAATCCCAAATGCTATCCATAGGGAGGACAGTTTCATAAGACGTCATTAGTTTTCAATTAGTTTAAAGACTGTGCCATGGAATGCACTTTTCGTTCTATAAAAACTCGCAACGATATCGAAAATGGTATCAGTTGCAGTTTGTCTGTTTATCCATACACATCGTCGCAAAAAAATAATTCAAAACATATTCAAAATGATGAAATTTAAGTTTGCCTTTGTCTTTATGGTAAGTCCCACTTCAAGCTCATTAATTTCTACACCTAACGTTTTTCCTTTTCAATTAGATCGTTCTTGTGATGTATCTGCAACAATCCCAGGGTCATATTCTGCCGAAGAAAGCCTCAAAGCTGCCAATTGTCGCTGCCAAAGTGGCTGTAGCAAAGAGTGCCGCAGCAAAAATCAAACTGATTGCACTAAAGAAGCTGGCAGCTATCAAAGCCATTGTAAAAGCTCCATTTATTCTTGGGAAAAAGGCCGCACTCTTTAAGATTGCTGCAGTTAAATCTCTCGCCGCCTACAAGTTGAGTAAAGCAAAGAAGGCGCTTGGTTTTGCATCAAAGAAGGTTGCTCCAGCAGTTGAGGCATTCGGAACAGTGAGCAAAAAGGTCGCTGCTATTCCAGCCGCAGCTGTAGCAGCTATACCAGCAATCGCAGCCGTGCCCGCCGCAGCAATTGCAGCTATTCCATCAGCAGCCAGCGCTGCAGTCAAGCCTCTCTCTGACCTTGTTTCGCCATCGTCATCGCCATCCCCATCGTCATCGGAGCCTGAGGAAGAAGAAGCCTCCACATCCTCCATGCCCGAAGTGTACACCGCCCCCGTAAAAGAAAATCGTTTCCAAATCGTGCAACCAAATGCCCATTACAGCAGCGCAGTGGCCACCAATTACAATGAACATGGATACAGGTAAACCCCATCAACTAAGTGCATTTTAATTTGGCTAAACTTTTCAAACTTGCAGCGTCAGTCTGCTTCCCGGCAGTGAATACAGCAGTGTTTACCAGTACTACCCAGTGAATGGGGTAGCTGCTGAACGCGCAGAAGAAAACCAGGCAGCACAGCTCCCGCTGACTGATACCGAGGTTGTTGAACCTCACGCCACTTATGGAGTCCCAAATTAAGATGATTACTGATAAGACGTGCAGCTGCTGTTTCTCGCCTAAGCTAGCCCATAAGCCTATTTAAATTGTTTAAGGCCCATCTCATTCAAGCGTTGTTGAGCACCATTCATATTACTTAATAAATTCAGAATTAATATTTTATATCTTATTCCCCTGGATTTCTATTTGTTATAGGCGACTAAATTACGTTGCAAAAAACTGTTTTCTCGGAATGTCAAATCAAAAAGGAAGGCTGGACGCTGATCTTAAATGTGCCGGATTATATGACGCAGTTTCTATTTTTCGGACGTCGTCGTTTATGAAGTTGAAAGTTTAGGACCTTCCTCTACTTTATTTTAAAGAGGGTTTTTATGGGCAATAGAAGTAAGCAACAAGTTTTTAAATGGCGGCCATTTTGTCAGCTGTCAAGTAATTTGTTTCTTTATAATTCTTGAAAAGGGATAAAACAAAATTGCAACCCAATTTCTTTTGTTGAATTTTACTTAGCGCTGAAGCCAATTTTTCGTAGAAAGACTATATCAATTGACAAAAATGCAGCAATTGGATTAAGCATGCCGAAATGGATTCACTCCGCCGGAAGCGTTTTTGTATCTGAACCAATTTGGATTGGTTTAGCAAGCGGAGGGATGATATCTTCCACGTTGTGCGACGAACAGTGGACAACCGTCTACTCTACGAGACCAATCTAGAAATCCTTTTCGTGATAGAAGATAGTGGGAAAGGGATAGACATTTTTATTGGTGGCTAGAGCTACATTAAGTGACCCAGCAGCTGTCAATGTAAAAAGTTGATGGTTGATGTTTTACGGCCAACATACATTTAGAATAAGGTACGTTAGAAAAATGAAATGAGTGGGCGCCGTGGCGTAGTGGGTAGATTGCGACACTCACACGCCGAAAGTCAGAGATCGCTTCACGGCTGAACACCTCGAATTTTTCGCGGCACCACCTCCTTCGAGCTGCTGACAACACTCAAAGAGTAATAACTTTCTAAGAAAACTTCTGAGACATCGCCGTTCGGAGTCGGCGAAAAACTGTAGGTCCCTTCGTGAGAGAACAGTAGCGCGGATAACACGAGTAGTTAATGAGCAAGCTAGGCCCTGGTCTCCCTGTGGACTGTAGCGCCAACCAATTATTAAAAATAAATGAATAAAATAACAAAAATAAAAACACATAAAAACAACAAGAAAATAAAATTTAGTTTGAATAATTTAAGGTAATTTATAATAAGTTTTAATAAGGATAAGTTTTTCCCTGGCCTTTTCTTAGTATTAAATTTGTGTGCAAATTGTTTTAGTTTCTGGCAACTTCCAGCTCTATCGTAAAGTTTGACATTTTTAAGGTTATACCTACTCAGAACGTTTTGACATACGAGCGGTATTCAGGTAACAGTAACTTAAAAGTTTCATCTCGCCCAAAAATTTAATTAAATCGTGAACATTTTCGTGCGATTATTTTGTACAACTTTCGATGTGAATTAACTCAACAACAGTGCATTGATGAGCTTTATTAAATTTTTGGCGATGAAGCTCCATCAAGGACCAGTGTTTATCGATGGTATGGTAAATTCAACCGATATCGTAGTTCATTCCAAGATGAATTTTGTGAAAGTCATCCAAATCAGTTGTTTTTCCGGAAACCATTGATGCTGTGCCCCAACTGATATTGCAAGATCGTCATGTGACCTATCGAGAGATTGAGACAACCTTAGGCATTAGTGGGACTAGCATATATTCAATATTGCATGAAAAATTGACCGTCAAAAAAATTTTTTCGCGTTGGATCCCACACAATTTGTCAATGGGTCAAAAAACGGCTCGTGTCGATTGGTCGAAAGAAATGCTCCAAAAATACGATCGGGGTGCTTCGAAACACATCTATGACACCGTGACAGGTGATGAATCGTGGATTTACGCGTATGAGCCCGAAAGTAAACAGCTGTCGACTGTGTGGGTGTTTCAAATTGGGCCAAATCCAACAAAATTTGCTCGCGCACGAAGCACTTCCAAGCAAATGGTCTTCTGTTTTTTAGTAAAGACTGCACATGTCGCAACCGTACCACTAGAACAACGCAGAACAGTCAATTCTGAGTGGTACACAACCATTTGTTTGCCAGTTGTCTTCCAAGAAATCAGAAAACCAACCGCCGAAGACGGATCACTCTTCACCACGACAATGCGGGCTTTCACACATCGGCTCAAACAACTGTATTTTTGAGCACCGTATACTCCTGACTTGTCACCGAATGACTTCTTTTATTCCCGTACGTAAAAAATAAAATTAAAGGTCAACGTTTTTCGACACCTGAAGAAGCGGTTGATGCGTTCAGAATGCATGCTTTATAGATACCTCAACCAGAGTGGCAAAAGTTCTTCGATAATTGGTTCAAATGCATGCAAAAGTGTATAAATCTTAATGGGGAGTATTTTGAAAAACAATAAAGCTATTTTCGAAGATTAATATTTGTTTTTGTTCTCTAATCCCGAAATATAAAAGGCAACCGACGTATAACTAGTCTAAGTGTTTTTATTTCTATTTGTTACAAATTAGAAAAATTAAAAAACAAGAAAACAATGATGGTAACCCTTAAGTGAACAGTTGGAACACCGTTTTAATGTTTGACGCCTTTCTGAAAAACATCCCAAACGAAAATGAATTTGAAAGTCTCTAAGAGACAAAAACCGTCAGTCATATACATACAGAAATTATATTTACTTTACCAACTTTGGAGGCGGTGATTTAAATACAAAAAGCGGCAGGATAAGACGCGAGTGCTATTCTTTCGATTGAACACCCCGAACACTGGAAATGCGTCAAAAAGATTTCTAAAATTAAAAAGAAGATGATAAATGTTCTGGTACGACATTGCTTCAGCCAAGTGAATGAAAGTCGACCAAACTTTCACTATCTCTGCAATTTACGCGTTAGAATCAGTCTCATTGACAGACACAGATCAGAGACTTCAGGTTTTCTATAGTAGATTGATCGATATTTTCGAATGGGGCTGTGTAAGAGAACTCGGCTGTGGACTAAAAAATGCTCCTCAGAAAAGGACATGATGTCCAAAAGGCTCCAAAAGAAGTACTTTTCTTCCGTAAAGAAAATGTCCTTGGCATTCTTAACGACAGCAGACCGTTTAATGTGCACACCCCATCACACCTCACCCAGGCAGAGTGTAGAATCAAAGTGAAACAAAACAACGATCGCTTTTTAAATAGTAGATTATTTCTGCCGAATGTTTACGGGGCGAAATTCTAATCAATCAATGTCGCCCGACTTGACCTGCAACAGATACGATTGAAATAAATAAAAACTTGATTCTTTTGTAAGTTCTGTGTTTACACACAAATCTCCTTGTCGTAGGCGCTTGAAATACAAGATACACCGAAAATCGGAAGAACGGAGTGCTCAAAGTTTTGGTGTCAAAGGGAATTGGGAGCTTCAAACCATCTTCCAGGGCATTCACTTGCCAATTCAGTCGCCACAACAGCATTGTTTCGATTACCTTGCAGATAAGGCAGATCGATAGCAAGTGTAATCTAATTCTGTTTTCTTCCGATTGCATCATTCGTCATGTATATAAGTAACTGCATTCCGGTTGCATCGGAATAGTACAAATTTTACTTTGCCGTGAAAAAGATGAAAACTCTGCTCGTAAGGAATTGTTTTTAAGGCGAATTTAGTGCGGTTTGTGACTATTCTATTGTTTTCAGGTTTTGTGTAGCCTGGTGGTGTTGGCCAGCATTGTGCGTGGTTTGCCTTATGGCGGGAGGTCAGACAACTATGTTGAAGGGCAAGGCGGTCGTGGAAAGCAGAACCTAGGATCTGGACAAGACGGCTTGGGTGGACAGGGATCATGGAATCAGCAAAATTCTGGCGTCCCAGGTAGCCATTCACAAAATGCTCAGGGACCACTTGGAGGAGGCGGCGGTGGTGGTTGTGGTGGTGGAAGCGGCTGCCAGAGAGGATTCGGAGGTCAGGGACACGGCAGACAAGGACTCGATAATGGGCAAGGCAGTTTTGGTGGTCAAGGAGGACAAGGTGATCGCGGAGGCCACTCCGGTGGACAATCTGGCTGGGGTGGCCAAAGCGGCCAAGGCGGCCAGAGTGGCCATGGTGGACACGGAAATCAATCTGGTGGTCAAGGGGGCTGGGATAGCCAAGGTAGCCGTGGTGGACAGGGAAGTCAATATGAAAGACAATCTGGCTCCCAAGGAGGCTGGGGTGGTCAAGGTAGTCAGGGAGGTCATAGAGGTCATTCAAGTGAATCCGGAGGTGTCAAGGGACACAGTCGACATCAGAGTCATGGTGGACACGAACCGTTGGCAATTCACCGCATTGGCTAATCCCTGACATTTCGATACGTTGAACGTTCAGTTTGAGATTTCCCAAAATTAACTTGCGGAAAAATGCTCAATGTTATATTAGTGCTTTCAGTCCTTGTGAAATGAATTTGTTAAAAATTGTAATAAAATACTTTTCCATATTTAAAGACCGCTTTCAATTCCCCACTAAGTTCTTAGCTACAGAATAAGTTATGTCTCACCGAAAAATCTTTTTGAAAACTCTGAATTTGTTGTTTGTTTGATTGAAATGAAGTTCAGCTGCAGCATTCACATACAATGTTTATGCGCTTTAGACGGACTTGCGTAACATTTCAGTTATCATTTCGTTTGACTTTTTGTAGCCCTGCCAGATGTATTGAGATTTCAGGAATTATCAATTTGGTGGCATTTCGCAAGACAATGTTTTGTAGCTTGTCCGTGAATTGCAGAACTATGCATTGAACTGTGCGACAATGAGCGGCAAAAACAAACATCACGCAGATAAAAGCATCTCAAAATAGCACCGATAATGGAAAGAAAACGTTTTCAAACATATGCTCGGTACGCAATCAGTAGCAAAATGTTTTGTATAAAAGACATTGTGTAAAGGTTTCCTTAAACATTACACTACCGGCTGCAGTTGAGCACGAGTTCATAAAAATAGTAAAATATACAAATATAATTTAAAAATGAAATTTTTGGTAAATTTAAATATTTTCATTGTGAATTGTCCCTAATCGAAACATCCTTTTCTCAGGCATTCTTCGTTACCATTCTTGTTGTGGTTGGTGTGGCACTTGCACAGTGGGGAGCTGGACAGGGACACGGGCAATTGGGACATGGTCAACTAGGACATGGACAGCATGGCTACCAACAGGGACATGGCTACCAACAGGGACATGGTCAACATGGCTACCAACAGGGAGGACATGGTCAACATGGATACGTTCAACCAGGACATGGTCAGCATGGCTACCAACAAGGACATGGTCAACATGGCTTCCAACAGGGAGGACATGGCCAGCACGGACGTCATTATTAAGTGTAGTTAAACGAAGTGCAACATTAAGTGTAATGCGTGTACAGACTGCCTTTAGATGTTAATATATAGATTTTAATCTGTTTTGTAATTGCGTGTCTATATTTTTACACCCGTTTAGTAACTCTCCAATTATTGTGATTCCGTGATATACAGTCAATGTGATGTAACAATTGTGCAGACATTTGGCGCACATCACAATACTTCTGTCTTGTTTGAGTATTAGCGGTCTCTATATTTGAGTCTTGGGAGCACTAGGCCAGACGACAGAATTGCTCCTAGTCTTAGCCAAAAAAATGTTTGTATACATTAAGTCCCCAGGGATAAGCACGATTTCAAATCATATCCTTTCTATTTGAACATACAAAAGTAGAAATGAGAATCTTGAAAAAACAAATCTCTTTTGAGAAAAGTGCAAATATTAACCATGACATTAGGGGCACTAAAGTAGAAGTGTGAAATACAATGTTTGCGTTTTCTGTAGCCATGAGATTGTATAAAATACCAGTTCAGTTTTCCTAGACAACATTTTGTTTTGAAGTCATACGTAGTTGGATGTCAAAATCTAAATATTTCCGACGCCTTGTGTTGTGCACTCTACTATTCTCTCACGAGTAGAAGGGATCTACATTTTTTTGCGGACTCCGAACGGCTTGAGAAGCTGTTTGAGAAGCTTTCTTAGACAGTTATTACTCTTTGAGTGTTGTCAGCAGCTCGACAGAGGTGGTGCAGTTAAAAATTCGAAAAATTGGTGTTGAGCTGTGAGTGGAATCTAGACCCATCGGCGTGTGAGCGTCGCACTCTACCCACTACGCCACGGCGACCACGACGACTTAAATTGCTTACCTTAAGATAAAATTGAAACCATTTGCTATCGAGTGTAACTCGCCAGTTCAGTCAACATTATATTGACCTTAAATTGAAACTGTTGTCTTATAATAGTCCAGAGGAGAACCACGACCTACCTTTTTTCCCTTTCTCGGTTTCGGGTTGAAGCTGTGGTTTTATACGAAAGGACTTACCATGAAATGAGCGTTTTTTTGAAAATAAAACACTAATTATTAGTGGGAAAAACACATTTTATTCAAAGTTTTGGCCGTTGTTTTCTTCACATTTTGACCACCTTTCTGGCAATTTGTGAATACCACGCCAATAAAATTGTTCGTCTTTTAAAGCAAACCAATCGGACACCAAATTTTCGACCTCCTCGTAGGAATCAAAGTGCTGCTCAGCCAATGCTGAATGTGTCCCATCGATGAAAACAAATGGTAGTCGGAAGGAGCCAAGTCTGGTGAATACGGCAGGTGGGGTAGCTGCTCCCAGCCAAGTGTTTTGATTGTATCCTGAACCAGTTTTGCTTTGTGTGCAGGTGCATTGTCATGGAGCAAAATTACCTTGCCGTGTCTTCTGGCCCATTCTGGTCGTTTCTCGATCAATGCATGGTTCAAATTGATCATTTGTTGTCGGTAGCGATCAGTATTAACGGTTTCACCAGGTTTTAGAAGCTCGTGGTACAGCACATCTTTCTGGTCCCACCAAACACACAGCATTGTCTTCTTGCCGAATCGATCTGGTGTTGCAGTCGATGTTGATGTTTGTCCCAGATTAACCCATGATCTTTTCCGTTTAGGATTCTTAAAATAAATCCATTTTTCATCTCCAGTAACAGTCCGATGCGAAACGGATTTTCTTTCGTGTCTTTGAAGCAAAATTTCACAAGTGTTTTTTCGGTTTTCCATCAGTCTTTCATTCAATTCATGTGACACCCACTTTCCACACTTTTATATCTTTCCCGTAGCTGTAAACGGTCAGAAATTGCTTGTTGTGCAAAATTCGACATTTTTAAAACGATGAAAAAATATGATGTTGTCTGTTCAATGACTTGATGTATACTAAGTATTTTTCACAGATGTCATAGCAAACAAACAAAAAAAAATAAGGGCTCGTTCACAACAAATGGTCCCCATCGAGACATTTGTATCTTGACGCTCACTTTATACTGGTATATCTGGTAAATATATTCTCGGTATCGGGGTGAAACTGTTGTTATATATATATAAATTGACTTATTTATCAAGTAATACTATTATTTTAGTGCATTCAGTTAGTTAGTTAAATAGAATCATAATGGCAACTGAGGCGATGATGGTGAAAATTTAGCATCGCGCTGTAATTAAATTTCTCACTAAGCAAGGAAAAAGTCAAAAAAATATTTATGAGGAGATGGTGGCTGTATACCAGGGCTTCGCACCTTCATTCTCAACTGTACAAAAGTGGTCAAGTGAGTTCAAGAGAGGCAGAGACGACCTCCGCTCCGACGCCCCGGTTATTGCTTGTACGGGAGAAAACATCAAAGAAGCTGAAAAACTTGTTCTTGAGGATGCCCGAATAACGGTGAAAATGATGGCAGAGATTACCAAGCTTTCAACTGGTACCATTCACACCATTCTTCATAACCATTTGAACCTTTCAAAGATCAGTGCAAGGTGGGTGCCACGAATGCTCACAGCGCCTCAGAAAAAAGTGAGAAACGCATGCTGTAGAGAGCTTTTGGAGATATGTAGTGAGAACGTGGATAGTGTTATGGATCGAGAACGAAACATGGGATCACCACTATGACCCTGAAAGCAAACAAGAGTCCATGCAGTGACATAAAAAAGGAACAGATCCCCCGAAGAAGTTCAATGTCACTCCGTGTGAGGGAAGCTAAGTTTTTTGGGACTCAAAGGAAATCTTGGTCATTGAGTACTAAAATAAAGGTGAAACCATCAACGCCACATCCTACTTTGCATAATTTGCGGGAGGAAATTCAAAAGAAAAGACGGGGTAAACTCGCAGCGGGTGTGTTGCTTCTTCGTGACAACGCTCATGTTCCCACAGCGCGAGTTTCTAAGGTTACTGCGCGAGATTGTGGTTTCGAAGAAATCCAACACTCACCCTATAGTCCACCCTTGCCCACAGTGATTATTTCCTGTTTCCGGATTGGAAAAAATGTTTTCGTGGAAAAAGATTTTCGGATGATGAAAAAATCAAGTCGGCAATAAATGGGTATTTTGCAGAGAAAGAGGAAATTTATTATTTTGAGGGCTTAGAAAAGCTTATCTCAAGATTAACAAATGCATTGATGTTAGGGGAGATTATATTGAAAAATAAAAACAATTTAAATTGAATTCGCATTTGCCTTCATGTCGATACCGAAAATGTATTGAACGCCCCTCGTACTTCAGTCTTTGGTTTTTTGCTGACTCCGCACAGCTTACGTTGACAACATTTTTCTCTTGATTTGAGCGTTTTCAACAACTTGAAAGAGAGGCTACCATGGGACAATCGAATATGGTCCTCGAAAACTAGGACGTTCGGCGTGATAGTCACTTATGGCCTGAATTGGCTCTAAGTTAAGTCTCTCTGCTTGATTGTTTAGTTTGAATTTTTACACTTCTGTTATGATACCATTTCTGCAGTCAAAATTGTTTCTTGGTAAAAACAAACAATTTCTTTTGCCTTCCAACTTTATTCACAACTTCAATCCGAATTATGGTAAGCTACAGCTACTTGCATTCTACAACGACAATTTTTTTATGTGCGCATATTTCCTTGTACGATTTTAAGCATCTCCGCTTTATTTTCAGTGAACATCTTATATTTGATAATTCGAAAAGAAAACTATGATAGTCTTTCTGCACTTAATGAACCAATTGAAAACAAATCCAAATTGAAGCGTTTACATCTAAAACAACAACAACTAACTCCATTTTCGTTCCCCATCTTTCTTATTTTTAATGGAGTTGTGCGTTCAATGTAGTAACAAAAATTCTTCCTCTAACAATGTAAACATGATACTTGTGTTAAAAAGGCCTCATGTCATCTGGATGTTGACGTACAGAGGTAGCTTGGAATAATTGGTGTTGTCAACTATGGTCTGCTTTGCCTTTTGAGACAGGTTTCCCTTATTTTATTCATTCCAAAGGTCATAGCTCTAGGCACTAAAAAATCTAGGCTCCAAAATTGTTGTCTAAATTAACGTAATCGAGGCTTTCGGCCACTTAGCAGCTCATTTCGATATTCTCGCCGAGAAGTTGATGTTGTGCTCTGCTTTTCTGACGACACAATATACTTCTTTTAAAATAATTTTCAATCAAACTCATTTTAGTGTCCCTATTTTACTCTGATCGTTGATATATGAAAATGCTTTCAGATAGACTGCCATCTTTACATACATTTGAACGGTTAATTTTGCAGTGACGCGCTGTAAGTTTCAGAAAATGCTAATAATCACACGACAGCCTGCCGCATTGTATATCAGTTATTATGTTTAGGCTATTGGGGAATCTTCTCTTTGTTGCACTGATGAGGAATAACAAGATTATTGAGTGTCTCAAAATTTGCCTGACAATCTAACGAACTCTGCAGTAAAAGACGACGAGATTCAATAGCTAAACGTTTTTTTTTCGATAAAGCGACCTCACAATACGAATATTAAATCTATTAAATCACCAACGTCACATAGATAGTAGCCTGTTTTTTTCCTGGTATTTTTCCCAAAATGAACGTGAATTCAAAATTATAAAAAAGCACATTTGTTATCAGCAGGGGCTTTTTGTGGAATTGCGATTTCTAAAGTATAAGAATCAGCGTTCCACAATGAAATAAAGGCAGTGCCTGACAAATCCTTAAGCTGTTAGCATCTGCATAGAATTTTTTTGAAACAAATTCAAGATGAAATTATGGGTAAACATTTAAATGTCATCCTTTTAGTAAAATTCTTTAATTCAATTACTTTTCACAGGCTTTAATTTTTACTATCCTAATTGTTGCTAGCGGTGCACTTGCATTTAGGACACGCGATACCAACAAACATGGCAACAGAGATAACTTCAATAAAAACAGTGGAAACTTTGGATCAGGTCCAGCGTCCGGCCATATTCAGATCGGCTTGCAGAAACCTGGGGGGCGACGTTTTTAACGGTTAGTTTTAATGTGCGGTGTGTGGAGTGCAAGTTTTAATGTGCGATGTGTGGAGAGCTTTTGTTCATATAAAATAAAAGAGGAAACATGACATTCATTTCGTTGTTTAATTCTTCTGTTAAATATTAGGTGCTTTCATAGTTCTGATTCTACAGAAAGTTGTTTATTGGTAAGTTTGAGAAATTCACGTTCAGATAAGGACTGAAGTAAATTCAAAAATGCTGGGATCAACACAAACAACCGCAGTGCTAAAACATTATTTCTACTTCCTTTGAACGGGTGTTTTTGAATCAGGAGCTACAGACTCGATTTCAAATGACTTAGTTCATCGAACAACTAAGCGAAGTGAGAGCTTGATGCAATCATGTTTCTAATGTATATAGACATTTTTGAGTCATCCAAACAAACTATGGCGGCACTTAAAAAACACATTGCGTTAGAAGTTTTTTTCGTGGACTTACAAGGTACTACGTTAACAATAAGGACCCTCAAATTTTAAGTTTACATCCTTATTCTATATTAAGAAACTGTTACATTAAACCTATTATTATGATCTGAACAGAAGCTACATATATACAAAGTAGTGCCGATCCTTTAAATGTTTTAACATTTACGATAAAGACTTTAAAGTGTTGAAAGCATTTGGAATGTTTTTTTTTTTTCAAAAAAAGAAAAAAACAATAAAAGTTCAAAGTTCAAAGATACAAAATTAAAATGAAAATGAAGGTATACCAATAACTCAAAAGAATCCTTTTTAATCTTAGGAAGCAAATTTTTCTTACCACGGAACTACGAATTTCGGGTGAGACTTTAATTTCTACTGAGCGGAACAACCTTACTCTTGTCATTTTTGTCACGAACACTGGTTAGTTGGTAAGACTCTAATTTCTACTGAGCGGAACAACCTCACTCATATCAGTTTTATCACGAACACTGGTTTGTTGGTAAACATGCTCTTAAAAAGAAGCAGTCCTGCAAGGAAAATAATAAGAACTGCGGAAAGGCTAGGATTAGCAAAGCAATCAAAAATGTACTCTGCAAATATTCGTCTCTAGAAAAGGAATATGGCAAAATTTCTTTCGGCGGTCATTTTTAAAAGTGGCCAAGCAGTGGTGTCAAGTTTTGACAACTTTACTCTGTGGCGCGTAAATATGCATTGAAAGCGGCCAAGTATGTTCATTCTTTCTTTCGAGGGAAATGTTACACATTCCACTTTTTGTCATCATTGATTTCATCTGGGCACGAAAAATTAACGACGTAATGTTTAAGTCGTCAAATAATTTTTTTCGACTAGCATTGTTTTCAAAATAATAGAGCACAGCGAGTCCTTTGACTTTCGGGATGTTTCCGCGCGGCAGCGCAGAATAAAGTGGAATTGCATCTCATTGTTTACATGGATGGTCGTCAATTTTTTTATGTTGATGTGTTTTTAAGGCCTCTTGACCTTAACTAACTGTACAAAACTCATATCTGCACTTCATCTTCATTTATTTATTCATAACTTCGGCTAAACTAGGTTTGTGTTCAATTGCCAACAGAAACTGTCATTTTTATGGTTTCCCAATATTTGCACAGCGTACCACTGTCCTCAAAATTTTTGATTATGTTATTGCAATCTTCATCATGGGTCATTGAGCTTTCAATATTCAAGGTTACTTCCACCGTGTTTCATCCATCTAAAGACTTTGATGTTCATTTGCCAATCGACAGCTAGCTTTATTTACTTGAAGCACACCATTTAATTAATTAATTTCGCAATGGGACCACTGGTCACAACATGTCACGTTCACGTTTATATACAACACCGTATAGGCAGAACTCGATTGGAAATGTAAACAAATATAAATTTTTAATCACTTCCTAGCAGCTCACACAGCTTGATGAAAAAATCACGGTTCAACAGATAGTAGATTTAATACTTGCTTTGAGCATACATTCACACATGCACATACGGGAACGTACAAAAACCCATCACCGGGGATTTTTTTCGTACATTATCAAATATTCTTCTTTGAATTCCATTCAGTCCGTACAATGTGTGTACATATTAGCCTCAGTTTGCAGTTAAAAAAGAAAAATCTTCGTAAGAAACTTATTTGCAGTATTTTCCAGTTGTGTCTTGTGTTCGTATAACTTGTCAGCGTTTGGAGCATAGATGCCAGTACACTATCAAGCGAAACGTGGAAAAGTGTATCCCAAACCAACAACCTATGCTTAATCAACCTACAAGTACAGTTGGTAACTTCCTAAATGTCGTTCCTAATGTTCCTTATGTCGCCTCGCTGCCACTCTTTTATCACTATTTTAACAAGAAATGCTCAGATGAATTAGGCAGTTGCATTAATCCCCTTCAAGAATTCACCCGCAATACACGCCTCGCTAGGAATGCCCACCAATTCACCCTCAAGCCCCTTTTCGGACGTAGAGTCAAATTCAGAGACTCGTTCTTTTGCCGCACTAAACGAATCTGGAATGCTCTTCCCAGCTCGATTTTTCCTCCTCATTACAATCCAAAGGCATTTAAAACCAATGTGCATCGGTACCGGTACGGGTACCTTCGAACGTGCTGTGACTTGATCTGGTCACTTAAGGGTACTCACAACCCCTTTTGCACGCGTCAATTATACTAAAAAATAATAGTGCAAATTGTATAGAACTTAAAATCAAATAAATTTTGACTCAGTTCCGGTTTGAATTTAATTTTACTACAAAATAATACAATCTACGAAAATGGAGTATGGGGTGCTCAATATTCTCTAAATAAACTGTACTTCCGGGCTCTTGTTTTTATTCGTATAGTGCGTTCTTATTCATTTGTTTAACAATACCTTTATTTATGCGTATGAAACTCAACCTTTAGAACAAGATGAACACTTCGCTGCTTCTATAACTAACTTTTTATTTATTTATTATCTAAGTTTATACATATATCAGAGCGATCAGGCTTGTCAAGCGAAAAAAGACTCCGTAACCGTGATACAAACCTGTACTTATGTCACGCTTTAGCATTGGCTGAGGCCCTTCACAAATAAGTTTAAATTCCCAAAAGACAGTCGCGGATAGGAAACTGATCATACAAACTTACACTAATGCAATTTTTGGCCCATTATATTAATTTCGTGATTATGACTTTTTGCATTTTTGGGCATTTCAAATTCGGTTTTATAAGACTCTCTCTAGTTAGTTCTTTTCTCTTACGTTTAAAGAAAAAATAACTTTGAAGTCGAATAAAATCCAAATGTTATTTTTTAATCTTTATCCGAAAAATATTTTTTTTGAAAATAAGACACTAATTAATAATAATAATTGTTGGAGCTACAGTCCAGAGGTGGATCACGGCCTAGCTTGCTCATCAACTACTCGTGTTGTGCGCGCTACTGTTCTCTCACGAGTAGAAGGGACCTACAGTTTTTTGCCGACTCTGAACGGCAAAGTTTGAGAAGCTTTTTCTTAGACAGCATTACTCTTTGAGTGTTGTCAGTAGCTCGAAAGAGGTGGTGCCGTGAAATATTCGAAAAATTGGTGTTGAGCTGGGAATCGAACCTAGACCATTCGGCGTGTGAGCGTCGCACTCTACCCACTACGCCACGGCGGCCACTCTAATTATTAATGGGAAGTTAAAAACATTTTATTCAAAGTATTGGCCATTATTTTCTTCGCATTTTGACCACCTTTCTGGCAATTTGTGAATACCACGCCAATAAAATTGTTCGTCTTTTAAAGCAAAAGCAGACACCCAATTTTCGACCTCCTCGTAGGAATCAAAGTGCTGCTCACCCAATGCGTGTCCCATCGATGAAAACAAATGGTAGTCGGAAGGAGCCAAGTCTGGTGAGTACGGCGGGTGGGTAGCTGCTCCCTGCCAAGTGTTTTGATTGTATCCTGAACCGGTTGTGCTTTGTGTGCAGGTGCATTGCCATGGAGCAAAATTACCTTGCCGTGTCTTCGGCCCATTCTTGTCGTTTCTGGATCAATGCATGGTTCTAATTGATCATTTGTTGTCGGTAGCGATCAGTATTAACGGTTTCACCAGGTTTTAGGAGCTCGTGGTACAGCACACCTTTCTGGTCCCACCAAACACACAGCATTGTCTTCTTGCCGAATCGATCTGGTTTTGCAGTCGATGTTGATGGTTGTCCCAGATTAACCAATGATTTTTCCGTTTATGATTCTTAAAATAAATCCATTTTTCATCTCCAGTAACAATCCGATGCGAAACGGATTTTCTTTCGTGTCTTTGAAGCAAAATTTCACAAGTGTTTTTTCGGTTTTAAATCTGTCTTTCATTCAATTCATGTGACACCCACTTTACACACTTTTGGATCTTTAAACGGTCAGAAATTGTTTGTTGTGCAATATTTAATATTGCTGTCCTTTGCTTTTGACTCAAAGTGTCATCTCCATCCAATATCGTTTGCAATTCGGTGTCTTCAAACTTTTTTGGTGGTCTTCCACGTTCTTCAGTTCTCACATCAAAATCATTGTTTCTGAACCGTTGAAACCATCTTTTGCATGTTGCTTCTGATAGAGCATGATCACCATATGCCTCGACAAGCATTGCGATGCGACTCTGCAGCACTTTTCTACAAATGAAAACAAAAAATTAATACTTTCCGTAAATCATCACTTTCTGGTACAAAATTCGACATGTTTAACACGATGAAAAAATATGATGTTGTCTGATCAATGACTTGATGCATACTAAATATTTTGCACAGATGTCATAGCAAACAAACAAAAAAAAAATTAAGGGCTCGTTCACAACAAATGTTCAATATCGAGACATTTGTATCTTGACGCTCACTTTATACGGGTATACCTGGTATACCTGGTATATAAATTTGGCATGTGTATTCCACGGGTAGCTCAGACCGCATTTAAAGATCTAGTTTTCAATTACCTTTTCTAACATTCATGACCGTGTATCGGCAATATCGTGGCGAAAGCTGTCTTCCAAGTGGTTAATCGCTTCGGTGTTATTGACGTAGAATAACGAATGTATATATCGCCACAGAAAATAGTAAAGTCCCTTAAATCGTGCATTTATGAACGCCAATTGTCCCCGTCATTGTTGTATGGACGCCAACTGTCCACAAAGAGGAACAATGCGTTTACAATATGTGTTTTTCAATAATTTTATTGCGACCCGAGCTATGTTGCACTCCTGCTCATCATTGTTGATCAATTGATGAAAAAAAAGGTCAGTAATCATGGTTCTATAGCCGCCACCAATGATGGTTGGAGCGACAAGGGAATCAGAAGCTAGCTTTTTCATTCACTACTAATGTTTTGCTTTACGAAGATTTTTATTGACGCACTGCTGTGTGTTTTCATCAACTAAAAAAGGGTGCATTTGTGAAAAAACGTTTTCAACACAGGAATCAAGCCTCGGACCTTGGCGTTTGAGTGTCATGTTGCCCACTATGCGTCTTTTAGCTCTTTCCATATTTTATTATGACCAATTACAATTGAAATAAAAAGTTAACTTTAATTCGTTCATTTTACTTCAAAAAATGTTTCAAAACTCAATGGCTGCGTCATCAAAACTAATGTATTCATAATTAACGTGTTTGTCGTGAAAAGTGCGGTCTATGTTTCTTGTGTTACTCAAAATGACAATGCCTTGTTTCGCAGGCAATGCGGTCTGAGCTACCTGTGGAATACACATGCCAAAAATCATATACCAGGTATACCCGTATGAAGTGAGCGTCAAGATACAAATGCCCCGATATTGAACATTTGTTGTGAACGAGCCATTATTTTTTTTTGTTTGTTTGCTATGACATCTGTGACAAATGTTTTGTATACATCAAGTCATTGAACAGACAACATCATATTTTTTTATCGTGTTAATGTCGAATTTCGTCGAATAATCAGAAAGACACATTTAACAAATAACTCCAAATCAGAAACCAAGCAAAGAAATTGTACTCCATGAAAAGGAAAAAACGTTACCCAACCCTTTTTTCGTTATGACAATAAAATTTTAAAGTTATTTGTTGCCGAATTTTTTGGGATAATAGCAATGAAATAACCTGGTTTCATTCAAAATAAACAGTGACCAAAAAAGACAGTTTCACCTGCATAATAATAAAATTTTAAGACGATATATGCTCGAAAACGATGTTCAATAGATGTTCAATAGTTAAGGAAGGGTCTAACTTCCTCTAAACAGCCGTCTCATTAAGAAGGTTCTCGCGCCGAGGGTTAGTTGTATTTTTTGAGAATCTCAAATTAATTTTCTTATCTATGCTGGTTCGCCCAAGAAAGCGGGGTAAATGCTTTTTTAACTTTGACTAAGCTGAAGAAGAGTAATAACTGTCTAAAGAAGCTTCTCAAATTTCGCCGTTCGGAATCGGCAAAAAACTCCTTCTACTCGTGAGAGAACAGTAGCGCGCACAACACGAGTAGTTGATGAGCAAGCTAGGCCCTGGTCCCCTTCTGGGATGTAGCGCCAACAATTATTATTATTAAGCTGAATAATATGCTATATTAGGGAATGTTTTTCCGTTTGTCTGTAGAAGTGCATAAAAAGTAACGAAGATCAGTCAGTTCCTTCACTTTTTATTTGAGGAGAGCGTTCTTTATTGATGTTATAACAATGTTTAAAGCAGAACTCAATAGCGACAAGCAAAACAAAGTAAAGTATCTCGTCCATCATTTAATTTAAATTCTTCTGTTGGCCCCTCAACGGAAATCAAAGAATCTGCAATCCTAAGGTATGACTAATAGAAATTTGCTTTAAAAAACGATAAAACCACACGTTTTTCTGCGCAGCTGTTGATGTTGGCAATTGAAACAAAGAAGAAAAAAGTGCATCAATATGTTGATTGCGTTTGTATTCCTTTAGTACTTTAAGGTAAATAAAAGTCACCGTCCCACAGATAGCATTTCAAATACTGACATATGTATGCACACGTCTTCGTCTGTGTCTTTGCAAAATTCACCGAAGAAAAAGATTCTTATCATCGGGGATTTTTTTCGGCAAGGCACTTGTCTTAGCATTCACAGGGGAATATAAAAACATCTCTTCTGTAAAATATCGAAAACAGTGCCAACACAATAGCTCCACAGTGCAGTTAATTTCGTATTCAATATGAAATTCCTTGTAAGACGCAGCTGCCGTCGCTGAGTGAAAATTCTTACGGTTTTATTAACGCTCTCTTCTATTTTATTTTAGTCGCTTTTCCTTTTTGTGTTCCTTGCCATCACAATGGTTGCAGCAAGACGGCCAATCCACAACCAAGGAAAGTACGGTCAAGTTAATCCGAAACCACGTCCAACTGTATCTAAAGGACCTTACAGATTTTAGAAACATTTAGGCATATGTATTTAGTGAAAATTAAAATGTTAAGAAGGAAAATTTTAAATTAAGAAGACTATTATTTATTAATAAAATAAAAATTTGAAATGAAAACTTAAATTTTGTGATTCTTGCACCAAAAGTGGAATCGTAAAATTCTCGTCTCGATCATCAGTGGTAAATTAAGGTAAATAAAGATGCTCTTGCAATTGTAAGAAGGTTTCTAGGGGCCTTCGGGTAAAACCGTCTACCGTAATTGAAGAATGCCAATTTGAAAATCAGTTCGGAGTGTATTCGGAGTGTATTCTAACATTGACCTCGAGAAGACCGTGCGTAACTCACAAGTCAATGCCAGAGGCACGATCTTCCAGAAGTCAGTTCAATTGCTAGCTTACGCTGATGACATTGACGTGATTGGACGAACACAGAGAGCCGTCAATGAGGCGTTTGCTGGCATTAAAGCCGAAGCGGCTAAAATGGGTCTGGCGGTAAGTGAGGGCAAAACAAAGTGCATGCTGTCATCAAGGAAGGACACACAATATCGACGTCTCGGACAGAGCGTCACACCATACAGCAGAAACTTGGAGGTAGTCAAGGACTTCGTCTACCTCGGCTCCGCGGTAAACAGGATCACCAGCATAAGTACCGGAATCAAGGGCAGAATCACTTTTGCCAATCGCTGTTTCTTTGGGCTTAAGAGGCAATTAAGTAATAAAGCCCTCTCTCGAAGGACTAAGCTTGCTTTATATAATGGCTTGATCATCCCCGTCCTACTTTATGGCGCGGAATCTTGGACGTTAGCAAAGGCGGATGAGGAAGCCTTTAGTCTTTTCGAGATAAAAGTTTTGCGTGCGATTTTTGGTCCTGTTTGCGGTGATGGCATCTGGAGGAGAAGGCTTAACGACGACCTCTATGGGCTGTACAGCGACATGCACCTGGTCAAGCGTTTACGCATACAACGCTTAAGATGGCTAGGCCATGTGGAGCGTATTCACACGACTGCTCTGGCCTGAAAAGTCTTTGAATCCGTGCCATTGGGACAACGCAACAGAGGACGACCTAGACTAGAGTGGCGCACACAAGTGGAGAAGGACCACAACCACCTTGGAGAGCGCAACTGAAGACAGCTGGCGAAAGATCGTGCTAGCTGGAGAGGCACGTTGGTTTATGCGCAGGACCACGCCGGACTTTAGCGCAACAAGAAGAAGAAGAAGAAGTGTATTCTAGACTTGATATTTATGACTTTGATTGATGCAATATGGCATGCAGAAAGTTTTTCTCAAAAAAATTTGCTTATAAATATTTAGAACGTAAACCATTTGAATTGCTAAATCTATTGCATTAAGCAAAAAATGCAAAACAAATGTGGGGTCGAAATGAGTATTTCTCTACTTTCAAAAGACAAACACGAGGTCTTCTTTAATAATCCTCTGTTTCTACTAAGCTTAACATCGGATTACTTCGTATGGCCATAACTGCCATAACGGACCAAATGAACCAATACTTTTGCAATTTATACATTAACGACAGCGTTTAAAATAGTGACTTACAGAAGTACTATAAATCAACGGGACCACCATAGTTTTATCACTTGTTTGCAAATACTTATAGCACTGAGGAAGAGCCAAATTGTATTCTTATTTATTTTATTTCGAAGATGCTCAATGCCGTAAGAAGGGTTATTGATGATCTCGTGGTTGTCGTCCTGTGGTGGATTATATAAAGTTGTTAAATATCTCCCTTCCGCTTGTCTTTTGAATTTTCCTAGGCAAATCCGCTAGAGAAACGTTTCTTGAGATTAATGGTGTTTTGGGGGATGGTACTCTATCACTTCGAACCGTAGAGGAATAGTTTCGATGATTCAGAGCTGGTGAAAACGACACCATGGATAAGCCAGCCGGCGGAAGAACTGTGACGATGAATACCCATCGAATCATAGAAATCTTCAAGTTAGACCGGCATGTAGCATCTGTTGACATCGCTCAGGAAATGGGAGTTAGTCACCCAACCATTTTAAACCATCTGCAGAAGACTGGATACAAAAAAAGGTTGATGTTTACGTGCCGCATGATTTGATGCAAGAAACTCTTCTAGACCGAATCAACGCCTGCGATATGCTGCTGAAACGGAACGAACTCGACCCATTTTGGAAGCGGGTGGTGACTGGCGACGAAAAATGGATCACATGCGACAATATCAAGCGAAAACGGTCGTGGTTGGAAGCTGGTGAATCGCCCCGGACAGTGTCCAAGCCGGGATTGATGGCCAGGAAGGTTTTTCTGTGTGTTTGGTGGGAATCATCCACTATGAGCTGCTCCCATATGGCCAGACGCTTAATTCTACCATCTACTGCGAACAACTAGACTGCTTGAAGCATACGATCGACCAGAAGCGTCCATAAATGGCCAACAGCAAGGGTGTAGTGTTTCACCAGGACAACGCCAGACCACACACTCGTCAAAACCTACGGGAGCTCGGATGGGAGGTTTTATTGCACCCACCATATTACCCGGACATAACGCGAGTGATTACCACTTGTTCCTGTCCATGGCGAACGCCCTTAGTGGTGTGAAGTTGAACTCAAAAGAGGCTTGTGAAAAGTGGTGGTCCGAGTTCTTCGCAATTAAGAAAAGGGCTTCTGAGGGGAGGGGGTATTATGAAGTTGCCGTCTAGATGGAAACAGATTATCAAACAAAACAGCTCCTATTTGAACTAAATCCGATCACTGTAACACTTTTAATGAAGCATTGAATGAAGAGTAAAAAAGCGAGAGGGAGATATTATTATATCTTATTATATAAATACGACCGGCCACCGTGGCGTAGTGGGTAGAGTGCGACGCTAGGTTCGATTCCCAGTTCAACACGGCACCACCTCTTTCGAGCTGCTGACAACACTCAAAGAGTAATAACTGTCTGAGAAAGCATCTCAAATTTCGCCGTTCGGAGTCGGCAAAAAACTGTAGGTCCCTTCTACTTTGAGAGAACAGTAGGGCGCACAACACGAGTAGTTGATGAGCAAGCTAGGCCCTGGCCCCCCTCTGGAATGTAGCGCCAACAATTATTATTATTATATAAATACGACAGAGAAATTTGAAAACTGACTTGTAAATTGCTTTCAAATATTTTAATTTTGAATTTCTTTTGAAAACCTTTGTGATTTTATAATTTTTTTAATTTGTGGTGCTATATTGGTAGTCGTGTGCTTGACCTTTGTCATATACACCATTGCGATGGGGAGTTTTTTTTAATAAGCCTGGTTTCGGTGGACGAACGTAAAAGCTCTGTCCGATAACTTAAATCTTTAACACGTTCCCTGCCAAGCTGTTTTTCACTAGGTGTCATTTCTACGCCGCGTGTGCTGAAAACAGTACACGGTAAGCGCTTTAATAATTTTGTATAAAATCCTTTTACTTTGCTTTGCTTTGCCATCATGACTAATCACCACGCCGCGTGTACCGTTATCAGTACACGATGCAAAAATTCCTCTAAACATCACTATATAACATAAAACAATCATAACGAGAATTAAAATTTAGAAAAAAAATTTTAATTTGAAAAAAACACGTTGGCGTAGAAATGAACCTAAGCGTGTACTGTTTTCGGTACACGCTGCAGGAAACGTGTTAAGTTGTAATTTTTGAAAATATCCACAAACGCGTCACATAAGTGACAGAAATTTCACAGACTCGTTATAAGTGGGTTTTATAAGTAAGGGAACTTGTTTAAAAATTAGTCATCGCATTCTGACAATCAAATTTGACAAGTGAGAACTCGCAATGAAATGTTGGAATTCTTTAAAATGAAAAGAGAAAAGAGAAGACAAGTCTAAACGTACGGGTGTTTTTTAAAGGAGATGCTTTCATGCTAAATTTTGATTTTTTTCTACTTACTTAACTAAACCCAAGGTCACTAAACTGATGGAAAGTAAAAACATATAGGATTCTCTGTTGAAGTTCTCATATGCTCATTTCTATTAAAAAATGAAGCAGTAAACTTCTTAACAACCGCCATTGTGTAGTGACTTAAATGCGATACTCACAAACCATAGGTCCCCGGTTCGATTCCTAAACCAAATATTCACGGCACCGCCTCTTTCAAATAACGAGAAAAAAACCCATCTCATCATCTTTATGTTGATGAAAAAGCTTCTCAAAACCCGTCCTTCTACAATAGCACACACAACACGAGACGTTGCTGAGGAGCTACTGAACTTATTGAAGTAAACGATTCCACTCTGGTGTCATTGGCACATTTAAATTTGTCCACTCTGAACATAGATCTGCCGAGAATTCAACAGATATAGGAGTACATCCCTTGTCGTACTTTGTTCCATCGAAGTTCTTCCAAATTTCTATGAATATTTATGGTGGCCGCAGTGGGTAGAGCGAGACTCTCATACGCCGAAGGGTCTAGGTTCGATTTCCGGCTGAACACCTCGAATTTTTCACGGCACCACCTCTTTCGAGCTGCTGGCAACACTCAAAAAGTAATAATTGTTTAAGAAAGCTTCTCAAACATTGCCGCTCGAAATAGGTAAAAAAACTGTAGGTCCCTTCTACTCGTGAGAGAACAGAAGTGCGCACAACACGAGTAGTTGATGAGCAAGCTAGGCCCTGGTCCCCCTGTGAACTGTCGCGCCATACAATTATTAAATTATTATTATGAATATTTTACTGTCTAAGAAATCTTCTCAAACTTCTCCGTTCAGAGTCAGCATAGAACTGTAGGTCCCTTCCACTCGTGAGAGAACAGAAGCGCGCACAACACGTGTAGTTGATAAGCAAGCTAGGCCCTGGTCCCCCTGTGGACTGTCGCGTCAACAATTATTATTATTATTATGCATATTTATGAAAACAAGTATATTATGACCAAATGCTCATGTATTTGTTGTAATTGTTATTGATCATAAAGTTTCTCCCCCGTTAGGTAATAATGACGTCATGAAATACGCATTAAATTTATTTCTTTGCATTTTCATTCAAGTTCACTGTGTTATCGGCAAGCATTGCTATAAATCGATTAAAGCGTTTGTTCTTGAAATTAAGAACGAAATACGAAAACATTTTAGTTGCTTCGAGAACTGCAGCCGAGAGAGACAATGATTTCTGTACAGTTTCGCAAGAGCCCGAGTTTGCCATTTTTTTGAACTCATGTGTTTACCGCAACAACAAATGGCGCAAAAAAGAAAACAAAGACGTATTTCTTGAATATTAGGAAGGAACACGACTGAAATAGATAGTGATTACTCTTGGGACTCCATTCCAAGTTCAAGTGCAATTGAGCACCGTCGGTTTGTTTAATGTGGAATATTTATTTAACCTTTGGACTTTTGAAAATGTGGATTTCTTTTACAAAATCGAAAAAATTATTTTCTTTTGACGCAACGCTTCTTGGTAGACAGGATGTCGTTAGTGAAATTTCCGGTAATGATTTGACCTAAGCCACTTTAAAAGTGACTCAACTCCCTGTTTTTGTAGGTCAAAGCGCTAAATTCATCTTGGTTTATAGCCGCCAAAGAATGTAAGACGAAGAATATGTTTATAAATAATGTATGTATGAAAAAAATTCTTCTTGGAACCTTATCATGCGAAAAATTTGTCTATCACATATAAACAAGCTCGACTATAGGTCACTGTCAAATCATTCTTCAAGGAAAAGCGCCTATTGATAAGAAAATCGTTTCAAGAAAATCTAATCACAACAAATCCGCCGTAGAGCTTTTGCGACAAAGACAAACATCAACAATTATCATCAAGTCGTTTCCGTATAAAAGTAAGCGTCGAGATGCTTCCACCAAACAGTAAAAAAAATTCTTCAAACCCAATTGTATAGAAAAGAAATTACAAAAGCGACACCATGATGTTGGCTAAGTTATTGGTAAGAATTTAATTTCAAACGAGTGGAGCTTGAAAGTAAATTTTATCTTTTCTAGGTTTTCCTTGCAGCAATGGTGATGTGCACCCTTGCGTTGCCCACTTTCGGTGGCATTGGACACACGGGTCATGGCGGAGGTTACGGTGTGGGAAACTACGGACCTGGTCCTTATGGGCCTGGCGCTCATGGAATTGGCGGATACGGACCTGGATTACACGGACCCCATGGGGGACAACTTGGAGTTCATAACCAATACCCAGGTGGATATTATAATGGTGGTGGATATGGCGCTCATGGTGGACATGGTGGTTACGGAGGCCATCATGGGGGTCATCTTGGAGGCCCTTACGGAAAATGAAAGATAAAATAAAATATGAACTAAATAAAAATTAACATAAATAAATAAACCATAAATGTTGTATTTTTTTTTAAACAGAGCTGTGTAAATGTTCGGAAAAAAGTCGGGTCGAATTTAAGAAAGCAATTGAATTATTCGTCAGGACAGGAAATGGCACATCCTCGAAGAATTCGGAGTAGAAGAGTGAATGTCAAACTACAATAATGGTAATTAAAATTCTATTTATAAGATCTTAAAGTTCTGTTTGATTTGAACATTTTTTTTTTGTTTCGTAGACATTTAAGTTATTGGTTTAGGGTAGACTTGTGCCTGGTATTTGCGATTGCGCGAATGAGTTGCAAAGTTAGTGCTTTTGTCCGCTGATATTGAGACAATAAAACTTGAAGTAAAAAAAACTCAAGTCAAGTATCGACTAGCGAATAAATTCAAAACTGCTTTGACGATTCTTTTTAAAGTGAGACAATAGCCTCGATCTCCAATTCAAATTATCGTTCACATAGTTTATATTGTTCACTTATACGTGTATGTATATGTACTTAAACATCGTCTCAGAAATAAGCCAAGCTAATGCAAAATATGTGAACATACACCAAAGACTGATCTTCACACACAGAAGTGATCAATATTTTGTTGATTGTGAATTTAGTTTGTTTGTGATAATTTTAAATAACATTTAGAGTCCAACATCCACATCAACTTGTAACAACAACACAATTAATGTCCCCTAATGAAGGCAGCAATCCCTGCCGAAACGTTGGGATAATAACAATGTAATAACCTGTTTTCATTGAAAATCAACAGTGACCAAAACAGCCGACTTTTGAGCCGAGTTTCCCCTGCACAATACACCAAAGTATTTCAAAGTTTTGTCGTTATGTTAAAATAGAGATTCAGTTATATAACGCATATGTGGATTCGCATCAATATCAAGGATCAAAATAAATTCTGCTTCGCACTATAAGTTCGAAGTAGTAGATCGATATTAAACAAATATATGAATTGTGAAATGTAACTTTTCCCTATTAAAGTCAATTTTGTCTTGTATGTTTACGAGTTTAATCTTCCGGCACTAGGTGTGCAGTTTTCCCTAAACCTGCTTACATTTAAGTTGAATTAGAATACGTCGTTACTTCCGATAGAGAATAAGTAAAAGTTAATTAAATCAAAACTTTTTAAGCTTCTTGTGGAAAAACAACAAGTGGAGAAGAAATAAGTCACTGAATAAGCTAAAGAAATATTAAAAGTGTGACAGGTGTGAAGTCCTGAGGATGGCAGAAAAAGTAGTGGGTGAATTTTTTAGAGGTACAGAACCTTAAGTTCAGTTAATTCACGGCCATTGTGTTACCTGTCAAGTCTGTTTTTTGTTGTTTTAAATCCGCCCACAATAAGATTGCCTTTCAGTCCAATTTTTTGAACGAATTTTGTTTAACTACAAAGCTCACTTTTTTGCATGGATACGTCAATAAATAACACATCACTCAATAAGTCACGGGACATATAGGGTGCACCACTAACAAACAAATTAATATTAATAATAATTAATAATTGTTGGCGCTACATTCCAAAGGGGACCAGTGCCTAGCTTGCTCATCAACTACTCGTGTTGTGCGCGCTTCTGTTCTCTCATGAGTAGAAGGGACCGACAGTTTTTTGCCGACTTCGAACGACGAAGTTTGGGAAGCTTTCTTAGACAGTTATTACTCTTAGAGTGTTGTCAGCAGCTCTAAAGAGGTGGTGCCGTGAAAAATTCGAAAAATTGGTGTTGAGCTGGGAATGGAACCTAGACCCTTTGGCGTGTGAGCGTCGCACTCTACCCACTATGCCACGGCGACCACAATTAATATTAAATTAATAATTTTTGTTAGTGGCGTCTTTATGTCCAGGGAGTTGTTGAATGATATGTTAACACCGATTTATTTAGAGTGAAGAGAATTCTCTTGTGTACATATGTTGAAAGACCGTTAAATTTCAGAAAAACTGTTTGGCTTGCTTTATGGTTTGGAGGAGTAATAGGTCTGTACTTCTTTGAAAACGAAGTTGGTCAGAACGCTAAAGTCAATAATGAGTGCTATAGGGCAATAATTACTGCCACTTCATTCATCAGTTGTATAAAAAGAGTGTGCGGGAGCTGTGTTCACAACATATTCCACAGTTCTTGCATCAACTGATTCGTTGAAGAAAACGCTTGGTAATCGCATTGGCTTCTACGAGGGGGGTATTATGAAGTTGCATTCGAGATGGAAACAGATTATCGAACAAACCAGCTCCTATTTGAACTAAATCCGCTCATTGTAACACTTTTTATGAAGCATTGAATGAAGAGCAAAAAAGGCAGATATTTGACATCCTTATATTTCGGAAAGTCGTTCATCTATGCCTATTAGTCCGACACGTTGAATTACTTTGGAGACTTCATTCGTGCGTTATTGCCGAAAATGTTGTTGTTGAAGTCATCAAAAACTGAAGCTCCAGATTAGACTGTGTCCAAGCTGGCCGTGATGGTCATATCTTTCGAGCAATGTTAACTTCATGTCAATTAAAAAAAAAAATATCTTTGGTTTATCCCATTTCAAAATTCTATACCTCTAAAATTTAAACAACCTTTATGAAGGTTTATAAAAAAAATAAGCATTAAATATACATAGTAATGGACAAAACTAAGGAAACTATAAAGATTGAAACATTTGGACGCAGGCAATAACAGGAAAAGGCACCTTTTTCAAATTCATTATAATAAATATACCATATTTCCTCTATTAATATTGTTCAAAATAAAAAACAAAATATTATTGGAACTTCATTAACAATTTCGTTATAACAAAAAATACAGTATAGCATACTATTCTGGGTGGACAAAACTAAGGAAATTGGAAAATAGACGTTTGATATTGTATCACTTCTATCTCTATATCCGCCGAACGGCGAAGTTTGAGAAGCTTTCCTAGACAGTTTCTCCTCTTTGGATGTTGTCAGCAGCTCAAAAGAGGTGGTGCCGTGAAAAATTCTAGGTCTTCAGCCGGAAATCGAATCTAGACCCTTCAGCGTGTGAACGTCGCACTCTACCCACTACGCCACAGCGGCCACATAAACTCCTTTACTACCTCGAATTTGTAGTTGTTTAACGTTTTGGCCTAGGTGGTGTGCGGCGGATCGGTTTTTGCTCGACCGCGTATAAAGGTTGATTTTTTAAAGGCTATAAAAAAAATACATAAAATCAAAAAAATGCATGAAATCTTTATTTTGAAGATTATTTCATGCACTCAAATGGTCCATCCGCTTAGTCAAATTTTGGCATACTCTTTTCAACATTTCGGCCGGTATCTCACGAATAAATGCTTCAATGTTGTCTTTCAATGCGTCAACTGAAGCGGGGTTGTCTGTATAGACATGAGCTTTAACATAGCCTCTCAAAAGATAGTCTAAAGGCCTTAAATCGCACGATCTAGGCGGCCATTCGACCGGTCCCGAAATAAAATGAAATAAAATGTTCACCGAACTCGCCTCTCAATAGGTCCTTTGTGGCGCGTGCTGTGTGGTATGTGGCATCGTCTTGTTGAAACCTCATGTCATGCAGTTTTGCTGGAAGACTGTATATCTCTGCGAGATTTTTTTGTCGAATGAAAAACATTTCTCACAGAAGGCTACATTTCGTGATGCAGCTCATCAGTTTGGAGAAGCATTTATATTGTGAGCCTTTTAACGATGACTTGCCGTGTGATACGCAACCAAATCAACAAAAAAGTTTGTTAGAATCCGCGGGTGATCTGTCGAAAAAGGCTATTGGTATTCAAACCTGATGATGAATTACCCTTTACTGAGATCATTGACGACAAACTTGTATCCATTATTAATTCAAAATAAATAGGATCCACGGGTAGTGCATGCCGACTACTGCTTACTAATATTTTCTCACAGTTGCAATTGTGTTCTGTAATACAATATGGAAGCACCAAAAAATAAAGTGTTCGAGAAAAACATCTTATATCGGTGGCAATGGCAAGTTAAATGGCAAATTCGTGTTTATAACCAAATACCAGCCTTCACCCGCAGTCCTTGTTCAAATGTTTTTTATGACAAACTCACGAGTGCGCAGTTTTTCGAAAACCTATAATCGCACAGTGTATTCGCGGTATGTTCATTGACAATGGTCTCATATTTTCGCCATTTAAACGATTATTCATTTGAAGATGTGATAGACTCTCAGCACTTGCTGATAACTCGGAACTCAATCACCACAGACGGCATATTTGTTGTATAAATACGTCAGCGCAATGAATTAAATTTTCAGTATAAACTTTTTCAAGAATCGGTCAAAACATGAGATTTCGTGTACACGAGGCAAGTTTGTGTGCGGTGTTAGTTATTCTGCTGACGGCCTCGTCCGAGTCCAAAAGAGTGTATAATTTGCAAAGTAACGAAGAGCCAACCACGAAACAGGCTGTGGATTGTGGAGGACTTCATGGGCATCAGGATTGTGACATCGATTTGAACTCACCAACCAGCGCAACTCAAAGTTTTACAGACGAATCTGGACTCTTGGGCCCAACAAAACCAGATGAAGCCATAGTTGACTTTACGACAGAGGGGCACGTTGGAAGTCGTGCGAAGAAGTATAAGTCGAAAAAGAAGAACAGCTGTCACCACAAGCACCGACGTCACCGTACAAATTTTGTCCGTCAAAAATCCCGCACCACTACTGCGCCATCATTATCATCCGATGGTTTGTCTCTATCCGCGGTGACGGAGGCACCAAATGATTTAATCCCGACAGATGATGAAGTCTTCGGAAGTCCTAACCTCACCGACGTAACTAACCCTACTCTACCAGTTGATGTAACTACAAGCGCCACCATCGACGTAGAAACTGAATCGCCTGTCGTCAAAAATAAAAAGCATCGTCATAGGCGCCCCTACAAGCGAAGATATCACTCCCGCTGCCACAATAAGCACTCAAAGAGCAAGCCCAAAAAGGCAAAGAGTACGACTGTCTTTCCAGAGCTGCTCTCTCCCAGAAGCAATCTGGGGGTGTCTGAGGAATACACCGATGGAGAGCATGAGTCCCTAGAGCACAGGGAAGATAATCAACCAAAGTTAACACAGAATATGAAAAGCAGTACAGATTCAATAAAATTACGTTAAATGATTCGATTTTTTGTTTCTGTTTTTGTGATAGTTTGACAGCACGAGGTCTTGCAGGGAGGTGTTTGGAATATGGGATTCTATTTGGAGAGATAATGTTTTTAATTTAATTGGCAGAAAGTAGCAGGAAGTTCAGCTCTGTTCTCACAGAAGCAAGGTCTATTTCAGGGAGTAAGGATGATGTGTTTACAAAAAGTGTTAAAAAAATAATGGAGAGTAAGAAGACAAATAAAGAGACAATTAGTAATCATGAAATATTTTTGGAAAATGGAGTCAAATATTTTATTAGTAACCAACACGTTATTCATCTCTGGAATAGGCATCCCACGGTTTTCTACTTTTTATTATAAAAGGGACATTCATTGATTTTATGAAAAATGTGTCAAAACACTTTGACTGTTCAAAGTAGAAGTTGTAAGCTTTAAGCATGAGGAACACAAGAATGTGCACAGGCTTCTTGTTTTATGGGATGAGGTTCATATATCTTTTTATTCTATTCCCCTATTCTTTTACCGAAGTCTTAACACGCATATTGTTTTGGATAAAAAATTTCTTGTATCCTGTTATGGGATTAAACAGGCGGATACATTAGAATGAAGTAAGCCAGTATTATACTCTGATTGAACTAGTTTTGTACCATTTTATTAGCGCATAAAAATGGTACGCGCTAAATGCATTATTTGGTACACTTCAGAAACCGGTATTAAGTCACAGCACAGACCAAAGGTATAGAGAAAGAGATGGAAAGGAGGTTACGGTGCACATTGGTTTTAAATGCCTTTGGATTGTAACGAGGTGAAAAAGTTGAGCTGGAAAGAGAATCCCCCCAGAACGAGTTTCTAAACTTAATTGTTTGTCCGAAAGTGTGCTTAAGAGTGAACAGATGGGCATTTCTTGGGAGGAGTGTATTGCAAATAAATTCTTAAAGGATAGGGATGCAGCTGGCTCATTCATTACATTTTTTTTTATTAGATTCATTAGATCATTTTTGGGTTGAGGTAACGATAAAAGAGAGATAGTGATGTAACTTTAAGTTGATGTTGTAGCGAGTCATTTGTTTTCGAAGCATTATTTCCTATAAGTTTTATCGGTAGCTGTTTAATTCTATCTAGTAGTAGGTGCTGAGAGGTCTTAGGAGATTCAGACCAGATGAGACCGTTTCAATTTGGACAAATATGCAGGTATACAGAAATGATCGTTTTTTTTGAAAATAAAACACTAATTATTAGTGGGAAATTAAAAACATTTTATTCAAAGTATTGGCCATTGTTTTCTTCGCATTTTGACCACCTTTCTGGCAATTTGTGAATACCACGCCAATAAAATTGTTCGTCTTTTAAAGCAAACCAATCAGACACCCAATTTTCGACCTCCTTGTAGCAATCAAAGTGCTGCTCACCCAACGCGTGTCCCATCGATGAAAACAAATGGTGGTCGGAAGGAGCCAAGTCTGGTGAATACGGCGGGTGGGATAGCTGCTCCCAGCCAAGTGTTTTGATTGTATCCTGAACCGGTTTTGCTTTGTGTGCAGGTGCATTGTCATGGAGCAAAATTACCTTGCAGTGTCTTCTGGCCCATTCTGGTCGTTTCTCGATCAATGCATGGTTCAAATTGATCATTTGTTGTCGGTAGCGATCAGTATAACCGGTTTCACCAGGTTTTAGGAGCTCGTGGTACAGCACATCTTTCTGGTCCCACCAAACAGACAGCATTGTCTTCTTGCCGAATCGATCTGGTTTTGCAGTCGGTGTTGATGGTTGTCCCTGATTAACCCATGATTTTTTCCGTTTAGGATTCTTACATCTTCATCGCCATTAACAATCCGATGCGAAACCGATTTTGTTTCGTGTCTTTGAAGCTAAATTTCACAAGTGTTTTTTCGGTTTTCCATCTGTCTTTCATTCAATTCATGTGGCACCCACTTTCCACACTTTTGGATCTTTCCCATAGCTTTTAAACGGTCAGAAATTGTTTGTTGTGCAACATTTAACATTGCTGCTATTTGGTTTTGACTCAAAGTGTCATCTCAATCCAATATCGTTTGCATTTCGGCGTCTTCAAACTTTTTTGGTGGTCTTCCACGTTCTTCATTTCTCACATCAAAATCATTTTTTCTGAACCTTTGAAACCATCTTTTGCATGTTGCTTCTGATAGAGCATGATCACCATATGCCTCGACAAGCATTCGATGTGACTCTGCAGCACTTTTCTTCAAATGAAAACAAAAAATTAATGCTTTCCGCAAATCATCACTTTCTGGTACAAAATTCGACGTTTTTAACACGATGAAAAAATATGATGCTGTCTGTTCAATGACTTGATGTATACTTGATATTTTTCACAGATGTCATAGCAAACAAAAAAAAAAAAAAATAAGGGTTCGTTTACAATAAATGTTCCCTATCGAGACATTTGTATCTTGACGCTCACTTCATACCGGTATACCTGCAGAAGGTATATTGCAGCCAAATAAAATGGGATGAAATATATTGTTCATAGCTTTAAGAAACCTAAATATTCCATTTCAAACCCATCATTCCAAATAAGTGTTTTGTTGACACACATACCGAGGATGGAAAGTCATTTGGTTGTAACACCTTCAATGATAATGGCTGGTTATTATGTCTAAGCTTGAGCGACATTTGACAAGTGATAAATTCTATTCAATTTTTTTATCGATCCTTTATGCTGTCAATATCGGACTTTTCTGAGCTTAATATACGAATATAAGAAGCATAGGATATGGTAATCAGTCCAGGAGTGGATTGGATTGAAAGTGATAGACAAGGAGTCACTCATGAAGTGAGGAAGTGTATCGGAGACGAAACGGAGCCCTGAGGAACACCAGCATTAATATGGCGAATATTAGGCTTGAACCCATTCATTACTACTTGTATTAAACGGCTCAAAAGGTAATTTGTATCATAAGTCTTTAATTATCCTGGAAATTGTATACTGAAATGAAGTAACCACTATTTCAGGAGAAAGTAGAAGGCTCAATCATAAAGGAAACCCTGAAGCCTCTATGCCTGTGTATCATCAAATAATCAAATGAAAAGAAAATCCGTGTGGGGTACCCTTATGCACTTCCGTACATTTCAATTGGATTCTGTGATTTAACACTCTTATCATTGCTTGTTTTTGGAGGCCATGTTAAATTAAAATAATCAGCATTGCCATGACGCCTATAAGTAGGCAATGATTTTAGCAATCAATGCAGTGATTCAGAAAAAGTAGTTTTACAGACGATCACTGTATTCTTAATATTTTTTGAAATATGGTATTAGACAGTGTTTCTTCGGCTCCATTCTGACTATAGGTGGTATACAGAGTTTGCGTAAGACACTGCAAATATAATTTTTTTTTTTTCAAAACAATACAATTTTTAACAATTATGTTCCTAATGCAATAGACAAATTTATAGCAGGTCTTCAAAAAACAAATTGTGGGTTAAACTAAGTTATGATTTTCAATTTACAACAACATAAATACAATTAAAAGGCGATTCTATAATTAATGTTTTGTTTGTTGCCCAAGTCATTATTCTAAGTGCTCTTAATCGATATCAGTTCTGACATGAACGCATGTTATTCGGCTTTGAAAAAACTTGAATCGAAATTGATTGTTTTCCATTCATATTTCGTCTAACGCCTTGATCAAATTGACTGTTGTTGACGTTTGAGAACACCTTTCATGTCTGATACTTCGATTTAAAGTTGCTTCATCTTATGCCATGAACAGATGTGGAATTTCGTTTTACGTGATCACCTGCCTCCCGTCTTACATATATCACAGGATCCATTTTCTCAATAAGCGTACATAACGTAAGACTAAAGGCATTAGGTACCCAAATACCAAATTGAGATTAAGCTTGAGGGACGATCATCCCACCTTGGCTTCATGCGAGGACTTCCTAAAACCACTGCCGCTCTCTGGGTCCCAGCGCCCAGTTTATAGCGCAACTCCACACTGAGCCGGGACAGCCTCTAACGGCCTTGCCTAGTTTGTGGGTAAGCAAGCAAGTTGACAAGTCAGTACAATACACTAACCTTGACTCTGCTCGTGATGTTGGCTGGTAATCCACAACCAGAATGATACTCCCACATGGGGCTCATCGTTCGCCCAGAGTGAAACCGAAGTTCCAGGAGCTTCTGACCTCCTGTGGCACAAGGATATAGCCTCTGTTCAAGCTGTCACTACCAATCAGGCTTCCTCTGTACCTGGGTCTGTTAGCCGCCATCCCTCCACAAAATAGTCTTTTCTCTATCAGTGTTTCCGTTGACACTATAAATAGTGTTACAGATGTGATTTTTGAATCATGTGTTTCATAAAATCCAGTCACATTATCTGGAATGCCACGGACAACACTCTTAATGAGAAATGCAAATCACGCATCTTATATTGTATGTCAGATAACTTTTTGATACAAATGCATGACATCAATTTGTCGCTGAGCAAACGGTATTGCAGACAACTTGTCGGCGTACAAATAGGACACTTCACCTTGGCTAAGCCCCTAATTCGGCTTGGGCTTAGTAATGCCACTCTTTGCGACGCCTGTGCAGAAGGTGAAGACACTTCAGAGCACTTTCATGTCAGTGTCCCGCCTTTGCTCGTATTAGATGGCGGCTGTTTGGCGCTGATGTGGTGGGAACTGAAAACCTAAGTTGTATATCCCAGAGGCTCCTCCTGGTCTCTCTTCGGAAAACCAAGAAATTACATTAAATGAAGGTTACTGCCTGTTAGTACAATAAACCAGTAATTGAGTCAGAGCGCTCCAGTGCAGTATATCCCAACCTTCAACAAATAAGACAAATTTGAAGGGTGGGGAGTTCTGAATTTATAATAATTATAATAAGCTAACAATAATAAGTGGGCACCTTAGCGTTGTGGGTAAATAATTGTTGGCGCTACAGTCCAAAGGGGGACCAAGGCCTAGCTTACTCATCAACTACTCGTGTTGTGCGCGCTACTGTTCTCTCACGAGTAGAAGGGACCTACAGTTTTTTTGCCGACTCCGAACGGCGAAATTTGAGAAGCTTTCTTAGACAGTTATTACCCTTTGAGTGTTGTCAGCAGCTCGAAAGAGGTGGTGTCGTGAACAATTCGAAAAATTGGTGTTGAGTTGGGAGTCGAACCTAGACCCTTCGTTGTGCGAGCGTCGCACTCTACCCACTACGCCACGGCGTTGTGGGTAGAGTGCGAAAATCACACACCGAAGATCGATTCCAGATCTGAGCACTCCACATTTTTAGGGTGCCACCTTTTTCGAGCTGATGGTAACACTCAAAGAGCAATAATTGCCTATGACAAAGCTTGTCAAATTTCGCCATTCGGAGTCGGAAAAAAAACTGAAGGTCCCATCTTCTCGTGAGGAAACATTAAAGCACACAGTACGAGTAGAGTATGAGCAAACTAGGCCTTCCTATCGATTGTCGCTCCTTTCAATAAATATACATATACCACAATAGTTTAAAAAGCTACCAGCAATGACCCAGTATGGTAGTAACAGTGATGAACATATAACATATATTTCTTTTTATCAAACCCATTGACACTAACAGCTTAGTCAGCCCTGACAGTTGTCAGTTGTTCATTTAACGCGTCTCTCAATAAAAAGTTTAGTATATTCAAGAAATATCAGCACGACACCTTAAATCTGTAAATATATCTACATTTCTGAGACTCACACAATGGATAAATACTTCGAGTTCTTAAGCCCAAATAAAAAAAAACAAATCAAGTCTCAACAATTGTATCCATTTTATTGTTGTAATTAATTTTTACGCATTTGAGTTAGAAAAGTCTCTGTCTCCTCCGTCAGTGATGTTTATCAGAGTGCAACCGACGCAAATGATTCCTTCCCTTTCTGCTATCTCGTTGTCGTTCGTGGTGTCCTTTCTTTACTCTCCTGAACTCTTTACTCTTGTGCACAGTACCACCCCCATGGTGCACTGACTCCAGCTGCCCATGCGGAGTTTGCTGATTATGAGCAGAACCAACCACTGCATTGTGTTTCACATGTGGCTCTAAGACTTTTGAGTGCGCAACAAGGGACTGATGGGGATTTTGCTGTTCATTTTTATTCACCGGGGTCCACGCAGCGAGGGCACACGCGATCAGCGCCGAAAAAATAATCTGTTTTTGCGTAAATGATAAAATTATTCAATTAATGGTATTGCCTCGACCTCGGCGTTTATCGTACGATCAAAGCGGGAGGAAATTAATCTATTGATTGTGAGGCGACTTGTGGGGAAGTACATTTGGCACTTACCAATTTCTGCATTTTCTATCCAAATTCTCTGCTATCCTATGTCGAAGTGTTCAACTGACGAACTAAGAGCTAGATGGCATGGTTTAGTGCTTTTATATCGGCGATACCATCGCATATTCACTATCATCAATGATTTCAGAGACTTCTGCTCGTTCTTTGGGGTTTGCGATTGCCACTGGCATTTCATCATAACTCATTCTATAGGCACTTGAAGAGCGAATGTTTGTGTGCTTTTAGGAATCAGTCTGATGTAACAGACTTTTATCAGAGCATAACTAGATTAATCCAAATGAGTCCACGGGCAGTGGCGAGGGTCGTAAAAAATTTGCCGATTCAGTTAATCTGATTGTTCTGTCAGAAATTGGGATTCAACCTATTTTTGGAGACTACGGAAGCAAAGCGAAATTCCCGAACGCGTCATAGTGTGGCTTGCAGGAAATGATAATGGGTGTCTTATGACATTCAAAACTGAAATGGAAATAAAATTGAGCCTAGTCTCTAAGGAGGTATCGAATTTAGAACAAACAAAATAAATAACAATAATAATAATTGCTACCGCGACAGTCTACAGGGGACCAGGGCCTAGCCTGCTCATCAACTACTCGAGTTGTGCGCGCTACTGTTCTCTCACGAGTAGAAGGGACCAACAGTTTTTTGCCTACTCCGAGCGACGAAAATTGAGAAGAAGAAATAGGTTTAGGCACATGATCAACTTCAATTGTGTGTAAACACGAAGAAGATGAAGCCGAGACCTGCGAACTGCACCACATCAGGTTAAGCATCTTAGCAAGCTTTAACAGAAAATTGAATATCCTTCCTCTTCAATTTCACGTAGTTCTCTTTTAATATCTGGTTCTTAAGGCATAAAAATTTGGACAATGATTCTGATCTTAGGTCTATTTCTTCTTTCATTTTTTGTATTGTAGATGAGTGCCGCCGTGGCGTAGTTGGTAGAGGGAGAGACACACACCGAAGGTTCACGTTTGATTCCTGGCGGAACCACCTCTTTCAAGCTGCTAACGACGAAAAGTAATAACTGTCTGAGGAAAAAATTCTTAAGCTTCCCGTTAGTATCCGTGATAGAACAATAATGCGCATAACACGGGTACTTGATGAAAATCCAAGGACCCCCTATGGTCAGTCGCGCCATCCAATTATTAGGTCCGTTCCAATTGCTCTGAATTGCTACGAATGTCTACGAATTTGCCCGGAAAACTACGAAAAAGCGTTTCATTAGCTGATTTTTTCATAGAAAAGAGAGCTCATGAGAGAAAAAAAAATGTTCCCCTCCCTACGAATTGGTACCGAAGAAAAATCTGTGGGCAGCAGATGGCTGTCAAAGTGAAAACAAAAAAACCTCTGACATTTCATACATGCGATAGCTATTTACGAATTTCTACGAAAAGTGGTTTCACAAGTTTTGGTAGAGTTACTCTCTGCAAGAGAGATTTTTACCCAAACTACTTAGCTACGAAATTCTGTATACACTACATGAGTACAAAAACATTAATTTATGAGAACTCGGTGAGTCTAAAGTCTAAAGCCAAACAGGGTTCAGAGCCTTGCTCTACCCTCAAACAACTTTCCAAATAGTAAAAGATTGCATTTGTTTCCTTGATTTGGTTCGCAGACTTAATTCATAAACACTTGTGTGAGGTTCTGGACACCACGGGATGGTGCGAAACGAGATTGCCGATAAACATGATAGGCAAGGATCAAACGAAGCATTCATTAGGACCGGACCCATGTTGAGACTACCCCGTCCTTGGACAAAGCTTCCATCGACAGTTGGGTCTCTCGCCAGCACAACCAGAGTTGGCAGAACTCTCGAGGATACAGACTGACCAAGTGTACCCTGCCAAATTTAAGTAAGATATCTGCGACGTTTCTGGATTAATTTTCTATCCAAACTCTTGATTACGCAATCGGCCAAAAAGCACTTGCAACGTAGTGGTCGACTGACAAACTAAGTGCTTTTACACTTTTCATTCGCTAAGCCCTTAAATGTGTTTGGGATAAGTTATGAAATACTCTGCGACTCCTTTTCAGACGGTGAGAATTCTGCCGAAGACTTTTTTTGTCAATGTTCTGACTTTGCTCTGATCAGATGGCGGCTGTTTGGGTTGGAGCTGAAAACTGAGTCTCCTTATAACAGGTGTGGTGCTGGATTTTCTCTGCATAACCAAGAAAATACCTTAATTGTGGGCACTATAACGGAACAATCTTTGAAGCTGAGTGAAGAGTTTCCCAAGCGCCAACAGAAAAACAAACAAACAAACAAAAATAATAAACAAGAATAAGAAAGTCATTATTTGCACCCTATACTACCAACAAATCATTACTCACTTGATTTACTTTATGACTGTACCGAAAATTGGTAGTTCCGTTGGATCAATAGATACGTCAAATCTCGATGAAGCGTTTGGTAAGCCGATCGCCTTCTTATGTTTATCAAATAAATTGGACAAACAAGCAATTTCGTAAATTCCACACATCTTCAAACATAACACGAAAGATGTATGAAACTTATGAACGCATTCATCAGCATCATCCTCGAAAGCGTCTACAAGAAAGCATATCCAAGGAATATTAAGTTTTACACCAACCGCCACTTCTGTGCCATTGAAAAAATTCCCCCAACTACCAGCAAGAAACTTCAATTTATGAGCTCGTGAGGATTGCCCTCCTTTAGCGTCTTAACACATATATCCAACCCACTTTCCCGCACGATACATCCCACAGCGGCGATGTAAGCTGACTAATCAATTCCATCGGCTCTTGGACGTGACATTGAACTTCGTGAAGTCACTCAACCTGCTCACAGCCATGCCCAGCGGAGAGTTACAACCAAATCATGGCCCGCAGTGCCCGGCGAACGCGCTGTTTATTCTATACAAAGGGAGACAAATAAAACGATTCGATAAAATACATTTTAAAACCTCAAAAGCACGAGAACGGGGGGAATGTATGGGTATATGAGTAAAGTAAATGCCGGGCAAGGCTGGAATCTGTTTATAGTTTCGATAATGGTTTCTTTTGAGGAGGAAGATTGGATATAATGGGAATTTACAATATATTCTTAACTTCACAGGGGACAATTGGGTTAATTATTTGGTACTTAAGTTCGGTAATTATTCTGCGGAATTAAGGTTAGTTTGAAATCTGTTTTAGTCTTATAGACATCCTTTTGTCTTGTTATAACTACCGAATTCTAAGTAATTTTAATCTTAGGCCAGATATGGTAAATAATTGAAATCTTTTTAAATGTCCGCTGCTGGACTTAAAATCATGTTATTGTGACAAATATGCCATAGGTAGAGGCCTGAGACTATAGCAACAAACGTATGATTTTACGGTTTTGTTTTATGATACGATGTGTATTTTTATGGTCCATTCGTCATGTCTGCCACTCTCTTTCTTAATTCATTTAATTAAAAGCAGGTATTTTTTGTTCTTAATAATTATTATTTGTTCTGAAAAATGAAATTTATTTATGAAATTTTTTAATGAAACGAAAACAGATTTTGATTACCCAAAAAATGTCCCTTTTTTCGATCACTTTCTTGCATAATTTCTTCGAAATTTCAGCTACTTCACCTTCAATATTGACTTTGAACTCTTTTTTTGTTTCCGACTTGTTTGCATAGACCATTGATTTCACGTAGTCTCTTAAAATAAATCAAAAGGCATTAAATGAAATGAGGGATGAAATGATGGCCGACATGAGGCGAATCGATTTCGCTTGCCCAATTTCCTCTTTATAAATTCATTTATTTACGAATACCATATATAACTCATATATATCTTTTGAATTTTCCGGCTATGTACAAAGCGCTACAGAGCTCGAATCTGGCTATACATCATTTGAAAGGTCTTGACATAACCTACAAAACGACGCTATGCATGATTAGTTTGAATATTGCGTTCAACAGTTATAGACGTGTAAACATGGAGTTGACTAACGCCGAAAAGTTTTCCTTCGTTAAAGGCAAAGCCGCTAGAGAAACGTTCCGTAAGTTTAAAGGAGTATTGGGGGATGGTACTTTATCACTTCGAACCTTGCAGGAATGGTTTCGACCATTCAGAGCCGGTGAAAACGACACCATGGATAAGCCAACCGGCGGAAGACCTGTGACGACGAATACCCATCGAATCATGGAAATCATCGAGTTATACCGACATGTGCCATGTCGTGACATCGCCTAGGAGATGGGAACTAGTCACCAAACCATTTTAAACCATCTCCAGAAGGCTGAATACAAAAAAAAGCTTGATGTTTGGGTGCAGAATGATTTGATGCAAAAAACTCTTCTAGACCGAATCAACGCCTGCGATATGCTGCTGAAACGGAACGAACTCGACCCATTTTGAAGCGGATGGTGACTGGCGACGAAAAATGGATCACATGCGACAATATCATGCGAAAACGGTCGTGGTTGAAGGCCGGTGAATCGTCCCAAACAGTGGCCAAGCTGTGATTGACGGCTAGGAAGATTTTGCTGTTTGTTTGGTGGAATTAGAAGGGAATCATCCACTTTGAGCTGCTCCCATATGACCAGACGCTTAATTCAACAATCTACTGCGAACAGTTAGACCGCAGGCGATCGACCAGAAGCGTCCAGTATTGGCATACAGGAATAGCGTACTGTTTCACCACGACAACGCCAGACCACACACTTCACTGATGACTCGTCAGAGGCTACGGTAGCTTAGATGGGAGGTTTTATCGCATCCACCATATAGCCCGGACATAATGCAAAGTCATTACCACCTGTTCCTGCCCATGGCGAACGCCCTTGGTGGTGTGAAGTTGAACTCAAAAGAGGCTTGTGAAAATGGGCTGTCAGAGTTTTTTCTCAAATAAGGAGGGGGGCTTCTACGAGGTGGGTATAATGAAGTTGCCGTCTAGATGGAAACAGATTATGGAACAAAACGGCGCATATTTAAACTAAATCCGATCACTGTAACACTTTTTATGAAACATTGAATGAAGAGCAAAAAAGCGGAAGGGAGATATTTGAAAACCTTATATAACATATTCTGTGTGGAACCGTCCTGTCGAAACCATCTCAATTGCCAAGTATATTCTTCGCAATTGAGGCCAATAATAATCACTTCAAGGAGCATCATCAGTGATTTTTTCAGGATGAACTGGTGCCTGCTGATGCTTGTGTGAATTGCTGTCTGCCCTTCAACGCATATTGCATACTTTCAAATGTTGTTCATGTGAGTCCTGCAGTATTTGTGTATTTTTTTTTAATTATTCGTTGCCGCCGTGGCGTAGTGGGTAAAGTGCGACGTTCACACACCAAAGGGTCTAGGTTCGATTCCCAGCTCAACACCAATTTTCGAATTTTTCGTTATCGTGGAACGTGAATGAGCAACGTCTGCAAATTATAAATATTTAATTTAAAAGTCCCTATTGTAAAACCGTTTATACGTATGTATGCTTTTAAGTTGGCACTCACACGAGACTTTATATAGCCTCGCTCTATACTCAATTACAAAAGTTGCCTTTTATATTTCGGGATTGGGCAACCCTAGTGTTACAATCTGGCAACTTCCAGCTCTATCGTAAAGTTTGACATTTTTGAGGATATACGTACTCAGAACGTTTAGGCATACGAGCGCTATTTGTATTGTTTGCAGTAACCTAATAGATTCATTTCGCCCAAAAAATGGAATTCAATCGTGAAAATTTTCGTGCGATTATTTTTTTTACAACTTTCGACGTGGATTAACTCAACAATAGTGCATCGATAAGCTTAATTCAGTTTTTGGCGAAGAAGCTCCCTCAAGGACCAGTGTTTATCGACGGTATGGTGAATTCAACCGAGGTCGTAGTTAACTCCTAGACGAATTTCGTGAAGGTCGTCCAAAAGCAGTTCCTGTTCCGGAAACCATTGATTCTGTGCGCCAACTGATATTGCAAGATCGTCATGTGACCTATGGTGAGATTGAGACAACCTTGGGCATTGGTGGGACCAGCATACATTCAATATTGCATGAACATTTGACCGTCAAAAAAATTTGTTCGCGTTGGATTCCACACAATTTGTCAATCGCTCAAAAAAAGGCTCGTGTCGATTGGTCGAAAGAAATGCTCCAAAATACGATCGAGGTGTTACGAAACACGTCTATGCCATCGTGACAGGTGATGAATGGTGGATTTACGCGTATGAGCCCGAAAGTAAACAGAAGTCGACTGTATGGGTGTTTCAAATTGAGCCAAATCCAACAAAAGCTGCTCGCGCACGAAGCACTTCCAAGCAAATGGTCGCCTGTTTTTTTGAGGAAAACTGGACATGTCGCAACCGTACCACTAGAACAACGCAGAACAGTCAATTCTGAGTGGTACACAACCATTTGTTTGCCAGTTGTCTTCCAAGAAATCAGGAAAACCAACCACCGAAGACGGATCACTCTTCACCACGACAATTCGAGCTCTCACACATCGGCTCAAACAACTGCATTTTTGAGCACTCAAAACATCGATTTGATGAGTCATCAGCCGTATAGTCCTGACTTGGCACCGAATGACTTCCCGTACGTAAAATGAGAGGTCAACGTTTCTCGACACCTGAAGAAGCGGTTGATGCGTTCAGAATGCATGTTTTGGAGATACCTCAATCAGAGTGGCAAAAATGCTTCTACAATTGTTTCAAACGCATGCAAAAGTGTATAGATCTTAATGGGGAATATTTTGAAAAACAATAAAGCTATTTTCGATGATTAATATTTGTTTTTGTTCTCTAATCCCGAAATATAAAAGGCAACCCTCGTATAAAACAAAATGTTTAATTTTGCTGAATGAAACTGTAGAGCATATAAATTGGCACAACATTTGTATGAAAAATATCAAGTTGCAAACCTCAATTATTTGAGAGATGAGGCGTAATTGATATGTCCAAAAAGTATTCATACCATAAACTAAAAAAGAACTGTTATTGGCTACCAAATCTCTGACGAAGCTAAGAATTTGAACATGTCATAGTTGATTTCTTAACAAAGAAGAAATCAGTCGAATAATGTTACTTAATTACATTTCTGCAGCCTGATCAAAAATTATTCAAGAATTAAAACTCGTGGAATTTGAAAATACGTACACTTAGCTGCTCCCTTTCTGTTGGAAAGTATTACTGACAACAAACGAAATTATATTTAAATTATCTAAAAATCATCATTTGGTTGGCAAAAACGTGGTCTTCAACACAGTTCTTAAGCTTAAGGAAAATTAATTGCCCAAAATCATTACCGAAGCATTTCAATGGGAAACATTTCATCACCTGGACTTCCCACCAACTAATCACGCCCTCCCTTAATCATTTTCTTCGGCACTCCACCTCCAAGTGACGAATCCAAAACAATCTAACAATTCTTCGTAATAAGAGGAATATTTGTTTTGAAATCGTTTTATCCAATTAACAGTTTATTAACCCCATAAGTCTTTATAGTATATCAGGCTGACGCGTTCTAATTGCGCTGCGAGATGGGGATCCACGAACGTTTTTGGCGTTTTTGCTTGTTTTCCCCCATCGCAGTGAAGGCTACTAACAACTGTCATTAGAGAGAGCACTCTAATGACTAGAACTGTTTGCCTGCGATTCAGCTGAACTCATTTGTCGAACAACAACTCGAAGGCCCGCCGTACGTTTAAAGATAAAACATTTTTAATCTTTAAATTCTGTTTGGCTTTATTGAATCACTTTTTTTTATACAACATCCCGATTTACCAGTATCCTCCCCAGCCCCTCCTTCTGTATCCACCCCAGCCGCCGCCGTATCCCCAGCCACCACCGTAGCCTCCGTATCCTCCATATCCGTAACCTCCGTAGCCTCCGTACCTTCCGTATCCATAGCTCCTTCCGTATCCAATGCCAATGGGATAGTAGCCGAAGCCAAAGGTTTCCGATCCCTTCAAATCGCCACTGTCGTTAGCCTCGCTGCCCTGCAAATCCACTTGAGGACTTACTCCCGCCAAGTCAGCTTGTGCATCTGGAGACTGCGCAGCGCGTTAGAAAACACTCTGAATTATCCTCGTTTCTTTCAAACTTACCAAATCCTTTGGCGTCACTGCGGCAACTTCCTCTTGGGCGGGATAAGCCCCCACAGCAACGGCGAAGATCACAAAAACGGCAAGAAACTACAAGAAACACAAAAGCGAAATGCCATCACTTCAGAAATAATCGCACTTTCACAGACCTTAAACATGACTGACGACTGCTTTCTGTCGGGCTGCCAATTAGCACTTGTATCTCAGAATTTAGTCAGACGATGGGTATCAAATAGCCACTCGATGCAAACTGATCTTGGTAGAACCATTACGGGAACTTATATACTGGTTGCTGTTCCTCGGACTCGGCCAAGTGATGCAGGGCATGGACAATGGCTGCGCGAACATCTGCGTCACCTTGTAACAGCGGACAACACCAGCGGCGGCAACCATTACGGAGGTGGGTGAGTGAGTAGTCATTCTTGGGAACGTGTGTACGCGGATAACGCAGATAAATGCGCTAGATGAATTCGTGATTTTGTGCCTTGGCAAGGCAGCACCGGTGATGGCGGCGATTTTGACCTTCACCGCGGTCACCGGCGACGATGATTAGGTGTAATAGCATCGAAAATTTCTTAACATGTACGATCAAGTGCGTAGTGATATGACGCGACGAACAGACGCTGCACAAAGTGACTAATTTTGTGTTTGAAGTAGAGGCGTAAGGCTTTCTAGGAGACGTCAGAGAAAGCGAATTCGTCTTGGATGTATAACTATGATGAAATTCTATGTAAACAGGTTGTTTCGGTTTTGCTTTGGAGCTGCCTGTCACATGATTATTGAGAAGTGATTCTGGATAGAATTTACGAACAAGCCTCCTGGCATTCATTTGGTTGGGAATGTGAATGGGATGGAAGCATTTTGAATGAAAACTACATGGAGATCGTATTTTATCGACAGTGTTCACAAATGTATTCTCTTTAGGGCAAATGAAGAATTGTTTTGAGTTTTTATAAAATATTAGAAGCTATCAGCATTTCTTAAAGATTGGTGTTTAAAAAAATAATTTTCGATTGAATGCGTTTCTGTGTATTCAATTCAACTACGGAGATCATTTGGTACAACATTGTTAATGCGTTATTTCACTTTTTTCTTTCAATTCCAATTTCTATTGGCTATTTTGTGCAGTTCTAGAAAACAAGTGTTTTTATAACCAAGTCAACTCACTTGTTTTTCTACTTTAACCAAGAGCTAAGAGTTGAGTTAAGTCCCTGCCCGTACATCGGGAAAATGAAATGACTTTGACTACGTTGTCTGCAACAAGCGGCCGATGTTGAAAATAGGAAACTCTCAACAATGATTGTCAGATCTACATTGTTAGATCAACTACGGACGATTGACACGTTAATTCTTTTACATATTGGTATCATCACTTAAGGGCAAAGGCAGTCATATATCAGAAAAATACTAATCTGTTCAGCAGTTGGAAAACTGGAGAAAGTCGTTTTATTCGTTCTTTTTCTTATGGTGCTACAGTCCGGAGCAGACCTGGGCCTCAACCAACATGCTTCTCGAAAAATTGGTGTTGAGCTGGGAATCGAACCTACACCCTTCGGCGTATGAGCAAAAATAATATTAATCATCGAAACTAGCTTTATTGTTTTTCTAAATTCCCCATTAAGATCTATACACTTTTGCATGCGTTTGAACCAATGGTCACTTTTGCCACTCTGATTGAGGTGTCTCCAAAACATGCATTCTGAACCCATCAACCGCATCTTCAGGTGTCGAAAAACGTTGACCTCTCACTTTATTTTTTACGTACGGGAATAAAAAGAAGTCAGGACTATATGGCTGACTCATCAAATCGATGTTTTGAGTGCTCAAAAATGCAGTTGTTTGAGCTGATGTGGGAGAGCTCGCATTGTCGCGGTGAAGAGTGATCTCTGGTACTACTTCTGGTTGTGTACTACTCAGAATTGACTGTACGGTTGCGACATGTCCAGTTTTTCCGAAAAAACAGGCGAACATTTGCTTGAAAGTGCTTCGTACGCGAGCAGCTTTTGTTGGATTTGGCTCAATTTGAAACGCCCATACAGTCAACTGCAGTTTACTTTCGGGCTCATACGCGTAAATCCAGGATCCATCATCTGTCACGATGTCATAGACGTGTTTCGAAGCACTGCGATCGTATTTTAAGAGCATTTCTTTCAACCAATCGACACGAGCCTTTTCCTGAGCGATTGACAAATTGTGTGGAATCCAACGCGAAGAAAATTTTTTGACGGTCAAATGTTCATGCAATATTGAATGTATGCTGGTCTTACTAATGCTTAAGGTTGTCTCAATCTCACCATAGGTCACATGACGATCTTGCAGTATCAGTTGGCGCACAGCATCAATAGTTCCGCAACAATTGACTTTGGACGACCTTCACGAAATTTTTCTTGGAGTGAACTACGACCTCGGTTGAATTCACCATACCATCGATAAACACTGGTCCTTGATGGAGCTTCATCGCCAAAAATTGAGTTATGTTCATCAATGCAACATTAGGATTGCCCAATCCCGAAATATAAAAGCCAACCTTCGTACTTGGTTAATTTGATGTTTCTAACCCCTCAATTATCTGCTTAAAGCTGTATGTACTTTTATGTTTGGACGCTAAAATTGCACATCTCAAATTACTCAATAGCAAGTACAACTTTTGTCTTATTGGAGCAATTCCTTGTGGATCGTTTCAAACATAATTTTTGCTTATTTTCTTTTCATCTCGTTAGGTTACAAAATTCTTTTGATTATTTGTTACTTTTGTAATAGCAGAAAATAGGTTTTTAAATTATTCCAGGATGTGCAGGGATAAAATTTAAAACAATTCGGACACATTTCCTCTTTTAAAAAGAATCTGATTTGAATGGCCTGTGACAATTGTCACTGTACCTATCAGAGCGTTCAAGATCTTTTCGTTTTTTTATTTAACACTGTCGTGATAAATTAATTAAATATAGAACTCATGAAGATTAACAGTACTAAACAGCAATTAAGAAAAGATAGTATTCCTTCTTCAGAACCAGATCTAAAGATGTTGTGTTATTTTTTAATTTTTTAAATAATGTTTGTATAACTTTGGAGGAATTGTTATTATATTTTCAATTGTCAATACTTCATTTACTTTGTAAGCCCAGACGTTAAAATTGTGTAAAAAACAAACAACTGTGTTTAAAAAAAATAACCAAAGAGCAGTAATTTTTAATAAAACTTCAATATGTGACTAACCACGCACTTACATTTTACTTTTAACAGTTAATACCGCTGTGAACACGTGTCTTTATAAAACTATATAAAGGGTCTAACTTTTCTCTACTAAACTCACACAGTTAGAATGAATACATTCAGTCTGGTAAAAAGAGGACTGATAGGAAAACAAGATCCGGTAGGAAAGATGTAATGATCGTAGAATAACAGTTCATTTTTCAGTAGAACTGTTTGTTTGAAGCGAACTGTGACGTAGCAATATTAGGTCTGTTCCAATTGATTTGTGTACAGAAATTCGTAGTTGAGTAGTTTGGGTAAAAATGTCTCTTGCAGAGAGTAACTCTACCGAAAATTGTGAAACAACTTTTCGTAGAAATTCGTAAACAGGTATCAGAGATATGAAATGTCAGAGTTTTTTTTATTTTCGATTTGACAGCCACATGCTGCCGATCTGCTACCTACAGTTTTATCTTCGGCAGCAATTCCTAGGTAGAGGAAAAATTTTGCTCTCTCTTCTACGAAAAAATCAGTTAATGGAACGCTTTTTTCGGGCAAATTCGTAGACATTCGTAGCAATTCAGAGCAATTGGAACGGAACTATTATGTAGGAATCTTGCTATGTCAATTTCATGCCATCTGTTAATTTATGTTTTGACTTTAAAAGTCTATTAAACTTCAAACTTGTAGCAAAAACTTTTCAGAGCTAAGTAGTTTTTTTATTGAAAAGTAATTTCAAAGGCCTTTGCAACTAAATTCCGAGTTTGATAACATGCCTGCAAAACATTACTTAGGACGTTTCATTTACGTGGCATTGATGTTAGATTCACCAACTCACGTACCGGGGGTCCTAGGCTAAACCTGGATTGCTGCTTTTACGGCTTGATTTGTGTAAATCCCACTTATTACTAAAAATTATGCTTTTCATATTTCGCCGTTTTGAGCAAGCAATGTCCCTACAGTTTTGGCAGAAAATTCAAATTAAAACAAAACGTTTAAGGAAACTTAATGGCTTTAATGGTTTTATGACACTAAATTTACTGTCCCTTGATTATTTTCAAAAATTGTCAAGTAAAAGTGAAAAAGAGTACTTAATGTTTGGCTCTGGCAAGGACAAGTTACTAAATATTTTCTACCTCGGTATGGTGGCCGCCGTGGTGTAGTGGGTAGAGTGCAACACTTGGGCGCAGAAGGCCTAGGTTCGATTCCCAGCTGAATACTTCGAATTTTTCACGGCACCACTTCTTTCGAGATGGTGACAACTTCTTAGCTTCTCAAACTTCGCCGTTCGGAGTCGGCAAAAAATTGTAGGTTCCTTCTACTCGTAGTTGATGAGCAAACTAGGCCCTGGTCCCCTGTGGACTGTCGCACCATACAATTATTATTATTATTATGGTAAATCATATAGAAATTTAATGTATTATTCTAGATGTACTTTGAGGTCACCAGGCCTTTGTAGGTCAATCCTAAGAAGACATTTTGGACAACATCAATCATCGAAAAGGCCAAAATATTCAGAACGAAACAGTTGAAAGTTTGTTCGAAAGTATTCCGAAATGGTAGATAGGTAGTGTGTAAACAAACAGATATTGGATTGTGTACTTTATTATAAGCACAGGTGTTGATATTCTTTGACAAAATTGAGTACATTGAAGATCTTTCTGTTTAATACGATATAATTCAGGTCGGCAGTGTGCAGTTAAAGTTTATGATTGGCGTTTTGGTCAAGTGCATCGACTCACCTGAAGGATGCTTTAAATTTAATTTTTGATCAGAATATATATCTGACGTTACCAGGACTTTAAACCTCTCATTTGTGGCACCACTACCACAATAAAAAGTTGAATTGTATATAAAACATCAAAAAAATATTCAAATTTTCGGATAAGCTTCTTTCCACTTTTGAACAATAGCGCGCACAACACCAGCAATTGCTGAATTGGCTAAGCCTTGGTTTCCTTATGAGATGCAGCGTCATATAGTAATTATCACTATTGTCTTATTCAATGCTTAACAAGACATTGTCAAACGAAATTATTGATCTGGCAAGGAAGTTTTATGGAAACAAAATTCAATTTTTCCGCGTTTAAGACACACAAAATTAGGCTTTCCTGTTTAAATACAATTCGTTGTTTTGAATATTAAAGCGCACTAGGTTAGACACAAAGACAACAATTCAAATTCTTGAATCGTTTTCGAATCCTTGGCATGACATCAGCCCTTAACGGTTTCCTAAAAAAGACAAAGAAGTTGCGAAGGGTTCGTGCTAAATGCGACATGCCAACATCCTCCATGACTCATTTCATTTCATTGAGCTTCTATAGTGACTACATTCTGGCTCACCAAAACCAACAGTTTAATATTGCATTAAGAGAAGTAAAATTAAGTTCCGAGGTTGTCAACACCCATTCCAGACAGTTTTCCCTATTTCTTTGTTTGAAAGAAAACAAGGAATATGTTTAGTTCAGAGCTGGTTCAACGCTTGCAGAAGTAGTTGGCACTCCTACAACCGTTTTGATTTGTCATTCAAAACCCCATTCACATAAAATGGAAAAAGTGCGTGCAAGAAAACTCACAAAATGATCATATATTTCCTGTTTGAACCATTATCAAGATAACGCTGCAATCACGTCTTAAAATTACCGCCTTAAATGGCAGACCTACCGGGTAAAATCCCACAAACACACTCTGCTCCATCAGATTTTGCAACCGAGCAGGCGGTAAAATGTGTGTTTACGACTTTTCAGATTCATGTTCTTCAACTCAATTAACACACGATCTCGATCGGAAAGAAACGACAACGAAGCGTGATTTGAAAAAAAAAAACCGAAAACGTTGGAGTGAAATGTAATTTTTTGTTTATTTACTTATGTAAAGCACGTACCTACAGAGGCATCGCAGGTAGGTAACACAAAATATGTCTGTGATACATTCAGAGAGCAATCGGCGCAGGGGATTCCATGCAATGACATTTGATTAACAAGGATTGGCGAACTAGTAGCAGCGCACCACTTAACTGCATAGAAAAATGATTCACTAGTGTATATAATCAACTGCAAATATGTAGATGACTAATAGAACAAGTGTGCACTTGGAACAATGACATGAATAGATGATGATAAATGAAATGGATAGATGTGTAACTATGGGGTATTTAAATCTGAGGAAGGACATCCCTTGTTTCGGTTCGGATAGAATAGAAGATAAAGAAGAATTAGTTGAAATCACTGAAAATCGAGATTGTTCATAGGGACTTACTCAAGGAAGATGGCTTCCTCCAATCGGGCCAGTTTGTTTAGAATCTAAGGTATCGCTATACTTGCAAGAACTAAAAAGTTTCAGTTCTGATGATGGAGTAATATTTTCGAACTAACGGATTCATAATATCGAATTTTACTATCTATCGATCAGCCAAGAAAATTCTAATTACATAAACATCATTAAAAAAATGTAGAAAACCATTACGACTTTTAACAACTTTCGTTCGCGAAGAAATGTGGTGGAGAAATAAGTTCAGAACTTCACTCAGCAAAATGTGTGAAACGGGTGGCTAGACTTGTTTGAAATACCTTTGAACAGGGAATAAGCTTACACGATTTTTAAGCCGTGGCTCAGTCTGTTTTTACGAAGTGGAAGAAAATGTTAGTCTTTCGACACCTTATAGCATAACATTTTTGATACCTAATACAATTACAAGACGATGAAAGTTCCAAGAACACGTTACGATTCCTCTCAGATAACAATAGCCACAGCATCAGGTGGCCCAACACAACCCAAGCATCGCTTTAGACTATCTCAATTGCAACTTCTTTCAACACAGCTTTCCTGATTTTTAAATAGGCAATATAGACATTCCAACATCAAAATATAAATATCTAAGGCATTAAAGAGAAACAAAGAGGATCACAGTTTAAATCCTTACAGATCCTGCCTAAGATTCGATTGAAGAAACAAACAAAAAGGAAAAACCGATGCCAGAACCTTTATTCAAATTGTAAAAACGGTTAAACACGAGAACGATTCCAAAAATTGGATGTTAAAAAAGCAAAATTCAACAATACAAGCCTGAGCTTGCTTAAAGCTATTCTTCACATTTAAATTCAAATGCAGCAAACAATTCAAATGCTCTCTCCAAGCCACCGGTACCACCAACAATAGTTCTGTTGAATTGAATTCATTAAGACTCTGCACAATTAACATTTTCTCAACTTTATTCATTTCACATAAAAGTTACTTTTCCGACAACCACCAAGTACCATTACTTCGAAAGATTCCCTTATGTATTCTCACTAGCGCATTTAAATCTAACTGCCAACAGCTTCCAGTTCCATCTACGGTTTAATGGCGCAAGAAGCCCCCCTATCGGTAGGTAGAGTAAACACAAAAATGAAATAAAAATGAAACAGCAGTGCAAAGCTGTCACTTGAATTCGCTGCCAATAGCCAAAAACAACAACTTTCTCATCTTTCCCAATCCCAATCTGGTTCGTATACTTCAAGCACTTGCAGTCTCAATTCCTGTCTGTTCTCATACAAGTCAACTGGTCTCTCTCGTCGAACCCACCCAAATGCAACACACACAACCAAGCAAAACAAAAAATTGAAAAAAAAAAAAAAAAAAACGCAGAAGAATTCCATTGCACAGATGTGTGCGTTGTATGAACTGTAGCGGCGGCAGCCGCCCAGCCTGTGTTTGTCCGATGTGGCTGTCAAAAGTTTCTCTCCCCGCGTTCGGAACGGTTGAGTAGAACATTTCTTCTTGTCGTGAGCGCTGTGTGTACACGGGGTTCGGTCGTCGTCGTCGGCATTATTCTTGTGTTCGATTTTATTTTTTATTTTCAATTTTTTTTCACTCGCAAACGAAATTAAAATCTACATTAATTTTCCTAATTTCTTCCCCGCTCTCTATCTCTATCACGGTCTTTCCCCTGCCTTTCGCTCGTTAACTATTCGTAAGCAGTTTTCGTGTGGCGGACTACTGGAAATTGTTGTTTGCCTAGCGCGGATTCCTTAAGTCGAGTCAAGTGCAGCAGTCTTAGATTTCCGTTGGTGCAAATTACAGCGTTTTTGAGGCCCCCTTTGCGCCTTTTTTTCAAAATGTGAGTGAGAATAGTGTGCGTAGAGGAGAAGTCGCATAATATTCATGGAAATTCTGTGTGAAACCGAAACGAAAGCCCACGAAAAAAAATAATTGGAAAACCAATGAAAGCAAAAAAAAATCTTAACCAAATCAGAGAAAGAGGTAGCAAAGACGACGAAGCAAAATGAAATTCCTCTCCTCGCCGTTGGAGATGGAGCTGGTGCTAGTGCGATGATGTGGTGTTGTATGGTGTTTCGTCGACAGTCGGCGTAATTGTGTGTGGTGCAAATCGCGTGTGTGTTGCGTCTAGAAATGAGTACGACACGATCTACACAATTCACAGATACGCGCTCGCACTCGATGGGTTGCAGTGGTATGAGTGCGGAGCAGCAGCAGCAACAGCATGTAGTATATTTGCGGAGGCAAAAGTGACGTGTGTGTTATATGAGTCCAACACCCAAAAAAGGGAATAAAAAATTTCCTTGCGATCGTGGTGTTGATGGTGATCAGTTGGGATCACTTTTTGCTGAGGAGTGTGGAGAATCTAATCCTGAAATTGAATCGGCCCCCATGGTGGGATTTTCTTGAGCATCGGCGAAAGGATCTTTAATCAGTAAATGAGGCTTTGGGGTTTTTTTGGGAACAGGAGTGCCGGGTGCAATGTGCACAGGCTCCTTTGCCGCTGAATTTTGTTGAGGTTATGTGCCTGCAAATGGTGGATCAGAGAGACACTCATCTATCCGTTGTGAATGGTTATAAATAAACATCTTGATCTCGTCTCTTGACAAATACATACAGACTATATACACCATTTAACATATGGGTATATATCTTCATCGGTTAGTTTTTGATTTCTTCTCTCCGATCGTGTATCTGCTGGCTCTGATGGCTTCAAATGACTTATTGCTGCTTTCTTACTAAAATAACCTCGAATGTGGGCGGATTTGGGTCTGGTCGAGGCTCTCGCTGATGTTTTATGAGTTTCTCTGGGCCAAACACGCATTTTGTCGTGCTAAGAGAGACGTAATTTAAATACATAATTGAAAATCTAACACCAAATCGAGCCGAATCTGTGGAGTACAAAATCATTTTTTTGTCGTTGGCGTGTTAGTTTTGTCAGTTGGAGGTAAACTCTAGCAGGGACGCCCACATCACTGGTGGAATGCCTAGTTTGGTGAACAAGACCACTGGCCACATCTGTGCGCAAAGTGGTTCTTGTTGTGGTCAATTTGAGTAGCCAAGATTGATTGATTGGCAAAAGCTTGTAAATACAAATAAAAAAGGAAACAATAATGCTGAGTGGTTTTCATAACTTATAGACCTTGAATAAAGGTTAGGTTACTACACCTAACTTCAAAGTTTTCGCAAGATGCGAATTAATGGAAGCCTTAATCGTTAAAAATCATTATTTTGTATCTTGCCAATTCACAGGGACTTCCATTCAAAATGTAAGTGCAAGATTTGAAAAAAATGACAAGGCCCTTGGAGATGTTATTGTGATTAAAGTGGCTTTGCAAACAACTTGTACAACTGTCTCATATCCGTTCAACTCTGTACATTTAAAAGTTTGTTTAATGTTTGCGGGACTCATCTATCCTAAATCCCTGGAATGTCTTTATGATCTGGTCATTGTTATGTTAAGGCCGTGAACAATTATATGTCGGTGTAAAGAGATTCCGGACTTTTAATGACTGTGAATGGCCCAGTAGAATTATCAGCGTCCCGTTTGATCTGCATTTTATGATCAGATTTACAAAAAAACACTGTTGAAGCAAATGTTTAAAGAAGAGAGTGGATGAAAACATATATTTCATCAAGTAAAATTAAATAGATTCAATTTTTTTTTTTTTCAAAAACGTAAACCTACTTTAAATCTCACTCTCTTTTAGTTGTTTATCAGTCATTCGAAGACTATGAAACTTAATTCTGCCTCTGCATGCCAAATTGACAGGGAAACCAAAAACAGAAGCCAACAAAAGCCGCAGAAACGAGATAAGAAGCCGTCTCACCAATCTATCATTTGTCCCGAAACCAGTCTGATATCCACAGAGATTATGTAGGCAAACACAATAAACTCCGCTCCATTATGCTGTTATGCAAGCAAATGCCATTCCATAAAATAATTATCAACCGAACCCCTTTTGGGATATTGCCAAATGTGGTCATAGTTTTGTGAGCGATGATAACGTGTTCTTTTCTGCCTCAGCGACTTCCTCTCGTTTCGCAACGCAACGCACACCTTTCGCTTGAAAAGCCATATTTGTTTTATCTTCGATACGCCCTTACGCTATTATCTTCATATTTCTTGACTATCGCTAGGCTGGTTGCATGACAGAAAGCCGGCAAGGAGGAGAGGCGGCTTGAGTTTGTGATAAGCAACACAATCATCGAGTGGAACACAATACAATATCAGCTTTCGGATTGATTAACCCGTCGTCGTGGAACTTGACTTGATTTAATTAAGCTAATAGAACGCTACACGCTTGGTATGATCTCACTCTTTGTGAATTTATTAATAATTCGAAAATGAAAAGAAAGCAAATCACTAATCCCGCACATCCAACAATAGGAATGTGCGCTCCGTAGGCAGGGAAATGCGATACCATTCCGCCAAAGGCATGCAGGAATTCTTTCTATTAATACACTCAAATTCATATTTAAACATGTGACCTATAATAGTCAAACTGAAGAGGATCTCTGCATGCGCAACCATTCTAGGTGCTGCCACAAGGCGTTTGAGTTCTAATCATAGTTTGTTTATGTTTCCAAAAAGGTGCTGAAAGTAACCGTTGGCGTTCGTTCGGACATCCACATGCAAATCTTAATTTGGAATAATGTTTACTTGTGGGAATTTCCCGCCGAGTGTTTATTTCTTTGTGAAGATGTTTGAAAATAACTAGAATTTGCTTCTTTGCTGTTAACCATCTCATATTTTTGTCGATTAAGTTTATTGGAGGAGTGGATGTGTTAGCTGTTTACCGAGCGATATTTTACATGTAAATTATAATGGTCATAAATGTTCTTGAAAATTACTGTAACAAACCGTGTCTGGCTAGACTACGATATATTGCTTTTCCTCTTGCATGGGGAAATTGTATCACCTTTCCTCTCAGTCAAGTAAGAAGCATGTAGAGACCACTAATTTTAATTCTTCACTTCTGTTTGTGATGTAATGTACTTATGTATGTATATGGAAATATACAACAAGCCTTGTCTGGTGTGCTGGACAAATTGCAAAAGTTGTGTAAAATATTAGAAATGTTTTCCTTATTATTCGTATTCAAAAATTTGACTTGACATTGTTAGTCTTTTAAATTGCGGTGTACTCCCGAATTGAGTTAAATATTTCCTCTTGTCTGATAATTCTAAGACACATATTTTATCCGTTCTTCTCGGTGAGGAAATCTGACGATAAGAGAAATTTAATTTGCATCGGTAAACTCAAGAAAACAAATTTTACTTTCTAGGTTATAGATTCGTAAATTTATTGAGACTCTGACAAAACTTTATTCAAATAGACATCGACATGCATTTTCTGCAAATTGATGTAGAAAGCAACTTTTCTGAACTCCTTTGTAAATCCGGCTACTCTTTGATCAGTATTTTTGGGTTATGAACATGAATGAAATTCATTTGTTCAAAAGGTGCTAAAGCGATCCTTTCTGCCCGGTTTCAGTTAAAATCTGTCCGTTCTTCTGACTCAAATCTTTCAGGCCTGCTTCTATCACTCAATATATCGGATATAATCCTAGTTATTTAATAACCATTGATTGTCTGATCGGCGCTAGCGTGCTAGGCATGCTCTTGAACGATTTTTAAAACTGTTCCACGTCTCCCCGCATTCGTGTGGCACTAGCGGGCTTCATTTATATTTCAGTACCTTGCGTCCTATTTTCTCAAGGCTCTCCACAATCTTAAGAACACTCCCTCACTCAATAATTTGTTGAACTTCCTTCTCGGGTGTGTGTAAATGATTCAAACTTGTTCTCCCACCGAACTCTGGAGTTACAGCACAATAGTGGAGCATAGCATTATGTATATAAACTGTTTCTTGATGTCTTGCAAAAAATCATGCCGAAAGTAATTGTTTCAAGTGTTTCATGTCTACATTGTAAGATAAGGACGAATTTTACAAACCCAATCTCCTCACTTGTGGTCGCCGTGGCGTTGTGGGTAGAGTGCGACACTCACACAGCGAAGGGTCTAGTTTCGATTCACAGCTTAACACCGATTATTTGAATTTTTCACGGCCCCACCTCTTTCGAGCTGCTGACAACACTCAAAGAGTAATAGCTGTCTAAGAAAGCTTCTCAAACTTCTCCGTTCGTAGTCGGCAAAAAACTGTAGGTTCCTTCTACTCGTGAGAGAACATAAGCTAGGCCCTGGTTCGCCAGTGGACTGTAGCGCCACAAATTATTATTATTATTAACGGGCGGCGTTGAAGTGAAAAAAGAAATGCTTCTTAATTTGTTTTCACCGTTTGCAATTCTGCACAAAATTAATTTTTTCAATCATCTCTCCAAAAGTTCAAATGGCTGTTGCAACTCAAGAAATGGATGAAAATATATCGCAAGCTGAATGGCATGTGTAACAAATAATATTTTGAAAAGATCACAATCATCACATCAGGTTTAAGAAGCGAAATACGAGGATCGTCCCGAAGGACACTGTACAAAAATGCATTGCCCCTTCAATTCTCTCGTGTACTCAATGCGAAATTTGTCTTCATCATAATTTTCTTTAAAACCGATTTTCCACTAAAGGTTCGCACGCACAAGAGACCTCCAGATCGCTAGATCCTCTGGTATCAACTCTAACTTATCAGGAGCTACTCCCAAGTGCAATCAGGTGATTTTAAGGATTTGACCCAACCACCCCGCCCTGCATCTGGCGAGCGATTGCCTACCTTAAGGAATAAGATCTAAATCACGCCTCGAAAGTTGTGATAAAAAGGACATGTAGTAACGACATTATTTAAATATTTTTAGACAGGACAAAAACCCGACTGAATAACCTTCTACAAATGAATTTTAAATGCTAATCGTATTGTATTGTTTGACCGAGACAGAAATTTCATTTTGTGAATGTAAATGTTGTCTGATTGTCATATTGTTGATATCGGACAATCAAGTTCAATAGTCCTTAATTAATTATGCCTGATGTCAACATTGTCCTCTTTCCCCAGAAAATTTAACATGTCAAAAAAAACCTAATTTCCAATTTCAAATGATGAGGGAACCAAATTTAAAATTTTTGAAAATAAAAATTAGAATTAGAACTCAAATAAAATAGAAAGGTCAAAGCTACGTAAACAATTGGATAATACAGAAAGAACTTGTCGAATACAAAAGTGTAGAACCTGTCGAGAAATTTCTGTCTACTTCCAAGGACGTTGCCCACTTTTGTTATGTCAGGGTAAGATAGTTCACGAACATATTTTTTTTTTTTTATATTTATGAATCCAATCAAATTCTGCCCTTAGCTCGATCAAGATTTACGTCTTCAATTCATATTTTTTTTATGAATTCGCAGTTCGTTTAGGGGCACCTTCCAGCATGTTTAAGAAGACACACTCTTTCTTTTGACCAAGTTCCTTAAATTCACTTTCACTGCTTATGTTTTGTGCAGTCCAAGATCAATGACAATTGCAAACTCATTCACGTGTTCCATGAACTTCTTCCTATATTCGTTAAATGAGGCTATATCCTCTTCTTTGTGCACAAGTTTGATAATCAGGTCGCTCTCTATCGTCGTTGATAAACGCAGTAATAAATTCGATTTTGATCGAACATGCGATTAACGACATTTAGCTGTTTTCAGAAAGCCTTCAAAATTAATTCCAGTCTATACACGTGCAGAGTATGTATGATTCAGTGCGAGTCATTCGCAGTCCAAGTTAAAAGCTTTATTACATGAGAATGATTCCTGATCTGACTTTTAGATCAATGATCGCCGAACCTATCAGGAGTGTGATTTGTTTGATTTGTTGTGATTTTTTTTATCAGCATCAAAGAAAATCATCGATGTGAAGGAGCGCATCACATACGGTTAAGGCTAGAATTAAAAAGGTTGTTTTGAATTTGTGCATCGCAATATGATTTGAAAAATGCGAAAAGCTGGCAACTTGTCAGAGAAATAAGCGGTTCTTAAGACAGAAAGAAGTTTCTCAAAAAGAAGAATCTATGATTCTCTGGGGAACATGTGCGGAAACTTTTTGATTTGATTTTAGTCAAAATTTTCTACAAGATCATTTACAGAATACAAATACAAATGAAACAAATGAAATGGATACACTGAATTTAAAAAAATGTGCACTTCTCTAAAGGCAACATCATTAGTCAAGATTGAGTATATACAGAACTCAGAACCGAATTTTGAATAATTACAATTTGACGCAGAAGTTTATTGAAATGTGTATAAAATCGAGACGCTCTTTTCACACCGACGTGAAATATTAAATCTGCTGGTTTTAGTATTTATTCCTGTTTTCTATCGATTTTATTTCTGTTGTCTATTGACCAAATGAATTATCTTATATGCAACAGTCATTTCTTGGAATAAACTTCTGCGTTAATGTGTGTGTTCGCCTAGATCGAAAGAACGGTCAACGTGTCTTTTTCTGTTCTTAAAGCCCCTTTAAAGAAAGGAGACCCCTTTGACTGCGCCAACTACAGAGGGATTAGTCTCCTGAACATCGCATACAAGATCCTCTCTGCCGTATTGTGTGAGCGTCTGAAACCGTTTGTCCATAACCTTATAGGTCCCTTTCAGTGTGGTTTCAGGCCAGAGAAGTCCACAATAGACCAGATCTTCACATTACGGCAGATCCTGGAAAAGACCCAAGAAATGCAAATTGACACTCACCACCTATTCGTCGATTTCAAGGCCGCATATGACAGTGTGCATAGAGACGAGCTATACAGTGCCATTTCTAGTTTTAGCATTCCTACCAAACTCGTCAGATTGTGCAGGATGACGTAGGAGAACTCTCGCTGCTCCGTCAAGATCGGTAACGAACTCACCGAGACCTTCAATGTCAAAAATGGTTTTAGACAAGGCGACACACTGTCATGTGACTTCCTTAACATCATCCTTGAGGAAATCGTGCGTAACTCAAAAGTCATCACCAGAGGCACGATCTTCCAGAAGTCAGTTCAATTGCTAGCTTATGCTGATGACATTGATGTGATTGGATGAACACAGCGAGCCGTCAATGAGGCGTTTGCTGACATTGAAGCGGAAGCGGCTAAAATGAGGGCAAGACTAAGTACATGCTGTCATCAGGGAAGGACACACAACACCGACGCCTCGAGGTAGTCAAGGACTTCGTCTACCTCTGTTCCGTGGTAAATAGGGATAACAATATCAGTACCGAAATAAAACGCAGAATCACTCTTGCCAATCGCTGTTTCTTTGGGCTCAAGAGGCAATTGAGTAATAAAGCCGTCTCTAAGAGGGTCTAAGCTCGCTTTATATAACAGCTTGATCATCCCCGTCCTACTTTGCGGTGCGCAATCTTGGACATTAGCAAAGGCGGAGGAGGAAGCCCTTAGTCTCTTCGAGAGAAAAGTTTTGCGTGCGATTTTTGGTCCTGTTTGCGTTGATGGCATCTGGAGCAGAAGATTTAACGACAAACTCTATGGGCTGTACAGCGACATGTACCTGGTCAAGCGTCTACGAATATAACGCTTAAGATGGCCTGGCCATGTAGAGTGTATGGACACGACTACTCTGGCCCCAAAAGTCTTTGAATCCGTGCCATTGGGACAACGCAACAGAGGACGACCTAGACTAGAGTAGCGCACACAAGTGGAGAAGGACCTCAACCAACTTAGAGTGCGCAACTGGACACTGGTGAAAGATCGTGCTGGCTGGAGAGGAATGTTGGTTGAGGCCCAGGTCCACCTCGGACTGTAGCGCCACAAGAAGAAGAAGAAGAAAGCCCCTTTTAATTTCCCTACTTTTTGATATCCACATAACGAATTACGTTATTAACCACGTTTTCTAAGTAAAAAGATGCAGTCATTGTAGTCATTATATGAAATCACACGAACCCCGAAAATCAAGCCGCGACACATATATAAAATCGACTTTCACTGCAATCTCGCGTAGCTCTTGTCATGCTATGAAAGAACTACTAAAGAACCGATGTCAAATTTTCATCACTGCGCCAAAACAGTATCGGGATGGATTATCGTGAATTATATTGTATTTGGATTCAATATAAAAAACTACCGTTTCCCGATTTGCAATCGTCCAACTTAGATGCCTACTTGCAAAGGCTAATCGCTTTTTCCTATTCTTGGAACAAATGAGGGGCTTACGTGCTGGGCGTCGACTGAATAAACCAAACTGTACAGCCCTTCGTAGAACCATCCTAGCACATATGGGCAGTTGCAAATCCTGCACAATTCGGTTTGCTGAAGTTGACGGAACTTGTAATTGCCCGTATTATAAGGTGGTCACCCCTTATAGTTGTTTCTCGCGGCCTTCATCCACAACGCTTGTTAAACGTATTACGAAGTGCTTTAGTTTTGGCACTACATTTTTCGTGTGGACGTGGAGAGGTAGTTGCGTCTGTAGCGCTAGAAGAGCTTAAGTCCTTGCTACACCCCGTGTTCACTTCTCAAATATTAAGGTATTTTCCAATCGAAAATTTGCTATGAATTGTTTCGGGCCCCCTTGACCAAGATCGCCGATAAATATGCCACATAAGAATCATAGAAGAAGGACCTCCACCCGCCTAAGAGCTACTCGCATTCGTGGTTAGGACCTTCATTGATGGTTTGGCTTCACGGAGTTGAGATGACTCTGTTCATGTTCTGTAATCATTTTAGAGAAAACAATCAGCTTGTTTTTGTGCTCTTCCATAAATCACTTAGGAGTTTAATGGCAAAGAGTGAGACCCCCTGCAATGTCTGGAGACACAACGGGGAACGATGACACTGCAGAGCACTTCTTTACCTTGTATTGTCTTTAGTAAGACCAGGTGCGGCCCTGTCACATCTTCATGACAAGACGCATCCTGATGACGTAGACTAAAGGACCGTTCTCCTTATAGGTACTGCCTGGCGGAAAAAAAACCTTCCATTCAGAAAACAATAATCTCTCACCATAATCATCAACACATATGTTTCTTTTTTCTTTTTTTTAACTCGACAATGAACAAATCGCTATTCCTTGCTCAAATTCGATTATGAAACACGAGAAGAAAGACCTCTAATGAAAAAAATATATATTTTCCTTTCAACTGCAATTAAAAGCGATATTCTTAGAAGAAATGCACACCGTGCATGATTCCTCCAACTGATAGGAAACCGTTTACAGCTCAAGTGAGTCACCACATTCATTACGAATGCTCAATGTCGATTATAAGTCAAAATCAGAGATCCAAAATTGTTACTAATTGTACAGTCACTCCTTCCTTTCCATAAAACCAACAGAAGAAGAAATGCATAAAAAAACATTGAAATCAAACAATGATTCATTACATTGCCCCTGCCTGACAGCGATAAGATTACTTAATCGGCTCTGTCGTTAGGTAACCCCCTCTCTGAACACGTACCCATACTTAATTCGCGTCTGCACAATACGCGCAACCTTTCCAATTGAATACACATTGTGTTGCGTCCCTGCGAAGCAGGTTGCTTGTGTTTATTCAATAAACTTCTGTCGATCATTATTCGGAAATAAATGAGATTGACATGCCGCGGCGGAGGACTTAGAGATTGAATCTGCCCCAGACCGGGATGCGATGCTATGTGCAGCAGTGCCCCACAATCATTAGTCGATGTCCAGGAAACTTTGCCCAGCGGCACCTGTTGCTGATTGCCATTGAATCTCTGTGGAATGCGATAAGTTAAATCACTCTGACCACAAACCGTTCAATAAACCGGCAAAAGGGAGCATATTCAATGTAGTAGGTGATCGATTGGGAGATTTTCAATCTCAGAGCGAATGCAAAACGGTTTGGTAAATGTGTCTGTGTCCGGCTTGTCCACTTTGTACAGATTAAATGAATTTCTGAGTTAGATGTACAGTTTCCAATGCGGAGCCCGAGCACAGCTCGCTGGTCAGACGAGACGTTTCACTTGACGGAAGAGGTTTCAGTTTGCTTTTAATTCGATCTGCCGGGGTGTGTGCGATGGTTGTGCGAGGGAAACATGCTGTTTTGTTATGGTCTGTTCACTTGGTCTGCTGAAGGTTGTCGGCTGTCTATTAACGTAATTAGCAGTAGAACTGGAAATGTAGAAAACGAACGGCATGCTAAATGACATTCCGAGCGCTGTGCTTGGCATTTGAGCGGATTCTTGATGATGGAAAATGATTGATTGCGATTTGGTGATGTACTGTGAAAACTTGCAATTTCCTCTTTAGAATAGTATTTCGCAGTGGTTTTTAGTTTATATGCTACTTCGCGTTCGATTGAGTTGAATCTTTGAAGCTCTGAAATAAGATGATGAATACAGATTTGGTTGGTCGGCGATTTATGTTGACCATAAATTTTTCGTATTGCACGAATCGCACTTGGTGGTGAATTAAATACTCTCTTTCTCCTATACTTTGGTCATAGTATTTCAATCAGTGGCAAATTCAATCTGCAAGCTGCACGAATTGTAGAGATTGAGCTATAAATCTCGGGCTCAGCCTGATTTGTGTGCCTTTTCTTACATCTCAAATATAGTATTCTCCTAACCCTGGAACGAAAGTTCTCGTTATTAGTCGTCGATTAGGGTCGTCGTCTTTACCCTCGACAGTCCGAGGTTAGATTAACGGCTGAGCCCGTGTTTAAGCGGACGGAAGTTCGTCAATAGACACATCATTAAACGTTTACTTAGACTGTTTGGTAACTGAAGATTATTTTTGGATATTTGCTACAAGATAAAATGAAAGAAATGGTGAAACTCTTAATTTCGGCTCCTTTTGTTGTTTAAATGAAAGTCTGATTTTAATTCGGCTTAAATTCGGAGTTTTATTCGTACGAGGAATTTATATTATTTACTGCAGGAATTTTCTTTATTTGCTAAGAGTATATCTTAGTGTGCAACAGGCACTTAATCGGCGTTCGGCGCGTTCCTAGCCTTTTTACAATAATAAAAAAACATTGTGTGGCGATTAAGTTCTATTTGACTCATTTTAAAATTAATGATTTTAATTACAATAAATCTTCACACAGCAACATATTTTTGGGACAGCCTGTGTTCTTGCAGTTACCTGAATGGCTGCATTTCAGAAAGCACATGATGTTATAAATATAAGGTTGTCAAATATCTCTTCCGCTTTTTTGCTCTTCATTCAATGTTTCATAAAAAGTGTTACAGTGATCGGATTTAGTTTAAATATGCTCCGTTTTGTTCGATAATCTGTTTCCATCTAGACGGCAACTTCATTATGGTATACCCCCTTGTAGAAGCCCCCTCCTTATTTGCGAAGAACTCGGACAGCCACTTTTCACAAGCCTCTTTTGAGTTCAACTTCACACCACCAAGGGCGTTCGCCATGGGCAGGAACAGGTGGCAATCACCTGGCGCTATGTCCGGGCTATATGGTGGATGCGATAAAACCTTCCATCCGAGCTACCGTAGCTTCTGACAAGTCATCAACGAAGTGTGTGGTCTGGCGTTGTCCTGGTGGAGCACTACACCCTTCCTGTTGGCCAATTCTGGACGCTTCCGGTCGATCCCCTGCTTCAAGCGGTCCTTTTGTTCGCAGTAGATGGTATAATTAAGCGTCTGGCCATTTGGGAGCAGCTCATAGTGGATGATTCCCTTCTAATCCCAGCAAACAAACAGCAGAATCTTCCTAGCCGTCAATCCCAGCTTGGCCACTGTTTGGGACGATTCACCGGCCTTCAACCACGACCGTTTTCGCATGATATTGTCGCATGTGATCCATTTTTCGTCGCCAGTCACCATCCGCTTCAAAAATGGGTCGAGTTCATTCCGTTTTAGCAGCATATCGCAGGCGTTGATTCGGTCCGGGTTTTTTGCATCAAATCATGCCGAACCCAAACATCAAGCTTTTTTTGTATTCAGCCTTCTCCAGATGGTTTAAAATGGTTTGGTGACTAACTCCCATCTCCTGGGCAAAGTCACGAGATGACACATGTCGGTCAAACTCGATGATTGCCATGATTCAATGGGTACTCGTCGTCACAGGTCTTCCGCCGGCTGGCTTATACTTGGTGTCGTTTTCACCATCTCTGAATAATCGAAACCATTCTTCCGCGGTTCGAAGTGATAGAGGACCATCCATCAAAACACCATTAATTCCACGGAACGTTTCTGTAGCGGATTTGCCTTTAACGAAGGAAAACTTTAAAATAGCGCGAATTTCGGCCTGAGTGAACTCCATCTTTACACGTCTATAACTGTTGAACGCAATATTCAAACTAATTATTCACAGCGTCGTCGTTTGTAGATTATGTCAAGACCTTTGTCGATTGTAGGTTATGTCAAGACTTTTTAAATGATGTATAGTATTGCCAGATGTATAGTATTGCCAGATACGAGTTCTGTAGCGGAAGGGAGATATTTCACAACCTTATATTTGAACTTAAAAATATTTCAGGAATTTTAAATATATGGAATGAAAAATGAATGTGGCCGCCGTGGCGTAGTGGGTAGAGTGCGACGCTCACACACCGAAGGGTCTAGGTTCGATCCCCAGCTCAACACCAATTTTTCGAATATTTCACGGCACCACCTCTTTCGAGCTGCTGACAACACTCAAAGAGTAATAACTGTCTAAGAAAGCTTCTCAAATTTCGCCGTTCGGAGTCGGCAAAAAACTGTAGGTCCCTTCTACTCGTGAGAGAACAGTAGCGCGCACAACTTAAGTAGTTGATGAGCAAGCTAGACCCTGGTCCCCCTTTGGTCTGTAGCGCCAACAATTATTATTAATGAAAAATGAATAAAACCAATCGATTTGACTCTATAGAAACTATGCAATACACGGCTTTTTTGGGGTGAGAACTGTGAACAAAGTTCTATATGATCTATTCTGAGCGGGTGTTATCTAATTAAATACCAGAACAATATTTACATTTACAACTTTAAACAGTAGGTATAAATTCTGCAGGCCGATTTGTAGGTAGAAATCAACAGTACTGTTCATAAAGTCTCATCTAATCCATTCAAAGAAATAACTTTAATCATTACGCTTAGATGTTCTCTAAAATTTGACCAGCATCATTGGACACTACTTTCTAAATGACTCAATTGTTGAAAATACGAAATTGAAATACAAAAATACAAAATTGCATTTTATTAGTAATCGTAAGTAGAAAAATCGTGAGTTAGTGGGTAGAGTGCTCCTCCGCGAAGGTCCAGGTTCGATTTCCAGTTGAACACCTCTAAATTTTCCCGGCACCACCTCATTCCAGCTGCTGATAACAAACAGTATTAATTGTCTAAGAAAAAGCTTCTCAAACTTTGCCGTTCGGAGTCGGCAAACAGGTTTAAGTCCCTTTTACTCGTGAGAGAACATTAGCCCGCACAACACGAGTAGTTGATGAGCAAACTAGGCCCTGGTCCCCCTGTGCGCCATATAGGTAGTAATTATTAATATAATTAAGTAGAAGGAGATCGAATATGTTGTGTCGTTGTAAGCTTGCGTTGTGTGTTGTAAGATCGAAACAGAAGGTAGGGCTTACTTTCTCATTTTAAATTCTTAGCCCAAGGCATCAAACGTTCTGAAAAGAAATCATATTTCAAATGTTGCGTAATACTAACGTGTCCCTAATGCCGCAAGGTAAACTACAGGCAGCGCAGCACTGAAAAACCAAATCAATTTGGGTTTTAATGTATATACTGCCTGCTTATCTTCGATTATAACGTCCAAAATTAGTGTAACACCTAGAAATCACAAAAAGTTGATAGTTGTTTTTTTTTAAGAAGACCAATATTGCGTAAATATTTGTAGGTTAGAAATTCATACAAAAGGAGAATTCTTTCAAATCAAACAAATAAGATCAGAGTAAGCAAATGAACAGTTAACACAAGAAGTATAGCAATAAAGACACAGATAATTATTCCTATTTCAGTGTTTTATTCAATCGTTCATTTTTACCAATTGCAGAATTCTTTGCATCAATCGTGTTAATTCCGAATTTCGAATTAACCATAGGAATTTACAATTTGCATTATTTTAAGAAATTCTTTTTATTAAACAATTAAATTCTTCTAATCCAAATTCTTTTAATCCGAATTCACAAATAAGTCAGTTTTGCGTCTGCGCGGTTTTAGCACTTTAACACTGTCGATTTAAGAATTATACATATATGTACGAGTAGTGCTCGTTTTAGAGATGTTGTTTAAATTAAAATAAAAATGAATCTCAGTTACAATCGTTTGTTAGAATTGTGTGTCTTCTTGACAAAAACAAAAACACCCTGTCAAAATCGTTAGCAATGTTTTAACCTTTTTAAATTTTTCACTGTCCTAAAACATTTCTAAGCCAAACAAACAAAATTTAAAAAAAAGACTTTGTTCACCCCGAAAAAGTGCAGCTTCAAACATAAAAATCTCAAATGTGAGGTGAGTTCCATCATCACTTCAAATATTAAATATCCAACTCCACCGCCAAGTTCAGTAAACAATTGCATAACGCCGAGCATGGGCGGCTGAAACTCTTTCCCGTTCGTCGGTGTTAAATGACAATCTTAAAGCTCGCCGCAAAATCGCACATTCTCATAAAGTTCATTGTTCAATGGATCTCTTTTGCCATCTTCACCACGAAATGGCAGGTGCGCTTACTGCCGGCTCGCAGAGTTTCACAACTCCACCGACCGCCGACTAAATCAAGCGGCTAATCATCGACATTGATTGTGTGGAGTGGCTGGAGTATTTGAATGGCTGGTTCAGAGAATAAGTGTGTCACTTGAAATGTCAGTATGCGTAGCCGCGTCATTGATTGGTATTCCGTTGTTGTTTGCTTCACTTTCGTGTTCTCCTTAACTAACAGGCAAATTAACTGCTGCTCTTCCATTCATCGGAAAAGAGGAATCATAACGACGAGACGACAACGGCGTGCCCTTTCTGATTGAATTGAATTAGTTGACCGTAGTAAGCAAAGACCAGAAAACCACAGAGTACTTAAAGTAGCCCGCGAGCGCGTGTATGTGTAAAGTCAAAACCAAAGCCACTACCCGCCTTCGGCCATCACCGCACTACTGGCCGCGTTCACACGCCGCAACAGCTGAAGCGGTATGCTGCCGTTCGCAACAAAATATGAACAAAACGAAGAAGAGCGGCGAGGGCGCTTGTGTCGAACGAAACCAATGTGTTGTCGTTAATTCGATGTCGCGCCTTAACAAGCCAGCTGAGTGTGCCATTAAATTTATTGTGTGTACATCATCATTAACATGCAATTATTATGATTAGTTCGTTAAACTTTTAATTACCATTCGGTTTGGGGAATTTTTTTGCTTTAAATTTTCTACTTGACTTGACAGTTTGTGGTAATTTTGTGGCCTATGATCGTCATTTGATGGTAAATTTGGTGCAGAGGAAAGTGTGACTTCGCTGAAAAATTAGCAAGATCATGGCATTTGGCATTAAGACTTCATGTTGGTGGAAAGAAATGTCAACATTTTAATAACGACAATTGTATTTAACGAATTTTAGTGTGGCATTGACTTTTTGGGAAATAAAATTCAATGACAAATATATTTAGAAATTCTTTGAATTCGTTGTTGAGATTGTTAATGCGGGCATTAACTTGGAGAGTAAACTGAATCCTCTTTACTTTTAACTTCAATTAGAAGAAATAGCGAATTTTTCTGTGTTGTATGGTGTCTGAATACATTGGAAATATTCCCATACATAATAAGGAGGAGTCTAGCGCCAGAAAAAATGCGCATTAGTCACGCAAAATGTCAAACAGAATCTCAAAATAGTGAATGATCTCACAGAAGAACAAAAACCGTAAAGAAATGTGAATAAATCAGGCAATGTTGATGTTTCAGTTCCGCTGCGAGAATATCGCAAATTTTTCCTATGTTTAACGGTTTTTTGAATACTAATGCAAGGTTAACACGAATAATGAGCGTGCTTTCGTGCTAAATCATAAATTATTTCGTCTTAAAGGTCAGAGACCTTACCTTCTTTTCAAAACATTTTACATTTGATCGAAACCGGTTTGTCACGACAGACTTTAGGACTCCATTATGTTTCGTGAGTGCTGCTATTTCAAAATGAGAAGAAAAAAGTGAAAACCACACCCTTAAACGCAAAAAGAAAGAAACTTTCAATTGTTCACATTTGGCGTTGTGGAATTCCGACTTGTCATTGTCGTGGCATTCAAATGCAGACCTTAAACTCAGTGAAAATAAATGCGAAAAATAAACATTGCCTTCCGTAAATGGTACTGCAGCAATTGAAATCGAAAAATGTGCCGGCAGCAAATGTCTGGCAATGAAGCGGAAGTCGTCGATAGCAGCAACGCAGTGGTTAAAACTGAGTTGTCAGACGATATCAACACATGTGCGGGGTATGCGTTTGAGAGTCAGTGGTGATAAAATTGAATTTGAAACAAATGAAATGGTATAAGAGTTTTTCCGTCACTTGCACTTTCTGAATGCACCCAGAAGTAGATAGTCGTTCTTTTCATAATTATGTTTATTGAATTCTTGCGTCAATGTGCAGGCAGGAATCTAAACATGATTTAAGAGCGTAAATGTAACGATATTTTAATGCTTATAATTCATTCATCAGAAACTTGTAGGTGCCACGAAATTCATGTATGTCGCAAGAAGTGTTTCTTTATCATTTCTCGAAACACCTTATTCTTAGTTCTTCTCCGTCGTATCTGAACATGGATGCAATTCAAAAACTGTTTCACACACTTTCGCTCTCGATGTTTTGAAAGTTCTGCGTATGATATCTATCTTTTTACTTCATCTCATCTTAAACCCCAAGCCCTTCCACGCAATGTATTATTTTTCGTTTCAAGTGTACGGGATAATATTTAGTGTTAACCAACAATGTTGATTCAGTCAGTATGCACCTGTTTCAAAGTTGTCTGCTTTTCCCAATATGGACGAAATGACAGTCAGCTCTGCTCTACGCTTTCCTAGTTTTAGAAATTCAAAAATTTAAGTCTAAACAACTTTTTCAACAAAAAAAATATCAATCTATGTCTTAAAGCCAATCAATACTTCAGATTAAAAGCTGTACTGGACAATCATTCTAGGCCAACAAGCATTTAAACTTTTATAACGCTTAGTTGCAAAATTGTTGCTTGTTTACTTGTTATTCAGATTTGCATTGCAAACAAGACAAAATCTTTTGACTTCTGTCCGCTTCGGTATTTGTTAAGGGTGACTTTTTAGTTTTTTTTTTGATGCAGAATTCAGTTGAATATAAAACGGGATAAAGAATTAAACTTCTAGACATTTCAATTTAACTGAACACCAGCAAGTGTAAATTGCAAACTTCCTCCTCAGTTTTGTGTTCAGAAGAATATTTAGTTGATTAAAAGCTGCACAACGCTCTTTGAACAACGCTTTTATACAACAAGTAAACCTTATCAATTTCACTCTTATGTGCTTAATTTTCTTAAAATTTTTAAAACATCAAATAAATTCTTCTTTTTCTTCTTTGTGTGTCGCTACAGTCCGGGGTGAACCAAGACTATCCTTTGTTGCGCTCTTCAATGAATCGGAGTTGAAAACTTTTCGGACATGAGCTGTGGTGTCCATACACTCTATATGGTCTAGTCATCTTAAGCGTTGAGTCCGCACACGCTTGACGGGTGTATGTCGTATAAGTTCGTCGTTGAATCTTCTCCTCCAAATGTCCAAATGCTATGAACGCAAACAGCACGAAAAATCGCAAGCACAACTTTTCTTTCGAAAATTCGGCATTCGCTTCTCGTAACGTACAAATACCCACGCCATAAAGCAGTACTTGGACGATCAAGCTATTATACTCGTATAAAGCAAGCTTAGTCTTCGCATACTCAATTGTCACTTTATCCCCAAAAGTTCCTAAATTATTGTAAAAAATCGCCTGCCGAAAACCAAATGTGTCGATATCGAAAATTCAGTCGATGTGAAATAAGTCTCGGACGTAATATCTCTTGAGCCCATAATGCAAATCGAATACATATCTCAGTTAGAGTTCCCATACTGGGATTGTTTACTTCCAACAACCAGTTTTATAACCAAAAGTCTAAAGACGTGTACAATTCTCGAAACCTTTACTGCCTTAATCTCCACCTTTGCACCTCGTAAATGACATAAGTCTTAGAAAGTAGACCGTTCACCGAACTTGGACAGAGTGACAAAGCTCTATTTGAATTCTGGGAAAGTTTTTAAGTCGGTTTACGCCAAGTCAAAGGGTGAATCATGCGACAATTTGTATGGAGCATTCTGCGTCCGAGAAAGTTCAAAATCAAGTGCTTACCCATCTCCACCCAGTAAATCAAAGGCAACAAAAGAAAGTCAACGAAGGCCAAGCCGGCAACAAGCACACGCGCAATTGATTGCCGTAACCCACTCACGTCGCACACACCATTAGAAAAAAATAAAACTGCAGCTGACTACAAAGCATAGCCAAGAAGCGTTCTAGTTTCCAGCTCGAAACGATTTCCAATAGAATAGACACACGAAACAAAAGCAAAAATACCCGTTCGGACTGTGAACGAAGGGCTGTAATTGTGTCATCAAATGCGTTCCAATGCATGGACGGACGTTGGCATGCACGGCGGCATTGCACCAGATACCCTCCACAGAACGAACCCGAACGACAACGGAAAGAGGTTGAAGATTTATGCCGTCAATCAGGCTCAGCTGACCTCATGCTGATCATCATAAGCAGACAGCAGTCTCGTATACTTGTCGTCTTTGCACTCGAACTCACGCGTACAGGCAGAATACATAAAGTGCGGTCTGGTAGGTCAACCGGCTCCGGTCGCGTCAAGTGTCTCATGACTCATGCAGAGCTTCCATAGAATACGATGCAATCAAGTGGGACAGTCATCGCCACCCAAATATCGGTGCCGCGTAACTGAGTGGATGGATAATTTAGTTTCTTTTCTTTCAGTTCATCTCCGTAGAGGACAACCAAATCGTATCAAAAATCAAAAATGTCATTTCGTGTACGAAGTTCAAAATTTCGTCACGTCTATGGCCAGGCACTGAAGCGTGAGCAGTGCTACGATAACATTCGTGTATCGAAAAGCAGTTGGGACTCAACATTCTGCGCTGTAAATCCAAAATTTCTGGCCATCATTGTCGAGTCAGCCGGCGGCGGAGCGTTCATTGTCTTGCCACACAGTAAGGTGAGTTTTGTTTAATTTTTGTTTTGTTCATATTCGTTTGCCTTCTTTTGGGAACTCTGTTTATGGGAAACGGTTGGAGATTGATTTCCTCATTCGGTTCCAATAAAGATGCTTTGTGTGCTCAGGGCTGCAGGGAATCCAATGAGTCACAGCATTTGGCAGCGCAAGGCGGCCGACGGAATGCACGAAAATAAAGAAAATCGCTGTCATACCGCCACGCCAAGAATACATAATTATTTATTGTCTCCGAGTCCAACTAGCAAAAACACATACCGCCGCCTTTTTTGTATTTTGCCAACAACTGTTGTTACAGATGACTATTTTATTTTGCCTGAGCATAGAGGCTCAGCACCTAGATGTCGTGAAGTAAAACTGTGTGCATGTATATTTATCTACAAAGCAAAAGCGGTAATTATTTTCTTGATGAACTGTGCCGTGGCGCGTCTAAGTTTCAGCAATTAACGCGGATTTCTTTTATTCTTCTGATTCTGCTTCAAAGTTCACATTCGAGGGGGCAAGTTTTTTTTTTGCTGTTTCCGAGGCAAATTTATAGGGACAGCATTATTATATATAGGAATGACTGAATCAACTGGAAATCCTCTCTCTTGCCTTTGCTCATTGGTCAAAATAAATGGTAAAGTTGGCATTCATCCAACCATCTGAGTGATTTCCGCTCTGCCCACTAAAAGTTCAAAATGATGTAGAGCAGCAGCCCATATGTGGGCTTTATCAGCCGATAGGATTTGTATACTAGTAGGACTGCTATTCTAAGTTCAGACATGAATCACGCTTGCTTTCAGGGGACCGGATTAATCGGTGACTAGAATCTTCTGCGTAAACCGTCCTTCTGGTAAGCTGAATGAAGTTGTATAACAATGACGCATCAGGTACAAGAGGACCTTGACTTGTCATAGCTAAATATATTTTATGTGTTCTTTTTTCAATTTTTGTTTTTATTATGCATCCTAAACGTCGAAAGATTGGAGAGCGAGGGATTATTTTATGTGAACGAGGCTGACTAAAGTGCCTTTAAAACGTAGCTCATTAATTTCAATGGCAATAAGTTTCATACTGGGCAAACCACATCTCCAACTTCTGAAATTTAAACTTTTGTTATACAAAACTTTATATTTTTGTTTAGCAGAAATGTTGATGTATTGTAGTTACCAAAAAATTGCAGAACGGTTGATTTTTGTTTAACGATTAATTCGAAGGTTTAAGTTAATTGTGTGCCATACTCCGCTTGAAACATCTCACTTTGAGACTTATTTAAAAAGAAAAACAGCACCAGATAGGCAACAGGAACCATAAGCTGACACCAACCTGACAAGTCTGCCCCTCGTTGATCAAAAACTATCAAAAATTTTGCTATACCCCAGCAGATTGAAAATTAATATTGAGCTGTCATCAACACAGGTCCCTGCCGAAAAGGGATGCGTTAATATGACTCAACTGGATATTCTCACCAACCACGTCTGCAATAGTTGTCTACATAAAAAGAATAAAGAACATTGTGTTTATCAATTTTAAAATTTCCCTAGAATTGCATAGAAGTTAATCTTTTCTAGACTTTCCTTTCAGAAAGGTAAATAAACTCAGTCAAGTTTCCATGGATTAAGTTAAGTCAGGTTTGAACTTCAAAATTTATTTCTTATTGACGAAAATTCAACTTGACTGCAACAGAACGTATTTTTACGCCAAGATACAACAGATACAACTCAGTACGTTTTTTTCGTGTACTTGTACAGTAAATCGACTTTAAATCTACGGCTTGATGCACTTCAATGCCACCCATTAGAAAGTTTCACATTTTAGTTTGTGTTTTAAATAATTTTGATAAGGTTTTATACAGAAATTTTACATTGCGGTGGTGACATCCATTCCATGAATTAGATTTTTTTCGAAAATCAATTCCCTTAAATAAGTTACAGTTGTGTTCATAAAAATAGCAGTGCTCAATTAAAAAAATACAAATAATTTTCTATTAATTCAAATTGTTTTATTAGATAGATAGATATTTTATTTCTTGCATAGTATAACAGTGTATAAATAACAATAGTTGTGCTCTAGCTTGCTCAGAGATATAGTTTGTAGAAACTTTACTACTGAAAATTCAGTCACATTATGTTATAAATTGTTTAAAGTGATGAGTACGTTTGGAGGAAAACTATGGGAAAAAACCTCCGTTTGAAATAATTGTTTTATTATTTTTTCAAAAAACGTATACAAAAGTTAAGTATTTCAGTCTTAACAGCTATATCACAAAATAAACGTTGTTCATAAATTTTAACTATTTTTGATCGTTGTAATATTTCGCAGTTGTTCATAAAAATAGCAGTGCTTAGAATTAGGCTGTGCCTAAACAACAGAAATCAATGAAGCAATATGAAATCATTATTATTTACAGCTTACCATTAGTACTTTGTAGCAAAGCCTTTGTTTTTTATCACTGCGCTGCATCTTCGTGGCATTGAGTCCACCAGACTCCGACATCTCTCAACTGGTATAGCTTCCCATGAGTCTCGCACTACCTTCCACAATTCCTTGGCGTTTTTTTGGTTTGGCCTCATGGACAGAATTTTTAACATCGCCCCACAATTTCTCAATGGAGTTTAGGTGAGGGGATTGTGCTGGCCACTCCATAACGGTTATTCTTTTTTCATCAAACCATAATTTTGCCCGTTTTGACGTATGTTTTGGGTTATTATCTTGTTGATTTACCCAAACTAGTGGCATTTCCTCCTCGGCATATGGCATAACCTCTTCTAAAATTTTAACGTACTCAGCGTCGTCCATTATACCCTTGATAAGATATATAGCTTCCCATGAGTCTCGCACTACCTCCCACAATTCCTTAGAGTTTTTTGGCTTGGCCTCATGGACAGAATTTTTAACATCGCCAATTGGGGCTTAGGTCAGGGGATTGTGCTAGCCACTCCATAACGGTTATTCTTTTTTCATCAAACCATAATTTTGCCCGTTTTGACGTATGTTTTGGTTTATTATCTTGTTGATTTACCCATACTAGTGGCATTTCCTCCTCGGCATATGGCATAACCTCTTCTAAAATGTTTACGTACTCAGCACCGTCCATTATACCCTTTATAGGATATATAGGCACAACCCCATTATATGAGAAACAGGCCCAAGTCATTAGTTTTGCTCCTCCGTGTTTAACAGTTTTAACTGTATAACGGGGATTATTTTCTTCATTCTTTTTTGGTCTTCTTACATATTCCCGATGACCCTTGAACCAAATAAGACTATTTTACTTTCATCGCTCCACAGAATACTCCTCCATTTCTCCTTAGGCCAATCTTTGTGAAACTTTGCGAATGCCAATCTGTTTTGCACATGCTTTTTTGTCAAAAGCTGTACTTTTCGCGGGCTTCGAGCTGGTGGCCTCTAGAAGACGTCTTCTAACTGTCACAGCACTCACCAGAAGTTGAAGTTCATCCCTTATCTGTCTGGAGCTTATTGAAGGGTTCTCCTTTGCCATGTTGATAATTTTTCGGTCAGTTCGCTTAGCCGTCACTCTTTTTGGACCGCGTGTTTCGGGCCTGGATTTCCAGTTTAGCGCATTGCTGACCATTTTCGCTGAACATCCTATGACTTCGTGGATTAAAGCATATGTTTTTCCCTCCGAACGCAATTTGTTGATCAAATTCCGCATATCTTCGGTACGATGTTTTGATCTGCCCATATTTCTAACTTTAAAGTATGTTAATAAAAGACAACATATACAAAAACATTCACTTACCAAACAAGAATACACAAATATTTTTTAAACTCTAAACAACAATTTCTGAGATACTTTATGGTAAAACCAAAAAACATAGCTACAGACTTCAATCAACAGATTTCAATGAATGTCACTCATCACTCACTCACTCAAAAAGCAGAAAGTAAGTCTTTATTTTTTATTTTTTATTTCTGGTATGGTATCTTGGTTACCGGAAAATACAATAAAACCGGATATACGTTTGGAAAAAGGATCTTCTTAGAAGTATGTTGCTAATTATCTAAGTCGTATAAGTACTGCTATTTTTATGAACACAACTGTATGTATAATATTTCTCAATAACTTCCTCGAACTCATTTTGACCTTCTACACCGCACTTATCTTAAATCGCCCGTACCATCATAACCGAGATTGATGGACTTCCACTCTTCTCTTAGTCGTTACTTTGAAATTCGGAAGTCCATGACCTCGTTAACAAATATCTAGTGGCAGCTAGGTTGTCGGTTTGATGTATGTGTCCTTGGAAAAGTATAATTGAATGTTGTGCTTTGATACAGTTTTTTTTGCATTTCCAACGCTAATTAAATTCGTGCTGTGAACTTAATACTGATGTATAGTGTTGCCATCATTGATCAATAAAAAAATCGTAAGTCTACTGACAATTTTGAAGATGAGGAAATATCTGAAGCTGAAGGATGAAGGATGAAGGATGAACTTATTAAACCTTAAATTAATTTGCTTGCAATTTTTTAAGCAAATATCCAGATTTTGATAAGCATGTATCGTGGTTTAATTTATTTTGGATCATTTAATATGTTTCCTGTGTATTGCCTCTTAAGTCTCCCCTCGTGGTGATCCTGTCCTGTGATTATTTGAAAATGTTCCAAATAAACAAAACTTTGTACATGAAGATAAGATAATGCGGTATGGGCTTTTATAGTATTCCGCCTGATTGTCAGGAAGAATAGTAATATCTGCACCGTTAATATACGATGGTTGTCTTTTATATTTCGGTATTACAAAACCATGTTAATCGTCGAAAATAGCTTTCAAAATATTCACCATTAAGATCTATAGACTTTTGCATCCGTTTGAACCAATTGTCGAAGCATTTTTGCCACTCTGATGGAGATATCTCCAAAACATGAAGTCTGAACGCATCAACCAGCTTCTTCAGGTGCCGAAAAACGTTTTTATTTTTTACGTACGGGGAGTGGTCGCCGTGGCGTAGTGGGTAGAGTGCGACGCTCACACGCCGAAGGGTCTAGGTTCGATTCCCAGCTCAACACAAATTTTTTGAATGTTTCACGGCACCACCTCATACTCAAAGAGTAATAACTGTCTAAGAAAGCTTCTCAAATTTCGCCGTTCGGAATGGGCAAAAAACTGTAGGTCCCTTCTACGCGTGAGAGAACAGTAGCGCGCACAACACGAGTAATTGATGAGTAAGCTAGACCCTGCTCCCCCTTTGGACTTTAGCGCCAACAATTATTATTACGGGGATTAAAAAAAGTCATTCGGTGCCAAGTCAGGACTATACGGCGGATGACTCATCAAATCGATGTTTTGAATGCTCCAAAATGCAGTTGTTTGAGCCGATGTGTGAGAGCTCGAATTGTCGTGGTGAAGAGTGATCCATCTTCGGCGGTTGGTTTTCCTGATTTCTTGGAAGACAACTGGCAAACAAATGTTTATGTACAACTCAGAATTGACTATTCTGCGTTGTTTCAGTGGTACGGTTGCGACATGTCCAGTTTTTCCGAAAAAACAGGCGACCATTTGCTTGGAAGTACTTCGTGTGCGAGAAACTTTTGTTGAATTTGGCTCAACTTGAAACACCCATACAGTCGACTGCTGTTTACTTTCGGACTTACACGCGTAAATCCACGATTCATCACCTGTCACGATGTCGTAGACGTGTTTCGAAGCACCGCGATCGTATTTTTGGAGCATTTCTTTCGACCAATCGACACGAGCCTTTTTTTTTGTGTGGTATCCAACGCGAACAAATTTTTTTTGACGGTCAAATGTTCATGCAATATTGAATGTATGCTGGTCCCACTAATGCCTAAGGTTGTCTCAATCTCACGATAGGTCACATGACGATCTTGCAATTTCAGTTGGCGCACAGCATCAATGGTTTCCGAAACAACAACTGATTTTTGACCCTTCACGAAATTCGTCTTGAAGTGAACTACGACCTCGGTTGAATTCACCATACCATCGATAAAAACTGGTCCTTGATTGGGCTTCATCGCCAAAAATTGAATTAAGTTCATCGATGCATTGCTATTGATTTAATCCACGTCGAAAGTTATAAGAAATAATCGCACGAAAATTTTCAGGATTTAATTCCATTTTTTTGGCGAGATGAATCTTTTAAGTTTAAACAACACAAATAGCGCTCGTATGTCAAAACGTTCTAAATACGTATAACCTCAAAAATGTCAAATTTTACGATAGAGCTGACAGTTGCTAGGTTGCAACACTAGGGCTGCCCTATCCCGAAATATAAAAGGTGACCTTCGTACATATGAATTTCTGTTCGCTTCTTTGAGATTAAATGTCTCCACTTGAAAGACACGTCTGGGATCAGCTTGTCTGCACGAAGCAAGTTTAACCCTATGATGTGTAATTCCGCCTTCTACTAATTTTTGTACACTTCAATGATATGTTCGTACCATCGTTCTGAATTAAGTAAGGAGATGAAGGAAGGGCTTATAAAAGGTCGATTGAAATTCAGGTGCAAAAGTATACAGATGTGTTGTGCTCATTCAAATCTGCTTTTGACAACTAGCTCCTGGTCATATCAGAATCTTAGAAAGTCGTGCGCATTGAGGAAAAGTGTGTCGACGATCGTACACTGCTTCAATCCGATGAACAGGATAGACTTAAAACATTTTTTTTCAATCGGATAAGGTCAGCACCTTGGCAAAGGGAGACCATGACGATTCGTTATGTTGTGCTTAAATGAGATTTTCTACTCTAGTCAATGCTGTAGAAAATACATACACCGACGTAGGCGACGCAGGCACTACTCGAATGTTCTGCTATATAGCTTTAATTTTTCTGCATCTGGTAGGTGATAGAGGAGCGTATGACATCTGATAGAACAGGGTTTGCAGGAAGGCTTTGCTTAACAAAATGTTGTCTTGCTTGTCATTCTAAAAGAAAATCGTACAAAATTTGTTTTGAAATGGATTCCACCCCACGACAAACCAAAATTAAAACCTAGTCCCTCATTGTAACTTATCGCTTTCCAATTAAGTTAAACTAGAAGTGTGTGGCAACCTAAGACCCCGGATTTTGTTTCAAACTAAATACTAACTTCCCTTCCCCCCGCGCAAAGTATTCATTTTGAAACGTTTTTTCTACTAAAATTCACATGGATTGCGCTATAAAAAAAATAATTGCTGTCTAGGCAGGCGTTCTACACCACCTTCCGTTCATGTCACATCCAGCCACGGTCTTGCATAATTTGTTTCAATTTTCGCTAAAAACTAAATAGCCCGCTGGCGTTTTAATGGTTAATAAAACAACATAGCTACCGCATCGCGTATTCCCAGCCCAATTGACACAGATTCCGAATAGTGTGCTCCCACAACATCTATTAAGAGTCTATGTTTTTATTTGAATCTTCGCCATGGTGGCGTTCCACTCAATTTTAATTCTGTTTTTAATAGTAATTTATACGCTGAATATAAGGCGGACGGCAGATTTTACGCTAATTACAGATAATTTAAATTTACAAGCACTTGTCATCGTTCGGATTGTCCTTCTCAGCTCATTCTATGCCCAATCAATCAAAAACCAACCGCCTTTCTCTAAGTTGGGATGTATTTGAAATTGTGAACGACCGTTTGTGTCTGAAATCAAGAGGGAAAATAGAGAAAGAAGTGACGAGCTAAAAATTAACCAGAAGTCAGAGCTCTTTTCCATCCCACCGTTCCGCTCCCTTGAGTGCTAGTCGCGAGCTGTGTGAAAAGCGTTACCTCAACAATTGGAGGCTGGCCAATGTGAACATCTATTTTGGTCCTGCGAAAAATCACCCAAAGAACTTCAACGAAATAAATTATGGAAATTTTTAAAAATAGGTCGGCCACCAATTCGTGTGGTGTGACAGTGTGTGCGTGCGCGTAGTCAATTGTGGGGAGGTGAAGAGTCTCTGCACCCGACTCCTTGTATCTCCTCGGCCTCTGCGGCTTTCTACAGTGTGGTTCGCTAGAAGAACGAATGATTTCCCGCTTTCACACACTCATCGTTTGGGTTTAAATTTAGAACATTATTCACCGTTTGTCTTGAGAGCGCAACAGTCGCCCTCTCACACTCTGCCGTGCATTCGATTTTATTTTGAATCCCATTTTAGGACATTTTCGAAAGTTTTTATTTGTGTTTGATGTTTACACTGCCACGTTGTTGGATGGCTTCTAATGGGGTTTGGGTGTTGGTGTGACGAGAGATTTCGAGCAGCAACGGCAGCCACATTGTCGACGCTCTTTTTCGCTCCAGTTTTGCGCGAATTTCGTTCTAAAATTGGATTGCGTTCGGCCACGAGTGATGTTGGTGTTCACCTTTGTTTGCTTGGCTTTGCGGAATTGGCTATGCCCATGAGGACGATGAATTGGCGTTTTCTTGCATTGAATTCAGGCTGTTAGTGGGCGGGAAATTTTAATTATTTTTATAAATTAATGACTAGCTATCGGGGGACGCAATTAATTTTTGCTCGTGTGCACAACAATTCGATTTTAAAAGGTCACAAAGTGAAATGTTGAAATGGTTTTGAAAACACCTTGAGATATTTTTGGAAAAAGTCATGTGGTTTTTGTTAACATACGCATTTATAGTTTTTAAACGATCAAGGCAAGGACTTGTTTTTTTAAGATCTGAAAATAATACTCAAGCACACAATTAACTGAAAGTAACCTTCGAAGATTGTAATATTTTCGAAGGAGATTTATATTTAGCTTCCGTTCGGGAACGTTAAAAAAGTTAAATATGCTTACAGGTTATTCTATGCAAATAGCACTAGCTACAAACACTGATAGCCTCAGCTTGGAGCTAGAAGTTGCAGGGTTGTATGGAGATAAGTTTCCGAATAACATTTATGGGTCGATTCACTGCGTGCAAAGTTACGACCAAAAGCCAAACCTTTCGGGAATATTTGCTAAAAAGCGGAAATTTAACAAATTTCAAGTCCCAGATAACGCAAACTAATGAGCTTAGGTCTACAATGTTCTGACATCTTTGCTGTTCTGTAAACGACAGCAACAGCGACCTATTTCGATCCAAATTCACTTCAAGTGGGATATGCATACCATTTGGATCGACTGTACTTAACAAATGTGTGTCTATTAAACCAATAACTACGGTGGTCTTTATGTTTACAAGCTCAACGCTGTCCTCCATTTGTTTTTAGACAATCAGTTTGAAGAAATTGTTACATGGTAGACAATCTTCTGGCTGTGTTGCTCGGGAATAGGTTTGTAAACTTGCGTAAACGTAAGTTGTTGTGTGCCAATGGTTGATTTAAACGTTAAAAAGCACGAGCACGACATGTTGCTCTGTTTTGTTGAAACCACAGTTGCTCAGTTGGTGAACGAAAAATTCAGTAATCATGGCTCTACCATTGGTTGCAAACTTCTGGCTAACATCTTTTTTTAAAAATACTAACCAACTGTTTCGCCAAAAGACAAAATATACAAAACAGTCAGTTTTTTGTGGATGTAACGTTGTCTCAATATACATATCACCACTCAAAATACGGTCGTTTTTATTGACGTTTTTCCCCAACCAAATGTGAATTCACCACTAAAGAAAATTCGCTTATGGAAGTTGGGCTCGGCGGTTATGTTGCTTTGGGCTCATTTATTCAATGTACGCCTTACTCCCCTTGCCACAGTCCAGATATGTTGAAATGTCAGATCTAACTAGAAACTATAGGTGAGCATCGCCTTCGCGACTCTTTCGATGTTTGTCTTCTTAAAAAAATTACTTCAAGACCTTTTCACGAAGTATTCCATCTAATTACCATCACGCCGCAGAACACTTTCACATTTCCTTTTATAAAATTCACATAATTTTCATATTTATATTTCACATTTGCTTTCAGGTCGGTCGCATAGCAGCTGATCATCCACTCGTAGGCGGTCACAAAGGTCCAGTCTTGGATATTGCATGGTGTCCACACAACGACAATGTCATCGCGTCTGGCTCTGAGGACTGTGTGGTAAAAGTGTGGCAGATACCCGATGGTGGCCTCTCACGAACACTGACCGATCCAGTTGTTGATCTTGTCTTCCATCAAAGGAGAGTGGGACTTGTCCTGTGGCATCCGTCCGCTCTAAATGTGCTCCTCACAGCCGGTTCCGACAATCAGGTATGAGAGTGCGCATACACTGTTCAACTATTTTCACTCAAATCGTGTTTCTACTCGTGTTTAGGTTGTAATCTGGAATGTTGGTACTGGAGATATTCTTGTACACATTGACAGTCATCCAGATATTGTTTACAGTGCCTGCTTTAATTGGGACGGATCTAAGTTGGTTACCACATGTAAGGATAAGAAAATTCGTATAATTGATCCACGAACTGGTGAAGTAGAAAGCGAAGCTCTATGCCATGAAGGATCAAAGGCAACACGTGCACTCTTCCTGCGGCATGGTCTGATCTTTACAACCGGTTTCAATCGTTCTTCTGAACGTCAATACTCATTGAGGGCCCCCGATGCGTTGAGTGAACCTATTGTGATGGTAGAACTCGATACCTCAAACGGTGTTATGTTCCCACTGTATGATCCTGATACGAATCTAATTTATCTATGTGGTAAAGGTGATTCAGTCATACGATATTTTGAGGTAAAAGATAAACTCAATTTTATCAATTTCAACCGACTTTGATAAATCTGTTTGTTTAGATTACGCCAGAACCACCGTTTGTGCATTACATCAATACGTTTCAAACGCCAGATCCTCAGAGGGGTATTGGCATGATGCCAAAACGCGGATGTGATGTGACTACCTGCGAAATAGCAAAATTCTACCGTCTCAACAATAATGGTTTATGCCAAGTCATATCCATGACAGTTCCACGAAAATCGGATTTGTTCCAAGAGGATTTATATCCGGACACATTATCGGATGATGCCGCGTTGACAGCTGAAGAATGGTTCGCCGGCCAGGATGCTGATCCAATAGTCTTCTCGTTAAAAGTGAGTATCGTTGTTGGATTTCCATGAAACTTAAAATGAATACTTTCTTCGGCACAATTGCATAAAATAAATCGAAGTGATTCTACAGGGATTTCTTAAATTATGATCTCAGTACAGCTTCAATAGATCAGTAATTTTGATTGTACAAATTGGAAAATACATTGTGATGAATTCTATTCACAGTCTTCCGTGAGCTAGTTAACTTTCGTCTTTATTGGCTGCCTGGATCCAAATGGTCATGTCAATCGAAAATACATTTAGTTTGAAATGCATTGAACTCAACATGGAAAAGATCTGATATTAATATCCAAGAAGTTGTCGATTTGTGCCCCCGAACATTCTGAAAGAAAACTTTCAACTTTTCATTATCAAAAAGACAACGTGGAGGCAGTTTTTAAAGAGTCTTGCATTGTGTCCAATAAAAGTATTCATATCTTAGGATTTCTTTTTTGTGTATTGTCGAAACTAAACAAGTTGGGTGTGTATTTGTAAAATGTCTGCCAACTAAACAAGCCAGAGGAGTGGCGAAAATGCTCTGTTAAACGCATTCCGATTGCACGCCTTGTAAATTAAGCAAATGAATGAAGCAGCTTTATCAGTGTTGTATTCGTTTTTGAATAACAACGTTTGAAATATAAAAAGCTTGCAACCTGCGTTGTGCTTTTCTCTGATGGAATGTAGTTATTAATCGCACGTCGTGTGTGTGTGTCCATGTATAAAGCCAAACAGAACAGACTACTAAAAAATCTAAAATAGGATCGTGTATCTATCGTACAGGGCGGCTACAAATCAGCGACCAAATCACTTTCTGTAACAAAGAAAGCCAACATCCTCAATAAAGGTTCAGCGAAAACTGGTGGTACTGGCTTATCAAAGGGTGTGGATCTATCCATAGGCAATTCAAATGCATCAAACAACAACGAGAGTGGAGGAGGAGCTGTCAGTAGTATTAGTGTAAGTAGAGCAAAATAAGGTAAAACCTGGGGAACTAAAATTGTATTGATTTGGTTATTTAATAGGAAAAGGACCTTCGTGACATAACTGATGAAATACGTAAGCTGAAGGCAATCATTGTGAAACATGAAAACAGAATTCGTGCACTAGAGGCTGCATTCAAGGCGCAAGAAGAAGAAATTGGAGACATCGCAACATCAAGTAAAACATCCGCTAACAACAGCGAATCAAAGTCAACGGCGAACGATAATTCAACATCAAACAAGGATAATGATCAAAGTGCCAATGATAGTCACACAAAACTAGCACCTGACGATGTGTAAATTATCTATAAAATCCTGAGTCCTGTATACCCCCTCCCCGAAAAAATATAAAAGAAAACAAAACAAAATCCTACCACCTACAAATATCTATTATTATTTTTTTAAATATAGAAATTATAACAAAAATAATTGTTTTATATATATATTTAAAAAAATACATTTTATGTTTTTAATAGTTTTTTTTACATAAACATATTTTATTTTCTTTCTAATTGATAAACAAAATGTTTTACTAATACAATAAATGAAACGATTTTAACTAAAGTATAATGCTCTGGCAATCAAGCACTATTGTAATAGTTTAGAGAGAAAATTGAAAAACGAATTAAAACTCAATCATATACAATTATAGAAAGAAAGCTGAAACAATTAACAACCTATATACTACGCCAAATTAACATGCATTAAGTACCAAACTGTTGAATTTTTATTAATTATATTATTTTTTTAAATGAATAATGCAAGTGAGAGGATAGCCAACGAATTAGGCTTAATTGAAACAAAAGAAAAATAACGATAACATCATGCTTAGATCTTAAATATAAATATATATTTTATATCTCTCTTCCTGGATAGAGGAACTATCAACTGAAAATATAAGACATTAAGATTTTGTTATTTATTTACACACGTGAGAAAAGAAAAAACAATCAGATTTTATATTGCAGTTGAAAGTGATCTATTTAAATTATTGTGTACGTTGTAAAATTTGTTTAATTAATTCGAGGAAACGAAAAGAAAAATTATTGATTGATCAAATTTCTTCGATTTCGTTTTTTTTTTTTTTTTTTGTATTCTGAATTTGTTATATTCTAACGTGTTTTTTTTTATTATTTTACTTTCTCTCGTTCTCTTTCTTTTGTTTTTGTTTTTGATCCATTAAATTGCTTAGACATTTGTCTATTCTCGGTTCTTGCTGGAAACTTTCTTTTTCTAGGTAAATTCCAGCGATGAACAAAAATGATTTATTTTGAAAGTATTTTTTTTTTCATTTTTTATTATTAGTTTGTTTTAATTTTTTATTTTATTTTGTGTCATCAATAAAAGAAAAAAACAATGCTGCTCATCATCTTATACATCTTGGATTTGTTAATTTATTTCCTGATTGAGAGAAATTTTTTTGTTCACAGAAATTATTTCTTCAGACTTTTACGACGGACAGAAAACGAAGGGTTTTCTTTTTACCGCTCAGTAGGTCAACGTTTGACGAATTCATTTGCGTTCTGGATATGATTCCTCTTCAGTGACTCTCTGATTTGGAAAGATTTTAATTAGAAATTGTAGGATTTTGTGAGAACAGATATAACATTGTTTAAAGGTAAACGTATACAGTCGGAGCACTTAAGGATCGATCATAATAAACGATTAAAAGTTTAATAACCAGTTTTATATTAACGAGAAGTTCCTAGAAATATTCTTACATTTCAGATTTTGAGTAATAGCTTTTGAGGACTTGGGTCGTCACTATTATGGATGTAGTTAAGTGACGTAACTATTTCAACAAGGCGGACGGGCGCTGGGAATTCTCCATGTTCAATAAATGTACGCGTATTAAAATTGGAAATTAGGTGATCGCGTGTACTTATTTCTCAAATAGTAATTTTGTTTTAATTCCTAAATTTAAAGTTTTTGTTTGTTTGTTTGTCATTGGTGTCTATTACTCTTTGAATCACTGTTGGAAAATGCGTTAAGGAAACTAAAATCCCTAAACCATCCGATCATAGAAACGCAGCGCTGCGATTTGGACTTACTGAATGAAACAAGTCGGTGCTACAACTTCATGGCTTTCTTCCAATATGAAAACTACATACGTCAAAATGAAATTTTTTGAAATCCGAAATTCCTTTTTTAAGTTTTTATTTTCTTTTTTGAAAAATTAAAACATTTTCGATGTCATTGTGTTGGCAGAAAAGAGCCTACGACAAGAATGCAGATAAGGATCAACTTACTTTGCGCGTTCATATTCTTAACGCCACTCCGTCAGCTCCCTGAGACAAATCATACGAACTTTTGATTTAAAATGCCAAAATTACAAAAGCTTTTTCTGGACAATTTTATTTTCAGAGCGCTGTCACGTTTCCAGAGAGGATCGATGAAAATTCTGTGAAAATGCAAGGAGTAATGCAAAGTATCACGACCATATAAAATGGATAGAAAGAAACTTTTCTTTTGATAAAGAAGATAAGTTTCGGAAATAAAATATGTTCAACCAGTTGCTAATCTTGATTCACAACCCACCCAATCCCGATATTTTCCAAGTAGTATAAAGACAAAAAATTAGATTTACAATATCGAGAAATAAAAATGCTGAAATCTTTTCATCAACGATTTTTAAGTTCGCTGTTCAAAGTCGACACTAGTTTAGCTTTCCTTTTGCGATTGTACCACTACACTGTTTATTTAAGCCCAATATGAATTTTCCATACGCCTTTTACACCTATGCTGAATACTAAAACCCGAAGAACGAAGATAAAACATTGATTAGAAGCTAGACTTTTCATTCTTTATTTCAAAATATATAACAACGACAATTACATTCAATTGCTAACGCCGTGGGCTTTCCGAAGACCTTCGTACAATTTTTTCTTCTCGTCGTTCACTTCCTTGAATGTCTGAATCGCCAACTCTAGCTGCACCTTCTTGAGCGCATGTTGCTTAACAAAGTTCTCGATAAACCCCAAGCAAATTTCGTCGGCCTCGAAGTCCTCTTGTGATTTACCAATTGCCGTCTTTATTTCCTCGTGGATATCATCTGAACTGCGTTGGTATGATTTTCGCAGTTCGCGCAACATATCCGACGAAGAAGGTATACTTTTGAGTTTCTGAATGATGTTCTCATCGTAAGGGATTTTATGGATTTTGTACAGCAGGACAATGAGGTCGACTCCATTACGGAGGAAATCACGTTTGATAATGTCGTAAAGCAGATCGTCGATTTGCTTGTGCCATGCTAGGTGGAAGGCCATGGGACCAAAGTGTCTTGTGGAACGAAGGTCATCGAATCGTTTATGCTCGTTTATATGGGCATAGACTTTTGCTGATATATCGTGAAAATCTTGCTCGTAGGGCTCATATTGAATGCATGCACGATCCAATATGAATTCGTACTTGAACTCGTCCAGGCAGCGTTGGAGGGTTTTCTCCTCAAACATACGAGGCGTGCGGATTTTGCGACCATTAAGTGGGAAGAATGTTTGTATAACTCGTTTGCTCACTTCCATTGGGGCGTATTCAAGGGTGCCGTCGGTTTGACGCACAACTACCTTTCTCTCCGACTGCCGCAGGCCATATGTAATGTCCGCTATCACAAATTTTGTGTCGGAGAAGCCTTTCAACGCTGGATCATTGGAAATAATTTTCTGTGTATCTGGTTTGGCCTTAGAAACAAGAGAAACATTTGAACTTGTGATAAGCGGTGTGAATGCTATTCTTACCATGACAACAGGAGGCATTTGTAAATTACTTTCAGCATCGGAAAGAATTCGCTTGAACTCATTTTCTAATTGCTCTGTAGTTAAGAATCTATGAATTAAGACAACTTTATGAAATTTCTAAGTCAAAGACGAGCATGTCTTACTTATATTCAATTGTGTTGTCAGTGACAGACCGCTTTCGAAAAACCTTGTCCAGGCGAACTCTTGTCAGCGACTTTAAAAGATCCTGTACGGCGGGGTTTATGAAGTCGGCACTTGGATCTCTTTCTGAAAGCAGCTCACACATAATGAATGCTAACACTTATGGCATAATAACCTAGAACTCACCATACTGAAGTGTTGCATTTGTACTGTATTTCAGTGAAAGGTTCAAAAGGATTCGGTTACCTTCAACAACTAATGGTTTTCGCAGCAGGGCATTACGTAAATTGTTGGCGATCGACATTATTTTGATTAACAATTTGGAAAACGATGAAGAAATAGGAAAAAAATCCTCACCGAAAGACTATTATTTTGACAGCGATAGCTGTCAGCATTTAAAATGAAATTTAGAAGTGCTGCGCGAACTGCGGATGTGTTCAAAAATCAAATGGAATGGAACATGACGTGAGCACAACTTTAATGATTGAAATAGACATTTCCTTAATATGAAGTGCAAGTCAGAGACCTTATTCGTTTCTGGTGCCGGTGTTGAGACTGCAAACATTAACACGCTTAAAACAATACTAATACTAATACTTAATTTACTAACATTTTGAGGGAGAGGAGAGGTTGAACGGTCAAACAGATCAGATGGGAGCCGAAGAAGAATTTGCGGAATGGTAGTATTGTCAGTTTGAGAGTTAATTTGTAAAATTTATGAGTTTTTCAAAGTGAAGGGTGATTTGCGCAAAAATTATTCCACCTCATAACACACAAATTTTGTGAGAAATTGAGTTACATCATTCGCGAGCTAAAATTGAAAGTGTGACAAGAGCTTCAATGTAAAGTTGTTCTGCATAAAAGACATACTCCGCAATATTTCCTCTTTGCACAGCAATTTGAAAGACATTTTAAAGAAATTGCTTAAAATTTGAAAAATGCCTATAAAGCACCCTGTAGTAGGGGATAATCTTCAGATTTGTCATCTTGATCACACCCATAGAGACTCGAAACATTGCACTTGTCGAACTCGAAGCAATGAAGTGCAATATCTGTCAAAAGTTTGTCATTCACCCCCTAAGCTGGAGGAATTTCATTTTTGGTGTTTGTTTTTTTTTGAGAATTCTGTATTCGTCAAGCAAAAAGTTTGCAATTTAAACTCAACAACAACATGAGTGGCGTGCATAGAGAAGCAATTCAGAAGCAAATTCATCAGGACTGGGCCAACCGAGAGTACATTGAAGTGATTACTGCCAGCATCAAGCGCATCACTGACTTTCTTAATTCCTTTGGTAAATAGCATTTGCCCATTGTTTCTGGTATAAATATATCTCTGATGGAAGAAATAAACAACACTGTTTTCAGACATGTCCTGTCGATCCCGCTTGGCCGTTCTAAATGAGAAACTGACGACGCTTGAACGCCGCATCGACTATCTGGAAGCGTGTGTCACCCAAGGAGAAACGCTAACGTAAAACACCATGAAATAAGTAAACGACAATAAAATTTGTTTTCTTTTATAAGACAGCGAGAGACTATTTTATTTTAAATACTTTATTCAAAACAAAATGTATTCTTTTCATCTTTTGCAACTTTTATCAAGTATTTTATGAGAGCCAATTCATTTTGTCCCTTTTTTGTTTTGATTCTTTTTTTGTTTTAAGAAAGGAATTCACATTATGCATTAGTTATATTTAATAAAATTTTAAAAGAGTAGCTTTCTGCATTCAATTATTTGTTTTGTGTTTGCTTTCAATTTTTTGGATTTGCATTGTTTTGCCCTTCGTCCAGTTCCAAATGCTTGAGCAGACGATATAAGCCGACAGCTTCTTTGGTGTTACTGAAACCGACGCAAAAAGCTTGCACCTCTATTAAGAGATCCTAAAAATGGCCAAAAGAAAATGGAACCTGTGAACATTTTGTTAAATCAGAGTGAAGTTGACTGCCTGCTTACCTTTACATTGATAATCTTATTGCGTATCAAACTCTGGAGAAATACACAAACTAGACGAACCAATCTTGTTTGCATGTATTTATCCTTCACTGTCTCACAAGTAGAGATGCAATTGCTTATATAGAGATGGACGAATTCGGATGGTAGTTCCACTGAGGTTGTTAATCTGAAAGGAATAAACATTGGCAGTTAAGGATGATGAGAATTTGTGGACTTGTGTTACCTATTCACAACCTCCATTGAGTGCAAGGTGATCTCCATATTAACAAGGACATTAAGATACTCAGTAATCTGCATTGAATCCATCAATTTCAGTAGAATTTCAATGGAAATGATGGGATTGTTTTCGACCAGTTGGGGTAGCTGGAAAGAGGGAAAAAATTCACATAAGCACAATATTTACACACAAAGTGGATTGATTTTATGTCCTGTTTGGTAGGGTGATCTATTTTTAAATGACACGCAATGGTTAGAGCTAAATTAAGCTAAGGAGAATGAATGTCCTTTGCAGAGTCAGTTGCGTTAGTTAGTTCGTTTGATGTTCTTGGTGTACACCGTTCAATGGTAATTACGGCCAAGGCCAGATTTATGAAACGATTAATGCTTAGCTGTTAATTTTTATTCAGCCAGAGGAGGGAAAGCTATATTTACACACTGCATGTAAACATTGTTCACAAAGGGCATCGAATTCCATTCTGAGGGGTACTTGATAGGCGCTCGGGAGCAGCTATATAAATAACTGTGGGCTAGGCATAGAGTCGTTCCTTTTCTGGTGACAAGACTCACCGCATTTGCGCCTTGCAATCGATGGAAATTAATATGCAATGGGGAATCGATTGAATAAACACTTAAAGAATTTTCCGTGATTCGGGTGGGGTTGGTATCTGATTGCGTGGCACTCTATAGGAAGCACTGAGACAGAAAGTTTATCTAACACAGCAGACTGTAAAACATGTGACACACTCCTTATTCAAATCAAATATGAAATGGAGAAAATAGCTTGGGAAGCAGCGCTGTTGTGAGGGCGCTGAATTCAAAAGGATTATCTTATGTAGAGGTTGTGATTCTACTTATGGTAAGATTTTGATTTGAATTTAGTTGCAAATTTTCCATAGTCTAGTGACCATCGATTCTGCATTTGAAAATAATGAGACATAAAACATGAGATTTAGCAAAACATTTTGCTTGCTTTTCGCAGACAAATCAAGAATTATGTGTAAATCGTGCTGTTTACGCCGCAAAAGAAAAGCAACCCAAGCAACGATGGTTGGGAGTGATAGGGGAAGGATCTTATGAGAGTATGATACTGCTCTGCTAATTCAGTCTGGCATACATTTTGTAGGTGTGCGTCCTCTTTAGCAGCTACTTCAATTGTGCGCGCAATTTCTGTCTCATAGGTGGATGGTCTCTACAGTATAATTCCCATTAAACGCCGAATCAGTACTCTCCAGTCCTTGTCACCAATCTTTGGGCAGGTGACTTAACAAATGTCAAGCTCTGTTTTCAAACAGAGTAGAAATCGTCGGACTTACACAATCGGACTTAGCCTACCGTATTTCTCAATTTTGCTGATCTCCTTTGTGGAAGATTATAGACTTAAAAAACGAAAGCGTTTGTATAAAAAGGTTGACCTTTGAATTCAACATAACCTCATGTGTGTGACTTCGATCTCCTAATCGTTTCATTAATAAGCTGAGCCCATATGACTAAGGTGTGCCGAACTTATAACATGCTGGCTGCCTAAAGGAAATAGGCCTTGTGCTTCCTGTAAGCCAATTCAAAACCTATTTTCTTGGCGCATATTTTTTTGATTAGAAAATATTCGAGTTAACGTTTGCAAATAAAATAAATTACGATTTACAGCGGCATACGTTTAGGTTCTGCATTTACGTAGTAACCGCGGGATGCAGTGCATTGAAATGGAAAGGGAATCTCTTAAGGCCCACTGCACGACTGCTGTGGCAAATGCGTAAGAATACTTTACACCATCTCGAGCGTCCAAACAAAGCTACGCATTCAAGTGACCAATTATTAAATAAGCTGTAAAAGCCTACCCCCAAAATAAGCAGATCGACATTGATAGAGGTCGTTTATTTCCCCTATACCAATCCAATGTTTATCCAGTCGCTGTCCCAGAGATTTTCATAAGAAAATCGAAAACAAACATTAAACTTCGAATCTCCATCGACACTTGTGCTGATCTTCGTCGGTGATGATCTCATCGAAGGTAAAGAATAGCACAACCAGAAATAGAGCTTCAAGAGGTATGTGTCATCAAAGGAATTGACCGATAGAAGCCGAGGGCTGAATTGCAAAGCACATTGTTGTGGATATGCTTAATCACTCAAGTGTTAAAAAAAGCTATTAAAAAAAAATACAACTCACCTTAGCTGGGGTCAATCCAATTTGGTAAACTAAATTCGGGTCTCTTTTCAATTCATCCAATAACAACTGCTGATCGGGAAGACTTAGAGCTTGCGTAAGGGCGCGTTCAATAAGCCGTTTGGCCTGCGCCCCGATATCATGTGTGGAGTCAAACACCGGTTTGTGATAAGACGGTACTGTCAGGTCAAACCACACCACCTCATCCTCAAAGTTCATCAGTGGTGGGGCAACAGAATACATTTGCGGCATTAGAGAATTGCTTAATGGACTAACATCGGTAAGCGTCAGGCCTTCCATCATCTCGCGGACCGTGGATTCATTCCCAGGATTTGGTATTCCAGCTGCTGCACAGTTCATCACACCCGAACGTGCAGCAGCTGGAATTTCTCGCTGGCGATCACATGATTGCGATTTGAAAAACGACAAATCGAGCGTGGTGGGAAAGAGTTCAGATTTAAGAATGTGCCCTGGTGTTTGTTTGCCAAGCTGTAATGTAAAAATAAAGCAAAACAAAAACAAAAACAAACAAGACAGATTAGAGAAATGAGCAAAAAAAAATATAAATAAAAACAAAAACAAAAACAAATTTTGAGGTTAAAGAAAATAGTGGTCAACTCTTTGTCTTACTTCCGTTGTTCCATTGGCTAAAAGATGAACAATGAAATTCCTTTCAATCTGCCGGCCGGCACTCATATCCTTGTTTTGCAATTGAGCAAGCAGGAACTCCGAAAACGGGCTTTCCTCCTGCCCATCCGAATGAAAGAGATCATAGATTATGTAGAACGCACTGATACGTTGAAGAATACCCGGCAAGTCGCCATGACGGATAAGCAGCGTAAGGAGTGTACCCACTGTGTTGCGCGAACGTATGAAACACACACCAAAAAAAAATACAAAAAGAAAAAAACAGGCAAAAATTCGCATTAATTTGCGTGAACTACGCACAAGAACATCGAGAATAAACGGAAAAAACAAACAAATGGGCTGCCGCACTTACCGCTTAAGTAGTTACTGTGATTAAAGCGCTGCTGCACGACCGCTGAAATCACTTCGAATGGCTGGTGCTCAATGTTTTTGGCCATCAGCAATCTGGAATTTTTGTGTGCATTTTTTTTTATTATTTAGACAGATTGTGTGTATTGTGGAAATAGAATTTGACGATCGGCGATCGATTTATTGCGGCTGGGCTATTATTTAATTACTTACTCATATAGGTAAACATAATCTTGTACAGCGTTCGACATTTTCCCGTGTTTAGGATAATTACCGCGGCACTTGTTTACCAAATAAACCAAAAATCAAAACACACGAAAAAATGAAAATATTATTGAACGGGGTTGACAGCCAATGAGGAAGGCAGCTGGCAAATATCTACAAATGACAGATCACGCGGTATGGCACACATCGAGACTCGATATTATATGTCAGACATAAGGTCGTGTGGGCTGATTTGAAGATATGTGTACTATGGAAAAGTTTACAATCAACAGAAAAACACCATTGATTGATAAATTCATAATCCGAGCCCTCCCCCAATTCTACATGCACACGTGATGTAGACAAATACAAGTTAACATTTGGATAATAGTGCTTGAGTATGGCAAAGGTGAAAAGCTCACGACTCTCTGCATTAAAAATTCCACCACCGAATGTCGGAACGTAGGTACGTTTCTTAAAACCTCTGAACCCACTTCTCAAAAAAGGAAAGATTTAAGAAATTAAACAGAATTAGCTTTTTATCTTTGATGCGTTTTTTTCTATATTTCCGTTCAACAGATACACACGACATGAAACAATTAAAAGGATGACAATTTCTTCTGTTCATGTTGATTCACTCCATCATATTGCGCAGGATTGTAAAGTACGAGTACGTAAAGTTAAGCAAAGTTTTGAGCACTTCTAATGTCATCGGATGAAAGTTTCCCATAGTAAGCTAGAATGAAGCTTTTGTAAGCTGTTTTTCACTTTTTACCATGACTTACGCAAATTGGCTTCTGGGCTCGCTGGATAATGAGCTTAAGGACCATCCGTGTTTTTCCGTTAAATGCATACCAATCGGTGTCGTAGGCGGCATCAGCAACACCCATGCTCTTTGGATATTAAAATGTATGTAGATATGAAGGAACACATGAAAGAGGACTTACTTCAAAATATAATGTGTTTGCATAAAAGTAGATGATTGCCAGTTGAACAAAAATCATGATTGTGTAGGCTAACATTATCATTTTCTCATAGATGTTCTTAATCTAGAAATTCATTGGGTTCTGAAAAGATAAAGCTGGAGGAGCGCATAGGACTTACAATGATTAACAGAAATAACAAGACACACATCAGGGCACCGAAGAATATGAACTCCAGGGAGTATACGTAGGTAGTTAAGTTATTCAACCGGTTCACATAACTGAAATTGATATTTAACGGTATGCTAGCAATGTTACTCAGTTTAGTGGGGCGTGTAAGAAGACTTGACTCAGAAACTACTCGCTGGAGTCTGGTTTAAGTATGAAATTATAAATATTTGGACAACCACACAATTAAAGCTCACAAATTTATTAAAATTGTAAGATTCATTTTTGTGCTTATATTTATCTCATTTGCAGAAACTGAAGATTTTGATTCAGACATATGTAGACTGTTAAGTCATGAGCCTTTAGTTTGTCTCAAGCTCATTAAGCACTTCAACAGTTTCATCTTTGATATTTAAAAAAATTTTCGGAATTGGATTTTCACCAGAATTGGATATTTTTTTTAATATGTTTGGTCTGAACACCACAATTATAATTTGTATTGTGAGATAAAAATGACGAATTTGTTATATTTTAGTTGTACGCGGTCTGGATTCTATAAATTTGAGATTTATAATATTTTTAAGCGCCTGAATCAAACCGCCTAGTAATATAATGACGGAATGATGAACATGCCGTGGTTGCTTTTCCTGTCCTGATTCTAAGCTGCTTGCTAGCTACGATCGGCCGACATTTTTAAAGATTGTTTTTTAAAAGTATGTGACCGCCGTGGCGTTGTGTAGAGTGCGACGTTAACACGCCGAAGGGTCTAGGTTCGATTCCCGGCTGGACACCGCAAATTTTTCACAGCACCACCTCTTTCGAGCTGTTGACAACACTCAAGGAGTAATAACTGTCTAAGAAAGCTTCTCGAACTTCGTCACGGTAGTCGGCAAAAAACTGTAGGTTCCTTCTACTATTGAGAGAATACGAAGGTTGCCTTTTATATTTCGGGATTGGGCAACTCTAGTGTTGCAATCTGGCAACTGCCAGCTCTATCATAAAGTTTGACATTTTTGAGGTTATACGTACTCAGAACGTTTTGACATACGAGCGCTATTTGTGTTGTTTACAGTAACTCAATAGATTCATCTCGCCAAAAAAATGGAATTGAATCGTAAAAAATTTTCGTGCGATTATTTTTTACAAATTTCGGCGTGGATTAACTCAACAATAGTGCATCGATGGACTTAATTTTTGGCGATGAAGCCCAATCAAGGACCAGTGTTTATCGATGGTATGGTGAATTCAACCGAGGTCGTAGTTCACTCCAAGACGAATTTTGTGAAGGGTCCAAAATCAGTCGTTGTTCCGGAAACCATTGATGCTGTGCGCCAACTGAAATTGCAAGATCGTCATGTGACCTATCGTGAGATTGAGACAACCTTAGGCATTAGTGGGACCAACATTTGACCGTCAAAAAAATTTGTTCGCGTTAGATCCCACACAATTTGTCAATCGCTCAAAAAAAGGCTCGTGTCGGTTCATTTGGTCGAAAGAAATGCTCCAAAAATACGATCGCGGTGCTTCGAAACACGTCTATGACATCTTGACAGATGATGAATCGTGGATTTTTGCGTATGAGCCCGAAAGTAAACAGAAGTCGACTGTATAAGTGTTTCAAATTGAGCCAAATCCAACAAAAGTTGCTCGCGCATGAAGCACTTCCAAGCAAGTGGCCGCTTGTCTTTTCGGAAAAACTGGACATGTCGCAACCGTACCACTAGAACAACGCAGAACAGTCAATTCTGAGTGTTACACAAACATTTGTTTGCCAGTTGTCTTCCAAGAAATCAGGAAAACCAACCGCTGAAGACGGATCACTTTTCACCACGACTATGCGTGCTCTTACACATCGGCTCAAACAACTTCATTTTTGAGTACTCAAAACATCGATTTGATGAGTCATCCACCGTACAGTCCTGACTTGGCACTGAATGACTTCTTTTTATTCCCGTCCTAAAAAATAAAATGAGAGGTCAACCTAAAGAACTGGTTGATGCGTTCAGAATGCATGTTTTGGAGATACCTCAATCAGAGTGGCAAAAGTGCTTCGACAATTGGTTCAAACGCATGCAAAAGTGTATAGATCTTAATGGGGAATATTTTGAAAAATAATAAAGCTATTTTCGATGATTAATATTTGTTTTTGTTCTCTAATCCCGAAATGTAAAAGGCAACCCCAGTACAACACGAGTAGTTGATGAGCAAGCGAGGCCCTGGTCTCCCTGTGGACAGTCGCGCCAACAATTATTAATATTATTATTTTTAAAAGTATGTTCTGAACACTTGTAAATTGTAATTCTTCAAAGAATTGTTTTGTTTTGTCTTATTGTATTAAAAAAGGTTTGAAGAACGTTTAATTTCTTTTACCGCAGTTATTCACTAGTTATTCGAGCTTATTTTTAAGTAAATTAGTCCTAAGATAATGAATGAACAAATATGGAATATAAATATGATCCAGCTTCTTTCACATATGTTAATAAAAGCTACAGTTTGCTGTTGTAACACTTGGAGTTTTACTTATCATCAGCAAATTGAAATAGATAGAAATTCTCACGTTTGAGCATCCATCTTGTTGCACTAAGCCAAAATGCTAAACTCTAATTCTAAGGGTCGAATTGCTTGTGATATTTTCTCTTACCACATCAAGGTGTTTGTTGCAGCGTCTAAATCGTTCATTATTCATATGTAGCAGTAGTTAGGAGACAATTTTGATATAAAAGAAAGAACCAGAAATGCCTTTTCAAAAATGTACGACAGCTATGGCAATCGATTAATAAACTTCAATGTGTTGACAAATATACTGACTCATCATGTGGTGCCTTAAGGCAATTGGAAAAAAACCGGCTTTAGTTCTGCAGCTTTCACTCGTGACGCACAAGCTACTTTTCTTTCACAATAAAAGGGTAGAGTGTTGTCAGCAACTAGAAAGAGGTGGTTTCGTGAATTAAGAATGAAAGCCTTGGTTCTGGCCCAACAGATTGGAATTGAAATCAAATGTCTATTAATTTTGTTTAACTCATACTAAAGTTGAGAAGTTCGTTATAAGGAGAACTGAGCGTAGTTATTCTTCTTCTTGTGGTGCTACAGTACGGGGTGGATCTGAGCCTCAACCAACATGCCTCTCCAGCCAGTGCGATCTTTCGCCAGCTGCCTCTAGTTGCGCACTGCACCTTAGCCCAGTCCGTCCTCTGTTGCGTTGTCCCAATGGCTCGGATTCAAAGACTTTTCGGGCCGAAGCAGTGGTGTCTACACGCTCTATATAATCTAGCCATCTTAAGCGTTATATCCATAGACGCTTGAACAGACGCATGTCGCTGTACAGCCCATACAGTCCGGCGTTAAACCTTCTCCTCCAGATGCCATCAACGCAAACAGGACCAAAAATCGCTCGCAAAGCATTTCTCTCGAAAAGACTAAGGGCTTCCTCATCCGCCATTGATAACGTCCAGGTTTTCGCGTAATAAAGGGCGAACAAGCTGTTATATATAGCGAGCTTAGTCCGTCGAGAGAGTTCTTTATTATTCAATTGCGTCTTGAGCCTTAATAAACAGCGATTGTCCAGAGTTATTCTGATTTGATTTCTGTTCTGATATTGTTGTCACTATTTACCGCGGAGTCGAGGTAGACGAAGTCCTAGCGTGGTTATTGGGGGTTCAAATTAATTCGGTCGGTTTCTAAAAGATAGTGTTAACTGCAAGTTGTGATTGCTCTTGAAAGCGATTACATATATCATTTGATAGGTGTGACATTTGTCAGCAATAACAGGTCTGTTCCAATTCATTTGTGAACAGAAATTAACTGTTGAGTAGTTTGGGTAAAAATCTCTCTTGGATAGAGTGACTCTGCCGGAACTTGTCAAACGACTTTTCGTAGAAATTCGCAGAATTAAATGTAAACAGCTTTAGACATGAAATGTCTGAATTTTTGACTTTGACATTCATCTGTTGCTCACAGATTTTTCTTCGGCAGCAATTCGTAGGGAGGGGAAATAGTTTACTCTCTCATGAGCTCTCTCTTCAACGAATAAATCATAGAACGCCTATTGGTAGTTTTACGGCGAATTTCGTAGGCATTCGTAGCAATTCAGAGCAACTGGAACTGGAACTAATAAGTGTGTATCAGTTCCTCTTTAAGACAACATTGTTTTTATGCTTCTCTGAAAATGTCCATAATTGTCGTGAATTTAAATCATTTACTGGAAGTTTTGATTTTCTTTTTTAAGTTGAAGTTCAGCTTGAGTAGTTTCAATAAAATCCACCACATAAATCCTGTGTGAGCAATAACTTGTGTGCACCAGTATTTCTTTTAGACAACAACGTTGTTTACTGGCTTTCGAAAATGTCTGGATGTGTTTTGAACCAATCGAATACTTGTAGGAGGTTATGGTGGACTTGTTTCGACGGAGAAATCATACAGATATTAGTTTCGAGTCTTCGTAAGTGGCGTCTTGGGCCGCCCAAAAAGTTTGAAGATGAGAAGTTGGAAGGTTTACTGATTCAAGATCCATGACAAGCGCAAAGTTGATTTGCAGAATGGTTGGATCATTCCAGAAATTTCTATTCGGTTAAAGATATTTGGATCTAGTCAAAAAGCAAGGAAATTGAGTTGAAACTGCGAAACAATGTCGAAAGGCGATTTTTCATCTTAGAAATGCTTCTTGAAAGACATCAAAGTAAGAGTTCTTGCACCGGCCGGTGACTGAAGATGAAAAGTAGAAATACTACGTTAACTCCAAGAAGAAAAAAAACTATGCGAGGCTTGGTAAGCCTCGTTTGATCATTGTCTGCATCGACCCAAAAAAAAAATCCACCTTTCGAACGTCATGCTCTGCATATGGTGGAACCAGACGCGTGTTGTGCTGTATAAGCTGCTAAATCAGACGCAACAACTGAAGCGTTTAAGCCATACATTGATTGAAAAACGACCAGGAACGACAGATAAGCGTGACAAGCTCATTTTGCAACATGCAGTACATGACTGTAGCGGTCAGAAATCACCTCAAAATGCTTACCCCCGTATTCTCCAGACTTTGCTTCTACCGACTACTTCCTTTTTCGACAAATTCAAAACGATTTGGATGATCACCGGTATGGGACTTTTTAAGAAATCGAAGTATTTTTAGTGATTGAAGCGAAGCCAGACAGGAAATCACCTTAAAATGCTTACGCCCGTATTCTCCAGAATTTGCTTCTACCGACTACGGACTTTTTCGACGGATTCAAAATGAATGGGAGGACCACGGGTATGGGATCTTTGAAGAAATCGAAGCATTTTTCAATTATTGAAGCGATTCCAGACAGGACCCATTTTACGAAAACCATCTCTAAAAGGTTTCCGCAAGTGATCAAAGAGATTGGCGGGAAAATAGTTGCTTCCGACGGAAAACACTTTGCTTAAACACCAAAACCGGAACGAATTTGAACTCTCAATACTTCCCTACATCTCACCATAAAGTGCATAGAAGCGTCAATATTTTTTTTTTTGTGTAAACTAAAATCATTTTCAAGCTTATGTTCAAACAATGACTTCCAAGCCTTTAATATATTTTTAGAGCGATTTTCATCTGCTTGTTTGATACTTTTACACGCACTAAAACCTCGCTTCCCTAAAAAAGAAGAACAGTTTTTGCTCCTACGAACAGAATATTATTCTGAATTTCTGAATTGAGTCAGGCCTCCTTGATCTGGTGCAAAAACCCGCAAGCTCACTTTGATATTATGTTGTGAAAGTTGATAATTTGTACTAATTTCAAGTTAAGCTCGTTTGTTGATTTCCTTTTGTTGAGATCCCTTAATTCACCCTGCAGGATTTTACACATAAAAATGTTGAATATGACGAGGGCAATCATCAGATTGATAAACGTCATGAACATGCAACAACCGATGGGTGTGAGAACGAATTGCACGGCGAAGATTATCTCATAGCAGGGTGTTTCGAATTTCCGATCATTATAGAATGGCACATATATGTCGAAAATGAGCTCTGGAAGGATAAGAAAGATGCGAGTTAATTTAAGTTATTTCTTAAGAGTAGCATTAATTTATGAATTGAAGAAGGGAGGAGGTAGGTGCACGTATAGGCATATACGATATGTTTGAAGTTGTGATGACTAGCAGGAATCCAGAAGGTTAAGGCGATGCCATTTTAATGGCTTGGACCTCTGACTTGGATTCAAAAGAAATTAAATACACTTATACATCCCACAAAGTGGTCGCCGTGGCGTAGTGGGTAGAGTGTGACGCCCACACGCCGAAGGGTCTAGGTCCGACTCCCATATCAACACCAATTTTTCGAATTTTCGACTCAACTCTTTCGAGCTGCTGACAACACTCAAAGAGTAATAACTGTCTAAGAAAGCTTCTCAAATCTCGCCGTTCGGAGTCGGCAAAAACTGTAGGTCCCTTCTACTCGTGAGAGAACAGTAGCGCGCACTACACGAGTAGTTGATGAGCAAGCTAGGCCCTGGTCCCCCTTTGGACTGTAGCGCCAACAATTATTATTATTATTACATCCCACAAAATTTGGTTAACTTGATTGACAGATAAATTGAGAAATGAGTTTGCTGGTCAAAATCTTTCATCTTTGATAGTTTTCACTATCGAATTCAAACTGTTGTTACGAGTAGTTGCAGGATCATACGTGCTAAGATTTTGAGAAACGGTGTTACTTACAAATGGATTTCAGAAATAAAGCTCTTAAGGTCTTTCGGTCGTATGCTTATTTTTTTTTTTTTTTTTGTTTTATTTACCTCTGCGTTTACCCAATATGGAACTGGCGAACATCCCAATGCACGAGACAATTCCTAGCAAAAGATTGAAGTTTGCAAAGTTCCTCGCCGATTTAGTTGTCTCCTTAAGCATATACTTCTGTGCCGCATCGCCTCTCTCCTATCCAAACACATTCACATTCCAAATTAATATTTCCTTCCAATCCCTTACCGCTATATTCATGTACGCAAAGTAGATCTCCTCTAGAAATTCATTCATCTCCTTCCGATTGCGTATCAGAGTGATAGCCCGCATATTCGTTGACAACCAAAGGACAGAAAAGAATAAATTTACCACTATGTGTGTCAAATCGTTGTTTGTTAAAACCACAAAGATAATCTCCAGTGCGTTCAAAACTACCGTAAATGACAGGTAAATGTAACACCGCCAGTGATCATCGATAAGGTAGGCGTAAAATTTCAATATCTTTGCGGTTGTCGAATACAGAGGCAGGGTTTCCAGTTTCACACTCTTTTCTACCGCTGATTTTGACATTTTTTGTCGGTTATATTGCGCCGCTACTCGGATAGTATCTATTCAAACACTGCAATCTGACAAGTGACAAGCAATCCTTTTATTATCGCCATTAAGTCGGACATAATTGCCCCCATTACCTGTCGTGTCAATAAATAATTCAGCGATATTAAACTGTTTTTGTATCGAGAATCAAACTGGAATTTAATTGATTGTGTAATTAATTTGGTTGCTTGGGGAATTTTCGATAATGAGATCGATTCAATAATTTATGACCATGCAGTGCGTGCCAGCGAGAAGATAATTTGACTGTTTCACAAACAGAAGCGAATGAATGTTAAGAACATTCAGACTGTGATCTATGGTTAGAAAGGGTACACCGGCTTCAGATTGTGGGGATGCTCGTTGAGTACTTCAATGTGCGGTGAATTCACGAAATGAAGAAAAGATTGTTTTCTTTTTGGTAGTATTGATGCATAGTGTAAGTCAAGGTGTGTTTGACAGCCTTAAATATTAATGTAACACAATAGCGACAGGAATAAGCATATGATGTATAAACTTCAAAATAAACAAAACGAAAAAAAGTCTTAATTCGGAACCCATCATTTACTCTTAGACTACATACTAGGCGAAGACAGATTTCGAAAGCCCAAGAGAACTGATCCAACTATGCCGTGTCATAATAAAATAGGCGGTGTTCATTCTGGGAATCGAACCGGCATCTTCGGACCTGCATCTTCGCCGTGGTCATTCTCGGAATCGAACCTGCATCTTCGGCGTGTAAATGAGGAATACTACCCACTGCGGAGGCCAAAATAATGTTAACTTATCCATTGAGTAAATTGAGAATTTATGATTTTTATTTTGTAGAATTTTTATGATTGTGCTACAACCACTTTATCCCTTATCGCCAAATTATCGTAAGCGGCATTTTAAGTGAATTTGAGTTAAGTGTGCAGTACGATAGTAATTGCGATTGCGGGTTTTTCTGTATCATTGTTATTTTGAAAAAAGCATTCCCGTTTTAAATTACAGATAAAACTAAATCTATCGTAAGCGGCATTTAAATATTTTCCTAACAGCAAAATATCGTAAGCAACATGCATTCGACATTCAATTTTACTGTATTTTTAACCAATTCTAGTAATCAGTCGGGTAATGTTGCTGTTTCTCTGAATCCGCCTCGTTAACTTTCAACAAAATCAATTTTGCAAGAGAATTACAGTTATTTTATTTGAATTTAAGGAGAGAGTAGAATTGAAAGCATAGCAATCTACTTAAATAAGTGTATAAATCTGAGCACACATTCGTGCAATGGACATTATATAGTTGTAATGACTTGTGCAACATATTTACTTAATAGAGCTGTAAGTAATTAGCGCCGTTTCAAGCCTCGATCAAGAAACTGCTTTTGATTGAGAATTCAATAATTACCTACCAATATTTGTATTGTATTAAATATGGCCAGTGTAAGCAGACTTATTCCTTACTTTGTACCGAGTCCAATTCATCGCAAATTGAAGAAGAGATGTGTGTTCGAAAAAGAGGTGAAAAGAAAAAAAGAAGTGTCAAAAGTTGCCAGTTTGAATTAAGTGAAAACGATTGGCGCAATGCTTTTGAGCATTATTGAAGAAAACGAAATTCTGACCGACAGAAAGGCTGGTTGCGGTCTTGCATGAGAGCCAAAAATGTTTAGAGAAGGAGAACCCTTAGTAAAAAAAAATAAATGTTACTTACGAATTCATAATCAATTATAAGGGAGAAGGTATTTAAGTCTGCCTAAAATTTATCTTAAAGAAGCTTGATATATTAGGTTGACAAATATCTCTCTTCCGCTTTTTTGCTCTTCATTCAATGCTTTGTAAAAAGTGTTACTGTGATCGGATTTAGTTCAAATATGCACCGTTTTATTTGATAATCTGTTTCCATCTAGACGGCAACTTCATAATACCCCCCTCGTAGTAGCCCCACTCCTTATTTGCGAAGAACTCGGTCAGCCACTTTTCACAAGCCTCTTTTGAGTTCAACTTCACACCACCAAGGGCGTTCGGCATGGACAGGAACAGGTGGTTATCACTTGACGCTATGTCCGGGCTATATGGCGGATGCGATAAAACCTCCCATCCGAGCTCCCGTAGCTTCTAACGAATCATCAACGAAGTGTGTGATCTGGCGTTGTCCTGGTGGAACACTACAGCCTTCTGCAGATGGTTTAAAATGGTTTCGTGACTAACTCTCATCTCCTGGGCGATGTCACGAGATGCCACATGCCGGTCTAACTCGATGATTTCCATGATTCGATCGGTATTCGTCGTCACAGTTCTTTCGCCGGCTGGATTATCCATGGTGTCGTTTTCACCGGCTCTGAATCGTCGAAACTATTCCTCCGTGGTTTGAAGTGATAGAGTACCATCCTCCAAAACACCATTAATCTCACGGAACGTTTCTCTAGCGGAATTATCTTTAACGAAGGAAAACTTTAAAATAGCGCGAATTTCGGCATTAGTGAACTCCATGTTTACACTTCTATAACTGTTGAACGCAATATCCAAACAAATAACGTCGTTTTGTAGGTTATGTCAAGACCTTTCAAGTGATGTATACGATTGCCAGATATGAGCTCTGTAGCGCTTTGTACATAGCCGGCAAATTCAAAAGACAAAAAGGCGGAAGGAGGATATTTGTCAACCTTATACCTCAAATGACTCTACGGTATGTACAAAAACAAATCAATCAAAAAGACAGTCATAAAAACGAGTTCCCCATAATAACACTCTTGACAGTAAAATAAGTATTTTTAAGCCATTCATTGAAAAACTTCCTGTAAATAAATTATGTCTTTCTCAAGATTTTTCAAATGTTACAAACCTTCATATAATATATTTGCACGAATTGCATGCAGAAAATTTATGTTCCTCAATACTGCCATTAAAAGTGTTTCGTTTTGATTTAAAACTGATTATCATATTGGCTTCCACTTACCTGAGGCCGCAGTGGCGTAGTGGGTAAAGTGCGACACTCACACGCCGAAGGGTCTAGGTTCGATTCCCGGCTGAAAACCTCAAATCACGGCACCACCTCTTTCCAGCTGCTGACAACACTCAAAGAGTAATAACTGTCTAGAAAGCTTCTCAAATTTCGCCGTTCGGAGTCGGCAAAAAATTGTAGGTCCCTTCTACTTGTGAGAGAACAGTGGCGCGCACAACACGAGTAGTTGATGAGCAAGCTAGGCTCTGGTCCCCCTTTGGACTGTCGCGCCAACAATTATTATTATTATTCCACTTGCCTAAAAAAGGCAAACGAGCCTTTCGTGAAAGCCACAAGAACGCCAAAGTGAAAGAGGAAAGACATCTGGAGCCGACAAGTGACTATTTAAACCACATTAGAAAAAAGGAAATGTACAGGAAAATGTTCTATTAGATCAAGGAAAAAGTAAGATCCACCCAACTTTTCTTTGTGGAAGCTTTGATTTGCAAAAGATTTTAAATACTACACACGGCAAAAGTGTTTATCTTTACTGTTCAACAAAATATTCGTTCTACAAAGAACGTTTCAATGAAAATGGAACAAGGAATGGTGTTTGTTTTTTTGGAAACGTGGATGTAACGGAATATCTTCTATAATATTTTAACCTCAATAATCCCTAGCTTAGACAAAACAACAAAAAAAAGTCTCTCCAGTAAAACACTCATTTTGTCGCTTACGATGATTTCGAGGTTAGGGCGCGATATAATAATAATAATAATTGTTGGCGCTACATTCCAAAGGGGTACCAGGGCCTAGCTTGCTTATCAACTACTCGTGTTGTGCGCGCTACTGTTCTCTCACGAGTAGAAGGGACCTACAGTTTTTGCCGACTCCGAACGGCGAAATTTGAGAAGCTTTCTTAGACAGTTATTACTCTTTGAGTGTTGTCAGCAGCTCGAAAGAAGTGGTGCCGTGAAAAGTTCGAAAAATTGGTGTTGAGCTGGGAATCGAAACTAGACCCTTCGGCGTGTGAGCGTCGCACTCTACCACTACGCCACGGCGACCACTAGGGCGCGATATGCCTGGATATAATATTTTGTTGTGAAGTTATACATACTATTAAAGTGGCAGCGTTGGCAGGGATCTCCACATTATTTCATTAATTACCAATGTTGTACTTATATTACCATCGTGCTTAAAAAATGTTTCTCAAAATTCGCCTTTCGAAGTCGACCAAAAAACCGAACCAGCTACGATTTGACATCATCATCACTATTGAAATCTTAACCATTCAAGGAGTTTTGCAAAGATCGAAATGAATAGTCATCAGACAGTGCAAGGTCAAAACTAAAGTGGCAAAATATCCCAACCAAGCTTCAACAATTTTTGCCGAGTGACCAAAGATGTGTGTTGCCTTGCATTGTCATTGCAGAATACAACATATTTTCGATTTGTCAATTACGATCGCTTTTTTTCAACTGTATTGCTCAATTTTGTTAGTTGTTCAATGTAGACATCTGAATTGATCGTTCGGTTGGGAGGTTTAAGATCTAAGTATACAATTCCTTTATAATCCCACCAAATTGATAAAATAACTTTCCTTTGAAATGGTTCATCTGTCTTGGTCCACGATCTTCTCCGATTGACATTGTTGTAAACAACCCAGCTTTCATCACCAGTTATCAATCATTTTAAAAATGAATCATTTTCATTACGTTTCTTTAACAAATTGCGTTATGTAATTTCTTTTCAGTTCATGAGGAACCCATACATCGAGCTTTCGTACACAGTAAAATTGTTTTAAGCGATTTTCAATGCATGTGTGTTATGCATGCAATCTTACGTGTTGTACTATGAATCGATTATTGCTCTGAAAAGATTATTACTTTGATTTGGTCGTCATCAGCTTCAACTGATGACCAGAGACCAGAGCGTCTTTCATCTTTGAGTGAAAAACCACGAGAACGAAATTCGGCAAATCAATATTAACAATGCGGCTCTTTTAACGCTTCGTCATCATAGACCGCAAATAACCTCTTGTGAGCTTGTGACGCGATTTTTCCTTTTCGGAAATAAAAAAGCAAAATATGACGCCAATGTTCGTTTTGATTTCTTAACTTAACAGACGCCAAAGAAAAACTGCACAATCGATCAAAAAAATTTTTTTTGATTGAGAAGAACCAACAATCAAATAAAAAGATGTGTTTGACATTTCCGTTACTTCAGCAAACCTCAAAATTCAGCTAAAGGCGCAATTACTTAGTTGCCAACTTAATACAAAGAAGGAGAGGCTTCACAGTAATGGAATATTTTCCATTGTTTTCCAAGGCACGTTTTCTACTTATTCAGCTTTTCTGCACTTGTTTAAAAAGTTATAAGAATTACTTAATTCGCATTCATCCCGATTAACTAATCAAATACTTCTTCTTCTTCTTCTTCTTCTTCTTCATCTTCTTCTTCTTCTTTTTCTTCTTCTTCTTCTTTTTCTTCTTTTTCTTCTTTTTCTTCTTCTTCATCTTCTTCTTCTTCTTCTTCTTCTTCGTCTTCTTCATTTTCTTCTTCTTCTTCTTATTCTTCTTCTTCTTCTTCTTTTTCTTCTTCTTCTTCTTTTTCTTATTATTCTTCTTCTTGTGGCGCTACAGTCCGGGGTGGACCTGGGCCTCAACCAACATGCCTCTCCAGCCAGCACGATCTTTCACCACCTGTCTCCAGTTGCGCACTCCAAGTTGGTTGAGGTCCTTCTCCACTTGTGTGCGCAGCCTTAGTCTAGGTCGTCTTCTGTTGCGTTGTCCCAATGGCTCGGATTCAAAGACTTTGCGGGCCGAAGCAGTGGTGTCTTTACGCTCAATATAACCTAGCCATCTTAAGAGTTACATCCATAGACGCTTGAACAGACGCATGTCGCTGTACAGCCCATACAGTTCGTCGTTAAATCTTCTCCTCCAGATGCCATCAACGCAAACAGGACCAAAAATCGCTCGCAAAACTTTTCTCTCGAAAAGACTGAGGGCTTCCTCATCTAATTTTAGTAATGTCCAGATTTCCGCGCCATAAAGTAGGACAGGGATGATTAAGCTGCTGTAAAAAGCAAACTTAGTCCTTCGAGAGAGAGCTTTATTACTCAATTGCCTCTTGAGCCCAAAGAAACAGTGATTGGCAAGAGTGATTCTGCGTCTGATTTCGGTACTGATGTTGTTGTCCCTATTTATCGCGGAGTTGAGGTAGACGAAGTCCTTGACTACCTCGAAGTTTCTGCTGCCTAGTTTGACGCTCCGGCCGAGACGTCGATGTTGTGTGTCCTTCTTTGATGACAGTATGTACTTCGTCCGCCAGACCCTTTTTAGCCGCTTCCGCTTCAATACCAGCAAACGCTTCATTGACGGCTCGCTGTGTTCGTCCAATCACGTCAATGTCATCAGTGTAAACTAGCAATTGAACTGACTTCTGGAAGAGCGAGCCTCTGATGTTGACTAGTGAGTTCCGCACGAACTTCTCAAAAATGATGTTAAAGAAGTCACATAACTAGATATGGCACTGTATACCTCGTCTCTATGCACACTGTCATATGCGGCCTTAAATTGGACGAATAGGTGGAGTTTGTCGATTTTCCAGGATCTGCAGTAGTGTGAATATCTGGTCTACTGTGGACTTCCCTGGGCTGAAACCACACTGATATGAACCTATCAGGTCACAGACAAACGGTTTTAGACGCTCACACAATATGACAGAGAAGATCTTGTATGTGATGCTGAGAAGACTAATCCCTCGGTAGTTGGCGCAGTCAAAGAGGTTTTCTTTCTTGTGAACCGGGCAAACGACGCGCCCAACCAGGTCATCTCCAGCTGCTTTAAATAGTTCTGCGGACATTCCGTCCGCTCCAGCAGCTTTGTTCGACTTCAGCTTGGATATTACTATCTTCACCTTCACCGGAACCTATCGTCTAAGTCAGCGGGAACGGAATTCTTGTCTATCATAGTCCAAATTGAGTGGAACATTCTGCCTAACAGCGGGATTTGGGCCGTCATCGCCGTTAAGGAGCCTGCAGAAATGATCCTTCCAGATTCTTAGTACAGACTGCGACCCTGCTACTAGTTGTCCATTTTGGTCCCGGCAGGCCTTGGTCAGAGCCTCCTCCGGATAACTGTTTTACATTTCGTTAGAACTTTCGGACTTCATTCCTGCCATAACACCTTTCCATTTCCTCGACCGCGTGCTTCTCGTGCCCCTTCTTTTCCTTCTGAGAAGTCGGTGCTTTTCCCTTCTTCCCTGTTCGTAGAGCTCACGAACAGCCCTCTTTGTTCGATGCAGCGTTGCCCTATAGGCGTCTGCATGTGCTGCATGTGCTTGCCTGCACTCGTCGTCAAACCATGGGTTCCTTCTGGGTGGTGACATGAAACCCAGCACATCAGTGGTAGCTTCTTTGATAGCTTCTTGACAACGTTTCCAGTCTTCTTCTACGTTTAGTGCAGGCAGCGTAGAACTCTGAGCAAGTTTCATTGAGACTCGGTCGGCAAAGTTCCCAGCGATCGGCTGCGATTGTAGCTTTCCGACGTCAAACAGTTTTGGTCTGTCTCAACTCCGTTGCTCCCTCGATATCCGAGTTCTGATCAAATACCCTCAAGGTTATTATACATACACCATGCTACCTTTTTCGGCCACATTAACATAAGCCACAAAAATACTACCGGGAAATCGAAATTTGTAGTATTTGTATTTTTTATTTAATACCCTCTGAAGGGAAACAATTGCCTAATGAACATACGATACTTATGTTACCAACCCCAGGAGAAAATATCCAAAATAAATTCCGGGGCTATTATATTTCGCAAGCCCCCCCACGCAGCTGATAGCATTGGCGTACCGCACTGTTGGTGGCGCTTCAGTGTCAAGTGGATGCTAAGTACACGTACACCTCAGTGTTTTGCCGTTCTGATTGACGGAGGGGTTTCGCTTTTCTCATGGGGAATTCGCAAATATTTATCGAACGCAAGAGCAAAAAGGAGATAGCCTCGGTAGCCTCGAATAATCATGACAACATAACCAGCATTATCTTCAACAGGTGACCCTTGATGCATGATATCAATGTTTTCGAACATCGTGTATATTTGTAACCGCCCAACGATCGCCGATATCGCAACTGCTTTTCGCCAGAACAGTCCCGATTGTTGCTTTTTGTTTATTGCTGCTTTCCAATAGTTTCATTCTGTGCATAGAGTTTATCTGATTTTTCCAATATTTTATTCACCTTTCGCCCGAGGGTCATAAAGGCATAAAGGAGCGTCCCCGTGAGCACGTCTGTAATCTCTTTAATTGACGATATTAATTTAGGGTTCTTACGGACTGAGATTGCTTTTCGAACTCAAGTTGAATTCTTATCTGAACTATTTGGTTAAGTAAAAGCCTGTGATTGTGGTCATTTAATAATTAACAATTTTACTGCTGCGGGTTAAACTCCAGATCGTCATAAGTTTTGGAAATGGTGGACAACGCGAAGGGGGTCCCGATAAGACCTTTTAAAGAAATGATCTCAAGAGGCGACAACAAGGACTACAATCGATTTCTCTCAACTGTGAGAGGCCTTAAGAAAATATATTTTTAACTAACTAAAATTGTCTTCAAATTCATCTACCAAGAGCGGATGAAAGAATAAGACAAACATTGTGAGAATTTCCACCGAACAACAGTTTGCTGATTCATAGCCTAATTGACACAACTCTGCTCTTGGAACATGTCAGTGATTTGTTTATCATCCCAAAATGACTTAATTTGAATTATGCAACCCCAACTGAAGTAACTGTCTCTAGGGGAAGTTTATCATCAAACATTGCGCATCCTTAACTGAATCTTGTCACAAGCAAACGTCAAGCCATCAAGCTTCATTGAAGAATTCCTCTTTTGAACAAAACATATTTCAAGCACACACAGCGGCTATGAGTCGTGCTTCCGCCAACCAAACGATCAAATTGCAAACTAACAAAGGCGACGTGTGTGTGACTGTAGCCAACAAAATACCAAACTCAAGTGAGCCGTCACTCACTCTTCACAATTTGTTTACCACCTTCAGTATCTGCACGTCATTTCCATTAGCTGGTCGCATTCGCGAGTTTTTTACATTTGAAACTCCAAACAAACTGTAGTGATTTGAGCGGGATAGTCTTTCGGTGGAAACTCGTCGAATCATAAGTCTTCATAGATAATTTTCAGAGGTTACAGAAATTCCTTCAAGTTGCTGTCAGACTTCTGAAAGCTTCCTCCATGCAAAGATTCCACCTGTTATCTTATCGTTTGAATTTAAAGTGATTGCTATCAACAATCGGATGGTATTGGCCAACCTCAATGTGACCGTTTTTTTTGCTTTCGTTTGCTTGCTGGAGAGAGGTATCTTGTGCGAGTAGTATACTATCGGGGCAGTGTACTACCGTCCGCGATAACAACCGCATCGTCTTCTGCGCTTCTGGTAGAGACGACATTTCGCTGGTTTTACTCGTTCTAAACCGTTCTTTTATATTGAACATAGCATGCAATCAGTTCCATTCTACTTGCATCCGAATTAAAGTGTAGACGGTTCGCGTGATTCCGAAACTTGAAATTTATAGTGCATTGCAATGTGCTTGCGAATCCTTTGTGCTGTGTTCCTGTTAAGTGGTAGATTGCCAATTATCTCAGTTATACGGTCCTTGTTCTTACATAAAATTATCTATTTGTAGTCTCCCTTGCGAGTTGCTTAACAAATTCGACTTCGACAGGAGTAGGCATTAAAACTGCTCGCTTATCAACAAACCAGACGACCACCGTAAAGGATGAACAGACTTCGATAACAAATACGACAACAGTCAAAACAGTCAATGTCACATCACCTATTCATGAGGTGCAACGTCCACAGTTGAGCTCGCTAGATCGATATCTGCAGACGCAACGATCGTTTGTCATTGCAAATGCAGATAATGGGGCCAGTGTTGCAGCGAAAAGTTTTGCGGTTCAAAATGTTACTTCCGAGAACTATCCGCTGCCGTACTCAATTGGAAGAACTGTTCAAAGGTAAGTTTTCTAAAGTTATCTATCACAGGAAAGTTGCATGGACAAAGCGGATATGTGTACATAGATGAGGATTGGCTAGGGTGTAAGGACAATAAGGACGTAACGTATTAATGTTAGTTTGAAGTATTTATACCTTAATTTAGGAATTAAAAAACAAACTAATTTTATTATTAAATTACTCGCTTTGATTCCAATTTTTAAAATATTTTTTTACACAGAAAAACACCTTGAATTCCCTACACCATGACTATGTGTAGTTTTGAAATATTTTGCCTTTTGAAAAATATTTTCGATTTCTGTTGTCTTTTCGCGCGTGGACGATAATCACAGAAAACGTACGAAAATGTTTTCAAAGTCCTCATTACGGCTATTGCTACCAAAATGTCGGATAAGTGGCTAGTTAAAACACACTCAATTCAGCCCAAGATGCTTGCTTTTTAAACACACCGATGCAAAAAATTGCTAGGTTGTTACATTTGATAGACTCTCCATTGAGAACTGAATCAAATTTAAAGTAAGGGAAGGATTTTTGCCTTCCTTTATATCGAAATCACATTTTTTTTTTGTTTAACAATAATAATAATTATTTTTTAGCTCTACAGTCCACAGGGGAACCAGGGCCTAGTTTGCTCATCAACTCCTTGTGTTGTGCGCACTACTGTTCCCTCACGAGTAGAAGGAACCTACAGTTTTTTGCCGACTCCGAACGGCGAAATTTGAGAAGCTTTCTTAGACATTTATTACACTTTGAGTGTTGTCAGCAGCTCGAAAGAGGTGGTGCCGTGAAAAATTCGAAATATTAGCGTTGAGCTGGGAATCGAACCTACACCCTTTGCCATGCGAGCGTCGCACTCTACCCACTACGCCACGGCGGCCATGCTTTTGTGCAGAGGCGATATCGTAACCAATGAGGTCCTACCGAGGTGCGATTATTGCTAGTTGAAACTTTTTTTTTGTTTGTTGAACCTTAATCATTGTCCAGCTATGCTTCGTCCATTATTTAGACTAAATGAATGAAGAAAGTCAAGGCAATCATTTTTAAACAATTGAAAGGGCAAGTCTATAAAATAAGATCTCTTACATAACAGATCACACAATAAGTCCAGGGAAATATTTGGGGCCGTCACGAACAATAAATCCATAATTGACTATGTTCTGTGCTTAAATATTTAATTAAAAAGTAAGGCGCCTTTAATCTATCGATCCTAAGGTCCATAAGCCCGAACAGTTTTAAAAGAGAACCACTGGAGCACCTCCACAGTGTTCTCATCTAAATTGGTTCACACTTTTTAAGAAGTACCAATTAGTTATGCAAAATTGGTGGCAGGCGATGGAGTCCCAATCCAGACCGTAGCGTTAAACAAAAAAGATTAGAGCCTCTTTTTTGTTTGACGCTACAGTCTGGATTGGGATTCATTAAGTTTTCGATATAAATAATTCAAAAACCATTGACTGTATCAATACACTGACCATAAATGTGGCCCAAACGTCAACGACTGGATACTATTTTTACTGCAACACCTCTTTCGGGTTGATAACAATACTCGAAAAGTACTGTTTGTCTACGAAGCTTTTTTCGCCATTTGTAGTCGGCAAAAAACTATTTTTAACAACAAGAGTACCTGCCGATGAACCAAGACCCTGGTCCCATTGTCGACTGTTGCGCCACCACCAGTGTATCTTTAATAAACACAAAAAAAAACCTTCGACAAAATGAGTCGGAATGCTGCAGTGATCCACAGTAGATTCTATGTATGTAATTCGTAAAAATCCGAACTTTGAACTCTCTCTGAACTTTAAGAATCAATTTCTTAAATTCCAAAGTGCACGATCATGACTGCGTTTAATTTACAATATCGTATTTGCTTGTTTCATGTTATTGTGCGAAACCTTCAAGGCACTCAAGATTATCTGCAATGGCCTGATAAAGAACGTCCATTACTCGTACAATCGGACACAGTTCCTTTTGATGTTATCTGTCACTTTAAAAATCCTTATCAGCTCAATCAACAATTAACAAGGCGAAACGGAAGCACACGGAAAGACCGCCGCCATTGAGTGCAGTGATTGCGCATTGCCGATCGTTATTCAGATTTCACTGACTGATTCCCACTCTTATTTTTTCAATATTTTATTTTGCGCTGAAAATGTGTTTTTTTTTCTCTCGGTCAAAGCCCTACGCAGTTCGAAGCAGATTTTTGATTAGAGAAATTCAATCACTGTCCACTGCGACATTGAAGTGAATCATGTCCATGTAAGGAGGGAACCAAACCAAGCGCGTTGATATGTCTTGTCTGAGAGCTGTATGGCAAAACAAAAAAGAGATGAAAACAATGACAACCGCGAAAACATCACTAAACTGGTTTGAACAAAGTATGCATTTAACTGCTGGCAAACTGTATGTAAACAACAATAAACCCAATTTCGAATTTGCCTGTGCCAAGTTCTGCCAAAAAGAAAGATTACAATTTAAAGTGAATTTTTGGCATCAGATTGTGAATTGGCTGCGCCTGTAATGTCAAGGGGAGATAGGAATGTATAGTGTTAGTGCTTCCATTTGATTTAAAAGGGGAAATAAATTCAAAGCACATCACACTCGCATGTGACAGAAACGTAATATGCTACGTGTGGCATAGTGCTTTGAATTTAAACTCACTTCCCTAAAAAAAATGAAAATGACTCATCGACCATTCGATGATAAAGGTTAAGTTGTTTGATAGACAAGTATGAACAGACAGAAGTGTTTCTGTGTAACTTGGCGATAGGGTTTATTTTTACACGGCATACATTTTTTAGGCAGCAAAACCAAGAAGGAAGTAATTTCATCGATGAATTTAAATCGTCGGCATTGATTCTTAGCCTTACTAAGAGGTAAGAAGAAGATAAAAGTAAAAAGAAGACAAAAAGAAAGCTAAAAAAATTTAAGAAGTGCACTCTTAATTCAGATTGAATACAACTTTTGCAATCAACGTGCAGTCGGTCGGCTGCTGTGGCGTTGTTTGGTAGATGCGGCAATTTCCTTGAGATTATTATTTAAAATCAAATTACCATAAAAAAATACGCAAACTTTGCTGTGGTTTGGATATACAGTGGATCAAAGTGAAACTCGTACAACCTCCTGAGAATGTGTTACAGAATAAAAAACTCAAGTTTTACATGGGAAAATAGTCAATTCTTTTGTTTTATTTGAGAGAAATAATATTCTTCTTTCTAACCGATAAACACAAAATACAATTCAATGAAACTAATAAATAAAAAAAAATAAAATCAATGTATTACTAAAAATTCAAAGCCAAAGTAAAAGTCGTACACGTTTTTTCATTCACATGTTATTTCACTTGGCAAGTGCAGGATATGTTTTTAGTACTTGGTTGGGAGTCCTTTACTTACAGTCACAGCTTTTAATCTGTTTGTCATGGACATTACCTATTTTTCGCAATATGATGCTGGTATATTCTGCCATTCCTCTAAAAGGACCGTTTTAAGGTCATTGCGGTTTGAAATGTGTTGATGTCGAATTTTTTCCTCTGAATAACTCCACAGATTTTCAATCACATTGAGATCTGGAGATTGTGGGGGAGTTTCAATTACGTGCGTGCAGTTATACATCAACCATGATCGTACTTTCCATGCCTTGTGTTTAGGATCATTGTCTTGATAAAACTGAAAACATTCGTTGATATCAAGTTTTTCGCCACTTTCCTTTAAATTTGTTGTAAGAATGTTTAAATATACATCCTGGTTCATAATTCCTTCAATAAAATAAAGATTTCCAGTTCCAGCTGCTGACATACAGTCCCACACCATAACTGAAACTCCACCGTGTTTTACCGTTGCTCGTAAATTCTTCTTCTTCTCCAAACTGTAATTTTTTAAATTTGTTTTCGTCTGCAAAAATAACTTGTTTCCAATAATCAAAGTCTTTGTGAATGTTTGCAATGGCGAAATCTTGTCTTTTGCCTTTATTTTGTTTGGAAATAAAGGGCTTTTTTCTAGCAGTTCGTCCGTGGTAGTTATTCTTCCTTTAAATGATTCAGATAGTTTCTGCACAACATTTTTTCCGAGATAGTTTTCTGCCTCTTGCGCTATTTTAGAAGCACTAATTGCTGGATTCTCTTTGACCTTACGTAATATCCAGCGCTCATCAGCGTCGGTAAAAATCTTTCGAGTGCTTCTTCTAGTTTTATTTAAAATTATTACGTTCTTTAAAACGTTTTATAACGTATTGTACTGTAGAGTGACTCCGATCGACTATATCTGCGATTTCCCGCAAAGTTTTTCCATTTTTATGGTGCAGAATAATCAAATTTCTGACTTCCAAGGATGTTTGACCACGTTGTCTACCCATTGTAAAATCAAACCTTACTTTGCCACGTATTGAAATGAAATGAAGGCTATAGGAAGTCTAACGAATGACAGGATAAATTATCGTAAAGAACCGTTATAGATTTGGATAAAAAATATGGGAAAGAAATATTGTACGAGTTTTATTTTGACTTTGAATTGTTCGTTATACTGTGAGTTCTATTTTTTTTTATTTATTAGTTTCATTGAATTGTATTTTGTGTTATCAGTTAGAAAGGAGAATATTGTTCCTCACAAATAACAAAAAATTTGACTACTGTCTTATGTAAAACTTGAGTTTTTCATGCTTATACATATTCACAGAAGGGTGTACGAGTTTCACTTTGGTCCACTGTATATTTCCCTTTTCACTCCTTGGCATCCCCATCCCATACATTCAACGAAGCTGCATTTATCATTTCCAGGAATATCGATCGTCTCCAGACATTAATACAATGGCATCGGGATTTAATTTGCTTGAGTATTGTGTCTAATGTCATTTTGGTAACTGCGTCAGATTTTTTTTCAGTTGTTGGCCGCCTTGGCGAAATGAGTATAGTGCGACACTCACACCCTGAAGGTTTAGGTTCGATTCCCGTCTGAGCACCTCGAATTTTTCACGGCACCATTTTTTTCGAGCTGCTGACAACATTCAAAGAGAAATAACTGTCTAAGAAAAAGCTTCTATAACTTTGCTGACCGGAGTTGCCAAAAAATTGTAGGTTCGTTCCACTCGTGGGAGAATAGTAGCGCGCACAACACGAGGAGTTGATGGCAAAGCTATGCCCTGGTCCCTCTGTGGACTGTAGTTCCACCCAATTATTATTATTATTACGTCCGATCGCCTTCTCCTGTCTTTTTTTATTGATTCACATTCCAATTGATGTTTGGCCTAAATATTCGGTACTTTGCTGATTTATAAATATCAATAATGCACAAGTATTATATTATATTACTATTGATCAGTATTTACTTTAAATCATATTTTAATATTTTAAGGTATGTGCGTCTGGATATCCGGGAACTCCTCCATAAATGTCGTATTCGTCCGCTGTGTTTCTTTTACCATCTAGATAGTGGAAGCTATCTACATGTTAGGCAGGGTTTCTCTCTTCGACGCAGGTACCGAATCTAATGACCTTTGTGATCTGGGTGATTATCTCCACTCCAGAGCAAATTAAGTTTAGATCGAAAGATTTGACTGACTTTTTTATTTCAACAAAATCATTTCCAAAAAAAAAAATGAATTTGCAAGAATTTGCAATTCAAGTTTTAACGGAAGAATATTTGAAATTACGGTCTTCTTCAGTTTGTGTGCACTTAACTCTGAGCTTATATTTACCTTCAGTCACATAGTTAAGGTCCTCGAGGACTGTTAGTGAAATTAAGTTATTCCTCGTCACCAAGAGGAACGATGTGAAGACCAAATCATTGCTTGATACATTCCTTAAAGCTGTGCCTCAATATCAGACACTTTGTATTTTGTTCAAATTATGCTTACTACTTTTGGGGTTATCTTTTTTTACTACACACTGTCCTCTGCTACTCGTCTGATGGTATCAAAGTCCTGAAAATCGAGAAGCAGCAGATTTGATGTAATTTTTAAGTCCCTTTGCATTATTTTTACAAGTAGGGGTTAAGTATGTAAGTTGCTGCGTTATTTCAAGTAATCCTTCCTAAGTTTTTTCACGAAAATGCTAGGTTCTTTTCTTGGCATGCCCTCCTTATGTGAGGGTATAGAAGCTGAGTTGATGTTTTAGTGGCAGTTCAGTCTTAGTATCAGCCCCTGTGTGACCAATCCTTGCTAGCTGTTTAAGGTTTGTATAATTAACGAAGTATAAGAAAATACTCCGTTCTTTGGTTTGTTATAAGAGTTTCAGTATTCTACATAATTTTAATTTCTACTAAGGTGTTCTTTCGTCATGCACACAAGAGTACGGTTGTACTGTAGAGAAGAAGGACTCTTGGAATGCATTTAATATTGTAATCATTTTATAATGATATATAATAATTGTTGCCGCGATTGTCCACAGGGGAACACGGCCCAGCTTGCTCATCAACTACTCCTGTTGTGCGCGCTACTGTTCTCTCACTAGTAGAAGGGACCTACAGTTTTTTTGCCGACTCCGAACGGCGAAATTTGAAAACCCTTTTCTTTGACAGGTATCACTCTTTGAGTGTTGTCAGCAGCTCGAAAGAGGCGGTGCCGTGAAAAATTTGGAAGAAATCGTGTTGAACTGAACCTTCTGCGTGTGAGTGTCGCACTCTACCCACTACACCATGACGGCCACTTTTTTACTGTCAATTTAAGCGCACTTCAAATATCAAATTCAATTAATTTTTAATTTAAGGCCAATAGACATATAGCCAATTGTTGAGCTATTATCAATAATATGAAATCTAAGGAGGAAGTAAATATCTTTGGATTGCTTATAAAAAGAGATGATTTGCTATGCATGGGATAGCAGTGTACAATGAATTTTCGGACACAGTTACACACATGGATGTACAGCTGTGAACACGAAAAAAGCAGTGCCCTTACAAAAAATTACTGCTTAACTTCTTCCCTATGAGCACACACAGTTAGAATGAATATATTCAGTGTAAAAAAAAGGCTGACACTGAAAGGGTGACAAAATCCGTTGGGAAAGATGTCATGATCGTAAAAGAACGGTTAATTTTTCTGTAGAAAATCGCATTTGAAGCAGTGTTCTCTTATTTTAAAATGGTTCTAAGAAAAAATAAGTTTTTTTGAATCTTTAAAAGAAGAAAACTAGTTAATAGATTTATGCAATGCATTTATTTTTAAGTATAAAGACAACAAATTGTTCCTTTTGTTTTGTCAATGTGGGTTTTGGTTAACACTTAATATATGTACGTCATGGCCGCCGGGGCGTAGTGGGTAGAGTGCGACGCTCACACGCAGAAGGTCTAGGTTCGATTCCCGGCTGAACACCTGGAATTTTTTACGGACCACCTTTTTCGGGCTGCTGACAACACTCAAAGAGTAATAACTGTCTAAGAAAGCTTCTCAAACTTCACCCTTCGGAGTCGGCAAAAAACTGTAGGTCCCTTCTAATCGTGAGAGAACAGTAGCGCGCACAAGACTAGTAGTTGATGAGCAAGCTGGGCCCTGGTCCCCTGTGGACTGTCGCGCCGCACAATTATTAACTGTATGTCGTGAAGTTACAAATTTCACTTAGGAAAAACGTAATTGTGGGTGAACGTGGCATTTCCGTACCGGCAAATTATATGAAAAACGAGGTGTACTAAAAAATGTTAGCCGCAATCTTTTCCTTTTTAAAGATCATAGCCGGTTCTGACATTTATGTAACTGCACATAATAGAAAAAGAATAGGCTATGATTACATAAATTGTTAATGTCATAATACCTATGCAGTTATTGGAAAGTGCAAAAAATAATTTTTCAGTTTCAAATAAAGTATGTTTGTTTGTTATCTAAACCGACTGATTACTCACAATGTGAGCACTCACTAGTTTTCCTACCACCGTTCTCTGAGAGAAGATACAATCCACGAAATGTATTCTTATCTATCTTAAACATTCATAATAAACACTTCTCTGTCCAAAATTAAATTTGGTCATTCCTATCAAATATATTTATAGGTTTCAATCTGATTTGTAAATATAAGGTAACTTTCCAAAGAATGCTACCAACAAATACACATTATATGAGGAAGCTCAAAAGATAAATAAGGTAAACAGTTCATTCATTCATTTTAAACCGAAAAATGATACAATCTGCCGAACATCAGTGGGAACAGAAATGGCTGACGCAAAACTGTTGATGCCACGTAAAATTGCAGATATCAATATATCACAATACGATCGGCAAATGGACATCGCGTTTCGATTTAATCGATTTAATCTTAATTAATTTCAAATTATCTCCAAGGAGTGATATCTGCATGGCTGGTGTGACGAAAACTTTGTTAAAAGTTAGCTCAGCAATTGTGTTACTGTACTCATGTGATATAGCTTGTTGAGATTCCTTTTAGAAATTGTATAGTTCAAGTATATACATCGTTTATAAATCTCACTTATATCTACTGACGCCGTTTCAATTGAACAGTCCGTGACTTAAGAGCCCACAGGCGTCATGCATTTTAAAATTGAATTCGTATCGATTCGCAAACATAACGCCGATTATTTATTTTCTGATCGATGATCTTTGAATCGTTGTTAACCTTATCATAACATTAATTGTTTTTCTTTTCTCTCAACTAAGGCAAATCTGTAGTTCTCAAGTACTCCTTAAAATCGTGGCAATCCTGTATAAAAAAAAAACCTTTAATGAGGTAAAGCCTGTTAAAAATACATAATCGATAACTTTCTCGTCACATTTCACTAGGTAACAATTAATGATTGATTTGTACAGTTGATAACGGTATATGTGATGACATTAAATTATATCTGGACGACAGTGATGAATATCTAATCAATTATTTTGTTTCGTTAAAGCTGGAAGATTGTGACGAACACTTACTTTGGGATTATCCCGAAGTATGGGATTAGAGTCGACCAATATCGATAACAAAGTCATTATTCACTCACGTTTTTGCTGGGTGATCAGCAAAACAATATTTCTCTTTATAATTCAAATATAATTTTTGTTATATATTTCAATGGTAAAACACAACTTTTAAGTTTATGTAAATAATTATTTTTTTTAAACTCGATCTCGTCTGGTGGACTACTTTCTTTGTTGTTTGTGTCGTTATTTAAAGGGATACTTTGCTAGGTGTTATGTCTACCAATAGTATATTTTCTGCTGTGGCTGTTGCTCTGTGTGTACATGCCCATAGAACATTCAATTCCGAGTTGAAAGAACTCATGTTGATTTTATTGATGTGCTTAAGATTTCCTTAGTATTTTTTGTATGTACTACATGTATTACTTCAGCTTTGCAGTCGATAGATTGTCTGAATTTTGGAATTAAGTTAGATGCTCAATTCTAAAATTCTTTGACTCAATTGTGCTTTTTATAAAAACAGTATCAGTTTAGTTCCTTAAATTGATTTTTGAAAACATTCCATTGACGCCAAAATTCTTTGTGGTGTAAAGATATGAATTCAAGCAGTTGATTGTTGTGATTGTTGTATTGATGATCCCTTACATTATTATTAGACGTTTTATGAACTGTGTAAAATGTTTTGTTTGCGTTGTTGGGCCAACCAAAACTAAACACTAGTCCAAAAATTGTTCAAATGAAAATAATAATAATTCTTCAGTGCCAATCGATAACAATCTCATAACATCAACGAAGCCTTAGGCATGCAAGTGAAACTCACACTGTTCCCGTTTTTTTTTTTTTTGTTTTTTTTTTTCTTAGACGTTAAATGTCGAATCTACTGTCAAATGTTCTTTCTGTTTTAATTCCCACTGCCATTTTCAAGTCACTGAATGCAAATAGCTTTTCGCCTATTTGTTCAGATCTCAGAATGATTTGCTATCCAAGAGATAATCACGCGAGCTCAATGCCAATTCCAAGAAAATATATCTCTTGAAAGTCCGAATACAAAGGCGATTAATATAAACGCCTTGATCTTAATATATTACCGTATTTCGCTAGTGATAAGTAACGGCACCCACATTGTACGAGTATATGCTTTGTTGCATAAATATATACAGTAGACTGCAACTTGGATGTCAAGGTGATGGTTTAAGCAGATGAGCGGCTGGTTCTAATTTTTTTTGTTTGGAGAAAGATTTGGCTGAGTGATAAGATTGTGCAAACATTTGAAAAACAAACTCCGGGACCACTTGGTTTTGATTTACAAACAAGGCAGACGTGATCTTCTTCAGCAGAGAGAATTATTTATGTCGTCTTGGGACTTCTGGTAAAGGCACATGAATTAAAGGAATTAACAGAAATTTGTTAAATTCAGAAGTTCACTGACTCGCTTCAAAAAAGAATAGTGTGCGCTTTGGAATAGGCGTTGCTGGGTGTATTATCAGCAAGAACTGTCGGTGAGCTTTAATCATAAGATTTACTGTCAGAACACACTACGTCGGCGTGCGCCAACATTTACATTCGTTGGAGAGGTGCTACATGTCTTGACGTCAATACTGCTTTATCGACTTTTCCTACAATTTTAAATTTTAGTCCCCTTACTAGCAAACTTTGCAATGAGTTGACTTTGTGACTCCTTTAGCTAGAATTGAAAAAGAGGATGAAATAAATGACAGTAACGATAAAACTTGGCCAAAAATAGGCAATAGTTTGTTCTATAGTTTCTTTCTCCTTCCTTCAAAACTTTAAGTTTCACTAATTAATTACCTTATGTTTGCAGATTGTCAGTAACAAATTCAACCGGCATGAACATCATCGTCAACGATCTCGACATCGACCCCACCTCCGATTTCGTATCGTTGACCCCGGTAGGCGCTGATGGGAAAGAGAGTCGCCCAATCATACTCACTGGCAAGCTGAAGCAGCCTCTCAGCATTCGATCTCTTGGTTACACTCAAGCGAAACTTGTCTTCGAGGCGAGAACAATCGATGGACACGCGTACAAAGGTTTTTCGATCAGTTACGCACCATATGGCGAAGCTCCTCCGGCCGGAACACAACCACCCGATGTAACCTTATCCTACGACCAACTCGACACCATAAGCAAATTCATCGTGGTCCCCAAGGAAAATCAAACTGACTTGACTTGGCTTAAACTGAAACAGTTACTTGCCAATTCAACCAACTCCTTCGTGAAGTCGGGAAATCTTAGCCTAGAGGCGGCTTTCGCAGAGAACGTCACCCTCACCCGTGTGGCGGAGTGCTTCCAAGGCTGGCCAGAGGCCGAAAATTGCGTCGAAATGGAGTTCGCTGTCACACTTTACAACTCCACGAGCACATCTGTTGTGGTTGATCCCTACTTGGAAGATCTATCGCCCCGCGAACCGGCTGGATTGAGTGCACAGCAGCTGGAACTTATGTGGCAAAAGTTCGGTAGGTCTACGCTTGAGAAGGAAGGTATCACTGAGTACGAACTCCCAGATACGCGTACACGAATTTTAATGTGGGTGGGCATCGCGATTGGCTGTGGTGTGCTGCTGTTCCTTATCTTCGTTGCAGTCTTCAGATCACCGGCGTTCCGTGATCGCTGGGTCGAAGATGACACCATTGCTATCAAATCCAAGGACGACGATAGCCGCAAGGACAACGACGACATAACGATGTACCCATCCCCGGACCAGGTCATCCCTGAGCTCTACCCCAACAACCAGACAACTGCCACCAACGGAATGGACATTGGACGCATTCGCCAGAATACGTTCGAAAGTAGGTACAGCCATTGAATATCACTTAACCCATTGTCAAGGCCACTTGAATACACTCTGCTTTGTTGCAGCAATTAACGAGGGATACGTGGAGGACGAGGAGCCATCAACCAGAATGTGAGTGAATAGGTACATGACTGCATCTGTTTGTTAGTGCTTGTCAAATTGACGTTTATTGAAAAATATGTACACGATCGCTTGACACGTTAAGTGGCGTTCATTAGAATAGTAAGCTATGCAAATGGGCGGCGGCCGAGTTGCTGAATTGATTGGCCGGGCTTGGACTTAAGGTGATCACGAATTCAATTTGAGTCCGATGGTGGGAATCGATCTTCGCACACGATATGCGCTACCGAGTGTTTGCCATCGCCCTCGAATTTGTATAATTTGCCGCGGATTGTGCCCACTTGAATGCCAAGACCGGCGTTTACATGAATAGGTATGGACGACATAAAATTGAGTTTGTCCCCGGTACAGTTAGTTTGTAACAACATTTTATTGAGAATGCAAGACGTGGTCTAACTTCCGTTATGCCGTTTCCTGTTAAAATTTTCTACAGTTCGTTGACTTTATACACTTGGGGTGCTTTGTATTGTTTGGCGCTTCCGTGTGACACGGACGTCTTACTCAGGCAGACTGCAGATCCTGAAACAGAATTTTTAATGGCGACACAGAAGTTGATGGAAGATTAATAGTATTGCCGTTACGGTTGATTCATGAATGACGCTAAGGAATGCAAAATGCTCGTAAGTTTGCCGGCTGATTTAAAAGCAAAAAGCAGACAATGATTTGAACAGGTGCCGACTGAATAACAAAATACAACTAATGCCATGTGCTCAGGCGGATACAACCGTGGTCAAGGAAGCAAATATTCTCTGCGCAGATGATTAAAAAGACTGAAGTGTATGACAGCTGTCATAAAATAAGAGTCTGGTGGATACTAAATCCATCTTTTTATCGGAGTACATTGAACGTCACATGGTGTTGATTTTGTGAGCCGGATTTATTCTGAATGGAATGGTGAATAATTTAAAGCGGATTCGGTGCACAAAATGAAAGCTGAGCATTATAAACGTACACACTCAATGAGACTTACTTTTTGAAACTAGCAGAGTTTAGAAAAATTATATGACTTCATTACTGTTATGGTAGTCTTGTGTTGCTTGAAGTAAGGCACGCTTAGGGATTCATGCTGACGGAAAAGTTAACCGCATAAGACGGCCTGGTTTTATCTTCGTTATATTACTGAGAAATGGTCAAATGATGAAAATTAGTTTCCGTTTTACTCGGCAGAAAATGCTCTACCGTCAAGAAAAATGTGGTGCACAACCTTCTTACCGGTTGCAGTTATATCAAAATAACGGCATCATCAACCAATTATTCATATTTCTGATACTGTTCCCCTTTTCGTGTACTCTTACAGAGAAAGTCACTCATGATAAGCATTCCATAATTAGTTATTAAATACCTATAGTCCTGCGTAATGTTTTTGTTTGTTAATTTCTTAAAAATCATTTGGTATGGTCTGATTAATTAAAGGCGCAGTTTCCATGAGAAATACTTACAGTGAAGAGTGTACTCATTAGGTTTATTCTGGCACTCGAATTATGAAGTATGTTACTTCTTAAAAATCTTTCATTGAGAGGAAAAATCTCAAAAGTCCTTGAAGTGTCCGTTCAATTGAGAATTATTTCCTTCTCTCTTGTCTTACAAAAGAGGAAATGTGTTTTTGTTTTTTTATAAATAAGGATCCACTGCAGGTATAATCCATGAGGGAACAAACAATCTATTTGCGACTGTTTTCGTATTTATGCTTAATGGCGTGTTTCTTGACAAGAACGTTGAAAACACCTCTTATTTTTCTTTCCACACAATCGATAAACTATTATAAACACACTTTGTATCTTCGGTTAAAAAAGAAATTTACTGGGACGTTGGATCCTCATTTTGTGTGTTGCTTTGTTATTGAACTTTATTAAATGTCGTCTTGATTCCTGAAAGCTTGTTGGTGAAGTGCAAACTGCAGATAGGATAATCTAAATTTTTTCTAAATTTTTCATAATATCAAGTCAGTAGCTGCTACTCAGACAGACCAAATGTACGCGTAAACGACCTTCTATCCAAACTTAAAATAAACGAAAGCACATTGGTCTGCAAAGTAAAAAATTAAAAAAAAGAGGTGTAAGGGGAAAAATGTCAACTGTATCCAGTAGGCTCGAGTTTTGACGATCGGTTTTTCCTACAATGCTTTAAATTACTTATTGTATTATTCAATGCAAAATCCTACGGTAACCACAAGAAGATAATTTGCAGAAAACTAAATGCTTCCTTCGGATTCTGGACTATTCTAAATTGATGGAATTTAGAGATGGCAGGTATTTAGCCGCAGTTCAGTAGTTTTGTTTTGCAATTTCCACGATTCTCGGCAGAACTCACATAATTCTTCTTTACGGATAACATCTCCACTTGATTGAAGTCCTTTGGCTCGTTTGTTAAAGGCTCAATTTACCTCATGTCTGATAAGATTCGTAAGTCTTAAGCTGCTTAACTTATAATATTGATCGTCACACGCCTTATCATTCACTTTATGTAGTGCTTTGACTTGTAATCTTGCATTTCAAAATTCAACAATAACTACATCTCAATGGGAAAGACCTAGAGACGTTATCTCCCGATAATAACAGAGATTTGAAGTACGGCCAAAGTTCATAAGCGTCATTTTTATTTCCTTTTCAATTTCGACAGCCCAGAGACCCCCCATCAAATTTATCGAAGTATTCGGCATGTGGCTTTAGTTTGCAGATTAAATGCATCGAATCCATGAAAGGAACTTGCCGCAAGAAGTGCGTCAGAAAGTCAACAGCGATGTTTATATCTTTCTGAGACTTCCCAACTATTAAGGCATTAATGTGAAGCTACTTAATTTTATGGAAAGGCACATATTTGAGACATCACCGAGATATCTTTATGAGGCCGAAATTTAATGACGAGGGATTACCGAGCTCAACTGTTATAGACGTACGCTATCTGTCGTTACTGCCTAAGTCGATTTGAATGAAATATGCCGTTGTTTGGGGAAACATTTCATTGCGAACGACGGTTGTGATTAATTTCTAGTATTCAATCAAACTTCATTGATGTTCTTGAGATACGGCTTGCGTATTTGATTTTACGTATGAAGGGATTTTCGCATTGTAGTGGCTTTCACATATAATCTCAGTAAATACGTGAAGAGATTTAAAAGTAATTCGTCAAAATCGTGCTGTATTTATATCTCGAGTTGAATCTAGCTGTGCACTGTATGGTAGAAAGTTTGTTTCCAATCTATGCCTTGAGCTGAATGTTTCTCAGACGTACGAAAGGTTATTTTATCCACTCATGCGTGCAACAAAAGCTTAGCTAGTTTCTCCCTCACGCTTCCCACATTCGTCACACGTAAGTGTCATATTCTTAAGGAATCTTAAAACTTAAAGGATTAAAATATGATTAAAAGGATTTCAACTTCGTTGACAGGCTCTCAAATAAAATAATCATCTTCATGTCGACCTAAAATGATTTCCACCCTAACAACATGTTGGAGAAAGTTTTATCGTCGGTTTAATTAAGTAGCACGAATGAACACGTTTCCATGATACGTATGTTTGAAAACACAATGTCGTTGCTGCTTCTAATAAAACTTTTACGTTTCAATTGTGACTGCCGTTTTATTCTGAATCACATGTGTATTCGTAAAACAAAGTAATGAATTCATAAGCGCCCACCTGTGCTCGTTTAATTCACCAAAAACTTAATTAGTCCTCTCCATAGTATATGTATCTTCTGAAAGTATTTAACACAAATGCAAACGCAGGTTTAGCATGTGTTCGAGGAAGTCATTTATTAGCTGTAAATCGACTGTCTTTATCCTGCACAATATGCGTTTTCTTACGTGGCAACCATAATTTTCTGATAAAGTTTCTGAGGACTTTTCGTGAGTGGAACTACGTATTAATTGTTACCCTGTGTCTGACAGCACGTACCAACTGCACCCAATGAACCTACTACCTTTTCTACTTTTTTCCATTGTCAAACGTTTTCTGTCTCTGCAACGTTCCTTTACACAAATTCTTTATGATTATGTTAAAAAGGTTCCCAGTTTTCTAACATTGATATCCTCTTTCGGATTACTAAAGCTTCCTTTTATAAACTGTCAAGTAGACACGAATTGACTCTCAGGAAGTGGGCTGAACTGGAGACTTGCATTCTCTACAGTGGAGTTCATAGTTGATACATTGATTGAGTTTCTATCCTTGACGGTTTACGGTACCGGGATCAACTGCCAAACAAGATAGCAACATAATTCGCTTTTCATTTTGTTTCTCTGCTGATAGTTCATCTTTGCGTCTCATTGTCGAACCTTCTGATAGTGTCATCGTGTATTTATCGATGCGCCAGATTACTCAATGAGTGCCCGTCTGCCAAATCATTCACATTGGCGCAGCTCTTAGTGTGTTTTTTCCTTCTCCTCCAATCACTTTCCTCTGAGGCAGCGCTAAACATGAAGGTTACAACAAACTTTTGAAATAAAATATCCCACGCATACTTCTTGTGTCTTATATAAAAATAATTTGATTGCCTGTACAAAATCTTGTGCAAGCAGTTGCGCATTAATTTCACAATCGCCATTCATAACAACAGCATACATGAACTGTTTAATTATCAAAAAGAAAACCACAACACAATTAACCAAAAAAATGTAAAAATGTTCATATTTATTCCATTGTCAAAACTTGGAGTTAAAACAAAAACATGTCATCAATCATAAGCTCTAGGTTTATGCGTATTTATGAAGCCACAACAATAATATAACAGTATAATAACAACAAAGCAATTAAACATCGTATTCGTGTCTAATTTCAGAAGAAGTAGGCGAACGGAGCAATCTCAAGCGGACGCATCTGTGTAAGCAAACATGATAAACTTAACAAGCGGATGCGCAGGAGAACCAAATATACTAGGATACAGTGTGTGTGATAGTGTTACTGTTTTGTTTTTTATTTAAAAATAATTTGTTAATAAATTAAGTGTGAAAGAAAAACCCCTGGTGTGGTTACAGTCTTTTTGTTCCGTGTCTTTTTCTTATTGCGCGCTGCATTACGATGCCTTTTCCAAATTCACACGTTTACGCGATGAAGCGAAAGGGTATTGGTGGGACGCATGCGCTATGCTGTTGATTCTAATCCTCCAGCTTGGGCCTACAATCGTCTGGATTGATGAGGACTTTGATTAGGTACTCGACAGATGGTCGCTCAGCCGTGCGGTACACCGTCAGTCCCTTCTCCTCTATGCACTTTCGAGTGCTTGGACCAATAGCAATTAATTTCTTACCTTCGAAACTCAAATTATGCTTAGTGAAGTGGTCATATGTACAATTAACTCCAGACGGGCTGAAAAACGCCATAAACTCGACATTATCTGCCTGGAGTGCTTTGTTTAGGTTCTCCTCCAAGTCTGGGTGACATATGGTTTCGTAAACTTCTATGGCATCTACGAGAAAGCCACCCACTGCCAGCTTTGACAGGAGGGTGTCGGTGCGCAAATTGCCACAAGGCAGCAAAAACGGCTTCTCCTTGTCACCATCAAATGTTTCGATAATAAAATCGGCCAAGTTGCTAGCATTGCCGGTCTCTTTGCCACGGGTGAACAGCTGCTGAAGGCCTGTCATGGCCAAGTGATGCGTGACCTCGCCGACTGAGTAATTATGCAACATTTTCCAAGCATTTGGCATTTCGCGATGCTGCAACGCTTCACGAACTGCATCGATGCATCTTGGTGAGGTGAATATGATGCCAGCGTACTTCTCAGCTTCAATTAGTTTCTGACGAAGCTCGTCTAGTTTCTTGAAGCCGAATCCCAGGGTCGGAACGAAAATGGCATTGAAGTTATTCTCGCGCAGAACATTTACGTAGGTGTCAGTTGAATCGGATTCCGATTTGAGCACAATCACTGTTCGTTGTTTCATTTTTGACTGGAGGTAGTTTGATAAATTTAAATTTTCTAGCAAAAAATTATAAACTAAAGAGCACTGTAACCGAGTTCTATTTTTATTTTGCTGTTGCAGAAACGTTCGGCCTTCAGAGTGACACCTGTAAATTTGGCATTGACAGATGACAGAATGGCAAGCAGCTGTAGTGTTTTGAGCGACATCTATACGGGGGGAATGATTCGTCGGTAGGGCAGTGTAATTTGAAAAAACGGTTGGTGCTGGTGATTTATGCAAGACTGTCTCTTATCATATTCATTTTTGCCTTTGAGTTTTGTCAAGGTTGGTTCCTCGATTTTGGCGAAGAAATCGAAATGCAAAAACGATAAATAACGAGGCAGCTATATTTTTAAACGATATCTTTATATTTTGGTTTACACGGCTTTGATATGAATACGTTTGTAGTCATTTAAAAGGGATAAGTATAATATGGACACAGTACCTATTCGGCCGACATCGACAAATTGTATTGTTACCCTTAAGTTAACAAGGACCTTTTCAATGTATGTCTGTCTGTATATAATTTCTAGGTTACTTGATAACATCGTCATCTTCTATATTCGGCACACATACTTTATCGATTTAGAAACAATTCAGTTTAAGTTACTTCCAGTTTTAATCCTCTCTTTATCCAGATCTTCCTTTACCGTGACGAGCACTTCCGAAACCTATCACATTCCAAATCCCAACTTGACCCCATTTGCTTCTTATCTGAATGTGTTTACTCTTCAATGCATTCTCCGATCCCAAATGAATCCCCGAGAACGCATGTGTCACGTCCTGAAGTTTTCAACCGACAAATTGAATTGTATTCCCTTTAAATTTAATTACACGTCCTTTCCACTCCGGAGGCTATTTAAGAGCGAATGAGTGTGTGCTGCAGAAGTAATCCCGCCTTCACACACACACTGTCTTTCATTTTGCCTCTGTCACCATCAAATAAAAGCCGAAACAATCGGATTCAGGCGGGGACATTGCGTGCACATTTGTTGTCAAATTAAAAATTAATTACCAGGCATCCCTTGTTTGGGCAAATGAGATTGGCAGGATTTCATTCAACCCACGCATCGGTCATACGCCACGAATCACCCAATTAAACACTGTACTTCTCGGAAAGAGCCGTCATTTCAACGTGGTTTTGGCAGTAAGAAGTTAATATTTTTTTGCGTTTTCAACAGAGTGGAAGAAACCTTCGGGCAAACTTGAGGATGAAACGGAGAAAAAGAGAAAAGGCTACCTTTCGTAACAACAAGGATTCTCTTTTGGCGTAATGGTTGAATTTTGTTGAAGTTGCTTCTTTGAGTTTTACTCCGTCCTTGTTGGCGTCGTCTTTGAATAAATTCGAAGAAAAACTCTTAATTCAATTGGGCTTTTCCCTTTAGATGGAATCGCCTAGAAGCAAATTAATCAAAGACTGTGTTCGAAATTCACATGCACGGACCTTGAACTCGAGCTTGGGCACAGGGAGAGTGAAAATGGATGAGAACGAATATTTTTTGTTTCTTATTTTCAAGCATTTTGAGATGTACGCTGTTGTGGTGAGAGGATACATTAAATATTTGATTCAGATTTCATCTTAAATAACAATAATTATTGGATAGCGCAACTACCCATTTTGTGCGCGCTACTGTGCTTTCATATGTAAGTAGAACCTACAGTTTTTGTTGACACTGGACGGTAAAATTTAAGAAGTTTTTTTTTCCAGAAAATAGAGATTTAAATGGTGGCAGCAACTCAAAAATGTTGGTGCCTTAAAAAATGCGTGGTTCTTTCCAAAAATTAAATCTGTGGCCTTTAGCTTGTGAGTGTCGCACTTTTCCTGCTACGCCAGGGCTGCTTGTATCTCATAAATAAATCAGGAATGATTTCTTATAAGGTAAATTCTAAACTATTTACCAACTGCTAATATTAAATGATCGACTTACGTTGACTAATTGTGGAGTGGAGTTTAAGCGCAGTCTTATTCTACCCATGATTACAGGGGACTTGTAAATAAGTTACAAATCATTTACATCTACTTTATTGACCGAAGCATCACGTGCCGACTTTCACTTTAGTCTAGGTCGTCCTCTGCTGCGTTGTCCCAATGGCTCGGATTTAAAGACTTTTCGGCCCGGAGCAGTAGTGTCCATACGCTCTACATGGCCTAGCCATCTTAAGCGTTGTATCCGTAGACGCTTGACCAGGCGCATGTCGCTGTACAGCGGTAAACACAGAGTTCGTCATTAAATCGTCTCCTCCAAATGCCATCAACGCAAACAAGACCAAAAATCGTACGCAAAACTTTTCTCTCGAAAAGACTAAGGGCTTCCTCATCCGCCTTTGCTAACGTCCAAGATTCTGCGCCATATAGTAGGACGGGGATGATCAAGCTGTTATATAAAGCGAGCTTAGTCCTTCGAGAGAGGTCTTTATTACTCAATTGCCTCTTGAGCCCAAAGAAACAGCGATTGGCAAGAGTGATTCTGCGTTTGATTTCGGTACTGATGTTGTTGTCCCTGTTTCCCTTGAGCCGAGGTAGACGAAGTCCTTAACTATCTCGAAGTTTCTGCTGCCTAGTGTGACGCTCCGTCCGAGACGTCGATGTTTTGTGTCCTTCCTTGATGACAGCATGTACTTCGTTTTGCCCTCATTTACCACTAGACCCATTTTAGCCGATTCCGCTTCAATGCCAGCAAACGCCTCATTGACGGCTCGTTGTGTTCGTCCAATCACGTCAATGTCATCAGCGTAAGCTAACAATTGAACTGACTTCTGGAAGATCGTGCCTCTGGTGTTGACTTGTGAGTTACGCACGATCTTCTCGAGGATGATGTTAAAGAAGTCACATGACAGTGCGTCGCCTTGTCTAAAACCTTTTTTGATATTGAAGGTCTCCGTGAGTTCGGTACCGACCTTGACGGAGCAGCGAGAGCTCTCCATCGTCATCCTACACAATCTGACGAGTTTGGTAGGAATGCCAAAACTAGACATGGCACTGTATAGCTCGTCTCTATGCACAAAGTCGTATGCAGCCTTGAAATCGACGAATAGCTGGTGAGTGTCAATTTGCATTTCTTGGGTCTTTTCCAGGATCTGCCGTAATGTGAAGATCTGGTCTATTGTGGACTTCCCTGGCCTGAAACCACAGAGATAGACGCTCACACAATACGACAGAGACGATCTTGTATGCGATGTTCAGGAGACTAAGCCCTCTGTAGTTGGCGCAGTCAAAGGGGTCTCCTTTCTTGTGGACCGGGCAAACGACGCTGAGATTCCACTCATGGGGCATGCTTTCCTCCGACCATATCTTACAGATGAGCTGGTGCATGCGCCCAACAAGGTCATCTCCAGCTGCTTTAAATCGTTCTGCGGACAGTCCGTCCGTTCCAGCAGCTTTGTTCGACTTCAGCTTAGATATTGCTATCTTCACCTCGTCTAGGTCGAGGGGACGGAATGCTTGTCTATCAAATTAAGTGGGACATTCTGCCTAACAGTGGGATTTGGGTCGTCATCGCCGTTAAGGAGTCTGCAGGAATGATCCTTCCAGATTCTCAGCACAGACTGCGACTCTACTACGAGTTGTCCGTTTTGGTCCCGGCAGGCCTTGGTCCGAACCTTGTATCCTCCGGATAGCTGTTTTACCTTTCGGTAAAACGTTCGGACTTCATTCCTGCCATAACACCTTTCCATTTCTTCGACGGCGCGCTTCTCATGCTCCTTCTTCTTCCTTCTGAGAAGCCGGTGCTCTTCCCTTCTTCTCTGTTCGTAGAGTTTACGAACAGCCCGCGTTGTTCGATGCAGCGTTGCCTTATAGGCGTCTTGTTTAGCTGCGTGCGCTTGCCTGCACTCGTCGTCAAACCATGGGTTCCTTCTGGGTGATGACGTGAAACCCAGCACATCAGTGGCAGCATCTTTGATGGCTTCTTGACAACGTTTCCATTCTTCTTCTATGCTTAGTGCAGGAAGCGTCGAACTCTGAGCAAGTTTCCGGGAGACTCGGTCGGCAAAGTTCCCAGCAATCAGCTGCGATTGTAGCTTTTCGACGTCAAACCGTTTTCCTTCACTATCCGAGGCATGATGTTGTCTCTGAACTTCTGGTTTTTACGTGGTGAGGAAGTTACCCTCACGCACAACCCACAGACTGGTAGGCCAGGCCCATTATTTAAATCCTCGGGCAGAGGGAGTCGCTGCATACATTAGTTCACCATACAACGGGTGTTGTGATGGCTATCCAGGGGGCGCCACTTGGAGGCTGTATGTCAACTTGACCTGTGCACTAACGAGGATTGCCTTGGCAGCTCGCCATGTTGAGCGCAATCAACGACGTTACCTCGCGTGCATAGGCCCATGCCCCCTCGACCCATATTCGGAGCATCTTCATTTAGCTGGATGAAATTATCGGGCTTTGTTCTGATGTTCCTTTATCAAATCGTTCAACTTGCTTCTTGGCTAAGAACTGAATTTGGTTGTCTGCTTTAAAAAATATGGACTTAGGCACAAATTGTGATGGTGCGGTCAAAAAGTAAGTGTATGAGGTATATGCCTGTGTTTTTGTTGGATTCATCTTAAAACCATTTGTTTTTCTGTTTGGTAACTTTTTTACTTCACTTCGATAAGAAAATGACGTTTTCAGGATTTTACAGCATAAAATCATTTTTAACTGAATAATTTAAAGTAATAGCATGGCTTAGTGAAATGGTTATTCGTCCGCTAAGGTGGTTAATTCTTTAAGCATACTACACAATCAATGCTTTTATGAAGTTAGAGGCAGATTCAGTAAGACTTTAAGCCATACAGCGAGAGTTGAACAAGGTATTCCGGTTGTTACTAGAAAAGCAAGCCCAGACATTTTTTCAAAGTCTCAAGGTGTATGGACATCGCATGATATCCGCCACACGATGCATACACGCGTTGGGATTTAGAAGTGTACGAATACATATTCTGAAACCCTAGGCTCTATGAATGTAAAGCCTTTACAGACATGGAGTACTTTACATGCGTCAGCGTCAGTAATACTTTGCCAGATACATAAAATACATGTGTTCTTATGGGTGCCACATAGGCCAACGCTGCCGCTCGCGCCACGTATGTGTTTCCTTCTTTTCTCTCTTCGTCAGCGTTGACAAGCGATACATTGTGACATTTCACAGGATTTTTTTTTTGTATTTTGTTGATATTGGCGGCCTGTTTGAATGTTTTGTAAGATCTTGAATAGTTAATCAAAGATTTCTTTTTTCATTCTCACAGCTGTGGAAAATTGTTCTGGTTCATGATTGTATAGTTTCTCAAAGTTCAACGCAGAAAACCGTGCACATCTCGATCTATGTATCCGGACCCAAAATTGACGGTTGCTTTTATTGTATTAATATTTTCTTTAAGTTCGAACAGCATCATCAAGCACATTAGTAAATCCAATAACTCGTCTGGAGGCATTTTTACAAAATAAATATCAGACCGCTCTACAGTACAACCAAAACAAATTGAATTTGAAGCTACCGTCAAATGAAATTAGATGTGCGTTGGAGTATTCATTAGGTCTGTTCCAATTCATTTGTGTACAAAAATTCGTAGTCGAGTAGTTTGCGTAGAAATCTCTCTTGGAGAGAGTAACTCTATCGAAACGTGTGAAACGACTTTTCGTAGAAATTCGTAAACAGCTATCAGATATATGAAATGTCAGAGGGTTTTTCATTTTCGATTTGACAGGCATCTGCTGCTCAAAGATTTTTCTTTGGCAGAAATTCGTAGGGAGGGGAAATATTTTGCTTTCTCTAAATATATGAGCTCTCTCTTCTACGAAAAAATCAGCTTATGGAATGCCTTTTGGGAGTTTTTTTCGGGAAAATTCGTAGCCATTCATAGACATTCATATTCAATTCAGAGCAATTGGAAGGGACCCATTGTGTCATCCCTTTCTGTCAGGTACTTCACCGTCAACGGATACTTTGGCGCTACGCATGCAAATTATTCTATGTGCCAGAGCCTTAATGATTGATGAACGTTTTAATCGTGGATAACGAGTGCGTTTGATTGGGGTAAATAAAGAACTTGTATTGCTTTAGGTGTGAATTGCGGACTAACATTTCTATTGGAAAACAAGAACAGTCTTTTCTGCGTAAAATTCACTTTCATACTGCTTTAAGCTTGCATTAATCTAGGATCCTCTTCAGATTCAAATAATTAGCTCTAATGATGATGATTGATGTCAAGTGCTTTAACAGATTACTACATACAGCACTGTGCAAATTAATAGCACCTTGTTTGACTTTGTCACTATTTTGTAACTATTTTGCTAATAGCTTTTTCCTTCAGAATCTTTTTTTTTTTATAATTGGCGAGTGCAAAATGGGTTGCGAGTACCCTTAAGTGACCGGATCAAGTCACAGCACGGGCCGAAGGTACAGAGGAAGAGAGGGAGAGGAGGCACCGATGCACATTGGTTTTAAATGCCTGTGGATTGTAATGAGGGGGAAAAATCGAGCTGGGAAGAGCATTCCAGATTCGTGTAGTGCGGCTGAAGAACGAGTCTCTGAATTTGACTGTACGTCCGAAAGAGGGCTTGAGGGTGAATTGCTGGGCTTTCCTAGCGAGGCGTGTATTGCGGGTGAATTCTTGAAGGGGAGGAATGTAACTGGCAACTGAGCATTTCTTGTTAAAATAGCGATAAAAGAGTGACAACGACGCGACATTACGTCGGTGTTCTAACGAGTCAATCGACTTCGCAATATTACTGTCACCTATAAGTTTTATCGCTCGCTTTTGAATTCTATCCAGCAGGTGCAGGGAGGTCTTAGGAGCACCTGACCAAATAGGAGCGTTATACTCAAGTTTTGGGCGTATGTAGGCCTTGTATATTGTCGCCAGATCAGAGGGGGTGAAGTACTTCTTGCATCGCTTAAGGAAGCCTAGACATTTCGCAGAATTTATGGCATCCTCAAATATGTGATCGTTCCAACTAATTGTTGGGTTGATACACATACCGAGGATGGAAAGTCTTTCGGTTTCAACAACGCAAGTGCCGTTCATGGATAGCGGCTGATTATTTTGTGATCGCTTTAACGGCAGTAGACGGCACTGGGTCTTGGAAGCATTAAGTTCCACTCTATTCTTATTTCCCCAATCGATTATGCTGTCAAGGTCAGAATTTAATGTGCTTAACATACGCTGCCGTTCCGAGTCTATGGCCGAAGTGGAAGGAACGAATACGGCCAAGGAACGAATATGAAAAGCTGAGGGTACTATCATCAGCGATGGAATGAATAGGATTAGAAGTAGTAGACAAGAGATCATTTATAAGAATAAGGAAAAGTGTCGTAGATAAAACTGAGCCCTGGGGAACACCAGCATTAATATGGTGAATATCAGACTTGAATCCATCCAAAACGACTTGTATTGAAAGATTCGAAAGGTAATTTCTAATCCATTGAAGAAGAGACTCATCGCTCTCAAAAGCACGCATTTTCGACAAGAGAGCCTGATCCCAGACCCTGTCAAATGCCTTTGAAATATCAAGCGCAACAGTCTTGCTTTCTCCTACATTGTGCAAAGATTGGTTCCACTTTTCAGTGAGATATGCCATCAGATCACCGGTGGAACGGTTGCTTCGGAAGCCGTACTGCCGGTCATTAAGAAGCTTCCGGGACTCAAGATATTTCATAAGCTGACGGTTTATCAGCGTTTCCATGACCTTGGAGAGAAGGGACGTTAGTGCTATGGGTCGGTAGGAGGTGGGTGACGAACATTCGCCCTTTTTAGGGACGGGCTGGACAAATGCAGTTTTCCACTTACTCGGAAAGAGCCCTGAAGAGTAGGACAGATGGAAAAGCTTACGCAGTGGTTTTGCCAGCTTAGAAGAACACTTCTTCAGAAGAACAGGGGGTATACCATCCGGGCCAGCGGATTTGTGTATGTTTAGATCTTAAAGTACCCTTGCTACTGTACGAGTGCGAAAGTGGATTTGCCCCCATGGCGAAATTTACGCTCTCAAGTACAGGCTGGGACAAAATGCTATCTGGCAGCGTTGAGCTAGCTGCAAAGTGTGCAGCAAGCAGATTAGCTTTGTCCAAAGAGCTGACAGCTGGAATGTCATTGCAAATGAGCGTTGGGATCGAAGACGAGGCTGAATTCCTTATGTTTTTTACGAAAGACCAACAGCTTCTGCTACCCTTGGGGCATTGTAGAACTTTTTGCCTCAACTTTTGGTCAAAGGAGAATTTAACACGTCTTATTAATGCATTACAGTCATTTCGGATCCGTTTGAACTTTTTCCGGGCTTCCTCAGAAGGATTGGCTTTATAATCCCGGAAACTCAACTCTCTCATCCTGATAGCCTCTTTGCAGCTAGAGTCGTACCACGCGTTTGCCTTTGGCTTGATGCTCATCACTCTGTGAGGAATGAAGGACCTCATGCCCAGCGAAATAATGTTTGTGATCGCATCAGTAGCGGCATTCACGTCACTATCGAGGAAGCATAGTGACCAGTAAAAATTCCAAAAGAAGTTGTTAAGTCCGCTCCAGTTGGCTTTCTCGTAGAGTCATACTGTTCTTTTCGGAATTTGTTCTCTAACTGTGTGGGAGGAGTACGAGAATTTGGCTGACACGACACAGTGGTCGGACGAGCCTAGAGGCGACAATATATCAATTGAATATTTTTCAGAATGAGAGGTGAGAAACAGATCCAAGGTGTTGGCGGTATAATCTGCAATGTCAGGTATTCGTGTTGGCTCATTCACAAGCTGGGTTAGATTATTTACCTCAGCGAAGATTTCAACATACCTTCCTTCGGGTGTTGTCTGGCCTGAATGTCGAAGCCAAGTAGAATTGTGTACATTGAAATCGCCGCAACAGCGATTTCAGTGCAAGGATACAGGGATACAATTCTTGTGATGGAGTCGGACAGCGCATCAAACTCGTTATAATTTGAGTTGCTGTCCAGGTTTGGACTTCAATTTCTTTATTCTATCAGAAATAAAACCCATAAACAAGATAAGAAAAAAGAGCATTCTGAACTTAGAAAAGGCCTGTTATTCAGAATGACACCGAATTTCGGAGTGTACACAACAATAGGACCAAGTGCAAAAATTCATAAATATGAAGTAAAAGTCAATGGAATTGTGAAGTTTTTTGTTTTTATTTTTGTAACTGGGTCAGTACTTGCACGTATAACATTCATTTTTATGTCACAACGTAGTGGCATGGAGTCGATTAAAGCATGACATCGCTTAACAGGGATAATCTCCCACGCAACCTGCACAACATCCCATAGCTGTTTTTTTATTTTTATGTTTTGCTTCTTATAAAGCTTTCTGTACATCTGTCGAAAGGTTTTCACCTGGGTTCAGGTCCGGAGACTGAGGCAACCACTCTATAACTAAAACTCCATTGCTTTGTAAAAATTCCTTGGCCAGTTTGTTCGTATGTTTGGGGTCATTGGGTTGCTCTCGCTAAGCGGTATATTCCACTCTGCGAAAGGTAGAATGGTTTCTCTGATTATGCTGACATAAGCTCCGGCGGTCGTCATCGGTCTAAACCAGTACCATAATAGGAAAAACATCCTAATACAGAGGCCCCTGTGGCGTAGTGGGTAGAGTGCGACGCTCAACTCCGTATGTCTTGATTCGATTCCCAGCTCAACATGAATTTTTCGAATTTTTCACGGCACTAACCCTTTCGAACTGCTGACTACACTCAAGCAGTTAATACGAGGGTTGCCTTTTACCAGGTATACAGGTATAAAATGAGCGTTTTTTGGAAAATAAAACACTAATTATTAATGGGAAAGTAAAAACATTTTATTCAAAGTATTGGCCATTGTTTTCTACACATTTTGACCACCTTTCTGGCAATTTGTGAATACCACGCCAATAAAATTGTTCGTCTTTTAAAGCAAACCAATCAGACACCCAATTTTCGACCTCCTCGTAGGAATCAAAGTGCTGCTCAGCCAATGCGTGTCCCATCGATGAAAACAAATGGTAGTCGGAAGGAGCTAAGTCTGGTGAATACGGCGGGTGGTGTAGCTGCTCCCAGCCAAGTGTTTTGATTGTAACCTGAATCGGTTTTACTTTGTGTGCAGGTGCATTGTCATGGAGCAAAATTACCTTGCCGTGTATTCTGCCCCATTCTGGTCGTTTCTCGATCAATGCATGGTTCAAGTTGATCATTTGTTTTCGGTAGCGATCAGTATTAACGGTTTGACCAGGTTTTAGGAGCTCGTGGCACAGCACACCTTTCTGGTCCAATCAAATACTCATCATTGTCTTCTTGCCGAATCGACCTGGTTTTGCAGTCGATGTTGATGGTTGTCCCAGATTAACCCATGATTTTTTCCATTTAGGATTCTTAAAATAAATCCATTTTTCATCGCCAGTAACAATCCGATGCAAAACCGATTTTCTTTCGTGTCTTTGAAGCAAAATTTCACAAGTGTTTTCTCGGTTTTCCATCTGCCTTTCATTCAATTCATGTGGCACCCACTTTCCACACTTTTGGATCTTTCCCATAGCTTTTAGACGGTCAGAAATTGTTTGTTGTGCAACATTTAACATTGCTGCCATTTGCTTTTGACTCAAAGTGTCATCTCCATCCAATATCGTTTGCAAACCGGCGTCTTCAAACTTTTTTGGTGGTCTTCCACGTTCTTCATTTCTCACATCAAAATCATTATTTCTGAACCGTTAAAACCATCTTTTGCATGTTGCTTCTGATAGAGCGTGATCACCATATGCCTCGACAAGCATTCGATGCGACTCTGCAGCACTTTTCTTCAAATGAAAGGAAAAAATTAATGCTTTCCGCAAATCATCACTTTCTGGTACAAAATTCGACGTTTTTAACATGATGAAAAAATATGATGTTGTCTGTTCAATGGCTTGATGTATACTAAATATTTTTCACAGATGTGATAGAAAACAAAAAAAAAATAAGGGCTCGTTCACAACAAATGTTCCCTATCGAGACATTTGTATCTTGACGCTCATTTCATACGGGTATACCCTTTGCTAAGGGACAAACTTTAATTCTCTTGTTTATGACAGGTATAGTGACACATAAATCTATAACGTTATTGTCAACATTGTTGCATCTATCCATTCGAAGGTTGAAGCTCCAGCTATTCTCCAAAAGATAACTACTTGCTATCCATTGACTCGAATTTTCGGAATTCCCTGCAAGCCATAAATTAGTCCTGTAAAATCACACAAACAATCCTTAACCACTTATCGACAATCAACAGTTCAAACAAGCCATGTCTCACACACGCCCTTAAAGCACATGGGCGGAGAATCTACGAACAACAAAGAATATGTTTCGTCTGAAGCGAATGACAAGGATGTATACTTAAAAGTCCATAATGGACAAAAGCCGTTTAATATTTCACCGTAATTGCCAGAAAGGGATTTGCTATTGAATCTGGTTAATCTATGGGCTACCCCAAGGGGACGAACCTCCGTGCACAAGGGAAAAACAAATAAAACCAGTCCTATTGGGTGTATTTGCCAACATTTTATGGACTCCGTAGCGTTGGCAGTGCGAACGCCAGAGTTCAGTGTGGGTGAGGGGAAATAAGACTGGCGGCGCAAGTGACTCTTCTTGGCCTATCACCGAAGGACGAATGACATCCTGTCATCATTTGCCTTAATCTTCGCAGTGGACTTCGGATGACATAGAGAAATGTTTGCCTTGAACTTGGATGCCCAGAGAGTGGAATAGGGATTAAGAGTTGCTTTGTGTGTGCGTGGGTTTTTTTCCTTTCAAAAAGGACACCGGCCCTCCGGAGAGTGAGTGTAAATCTGACATGGGTGGAGGTGGACACTTGCTGGTGTGCGATGACATTTGAAAATAAGTTAAGTCATTTAAGGGACATAATCATTTGACTTCAGGGTTTTGTTTTTTGTTTGACACTTGTCTCAGGGGAGGTTTTAGTTTTCCTGTCTGTTGCTGTTTGTGTTTTGGTTTCAAAGCGACATTGGCGTTGAGTCGTGGTTGAAATGATTGGCGTTGTGTCCTACTTTCCAGATCTGCCGGCGTTAGGCTTCGGTTGACTAAACCGAACCCAGTCATATTATTGGCTTGTTAAGCTTCACAGCATCCCGCTTTAATTGCTGCAACTTCACATAAACTTCAATGGGTCACTTCAACTGATTCAATCTTGGAATTTACTTCATTTATGGCATTTTTCGCTTCGGTTCATATCCAACACATCCTTGTCGCCCTTCGTTCCCTTGGCAAACACAGCACAACTCAATCATTGTCGTAAGCAAATATCCATCCCTTCGCCACGATGGGGAGCCCGCTTCATTACTTTGACAACTTTGATAGGTTTACCCATCACCAGAACACAGCGATGTTGACCAACGACAAAGCATGGATAATATCCGGAGCGATAAAAGTACACCACGCCAAGGTTTTATTTATATCCGCCTTCGCAAGCAGCATCGATGGTGTGACGATAAAAATACATGGACTCGGGGCACAGCAGGCAACGAAACTAACTTAAGTTCGCGGGCGAAAGAGGTCAAAGCAACCACTCGCTAGTGATTCAAAGTATCCTCCTCCTCAACACCCACTCGCCTCATTCACACACTCATGCAGGGGAGCCAAAGCTGTTCACCACCCTGTCAGGAGGGCCGTCACCAATTGACAGGAGTGACAACAATTCGCAGAAAAATGTAAGAGGGCAAGTAACTAGATTTTCAAGACTTGAATGTACAACCTGTCAGAAAATCCCATTAACAAACTTCAAGATGTCTTATTCGCTTAATTAAATTCCCTTAACTGAATCCAATTTTTGCGATTTACCCAAGGACGCCCAGCGCTTGTCGAGCGTAAGCTCCCAGTGAGGTTATTGCATCTCAGCAGGCGTCGAGGAGCTCCTGCCCAAGTAGCACATCGTCGCAAAGTACTGTGTAAAATGAAATAAAATTTTAAAATCCGATTTCGAGATTTTATTCCAGTGGCTTGGGTAACTATCTCTGCCATCTACGGAGAAGGTAAAATATTGGCGAGCAAAGATGCAAGAGGCTTAGAGCATTTATACTTCTCGTGCACGACGATGGAGAGCTATATGCGCTTATCATAAACTCACTTTCCAGGTGTTGCATACAGGACCGAGAGAGGGAACTGGAGAACTGTCCTCGGTAAGGATAGCAAAATGTAAATTTAGTCATTGAAGTCAAAAGGATGAGGATGAGGATGAGGATGGGGATAAGGATGAGGGTGAGGGTGAGGATGAGGATGAGGATGAGGATGAGGATGAGGATGAGGATGAGGATGAGGATGAGGATGAGGATGAGGATGAGGATGAGGATGAGGATGAGGATGAGGATGAGGATGAGGATGAGGATGAGGATGAGGATGAGGATGAGGATGAGGATGAGGATGAGGATGAGGATGAGGATGAGGATGAGGATGAGGATGAGGATGAGGATGAGGATGAGGATGAGGATGAGGATGAGGATGAGGATGAGGATGAGGATGAGGATGAGGATGAGGATGAGGATGAGGATGAGGATGAGGATGAGGATGAGGATGAGGATGAGGATGAGGATGAGGATGAGGATGAGGATGAGGATGAGGATGAGGATGAGGATGAGGATGAGGATGAGGATGAGGATGAGGATGAGGATGAGGATGAGGATGAGGATGAGGATGAGGATGAGGATGAGGATAATAATAATCCAAAAATCATGCCTTTCTTCTTTCTTCTTCATTCTTGAAGCTTCTTTTTGTATATTTGTATTGATTGACTTTCAGTGCAGCTCTCGGTTAACTACTTGTCAAGTTTTTGCGGAAATTCATCACCCACACTGTCGCTTATATATGTTGAACAGTAATCCTCCATTCCCGTCATGTTGTTGACATAGAGCTTAGTGAGCGGTTGTACACGTGTGCCCTTCTACTGACTCGCACTTTGAAGGCACTGGCACGTTTCTGAAATTTGCATGTTCTCCTTAGTTGATATAAGTTTTCGTTGGCTGACTTAAGAACAATAAATCCCAAATGAGCCCCCACCGGCTCTCCGGAATTTCAAAGCAGAAGTAGTCCCCAGCTCATATCGCGCGCTATCCGGCACCCAAACGAACAACCGCGGTAATCAGCGATAATTCCGCTAATAAAACCGAAAGAAAACATTGCAGGCTGTGTGGGCCAAACCAGTCTGCAGGGGGCACATCTCATGTTATCACTTGATTTCTAGCAGACCTGCACGCATGCCACACCACTGCGCCTGTTCACTCTCAATTTCTCTCGCAGCAACGAAATTCTGCAAAAAGGATTTCATCCTGTGGCATCACCACCTTGAGCTCAACCTATTCGACGTTTTGCGGCGGCAGTAGAAATTCAGCAGTTGCACGAGAAGGTTGTCGTTCCCTTGAGTTCAGTTCGAGTTGAAATATTTACGAGTTTATAAGCCGCACAACCTCCCCGCCAAGAAGTCGCAAAGAGGTGCTCCTAAGCGACTAGTGATTACTTCTTAATTGGTGTTTACATCACTCCATTTGACTGAGGAAACCAACTGCTGTCTTGTCTTGTGGTCGTTAATTGCTTTCCCTTGGACATTCAATCTCTCCTCAAGTTGGTGTCTTCCTTGATTGAAGTGTGTGCCAAATCGAAGTTTTTTTTGTGCTCCTTTGTCGAAAACGATTTACTACCGTAAAATGTCCATTAAGATGTCATCGGTCATTGTCTGGGCTGGCACAATGTCCATGCTGTTTGTTATGACTTCAGCAGCAGCAATCCGTTCAGACGACAAGAACATAACGAGGCTGTTAAACAATCAGGTGATTGTGAGTCGGCAAATCATGTGTGTCCTGGAGAAGAGTCCCTGTGATCAACTGGGCAGGCAACTGAAAGGTGAGTGACACGACAATTGAAATGATGATTTTTATTGAGGGGGAAGGTATTGTTAGTCGTAGAATTTGTGTTTGGGCAAATTCAAAAGGTTTGATTTCGAAGTCGATAAGCCAAGGCGAACGCGAATGTTTGCAGAGTTTCTGATAAAACTCGTACGTCGTGCTTGTTTGTTTCTTCTCATATTAAATTTTGAGATGCGTTATCATAGAATTGTGAATTGTCTTTGCAAGTCTATTTCATTTTTCAGTTATTGAAGGAGAACATTTCCTTCTAAACGTTTGATTTTGTTTGCTCCTTATGTCTTCACATTCTCTACGTGATGTTTTAAACTAATCACTGAAAATCGAAAGCTTGAAATTGAAAGTCGGAAAAAATGCAGCTCAATGGGCATTGCAGCGTTGGATTGTTAGTACTGATAACATATTTTTCACTTGACAATGTCTGTGTTGCATACCTTAGGAGATAAATATTTCACCCCCATATCAAATTTGAGGGGAGGAAGAGAACATTCCGTTCACTCCAATTGATTCGTAATAGAGTAAAAGGACGTATCCAGTGACTCAAATGGGTCTGTAAACGTAAATAAATACGTAAATATCAACAGTAAACACTTAAGGAAGGGAGCCTGCAAGTGATAGTAGCATTTTAAGCCTCTTGTAAGGAACTTTAAAGTGATAGGGCCAGGAAAGATGAACCTAGGACGCATCTACTTTTTATAATGGATACGACGATGAGGCAGAACGCTGCTTTATCGACCTCAACACACCTTCTGTGCATCAGCTGTCAGTGCCCAGATTCAGCGCGAGTAGTCTATGACTATGATGGATAGCTGTTAGGTAAAGAATTGCGAACTCAGTTCACAGACGGAGAGGATGTTAGAGACTTAAAGTTTTAATGAAGCGAAAGTTACATTGGAAATATCAATCACTAATAGCATTCCCTGAATCAGTCAGTATTAAACAGCAATTATTTTTTCATAAACGAATTAATGTCCGCAAACTTTTACACATTTGTTCAGTTATTGCATAATGTGTTGGTACCGTTATTTAACAAAAAAAAGTTTGCCTAGTTCATCCTTTCGAGATAAGGAATTTTATAAGTTAGATTTATATTTTGATGGCACGGCCGTCCACAAGGGAACCAGGCCTAAGCTTCCTCATCAACTCCTCGTGTTGTGCGCGCTACTGTTCTCTCGAACAGTTCGACTCCGAACGGTCAAGTTTGAGAACCTTTTTCATAGACAATTATTACTCTTAGATTGTTGTCAACAGGTCGAAGGAGGTGATGCCGTGAAAAATTCAAGGTGTTTAGTCCGTGAATCGAACCTGGGACCTTCGGCGTGTGAATTTCGCACTCTAACGACTACGTTACAGGGGTTCAGTTAAGCAATAAGGCTGGTAAATTATTTAAGACATGTTGTGACGAACTCATAACTAAATGAAACTAAATACTTAAGGCAAAACTAGCGATGTATTTTTTATATAACTATTCACCACTACTCTCAAGTCCGTTGGGGGAACCAAATTATTAGTATTAATTTTCTAACCCGCAGGTTCAATTTACTCCCAATTCAAATCAAATGAGATCTTCCCATACAATCATATCTGTTTGAATTTGTTGTCGATTCATATCGAAATTTGCTGGACCACATCACATCAGAAGCAACTCGTTTGAAAAGCTTGAAATGCATTATTTAGACCTTCATTTAGGTGTGTAAATCTACTTAAATTGACTTGAACGTACTGAATCCTTTTTAGTATTCTGCAGGTTTTGTAGCTAAGAAGTGTTACAGAATATCTTTTAAAATTTTATTATTTGAAAACATTTGAATTTTAATGAAAATGATTATGAAAAATGATTTTGTTAGTTTTGTGTTGATAGCATTTATGGTGGACTATTTCAATTAAAGGGACACCGCATACGTATTCAAAGGTTTGTATGCAATGAAAATAAATATACGAGTATATTTATGTGATGATCTGTCGGATTAAATAATTGAACGAATGATGATGAAGAAACTCAGAAAACCTTGGTTTCATATCTAGAATGAAGTTACGAGCATTCAACAATCTCTCTGCAGTTGGTGCGAATGAGATTTGTATCCAGAAAATCAAATAACTTCTTTGATGCAGTCATTTTCTGGAAACGAAGTGTTGAGTGTGTTCCAAAGTTCAACATTTCCTGCAAAGTTTTCTGAAACTATTTGAACTTTCTTATTAGTTCCGTGTTAACATGTTTTTAAACGTTTCATTTAGAATAGAATATTTCACTTGCAATCCTTAACACGAACCAATTAGAGGTATTCCACCGTATGACCGCATGAACAATTTGTATGTGTATGAAATGAAAACGGAAATGAATTAAAGTTTCAAACGAAAAATCTTAAATTCCCCCTTCAACTCTCTGAATTCAAACTATGTAAAACTTCTCCAAATTTATATTCATTTTGTTGCTTCTTGAATTCATTTTTCGTAACTTCTGACAAAGTCCCAGTCGAATTTTCTGCATTAATTCTGGTGAATAAAATTCCGTGAACAATTGCACAGTAGCAAAGACAATTACACTGGAGACTCTTTTATTCCTTCTCCTTTGTATTTCATTCATTCTTCTATGTCAGGGGTGCCGTCGTATGTTTTTTTTTTATTTACATATACATCGACTGTCCAAGAGAGCTTCTCAAACTTCGGCGTTCGGAGTTTGTAGGACCCTTCTATTCGTGAGAGAACAGTAGCGCGCACAACACGAGTAGTTGATTAGCAGGCTAGGCCCTGGTCCAACTGTGGACTGTAGCGCTAACAATTATTATTATTATATACATCGAATGCTTTTTTGCATTCTAGTCTAACGAAATACAAGGTAGTCTTAGAATTTGGCACATGGAGTGTTTGTACATTAAACATCTTGGAAACTCTAAAGCATAAAAACCCTTCCACTAAAGCCATTTCTAATAAATGGTGTTTTTCTAAGAAGTATAGAACTCTGAAATGGAAGAAAACAAAAATGTTTTTTTTCATTGACATGAGATTAATTGTATTAAAAATATCGTCTTTTGGCAAATATGATTTTTTGGCAAATGACCGTCATGTCTGACTCGAACGTAGGTTAAACTGGAGTCCAATTTCCGGCGACTTTTGGCAACAGTTGTAGCTTTTGTCAACATTAATGGCAATATATAATTTATCCGGCGAATGTTGTCCTTCAATTGATGAACCGTTAAGGGCTAATCGGCGTGGGCTAGCAACTACACATATTTCCACAGAAAAAAGATGCTGACATTTAGGCAAAAAATCGAGGATTTTGATCCCTGGCACCAGAACATGCTGTTCGTCGGTAAGGTAGTAAAGCATTTTAATTACCAAATTCACACATAATTCTAACTATTTAATAGTCAGTCCAGATTTCTGCGTCAACTCACGGTTTCTTCAATAATGTAAAAATATTCGTAATGTCTCGCCTTATTTGGATACAGTTTTGTTTAATTTGTTTTATGTGGGCAATCATGCTATATTTTAAGTATTTCATACCGCTTAACTAAATAATAATGTCAATGTGAAAACTAAGCAGAAAGCCAGTAGAATTTCAATGAGCGGCTTTATCTCTTGACTCGTTTATTCGTTTGCTCATTTAACATTCCATAAAAGAAAAGTGATTTAATACTAAGGTTTCCGAATAAACGTAAAGGCGATCATCCAACACATAAGGTCCATTCCAATTGCTCTGAATTACTACGAATGCCTACGAATTTGCTCGAAAAACTACCGAAATGCGTTCCGTTAACTGATTTTTTCGTAGAAGATAGAGCTCATGAGAGAGAAAATATTTCCCTTCCCTCTGAATTTCTGCCAAAGAAAAATCTTTGCGCAGCAGATAGCTGTCAAAGTGAAAATAAACAAATCTCTGACATTTCATATATTTGATAGCTGTTTACGAATTTCTACGAAAAGTCGTTTCACAAGTTTCGGTAGAATCACTCTCTGCAAGTCGTTTCACAAGTTTCGGTAAAGTTACTCTCTGCAAGAGAGATTTTTCCGCAAAACTATTCAACTACGAATTTCTGTACGCAAATGAATTGGAACAGACCTTTTGTGTCGTGAAGAAATGCATGGCATTTAGTCCAGTAATTGAAATTGTGACCTTTGCTGCGTAAGCATCTGACTTATACCTCTCACGAATAGAAGGGACTTACAGTGTTTTGCCGAGCGGCGAAGTTTGAGAAGCTTTCTTAGACAGAGCTGGCTCTTTGAGTATTGTCAGCAGCTCGAAAGAGGTGGTGCCGTGAAAAATTCGAGGATTTGAACCGGGAATCGAACTTACCCTTCGGCGTGTAAGAGTCACACACTACCCACTACACAAAGGCCACTACGACCTAAATCTTATATTAGGCACATAATCGTCATGGCTGACTCGAACGTTGTCTAAATTGGAGATCCGATGGCTTACACAAAGATTCGTGGCCATATACTGTCATTAACGCGGCGAATGTTATCCTCCAGGAGGTCAACCGTTTCGGACTTAACGGGGTAGGGTATCAACTTCCGTTTGTCCACAGAAAATGTCAAACCAACCTACAAGCATGTAATATGATCAATATCGAAATAGCCGCCAGTTTAAATAGTGTTTCCAATTTCAAGTTCTGTATCTCCAACACTTTTTACATATAAATGAAGCAAACTTTTCATGAATTCTAGAAAAGAAGTTACCAAAACGCAAACCCACTAATATGCCAATTACATATTATAAAGGATTGTTCTTTTCGGTAAAGTCTGTACATTTATGAAGTCTGTACATTTATGAATTGAATGAATTATTATTTGTTTGTTACACATTCAAGTGGTTTATTTTTTCTTGACACTGTCTGTTCACCGTTTTTTATATTCTTCCTGGGTTGACGCTAGTTCGCAGTTTGAACATTGAACTCTACAAAACTGCTTTTCTCGCTAACACGGAAGTACTTTTAAGCTGATTGAGGTGTTCGCAATTTCAGGATTTGTTTGTTTATCCGTTACAGTGGCTAGTATTGAAAGACTCTTAAGCTCAAACTATGTAATCCATAGCTCTACTAGACATGGCCATCCTTTTGTGTTGTATACGTAGATGATGAATTAGGCGCAAGACAATTCCATTTACACTGAACAGATCGTAATTAAACCTCCTAAAAGTGCCACCAATGCTACGTCGAACTTTCTGCTGTAAGAACAAAAAGCGTCATCATATAATTTCAATAACACAAAGTTTTTGTGCCAAAAAGAACAAAAAGCGTCATCATATAATTTCAATAACACAAAGTTTTTGTGCCAAAAAGAAAATCTGATGTGATCGCGCTGCTGTAAAACGTCAGATTTCTCTTTGAAGAAAGGGTACCATTTCGTAATTACTTTTGAGCACGACAGCAATTGGGAAAAGGGTAATTTTGGCAAAGATACTTATTTCCCCGAATACGGCGCACCTGACGAAGACAAAGTTCCTCAACACCTTTCGGCTTTTGCTTCTCTGTGTGATGCTCACCTCACGACGTAGATATTGTGCGTCCTTTAATGTTAATCGCATGTACACATCTTTGCTTCTACCTCCGTTTAGTTATTTACTTTTTCTTTCATACACTGTACACGAAATGAAAAAAGTGGTCCTATGCCCAGTTACGAGTATTTTTTAAATATTCGTAGATTGTTTAACGTCTCTAAAACAAAGTTTTCAATACTTGTAAAAAGCAGAACAGATTCCCTCAAATTCTAACCTAGATTTTGATGTTCAGTGAAACTTGGTTTCTTTCTTTCTGCATTTTGGCGTCGTATTAAATTCATTTAAGTGAAACATAAAGTTCACACAAGGTACTCATCGCACATAAACAAAGTAGAACACTCCATTTGAACGCATACAAATGTCAAGTGGCGTTGCTGCAAATATTGGCTTCTATCCAGAACACGGAACAGTACACGCAACATGAACCGCATAATGAGACCTCCATTGATTTAATGCGGGCAACACTCCGGCTTAACCAAGGCGTTTATTACGTTGTTATTTCGCTTGCCAGCGGGTACGATGATCCCTGGCGAAATATTGCCCAAACAACCGGATGATTATCGGTAGAGTGCGCCGCGTGCTGTTTGTCGAGTGTCCACCCAGCAACCGCGAGGGGCTGCGACAAAGGGTTGGCCCGTAGGCGTTTGTTCTGCCAAGAGCCGGCATGATAAATAATACAAATCGTTTGCCCTCACCGACAGGACGGCTTTATTCGCCCATTACGGTTTGAATAGTGAGCCCTATTTATATCGAAAGCGTTGTAATTATTATCGGAATGGAGGCGGATTTATGGGAAAAGTTTTTGGGTCCGTAAGAGCTGTGGTGTCGGTGTCACTGGTGGCGACGACAGGCGGGTGAATTTAGCGTATTGGTTTTGTAATGTTTTTTTGTGTCAATGTTTGCGCGGTTATGCGGTGCGGATTTTGGGGTAAGCTGTTGACGACGGCGATGTTGATTGCGGACGAGTTGAGGGGATTTTAAAGTGTATTCTAGGGAAATGTGTTGCGTTTATTGATTGGATATTATTAGTTGTGTGTTTCAATGGGAATGCTTGACAAATGGCATATATTTTCAAATTCAAAATTTTAAATCGCATTTCAATATATTCTATTGCAATCGTATTGCAGAATTCATAGAATTCGCGTGAATAACCGGGAAGTGGGTCGAGTTCGTCTAATTTCAGCAGTATATTGTAGGCGTTGATTCGGTCCAGAAGGTTTTTTTTGCGTCAAATCATGCGGCAACCAAACATCAAGCTTTTTTTTTGTATCCAGCCTTCTGCAGATGGTTTAAAATGGTTTGGTGACTAACTCCCATTTCCTTTGCGATGTCAGGAGATGCCACATGCCGATGTAACTTAATGATCTCCATGATTCGATCGTTATTCGTCGCCACAGGTCTTCCCCCGGTTTTCTTATCCACGGTGTCGTTTTCAACGGCTTTGAATCCTCGAAACCATTCCTCTACGGTCCGAAGTGATAGAGTACCTTCCCCTAAAACACCATTAATCTCACGGAACGTTTCTCTAGCGGATTTGCCTTTAATGAAGGAAAACTTTAAAATAGCGCGAATTTTGGTGTTAGTGAACTCTATACTTACACGTCTATAACTGATGAACGCAATATCCAAACTAATCATGCATAGCGTCGTTTTGTAGGTTATGTCAAGACCTTTCAAATGATGTATAGTGTTGCCAGATACGAACTGTAGCACTTTGTACATAGCTGGAAAATTCAAAAGTCAGAAAGGCAGAGGCTAGATATTTGGAAACCTTATATATTATTTGAGCGTGCGTTATTTTTCATTTCACACATTTACAATTCCTTCCATCATGTTTGGACTTCTGAACATGTCGAAACTATTGCGAGTTAGACTATATGAAACGGAAAAACGGAAACGGAAAAAAATATCAATAACATTATTTCAATTTTAAGTACCCTTTTTATGCAAATTGTAAACTATATTTAAATAATCATATGAATTGTTTAATGAAATAATGAAAAAATAAATACATAAATAAATAAAACTATTAAAACTAGTTCCAACATTAAAACTAAGTCCAGCAACCATGTCGGCTCGGAACTGTGCAACTCGACTAACTTTGACAGGGAAGGTAAAGCACAAGAGTATGTTTAACAATCCTTACGCTCTTAAAACAAAAGCTACTATCGAAAACTTGAACTTGCATCGAAATAATCGAAAAACTCTTTTATGCCCAGCTATAGATCACCAAAAATGTTGTCTTGAAATGAGCACTGAATTCCCGTACATCGAATTGGTGGTAACATCAGTCCAAACAAGTTCACGATAAACTAGATTTTAGCAAAGTTGCAGAAACTTTGTGACCTTTTGACCTTGTGACAACTCAATGCTGTGTACGTTTAAAAAGTCACCGCTTTCATTACAACTTCAGAAAATTGGTTGAGCCACACCCAGATGCAACCATAGCGACTAGCATGGTGATTTACGGAAACCCATGATTTCATCTTAAGAGGTCGCAAATTGAAGGTGCGCGAGAAAACCAAGACAGTCGGTACAGTCAAAAGACAGTGTGTCAGGTCAAGCGTCTTCGGCTTCAACGCTTAAGATGGCTAGGCCGTATAGAGCATATGGACATCACTGCTAATAATATAATTAAAATAATTGTTTGTGCGACAGTCCACAAGGGGACCAGGACCTAGCTTGCTCATCAACTACTCGTATTGTGCGCGCTACTGTCCTCTCACGAGTAGAAGGAGAAGCTTTTTCTTAGACAGTTATAACTCTTTGAGTGTTGTCAGCAGCTGGAAAGAGGTGGTGCAGTGAAAAATTCGAAAAATTCGTGTTGAGTTGGGAATCGAACCTAGACATTCAGCGTGTGAGCGTCGCACTCTACTCACTACGCCACGGTGGCCACACCACTGCTACGGCTCGAAAAATCTTCGAGTCTTAGCCATTGGGACAATGCAACAGAAGACGAGGTAGACTAAGGTGGTGCACAAAAGTGGAGAAGGAACTGGAGGCAGCTGGTGAAGAGGCTGGAGAGGCATGTTGGTAGAGGCCCAGGTCCACCCCGGGCTGTAGCGCCACAAGAAGAAGAAAAAGAAGAAGAAGAAGAAGAAGACCGTGTAGACTAGAAATATTTCTGCTAGAAATATTAGGCATAGAACGGCTGACTGATCACAGAGCGGCGCATTTGCTTACGTCGAAAAAGAAGAACTGTCAGAAGTAAACTGACTCGCTAGAACACCGACGTAATATTCCGTCTTTATCACTCTTTTATCATTATTTTAACACAAAACAGCAAGCTGAATTCCTTCCCTTCAGGAATTGAATACTCGCCTCGCTACCCAACCGTTCAGCCTTAAGCTCACATTCGGGCGCACAATTACAAATAAATTTAGAGATTCGTTCTTCAGCCACACCACACGAAGATGGGCTGCTGTTTTCAACTCAACCTTCCCCCTGAATGCAATCCGCAGGCATTTAAAACCAATGTGCACCTGTACCACTTTTCCCTCTCTTCCTCTTTACCTTCGCCCCTTGTTGTGACTTAATTCCAATCAATACCCTTAGAGCGCGCCAATTGCAAAAAAAAACAAGTGTCTTTGGAGGTCCATCAAATAATAAGCGCAATTTAAATGAGTTTCGGTGTTGTTTCATGGCCGTAGACGAAATGGTGTTTCATAGGTTCTCACTGGCAGTGGATTTCACTAACTATCTGAGGAGATGACCGTCTTCTGTATGAAAAGGCTTTCTGCTTAAAAAGGTGTCTTCCGCAATTCAGCATGTGATCCACATGCATCGGCCGTCTAAAGAAGAGTAAATTAGTTACAGGGCTCCACTGTGTTAAATAATTGGGCCGATTCCACGTCAAATTACAGATGAAGGCTATACAATGAGGAAAAACAAATACTCTTCTCACAGGAAAACGAACCAGTGGATATCTCCGCTGTTGCTATGATCTACCGTCTTCTTCGAAATGGACCCTGTGCAACTCACACTTCATTCTCGTATTCTTCAGACGGGTTCAATAAGTTGGAGCTTCGCATTGAAAGGCGTATCAACTTGAAAAAGGTCTATATTAATGAATCGGCACATTCCTAAATCGCAAAGCAAAACTTTTTATCCAATCTAACCTTATCCAATGTTTTCCAATTAATTGTGTTCAAATGAAGAGGCGCAGCGTGAAGCTCAGTTGAAATACCACGTTAGCCTGACTGATCTTCCATCCTCCAGACTCCACTGCTGCGGCCGGAGATTTCGCGTTTTGGATTTGAATTCGTTCGTGCGAATATCTTCAGTCAAACGAATACTTCAAGGACCCCGTCCAAGCACAACCACTGTAGTCAGAAGAGAACATTAACAGAATCAAACTCTCAACGCAAACTCTACCCAGGAATTTTTGAGAATATTTTAATTTCCGCTGATTCGTTACTTTGAACAGAAAATAAAAACTTTTGTGCTTGTGCAGACGGGAAAACAACAAAACAGTTCCCCCCTTCAGTGTGATTGCAATAAAATTGCAATCCGCTGAGTTTCAGTGTTTTTCCCGAATTACTTTTATAAACTCTTGCCAGAAGGATCCTCGAAACTGAAGCCATCAAAGCATCACAACCATCAAAGGCAATGAAACAGCAAATAAAACTTTTCATTGTTTTACTGCATCCACCTGCGGGATGAATGGAATTTCAGAGAAATTCACTGGCACCTATTCGAGAGCGCTCCTCAAGTTTCAAGTGCATTCCTCGCCGTATCATTTCCGGGTGAGTGGGCGACGACAGACGAGTCAAGTAAGCAAATAAAAACCCTTGCCAGAGAAGGAGAACAACAATGCCGGAGAAGATATGAGTCCACCGGCTTCGTCCCACAGTGTTATGTCTTTGTAGTCGACAGGCTTAAGGACTTAAGGCTGAGCCATCAACGAACTGGGACAAGCAAGTCCTTCGCTCGTTACAAATCCATTTATCAATCCATCGCTAGGACTCCCTCCTCATGCCTCCTATTCGATTATCCCTAATTGAAAATCATGCTCCACTCCCTTGGTTCGAGTGGCTTTGAATTAATTGCCATCCTTAAGTGCCTACACATCGGCAACAATGGCAACGGGGTGGACTCTGCTCCTGGTGACGCTGCACATTAAGTGTCAAGTGCACTGGCGGGTGGGGGTGTGCAGAATGGGTTGGATTGCGGTTCTTCAAATTGAATAGCTCCACACGACCGCAAGCCGCACACAATGGAGTGCGTGAAAGGACTGCACTTGGCGCACGTGTTGTGTTTCGCTCCGGGTGTCCCGTGGATTCAAAGGCTAATCAGAGATCGGAAGTGAGACACAGTTAAACAATTCCTTTAATTTTCCCTTGCACTGTGGTCATTCTCGTCCTTCGCATGCGAGAAGTTCATCAGAAAGTTTTTTTTTTCTTTTTCAAACACTGTGACGTTGCTAATGAGTCCTTCGCAAGTTTTACAAACTGCGCCCAATCGAGTTTCGAGGGAGTTTGCTCGGCACAGAAGTTATTCCGAAAAAGGACACGAGGTCCACAGTCACAAGTGATACAAGTGACAGAAAAGTTTAAACTTCTCTTAGGGGACGCACAGTGTTTTTCGAAGTCAAACATGTCAACAGCGTCCTCGTAGAAAAATTCCCTTTCTGGCACCGAATAGGAGAGACAGCATTGGTGTTTGACTTGAAATGGGGAGGAAAACGCACTTGAATGACAGAAGAGACTGCTCTTGCGAGTTCAAGTGGGCACTCTGGTTGTGGGTCACTTGTCATTATCGTTGAGCGGGGTGTGTTCTTTTCCTGAGCTCAGTGTCTCTTGATTTTGAACGCATTTGTATTAGAAGCGTTTTGTTGGTGTTCAGATAGTTGAGGGGAAATCAGAGCGTTGGTGTCCTGAAGTGGTTCAACTACTGAAAGCTTTATTTGTTTCCATTTCCGGTATTTTTCAAGGAATCTTCAGAAGAACCGTGCATCAGTGGATCTGTTTGTTTTAAAAATTTTTTTCCGTGTCAGACGATGTTGACGGAGTTTGAAGGTTTTCTGTTTTATTGTTTAGGGTTAATTTGAATGGAGTTCATGACAACTGATGAGGGATTTTCTCGAAACCTTAATTTGATCCTTGAGTTTTTGGCAGCTGTCGCGATCTGTGTGACATGTGCTGAAGTATAAGAAGAGATCCAATCAGAACTGCTATTTAACAGAAGGAAGGCTCAAAGTCGACATTCATTACAAAGTTAATCTGCCTGGCTCTATTTAAATTTTTGCTGTTGTTCCTCTTGTCAATAGAGTCACCGGTTCGAACTCAGAAATAAAAAAAGACCTACAACCAGATTAAAAGCATTTCGTTGGACGTGAGACAGTCAATCAGGTCTTCATATCGGAGGTGCCAATGACGACTGGAATAAATTCCTTATAGTAGCCAAATTTAAAACTCGGAAAAAAACTGAACGACTGAGTCGAGACTCGTAAGTTTGAATTTGGCCGAGCTAAAGAGGAAAGAATTTTAACTAATCATAAGTCAGATCTCCACATTACGGTAGATTTTGGAAAGACTCAAGAAGTACAAATCGACTCACACCGCATAAGGCCGCATATGACAGTGTGCACAGAGACGAGCTAAACAGTGCCATGTCTAGTCGAACATGGTGCTATTATTTTGGACTGTGCTGTATATATTTACGCGGCAACACTTCAATTGCAAAAACTATGTGGTAAGAAATCACCAAAAAAATAAAAATTCGACAGTAATATTTTAAAGTTCGTTATCCACTCTATTATATGAAATAACTCAATACTTTGTCTTATTTTTTTATGAACAGAGATATGAATTGAATAAATTTTATTAAGTGATTAATGACTAATGATTAACTTACTTCAATAACTTATGAATAATGGTTGATTTAGTCATCAGTAATTTCTGCGAATAATGAATAATTTATTGATCAATCATTACTTTTATGATTAATGAATAAATTAGTCATTAGTCGCTTGAATCTAGCAACTAAAGACTAATTTAGTCATTAGTCATTATTCGACTAAAATTAGTCATCAGTAATTTCTGCGAATAATGAATAATTTATTGATCAATCATTACTTTTATGATTAATGAATAAATTAGTCATTAGTCGCTTGAATCTAGCAACTAAAGACTAATTTAGTCATTAGTCATTATTCGACTAAAATTTGCCCAACACGTATATGCTACGAGTTCAATCGTATCTTCGCGAAAATGGCAAGTAAACACAATACGAGACAACTCGTAGTCGGCATCCTAGCAAAGAACGCAATCTACAAGTTATCTCGTAGTTGGCAGTCGACGTGTTAAGAAGCTTTTTCATAGACTATCATTACTCTTTGAGTATTGTCAGGAGCTAAAAAGAGGTGGTGCCATGCGAAGTGTTCAACCGGGAATCGAACCTGGATTTTCCGCGCGTGAGCGTCGCACTCTACCCACTTCTGGTCATTAAAACTGTCGGCGTATCATATTTAAACTATAAAGTCAGACGACTATCTTTCGAATAAGCTAAGGAACACCCTGTATATCAAATTTTTGAAGCCGGAACTCACGTCATTTACTTATACTTACAACTTTGGTAATGTGGAATGTTCACGTAACTGAAGGCCGCTGGTTTGCTTGCAGCTTTTGGCTGGTGTTCGGGGTTTTCCTTTTGGATCCATGTTTTATTTGTATTATTCTTAGAATTGGAATTAATCTCATTTACAAAATTTCAGGTTAATGCATCCATTATTCTATGTTCAGATTATTAGCAGATCTGCTAAAATCGTCCCAAATATCTTATAAACCTCTGAACTCTAAAGTTTGCTTGCATAAAACACATTTTTAGGTCATTGCCAGATGTTGGAAATTGTGGACAATTTTTGGAGTGACAAATTTAGCAATCGTCAAAAACAGTTTAAGAGTTGGACAGTGATTATTTAAATTTTTTCAATGTCCGAAATAATTGAACAACTCATTTGTAAAAAATTACCTTTAAAACGTGTTTCAAAATTAAAAGAAAATACTTGGCACGAGTTTAACATTTCTGGAAATGTCGCTTTATAGGGGAAAAATCAAATTTTCATCGAACAATCAATAAATAAACGAACACACTCAAAGTTATCTGCATTTCACTAAATTGTTTTGAATTTTGTTGAAAGTAAAAAAAAAGTAAAACGAAACCGCGTGTACGTGAGTGACTTTTCATTTATTTCTATACCAATGAAATGTTGCTGCTTGTCTTTTGAAAATATTATGTAAAAGTTAAATAATTTGAATAATTTTTAAGAATAATACAAAACAATAATTTAAGGTATAGCAACAATTATTACGGTGGTCGCCGTGGCGTAGTGGGTAGAGTGCGACGCTCACACGCCGAAGGGTCTAGGTTCGACTCCCAGTTCAACACCAATTTTTCTAATATTTCACGGCACCACCTCTTTCGAGCTGCTGACAACACTCAAAGAGTAATAACTGTCTAAGAAAGCTTCTCAAATTTCGCCTTTCGGAGTCGGCAAAAAAATGTAGGTCCCTGGTGGTGAATTGCAAACCACCAGTAAAGGGTAACATAAATAACTTCTCTAGCATCGCTTTTACGTTGTCACACAATCGAGAAAGACCATGGGTTTGTTTACATAAATAATAAGGATCAGGGATGCTCTACAGTTTCTGATCTAACTAAGGCTTAACTTAAACTGCAAATATTATGTATACGAATATACATTCCTAAATCTTGATTAAGTTTCTAGTTCTCCCTTATTGCATAATCCAGAACAGTCAGTCAGTACTTCACCTGCTCATTGCACGCAAATGTGAGAGTTCCAATACCCATCTTCTTTGTTTGTATTTGCCTCCACTCCGCATAGCACAGTTCTCCACAAAGCATACCTGTAGATCGCATCTGGAAATGGGTGGAGATTTAATGTTAGCTTGGAGCAAATGTAAATGAAGAAGCTAAAATGAGTAGAATTTTTTAGGGACTCACTGGAATCCCACCTGAAAGCATCTCCCCTCAGCGATTCAGCGGATCTGCAATCCAAAGACTCACTGCTCACCAAGTCCCCTTAAGCCACTGAATGCCATTATCTGCTGAGAAGAGGATTGTTCCGCATGATAAATGACTGATATATGACAGGCGCGAAAAACCTTTCGTATGTGCGATAGAGAACAGCTGCATTAAAGTAAACAGAACTGTCCAAAAGTTTCCGCCTTTTTCGCCGTCACCGGCAAACGCTTTAATGTGAGCAATTCAAAGCAGTTCCCATTGATTCCCCTAGAAGAAGGACGCCGACACACCGTCTCCAGATAGAGAAACGGCATAAATATTTCAGCACGCCCCCCAAAGTCTCGGGCACATACACATCTGAATTGCAAATGTGCTTGCCTTGTGCCACTTTTCACACACAATGCTAAGATGAAGCTTAACATACTCAGATGGGATCGAAGCCCACTTGCAAGGTGCATTTTTCACCAGGTTTGTGATCCCCTGCAACTGACGACCGACCACTTTGTCCTGTGTGTGCCACCATGCACTTCACAATGCTTACGCTTTTCCATGCTCACTTCTTCACAACGTAGATGTTTAAGTCCCCTCACTATTGTGTGTCTCCTGCCACCTCTGCCGTCGGCATTTTTGCACGTGAAACGAATTCCGAAAAAGCACCTCTCTGGGCAGATTAAAAGTGCTTCGTGGAGCTGGAATTGAATACTCGCCGAAACGCGACATCTCTTGAACAACATTTTGGACAGGGGTATCTCCGTCCTGTGACATGCCGTTGTGACATCAGAGAAGCAACTGTCGTCCTTTCTGCTCTGCTGTAGAACAAGTGAATTTAAGTTGAAAATTTAATTCAGTTCCTGATGGACCGCAGAAAATATGTTCTAAGGGTGAGGCCGCTTCAATACGATTCCACATCAAACGAATGGTTTCCAGAGGAATTTCAATTGAAAATAAACAAACAGATATGGACTTCACTCATTCATTCGGGCGTTGAAAAGGTGGGTTTCTTGGTATAGCCACCCGCTACGCTCTGACCCTCGAATTGCGTGCATATTTGTATCCCAGGTCGTTTCGCTTTCAAAGCAACGAAGAAATTTAATTTCCAATCGATTACAAAACAAAATTGAAAGTTAACGGTCATTGATTTTTTCTCCCTTCCCTTCTTCCGTTGTTGCTCCCACTCTTGGTCAACGAATGTTGAAAGCGAAACAGAGCCAGCCCGCTGGGTGAATGGTCTGCAAGGAGAGCGATGTCCTTTGCGAGAGTTCATAAGAAATTCCATTAAGACGAACCTCATCTATTGTTGGCAAATCAATTCCCGTAGATTGAGCATAAAAATTTGTTCTTCCGATTCGGAGGCATTTTTCAATTAAAAGATTCTTTTATGGCCTCCACTGACTGTTTATTTATTTACGTGAACGGAGGGGGAGGTCATTTTATGCCGATAGCCCATCTTGTCTATGTGATGGGTGGACTATGAATTGAAGATAATAAGGGGGGCAAGCATGAAATGAATAAAATTTGGACACAGGCGTGACAACAAGCGCGAGTCGTCGACTCGTCACTCAACTGTTGAGAACTCGAAGCACCCTCTGACGTTCACTAGGCATGGTGATGGATGGACAAGAATGTCCTCCTCTAAAAATTATTAATGATATTTCGAGTGCAATCCAATCAAAAAAAAAAAAAATCCAAAACCCCACAGAGTACATATAGCATTTTTTCTGTTGCAAGGCAAACATAATTCAAACTAAGCCACCGTTGGGGCTGATTCAGGTTATCATGCGAAGTTTTTCAGCGTGTCGTGTAAAAGTCCCCATGGATACATGTCAAGCGCATTTATCACAGTCACCGAGCATTCGATTCAAAATGAAGCCTGAGGGATAGTGAAACACTAATACAGCGTTCATCATACCACAGAGAAGGATCAGCAAAAAAAAAAAAATCGAATTCCGTCATATTTCACTTGCGAAAGCTCTCCAGTTGGGATTCGTCGGAAGTGGCCCACTTCCGTCCGTTTTTTTCCCGATTGATTGAATAGACACAAATACTCCTCAGCTACTAGGAAAATGTTTGCAAACGATGCGAATGCATGCGCTGTAACCGAACAGAGCTTGAGGGTAGGCTTTCGACATCGACACTGCCTGCAACTGAAACGCCTCCTTCGTTTACACTGCACATCTCAGGGACGCATTAATTTTTCATTGATTTGCTCGTACTCCCCTCAAGAGTTGAAGAGGTCGTGACACCACTGCGGAAAGGAGCAGCACCACGAGGAGCAAAACAATTGTTCGACACTGAATGTGACTCATGTACGTGACTGCCTTGTGGGATCTGAGATAATTGAAGTGAAATTCTCATGTATGCATGATAGATGTAGCGATCAAAAGCTGCTGGAGATAATAGAAAAGGATAACGAATGTGCTTCATTTGTTATTGCGGCAGGGGATGCAGTTGTCTGGTGTGTATTGTTTCAGACTGAATTCGATCAAGCCTACAGTCCCCTACAACGTTTGTTTTGTTGCACTTGGGAAATTCAAGACTTTCCGGTACAGGTTTAAAAACAAATTTTGCAAGTTATATTCTTTGTTAAGAAATTATCCTAGAATTCCGCGTATAGCTTTTATCAGCTTGACCGAGCGTCAAGCTTCTCTACAAACCTACGCCATGTCATTTTGTCAACTCTGACATTTGACTCCATTCCCGAAATTCCAGCCCTCGTTGTCATTCCTACCCACGCCCCTACAGCGATGTGCAAACAAGTGCCATCAAGTAAGCAACCAACCCCCTCCCATCCATACCTCATTAGCTTGCCCTGCCCCCTCTGACCCAGCCAGTGGTGTGCCACTTACTTGGTCAATTTAATCAAAATCACATTAAGCAGATGGTTCTGACCGCACCCAAACGAGCGGCGAAGCTCAAGCGTTGAGCTTCGGCCAATTGATTAAATCGATTGAAACTCAATCAGAAAATTGTTTAATTCACCGTCGGCGCGCCGACCAGTGGCTCTGTTGTTGTAATTAACGCGTGTAGGGTCCATTGCTGCGCCGAAAATTAAAAGCCACCTTATGAATGAATTCACCTCGCTTAAGGGTGGGTGGTGGCATGTCGAAACTTTTATCGCATGCGGCATGAAATTTACATTGCCAAATTGTTGCGTCCTCACCACTCGCGCCCCACCACCACCGCTGCTACCAAGCGAAGGAGCTGTTGCGGATGGGATAGGAGCGGGCAAAAGTTTGTCCAGCAGAATAATTTGTGTGCTCCTTTCGTATCACAAATGCCTTCGCTTAATGGCGAGTCATAAATAAGGCAATGGGGCTTCTCCTCGGTATCTGTTTTCCTGGGTACCTGGTGATGGTGTGTCAGTTGGCCTGCACGGGCTGTATATGTTGTGCGTCGAAGTTTCGGTAACTGTATTGGAATTCCAAGGTTTATGTGGAAGCTGCTCTCAGTTGTACGAAATAAATTTATTCGCTGTGGCCTGTCCTGAAATGCGCAAACAACTGCCATTGCCATCGACAGTCATTGCAAGTCATAAGTATCGCATTGCATAATTTTTTCGCGATGTATAAGCCAGTGGGGGTGGTTTGGTGGAATTTTAAGTTCCTATGATGGAAGGAGTGTCCTCACCGCCGCCAACGGCACTCATCAGTGCATAATGCGGGAATGTTAATTGTGCATGCAATGATAGTCACGGAGTGCACTCGAAAAGTCAAGGTGGCCTGTCGTTGTGTTCTGTGGTTCTGTGGGACACGGACACAGTGTTTGTGTTTTAACGCCGCTTAAATTTTTCACGTTAAACTGTTCTTGCTCTTGATGACTCAGGGATTGGTTGTGGCGAAGGAGAGAGGGTAGAGAGTTCCTTTTTGTTCACGGACTTGAGCGCAAATTATTCAGCGAATTCGGTGGCTGTGCAAGCACTTGCAATTGAGGGATGAATGGTAGGAAGTCGACCTGGGGTACTGTGATAAGAGGAAATTTGAGCTGTTTCTTATGCAAACACATGTGTCTGTCTATTTGGCAGAGGTCCTCAAAGTGCAAAGAGACTTAAAATTGTGATTTTGATGAAGTACATGGAGTCGTATCTTCCTGAGAAACAAATCTGCATAGGGTGTGAAATTATACTCTTATAAGTGCATAAACTTAAGCACAGAAGAGCTCGACATCGGTTCACTTTATATTAACATTTCAACTCAGGATCAAAGACAAATTAAATTAAATTTAATTTTGGATTATAACACAGATAAATGGAATGGCCCTAAAGTTTACAGAGAAGGATAGTTCTTCTGTGCGTTCTTTTGTGTGATCTTCCAGCCTCTTTTTGAACTATTTGTATTTAGCGTGAAATTACTCTGTCAAAAGTGGTAGAAACCAAAAGTTAATTTTTGTCTATGATTGGTAACTCAAATATGAAAAAACCAGGAACCAGGAAGTTGGTTAAAAGATCGCTCAAAATGCAATTCTAGAAATTTGCTAGAAAACGCGAAACAGTTTCTGGCGGATATAATACGAGGTCAGTTCATTCTCGTCGATCGTCGTAAGACCCCGCACAGTGGTGTTCCAGTTTAAAAAAAAAAATACGTAAAGTGAAATAATTTCCTCGACCAAGTGGTATTCGTTTTTCGACTCATATTTGAGATTCTAGAAAGCCAACATTTTGTTGCCTTCTAGTGAGTCGTTTCGGTGTACGTTTAATTCTAAGTTGGAACTTTGAAATTTTAGAAATTGAACGTATTATTCAAGAAAATTCGACGATTTTCAAATTAGCCACCTTTGAACATGATGTCATATTTATTCGAAAGGGCGTACATTTAACCTTCAAAATGCATCAACAGATTTTTCTTTTTGACCACCAGTTTTCTGGCTTTTGGTGTAGGACACCTTTTGCGGGAAGTACTTTCATGTTTGGTGGAGAATAACAAAAGTGTTCCAAAAGGCTTCAACGGGAAACAACATTTTCCTGAGAGCTTGGAATATTCTCTATCAATGGTGCAAAAAAAAAATTTACTTTTTTGCACTTTCGGAGAACCAGTCGTTAAAGTGGAGCAATATTGTTCATTTTTCGAGATTACAATTCCCCTTCCTATTGTTGTATTTTTTCATTTTGACCACCAAGAAGCCAAAACAAAGGTTGTCTCTTATATTTCGGGATTGGGCAATCTGTTGCAATCTGGCAACTGCCAGCTCTATCGTAAAGTTTGACATTTTTGAGGTTATTCATACTGAGAACGTTTTGGGCGCTATTTGTGTTGTTTACAGTAGCTTAACACTTAACTTATATATTCATCTCGCCCAAAAACTGGAATTAAATCGTAAAAAAATTTCGTACGATGATTTTTTACAACTTACGACACTTAACAACAGTGCATAGATGAGGTTAATTCAATTCTTGGCGATGAAGCTCCATCAAGGACCAGTGTTTATCGATGGTATGGTGAATTCAACCGAGGTTGTGGTTTACTCCAAGACGAATTTCGTGAAGGTCGTCCAAAATCAGTTGTTGTGCCGGAAACAATTGATGCTGTGCGCCAACTGATATTGCAAGATCGTCATGTGACCTATCGTGGGATTGAGACAACTTTAGGCATTAGTGGGACCAGCATACATTCAATACTGCATGAACATTTGACCGTCAAAAACATTTGTTCGCGTGGATCCCACACAACTTGTCAATCGTTAAAAAAAAGGCTCGTGTCGATTATTCGACGGAAATGCTCCAAAAATACGATCGCGGTGCTTCGAAACACGTCTATGACATCTTGACAGGTGATGAATCGTATGCGGATGAGCCCGAAAGGAAACAGCAGTCGACTGTATGTATGTTTTAAATTGAGCCAAATCCAACAAAAGCTTGCGCACGAAGCACTTCCAAATGGTCACCTGTTTTTTTCGGAAAACCTGGACATGTCGCAACCGTACCACGCAGGACAGTCAATTCTGAGTACTATACAACCATTTGTTTGCCAGTTGTCTTCCAGGAAATCAGGAAAACCAACCGCCGAAGACGGATCACTCTTCACCACGACAATGCAAGCTCTCACACATCGGCTCAAACAACTGCCTTGTCGGAGCTCTCAAAACATCGATTTGATGAGTCATCCGCCATATAGTCCTGACTAGGCACCGAATGACTTCTTTCTGTTCCCGTACGTAAAAAATAAAATGAGAGGTCAACGTTTTTCGACACTTGAAGAAGCAAATGGTGCGTTCAGAATGCATGTTTTGAAGGTACCTCAATTAGAGTGGCAAAAGTGCTTCGACAATTGGTTCAAACGCATGCAAAAGTGTATAGATCTAAATGTGGAATATTTTGAAAAACAATAAAGCTATATTCGATGATTAATATTTGTCTTTGTTCTCTAATCCCGAAATATAAAAGGCAACTCTCGTACCATAGAAATGAACCAACAAAAAGTGAAGCGCAAGCCTTATTACACTAAATTCTGACTTTGTAATTTTTTACAACGAAATTGTTTTAGTAAATAGTATTGAATTTAATTTTCTATATAGGCATGAATTCCAGCCTTGTTTTGAGTGTAAATTGATATTAAATATTTTTAACGCAATTAAACAAAAGAAGGCGTTTTTCAAATTTTTTAACTTTAGATTACTCTGTTATTCTTCATGCTTTATCGGCCATTTTTTGATAGCAGGAATATTTAACGGAACTGATACTATATTCCATCAAAAGCGGTCAACGAGTTCAAAATTTGCAGATTTATTTCCGTGTTTCCCATTTAGGACATCACTGTGCATCGCTTCATCATGGCATCATGGGTCGCTTCAATCTTGGGAACAGCAAGAATTGTAAGGGCCCAAATCTGGTGAATGCGGTGGCTAAGGCATGATTACAGGGTATTTTTGGCCAAGAAATTATAAACAAGCAATGACGAGTGAGCCTTCGTGATGCGAAAGCCATCAATTGTTTTTTCACAATTACAGGCGTTTTCTTCGTAATGCTTCTCGCAAGCGAAGCATAACTTCACGAAAATGCTCCTTATTGACCGGACGACCACGTGGTAAGAAATCCTGATGAACTACGCCACGGTAATAAGAAAAACAGTCAAAAAACCTTCACATTTGAACGAACTTGGCGTGCTTTCCTTGGTTCTTGGGTTCTTGCAGGAGCCAAGGAATTGAGCCTTGGATTCGATTGAACCTTGGTTTCGATGTTACAACCATAAATCCATGAAGATCGCGGTTGACGTCATTCAAGAATTACTAAACGATGCTCATGCGACATTTTTTTGGGAAAAATTCAGCAATTTTGGAACGAACTTCGCTGTCATACGCTTCATGCCTAAAATTTCAGAAAAAATTGCATTGTATGAGCCAACTGATATGCCAACATCTTCAGCAACTCCTCTGACTTATCTTAGTCATTTGACGATTCTTTTCAATTTTTTTTCTTTACTCTCTTAACATTGTTATCGTTTGTTGTTTTGCCGCAGCGGCCAGGGCGAGCGTCATCATTGCCATCTTATTGTCCTTCTTCGAAAGGCTTGTTTCATTTGTAAACTTTTTTTGACTCTGAGTATGCCACTGTCGACATTTAATATGTCGTCTTTCTTAATTCCATTTTTCACCCAAAATTGAATGCAAATTCATTGATCCGTATTTTTCGACAGCAAGAGATCGCCGAACGCGCAATGCTCATCATACTTGCATGCCTCTTGTAAATAAAATAAATGTGCTTTATAGCTGAAACTGTGTAGGTATGTCCAACGCGTGTACCAATATAAGAAATTAAAAAAATCAATAAAATTCACCTTATTTTTTAACACACATCGTAGATTATCGCCATCGGGCGGAAAAAAAGTAGCCACGAATGATACTACCTTACCGACACATTATCGCCAGCACTATCACGGCAAGCAGGACACAAAGTGCATTTAATGGCATGTCATTTGCAATGAGAGAACTTTTATTTCGCATGCAAGCAAAGTGTTCTTTTGCTGTATCCATGAATAATATTGCTGACTTCAGAACAGTCCAGCGATATGTGTTCGTCTGACAAAAGTAAATGAAATATCGATGTATGATCCGCAAGCTGCGCCAATAACTTCTGCAAATAATTCAAAACTTGTTTAATACCGATTGCAGAGATTTCGTCTATCATCTGAATGAGACGTATTAAAATTCATACATTTTCCATGAGTAAACATTCACTTCTGATGAACACACGTGGACGTTGACAACTGTCAACGTGTCTACGAAAAAAGCTGTCACTTTATGCGATCGTTATTTGCTGGAATTTTTTGCACGTTAATAAATTACTGTATATTTACTTAATAAAATGTAAACATTAAACTTTCGCCAATATCCTGCAAAACTACCCGCACATTAATCAACCTGTCGTCGGTGACATACTTTGACAACAATATACCCACGCGCTGGGAGGTCATCAATTGCCTTGATTGATCGATAACTCCGGAGGGATGCAGCTGGCGACTGTCGCTCACCGCAGAAGGGCTGAACTTCATTAATTAAGAGCGAAGTTGAGACATATGAACAAAACCGCTAAATGATATCCGGGCACGCACAACGGTTTCAGATGTCACTTGTCACTTTCAGGGGATGAGTTCGTTGAGATAACATTCACGATTGCGAGTAAAACGATGCAAAAAAAAAAAAAAAAAATAAAAACGATGAAAATACATAACATATCGTTTGGGTATTTCCAGTGAGTGTTAAAGCGTAAGAGAATTTGGGTGGATTTTTTTTTCAGCTAAAATGTACGACATTTTTCCCCGGCACGCTGTGTAAATAAGGGACAGACAAAGTTTTGCATTCCGACACACATGAACTGTGCGAGGGCATGTTGATTTGAAATTTGTTTGGCAGAGAGTTCGAAAACGATCGTCGTGTGCTGCCTTGAGGGAAATTGAGTTAGATGAAGTTGATTCTGGGAAATTGTACTTTGAACTGGAGGGTGATGTGGGTTTCATTTCTATTTGCCCATAGCGAATACAAAGGGTTTGTTTTCGGAGAAATTAAGCTGCAGACAGGGAATGCTTTTTACATGGGAGGTGAAATAAAGAGCTCTCCTCGTAAATGGCCCATGAATTGTCAGTAGTCGTTGTATTGTTCGGTGCGCGGTCTACCGGTTTTCACAGAAAAACGAATCGATTGAATTGCTTTTTGAGAAATCAAAAACAATGGAAGAACATCTTAGAAATACTTCCTTAAAAAATCATTCAGATTCAAGACTTTTGCAGAAATTTTTTCAAGGTTCTGGTTTTTGTTTTTCAACTACGTTTGATTGTGGCGATTATGAATTTCGAAATTGATGTAAATAAAAAATGTGATAAATTCAGCAACAAAGTGTTTCGTTTTTTTTCTTATTTCATAAGGTTAGTTTCAGGAAGTTCCGCAACAACAACAAAGTGTTGCAGTGATGAATGCACTTAGTCCCATACAGGACCATTATGCTACCACACCATGTGGGAAGAACTTAAAACCAGCTGGAGCCGATAATAATAATAATTGTTGGCGCTACAGTCCAAAGGGGGACCAGGGCCTAGTTTGCTCATCAACTGCTCGTGTTGTGCGCGCTACTATTCTCTCACGAGTGGAACGAACCTACAGTTTTTTGCCAACTCCGAACGGAACGAATTTGAGAAGCTTTCTCAGACAGTTATTACTCTTTGAGTGTTGTCAGCAGCTCGAAAGAGGTGGTGCCGTGAAAAATTCGAAAAATTGGTGTTGAGCTGAGAGTCGAACCTAGACCCTTCGGCGTGTGAGCGTAGCACTCTACCCACTTCGCCACTTCGACCACACTCACTGTCATGTGACTTCTTTAATACCATCCGCGAGAAGATCGCGCGTAACTCACAAGTGACCACCAGAGTCACGTTCTTCTAAAAGTCAGTTCAATTGCTAGCCTACGCTGATGATATTGAGGTGATTGGATGAACACAACGAGTCGTCAATGACGCGTTTGCTGACATTGAAGCGGAAGCGGCTCAAATGGGTCTGGCGGTAAATATGTTCATGCTGTCATCAAGAAAGGACACACAACACGACGTCTAAGACATAGTGTCACACTAGGTAACAGACACTTAAAGTATTCAAGGATTTCGTCTATCTCGGCTCCACGGTAAATAGGGACAACAACATCAATACCGAAATCAAACGCAAAATCGCTCTTGCCAATCGCTGTTTCTTTGGGCAATTGTGTAATAGAGCCCTCTCTCGAAGGACTAAGCTGGACATTACTAAAAGCGTATGTGCTCTTAGTCTTTTCGAGAGAGAGAGAGAAAGAGAGTTTTGCGTGCGATTTTTGATCCTGTTTGCGTTGATGGCATCTGGATCAGAAGATTTAACGATGAACTCTATGGGCTTTAGAGCGATATGCGCCTGGCCAAACGTCTTCGGATACAATGCTTAAGATGGCTAGGCCATCTGCTTCGGCCCGAAAAGTCTTCGAATCTGAGCATTGAGACAACGCAACAGAGGGCGGCCTAGGCTAAGGAATCGCAGATAAGTGGGGAAAGACCTAAACCAACTTGGAGTGCGCAACTGGAGGCAGCTGGCGAAAGATCGTGCTGGCGGGAGAGGCATGTTGGTCGCTGCCCAAGTCCATCCCGAACTGTAGCGCCATAAGTAGAAGAAGAATAAGAATGTTTGACTCATCCTTAATGTGATGATGAGTTCGCATATTCCGGTTTTTAGCTACTAACGCTAAAATTATTTTCTGGGAAAGTTATATTAAAAAATCCGACAAAGGATTACTTGTGTTGACTGAAGCTATGTGTGCATGACAAGATTAGTCTATTGCTCATTACACAGTTTTCGTAGGACAAAACAAGAATTTTACACAGACCGAAATGGTTTCGGTTGTGAAAACGAAATCCAAAAATTGTGCCTTTTTTCTGACCATATTCTTCTGTCCAAGCACCTTGAGTCTACATGACGAAAGTTTTTCTTAATTCCTCTTGCGGGATTGGCCACACGAGGTTCTGCCAATCTACTCAACAAAGAAACAAAGACGCAATCCTTTACTTTATTGATACGAGGGTTGCCTTTTATATCTCGGGTTTGGGCAACACTAGTGTTGCAATCTGGCAACTGCCAGCTCTATCGTAAAGTTTTTGTTCTCTAATCCCGATATATAAAAGGCAACCTTCAAAAAAAAAAAAAAAAAAACACAGACAGTCATTGAGCTCTGTGCTCAAAGTTTGGCGCCACCGAGCACATCGTTCACACAATAGCTTTACTAGCCGACAAATGGATCCCAGCCAAACGCCAATGAATTGTGTGAAACTTTGAAACTCAATAGACATTCCTCAAATAAGTGTTAGATGGTACGCCAACCGAATGCATGTCCTCGCATTTCAACTTCTCCGAGTGGAATCAGAGCGTTCATTGTTCTCGGTTCCGGAGAAGATTTTATTCCACAGAGAAATCCATTCAAGTTTCTCAAAGTGAGTCCTCACCTTTCCCCAGGTCCCCTAAATCACTGAATACGTATTCGTATTTGGCAGCGTATCCAAATAGACCGCCCCCAGAGAAAAATGTACAAAACATCTCAATTAGAATCCATTTTAGATGAAATTGCATCCCCATCAAGGACCTCCACGTATGAATTTTATTTGCATAGAAAATCCGACTCGATTGTAGTTCCGCTTTCGGTCGTGACGTGTGTGCGCCACATGCTGATAATAGACAAAAAGAAAAAAATGTCTTCAATTAACTTGAAGTGTTTACTCCCAGGAATTGGTTTACACAAGTCGGGGTTTTGCCGATTCCCTTGCCGTTCGCATTGAAAGGAAAGTGAAATCCGTGATTTACGTCTCATCTCGAGCTCAGCATGCCCGAGACCACGACGGGGTTGGTGATGGGAAAGGGAGGCGGGGGGTGATATCCTTTGTTGGCTCAAATTTGTGTGCGCTGACTAACTGCCTCTCGGAGCCGTACGGCGAAGTTCGTATGTTGTTGGGAAATTGAGTTTCCCCGGTTATCCTGTCTATCCCGTCTATGCATGCTGGGCGAATGACAACAATCTGTTTCCCCAAACTATCTATCTTATGGCAAATGGAGATTGAATTAGAGAAAAACTTGTTTCACAGGATTACGGAAGAGATATTCGATTCAATTTGGAAGTTACTCCGCGCTGGGGACGCATCAGTTAAGCGTTGCCTGCGTTGTATCAGACATCTTAATTGGCTCCATTCAACAAATGCATGTTTGGGTTAATTGGAAACGAAACGTTCGCATGGCAATCAGATCAGGGACTGATTTGTGAGTCTTGTTCTCGTGATGATGTTTACCTTTCATGAAACCGCTCAGAAGGTGAATAGGGAGTGGGGGGAGTACGAAAGACAAGGTCTTTGCCGCCTGTCAACGTGTATCTCGGAGTCACTTGTCCGGAATTGTTAGTTTTGCTCCCCCACCCACAGTGGATGTGTTTATTTGTGTTCGAAACCCTTGCCAATGGCCAATGGAAGGGACTAGGTGCTGTGAACGAAATGCTCTTTGGAGAGTGTCCAATTCGATGCGGAGGAATGTTTTAAATTTCGGAAAGCATTCCCATTGAATGTTGAACACTCAGCTTGACAACTTGCCAAGAAAATTTAGCACACAACGGGCAATGCGGGGCAGCAGACACTCACTCGGATGAGCTGTTTACCGGAATTTCGCTTTAAAATTGGTTGGGGAGGAGATAACTGCTTCAAATGGAAGAGTACATGATGGGCGGTGACATTAAATTCAATTCACCAACTTCTGTGGGTCTGTTATAGTGGCTGTACAATTGGAAAAGTTCGGGTGATGATGTCGGGTCTTTGGTAAGGGGAAATTAAGGATTCCACTGGCGGGGAAGTGGATGTGGGCAGGTGGTGTTGTTTGTGCATGTGGAAAGAGTGACTGTCAATGAAACTCTGGAATGGAGTTTTGGAATTTAATTGGAACCCCTCGATGTAAGGAGTAGTTCTCCATTTAATGGCTTAAGTTCTGCCGTATATAACTTCGTTTATATTGCTTTTAAGTCTGTCTTTAAGCAGATGAAATTTATTCGGAGCATGCTTAAAGGAGAGGTTACTTTAGCTTTTTAGCCTCGTGCTAATGGGAATTCGATTGATTATCAGCACTTGTCTTGAACCTTAAGAAGTCTCTTGGAGTGGTCACATGTCGCAAAGCCTTTAAGGGATCTTGTAGTTAAATTATGAGGGTATCACCGGTATGGCCAGAGTCTGAACATGTATTTCGAATTTATAGAAAGTGCATTTCTTTTACAAAAACGGAAACAATGTGCACGAGCCATTAACAACGTGTGCGGTGCCTGGCTAGTTACGAGGGGCGTTCAGTATATTCTCGGTATCGATATGAAGGAAACTGTGAATTCATTTAAATTGTTTTCTTTTTCAATATAATCTCCCCTAACATCATCTATGTATAGATGTTAGGGGAGATCATCTATGCATTTGTTACATCTTGAAATAAGCTCTTTTAAACCGTCAAACAAATTAATTTACTCTTTCTCTGCAAAATACTCATTTATTGCCGGCTTGAGTTCTGAGTTCCGAAAATCGTTTTCCACGAAGACATTTTTTCGAATCCGGAAACAGGAAATAAACACTAGGGGCGAGGTCTGGACTATAGGGTGGGTGTTGGATTTCTTCGAAATCACAATCTCGAGCAGCAGCTTTAAAAACTCGCGTCGTGTGAACAGGAGCGTTGTCATGAAGAAGTAACATATCTGCTACGAGTTCACCCCGTCTTTTCTTTCTAATTTCCCGCAAATTATGCAAAGTGGAAGCGTAGGATGTGGCGTTGATGGTTTCACCTTTCTTTTGTACTCAATGAACAAGATTCCCTTTGAGTAACAAAAAACTGTGGCCATGAGCTTCCCGGTAGACAGAGTGACTTTGAACTTCTTCGGGGGTCTGTTCCTTTTTTATGCCACTGCATGGGCTCTTGTTTGCTTTCAGGGTCATAGTGGTGAACCCATGTTTCGTCCCCAGTAACAATATGATCCGTAACACGGTCCGCGTTCTCCCTACACATCTCCAAGAGTTCTCTACAGCATGCGTTTCTCACTTTTTTCTGAGGCGCTGTGAGAATTCAAGGCACCCACCCTTCACTGACCTTTGAAAGCTTAAGATGGTCATGAAGAATGGCGTGAATGGTAGCAGTTGAAAGCTTGGTGATCTCTGCCATCATTTTCACCTTTATTCGGGCATCCTTAAGAACAAGTTTTTCGACTTCTTTGATGCTTTCTCCCGTACAAGCAGTAGCCGGGGCGCCGGAGCGGAGGTCGTCTTCAATGCTCTCTCTGCCTCTTTTGCACTCACTTGACCACATTTGCACAGTTGATAATGAAGGCGCGGAACCCTGGAAAACAGCCACCACCTCTTTATGAATAGCTTTTTGACTTTTTCCTTGTTTAGTGACGAATTTAGTTACAGCGCGATGCTCAATTTTCTCCTTCATCGTGTTAGTTACCATTATGATTCTGTTTCTTCTTCATCTTCTTATGGCGCTACAGTTCGGGATGGGCAACGACCAATATGCCTCTCCAACCAGCACGATCTTTCGCGAGCTGCCTCCAGTTGTGCACTCCAAGTTCGTTTAGGTCTTTCCCCACTTCTCTGCGCCACGTTAGCCTAGGCCGCCCTCTGTTCCAGAGCTCAGATTCGAAGACTTTTCGGGCCGGAGCAGTGGTGTCCATATGCTCTAAATGGCCTAGCCATTTTAAGCGTTGTATCCGTAGACGCTGTGATCATGCCGCCGTACAGCCCATACAGTTCGTGGTTGAATCTTCTCCTCCAGATGCCATCAACGCAAACAGGACCAAAAATCCCAAGTAGAACTTTTCTCTCGAAGAGACCAGGGGCTTCCTCATCCGCTTTTAGTAGCGTTCAGGTTTCTGCGCCGTAAAGCAGGACTGGGATAATCAAGTTGTTGCAAAAAGCAAGCTTATTCCTTCGAGAGAGGGCTTTATTACTCAATTGCCCAAAGAAACAGCGATTGGCAAGAGCTAATCTGCGTTTGATTTCGGTACTGATGTTGTTGTCCCTATTCACCGCGGAGCCGAGATTGACGAAATCCTTGAATACCTGGAAGTTTCTGTTGCCTAGTGTGATACTATGTCCGAGACGTCGTGTTGTGTGTCCTTTCTTGATGACAGCATGAACATATTTACCGCCAGACCCATTTGAGCCGCTTCCGCTTCAATACCAGCAAACGCCTCATTGACGGCTCGCTGAGATCGGCCGATCACGTCAATGTCATCAGCATAAGCTAGCAGTTGAACGGACTTGTGGAAGATCGTAACTCTGATGTTGACGTGTGAGTTCCGCACGATCCCCTCAAGAATGATGTTAAAGAAGTCTCATGACAGCGCATCGCCTTGTCTAAAACCTTTTTTGACATCGAAGGTCTCGGTAAATTCGCTACCGACCTTGACGGAGCAGCGAGAGTTCTCCATCGTAATCCTACACAATCTGATGATGTTTGGTAGACATGGCTCTGTATAATCGACGAATATGTGGTGGTTGTACTTCTTGGGACTTCTCCAGGATCTGCCGCAATGTGAAGATCTGGTCGATTGTGGACTTCTCTGGCCTAAAACCACACTGAAAAGGACCTATCAGGTTGTTGACGAAAGGTTTCAGGCGCTCACACAATACGGCATAGAAAATCTTATATGCGATGCTAAGAAGACTGATCCTTCGGTAGTTGGCGTATTCGAAGGGATCTCCTTTCTTGTGAACCGGACAAACGATGCTGAGATTCCCCTCGTCGGGCATGCTTTCCTCCGACCATATCTCACAGATGAGCTGGTGCATGCACCCAACCAGCTCATCCTCAGCCGCTTTGAACAGCTCTACGAATAGTCCGTCCTCGCCAGCAGCTTTGTTCGACTTCAGTCTCGATATTCCTATCTTGACCTCGTCGAAGTCGGGGGGACGGAATTCTTGTCCATCATCGTCTAAATTGAGTGGGACATTCTGCCTAACAACGAGATTTGCGTCGTCATCGCCGTTTAGGAGTCGGCAGAAATGATCCTTCCAGATTCTCAGCACCGACTGCGACTCTACCACCAGTTGTCCATTTTGGTCCCGGCAGGCTTCTGTCCGAGGCTTGTAACCGCCGGACAACTGTTTTATCTTGCGGTAAAAATTTCGGACGTCATTCCTGCCATAGCACTTCTTCATTTCCTCGACCGCGCGCTTCTCGTGCTCTTTCTTGTTTCTTCTGAGAAGGCGGTTCTCTTTCCTTCTTCTCTGTTTGTTGAGCTCACAAACAGCTTTCGTCGTTCGATGCAGCGTTGCCTTGTATGCTTCTTGTTGGGCTGCATGCATCTGCCTACATTCGTCGTCAAATCATGGGTTCCTCTTAGGTGGTGGCGTGAAACCCAGCACATCAGTGGAGGCCTCTTTGATGGCTTCTTGACAACGTTTCCACTTGTCTTCTATTGTTTGTGCAGGCAGCGTCGAATTTTGAGATAGTTTCAGGGAGAATCGATTGGCAAAGGCTCCAGCGATCTTCTACGATTGTAGCTTTCCGACATCAAACCGTTTTGGCCTGTCTCGACTCCGTTGCTCTCTCGATATGCGGGTTCTTACCTTGGCTACAACAAGGTGATGATCCGAGTCGATGTTTGCACCTCGGAAGGTTCGGACATCGAGAATACTGGAGGAGTGTCTGACATCGATCGCAACATGATCAATCTGGTTGATCAGGTGATCGCCACGTACCTTTATAAATGTTGAGGTGTGGGAACCGCGTGCTGGCCACAGAGAGATTTCGCCCCGAGGCGAAGTCAACTAGCCTGAGTCCGTTTCCGGAGGTGTTGGCGTGCAGGCTGTGTCTTCCGATGACTTTAGCAAAGACTTCTTCTCTTCCCAGCTGAGCGTTGAAATCTCCTAGAACGATCTTGGTGTCGTAGCTGGAGCATCGATCGTATGTCCTTTCTAGAAGGTGATAGAAGTCTTCTTTACTAATGTCATCTTTTTTCTCTGCGAGGGCGCATATGAAGCTTATATTCCCGAATTTAGCCCTGATGCGGATTGTTATGAGGCGTTCGCTTATGTATTGGAAGCTTAAGACTTTTTGCCTAAATCTGCCTCGAACAACAAAACCGCATCCAAATAAGCGTTTCCCTCTCTCCCTGTAGCAGTCGCCGTGGTATATGTCGCAGTTTCTCACTCTTCTCTCGCCCGGCCCATCCCACCGCATTTCCTGAATCGCGGTAATGACTGCTTCATAGCAGTCCAGGGCCTCCGCAAGTTCATCGGCTGCACTTGGTCTGTTTCATATCCGTGAAACATTATCCTTTTTTCGATTGCGAGGGTCGTCAACAGTGTATCCATCCGTATCCGAGGCATTCGGTTTGGTTCGTAACTGGTTATTTTGTATGTGGCCGGGCAGTTACCCCGACGCACACCCTCAACCTGGAGGACCAGGCCCTTTTTTATACCTCTTGGGCGGAGGTCGCACTTATAGGTTAAGCAGGTTGAGTTCGGATGAACAACAACCAGTACCCGGTGGCTACCAACGTGGAGGTAGAATAAGCACATTTGATGTGTGGAAGACAATTACAACAGCTGGGCATCGCCAGGTTGGTACCAATCAGTGCCTACCCTGTTCCCACATCACCCAGCCACCATGATGATTCTGTTAAACTAGAGATAAAAGGCGAACTAAAAATTACATTTATATGAAATTTTACGTGAATGCGCTAAAATAATAGTATTACTTGATAAATAAGTCAATCTATATATATAACCACAGCTTCACCCCGATAACGAGAATATATTGAAGGTCCCTTGTATACTTTTGTCTTTTGATTTCTTACCTTTGACTGCTGTATGTTATGAAACAGCTTCGGACTTCATATTGAATAAAGTTCTTACAGAATAAAAGTTCATGAATAACTTATAGCAAAATGACAAACTTTAAATTAGACATCTATGGCATCCTTGTTTGTCTGACCATAGTCAGCTTGCTACTGTTCAAATCTTTTAATGGCGATGAGTCTTTGTGCCGGGCTTTATCTTTTTCCAATGTCAACAAGAGCTTACAAAATATTTTTGCCACTGAACGGGTATAAAACGGCGCATTATGAAATGTCAAAACATAAAACAAAATTCAGAGCTCCATTTTTTTATAATTAGATGGCGCGACAGTCCACGGGGGACCAGGGTCAGCTTGGCCATCAATTAGCCGTGTTGTGCGCGGAACTGTTCTCTCACGAGTAAAAGGGACCTACAATTTTCTATCCACTCCGAACAGTGAAATTCGAGAAGCTTTTTCGTAGAAATGTAATACTCTTTGATTGTTGTCATCAGCTTGAAAGAGGTGATACCGCAAAAAAGTTGAGGTTTCCAGAGGGAAATCGAACTTGGATCTGCGACGCACTCTACCCACTACGCCACGGTGGCCACTAGTACTATTTAGTCACGCTTAAATACCATTGCGGGGTGTTGTGGAAGGAACCACCTGCATCAGAATGTTAATTTACTCCACATCCTCCATATTTCATGTTTCCGTTCTGATTTTCATCGATGCTGGGCAATCCACAGATTTTCTTGATCCCTAAAGGACAAGGAACATGCATAGAAGCCATACATAAATTAAGATAATAGTTTCTCGTTTCCTAGTATTTGCTTTTCAATTTTGAAACTCCGTAAATCGTCAAATTGCAATTATATTGGTTTTTAGGTTATTCTGTAGAGAAGTGTTTACTTCGACCACACTACAAGCCCTCTTCAGTGCTGAATTAAACATGACCAACTGTTATCCCTGGCATTCTGCTTCATTGTAATAAACCATTTATCATTCTTGCCATTGATCTGAGCATGAATGAATACCCCCTCGGAAGCTCAGGTGAAGTGAAATGTTAACAGGCCCTTAATCGTTCGCCCAATAACATATTCATAACTTACCTGTGTGAAACATAAGCCTTCAGGTTTAAAGTGAAACAGGTGTTTTGAAGAATAGAGTAGATATTGTTTATCCTTGTAGTTACGAGTACATGTTGCCACACTCTGTTTCAATGAAGTTGATTTCCAAACACCATTGGGGAGTGGTTTGGATTGGATAGCAAACATGAACACTCCACATATCTACACAATTTCCACAGATCCATACAGCAACAGAATTACTAAAAGATTTTAGTTGTCTCAATTTCACAGACCCTTATTTCGTGCCAAAATGAAATCCAAGGCAGTGAAATGTTGTTCAGCTTCGGATTTGAAGACTTTAAAGTGTGGGCTCAATTTTCCAGGAATTCATTTTTCCTCTTTTGAATTGTTAAATAAATGTCTGTGTTTTTAAGTGGCGGCAATTCCTCATTGGACTATATTTTGATGTATCAAATTTTCGCGAGATATTGTAGATTATATCATTAAATACTTTAATTGGGCAAATCTTTTTCAAAGGTTACTAGAGGTACGAAACATTAAAACTAAAAATAGTTCTTAATGGAAAAACTGATCTCCGTCATGGATAATTTGATGAAATCAGTTCCGTTTAGGACTTAATAACTGACGCAGCGGACATATAATATGAAGATGTTAAATTGCAGATTTAAAATCAATTACTTTCAGCATCAATGTAGCGGTAAATAAAGAGTATTTTTATATATCTTAAAGACTGTGGTGACAAATTGCAGAGACACAAAAACAAAAAACTTACAAGGGAATGAGATCCATAGTCTAATCGTCTGCAGTTAAGAGAGGGGCATGGTACCATACATGCCGCGTCCAAATTGGTATCCGACATTCAGGGGAACCTGCAAGAACCAATGCACAGGTGCCTGCCTGATAGACAGGGGAAAGGCGTTCGACACCGTTTGGTTAGAAGGCCTCTCACTCAAGCTAGTCAGTATACCTAGTCTGACCTAGTCAATCACTGCTATGTATGATCTTTAATATGGTAACAGGTAGGAAGATTGTTGTGAAAAATGGCAACGTCACATCCAACACAGTATTTCACATAAAAAATGCAAGGGGCAGTTGGCTCACGAACCCTTTTCGTTATATTCACTAGCGATCTTACTGGTTTCATGCCGCATTTAATCGCGTACGCAGATGGCCTTACAGCGTACAGATCAGGCCCGAAACTCGAAGTATTGCATGTTGCATGACTTCGACAAAATTCAGCGGTTTTGCGACGGCTGGAAGTTGAAAATCAACTTTCGAAAGTACGAAACTTTTCTCTTTAGAACCCCGCTATTCAGGGCCTCAAGGGACACAAAGAAAAAGTGTCGCAAGTTCGGCATATTTAACCCGCGAAGCCAGCTGATAGTTGTGCAGAATGTAGTTAGATATTTTGGTATTTGGTTGGACCAGTATTTGTACTGTGGTAAGGATGCAGCTACTGCTCCGACAAAAACTTTTGCTGCGGCAAGTTGGTTGTTTTACTGCAGCAACTTGATTTCAGAGTAAAGGTGATCTGATACATGGCCCTGCCAATCATGGCTTATGGTTGCCCGGTCTGGTTCAATCTGAGTCCTTCCCAGATGGAAAAGATGAGGTTGTTAGACGGGACCTACAGTTTTTTGCCGACTCCGAACGGAAAAGTTTGAGAATCTTTCTTTGGCAGTTGTTACTCTTTGAGTGTTGTCAGCAGTTTGAAATAGGTGGTGGCGCAAAAGATGTGAGGTGTTTAGCTGGAAATCAAATTTAGACCCTTCGGCGTGTGAGCGCCGCACTCTACCCACTACGCCACGGCGGCAAAGAAATCTTACATAGTAATACTTAATAAAAAAAGTAATTTTATATAAGATTCACCCCGATACCGAGAATAGGTTGAACGCCCCTAGTAATAAGGTCTTTCAAGGCTTTATTTCAGGTCGGATGGATCATAGAGAACTTTTTTAAATTTGATTTGATTAGGGCCTGAGTAGTAAGTTTGATTACCCTTTGGACCGTTTTTACAGGTTTAGTTTCGGTTCCCTGTTATTGGTTAAAGCTGTACTCCTTTATAAAAATTATAGGGTGACGCTAAAGCCCACGGGGGGGCCAGGTCCTAGTTTGCTCATCAAATAATCGTGTTGTGCGCACTACTGTTCTTTCACGAGTAGATAAAACCTACATCCGAAAGGCGAAGTTTGAGAAGATTTTTCTTAGTAATGACAGTTATTGTGTTGTCACCAGCTCTGAAGAGGTGATGCCGTGAAAACTTCTAGGCGTTTAACTGGAAATCGAACCTGGATCTTCGGCGTGTAGTTTTGCACTCCACCCACTACGCCACGATGCCCACAGTTGTAGTCGTTGTCTAGTTAAATTTAGTGATTCCGAAGCTTTATACGTCTTCTTCTCCTTCTTCTTCTTCTTGTGGCGCTACAGTCCGGGGTGGACCTGGGCCTCAACCAACACGCCTCTCCAGCCAGCACGATCCGATCCGTCTCCAGTTGAGCACTTCAAGTTGGTTGAAGTCCTTCTCCACTTGTGTGCGCCACTTCAGTCTAGGTCGTCCTCTGTTGCGTTGTCCCAATGGCTCGGATTCAAAGACTTTTCGGGCCGGAGCAGTGGTTTCCATACGCTCTACATGGCCTAGCCATCTTAAGCGTTGTATCCGTAGACGCTGGACCAGGCGCATATCGCTGCACACCCTATAGATTTCGTCATTAAATCTTCTGCTCCAAATGCCATCAACGCAATCAGGATCAAAAATCGCACGCAAAACTCTCTTTCTCTCTCTCTCTCTCTCTCTCTCGAAAGGACTAAGTGCTTCCTCATCCGCCTTTGCTAACGTCCAAGATTCTGCGCCATATAGTAGGACGGGGATGATCAAGCTGTTATATAAAGCGAGCTTAGTCCTTCGAGAGAAGGCTTTATTACTCCATTGCCTCTTGAGCCCAAAGAAACAGCGATTGGCAAGAGTGATTCTGCGTTTGATTTCGGTACTGATGTTGTTGTCCCTGTTTACCGCGGAGCCGAGGTAGAGGAAGTCCTTAACTACCTCGAAGTTTCTGCTGCCTAGTGTGACACTCCGTCCTAGACGTTGATGTTGTGTGTCCTTCCTTGATGACAGCATGTACTTCGTTTTGCCCCCATTTACCACTAGACCCATTTTAACCGCTTCCGCTTCAATGCCAGCAAACGCCTCATTGACGGCTCGCTGTGTTCGTCCAATCACGTCAATGTCATCAGCGTAAGCTAGCGATTGAACTGACTTCTGGTTTCAGACGCTCACACAATACGGCAGAGAGGATCTTGTATGCGATGTTCAGGAGACTAATCCATCGGTAGTTGGCGCAGTCAAAGGGGTCTCCTTTCTTGTGGACCGGGCAAACGACGCTGAGATTCCACTCATCGGGCATGCTTTCCTCCGACCATATCTTACAGATGAACTGGTGCATGCGCCCAACCAGGTCATCTCCAGCTGCTTTAAATAGTTTTGCGGACAGTCCATCCGCTCCAGCAGCTTTGTTCGACTTCAGCTTGGATATTGCTATCTTCACCTCGTCTAAGTCGGGGGAGTGGACCATTCTGCCTAACAGTGGCCGCCGTGGCGTGGTGGGTAGAGTGCGACGCTCACACGCCGAAGGGTGTAGGTTCGATTCCCAGCTCAACACCAATTTTTCGAATTTTTCACGGCACCACCTCTTTCGAGCTGCTGACAACATTCAAAGAGTAATAACTGTCTAAGAAAGCTTCTCAAATTTCGCCGTTCGGAGTCGGCAAAAAACTGTAGGTCCCTTCTACACGTGAGAGAACAGTAGCGCGCACAACACGAGCAGTTGATGAGCAAGCTAGGCCCTGGTCCCCCTTTGGACTGTAGCGCCAACAATTATTATTATTATTATTATTCTGCCTAACAGCGGGATTTGGGTCGTCATCGCCGTTTAGGAGTCTGCAGAAATGATCCTTCCAGATTCTCAGCACAGACTGCGACTCTACTACTAGTTGTCCATTTATACGTCAGTTCCAGTTATTTGGTCGATAGCTCTAGCTCTAGTGCTTTTTTATGGAAAACAAATGTTTGTGTTCATTGAATTAGCTAAATTTTACTATACAAAAGTTTGACAAGGAGTTTCTTACTAGCATTTGAAAATGATTGAACTTTTAGATTGAATCTGAAAGTTTGAGTGTTTTGGATACCTTCGGAGAACTGATGCATAGCGCAGAAGCGCGATGTCGTAAATTTCAGCTTGAAGGAATTAAAAACAACGATCTTTGGTGTTACTTCGACGGACAGTGTCCTTCTTTCAATAATTTGTCGACGGTTCAAATTTGTTGTCTGCCAACCAAAAGAAAAAAGGAAAATAATTTATCCATATATTGGATATAGAAAAAACCTTCCAAAATTATAAGGCGCCAACCAGGTGGACATCGAAAGGACCAATCTAGTTTTCATTTCCTCGATCATGGGTCAAGAAGCATTTAATTTTTTTTGATTGACAACGCTGTGCATGGCATAACACAGTGCAATATGCAAAAGCTGCTACAGTTGCATGTCGATACTTTCCCGAATTTTCAATTTTTCAACACCCTGTGTCTTTTTGTCAAGAAAAGTTTTATTTCTGCGCATCAAGAAACAATTTTTCTTAAAAAGTAAAGAACAAGGGTCCTAAAATTACACCCGCAGAACGTTATACTAGCAATAACAACTGATTTCTGTTTTGTATAAAGGTAATCTACCAACAGTAAGATGAAACCAAGATTCAATTTTGGTCGTACTTTGAAGTCCTTAAAATTAAACACACACATTTCTCAAAAATTAAATTATATTTGTGCGGAGGACACAACAAGTTCAAAGGGCTCGCTTGTGGAGCGATGTCATGCAACAGCCATAGTGTAATTTAACATTGATAGATAAGAAAATTTTAATTTTAATTCCAAGTTTAAGGTTCTGCAATAAATTCTTAATTTGGTACAATACTTTGAAATCATCTAAAATTCAGGAAAAACAAAGCACACGTTCATTTTGAAGAGACAATTGACGTCGTTTAAAAAACAAGAATCATCTCTAAGACAACTCAGCATATTTAAAAGTCCATATAGTCCAGCTGAAGCAAAAGAATAATGTACATAAATGCCGCCTCAGTCGAAGCGAATACCTTATCCCAGTCTAAGTCCAATAAGCCGCATATCCTCAGACGTAACTTACTGTATGCCAACTGAAAGCACATCCTTTCGATCTGGAAATAAACTACTGATTGTCAACTACTCGAAAGGCGTTAACCTTCCTACTTACGCATCTTTCCAGCTGTACACAGGACGACCCGCGGACCGGGAGGTCCTTCATTATCTCTCCTGCCTTGTGACTTGCTTTCAGGAGCTCAGCACATACGTAAAGTATTGAGGCGAAGTCTAGAGTAAGGATGATGGAGTTTTGGGTCGCAACAAAAAAATGCAGAATCATTTCCTTCAGTGACGCCCTTCGGAACCCCACGCACACAATAAACAACATAAACACTTGAAGCACGAACATTGAGGTCAGAAACAACGCAAGCTCGACCTGGTACATGTTCTTCAGCCGAAGCACCCACTTTTGGAGTCGTGCGTGCATTTGGCCAATTTCACTCAGTTCTCTTTCCAGCAGTTTCGCTGTATCGAGGAAAGCGTGTCGCGGCCTTCGAGTGTAAGAGAGGCTACGTATGTTGAGAACAACTCGCGTCAGATTGTGATTCAAGATTTGAAACAGGTACTGACTGAAGATAAGAGCGCCGCAGAACATGAATATAAGTGTGGCAATTATAACGAAAACTAGAAATATGTACACGCTGTGAAGGATGGAGTTCGATGCATTGTAATAGATTCCGCTCAAAGAGACCGCTATGCTGAGGGCGAACGTGAGAGTTTTGATGATGAACAACTTGCGTGCTTGCCGGTTTATCTTGATGCTGCAGTGTAGGTGGGCCATGTCGTAGTGCCACAATTGGATGACTTCGTTGAAAAATGCTCGTGCCTTCATCCGAAGAGTCCACTGCAGTACTGTACCCACAAAAAACGACAACTGTATATTCCAAATGCAAAACACATGCAGCAGTTTAAAGAAGTAGATTTCAACTTGTGAATACTCGTTGTGCTGAAAGGTTTCCGTAAACGGCTTGCTGACGACGAAGAAAAGGGTCACGAACGTTAGGTGAAATGAAAGCGAGTAGTAATACGCCCAACGAGAGCGCACGAGTTGGCGCTTTTTTTCGTCGTACACATATGTCGTGAGCCCGAACAGCAAAACGAATCGAAAAAATTTTACTATGAATATGTCCAAACTAGTATTTCTGTTCCTAGTCATTGTGCTGTTTACTTGCTACTAAATATACAGAACCGACATAAGCAAGGTGGAAGCTTTTATCAAGCGCCTCATCTAATTTAATTAAATTTAGATGGCACTTTGTGCTGTAATCACATGGTCGGAAAATGAATGAAGTTGAATTGTAAAGCATGGAAAGTACGCACGAGCCTCGCGTGTTGTTAACCTAATTGCGCCGTGGTGACAAGAAACACAGAAGTCAATTTCACAGTGCTTTCAATATTGGCATTGGGGGATAAAAACGAATTGTTCTTAGGTCACAAACTGATATTTATATATATTCATTCAAAAATAACAAGAGAGTCCTAGCTGTTCTCGTCCATTAAACCATCGTCAACCTTCACATTTTTAAAACTTTTTTTGAAAGCAATATAAATTGATGTACATGCAATATTTGCTTAACAGACGGATGAAAAGATGAAATGGTGGATGAAATGACGGATGAAATGACGGATGAAATGGCGGATGAAATGGCGGATGAAAAGATGAAAGGTGGATGAAATGACGGATAAAATGACAGTTGAAAAGCCAGATGAAATGACGGATGAAATGACAGATGAAATGACAGATGAAATGGTGGATTAAATGGTGAATGAAATGGTGGATGAAATGATGAATGAAATGATGGATAAAATGATGGATGAAATGGCGGATGAAATGACGGATGAAAAGATGAAATGGTGGATGAAATGACGGATGAAATGGCGGATGAAATGGCGGATGAAAAGATGAAAGGTGGATGAAATGACGGATAAAATGACGGATGAAATGATGGATGAAATGACAGATGAAATGACAGATGAAATGACAGATGAAATGACAGATGAAATGACGGATGAAATGGTGAATGAAATGGTGGATGAAATGATGAATGAAATGATGGATAAAATGATGGATGAAATGGCGGATGAAATGACGGATGAAAAGATGAAATGGTGGATGAAATGACGGATGAAATGACGGATGAAATGATGGATGAAATGACAGATGAAATGACAGATGAAATGGTGGATAAAATGGTGAATGAAATGGTGGATGAAATGATGAATGAAATGATGGATAAAATGATGGATGAAATGGCGGATGAAATGACGGATGAAAAGATGAAATGGTGGATGAAATGACGGATGAAATGACGGATGAAATGATGGATGAAATGACAGATGAAATGACAGATGAAATGACAGATGAAATGGTGGATAAAATGGTGAATGAAATGGTGGATGAAATGATGAATGAAATGATGGATAAAATGATGGATGAAATGGCGGATGAAATGACGGATGAAAAGATGAAATGGTGGATAAAATGACGGATGAAATGACGGATGAAATGATAGATGAAATGACAGATGAAATGACGGATGAAATGACGGATGAAATGACGGATGAAATGATGGATGAAATGACGGATGAAATGATGGATGAAATGACAGATGAAATGACGGATGAAATGACGGATGAAATGACGGATGAAATGACGGATGAAGTGGTGGATAAAATGGTGAATGAAATGGTGGATCAAATGATGGATGAAATGACGGATGAAATGGCGGATGAAATGACGGATGAAAAGATGAAATGGTAGATGGAATAACGGATGAAATGATGGATGAAATTACAGATGAAATGACGGATGAAATGGTGGATAAAATGGAGAATGAAATGGTGGATGAAATGATGGATGAAATGACGGAGGAAATGATAGATGAAATGACAGATGAAATTACGGATGAAATGACGGATGAAATGACGGATAAAATTACAGATGAAATGATGGATGAAATGACAGATGAAATGACGGATGAAATGGTGGATAAAATGGTGAATGAAATGGTGGATGAAATGATGGATGAAATGACGGATGAAATGATAGATGAAATGACAGATGAAATGACGGATGAAATGACGGATCAAATGATGGATGAAATGACGGATGAAATGGCGGATGAAATGGTGGATAAAATGGAGAATGAAATGGTGGATGAAATGATGGATGAAATGACGGATGAAATGATAGATGAAATGACAGATGAAATGACGGATGAAATGACGGATAAAATTACAGATGAAATGATGGATGAAATGACAGATGAAATGACGGATGAAATGGTGGATAAAATGGTGAATGAAATGGTGGATGAAATGATGGATGAAATGACGGATGAAACGATAGATGAAATGACAGATGAAATGACGGATGAAATGACGGATGAAATGACGGATCAAATGATGGATGAAATGACGGATGAAATGACGGATGAAAAGATGAAACGGTGGATGAAATGACGGATGAAATGGCGAATGAAATGGCGGATGAAAAGATGAAATGGTAGATGGAATAACGGATGAAATGATGGATGAAATTACAGATGAAATGACGGATGAAATGGTGGATAAAATGGAGAATGAAATGGTGGATGAAATGATGAATGAAATGACGGATGAAATGTCGAATGAAATGACTGATAAAAAGATGAAATGGTGGATGAAATGACGGATAAAATGACGGATGAATTGACGGATGAAATAACGGATGAAATGAGGGAATATTTTTTTCATTAATTTATGAAAATAGTTGTTGCCGTTCTGGGGTTGTGAAAAAAAGCTCAAGTCAGAAAGTTTCCAGGTTCGATTTCAAAATAACACACCTCGCATTTCTTACAAGACACTATCCTTATTTGAGTTGTCAACAATACTCACAGTATACTGTCAGCCAATGAAATTTTATTCAAATTGTTCCGTTCGGAATCAGGAATAAAATATAAGTCCCTTCTTCTCGTGAGAGAAAAGTAAAACAAAAAAACGGTTGCCCCACACCGAACTCTTCACCGGATGTGGTAACGTGCGATTTGAAGAGGAAAATAAGCGAGTTAGCTGCCTGAGTAAAATAAAGTACTCTAAAATAAGATAAATACAAGTTATTGTGTATAAGAATGTGGGCCTATAACTGTCCCTGAAAATTTAACTTGAATTCCTCTTCTTAAGTGATAAAGTATTATTGACACCACTGTGTCAGTTTTTCACCGGAAGTTTTTGTTATTAGGGACTAATTTAATTGCCCTTTTTTAACTTAATTCCATTCTATTTTTCGTATTCAATGAGATGTCTATTGCTTTGCTGAAAGGACCATTATTTAAAACAAAAGCTTATGAAAAAGTGAAAATAGTGCTGAAGACGAAGTACGGCAAGAACTGCCAGTTGGAAAAGTATCGTGTCAAAGATCGCACTCTAAAGCAGTTAACTTTTTTTTAGATTTTCGTTTTATGATGCCCATGGAGGTTCTTCCAAACAGGCAGAGAGAATATCTAGTTCGTGTACTGCTGTGAATCAGTAAGCACTCTTTTTGCATGACGATAATCAGACACCGTTGTTTGTGACTATTTTGCCAAAAACGTTGACTGGTTTAACCCTATAACTGTATGCTAAACTCAAGAGACGCCTCCATAAACACCGCTATGAGTCTATGGAAAAGTAGAGACTAAAACAACGAGTTCAAGGCAACCCTTTAGGAAAACTGTGTTGCGTAATTCGAAAATTAGAAAGAAAAACTTGTAAAAAAAAGAGTGTAGGTGAACACACGTAAGCTTCATCTGAACAAGGGACAATGCAATTATCTGCGAATGAAAATCAAATCCCTGGTAGCACAAACTTTACTTAAATGAAATAATTTTTTTTCTAATTAATTAAATAACTTAAATTAATAAAAGTAAGACTTTAGAAAACCTCCAAACAATTTATGCTCAATGAGTGTTGTCTGTAGAACGAAGGTGTAAAAGAAAGGAAGAAAGGAGTCCTGAGTCCTCAAAGACCTGAAATCGAAACAATCGTCCAAAACATAACCCGTTGATAGACGGATGAATAATCGCGCTAAGGGGAAGCAATATTCGCAGTGGATTGTGTGTCTGTTAGGACTCGTGAAGGGAATAGAAGAAGTTCTTTATGTTGAAACGAATTTAAGTTGTTATTCTTGAAAAATGTTCGCTTAACTCATTCTGAAACTTTCACAATCATTCTTTTTGTAATTAATTTTCACCCTTTACTGACGAATCAACATTTGTTTTTTCTCTTTCATTGCAGCTGCCCTCCCTGAAGTGATTCTTCGCAACTGTAGAAACTGTTCTCCACAGCAAGCGCAGAACGCCCAGAAGCTAACAACATTCCTACAGACACGCTACCCAGACGTATGGGCGATGCTTATTAGGAAGTACCGAGGCGTTTAAGCCGCACATTTCACTCTCAGAACAGAATCTCTTCACACACCCCTCCATCAAAACAAAACAACACCAACAGCAGTTTCCGTCATATCATTGAAAGCATATACTCGTGTAGAGAACTGTCCGCTGTGAACGGATTTAAATCTGAAAAAATTAAAAAGCAAAGAAAAAAGTTAATTTGAAAAAAAGAAAACAGAGCAAAAAAAAGCAGTTAAAACCTTAAGTCTCTAATTTACTGATTGTCAGCCCAAAATTAGGCGTAAGCAGACCTTAACGTCTATGTGTATGTTTGTCACTTGGATGTGACACATTTAAACAATTTTGTTTCTAATAAAAGCAAAAACACCCGAGATCTCGTTGTCTTATTATTTTTATTTGCACTTGTCCTCCATGTCCTGCCGGGGTGAGTGATGCCAGGCACACTTTCTGCACGCTCGTAAACGTAACCGTAGAACGGGGCGATTCGGCATGTTGAATGTTGTGCTCATGTCAACGTCGTCGTCGTCAACGCAAGGTCGCCCCACTGTATGTGAGTCCTTTTACACCACTGCTGTCGCCGCCATGCGTCGTTGGTGTGTGGCATAAAAATGAAAGGATTCTCTTGTACTTTCGGTCTTTGTCGACACGTTTGTAATTTTCTATGTCGATGTGGAGGTTATTTGAATGGTAGGGAGGGAGTTTCCCTGCGTGATTCTAATATTCACCAAATTGATATGTGTATCAGCATTTGGGAACCGGCGGCGGGTTTGCTTTTTTTTTTTTTTACTGGCAAAGGACCTCGTAACTTGATTTGCGTGACATACGATACCCCCCGCGGGCGGGGAAACATTAATTCCCCACGGCTTGCTGGACGGAAAAGGGTTTCGTTGCTGTTGACGTTTGTAAAATGCGAATTAGGGACCTTTGATGTTATTGTCCTGTCTGCAGAGTTGTTGAGGGTTTTGGGTTATAAATCGAAAGAGTATAAATCTTTTTACTCTTTGGGTAAGTGGCTGTTGGTGGAACAAGGACCTGTCACATTCTTTACTGCCGTGACATAAAAAAATTGATTGTTACAAAGTGATACAGAGGGTGTGATGTGTGAGTGCTGTGATGAATGAAAACAGAGAGTGTACAGATTGTGGGCACTGGTGCTGCCAATATGTATGAAAGCACTTGCTTCCTTTTCGTATGTGTGGAATTAAATGGATAAGGAGTTGAATCAATAGACGATGCTTGAGGGTAAACGAACAAAACAATTAAAGACCTTGGGGATGATGTTTTCCATTCTGGGGAAGTGGACTTCATATTTGCACATCACAACTTAGAATGCAAGATCTTTTCCATGTTTAATTGCGAAATGCTTTACCTCAGGAAACATGCCCCATTGGCGGTACGAAACACGTGATGAAAAAACAAACCCTCATCTGTGTTAAGTTAAAATTCAACAAAGTTTAGAGAAAAAATTCGTTACTCTTGAAAAATCATTCGTCTTTATACAGTTCAAGAAACTGGTTGGGGCACGATGGGAAACCATCCAAGCGCAGCTTGAGAGCTCTCTTGTATTTGATTTTCTTTGAAGCGGGGAAGGCTAGATATCATGGTTCACTGTTAGATACTGGCACTTGTTCGCTGGTTCGAGCATTCTATGGACTGTACAGAGGCAAGTATCTACGGATACAACGCTTAAGATGGCTAGACCATGTGGAGCGTATGGACACCACTGATCCGGCCCGAAAAGTCTTCGATTCGAGCCATTGGGACAATTCAACAGAGAACGCCCTAGACTAAGATGGCGCACACAAGTGAAGAAGGACCTCAACCAATATGGAGGGCGCAACAGGATTCAGCTGGCGAAAAAACGTGTTGGCTGGAGAGGCATGTTGGTTGAGGCCCAGGTCCACCTCGGACTGTAACGCCACAAGAAAAAGAAGAAGAAGCTGCTCGCCGGTGCTCGATAGTAGCTGCTAACTGATGCTCACTGACAGTTGCTCGCTGGCAATTGCTCACTGGCAATTGCTCCTTAGCAATTGCTCGCTGTTGCTCGCTGGCAGTTGCTCACTGGCAATTACTTACTGACAATTGCTCGCTATTGCTCGCTGACAAATTCTCGCTGTTGCTTGCTGGCAATTGCTTCCTGGTAATTGCTCGCTGGCTATTGCTCGCTGACAATTGCTCGCTGGCGATTGCTCGCGATTGCTCACTGGCAATTGCTCGCGATTGCTCACTGGCAATTGCTCGCGATTGCTCACTGACAATTGCTCGCGATTGCTCACTGGCAATTGCTCGCTGGTGCTCGTTAGCAGTTGCTCGCTAGTGCACGCTGGCATTTGCTCGCTGGTGCTGACTGATGCTCGCTGGCAATTGCTCGCCGGCAATTACTGGCTGTTGCTTGATGGATATTGCTTACTGGTGCTCTGTGGCAGTTGCTCGCTGGTTGTCGCTGGTGTTCTCTAGTGTCCGCTGGTGCACGCTAGTGCTCGTAGTTTCTTGCTTGTGCAGGGATATAAAAATCACGTCATCATGTTTTTGTTTTGTTTGGCAAGATACACATATGCCAAATTCGAACGTAGTGTTATTTTATGGTTTTATCAACATACATTTTTGCAACAATACTTACAAGTCCACCATATGAAAGAGGACGATATACTTTTGTCGAGTGTCCAACGAAATTAGATTTAAATTAGCAAATGCTCTTGTGAGACGATGCCGAATAGGTGCGCATTGCGCTGTTTTCCACAACAGTTTAAACATGCTTCAGTAAAGGAGTTCATAGCGTGCTTCAGTGAAGGAGTTCTTAGCATCCTTCAGAGTTCGCATTCGTTCAAAAGGAACGGAGATATACTAAAACTTACATTGGGATTCTAGAAGCGCCCCGTAATGCACCCCAACATCAAAAGACTAATATTCATCATCAACGTAGCCGCACTGGTCAGAGGACCATGTCTTGCAGCCGTATGTGCAAGTGGGCCGGCGATGATTAGTCTTTCAGTCATTCCTCTGAAAACCTAGGTTTGTTTTCTTCATGAGAAGGAGGAATCTGACTGGTCAGAATCGACTACTTAAAGATGTCTCCATTCCATTTTACAATGAAGCTAAATACCTAGATGTAATCCTTGATAAAAAAACAAAACTTACTCGGAAAAACACATTGAAACGAAAAATCCGAAGGCGCTGTCAGTCTTCTGGCAGCGTAAGGGAAATTCGGGCAAAACCTTGGGCCTATCACCAAAAAGATTTGTGCGGATCTATGCAGCAATAACTCTTCTTCTCTCCTATGAATCAGTCGTTTGGTGGAACAAGCAAATACGGGATTGCTGCTTTCACGCGCAAATACGGGATTGCTGCTTTCACCAAGCTTCAAAGAAGGGTCTGTTGCGGCTGCACAGGGGATTTCCGGTGCACACCTGGCTCTGCTCTTGGTGCACTGCTAAATCTCCCTCCCCTTGACATCTATATCAAGGGATCTACAATCAGGGCCATCTCTCGGCCATTAAGAAATAGTCTATGGTTCAACTCGCACCGCATCTCCTATGACACTATTCTCCTGCCGTCTGATACAGGGTCGCTAATAATCCAGCTGCATAGTTTATTCAAAGTCGACTTTTTCCGTGTCCAGGACTGACCAGAAACTGAACCGGGAAGGGAATGTAGTCGGATTTTTACGGACGTCTTAAAGACGACGGATGAATCTGGAGGTGGGGCCTTCGTGGAAAAGGATAACTTTAGACTTCACACCTCTTTAGGAAATTTCGCGTTGGTCTTTCAGGCGGAAACGTTTGTGATCCTAATGACCACAAACTATATCGTGAAAAATTGGTGGAAAGGGCGAAGCGTCTGCGTATGCAGCGACAGCCTTACTCAACCCCTTAGCCACTTCCAAGATAGTGCAGTAATGCAAGTCTTTCCCTAATTTGGTCGGCAGACTGAATTCGCTAAAACTTGTCTGGGTTCCGAGACAATACGTTATCGTGGGAGGTTACCAATAAACTTGAATGGCAAGATTCTAAAGAGACATTTGAAGAGCGCGAACTCACCTTGGGACAACCCACATCCTTGGTTAAGGCTTCCGTCAACGGTTGGGTCTTTCTACAGCAAAACCAGAGACAGTATGACTCTCTAGGATGCAGGCTGACCATGTACCTGCTCCCGAACTTCAGCAAGGAATCCGTGGGTTTTCTGTTATTTCTGGACAGAAAGGAGTGCAGACGACTCGTTGGCATACAAACGGGACACTTCACATACGATAAGCACCTAAGTCTGCTTGGGCTTAGTGATGGCACTTTTTGCGGCGCCTGCGAAAAAGTTGAAGACTCTTCAGAGCACTTTGCGACGCCTGCGAAAAAGTTGGAGACTCTTCAGAGCACTTCGTCTGCCAATGTCCCGCCTTTGCTCGTATTAAGTGCCAACTGTTTGGCGCTGACGTGGTGGGACTTAGAAACTCAAGCTCTTTATAATAGACGTGCCTCGAGATTTTCTTCTGAAAGCCAGAAACTACATAAAGGTCCAATCTTTATGTCTGAGTGCTCCAGTAGAGTGTTTCTTAACCTCCAAGAAAAAATCTATATTCATCAGGTCCGGGAGGGTTTAAAAAAAGAAGAATTATGTGTGTGTGTAGGGTGGGCATGGGCCTATGCACGCGAGGTAACGTCGTTGATTGCGCTCAACATGGCGAGCTGCCAAGGCAATCCTCGTTAGTGCACAGGTCAAGTTGACATACAGCCTCCAAGTGGCGCCCCCTGGATAGCCATCACAACACCCGTTGTATGGTGAACTAATGTATGCAGCGACCCCCTCTGCCCGAGGATTTAAATAATGGGCCTGGCCTACCAGTCTGTGGGTTGTGCGTGAGGGTAACTTCCTTACCACGTAAAAAAGAAAAATAGTTCAGAAAAACCGATATGCCTCGGATAAGGACGGATTAACTGTTGACGACCCCAGCAAACGTTTAAAGGACAACGATTTTCGGTTTTGCACGTGGAATGTGAGGTCCCTTAATAGGCCACGTGCAGCCGAACAACTTGCGGAGGCCCTTGACAGCTACAAAGCTGACATAACCGCCATCCAGGAAGTGCGATGGGATGGGCCTGGCATAAAAGCGATGAAGAACTGCGATATCTACTACAGCAATTGCTATAGAGAGAGAAGGCAGCGCTTATTCGGATGCGGATTTGTTGTTCGAGGCAGACTTAGGCAAAAAGTCTTGAGCTACGACCCAGTCAGTGAGCGCCTCATGACAATCCGCATCAAGGCTAAATTCGGGAACATCAGCCTAATATGCGCTCACGCCCCGACAGAGGAGAAGGATGACAACATCAAGGATGACTTCTATGATCTCCTAGAAAGAACATACGATCGATGCCCCAGCTATGACACCAAGATCGTTCTAGGAGATTTCAACGCTCAGCTGGGAAAGGAGGACATCTTTGCTGGAGTCATCGGTAAACACAGCCTGCACGACAACACATCCGGAAACGGACTCAGGCTGTTGGACTTCGCCTCGGGGCGAAACCTCTCTGTGGCTAGCACGCGGTTCCCACACCTGAACATTCACAAAGGAACCTGGCGATCTCCTGATCAATCAACCGTCAACCAGATTGATCACGTTGCGATCGACGTCAGACACTCCTCCAGTATTCTCGATGTCCGAACCTTCCGAGGTGCAAACATTGACTCGGATCATCACCTTGTTGTAGCCAAGGTAAGAACCCGGATATCGAGAGAGCAACGGAGTCGAGAAAGGCCAAAACGGTTTGACGTCGAAAAGCTACAATCGCAGCTGATTGCTGGGAACTTTGCCGACCGAGTCTCCCGGAAACTCGCCCAGAGTTCGACGCTTCCTGCACTAAGCATAGAAGAAGAATGGAAACGTTGTCAAGAAGCCATCAAAGAAGCTGCCACTGATGTGCTGGGTTTCACGTCACCACCCAGAAGGAACCCATGGTTTGACGACGAGTGCAGGCAAGCGCACGCAGCTAAACAAGACGCCTATAAGGCGACGCTGCATCGAACAACGCGAGCTGTTCGTGAACTCTACGAACAGAGAAGAAGGGAAGAGCACCGGCTTCTCAGAAGGAAAAAGAAGGAGCATGAGAAGCGCGCGGTCGAGGAAATGGAAAGGTGCTTTGGCAGGAATGAAGTCCGAAAGTTTTACCGAAAGGTAAAACAGCTATCCGGGGGATACAAGGTTCGGACCAAGGCCTGTCGGGACCAATGTGGACAACTAGTAGTAGAGTCGCAGTCTGTGCTGAGAATCTGGAAGGATCATTTCTGCAGACTCCTAAACGGCGATGACGACCCAAATCCCGCTGTTAGGCAGAATGTTCCACTCAATTTGGACGATGATAGACAAGCATTCCGTCCCCCCGACTTAGACGAGGTGAAGATAGCAATATCCAAGCTAAAGTCGAACAAAGCTGCTGGAGCGGACGGACTGTCCGCAGAACTATTTAAAGCAGCTGGAGATGACCTGGTTGGGCGCATGCACCAGCTCATCTGTAAGATATGGTCGGAGGAAAGCATGCCCGATGAGTGGAATCTCAGCGTCGTTTGCCCGGTCCACAAAAAAGGAGACCCCTTTGACTGCGCCAACTACAGAGGGATTAGTCTCCTGAATATCGCATATAAGATCCTCTCTGCCATATTGTGTGAGCGTCTGAAACCATTTGTCCATGACCTGATAGGTCCCTATCAGTGTGGTTTCAGACCAGGGAAGTCCACAATAGACCAGATCTTCACATTACGGCAGATCCTGGAAAAGACCCAAGAAATGCAAATTGACACTCACCACCTATTCGTCGATTTCAAGGCTGCATATGACAGTGTGCATAGAGACGAGCTATACAGTGCCATGTCTAGTTTTGGCACTCCTACCAAACTCGTCAGATTGTGTAGGATGACGATGGAGAACTCTCGCTGCTCCGTCAAGGTCGGTACCGAACTCACCGAGACCTTCAATGTCAAAAAAGGTTTTAGACAAGGCGACGCACTGTCATGTGACTTCTTTAACATCATCCTCGAGAAGATCGTGCGTAACTCACAAGTCAACACCAGAGGCACGATCTTCCAGAAGTCAGTTCAATTGTTAGCTTACGCTGATGACATTGACGTGATTGGACGAACACAGCGAGCCGTCAATGAGGCATTTGCTGGCATTGAAGCGGAAGCGGCCAAAATGGGTCTTGCGGTAAATGAGGGCAAAACGAAGTACATGCTGTCATCAAGGAAGGACACACAACATCGACGTCTCGGACGGAGCGTCACACTAGGCAGCAGAAACTTCGAGGTAGTTAAGGACTTCGTCTACCTCGGCTCCGCGGTAAACAGGGACAACAACATCAGTACCGAAATCAAACGCAGAATCACTCTTGCCAACCGCTGTTTCTTTGGGCTCAAGAGGCAATTGAGTAATAAAGCCCTCTCTCGAAGGACTAAGCTGGCTTTATATAACAGCTTGATCATCCCTGTCCTACTATATGGCGCAGAATCTTGGACGTTAGCAAAGGCGGATGAGGAAGCCCTTAGTCTTTTTGAGAGAAAAGTTTTGCGTGCGATTTTTGGTCCTGTTTGCGTTGATGGCATCTGGAGGAGAAGATTTAATGACGAACTCTATAGGCTGTACAGCGACATGCGCCTGGATAAGCGTCTACGGATACAACGCTTAAGATGGCTAGGCCATGTAGAGCGTATGGACACCACTGCTCCGGCCCGAAAAGTCTTTGAATCCGAGCCATTGGGACAACGCAACAGAGGACGGCCTAGACTGAAGTGGCGCACACAAGTGGAGAAGGACCTCAACCAACTTGGAGTGCGCAACTGGAGACAGCTGGCGAAAGATCGTGCTGGCTGGAGAGGCATGTTGGTTGAGGCCCAGGTCCACCCCGGACTGTAGCGCCACAAGAAGAAGAAGAAGTAGGTGAATGGACATAGCAACACATAACATGTTGTCACAAAAACTACACTCATAATAATAATTATAATTGTTGGTGCGACAGTCCACAGAGGGACCAGTGCCTAGCTTGGTCCTCAACTACTCGTGTCTCACGAGTAGGAGGGATCTACAGTTTTTTGCCGAGTCCGAACGGCGATGTTTGAGAAGATTTCTTAGATTTGAGTATTGTCAGCAACTCGAAAGAGGTGGTGCCGTGAAAAATTCGAGGTGTTCAACCGGGAATCGAACCAAGACCCTTCGGCGTGTGAGAGTCGCAATCTGCCAACTATGCCATGGCGGCCACAAAAAAACTACACTCATGCGCCAAATAGATTGAATTGTTGTATTAAAACTATCAATTGGAGTCAAAATTCTCCACAGACCGAGCTGCATTGTGTGCTCTCAGTGGTTTGTTTCCCATTTGCCAACGAATCGTAATTTATTGATAATTAATTCGCTGACAACCGTTCCTTTAAATTTCAATTCGCACAATGTCGAAAAGTTGTAAGGCACTACACCTCACATTCAAAAAATGAATTCCTTTGTGAAACAGAGAAACACCCATATTCTCACCCTGCTGGCTGTCTTTCCAAGGCACACCACAAAGGCCACCCCAAAAACTCCGAACAGTCCCGCACCACATATTAAACGCCACAAAAACTTTCGGCAAAAGTAATTCCCTGGCCGGCATAACTTTTCATTTCGCTGCCGGCGAACGCGAACGACGTTAATAAATTGATATTCAAACCATTTCGTTGGAATTAATGACCCTCCGACTTGGCCGCCAGCCCATCACCAGACCCCATAAGCTTCGACCGCAAAAACGTCAGTAATTAGTTGAAAATCAGACATCAAGTCGCCATTCAGTGGCCGGAGGCATGAACAGCGCTCGTTCGGCGAATGTCCCCTTTATTGAGCGCCTCTGGCTGCACATCGATGAATTTTCATTTGCACCAATAAATTGTGCGACCTTTCACTGCCCGGAATATCCTCGATAATCTTTCGGAGAATAATTCCCACAATGAGTGGCAGGAGGGGGAGGTGTTATAAAAATGAAATAACACTGTATAAAAGTAATGGCAGCCTTTTGCGTTAATTATCGGCCATGAGTTAATGAAGTGAAAGTTCCTCCGCTGGATGTGCTCTTTGGCTAATAACTTTTAATTGACTAACAATCTGGCAAATCCCTAAATCACCCACAGTCCCAGGAACCAGGGCCGGAAGCAAGAAGTCAGCGAAAAGGGATCCACCGCTTTCTTCTTCTTAATTAACTCGCTAGCGGCAATGAATTGCGATTTTTCTTGAAGCTCGGCAGCAGTTTTCTTTTGAACATACAATCAGGGGTTGCGTATACGCCACAGGAATGACCTTTTCTCGGGAGAAAACCCTGAATCTGAATCAATGGATGATTATCCTTTTCTAGCGCCACGCGATCGCTAAGTACGTATTTTGAGGACGCCCTACCTTTGTCATTCAATTTGTCACTTTGCCAACCAGTTTTGGTAAATTTGTTTGATTGAAACACCGAACCCGAAGATTGCGTCCCGCACGTGGGACAAACAGATGCGGTGCCATTGTTATTCCGATTCGGAGCAAAGATACCAACTTCAATGGTAATCGTAGGTATGGAATATCCGCTTTGGATTTCTCTGCGAAAAGTTTTTATTTCCTTTCCTGTGACGGGCTGACGAACGTGGGAATTTTCTTTCCCTTGTGGGGAGATGGTGGGGTCCGGATTATGGGGTGTGTGTGTGTGCACATGCCAGAAAGCGGGGCACACATTCATGGATGGAATGGCGTTGTGAAAAGTTTCGCCTGCAAATGATGAGCGGGATTATTAAATTCGCAGAACTTTTCACCATTCTCACCCTCGGTCAGTCTTAATTTCCACATATCGAGTCAGGATGTGGGGGCGTTATTCTTTTTAATCTTCTCGGCGTGGAGGGGAATTTATCTTTTTCCATTTTTTATTATTTTATTTGTTTTATATTCCTTTGATTCTCCCACTGACTGAGAATTCCATAAGTGTATAGGTTTGCAAATCCCTGAATGGAACCATTGTTCGTGTGGGTGGGTGAAAGTTGAATTTGAATGCGGCAAAGTTTTCGAAAGAGAATGAATTTAATTAGTTCTGAATGGCTTTGTGGCGTCTTTTACGGATGTCGAGTGTTTACATAAGCAAATGTTCCACTCTTTTTATTTTATGAAATTTTTGTTGAAGGCTGAGAGGTAGCGAGCGAATTTGTGAAGGCTTAATGCCGGACGGATGAGTTTAAGAAATGCCTTCTTGTGCATGAACGATGAATGTTGGATCAGTGTTGAAAAATGAAAAATGAAAATGGTGAATACCTGGTGGGAGTAGCTACGGAAAAATAATTTCGTTATATTTTGAGAACTTCATGGAAGGCAATTTAAAAAAAATGACACTCATTACACGGTTTCACAAATTCCTTTTTGAAAACTTGTTTCACAGTTGAACTTGTTCATGAAAAAACGATGTTTTGAGAAAACTATTAGGCCAGACCTCTGGCAAAAACTTGGTTGTCTAAATAAGGTCCTTCTGTTTAAATCAATCAAAGTTTGAAGAGTATCTCTATTAAATCATATGTCTAGAGAACCTTCTTTCTAGGTGGATCCACTTGAAGGTGTTGACTTAAAAAATTCTTAAGTTTGTCTTCGCATTATAGGCCCGTTTTATACCAAGTTTATTCAATTTTTCTGTGAGCGATGCCAATTTCCAAGGAATTCATGACCCTTTTCATTTGAGATAAGCGAGTGGCAACAAATACACAACTTTTGAGGTATGGCTTGAATTTGGTTCCATCGGGCAAGCGAGTGAGGGCGATGTGTTTTGACCAAATTGAAAAATATCTTAACTCTGGATTTGTGATGAGTGACGGAGATTTAGTGTCCATACACTGCACTCGTTATTTTATCAGTGAAACATCGCAATAAATGATTATGACAAAAAACATCACTAACAGTCATTTCTGTCGTAAACGATTCCTCTTTTCTGTTTCGAATCTTCTTTATCTTCCTGGATTCGGTAGACCTGAGAATTAACGAGCATCTCTCTCCATCTCGCACGATGTATCGCCAGGAACTTCTAATTTCGCACTTCAAGTTGGGAAAGATCCTTCTCAACTTGTGTGCGCTAACTTAGTCTAGGCCGTCCTCTGTTGCGTTGTCCCAATGGCTCGGATTCGAAGACTTTTCGGGCCGGAGGTGTGGCATCCAAACGTTCAATACCGCTATCATGTTGCCATAAGGTGTTATGGCCTTTCGATGGTTTCTCGACGTCTTTAACTCAATGAACTACTGAAACGATTTGCTTGAAGTTGATTACAAATCAATGGTTTCGCTCAGTTTTTGCAGCTCATACAACTCCACAACCGTCTGGTCCACCATACGCTCACCCTAACCTTTGAACATTGCATGGATAATGCTTTTGAGTTAATTCATAAGTCCAATCGTCTGCATACCTAAACGCCACTAAGCATTACCTACTCATATAACCTTCACGTGTGTTTCTGTTTTTCCAAATTGTGTCAACTGTTTTGGTTTTATTTTCATCAAACTTTCTTCAAATTCTGTTTCCATACAATTCTCCAAGCTACTGCTACTACGACTGTATGTCAAAGTCGAATGCGGCTCAAATTAAAAGATATTAGTTTCCATGTTAAAACTAGTCAATGCAAAAAGAAAAAAACAATTTTCGGGTGAATTCGTGGGATGGTTTAGCATACGATTCAGAATTGTGGGGCCGACATGCGTAAAACGTTGAAACGTTTAAAAGTAAATTTAGCAACCTCTCAAAGCAAACCAAGTTTCTTAAAAATATTGCGACGCGATAGTCCACAGGGGGACCAGGGCCTAGCTTGCTCATCAACTACTCGTGTTGTGCGCGCTACTGTTCTCTCACGAGTAGAAGGAGCCTACAGTTTCTTGCCGACTCTGTCGGCGAAATTTGCGAAGCTTTCTTAGACAGTTATTACTCTTTGAGTGTTGTTAGCAGCTCGAAAGAGGTGGTACCGTGAAAAATTCGATGTGTTCAGCCGGAAATCGAACCAAGACCCTTCGGCGTATGAGCGTCGCACTCTACCCACTACGCCACGGTAACCACGTTTCTAGTTCAGCCAAGTTTCTTGATAAACACAATTCTTTACGTCAACATGTACAACAAAAAACAACCATTCTTTGGAAATACGCTTGCCGGCAAAACGTCTGCTCCAAACTAATATTCACAGGTTGACAGTGTTCGAACCTTGCCAAATTTGAAGTAGCATTTGTCTGCAATTCCTTTCTCCACATATTGAGAGGATAAATAAGTGAAACCTAGGAACTGCAATTTCAATATCCTGCTTCAGTTGCAGTTAATGCCTTTAAAAGGGGATGTTCCGGCGCATTCATTTCGAAGGAATATCCTAATTGATTATGATTTCATTTGTACACAAATTAAAGCTCCAACCGCGCTGTCTGCTTTTAGCCTGTTTGCAGCTATGAGCATGTCGGTGAATGTCAAAGACGTGAGGGACATTACTTCCCAATACTATGAACTAACAGGATGCTGTCTATCTTTTTGCGATGGAAACCATCCATTCGTTGTCTATTCTGCTTTTAAGAAAGCGCCCTGCAACCCTGGCTTGTCAAGCTTGATGAGAGGCTTTCCGAACACTACAAACGAACGGGATTTTGTCTATCTTAATTTGATGCATATCACCCGTTCGTTTTCTAATCCAATTCTAAGACGAAAGCGCTCTTCAACCCTGGCTAGACAAGCTTGATGAGGGGCTCTCCGATTACTACTTACGTTCGTTGTCTACTCTACTTTGAAGAAAGCATCCTGTAACCCTGGCTTGACAAGCTTGATAAGAGGCCTTGCGAAAACTACTAAGATGGGAAGTCTTCTACACTGGGCACAGCTCCATTCAGTAACTTCAGTGTTACTTCACACAAATAGCTCAAAGCGTCAACAAGATACGACCAAACTTCCGCAAGACTGCGTCAAAAGTACACAAACGGGGACGATCCGACAGCCGGTTGTGGGAATTGGTGTACTGCTCGAGGTATCTATACCGAATCGAATCGAACCGAACCGAAACGAACCGAAACGAATCAAACCGACTCGGCCGTAATACAAAAGGCACTAGAGGCCTTTTCACTTCGAGGGGAGGCATGACTTCAACGGAACCATAGCCGTTGCACGATCCTGTAGTACCGACTATTCTAATTCATGAATACAAATAACATCGCAAAGAAATAACGGACTTGTCGATCGACTGAAAGAATCATATATAATAATAATAATTGTTGGCGCTACAGTCCAAAGAGGGACCAGGGCCTAGCTTGCTCATTAACTACTCGTGTTGTGCGTCCTACTGTTCTCTGACGAGTAGAAGAGCAGAGATCATAAAACAAATTAAAAATTATAGTATGCACCAGTACTTGGCGACGAAAGTTCCAACGCACAAACGGACTAGCTGTTTGTCTTTCATAAATTGAAAAATTGTATTGTTAACAGCTCCATGTGGTTCACGATCTTGAGCAACTTGTGCGAGTGTTATTTTAACCAAGGAAACGAAAGCGCGAGGGAAACTGGTGGGAAGGACTTCCAACTATTACGAGCGGACGTGATGCATATTATCCGTCCGTCATCTACTCTACTTAAAAAGGAAAGCGCTCTACAACCCTGGCCCGACAAGCTTGATGCAAGGTCTTTCGACTACGATGAGCGAAAATCGGCTCCAAAATGAAAGGCCCTTCAACCCTGGCTTGACAAGCTGGATGAAAGACCTACTAACTATGGTAAGCGAGCAGAGCGCTTCCAAGAGAAAAGCCTTTCCATCCCGGCTTGTGAATTTTGATGAGAGACCTTTCGGCTACGGTAAGCGAACAAAGCGCTTCTAAGAGAAAGGCCTTTCAACCCTGGCTTGTCGTGCTTGATAAGAGCTTTTCTAAGCGAACAAAGCGCTTATTAGAGAAAAGGCTGTCAACCCCGTCTTGTAAAGCTTGATGAGAGGTCTTCCAACTACTATGTACAACCGATCAAAGCGCTTCTAAAAAGAAGACCCTGGCTTCAAAAGCTTGATGAAAGACATTCCATCTACTGTAAGCGGACAAAGCGCTTCTAAGAGGAAAGACTTTCAACCCTGGCGTGATATGCTCGATGATAGGCCATCTAGTTACCAAAAGCGAAAAAAACGCTTCTTAAAGGAAAACCTTTAAACCCCGGCTTGATAAGCTTGATGAAAGGCCCTCAGCTACGAGCGAACAGAATGTCATCGATAACATTGTGATGGATATCATCCATTGGTCGTTTAATCTGTTTCTATGGGAAAATGCCTGACGAGTCCAGCCACTCTGGCTCCATTCAGCAACTTCAGAAGAAGTGCCATTGGCGCTGACAGGCTCGGAGGAGAGGACTTCCGACTACAAACGGACGGGATGTTCTACATCTTAATGCGACGAATTCCACTCGTCCGTTATCTTAACTTATTTTAGGGGAAAGTGCCGTCGAGTCCAACCAGTCTGGCTTCATTCAGCAACTTCAGAATAAGTGCTGTTGGCGCTGACAGGCTTGGAGGACGAGCCTTCCAACTATCACGACAGAAAAGCATGGAGTCCATCACAATGTTTATAGTGTCATCCGTCCGTTGCCTACCCTACATCTACATGAAAGGCAATCTTCAACCCCAGTTTGCTTCTAACTGCTAAACAACTTCGATATAACCCCACTCGGAGCTGAACTAAATTACAATTCAACCCTGGCTATAAGGAGCTTAATACTGAAAGTTAAAAATCCCCGACCTCGGGCTAGGAAAAAGATTAGCTGAAATAGCAGCTGAAATATGACTTTATCCATCCTCAGGACACCTGAGCGAACTATGAGGAAGCTAAGAGCCTATAAGAATCCTATAGCTCGCGTGACGGATGTCGGCCTGGCACTTACGTGTTTGACGTGCGCGGACACGGAATCCAAGTCCAAGCGGCCGCCATGAACTTACCCGTTGTCGGCAAACGGAACGGAGTGTGGATTTTAGTCGCCTCTTACGACAGGCATACCTACTCCTGATATTCTAACCCCTGCCCGAAGGGGTGCTTAATTCGTTTCTTCAGTTGCTCAAGTTAATGCCCTAAAAAGAGGCATGTCGCGGCGCGTTTGCTTTGACCCCGAACTAACGTTCGTTAATATCGATTGCGAGTTAGCCTGCAGAAATACAAATTGAAGCCCCATATAGAACTCTGAATTCATAAGGGTAACGGAAGAATCAACGGCTGAGGAGTAGGATATTAGTCGATTTAAATTTTTATGAAAAATTAATTTTAGGTATGAAAGTGTTAGAAGTATTAGAAGTTTGAGAAGTTATTTAATCGCCCGATTGCTCAAATAATTTTTAAATGATACCCCAACTAATTAATCAAATGTTTCCTCATATCCAGTTGATTCCTCAAGTGATTAATAAAATGAACAATCGCGACGCGCCTGCTTTGAAAAGAAAGAAAAAAGACTGAAACGAAAAGAACAGAATCCTACCTAGCCTCAGGACGCCTGTGTGGGTCCTGAGGTGTCTCCTACCTATCCTCAGGGGCACCTGTTTGGGCCCCCGAGCGGTCCCCTACCTAGCCTCAAAGCCTGTTTGCCGCCTTGAGGGGGTTACAAGAAAAAGCACTTTTCGAGAGAGTTCAAATGTATATTCGGGCATGCATGCATGAATGCGGTATTATTTGTAGCTTGTATTGGTAAGAAACTAAAATTTTAAACATGATACTTACTGGCTTCCTTCATTCACCGAAGTGCCTCACTTTCCTTCTGGTGTTATGCTTAAACCTAGCTTGCACACCTGACACAGGAGGCTGGATCTCAAGCTGGGTGCTGGATGCTGGACTAAAACAAACATGAAGGAGATGGTAGCTGCTCTACATTCGTGTACACATTGCATGGTCGAACCAGAAAAATAGGGCTTCTGATTACAACTACTAACTACAAAAGCGACTTGCCCGTCGCTCGGTTGTTGAAGTTTTGGAAATTATTAAAACCTGTGAGCATGACTTCAACGAAAGTCCACGTAGGTGAACATGTACTGAACTGACATGTCGATGGGTATAGGATATGAAAAAAAAAAAACACTTCTTAAGAATTTAAATAGTACCCGGCGGCAAAAGTTCGAACAGGGTGCAGCAGTTCAATCATCTTCAGTATATGCACCGGCAACGGCTGCCAGTATCCAGTATCGGCACTCGGCACTCGGCACTCGGCACTCGGCACTCGGCACTCGGCACTCGGCACTCGGCACTCGGCACTCGGCACTCGACACTCGACACTCGGCACTCGGCATTCGGCACTCGGCACTCGGCACTCGGCACTCGGCACTCGGCACTCGGCACTCGGCACTCGGCACTCGGCACTCGGCACTCGGCACTCGGCACTCGGCACTCGGCACTCGGCACTCGGCACTCGGCACTCGGCACTCGGCACTCGGCACTCGGCACTCGGCACTCGGCACTCGGCACTCGGCACTCGGCACTCGGCACTCGGCACTCGGCACTCGGCACTCGGCACTCGGCACTCGGCACTCGGCACTCGGCACTCGGCACTCGGCACTCGGCACTCGGCACTCGGCACTCGGCACTCGGCACTCGGCACTCGGCACCCGACATTTGCATTAAAACGCGGCATTAGAATAAGCGCAGAGCATCGAAACAATTGCATGAGATAGAGGGAGTGGGCGTTTGTCCATTCATATGCACCGATTCGCCCTCGGAGTACACGAGTTCGCGGGAGAAAGAGAATAAATTCGGAGAAGACCAACACTCATGACCAATACTCACGCAAGCTAAACTCGCTCCCACGCCTAGTCGCTTTTACATACCCTTTAAAATTTTTCAATTTGTTTGTTTTAATTGTTTTTCTGTCGAACTTTTGGCTTTTTCGGGTCTTTTCGGAGTTGTACGCATTTTGTGAATTATTTTGGGCTATACGCGTTTAGTCCATCTGCACGAATTTTCAGGATTTTCACCAAATCGGCGCATTTTTGGTGATAATTGTTAAGATTTTGCCCCCATTAACCTTCATTTTGCGCTTTTAAACGGTGCATTCGGTGATGTCCAGATAGATAGCAAATCTAAGAGTTCTCGATTATCCAAAACGAGGGTCAGTTCATATACGTTAAGAATATTTAACCAAATGCTACTTCTTTACAAAGTTTCTTTTATTATTAATTCATTCACAAGGTCTGTACTAAATGGTTTAAGTTGTCGGTTTCGAGGCTTCCAAGTTCTGAGGGTTTGGAATGAACCGAAAAACAAAACAGTGGTTTCCATAGGATTGAAATCTGGTTTTTGTCCCGCCTAACCAATCTCCTTTGAAAAAGAAAATAGCAACCGAACTGTCCTCCGCGCTTTGGAAGAAACTTTGTTTTAGTTGTTACACAATTTGACGATTAATCCACCAACAATAGACTACTTCTTGGTTTTCCTATATTGAACTCTGGGCTGGGAAGATTATTTATGTGACAGCGAAGTCCGCTCCAAAATTGTTGATTTTGGACCAAAGAACTGTCGCGTGGGCATCGATCAGAAATTTTTGAATGACGTCAACGGCGATCCGGACTTACTCAAAGCGGTCATATCTGCTGACGAATCATAAGAACCATGCAAAGACGGCGAGATAAACCGAATCGTTGTGAGAGCTTGAGGGCATACTAAAAAGTGCTTCGAGGATTGAATAAAACGCACATCGTATTCTTTGGGACAGGTTGCTCCATTTTCAGCGCGTGCTTCCACCTCTTTCCTTTGCTTCTTTGGATTATCCAAAACCTTTATAGGATGTGGGACCTCATAGCCTGAAGTATTCCTTCTATTCAGATTGACCTTTTCCAGATGAAAACGAAGTTCAACCATCTGCACACCTAAACGCCATTTAACACTTTCATGCATTGAGTACGTACTCACATACTCATGTCAGCTCCATTTCCACTGACCGCTGAAAACTATTTCCGTATCTACAATAACTCCTGCTGATCAAAATAACGTGTTAAGAGTGGAAAGTGTTATGACGAAAAGAAAGGAAAAAGACCAAAACACAAGCTCCACCCAGTCCTACAAATTCAATGCAAATTGTTACTTCAGCACCCGACCTTTGATCTGCTTACATTCTCATGCAGTGCATGCGCTCCTCCTTGGCAGCGTCCATACGAAGAGTAATGTACACAAACGGTCACTATGTACCATATTCTTCTCCACCCACTTCTTTGCAAAATACGTTATTTACGGGGGCGACTTCTCTTCCTTCGGCTCCGCATGTAAGTCCTTGATGAATTGTAATGTGTTCATAATTACACAAACTCATTCGGAAATTCACAAGAGGAGTCAGAAGTCCTCGAGGAAATCCTGAAATCTCAAACCAGAACGTAATTAATACCCACTGGAAGGCATGTGGGCTCTGCCTTCGGCAAACGTGCCATTTCAAGGCTCCGCACAGATATTACCACATCAATCATCCGGCCATATTGAAAGAATCCTCGGCATGTCCCATCGCCGAAGTCCTACTCCTCAAACTCCCGACGGTTGATAGCATCTTTAGCTGGTTCCACAGATGTGACGGCCTAATTCCAGTTTCTGCCGTGTGGAGACCGTAAGGGCAAAGACGATTCCCTCCACTCACAGATTAGCAAGTTTCAACAGACTGCTTTCAATAGTCTCTCACGCCAAGGGTCTTCGGCAAATTACGCAATTCACATCATAATGCCGGTTCCGCAATCTAAACAAGGACATAAAGGAAGTTATTCGCACGTAGCACACAGCAATTTTGAATTAAATAGAGGCCCGGTGCTGCGCGCCGGAGGTAATTTCCATCTAGCCACAGGCAGCAGGACACTGCGAAATTGTTTTGTAATGAGTCCGGGCGCACAAACATTTGAGGCGGCTGAAATCGTTGAATAATTTCGCCACATCAACATGTTTTAACCAGCATGCGACAGCGTGAGGCACGGTGGTGTATTAGATTAAAGACTAGTAAACACCAAATAGAGAAAAAAGGAAAGAATTGCACCCAGAAATTTGACGAGGCGAAAGAATACACGTGAACTACAAGAATGAAAGCGACAAGTATTTATTTTTGGTTACGGACATATAATACACGAAGTTGAATAGTCCACGTCAAACTTGGACAAACCAAGTGAGTAGTCATCCATCAGGAAATCATTAACACTCATCAAGATCGATCGACGGACAACACGATCCACAAGCATCCCACTGGTTCACCACTTGTGTTTCTGCGGGAACCCACATATGCGTGCGTGTAAAAAGACAATTGCATGAAAAGACAATTGCAGTCATCAAGTTTTCGGTGATAAGAAATATCGAAGCTGTTCAATCTTTTTTGGGATTAGCTGTTTTTTTTTCGAAAATTGATCAGCAACTATTCGCTGATTGCAAAGCCGCTGACAAATCTGTTGCGGAAAGATACGAAGTTTAAAATGAAGTTGAAATGAATGAGTTGCGCGCATTTCAGCTGTTAAAAGAGGCATTGGTCAGAGAACCCTTATTAAGGATATACAACAGAAATGCGAACACCGAGATACACACGGATGCCTCAAAGGAACGATTTGCGGATGCACAGTGACAGTGGTATGGTGGTCAGCTGTATCCTGTATTTTTCTGGAGCAAAAAGACCACCGAGGCGGACACACGGCAGCGTAGCTATATACAAGAGGCTAAAGCAGTGTTCTTGGCGTTTAAAAAATTTTGTCGATATGCCAGGTATACCGGTATGAAGTGAGCGTCAATATACAAATGTCTCGTAAGGGTACATTTGTTGTGAACGAGCCCTTATTTATTTTTTTTTTGTTTGTTTGCTATGACATCTGCGAAAAATATTTAGTACAAATCAAGTCATTTAACAGACAACATCACATTTTTTCATCGTGTTAAAAATGTCGAATTTTGTACCAGAAAGTGATGATTTGCGGAAAGCATTAATTTTTGGTTTTCATTTGAAGAAAAGTGCTGCAGAGCGGCATCGAATGCTTGTCGAGGCATATGGTGATCATGCTCTATCAGAAGCAACATACAAAAGATGGTTTCAACGGTTCAGAACTAATGATTTTGATGTGAGAAATGAAGAACGTGGAAGACCACCAAAAAAGTTTGAAGACCCCGAATCGCAAACGATATTGGATGGAGATGACACTTTGAGTCAAATGTAATGCTGCACAACAAACAATTTCTGACCGTCTAAAAGCTATGGAAAGGATCCAAAAGTGTGGAAAATAGATGTGGCACCTATTGAATGAAAGGCAGATGGAAAACCGAAAAAACACTTGTGAAATTTTGCTTCAAAGACACGAAAGAAATTCAGTTCTTCATCGGAATGTTACTGGCGATGAAAAAGGGATTTATTTTAAGAATCCTAAATGGGAAAAATTTTGGGTTTATATGGGACAACCATCAACATCGACTGCAAAAGCAGATTGATTCGGCAAGAAGACAATGCTGTGTGTTTGGTGGGAACAGAAAGGTGTGCTGTACCACGAACTCCTATGACCTTGGCAAACCGTTAATACTGATCGCTATTGACAACAAATGATCAACTTGAACCTTGCATTGATCGAGAAATGACCAAAATGGGCCAGAAGACACGGCAAGGTAATTTTGCTCCATGACAATGCACCTGCACATAAAGCAACACCGGCTCAGGATACAATCCAAATACTTGGCTGGGAGCAGCTTCCCCACCCACCGTATTCACTAGACTTGGATCCTTCCGACTACCACTTGTTTTCATTGACGGGACACGCATTGGCTAATTGGCTGAGCAGTACTTTGATTCCTACGAGGAGGTCGAAAATTGTGTGTCTGATTAGTTTGCTTTAAAAGACGAATAAATTTATTGGGGTGGTGTTCACAAATTGCCAGGAAGGTGATCAAAATGTTTAAAAAATAATGGCCAATACTTTGAATGAAATGGTTTTGGTCTCCCATTAATAATTAGTGTTTTATTTGCAACCGGTATACCTGGTAAGTCGTTCCACAGACATCATAACCTTTTCTTGGCGGATCAAGGGCTTAAATTAAATTAAACTTTTTTTGACGGTCAAATGTTCATGCAATATTGAATGTAGTCCCACTAATGCCTAAGGTTGTCTCAATCTCACGATAGATCAGATGGCGATCTTGCGATATCAGTTAGCGCACAGCATCAATGATTTCCGGAACAACAACTGATTTTGGACGACTTTCACGAAATTCTTGGAGTGAACTACGACCTCGGTTTAATTCACCAAACCATCGATAAATACTGGTCCTTGATGGAGCTTCATCGCCAAAAGTTGAATCAAGTTCATCGATGCACTGCTGTTGAGTTAATCCACGTCGAAAGTTGTAAAAACAAATCGGACGAAAATTTTCACGATTTAATTCCATTTTTTGGGCGAGATGAATCTTTTAAGCTACTGTACTCGTAAACAACACAAGTAGCGCTCGTATGGCAAAACGTTCTGAGTACGTACTTCAAACATGTCAAACTTGACCATAGAGCTGGCAGTTACCAGATTGCAACACTAGGGCTGCCTAATCCCGAAATATAAAAGGCAACCAAGGAAGTTCCACATTTAATTTTATAGAGTCTTATGGTAATTCGTTCGGATTGCTAAGAGATTGCGTTACTTATATTATTCCATTGTATTTACTCCATTAAAACACGTGTTAGAAAGGTACTGCCATTGTTCATCCTTTCAGTATATGTCATTATTTTGAAGACAATGATTTTTTTCACTCCAATATAAGGTTGTCAAATATCTCCTTTCAGTTTTTTTGCCCTTCATTCAATGCTTCATAAAAATTGTTGCAGTGATCGGACTTAGTTCAAATATGCGCCGTTTAGTTTGACAATCTGTTTACATCTAGACGGCAACTTCATAACGCCCCCCTCGTAAAAGCCCAACTCCTTATTTGCGAGGAACTCGGACAGCCACTTTTCACAAGTCTCTTTTGAGTACAACTGCACACCACCATGGGCGTTCGCCATGGACAGGAACATTTGGTAATCACTTGGCGCTATGTCCGGGCTATATGGTGGATGCGATAAAACCTCCCATCCGAGATCCCGTAGCTTCTGACGAGTCATCAACGAAGTCTGTGGTCTGGCGTTGTCCTGGTGGAACATTATACCATTCCTCTTGGCCAATTCTGGACGCTTCTGGTCGATCACCTGTTTTAAGCGGCCCAGTTTTTCGCAGTAGATGGTAGAATTAAGCGTCTGGCCATATGAGAACAGCTCCTAGTGGGTGATTTTCTTCCAATTCCACCAAACACATAGCAAAACCTTCCTGGCCGTCAATCCCGGCTTGGCTACTGTTTGGGACGATTCACCGGCCTTCAACCACGACCGTTTTTGCTTGATGTTGTCGTATGTGATCCATTTTGCGTCGCCAGTCACCATCCGCTTCAAAGATGGGTCGAGTTCGTTCCGTTTCAGCAGCATATCGCAGGTGTTGATTCGGTCCAGAAGGTGGTTTTTCGTCAAATCATGCGGCACCCAAACATCAAGCTTTTTTTGTATCCAGCCTTCTGCAGATGGTTTAAAATATTTTTTGACTTACTCCCATCTCCTGGGCAATGTCACGAGATTCCACATGCCGGTCTAAATCGATGATTTCCATGATGCGATCGGTATTAGTCGTCACAGGTCTTTTCCCGGCTGGCCTATCCATGGTGTCGTTTTAACCGACTCTGAATCGTCGAAACCATTCCTCCGCGGTTCAAAGTAATAGAGTACCATCTCCCAAAACACTATTAATCTCACGGAACGTTTCTCTAGCGGATTTGCCTTTTACGAAGGAAAGCTTTGAAATAGGACGAATTTCGGCGTTAGTGAACTCCATATTTACACGTCTTTAACTGTTGAGCGCAATATCCAAACTAATCATGCATAGCGTCGTTTTTTAGGTTATGTCAAGAAATTTCAAATGATGTATAGTATTGCCAGATACAAACTCTGTAGCCGGAAAATTCAAAAGACAAAAAGGAGGAAGATATTTGACAACCTAATATGTCGAACTTAGTGTTTGAAAATGTGTTTTTCGGGGAGTCCTTCTTCATTGGTTTAATATGAAGTAAACTACGGCCGAAAATCATCGTATTTTGGTGGAAACTTATGATGAACATGGTCTAGCGGAATGAACATGCCAAAAGTGGTGTGCACAATTTAAAAGTGGTGTTTTTGGCTTGGAAGCCTATGAACCTTCTGGGCAGCCAAAAAAGAATTAAAGATGAAGAACTGGAGGCCTTACTCTATGAAGATTGTTGCCAAGCACATGAAGAGCTCACAGAATATTTGGGTGTCACTCGAGCAGCCATTTGAAAACTTTTGAAAGCGGCTTTATATATTCGAAATCAAGGAAGGTGGGTTCCTTTGAAAAATTTTTACTGCACGAATTAAGTTATATATATGTCTTCTGTTTTGCATCCACTTGCACATATGATACATATGTGAGTATTGCTTAGAAGTTGTTCAATAACTCACCTCTACACAGTGAGATTAAGTTCTTTGGGAAGTGAAGCATTGGTGCCTTACCGCTTGCCAAAGTCGTGAAAGGCATCTGGATCTAAGCCTTCGCTTCCATCTTCGGTTGGGTCACAGGAATAAGTATTGTCAATAGTACTGTTTATAATGTTGTCTTGACTGGATCTATGCGTATTGGAGCCCTTCTATGAGTTCCACCAACGAAACTTTCTGACTGTTGGTGCTGTTTCGTTAGGGATTGACTCTACTTCGAATAAGAGTATGAACCTGGACACCAAGGGCACCAGTTTATGTGCAAATGCTCGACATGCGTCTAATATTTGGGTTCTTGGTTAAGTGGCAGTTCTCTACAAAGTTCAAAATGCATGCCTTTAATTAAACCTTAAGTTTAAATTATTCTCAAACACGCTATGTTCTTCTGAAAAAGGCACTGCAATATCACACGTATGAACACCCTTGCTTCCATATAAGCTGAATTGTATACATTTTGAAAGTGAAGCCTGCCGAATTGAATTATCTGTGATGATTTTCCAATGAGTTGCTGGACTTAGCTATTCAGAAAATACTCCTTCTGTCTTTCCCAAGAGGTGTCCTCTCTATTGACGCTGACATTGACCGATGACTTAAAAAATGACAGCTTGGCGTCACTTAAAGCAAGTTGATTAAAATTGTTCCCTCCATTTAAAATTTCTCACTGAGTGGCCTTTTGTCTGTCTTAACGAAGGGACAAATTCTATTCCCAATTCAATTCTAAAACAACTCGATCCTTCTCTTCATTAGGACGACAATGGATACTGTTTATCATTTCAAAGCAGCTGCCTGCAGAGCTACCATGCCAGGAGGCCAATGAAACACCAACAATCGCCGCACACAGTTATCAGGATTCAAATTAATCACACCCAGTACGCATTCATCCACGGACAGCCTGTCACCCCGTCACTCTCGGCAAGGAGGACACCATTGTTCGGTCTATTAGGTTTCTATTATCCACCCCGGAGCCATTGTCTCAACACCAGCAGCTGACGAATATTCGCCGAAGCCATTATCGCACGGTCCGTGTCAAAACTTTGCAAACACACAGCCCATACCGACTCGCAGGACCATCCGGCGTCTGGTATCCGGTATCGACAGTATCTATTCCAGCTGTCCATGAATTCATGCCGATGTTTGCGACTCCGTTTGCCTATCTGACAACATCCTACGAAATTATAATTCCCCCGTCACCGCTCCCCAGATTGCAGGGGACGAGTTCCAGAAATTCCGGCAGTATAAACAAAGTTACTCTGTGTGCGTCGTTAATTGATATCCATTCACTGCCGAAATTAAATTTTCAAGCTTGCGGTGTTGAATAACTGAATTCGCAGCAACGTCATACCCCCGGCGGCAAGGAAGGAAGGGAACTGCCTCGTGGAACCGGAATAATCGTAATTAAAATCGAAACAATCTCCTCCCGGTCAGCAACTTCCGGCTCAGCGGGATGTGTCTTCCGGACTTTGGTTCCCTCTCACGCACTGTGCACCCATGAGTGCCATCTTCCACATGGCAGAGCATACCTTGATAACTTCCTGGATATTTCAATTTGTGGAGTGCGAGCTAACTGAGATAAACTGTGTTCAACAAGTCTTGGCGGGGGAAGAATCGCACTTAAAGCGAACGTCTCCTTCTGATCACCATTCGGGACACACTGATGTCGCCCTAATCAATGCCATCGAGCTATTTTGGGTTTAAGATTCAGCAGTGTGTGCGGCATGTGACGTCGTTACACTAGAATATTGTTGGATCTAATGGCGACAAGAAAGAATTTGTCGGTTGTGTGCTGAAGGAGCGGGTGAAATTTATGAAACATAAAACCCTTCCAAGTGTCCTTCGAACTCGACACCGGCCATAGTTGGAATGTCGAGAATCGTGTTACGAGGCAGAGACGGAGTGGGTCACGCCATTGGCTTAGGACTGGCGCACATTGAAATTATGGAAATTGCACCTTTGTCCTTGGTCCTTTGACTGCGGTTGAATGTGGTTTGTGAAGTGCTGCAAATGCAAATTTGGTCAGGGAAGTGGAAGGCGCTTTGAAGTCTGTTGCAACTACCACATGGGAGGTGCGGGAAACTGAGACTTTTGTGGATGCATCTTAATCTCAAGTCAAATTATGTATCTGGCGCCGTGGGGAATTACCAAAGCGCAGAAGTCGTGCGTAAGCAAGAAGGGACTTCTTCCGAATTAAAGTGTGGGAGTGAGATATGCAAATTGGGTGTGTTTGCGAGACAACTTCACATAAAGTCTTTCTTTTCGCATAAAGATGTGTACTTTAATTCAGACTGAATAGTTTTTTTGGATGTATGAAGGAAATAGTTCCCTGTATTGCTACCTATTTATTGCGCGATCATTTATGCCTCAAGTTGGTGTCTGGCCATTTCCTTTGTGACTGCTGCTACCTGTTTGTATATAATTTTTGAAAAGGCACCTCCCTATACAGAAAATGAAATTACTGATAAGGGGTCACTAAGACTCGTATGCGCAATGAACTTGGTTTCCAAAGACAGAAGTAGTGCTATTCTAATTAAATTGAAAAATGGTGAGAAATATGCTTGGCCGCATGTAGAAGCTTTTTCTTACTTATCGTAAAGAGGACTGACTGTGCTGCCCCGAACATACAGGCAAGTCTCCTTTATTACATTCACGCCATCATCTCTTCTATAATTTGGGCGTTCCGAGTTCTGTACAGTTCGCAGCTCATTCGGAAGAGAATTTAGTAGTATGATAGTTTATATCCGCGATATATTTTACATAATCGTCGTGTCGTATTCAAATAGCAACAGATTTTCGGAATTGAACTCGAGGCATACTTAAGTAGTGTTTTAGAGTATTGCCAAAGGCGTAAGACTTCAAACAATTTTGTCTACCCACCGCTCTCATCTCCAGCTTCTGAACTCAACGGCAAGTGAGCTACTGAACACCGTTCAGCAAGATTCTGTGGGGAAGTAGTTATACCTGCTGTTCGGTACGGCTTCTCTCCGAAATAGGTAGGACATTTAAACATTGTGCATTTGCCTATGACCTGCTCATTGTAATCGAAGGTCAATCTGAATTAGAGCGGCTGGCCGTAGATGCAATGGGTCTTGTTCACCGGTGGAGCACTAATGTTGGTGTGGAAGTAGCGCTCGATAAGACCTGCATGATGATGCTCAAGGGAAAGCTGTCCGCAAACCGTAACCCGTCCGTACGTTTTCTCGGCACTTCACTGCGAATGGTGAGCGAAGTTAAATACCTCGGCATTACCGTAGGAAAGGAAATGAGCTTTCTCCCTAATGTGCCTCCCTGAGGGATCGGCTAGTGAAGGTTTCAGGGCAGCTTTGGCGAATGCTCAAGGGTGACTGGGGACTGAGTGGAACAGCGGCGCGCACTATATACTCTGGCCTGTTCGTTGCCTGTGCAACGTATTCTGCGTATATATGGTGTGACGTTGTGAACACTGCTTGGGGTATGAGACGAATTCAGTCATGTCAGAGGGTTGGCCTTCTGGCGTGCCTTCCAGTTTGCCCTACTGTCTCTACGGAGGCTTTTCAGGTGCTCATGGGTGTACTGCCACTTGACCTGGAGATTATCAGAAGAAGTATCCTTTTCGCCTTAAAGAGAGGCATTTCAGTACCAAGTGCTGGAAGGATCTACTCTAGCGGCTTGGAGGGACTAGCTCTTAACGAGCGCAAAGACCTCCTAGATCAGCTGCTCAGACAAAAATGGCAGGATAGATGGGAAAACTGTGAAAATGGCAGGGTGACATACAGCTTCCTTCGCGATGTGTCACTCGTTAAGTCCATTGGGGGTCTTAATTTAAGCATGTATCTGAGCTACTTGCTTACTGGACGCGGTTTCTTGAATTCGCTCCTGTTCAAGTGGTCCATAAGCGACTCAGAGACCGGCTTGTGTGGGTATAGCTCTGAGGATTGGTTGCACGTGTTGTGTAAATGTCCTCTTTATGACGACATTCGGGACCTTGGGCTATGAACATATCTTGCATTGATGGGACTTACGATGTCAGCCTGGTACTCCAGACTAGGCAGAGTACAGACACCACCAAGGGTTTTGCTAGGGAAGTTTTCAGCAGACGAAGACCTAGAATGGTTGCCCTCATGGCAGCTCATAGTTAGGTTAGAGTAGGAATATTAAGCCATCGGTCCTGGATGTTAAGGAATCCTACCGAGAGCAACATAGTTGCGAAGCTTGACCGGAAGCTATATTCTGGTACCACGGAAGGTCAGGACCCCCTGAAATATAGTTTCAGCCTGACCGTGCGGTTGGCCCCCTTGTGGGAGTATCGTGGTGGATGTGGTTTGTATCCAAATCGCGGGGAGAATTGGAAATAGTTAACCGTGCTATATGATCTGATCTGACCCAGTCACCTGGGTCGAATAGGGTCAGATAGTTATGGGAATATACTTCTGACTCGATGTGGAGTTGTATCCAACCGGGTGCTGTGACCCAAAGAACAGCAGAGGTGTTACAAAGGCCTCGATCCTTACCAAGGAGGAGAGATTTTCCCTTAAGACAAGAACTCTGATTGGTACTTGGCGTTTGTCAGCGTTCTCCTGACTATGGGTGTATGGACCCCGTGGTATTAAGCCTTAACGACAGGTGATCACGTAAATCCAAACACACACATGTTCGGTATGGCAGACAAAAAAACATCTTTCTATAATGGCCATTCAGCACACACTGATGTCGTCTCTCTTTAAGTTTATCCACATTAAACCCGAAAACGCAGAATATTTTGAATTCGGTTGGAACATTTAACTAAAATCGTTTCGAGTAACATGGTTAAATTTCGTCTTCTTTGAGGACCTTCTTCTTCTTCTTGTTGTGGCGCTACAGTCCGGGGTGGACCTGGGCCTCAACCAACATGCCTCTCCAGCCAGCACGATCTTTCGCCAGCTGTCTCCAGCTGCGCACTCCAAGTTGGTTGAGGTCCTTCTCCACTTGTGTGCGCCACTTAAGTCTAGGCCGTCCTCTGTTGCGTTGTCCCAATGGCTCGGATTCAAAGACTTTTCGGGCCGGAGCAGTGGTGTCCATACGCTCTACATGGCCTAGCCATCTTACGCGTTGTATCCATAGACGCTTAACCAGGCGTATGTCGCTGTACAGCCTATAGAGTTCGTCATTAAATTTTCTCCCCCAGATGCCATCAACGCAAACAGGACCAAAAATCGCACGCAAAACTTTTCTCTCGAAAAGACTAAGAGCTTTTGCTAACGTCCAAAATTCTGCGCCATATAGTAGGACGGGGATGATCAAGCTGTTATATAAAGCTAGTTTAGTCCTTCGAAAGAGGGCTTTATAACTCAATTGCCTCTTGAGCCCAAAGAAACAGCGGTTGGCAAGAGTGATTCTGCGTTTGATTTCGGTACTGATGTTGTTGTCCCTGTTTACCGCGGAGCCGAGGTAGACGAAATCCTTAACTACCTCGAAGTTTCTGCTGCCTAGTGTGACGCTCCGTCCGAGACGTTGATGTTGTGTGTCCTTCCTTGATGACAGCATGTACTTCGTTTTGCCCTCATTTACCGCAAGACCCATTTTAGCCGCTTCCGCTTCAATGACAGCAAACGCCTAATTGACGGCTCGCTGTGTTCGTCCAATCAGGTCAATGTCATCAGCGTAAGCTAACAATTGAACTGACTTCTGGAAGATCGTGCCTCTGGTGTTGACTTGTGAGTTACGCACGATCTTCTCGAGGATGATGTTAAAGAAGTCACATGACAGTGCGTCGCCTTGTCTAAAACCTTTTTTGGCATTGAAGGTCTCGATGAGTTCGTTACCGACCTTGACGGAGCAGCAAGAGTTCTCCATCGTCATCCTACACAATCTGACGAGTTTGGTAGGAATGCCAAAACTAGACATGGCACTGTATAGCTCGTCTCTATGCACACTGTCATATGCAGCCTTGAAATCGACGAATAGGTGGTGAGTGTCAATTTGCATTTCTTGGGTCTTTTCCAGGATCTGCCGTAATGTGAAGATCTGGTCTATTGTGGACTTCCCTGGTCTGAAACCACACTGATAGGGACCTATCATGTCATGGACAAATGGTTTCACACGCTCACACAATACGGCAGAGAGGATCTTGTATGCGATGTTCAGGAGACTAATCCCTCTGTAGTTGGCGCAGTCAAAGGGGTCTCCTTTTTTGTGGACCGGGCAAACGACGCTGAGATTCCACTCATCGGGCATGCTTTCCTCCGACCATATCTTACAGATGAGCTGGTGCATGCGCCCAACCAGGTCATTTCCAGCTGCTTTAAATAGTTCTGCGGACAGTCCGTTCGCTCTAGCAGCTTTGTTCGACTTCAGCTTGGATATTGCTATCTTCACCTCGTCTAAATCAGGAGGACGGAATGCTTGTCTATTATCATCCAAATTGAGTGGAACATTCTGCCTATCAGCGGGATTTGAGTCGTCATCGCCGTTTAGGAGTCTGCAGAAATGATCCTTCCAGATTCTCAGCACAGACTGCGACTCTACTACTAGTTGTCCATTTTGGTCCCGGCAGGCCTTGGTCCGAACCTTGTATCCTCCGGATAGCTGTTTTACCTTTCGGTAGAACTTTCGGACTTCATTCCTGCCAAAGCACGTTTCAATTTCCTCGACCGCGCGCTTCTCATGCTCCTTCTTCTTCCTTCTGAGAAGTCGGTGCTCTTCACTTCTTCTCTGTTCGTAGAGTTCACGAACAGCTCGCGTTGTTCGATGCAGCGTCGCCTTATAGGCGTCTTGTTCAGCTGCGTGCGTTTGCCTGCACTCGTCGTCAAACCATGTGTTCCTTCTGGGTGGTGACGTGAAACCCAGCACATCAGTGGCAGCATCTTTGATGGCTTCTTGACAACGTTTCCATTCTTCTTCTATGCCTCGACTATCTTAAAATTGGAACTTTGGAATTCTAGAAATTTAACTTTCGTTTTCAAGAAAATTAGATTTTACATACTCTTTTAAAATAAAAAAAAATCTTAATTTGTTTACAACGAAAGTGTAAAAGCGAATAAATAGTATTAAATGTAGTTCATCCATATAACTGCGAATTCTAGCTTATTTTTGAGGCTTAACTTACTATCGTAAATTGTTAGTAAATATTTTTTATGCAACCAAATACACAAAGGGTGTTGTTTTAATTCCTTAACATAAGATCTGTTATTCTTTATGCTATATCGAACATTTTTTGACAGTAGGAGATTTTTCTGTCACTGACATTATCTGTTAAATTCATCAATACCGGTCAACTGGGTCCAAAGTTACAGATTTATTTTCGCGTTCATTATACAATTGTACCACTGTGCACCGTGGCGTAGTGCGTACGATACGAGATTCCAAGATCTATTTCTGACTCAATGCTTCGTATCTTTTACGGCACGTGCTTTTACTAGCTGCTGACAATACTCAAAGAGTAGTAACTGCCTAAGAGAAGTTTCTCAAAACATTTTTGAAAAGAAATCTTCATTGATTTGTAGAAAGGTTTGTTTTAATACTTACATTGGACCAGAACTTTAAGAATTGTAAGATAAGTTCAAGCGCGAATTGGAATATACTTGTAACAGTCAGGACGTGCAGGTATGCAATTAAATATACTTCGGATTGCATGAAAAATGTAAAGTGGTCTCCTAGATAGATAGATAGATAGATCTTTATTAGGCACATAAAAATTAATTTTTACAGTTAAGTATTGCACATTTTACATATAGAGATTTGGCACACAAGTACCTTGCTACTAAAAAATAGTTTTATGTATGAACAAAAAAGTTTATGAAACATTAAGGATATTAGAGGAAAAGCGCAAGAAAAAACCTCATAACAAAATAAAAAAAAAAAAAATTAAGTATTAATACCAATAATACATAAGAACCAAAGATATACAAACCAAACTGTTGTATCAATAAATAAGATAAAAAAAAATATTAACAAGCAAACCAAAATAAATAATTTATAAATAAAATAAATAAAAATGTGAAAAACAAAACAGATAGATAGATAAATATAATAGATAATAGATAAATAGATAAATTAATAAACAAATAAATTAATAAATAAATAAATAAATAAATAAATAAATAAATAATATATAAATGATAAATAATAACAAAAAATCGATAACTAAATGAATAAATAAATAAATAGTAATAAGCAATTAATAAATAACAAGTGTATAAAAAGATGGATAAATAAATAAACAATAAACATGTACGTAAATAACATAATAGATACATATGAATAACACTTTAATTATTTGATATACTATTGACAGCAAGATTGTTTATAAGAGGGTTATCAGCAAGAGAACAACGAATATAAAATTTATTTATAATTTTTTCGACACGATCATTAATCAGTTCAACACCAGCCATTGCATGCAGTTCATTTGTAGAAAAATGCCACGGTAAGTTGCAGATCATTTTTAATGTTTTATTTTGGGCTACTTGAAGCCTCTTTAAATGACATTTTGCCATACCTCCCCATACAGGGCAGCCGTACGTTAATATTGGTTGGAAGATGACTTTAAATATAATAATTTTATTTTCAGTCGATAGAAGTGACTTCCTGTTTATTAAGGAATATAACAAAGTGTTTGCAATCTTTATCTTTTTTAAAGTTTGCGTAACATGGCAACTAAAGGTTAGCTTCGAATCTAAATGTACCCCTAGATATTTCACCGATATATTCCAGCTTATCTGGCTTCCGAAAATAGGGATTGGACTCTGAGGAAGAAAGCAAGGTTTTCTTTTTCTGGTGAAAAAGATAGCTTGAGTTTTCTCAGAATTAATTTTTATTTTCCACCTATTAAAATAACTGAGTATTATCTCACTTGCATTTATAAGTATATTCTCAACGTTGAGAGCATACTCATGCGAGGTGTATACAGCAGTATCGTCGGCAAAGAGTGCCACTTGGCAATTTGGTAGATGTGGAAAGTCAGATGTATATATATTGTACAGTATAGGACCAAGTACCGAGCCTTGAGGAACACCCATGGAAAAGCTATGGGGACTTGACGAAGAACTATTAACGTAAACTTGAAAGAAACGAGCGTGTAAAAAACTTTTGACGATTTTGATTAGGTAAGGGGGATAGTGTAGATTGAGCATTTTGTAAATAAGTCCTTCATGCCAGACTGTGTCGAAGGCCTTTTCCACATCAAGCAGGATCATACCAGTAGATTTGCCTGCTAACCGATTAGTTTTGATGTGATTGCATATCCTAAGACATTGATGGGAAGTATTATGGAACTGCCTGAAACCAAACTGAGTATTTGGAAATACTGCATTATTCATTGTATATTCCAGAATTAGCTTTTTCAAAACCTTTTCCAAGATTTTACTAACACTGCTAAGCAGACTAATAGGCCGATAACTACTGGGATTCTCTGCAGGCTTTCCTGGTTTTATAATCGGTACGATTTTTGCCATTTTCCATTTATCAGGGAAATATTGCATCTTGAGGCATGCATTGATTATAAATGTAAGAAATTTTATGCCTGACTGAGGCAGGCGTTTTAAAAATATATTTCTAATACCGTCCATGCCGCCAGTTTTTTTTACCTTCAGAGTTTTCAGAAAGCCTTTTATGGTATTCGATCGAACAAACGCTGCGCTAGGAGTAATATAAGTATTATTATTAAATATTTCAGTTTGCTCGTTAACGAGAGTTTCAGTTTCTGCTTCTCCTAAGTTTCCTGAAAGAATATGGTTTGCAGAGAAGGTTTCAGATAATATATCTGCTTTCTCTTTGTCTGTGAAGAAGGTGTTGTTATCACAGATAATCGCAGGAATAAGTCTATTTTTATGTTTGACAACTTTAGCGATATTCCAAAAAGGCTTGCAATTTTTATCTAAAGATTTCAGTTTTTGGTTCCATTTAAAGTTTCGAAAATCTAAAATAAGACGCTGAATCAACTTATTTAAGTAAACTAACTTAACCTTAAGATTAGGTTGCCTATATCTTTGCCAATTTCTCCTAATACTATTTCTGATCTTAATATGTTGAAGAATGTAATTTGGTAAATTTAAATCAGAAGTACATTTTTCTTTTTTTGGAACACTAAATATAATTGCTTCGGTTACCACATTGGTAAACCTATTTACAATAGTATCAACATTGCGATTACAAGAAATTGAATCCAAATCACAGGAAAGGGCTCTTAGTCCTTCGTATATTTTGGAATTGAACTTAGTCCAGTTTGTTTCCTTAAAGTTATAGGAAAACGATTTACGTTCATTATTGACGAAACGAACCTTACAAAAAACAGGATAGTGGTCAGAGTAAAGGTCATTCACAGCGACAGGTTGTGACAGTAGACTAGGACGATTTGTGATAAAAATGTCAAGTATCGAAGGACTTTTACGCACATCGGCGGGTACATATGTAGGATTATGAGGGAAACGAATAGTAAATACAGAGTGGGATAATATCCTGGAAAGAATATTACCCCAAGTATTTGCACGAACACAACCCCAATCACGATGACGGCAGTTAAAATCACCAGCGAGAATGACGTCACTACCTGTAACAAGTAGGCTTCGTAAATCCCTAATAAAATGTCGTTTATTTTCAGCAGATGAAGAAGCACCAGGAAAATAAACACAGTATATTTTTATACTTTTGTTTTCATGTCTTACTTCAATGCCTACATTTTCCATAAAACGTGTTCGGATAACTGGCAAAGGCAAGTGTTGAACTGATCTACGGACAAGAATAGCAACACCCCCACCTCTTCTGTTACACCTATCAACTCTATAGCTTTTGTAAGTGGAGTTTGATAAGTTTAAGCTGTTGTTATTAAGGCCAGTTTCAGTTACTAGGCCGATATCAATATTATTGTTATTAAGAAAATTTAGAAATTCGATTCTTTTGCTGCTTATACCTCTAGCATTCCAATTAATTATTTTAAGATTTGTATTAATTAACATTATTGTACAGGTACTTAGTAGCTAAATGTGCAATAACTTTGAATTGTTCAAATTTAGAATTACATTTTGATAAGTCAGATATTAAGTCCGTAACTAATTCATTTATTTCTTCAAAAGAAAATAAATTACTATTTTTATTACTGCTGACGCTGTTGTTTCCGCGGTCGACCGACGCCACTGTGCGTTTTACTTGAGGAAGCTGTCCAGTCAAAACATTAATACTATCATTTGCATCGTGAGTGCTGCGGCGAGGTAAAGGAGGAAAATCCAACAAAGAGTTCAACGATGCAATTGCGCTGTGTTGAGTCAACTGTGCTGTAGCAGGAGCTTTTGAGTGTTCAAAGCTTTCTATGTGTCGATTTGAAGAAGAGCTTTGATGTGCAAACGTGCTGCGTTTAATGGATTTTTCTCTAATTTCCAAGTACCTCGCTCTGGAAGAGCATCTTGCATCATTCGATTTATGATCGCCACCGCAGTTAGCGCATTTTGCGGTGTGTGTATTTACACATTCCTTAGTATTGTGAGAGCCAGCACAAATACCGCAATAGGTTTTAACATGGCAATTCTTCTCACCATGGCCAAACATTTGACAATTATGGCATTGAGTGAGTTTACCTTTCATTCTTCGCTGGAAACTCCAACTGACTTGCGTGTAAAATAATGACTTAAAGTTTTTCTTAAGATCATTTAATGTTATGGAACCATTTTCTAATGACACGAGATAAATAGTGTCGCTGTAGTGTTCATATTTCTTCACTATTTTTTTAACCTCTATGCATTTCAAGCCGCGGTCACAAAGTTCATTTTTGAGTGAGTCAGTTTCAATATTTTCCAGACCAAATAGAGCAACTTTAAATAATTTTGCACTTTTGATGTCGTGCGAAAAGAATTGGCAATTTCTTTGTTTCAAAGAGCTTAACACTTGGTTGCGCGATTCTAATGTTTCACAAGCAATTTTTATTCCAATGGATAATTTTTTGATTGAATAGTTTGTGATGTTTATGGATTCCATCAAATTATGCACAAATTCCGAATTTTTATGCAATAGTTTTATTGTGGGGACATGCACTTTTTTGGTGGGATTAATATTCGGATCAATCACTTCATCACTACTATCATTATCGTCCATATCATTCGCCGGGAGGCATTGCAATTGAGCATAATAATTTCTTCGATTAACTTGTTCAACATTATCACTCCGAGAAGTCGCCTTGGCGCGACGTTTTTTATTTGAGGACATTGCGAAGCCCTCACAATCGGGAGATCTATCGCGTTTATTAATTTTAATGAGTAACTTGGTCACAGATGAATAGAACACGAGTTGTTGAAAGCTCGGGCTAGACTGTAATTTTGATAAAGTATTGTTTAAAATCTTCATAGAAAGACTCAGACCATTCAGTTTTATTGTGAAAATTAGCGACTTGGAATCGAAAACTTACCGGGCCGGAACAGTGCATCTAAAAGGCTTAATCATTTTCTCCAGGCGCATGCCCACAAAGTTCATCGTTAAATCTTGTTGGCAGATTAACTGCAGAGAGAGAACATATAACATAATAATAATAATAATTGTTGGTACGACAGTCCACAGGAAGACCAGGGCCTACCTTGCTCATCAACTACTCGTGTTGTGCGCGCTAATGTTCTCTCACGAGTAGAAGGGACCTACAGTTTTTTGTCCACTCCGAACGGCGAAATTTCAGAAGCTTTCTTAAACGGTTATTACTCTTTGGGTGTTGTCAGCAGCTCGAAAGAGGTGGTGCCCTAAAAAATTCGGGGTGTTCAGCCGGGACTCGAAACTAGACCCTTCGGCGTGCGAGCGTCGCACGCTACCCACTACGCCTCCGCGGCCACATATAACATAGTAACATAGTTGGAGTAAATATTCTGAATGTGGATGTATCGACATCCTATCATATGATCTATTCGAAATGTCTCCACTTAATGACAAAGAAATGTTATTAATATAAATCATGATATTATTCATTACTTGAGAAGTGGATAAGGCGACGTACTGTCATGTGGCTACTTCGATTTCAAAGCCGCATATGATAATGTGCAAAAAGACGAGCTATACAGTGCCATGTCTAGTTTCGGCATTCCTACCAAACTCGTCAGATTGTGTAAGATGACGATGGAGAACTCTCGCTGCTCCGTCAAGGTCGGTAACGAACTCACCGAGACCTTCAATGTCAGAAAAGATTTTAGACAAGGTGACGGACTGCCATGTGACTTCTTTAACATCATCCTCGAGAAGATCGTGCGTATCTCACAAGTCAACACCAGAGGCACGATCTTCCAAAAGTCAGTTCAATCGCTAGCTTACGCTGATGACATTGACGTGATTGGACGAACACAGTGAGCCGTCAATGAGGTGTTTTCTGGCATTGAAGGCGAAGCGGCTAAAATGAGTCTGGCGGTAAATGAGGGCAAAACTACCAGACATACCCGTATGAAGTGAGCGTCAAGACACAAATGTCTCGATAGGGAACATTTGTTGTGAACGAGGTTTTTTTTTGTTTGTTTGCTATGACATCTATGAAAAATATTTAGTATACATCAAGTCATTGAACAGACAACATCATATTTTTTCATCGTGTTGAAAATGTCGAATTTTGTACCAGAAAGTGATGATTTGCGGAAAGCATTAATTGTTTGTTTTCATTTGAAAAAAAGTGCTGCAGAGTCGCAGCTAATCTAATCTATCAGAAGCAACATGCAAAAGATGGTTTCAACGGTTTAGGAATAATAATTTTGATGTGAGAAATGAAGAACGTGGAAGACCACCAAAAAAGTTTGAAGACGCCGGTTTGCAAACGATATTGGATGGAGATGACACTTTGAGTCAAAAGCAAATGGCAGCAATGTTAAATGTTGCACAACAAACAATTTCTGACCGTTAAAAAGCTATGGGAAAGATCCAAAAGTGTGGAAAGTGAATGCCACATGAATTGAATGAAAGACAGATGAAAAACCGAAAAAACACTTGTGAAATTTTGCTTCAAAGACACGAAAGAAATTCGGTTTTGCATCGGATTGTTACTGGCGATGAAAAATGGATATATTTTAAGAATCCCAAACTGAAAAAATCATGGGTTAATCTAGGACAACCATCAACATCGACTGCAAAACCAGATCGATTCGGCAAGAAGACAATGCTGTGTGTTTGGTGGGACCAGAACGGTGTGCTGTACCAAGAGCTCCTATGACCTGGGCAAACCGTTAATACTGATCGCTACCGACAACAAATGATCAACTTGAACCATGTATTGATTGAGAAACGACCAGAATGGGCCAGAAGACGGCAAGGTAATTTTGCTCCATGACAATGCACCTGCACACAAAGGAAAACCGATTCAGGATACAATTAAAACACTTGGCTGGGAGCAGCTACCCCACCCGCCGTATTCACCAGACTTGGCTCCTTCCAACTACCATTTGTTTTCATCGATGAGACACGCATTGGCTGAGCAGCACTTTGATTCCTTAGTTTTGGTTTCTTAGTCTTTTCGAGAGAAAAGTTTTGCGTGCGAATTTTGGTCCTGTTTGCGTTGATGGTATCTGCAGGAGAAGATTTAACGATGAACTCTATGGACTGTACATCGACATGCGCGTGGTCAAGCGTCTACGGATACAACGCTTAGGATGGCTAGGCCATGTAGAGCGTTTGGACACTACTGCTCCGGCCTGAAAAGTCTTTGAATCTGTGCCATTGGGCCAACGCAACAGAGGACGACCTAGACTAAAGTGGTGCACACAAGTGGAGGACCTCAACCAACTTGGAGTGCGCAATTGGAGGCAGCTGGCGAAAGATCGTGCTAGCTGGAGACTGGACTGTAGCTCCACAAGAAAAAGAAGAAGACTACTGAGTGGACGTGTTTTTTTCTTCTCTTCGGGTTGACACATTTTCTCTGGGGCCTTCACTTCAATCTTCTTCTCCAAATGGCATCAACGCAAATAGCAGCAAAAGCTCGAACTGTTCTTCACTAATAAAGTTCAAACTTCATCATCTTAAAGCAGGACTGGGATAATCAAGCTGATGTACAAAGTCATTATAGTCTTTTGAGAGAGCTCTTTATTACTCAATTGCACGTTGAGTCTTAGGAGCAGAATGTTTGCACTGTTTTTAATGTTTGCACTGTTTTTTTTGTCCTTCTACCTTGTATGAGGCTCTGTCCGAGAAGTCGATGTCGTACAACTTTCTCTGGTGACAGCATTTTGCTTCATTTACTGCCAAACCCATGAACTGCTCATGGTGTTCTGACAACAACGTCCATATAATCCGCGTAAATTTTTTGTTGAACTGACTTTTGGAGGATCGCTCAACTAGAGTTGACTTGTGAGTTAAGCACAATATTGAAAAATTTGGGTTTACATGACCAGATGATACTCGACCGATTATAGTGCATGTAGTTGAGGGACTTACCAAAACTTTGATGGATCGAATCGTCGTCCTTCTCCACATTAACATGTAAAATTGCAGGTCTTTAGGAACGAGTTAGGTAGAATTGGCAATTTGGAAATCAATATTACTTTAATTGCTAAGCTCAGACGAGACGCCCCAAGTCGAACTTTTCGATGGGGCAAATCGTCGTCATGGGCAACATGATCACCTTCACTTTAATTTATAATTATTAAATAAATGTACGTTTTTTCCTGTGCTTACAAATAAGAGCACTTTTGACATCTCCAGCCGCAACAACATCCTCTTTCTCCTAAAAATTTGATCTACATGGAGTGGATTCTTCAATTATTTAAATTTAAGCCGAAAAAGAAAGCGTTCCTGAATTTTTGAGAAATACCTTTTGCTTCGGTTGTTTCTTGAAGAGTTTCCCTTAAGATTTCGCTTACCAATGATCCAATTTCTTAAACACGTCACAAATATACGTCATATGGACTGCGAGAGGTGTACGAGTCTCGAAAGAAATAAACGTCACACCGAGACAAATCTGGAGAACACGGTGAATGAGGCAGCAGTTTATTATCTAGTTTTACAAATTTAACCTTGAAGATGGCAAATGTGTAAATCGATGCTTTGTTGCAATAATTAACTCTTTCGTATCCCTTGCCATAGCGGCATTCCTGTGTGGCACATTCGACGCGTGAAGTCACAGCGAACTTCGGCTTCCAACCATAATTTGTCAATGACCATAAAAAGATACAGAAACTCTTTCGAATTGATTTCAATCAGTGTCATGTACACTATTAAATTAGAATCTGGATAAATCGCAGTCCTCAATGTTCTTTCTTATCCATATACGAGAGGCGTGAAGCTGTGGTTGTATATATAAACTGACTTATTTATCAAGTAATACTATTATTCTAGTATATTCTAGTGATTATTAATTTGCGTTTTATATCTAGTTAAACAGAGTCATAATGTCAACTGAGACGATGATGGAGAAAATTGAGCATCGCGCTGTAATTGAATTTGTGACTAAGCAGGAAAAAGTCAAAAAACTATTCATGACAAAATGGTGGCTGTTTACCAAGGTTCCGCGCCTTCTTTATCAACTGTGTAAAAATGGTCAAGTGAATTCAAAAGAGGCAGAGAGAGCATTGAAGACGACCTCCGCTCCGGCGCGCGGGCTACTGCTTGTACGGGAGACAGCATCAAAGAAGTCGAAAAATTTGTTCTTGAGGATGCCCGAAGAAAGGTGAAAATGATGGCAGAGATCACCAAGCTTTCAATTGATACCATTCACACCATTCTTCATGATCATCTTAACATTTCAAAGGTCGGTGCAAGGTGGGTGCCACGAATGCTCACAGCGCCTCAGAAAAACGTGAGAATCGCATGCTGTAGAGAGCTTTTGAAGATGTGTAGTGAGGACGCGAACGGTGTAATGGATCGAATTGTTACTGGGAACGAAACATGGGTTCTCCACTATGACCCTGAAAGCAAATAAGAGTCCATGCAGTGGCATAAAAATGGAACAGACCCCCGAAGAAGTTCAAAGTCACTTCGTCTGCCGGGAAGCTCATGGCCACAGTTTTTTGTTACTCAAAGGGAATCTTGTTCATTGAGTACAAAAGAAAGGCGAAACCATCAACGCCACATCCTACGCCTCCACTTTGCATAATTTGCGGGAGGAAATTAGAAAGAACAGGCGGGGTGAACTCGCAGCAGATATGTTACTTCTTCATGACAACGCTCCTGTTCACAAGACGCGAGTTTTCAAAGCTGCTGCGTGAGATTGGGATTTCGAAGAAATCCAACACCCATTCTATAGTCCAGAACTTGCCCCTAGTGTTTATTTTCTGTTTCCGGATTCGAAAAATGTCTTCGTTGGAAAAAGATTTTCCGATGATGAAGTCGGCAAGTCGGCAATGAATGGGTATTTTGCAGAGAAAGAGGAAATTTATTTTTTTGAGGGCTCAAGAAAGCTCATCTTAAGATGTAACAAATGCAGTGATGTGAAAAATACAAACAATTTAAATAAGATTCACATTTGCCTTCATCTCGATGCCGAGGATATATTGAACGCCCCTCGTTTGTTCAAGATTATTATTCGTTTTTAATTGTCGGGCTTAATGTATTTGAGTTTTTAACCTTCAACCCTCTTTTACTTCTCTAAACCTCCATTAATTCAGTCACAGTAAACTGGAATTCAAAAAATGCGAATTTACCCGAAATCCTCAAACGAATACGGTTCACTAATCTAATGGCTTAGTACAAAACCTCTCCTAGACTCAATCGAAAATCCATTAAAAACAAAAGCCTTTATCTGAAATCCCCTCTACTATTTGCAAAGGCTTTTAAAACGCTCCGCATAACTGCGGCACTCCCCTCTCCAACGCCAAAGTACATTCAGTCGAATAATCTTCATTTGAATGGCAAAAAGCCCCAAAGCCCAACCAACAATTTATTGTTATGTCAGTCCCCGATACGAAAACACAACAACTGCGATACAAAGTCGAATAAAAGAACATCCTGCTGCGACCCTCGTAATGTGACATTCAAATGAGACACTGGAACGTAAACGTGATTGATTGATAACCGGATTTGTGCAGACCGTAGTGCCGTTGTTTAGAAATTCATCAATCCTCCAATAGTTCAACAGTTCGCACGAGCAACAGTGGAAGGCCAGCGAAGAGACGAATTCATTTGGCCAAGTGATCAGACGAGACGAGATGAGCTGCACGCCAGAGAGATGTGAAGAATACTTTTAATTATCCTGCAAAATGCCAAAGAAAATTACAAGAAGAGGGTGTCTGTGCCGGAGACGGAATGGAAATGCGAACTTTAATTAAGTTTCTCATTGAGGGGACGGGCTGTCTGCTCGCCGCAGCACCGAGACATGAACAAGTTTCGTTTATGGACGTTAGTTTTATGAACACTGCTGTAAACACGGAGAAGTAATGGACTCTGCAGCTGAAGCGAATGCGAGATAACGGACGGATCTGACGGAGGAGTCAACTGAATAGATAATTGAGATACACTCAAAAAGTAATTTGGAGTCTATGAGAAAGTTGTCTTTTTTATAGGATGCCGCTGATGCTTGGTGCGTGTTTTTGTTGTTTAATTGATAATTGAATTTTGCAGAGGCCGTATCAAGCTGAATTTCGAATACTTTTTGTGGATGATAGAAAGTTAGAATAGTAAAAAAATAAAAAATAAATAAAATCCATTATTCTAAATCTGAAACATAAACCTAATTTTATTACTGTCATATCTGAGCACGTTCCACGTTCAGTTCAATGAGTCCTTAGATTCACAATTGGAATCACTTTTGCAAGAGGCAACGAATTTATTGAAACCCTATAAACAAGGGCTTCTGTCAGCCTTTCAGGACTTGTAGTTCTGTCATCTTGAAATGAGCGGATTTGCGAAAAAATGCAAAAAAAAGGATAAGTTTTTTTTGAAAAGAAAATTGCTCAATAAAATCAAAGAGTGCTTTCGTATGTTTACGTTCATTCCTTTCCTTCGATTTTGATAGTTTTAAATTGGTTCAGTGAATGACTTTTGATGGAGCATTCCTTTTTAATAAGCCTGACGTAGATTTCTAGAAAACCTCTGCCATGAAGCATACCGAATCGAAAATTGATTCTAAAACATTTGAGATTGTCGCATAGCCCTGAAGGGTGCTGCCCACTAACTTTCTGATCCTTTGGTTCCGATCTTTATTAGCTGACTTTGCCGAATTTATACAGAGTTTAAAGTACTCTTTCACAATCACAACGCCTTGCTTGGTTCTTCCGACAAAATTTCAAAATTTATTTTTTATAATTTTCCACAGTATGGTAAAGCAAAAAGTAATTCCTTATAGCTATAGCGGATTGATTTGTATGTGTTTCAGAGCTAAATCCCGTTCTGCCAGAACAGACAATATAATCCCGCTTTCTCTCTCCCACATTTCGGAACCTATTGAGCCTACTATACCAGGTATACCGGTATAAAGTGAGCGTCAAGATACAAATGTCTCGATAGGGAACATTTGTTGTGAACGAGCCCTTATTTTTTTTTTCTGTTTGCTATGACATCTGTGAAAAATATTTAGTATACATCAAGTCATTGAACAGACAACATCATATTTTTCAGTTGTGTTAAAAATGTCGAATTTTGTACAAGAAAGTGATGATTTGCGGAAAGCATTAATTTTTTGTTTTCATTTGAAGAAAAGTGCTACAGAGTCGCATCGAATGCTTGTCGAGGCATATGGTGATCATGCTCTATCAGAAGCAACATGCAAAGGACGGCTTCAACGGTTCAGAAATAATGATTTTGATGTGAGAAATGAAGAACGTGGTAGACCACCAAATAAGTTTGAAGACGCCGAATTGCAAACGATATTGGATGGAGATGACACTTTGAGTCAAAAGCAAATGGCAGCAATGTTAAATAGTGCACAACAAACAATTTCTGACTGTTTAAAAGCCATGGGAAAGATCCAAAAGTGTGGAAAGTGGGTGCCACATGAATTGAATGAAAGACAGATGAAAAACCGAAAAAACACTTGTGAAATTTTGCTTCAAAGACACGAAAGAAATTCGGTTTTGCATTGGATTGTTACTGGCGATGAAAAATGGATATATTTTAAGAATCCCAAACTGAAAAAATCATGGGTTAATCTAGGACAACCATCAACATCGACTGCAAAACCAGATCGATTCGGCAAGAAGACAATGCTGTGTGTTTGGTGGGACCAGAACGGTGTGCTGTACCAAGAGCTCCTATGACCTGGGCAAACCGTTAATACTGATCGCTACCGACAACAAATGATCAACTTGAACCATGCATTGATCGAGAAACGACCAGAATGGGCCAGAAGAGACGGCAAGTTAATTTTGCTCCATGACAATGCACCTGCACACAAAGCAACACCGGCTAAGGATACAATCAAAACACTTGGCTGGGACCCGCTACCCTACCCGCCGTATTCACCAGACTTGGCTCCTTAAGAATACCATTTTCTTTCATCGATGGGACACGCATTGGCTGAGCAGCACTTTGATTCCTACGAGGAGGTCGAAAATTGAGTGTCTGATTAGTTTGCTTTAAAAGACGAACAAATTTTATTGGCGTGGTGTTCACAAATTGCCAGAAAGGTGGTCAAAATGTGTAGAAAACAATGGTCAATACTTTGAAAAAAGGTTTTTACTTTTCCATTAATAAGTAGTGTTTTATTTAAAAATATACTATAACCTAATAATCAGATTGTCATGAAAATTTTACAGGTATTATTTTAATGTATGTAAAACTGTTTTCATATCCTTAAAATAGTTTGTAAGTGGCACACGCTATATGTCAGTCCAGGGACTTATTGAGTGATGTACTATTTACTTGCAAACGTATTGATCTAGCCACCCGATCAGGTTATAGACGAGAAACCCAGCTAGGAAGAAATTTGTATTTGATTGCTTCTTTTTAATTTATCAAGTAAGTAATAAAGATTAAAAACTGCTCGAAATTACTTTTTTTTCTATTCGGTTTCACAGCACCCTCTGCACGACTCTCTACAAATCCGTATTGATTTTGGGTACAAAAGATCAGGAATGAGACAACATTTAACCAGCTGATGCCATATTGCAAAACACTCTTGGCCCAGTTGCTCTTATTGAGTTTGTTTAAATGATTCTCTTCGGCAGTCAATAGTCTGTAGTGCCATTCAATTAATTAAGTTAATTATCCGTGCCCAGATAATTAACTAAATTAATTGAATGACGCTACAGACCACTGGGAAACCAGGGCCTAGCTTTCTCATCAACTACTCGTAGTGTGCGAGCTATTTTTCTGTCACGAGAGACCTACAGTTTTTTGCCGACGGCAAAGTTTGAGAAACACTTTTTAGACAGTCGTTACTCTTTTTTGCAGCTCCAAAGACGTGGTGCCGTAAAAATTCGAGGTGCTCAGCCGGTAATCAAACCTAGACCTCCGGGGTGTGAGTGCCGCACTCTACCCACTGTGCCACGGCGGCCACAATTTAACTAAATGCCGTGTGTAAGAATCAACGAGGCAATGTTTGATGATTCTACAGCGTTTATTTGCAAACCTAGGACTTCAAGCGATTGTCTGAACATTTGCCAAAAAGGTGAATACAGTGAGCACTTCATTTCAAATAACTTTTGAATATAAAGAGAAAAGGGCTTGTTAACCTTGTCTCCTCCATTTTCTTGTTCTAGTCATTTTGTTATTGTCACTCCCCAACGTACCTTTGATTACTCTAAAACGAACTAAAGAAGAACGATGTCATTGCGATAAGACAGTTTTGAAGGTAAGTGTATATACACACAACAATACTTTTATATTGCAAACCAGCCCATTAGTTAAGGACACACGAAGAGTGTGACAAACAGAAACGTAGACGGGAAGGCCGGTCCTACTTATGTTTTAAAATTTTTGATTCTCGAAACGAAACCATAAATGGGTGTTGAACATAGACTCTTATATATTATTGAACAGCAAGAACAAAAGCTTTTTCTCCCTTATTAAAATTAAATCGACTTTATGCGCATATCTCGTAGAACTACAAACTCAGGATGGTCCCTGTGTACTGGACAATCGAGTATTTTCATTTTCTCGCATTGTGTTTCCTTTTTGGCACAAGAACTTTCAACTTGTTATTCAATGCGCTCCTCTGCGCGTGGTGTTTTGAGTGTTCTCTGTGCACTTTACCCTCTTTCAGATCGTCCAACGTCCATTCTAATAACATGCTGCTTGTAAGCTTTTTGTACCCAAGCACTCCCTCCTGTTTCATCTCAGAAAACTATAAGCCGTAACCTATTGTTTTGCGACAACTGTACGGCTGTTCACATATAAGGACTTAACTCATGATTAATGCCACAATAAGTCTATTGTCAGGAGTTTCCCTGTGCAGGCACTTTCAACGCTTGGATGGTTGTGAGGGTACCGATTATAAACTCGATTCTATCTGAATAGTTGATGTTTCACCTTAAGGAGACCTCGATGTCTGACATCAAGCTCACCACACCATCTGTGTCATATTCGAAATCGATTTCTCTCCCAACGGACTATCTTAATATCGCACAAAGCAAACGTTTATGTGCCGAAATGCCCAGATATCAGCAGTGCTGCTGACGACAGCTTTATTAAATTCGAATGATATGTATTAAATTCCAATAGAATCCGTCTGTCATCTCGATGTCAATTTCAAGAATAATTCATATCCATTGGCAAACATTTCGAAATTCCTCAGGTGCACCACCGCCGCACATATGTTATGACATCCTGTCAAGCTTCCAATAAAGAGACTTCGTTTCGCCCACTCGACCCTCCCCTCAGATTGTCATCATTGAATTCATAAGCAAACATCAGAATTTTATATCCTCTCCCAGGGGTGTCCTTTGCGTGTACCGCCGTTGCTAGCAGTTCGCTTCCGCATGCCGTCGACAACGAAGAAGGGATTTGTTTCACATCGCATCGAACTGCGCTCATCGCAATAGCCCTCAGAATGAACGAAACGAATGTGGTTGCCATTGTTAATTATCCTGTGGATGTCGACGGAAATGGAAAGAAATGAGATTGAATTGTGAGTAGCTTCAATTAAGGAGACTTAAATCCAAGGAATCAAATGTAGGAAATGAAATGTCAATGACGTTGCTATATTCCCAACCCCTTATCCCTTCGCATACATTCTGGAACCCTTAATGTCGGATATAATAGAAACATCGCAACAAACCATCCAAATTTCCAAAACTCCTATAAATGCTTGAATTTAATTTGCAGCGAGCACAAATGCAAAAGTAAATGCAGTCGAGGCAGATGGTAACCCTGACGAGGTTCCAAAGTTTCATGGAAATTTGTCGCTCTACACTGTTGGCTTTGGTATTTAAATTTTACGACGGCAATATATCCTGCGGATATTTATTGCAATTTTTATTCCCGCCCTTAGCTATTGTGCCGCGAAGCTAAACACTCTGGGAGATGGCAAAGGGTTGCCCCAGTATTTTATCATCTATTCATGGTGTGATTTGTTTTGTGGCCCGTTGACGGGTTGTAAATCCTGAAAGTTTTTACCGAAAATTTATGATAATTACGTTCCCGACATTCGCAAGCTCGTTTCGGCCGTCCTAAAGCGGGCACAATATAGTTCAACGGGATGTTCGCCAAAGTGGTGTGGTATAAATTATGTGTCAATAGAAGTTTGACAAGATTGGTAATTATTTTATGATTTTCAGTTCACTGGCCGTAGGCAGTGCCGAGAGCGGGCGGGAGTGAAATTCATGTTGACGGCAGAACTTTCATGAACACATTCAATTATATGATCCGCTGAACTCATTTGGTTTAATCAGCCAGACGGCAGTTAATGGAGAAGTTTGTGAAAGTTTGATGACTTACTTTATGGTAGAATCACACTTTGAAATACTTGAGAGGTTGAAGGTTGATCTATTCAATGGGGCGGCTTGGGGGAGTTTCCATTGATATTTAATAGATGGCAGAGGTGAAATTAAAATTGCAGGGCAAATAATGAGTTCATAAATGGAATACTTAAAGACAACCGGGAATAGCTTTGCGAGAGGAGAGAGAGCTTTGCGATGAGATGGAATCGCATTTGTCACGAAGAAAGACATGTTTTGTTTTTCTTAATTCCGGAAATTGGAGTGCATGCCAAAAGCAAAACTGTTTCCGGGTCCTATGTATTCCATTTAAGTGCAAAAAAAAAAACGCAGTTTGTGCGAGAAATTTATTTTACTTCTGCTGAAGAATGCGGTTGACGGCTAACGTGCTCATTTCATTTAACGTGAAAGTTTCCAAAGTGGGTACAGTTCAATAAGACGATGGGAAAAAAACGAGAAATTGAACTTAAATTGTTAGGAGTTGAAAAATGTAACCCATTGCTTCGTTGGGAAGAATGTCATTGGAATTACAGATTTTCTGTCCGCCCTGCTTATCCGTCATACTGATGAAATAAATAAAAACTTTTAAAGGGTTCCGATTTATTTCGCCACAGTGACTTCTCCCGAGTCGTTTCCCTACCTGCTGATCAAACTACTTCAGCCTCTTTGCTAAAAGCATTCTCTGGAAGTCTGCAAGTTAGATTACTCGCGACCGTTAAAAATATTGTACTCTAAAGTGGATTTTTTTGGACTAAACACAAAACGCACAGGATCAATGTATCAACGAAAAACAATAGTGCATTGTGCAGTAGTTTGAAAGATCAGGAGCGTGGTCCTTGTAGAATAAGTAGCGTATAGAAATTACTCATCGAAGTTTTTCAATACAGTACTGCCCTGCTGTCATTTTGGCTTCCTCCAACCGATAATACCCGGAAGACGGTAATAAAATAAATTCCGCTCCATACGGCTATCTTAGACTTCACGCATGGTACGCATTCGCGCGTTGCTCGCGCACGAAGCACTTCCATGCAAATGGTCGCCTGATTTTTATTTTCAAAAATCTGGACATGTCGTAACCGTACCACTAGAACAACGCAGAACAGTCAATTCTGAGTTTTGCACAACTATTTGTTTGCCAGCTGTCTTCCAAGAAATCAGGAAAACCAACCGCCGAAGACGGATTACTCTTCACCACGACATTGCGAGCTCTCACACATCGGCTCAAACAACTGCATATTTGAGCACTCAAAACATCGACTTGATGAGTCATCTGCCGTAAAATCCTGACTAGGTACCGAATGACTTATTTTTATTCCCGTACGTAATAAATAATATGAAATTTCAACGTTTTTCAACAACTGAAGAAGCGAGTGATGTGTTCAGAATGCATGTTTTGGAGATACCTCAATCAGAGTGGGAATTGATTCAAACGAATTCAAAAGTGCATAGATCTTCATGGGGAAGCTTTTGAAAAAAAAATAAAGCTATTTTTGCTATCTTTTTGCTCTCTTATCCCGAAATATATTTAAAAGGAACCCTCATAATACAAACTTTTCGAATTTGAGCTGAGACACCGGACAAAAAGTTACTGGATGGTCTTGATGGGACCCGGAACCATTTTAAACTTCTTCTTCTTGTAGCGCTACAGTCCGAGGTGGACCTGGGCATCAACCAACATGCCTCCCTAGCCAGCACGATCTTTCGCCAGCTGTCTCCAGATGAGCACTCCAAGTTGATTGATGTCCTTCTCCAATTGTGTGGGCCACCTTCGTCTAAGCCGTCCTTTGTTGAGTTGCTCCAATTTATCAGATTCGAAGACTTTTTGGGCCGGAGGTGTGGTGTACATACCCTTTACATGGCTTATCCATCTCAAGCGTTGTATCCGAAGACTAGGCGCATGTCACTGTACAACCCATAGAGTTCGTCATTAAACCTTCTCCTCCAGATGCCATCGACGCAAACAAGATAAAAAATCGCACGCGAAAATTTTCTCTCTAACAGACTAAGGGCTTCCTCATCCGCTTTCAGTAACGTCCAAGATTCCGGGCCATAAAGTAGGACTGGGATGATCAAGTTGTTATATAAAGCGAGCTTAGTCCTTCGAGAGAGGGCCTTATTACTCAATTGCCTCTTGAGCTCAAAGAAACAGCGATTGGCAAGAGTGATTCTGCGTTTGATTTCGGTACTGATGTTGTTGTCACTGTTTACCGCGGAACCGAGGTAGATGAAGTCCGTGACTACCTCAAACTTTCTGCTACCTAGTGTGACACAATGCCCGAGACGTCTATGCTGTGTGTCCTTCCTTGCTGACAGCATGAACTTAGTTTTGCCCTCATTTATCGCCAGACCCATTTCAACCGTTTCCGCTTCAACGGAAACAAACGCCTCATTAACGACTCGCTGTGTGCTTCCAATCACGTCAATATCATCCGCGTAAGCTAGCAATTGAACTGACTTTTGGAAAATCGTGCCTCTGGTGTTGACTTGTAAATTATGCACGATCTTCTCGAGGATGATATTGAAGAGGTCACATGACAGTGCGTCGCCCTGTATAAAATATATTTTGACATTGAAGGTCTCGGTGAGTTCATTACCGACCTTAACGGAGCAGTGAGAGTTCTCCATCCTCATCCTACACAATCTGACGAGTTTGGTGGGAATTCCAAAACTAGACGTGGCACTGTATAGCTCGTGTCAATACGCACTGTCTTATGCGTCCTTAAAATCAACATACTAAACAGGATTGTTTATTTTATATATATAGCGAATGTAGAGTGATGATGGCATTTTGGACCGGAAACTTAATGGGTCCTTTGTTGAAGTTGTTGTTCAAAGTACGCCGCCGTAAAAGTCATGGCTTATTAAAGAATGTCTACTGAATCATATATATTCAATCAACGATCTGGTTAGATAGTGGCAGTTTTCATTTTATTCGCATTTGGCACTAGCTTAACGCAACAACATAAAAACATTTCTTGGTTGTCATCACAAAATGAAAAGAATTCCACACAAGGCCAAAGCGGTCTTTTTTCAGAATAGCCAAAACAGGATGTAGGTCTTTTTCTATTCTTCAACAATTCCGCGGACTAACCCGCATCTACTCGGATTCAATCGAAATTTTAGTTCGGCATGAGGAATGATTTTAAATGAAACATTTTTAACGATAGTGAGTTTCAGTAGTGATATTGTGGTCACTTTTTTTTTATAATTGACGCGTGCAAAAGGGGTTGCGAGTACTCTGAAGTTACCGGATCAAGTCACAGCACGGGCCGAAGGTACAGAGGAAGAGAGGGAGAAGAGGTACCGATGCACATTGGTTTTAAATGCCTGTGGATTGTAATGAGGAGGAAAAATCGAGCTAGGAAGAGCATTCCAGATTCGTGTAGTGCGGCTAAAGAACGAGTCTCTGAATTTGCCTGTACGTCCGAAAGAGGGCTTGAGGGTGAATTGGTGGGCATTCCTAGCGAGGCGTGTATTGCGGGTGAATTCTTGAAGGGAAGGAATGCAATTGGCTTATTCATCTGAGCATTTCTTGTTAAAAAAGCGATAAAAGAGTGACAACGATGTGACATTACGTCGGTGTTCTAACGAGTCAATCAACTTCGCAATATTACTGTCACCTCTAAGTTTTATAACTCGCTTTTGAATTCTATCCAGCAGGTGCAGGGTGGTCTTAGAAGCACCTTAGACCAAATAGGAGCGTTATACTTTAGTTTTGGGCATATGTAGGCCTTGTATATTGTAGCCTGATCAGAGGAGGTGAAGTACTTCTTGCATCGTTTAAGGAAGCCTAGACATTTCGCAGCATTTTTGGCGACCTCAAATATGTGATCGTTCCAACTAATTGTTGGGTTGATACACATGCCGAGGATGGAAAGTCTTTCGGTTTCAACAACGCAAGTGCCCTTCATGGACAACGGCTGATTATTTTGTGATCGCTTTAACGGCAGTAGACAGCACTGGGTCTTGGAAGAATTAAATTCCACTCTATTCTTATTTCCCCAATCGATTATGCTATCAAGGTCGGAATTTAATGTGCTTAACATATGCTGCCGTTCCGAGTCTAAGGCCGAAGTGGAGGGACGTGAGCCAAGGAACGAATATGAAAAGCTGAGGGTACCATCATCAGCGAAGGAATGAATAGGATTAGAAGTAGCAGACAAGAGATCATTTATAAAAATGAGGAAGAGTGTCGGAGACAAAACTGAGCCCTGGGGAACACCAGCATTAATATGGTGAATATCAGACTTAAATCCATCCAAAACGACTTGTATTGAACGATTCACTTGGTAGTAAACGAAGTTTTAAAGAAATTGTTGTCCCCTCAGCAGTTAAAATCAGCAAAAAAATTAATTCCACTCGAAAATGCTGTAATCTTAAAGGTCGATAAGTTAGTTAGTAGAATGACTTTTATTTCGATTTGAAATTCATTAAATTAAATATATAATCTAAGTCTATTTTGGTTTGGCCTATGGCCATCTACCAGATTGACAATATTTCCTTGTTGTTTTTTTACATTTATGTTTTTGCTTTTAAAAGAAAACAAAAAATTTATACAATGAAATTAAAAAATCTACTTCAACTATACAATTTCTATAGCCAATTGCATTTGTGCAGTAGTTGTAAAGTAAATCCCACCCTCGGACCCCATTTAAGATTTGAATTGTTTCATCAATTTCCAAGATATACGAATTAAAGAATCTCACTCAAATAAAGCAAAGATGTCGAATTTGTTGACATAATTAAAATATTTGTAAATAAAAGTTTATTTTTCAATTTGGCTACGTTATAACGTAAAATACTTAATTTAATACTGTTTTCGTTCTGGTAGACTCTTCTGTTTCAGGCTTCGGCTGAAGACGTACTCCTGTGCCCACTCAAATGGTTTTCAGCATATTTGTTGATAGTATTGGCAGCATTGTTATTTTGTGACATACTTGACGAATCTCGAGTACTAACGTTGTTTGCCAATTCATTCAAACCGTGCTCAGGTTGTAAAATGTCTCCAACTAAATTTCTCAGTTCTTCCGAAACGCATTTTTCGACGCATATCAGCACTCTTGTGAAATCCCAAGTAAACACTTTGTCCGCGACGTGCAATCGATCATCTCTAAGGACAGTTTTCACTTCGAGGTTCTTTCTACGCAGGACTTGCATGATTGGCACCAGCTTCGCCCGCTTTTGCCCCACATTTGGTGGTAGATCTTTATGTATTCTTATTCGCCTTCCTTTTTATTTGTTGGCTTTACGTAGTACACTCCAAGCATAGTCTCGCGACGACATCTTTACAATGATGGTGGAAGTGTGTGTGGATCTAGCTCGAGCGCTGTACGCAGACTCTACAATGCTGGATGTTTTATTCTTATCCAGCAAACCGGCGCAGATGGATTTAGCTTTTTCCTTCATGCCGATGTTAGGCTCAACAGGTAAGTACACCACAACGTTGGATTCAGTGTTTGTTTGTATGAGCTTATCCAGCTGTGTTTCTAGGAATTCGTTTCTCTTCTCTAGTTGCACTACCCTTTCTGATATTTCATCTTGGCCAGTCCTTAGGCCCGATAACTCTGCACATAAGAGTTGAAAGTCGGACTTTGATGGAAGTTCCTGGACAAGTTCTTTGTTTTTCTCATCCAGTAATTTTTTTAGCGTTTCAATGTTGATTCGAGTTAATTTGTTTATACCCACTTTATTTTTCTCCAGACTGTTGTTTTTCTTTGTTATGGTGTTCTGGAGAAATAGCTGATACGCCTCTTTTATTCATTTAGTGAGGTAAACCTTGCGATGGATTTTGTTTTCTCCGGTTATGGTCTTAAAATTTATGTTTTACTCTGAATAACCTTTTTAATTGAAGAAGCGACCTCTTGTACGTCTTTTACTTAAAATTTTCACTGTTTATTTTTCTTTTCTATAAGTTTTGCAGGAGATCTTTTTCTACAATTTTTGCTTGACAGATGACAGATGTCAATCCGATGCATTTGTGACGTCGTGGGTAGAGTGCGACGCTCACACGCCGAAGGGTCTAGGTTCGACACCCAGTTCAACACCAATTTTTGTAATATTTCACGGCAGCACCTCTTCCGAGCTGCTGACAAAACTCAAAGAGTAATAACTGTCTAAGAAAGCTTCTCAAATTTCGCCGTTCGGAGTCGACAAAAAACTGTAGGTCCCTTCTACTCGTGAGAGAACAGTAGCGCGCACAACACGAGTAGTTGATGAGCAAGCTAGGCCCTGGTACTCCTTTGGACTGTAGCGGCAACAATTATTATTATTAACTGCAACCTTGCTTTTGACAAACCCATTCACTCCGAAATGACCCTAGTTGGTGAAAATGATTTCGCAGTAAAAATCCGCATCAATTTCAAAGTGCTCTTCCCCGCAAACAAACGGCGAGTAGCTGATTAAGTCCTTTCTGACGATTTTACGCAATAAGTCTCTCCATGACATTCTGATTAACTCGTCAAAGCTATATGTCCTTTCGCAAATAATGTCTGCTTTTGCGAACACAAACAAATACTGCACACTTGTCTCGATTTCTACTTTACCCACTTTCTCGTTCGGAAATTTGCATAAGTGCCTGCAACGCACCTAAAGCAGTGCTACAGCAGACTTTTGAATTATAATCAGTCAGCAGTGCCTGTCGGTGCACTATATACCCTAATACAGAAATAGACAGCTTACCTCCGGACTATTTAATGGTTTTCAGACTTGGTAAGCTCCTTTGCCGATACACAGGGGTAAGACACCCACTCGGAATAGGAAACAACAACTTCTTCGTTTCGAGAAGATGATGCATTCACAAAGGAAATATGGACATTCAAGGCAACGTCTTAGCTGAAATTGATTTACGAAATGGGAACATGCTATACATCTATCTGCTTGGCTAGGATCCGATTACACGCCATTTTCAATTTGGAGTGAATCAATAAACTCTGCAAAGCCCATCTTCGGGGCAGAAGTTCCACTCTTCGACTCCCATCCATCTCAAGAGATCCCGCTTCGGTCGATTAAAGTCAAATAATCGTCCATCAGAAAAGGAAACAGATATATGTGCCTGCTCTGAACTGAAAGAAGTTGTTGAGGACCGAAAATATAATTTTTCCCAACTTTCACATTCAGCTCCTGGGGATTCAGTTCATCGTTATTCGCTTCGTCTTTCCTTTTGAACTCGTCCATACGAATTGAAAGTCTGTGAGCACTTGTTTATCCGGCATTTGAAGAGAAAGTGAATAAAAGTAACACTCTAACGTCTCAAATCAGATCGTACTTGTGTGCTCATTGAAATGGCAAGACGATTGATAGTCACATGTCCTTCCTTTTCGCACAAATCTCCAAACGAACGTTATTCGATGATACTTGTGGGAAGATTGTCTCATTAACAGAATGAATTCACTTCGCAAACATTCCCACAGGCAAGGAGATGATTAACTGACATCTCTGATGACCGGATGAGTGGGGACGGTTCTTTGTTCGGTGGTAAATATCTCAATTGAATTGACTCAATTTAGCTTGGGGCACGTGGACTGAATTGTGCGCCTGGTGAAATGAATGCAATGTAATCAACACTTTATATGCGTCTAGGCATCAGATTCAGTATTTTCTACAGACAATTAAAGGCCAGGGTGTATGTGAGTGAGCATGGAAGTGAGTGATTGATTGTACGTCTGATTGGGGATCCTAGAGTTTCCAGACTATTAAGAATATTAATCATTTTCTCCGTTAAAAAGATAGCAAATATTTTCACACATCAGTCGAAAAAGGAACCGATATGGTAAGCCGTGCAGCCTATTTAAAGGCTCTTTACTGTTCTTTAAAAGTTTTCTTTTGAGTATACTAAAAAATTTTACTGACTTGAAAATGTAGAGCTTAGAACTATTTCAATATACTAACAGTGTCGATACTTTCAATTAAATCAACTATTTCATGATACATGAACAAGTAACGTTTCCAAAATGTAAAAAATTAGTTCAAATAAAATCGTCCAGTTCCTACTGGAAAACCCTTTACAGCTGTTTAACTTTCAGAATAGCTTGTAGTATTTTTGTTTTCGTAAAAAAATAATGCAAAGAGTCATAAAAATGCACTGGTGCAGTTGTTTTAAGACCACACATTTTAAGCAAGTTCGCGTTACATTTGCACATAGATGGTTTCGTTCTATAAATGTTCATAAATGCGGCGAAATTATGATTTGATACAAACAGTTTTGAGTAAGACATGAGAAATTATTAGCACCGAAAAGGAAGCTTGCTGTGACATAGAGAAGTCTGGAGGGTATGCGTGTATTTTGCAGCAAGCTTTGTTTGAATAGCACTCCCCTCAAATCGCCCATCACGTAAAGAGATTTTTCATAGGAAACGTAAAAATAATTGTATAGCGCGACAGTCCACAGGGGACCAAACGTCTTCGTCTACTCGTGTTGTGCGCGCTACTGTTCTCTCACGATTAGAAGGGACCTTCAGTTTTTTGCCGACTTTGAACGGGGAAGTTTGAGAAGCTATCTTAGACGGTTATTACTCTTTGAGTGTTGTCAGCAGCTCGAATGATGTGGTGCCGTGAAAAATTCAAGGTGTTCATTCGGAACTCGAATCCAGACCTTCGGCGTGGGTGCGTCGCACTCTACCCACTACGCCCTGTGGCCACATAGTGGTGGGTGGTAGCAACGTCAATTTATATATCTTTACTTATTTTTCGTTGATAAATAATCATGGAGTAGTGAACGCTTCAGCAGCGTTTCCAAGTTATACAAATTTATTACCAAAATTCGCGCTCTTCACGACAACGCGAATCAAAAATTGCTAACCAAAACCGTTGGACGATTTTGGAGCAATCAAACTTAAAGAATATTCGATTGATTCTACATTCAATAACATTTCTTGGTCTTCCGCATTAATACCATCAAGAACTTCTGTGATAAAGAGCGTTGGGATTCAGCTCCAACCAAATCAGGACCTAAAAGCCGCCACCTGATCCTAGCAAAGGCGGATGATTGACAGAGGAAGTGCTCTACATTGTATTCACTTTCTTTACTGGCATTCCAAGGTTTCATCCCATAGATCAATCACACTTGAGGGCTTAGCAATTATGAAGTGTCTCATAAGTACACAAACAAGCAGTCTACAGTCTGTCCTATCTACGCATATCAGAAATGTCGCAGATTTTTAACCGAAGTTTGTGAGTATGCACTTTGTCACCCTGCATCCTCTTAAGTCATGCCAACTTTGGTTGTAATGTCAAGAAACCCAACCAAGAACGCGGACAGTCGGACTTTATGACTGCTTCCTTTGGTAGGCAAGGATACCAAATCCGCAGGCAATCTCCTTTTCAGTGATCACCCCACGACCGCCAAGTTGTGTGGGCTTTGTACGTTAGTCACTTGACGGAGGGCCCAGGTTTAAGCACAGAACTGAGCTTCTCGCATTTTTCGCAGCATCACCCCTTTTGAAGACTTCCCGTTCCTTAATTTCACGCATTATAAGCATGGGTCGACCCATGAATTAAAAAAAAATTCGCCTCCAGTTGTCACATCAAATTTTTCTCTTGAAACTCCACGACCATAAGTTCCTCAAAAATCTCAATTGGCACAGCGTGCGCGTATCATCCTCAAAATGAAACATTCTCTGAAAACACCTTTCAGTCGGTTGCACGATTCAATCGCACGCACAGAGGAATTTATCTGGAATTCGATTGTAATCTGAACCGGAGTACATTTCGTTGACTGACTTCGGAACGCCCAACACGCAGCATATGAAATTTATGACGATTTGCTCACGATGACTGCTTAAAAGCACTCTACCCCGTTGCTCTCGAGGCCTTGCAGTAGGATTGATTTTTATGAATATCCTCATAATGCTATACGAAACCGTAAAAGGCACCCAAACGAGCATTCTGTGATGGATAACGATGGCCCTTCGCACGCACGTACATACACGTGTCCTTGTAGTGCCTTCAGTGCCGTCACTTAGATGCCACACGTCTTATTGATTTCGTTTCCGTTTCATCCTTGATTCGGAAGACTGTCAGATTCGCCGCCAAGGCGATGGCAAAGGCAACGGGGAGATGGGAAGTGACGAGTTTAAGGCGATCAAATTTTAATGGGTCCTCAAGGAGATGGCAGTTGATTCGTTTCGAAGGTGTTTTGATGGATTTTCGCTTTGACATTGGGCTGACACAGTTCACAGTTCAGTGGTTCGGTTTATGTGGCCTCGGATTGGGGGGGGGAGGGGGATGACTGTATGTGCAATACAATGATTTCATTCGGTTTGGGAGCTGATGTCATCACAGGCACGGTGGGTGGATGGCTTTAAACCTCTGACGCAAAGTGCCTTTGTGTGAGTTCATCTGCCTCAGCCATATGCGTCTCTGTTTCACGGCACAAAGGAGGTGAATTTCATGCGTAATGGCTGACAAATGGTGCAGAAAACGACGCTGAACTTGATAAGATGCTTCTTGGATGTGCTCCTCCAGACGGGTAATGGAATTTTTTGAATATACCTTGCAGCTGGGTTCACTCCGATGGGGAGAAAGGACTAAAGAGAGTGTTGGATGAAGGGAACTTCATTTTTCATGTGTACATATACCGTCAAAGATCGTTTAAAAGTCCAGCTGAGATTTTCATCATTGAAAAATAACCCCGACAAATATCCTCATGGCCTTCGCATCCTTTCACAATACTTTCACAAATCACAATCAGAACGGATTCCACTTAGAAATATCCGCAGCGCCCGGGCACAGTGATAAATCTCATGCCATCGCCACGCACTGATTCACTTCAATTATTCATATCTTGACAACCACCTCGCGCTGCGCCATTACTCATCCTTCACAATCATACACATTCGTCCTCGTTTACCATGACTGTTGGTTGCAGCTTTATCGGCTCATAAATTCCAACCACCGTTCATCATTCGTTTAAGGCGAATGTCCACTCCGATACCGTCTGGCGGTGGAATGCAATTTCTGCCTCCCTGGAGTCCATGTGTACTAGACACGTTCGCCCGCTGCATTCCTGGGTGATCATCGATTTTTCTTCACCCATACAAGAGGATATGACTCGGTGAATCGTGAACCGAATCTGAAAAGTATGTGAGCTCCATTGCATGCCATTAGAACCGATGCAGTGAGCAGCACAACAATAAGGCTGGCATTAGGCGGTCGCCAATTCGAAAGAGGTTTCCCTGTGTGGACATACATGTATGATGTGTCCTGCAGCTGAAATAACTTACAGAGTATGCGACTCACATTCCCAGAACATGAAGCGATGCTGGAGTATTTTCACGAATGCATTGGAAGTCGGAATTTTTTGTTGTTTCCTTTTCGCTTTCAGCTTAATTCAATAGAGACTCACTCTCTGTGGGCTAAAAATGTCGCAATGTCAGTTTGTTGACCAACGCATTCGACTGGAAGAGTTTCCAATTTGCCAGCACCAAATTGGAGCCAATAGATTCTGGCTCAACGACGGCATTCAGGTGGAGTTCAATAAATTTCACGGGACGTGCGTGGTTGAGAAGCCAAATCGTAGCTGCAAGAATCTAACGAAAGACCATAGTTCTGCAAATTGTCTGCGAAGATGTTTTAAGTAACTTGGTGAGAGAATAACCATGTGGAAAGAAGGACACGAACAGACGAACAATGTAAACGGAGTGTTTCCCGAACTGTGAACTGAACTTGATCCAGAAAGAAGGAGGAGTACGGGGCAAGTTACATTAACGGAGAAACGGTGTGTCGATGGCACACCACTTAAATAGTGTGCGCGACTTTTTGCAGGCAGGCGAATGGACTTGACCATATCTGATGCAGAGGCGTATAATTTTATATATTCCAATAGTTTTACAGATGAGTGGAATCTCAGCGTCGTCTGCTCGGTCGACAAGAAAGGAAACCCCTTTGACTGCATCAATTTTCGTGGAATCAGCTCCCTCAACGTGGCCGTGGCATAGTGGGTAGAGTGCGACGTTCACACGCCGAAGGGTCTAGGTTTGATTCCCGGCCGAACACCTCGAAATTTTCACGACACCACCTCTTTTGAGCTGCTGACAACATTCAAAGAGTAAACAAGCAAACTGTCTAAGAAAGCTTCTCAAACTTCGCGGTTCGGAGTCGGCATAAAACCGTAGGTCCCTTCTACTCGTGAGAGAAGCGCACAACGCGAGTAGTTGATGAGCAAGAAAGGCCCTGGTCCCCCTGTAGACTGTCGCTCCAACAATTATTATTATTAGCTCCCTCAACATCGCCTACAAGATCCTCTCTGTCGTGTTGTGTGAGACAGTCCTGAGTTTTATTCAAATGACCACGGCCTCCGATCGAAATGTTTGTTTGCCCACCGCCTCTAAAACACTTTCAAGGTGTACGACTGCATTAATTTCGAAACGGTGTGGATAACAACCATCGGAGCTTGTGTCGGTCCGGTGCAGTCTGCTTTCTGGTAGTCGTTCGACTTCGAAAGACTTCCTGGGAAGTGAATTCACTGAAATTTTTAGCTGACGCTGACAAATGACGACTTATCGAGAAAAACCAGAACTCGGCAACTTACCACTTTCGCGTAGCAACTCCTTTCTTCTTTGAACTTTTTTCTGTTGCGGTGTAGGGTTGTGTAAATTTTGAAATTTCAATACCTTAAGCCCAAGTTTATTTTTCGGTATGTCCTGCATCCGTTCCAACGAATGTTAATCTTAAGAGTCATATGGTATTGCTTCCAATTTGAGTATTCATTTAAGGAACCATTTCCTCAGATGGTATTCTGTTTGACCACCATCATGACGTTTTGCTACTAGTTTCAGGTGGCTAAGCTATGATTGATGTGGTGAAGACTCCTAGCAATAGCTATTTGCTGTTGTTTAGCTAAATTTGAAGCAATCAGACTCTCATTATGAACACAACTGAGATGCATATCGTTAAACAGTCTTGTAAGCAATAAAATGTAATGTGTAAGGTGTCAAAATTTAAGGTCACTGTGATAAATGATTATGAAAATTATAACAGTCTTAAATTGCCTGCTTCTTAATAATAATTGAATGGCTCGACAGTCCACCAGGACGAGGGCCTAGCTTTTTCATCAATTACTCCAGTTGTGCGAGCCACTGTTTTCCCACGAGTAGAAGTCACCTACAGTGGTAAACATAAGTATTGGTACAGTTCTTTTTCCTAAAAACAATTGACAATGCCTAGAAAAGAAATATATTATTGGGATTATTCTTGTCATAGGAATTTATTAGAAATAGAGTACATTTTCAAATTTCGTTACAGCTAACGTTTACTGTCAGTAGTTTGTATACAAATAAGGTTTATTAATATAATACCTCCTCTTTGGCATGAACAAAAGTATTGACACACTACATAGACAACACTTACAAATGATCTATCAATGATAATAAATGTTTTCTGAAAACAAGTCGTTATCTTCTCTTCAAAAAATATTTGCAAAGTTTCTCTTTACCGCGTATCATAGATTAGAATCTTGGTTAACTGGTCGAAATGGGACGAAAACGAAAAGAAACTATGGTACAGAAAGTGAAAGAAAAAAAACGACGTCTTCAAAAATATGTAGAAGAAAAAAAAACTTACGAGGAGAAAATTTTCACACCCCACTGTGTTACGGCTTATTAGCCGCAAAGTGCCGGTCATCTGGTTGGGTGAATGACCCAAAGTCTACACTCCTTTGTCAGCAATATGTATAAATAGTCAGCACACGAGATTAATAAACTGTCAGTCAATTATCTAAACTTAGTTGTTTTTGTCAAGCGTTTTTTTTTCTATTGACTCTTCTACAAACAACTGCTCATCTAAGACAAAATCTAAATGTGCAAGTTCATCCAATTATGGTACGGTACGCAGGGCTATACACAGGGCTAGATACAATGCTCGAGTCGCAAGGAAAAAATGTTTTATATGCAAACGAAACAGAAATAGGCGAATAGAGTTCGCAAAAGAAATTGTTTCAAAGGATAATGACTTCTGGAGTCAAGCTTTGTTTTAAAATGAAAGTAAATTTGATATTTTCGAAACTGGCGGGTGAATTTTGGTTTGGAGGAAGCCTAATACCGAACTCGATCCACAAAATTTGCAAAGCACTGTTAAACATGGCGGCGGAGGAGTCGTGGTCTGGAGATGTATGGCTAATGGAGAGGTTGGGGAACGAGTATTTATAGAGGCGAAGATGGACAAAATTAAAAATTTGTGGACATTTTGAAGAACAATTTGAAAAAAAAGTGTTGAAAATTTAAACCTTGGAAGAAATTACTATTTTCAACTAGATAACGACCCTAAACATACTGCTTATATCGTTCGTCAAACCTCCTCCCCAGTCGCCAGACCTTAATCTTATTGAGCACCGTTGGAAGGAGTTGGACAGACGAATAAGAAGAGAAGTTATAACCAGTAAGATTCAAATTTAAAGGGTCATATCTGATCAATGGTTAATGACCGGGGAGCATGTCATCAGAAATTTGGTATTTTCAATGAAAAATATACTTTTGGAAGTTATAAAAAGAAGGGGCTACCCAACAAGGTATTAACAGATTTTTATTGTTTTTAATCGAAATTAAAATTGTAATGTGTCAATACTTTACTTCATTCATGTGAAGTTGATTTATTTCTTTGTTTTTCAGTTTTTTAAATAATTAAAACCGTTTTGTAAAAACTGTTTGTAGCATACATATGAAACCCATGTGTAAAGGTTTGCGGACGTTACTTCGTTTATGAAAAAATCATTGCTATTTAATACTTCCTGATTCAAGGAATGCTATTAGTGATTGATATTTCCAATGTAACTTTCGTTTCGATAGAACTTTAAGTATCTAACTTTCTTTCCGTCTGTGAACTGAGTTCGCAATTCTTTACCTAAAAGCTATCCATCGTAGTTATAGACTACTTGCACTGAAGCTGGGCATTGACAGCTGATGCACAGAAGGTGTGTTGAGGTCGATAAAGCAGCGTTCTGCCTCATCGTATTCGTATTCATTATAAAAAGTATATGCGTCCTAGGTTCATCTTTCCTGATCCCATCCCTTTAGTGTTCCTAACAAGAGGCTAAAAATGCTACTCACACTTGCAGGCTCCCTTCCTTAAGTGTTTCCTGTTAATATTTACGTATTTGTTTACGTAAACAGATGCATTTGAGTCGCTGGATACGTCCTTTTACTCTATTACGAATCTACTGGTGTGAACGGAATGTACTCTTATTCCCATCAAATTTGATATATGGGTGAAATATTTATCTCCTAAGGTATGCAGCACAAACATTTTCATGTGAAAAATATGATATCAGTACCAACAATCCAACGCAGCAATCCCCTACAATGCGCATTGAGCTGAATTTTTGCCGACTTTTAATTTCAGGCTTTCGATTTTCAGTGATAAGTTTAAAACATCAGGTAGAGAATGTGAAGACATTTCATACGCCGGTATATACCTGGTAATTCTCTTAAGATATCATCCTACATACTACGCCACGGCGACCACAGGGTGTATATTGGTTCTAATTTAACTGACACCATGGTGGCACGACCAGCTAAAACAATTAAGCACACGTTATTGCCATGATTAGGCGTAAAATAAATTCCATTTAATTAAGAAAGTGTAAAAATGAAATAATCAAATGCAAAAACTGGCTCAATGACTAATACACATTATGTGCGATCAGTCACTCCGAATCGATGAATAATTGCACAGATTTCTACGCGAATGGTTTTAACTCCTAACCAGAGCTGGACTTTCAATTATTTGATTATACTTGGCTTCGAATTAAAATACAAATGTGTACCTGAAGGTCCCTTCTTCGTTAAATATGAGTAGATAATGTTTGAACCTGACCATATCATTTGAAAACATGTGTTTAACAATCAAGTGTCCATTGGGTTTTCCCAGCTTGTTCACTTTAAATCAGGATTAAAAGCTTTCAAGCGAAATGTGTTCACACAAATTATGCGCAATTTATTATCGGAATGCACACAATTACCTTTCATTTGCATAGCCAGTCGAAGGGGAAATGGAAAATGGATTGCAGTGCTGAAAAAATAAATGAACAAATGCATTGAAATCATGACTTATGGAAATACGAACCAGTATTCGTTCGTTGAAATTAAATAAACTTTTATATATATATTTGATTTCTGTTTAAAACAAAATTTTAACAAATGGATTTTGCTTGATATGAAATCTCATGTCGCCCCTATTGTTTTAATAAGTTATTTAATAATACAAATTTTCAGAAAAAACAGCAATTGCGTGGGTTAACAAGATGGTTGCTTGTTTTATTTTTATGTTTGTTTTCATTTTCGACTAGTAAACGTAGGAAAGGGTTAACCTATACGAAGCACAACACAAAAGCCTCAAGCGTCATAACAACGCAAAATAGGTCACACTCACATTCTGTTAGTAAAAAAAAATTCCCCCATATTTTTTTGGCTTCAGCCTTCCAGAAGTGAATGACAGTAAGAGGGATTTACTATGCCAAATAATTGGACAAATTACTGAGCGGTCTGAGTTTCACCTTAGGAAGCGGACTTTACACCATCCCAAACTTTTCTCACTACATCGAAAAAATACACTCGCTGAGCAAAAATTTGAGTCGGAAGAAGGGCTATCACCGACACGTTAGTGTACTGTGTTAAACCCTTGAAGTATTACGGAAGTTTGGGCACAGTAGAACTGAGTGTATTTGCCTTGGAGAGAAATTATAGACATAACAGATCACTCAATAAGTCCCGAGACATATAGGGGCCTTCCCAAACAAAATTATTAATTTAATATTATTTTTTGACGTTAGTGGCGCCCTCTGTATGTCCCGGGACATATTGTGTGATGTAAAAATAATAATTGTGTGGCGCTACAGTCCGCAGGGAGACCAGGGCCTAGTTTGTTCATCAACTACTCGTGTTGTGTTCTCTCACGAGTAGAAGGGACCTGCAGTCTTATCTCGACTCTGAACGGCCAAGTTTGAGAAGCTTTTTCTTATACAGTTTTTACTCTTTGAGTGTTGTCAGGAGCTCGAAAGAGGTGGTGTCGTGAAAAAATTCGAGCTGCTCAGCCGGGAATCGAACCTGAACCTTCGGCATTTGAGTGTCGCTCTCTACCCATTACGCCACGACGGCCACTTATTGAGTCATGTGTTCTTTGGAAACGGCTCGTTCTTATTTTTGAAAGTTTGTTTTATCAATTGAAGGTACGAGTAAAACCTTACAGCGGTGGATGTCATGACAATGCGTTGCTGTTCAGTTGATGTCAACCTGAAATATCGCTTCCAGTATTTGCAGTGTAAACGGCGATAAATAGGTGAAGCAACTTATTTGTTCAGGTTGGGCTTGATATCTCGAACCGCCAAATTTCCAACTCTAATAATCCACTTTTTTATATGCGGGTCTATTTCAATCATCCCGTTCAAGTTTGGTCTTTCATAGCTGGGACGCGCTATTTGGATTTTTTGCTGCCCTTAAGTGACCGACACAAAGTGACAGCACGGGCCGAAGGTATAGAGGTAGATAGGGAAAGAAGGTACCCTTGGATTGAAATGAAGAAAAAAAGTTAAACCGGAAAGAGAATTGCATATTCATGTGGTGCGGCTGAAGAAGGATTCCCTAAACTTGACTGTACGTCCGTAGGTGGACTCAAGAGTGAACGCGTGGGTTCCTAGCGCGGCGAGCATTGCGAGTAAATTCTTTAAGAAGAATGCAGGTGGCTAACTCATTATAGCATTTTTGTTGCATTTGTGGTCGCCGTGGCGTAGGGGGTAAAGTGCAACGCTCGCACGCCAAAGGGTCTACGTTCGTTACACGGCACCACCCCTTTTGAGCTGCTGACAACACTCAAATAGTAATAACTGTATAAAAAAGCTTCTCAAATTTCGCCGTTCAGAATCGGCAAAAAACTGTAGGTCCCTTCTACTCGTGGGAGAACAGTAGCGCGCACAACACCAGTATTTGATGAGCAACCTAGGCCCTGATCCCCCTTTAGACTGTAGCGCCAACAATTATTATTTGTTAATTAATTTGTTGTTCAAATAACGATCAAAGAGTGATAAAGACGCAGCTTTACGTCGATGTTCTAGCGAGTCAATTGATCACAACATTTTTATTACCATGCACGTTTTATCGCCATGTAAAGCGTATGGACACCACTGCTGAGACCCGAAAAGTCGAATCTGATCCATTGGGACAATGCAAGAGAGGACGGCTTAGGCTACGGTGGGTCACACAAGGGCAGAAGGACCTCAACCAACTTGGAGTGCGGAACTGGAGGCAGCTGGCGAAAGATCTTGCTGTTGGAGAGGCATGTTGATTGAGGCCTAGGTCCACCCGGGACTGTAGCGCCACAAGAGGAAGAAGAAGTGTTTTATCGCCCGCTGTTGAGCTTCTTCTAGTAAAAGGGAGGCCTAAGGAGCTCAAGACCAGATAGGAGCGTTAAACTCAATCTTGTTACCAGATGGTTACCAGATTAAAAAGGATGAAATATCTTCATGTATCTTTAAGGGACCAGACATTTCCCCCCATTTTTGGGCGATCTCAAATATGTGATCGTTTCAACTTAGTGTTGAGTTGATATACATACCGGGGATGGAAAGAAGTTTCGTTACAGTAACGCTTCCTTAACATATTCCCTTTTTGAAACTGAGTCACAATATCGCAGGAAATGAAATCAAATTAAAGAATTCGTGTCACCTTTCAAACCATACCCAAAGGCATCGAATTTCCATTGACCTGATGGCCTTTGGATATCTCTATTTGGCAATCGGTCTTAGAAGAGGACGTAGTACGTCCGTTGTTATGGAGTCTAATGTTTCGTCTTCTCTCCGCAATCACTTGAACTTGTATCGCACCACACTCTTGAACGAGTTCTTCTTTTTCATCATCTTTTCCCTGCCGCCCTTTGCACATGAGATTCTTGCGACTATACAGATATACCCGTATGAAGTGAGCGTCAAGATAGGGAACATTTATTGTGAACGAGCCCTTATTTTTTTTTGTTTGCTATGACATCTGTGAAAAATATTTAGTATACATCAAGTCATTAAACATACAACATCACATTTTTTCATCGCGTTAAAAATGTCGAATTTTGTACCAGAAAGTGATGATTTGCGGAAAGCATAAATTTTCTGTTTTCATTTGAAGAAAAGTGCTGCAGAGTCGCATCGAATGCTTGTCGAGGCATATGGTGATCATGCTCTATCAGAAGCAACATGCAAAAGATGGTTTCAACGGTTCAGAAATAATAATTTTAATGTGAGAAATGAAGAACGTGGAATACCACCAAAAAAATTGGAAGACGCCGAATTGCAAGCGATATTGGATGGAGATGACACTTTGAGTCAAAAGCAAATGGCAGCAATGTTACATGTTACACAACAAACAAATCCTGACCGTTTAAAAGCTATGGGAAGGATCAAGAAGTGTGGAAAATGGGTGTCACATGAATTGAATGAAAGACAGATGGAAAACCGAAAAAACACTTGTGAAACTTTGCTTCAAAGACACGAAAGAAAATCGGTTTTGCATCGGAATGTTACTGGCGATGAAAAATGGATTTATTTTAAGAATCCCAAATGGAAAAAATTATGGGTTAATCTGGGACAACCATCAACATCAACTGCAGAACTAGATCGGTTCGGCAAGAAGACAATGCTGTGTGTTTGGTGGGACCAGAAAGGTTTGCTGAACCACGAGCTCCTAAAACCTGGTGAAACCGTTAATACTGATCGCTACCGACAACAAATGATCAATTTGAAACATGCATTGATCGAGAAACGACCAGAATGGGCCAGAAGACACGGCAAGGTAATTTTGCTTCAAGACAAAGCAAAACCGGTTCAGGATACAATCAAATTACTTGGCTGGGAGCAGCTACCCCACCCGCCGTATTATTTAGACTTGGCTCCTTCCGACTACCATTTGTTTTCATCGATGGGACACGCATTGGCTGAGCAGCACTTTGATTCCTACGATGAGGTCGAAAATTGGGTGTCTGATTGGGTTGCTTTAAAAGACGAACAATTTTATTGGCGTGGTATTCACAAATTGCCAGGAAGGTGGCCAAAATGTGTAAAAAACAATGGCCAATACTTTGAATAAAATGTTTTTACTTTCCCATTAATAATTAGTGTTTTATTTTCAAAATACGATTTCAAACTAGAACGCATAAACTCCTAATATTAATGTATTTTCCTTCTTAGCTGTCTTTCGATACTTGATCGTGTTTTCTTGTACTTTTCCTTATAAATTTTCTTCTTTTCCCGCGTTTCTCACTTTGTTCATTTGCGACATTGGACGCATCCGACTTCGGAGCGATTTAACCACTTAGAGTAGTAACCAATGTAGGTCTCGAGTTAAGTTTTTAAGTATTTCCCGTGCATTCGTTAGTTTGCTTAACCTGACGTCATCTGCAGTGAACTTCGAACCGTTTTCACGACACAGAGAAGAGAACTAGTTTCTGTTTATGGACGGCGCCCTATCGAAGGAGTGCGGAAACCACCACAACCCGCCAGTGGTAGTCGTAAAAACTGAGTTTTAAAACTTCATTAAAAACCAGAAAGACATGCAACAACAGAGAGACAAACAAGAAATTTCCACGACTCCACTCAAGATCAACGTTAAACTTTACGTCTAGATAGAAAAACACGACAAAGCAAAGCAAAAGAATGCTGAAAAATACGTACTCCAAGCAATTCCTCTTACAAAGCAATTTTTTTCTTCAATATTTTCATAACTTTATTGTGCATTTGGACATAATAGCTCAACTCCTTTGTGTGATTTTCTCACTCTTTACACTCGCAGCACTGATTCGAAGAAGTAAGAACTGTTCATTAAATTTCTTCCTCCTCTTATTTTATTTCATTCCCCCTTTATTTATGTCCAGTAATCTTCTTTCCAAAGACGTAAAAGGACATAGGGAAGTGACTTTTTTTTCGGTTTCGTTTTTCCGAAAGCAATATCCTTCTCTTCCAACAAATCCGACAATCGAATGATCAACCACCGTGGTGAAACTACAACAATCTGGTTGCTGTTGCCCTTTCGACTTAACTACGTGAGAAAGGAAGCCAAGTTCTGTTGGTTGAAAAAGGGAAGTACGTGCTGTAAGAGCAAAAGAATAGCTTTAAAGTTTCTTCGTGTTGACATAGTTTTCTCTGATTCATGGTGAGCATTTTCTGAAACTTTTTCCATTCCCTCTCGTCTGCTGGCCAATACAACCCTTTTCGGATCAAAATTAAATGTTCCCACAAAGGATGCCTCTCCATGGCGACAATTTAATCCAAAGTATTTGACGTCACATCCTCTTATGAGCTCATAAAGTGTTATATTGCTGCTCCCGCGCCCACAGGACATAACGCTTGGAGCAATAGAAAATCCGTAAACGAACCATTCACACCGAACGAAAGACCCTTGGCTTTCATTAACTTTAATTGCTCGAACCTTTTATCCCCCCCCCCCACGGAGGAGACATCAATAAGTGCACACCTAAACTGTCATCCCAAAATTGAGTACTTAACCCCTTACTCAGAGTTTTCGGTTTGCACCAAAAGTTCCCCCACCATCGAAGCCCTTGAAATCATGAATTGCAAATAATAGAGCGGAAATAACGGTGTAATTGAATTTATTGCTCCCCCAGCTCTCTAGTTTCCACGCACCATAAGTTGTGGTCGTGCCTCGTTTGCTCTATCATTCTGCAACTCCTCATCTAATGTCATCAAAGAGCTTCACTAATAGCCCATAAAGTCGGCTCAAGCCGACACACCCGCAGCCAGCAAAGTCGACGTCGATGTCGACACAAGGCAACCACCTGGAGAAGAATTAACACCAAACACATCTCAGCTCCAGCCCATAATGTCACAGCCGTCATTCCTGCCGTGTCGTCTCTACGACTAGGCTGAGAAGGGATGGCATGGTAATCCCTTCAGGTCTACTTCAACGACGGCTCTAATCATAAATTCATTGCAGGAATCCGAAACTCTACCCTAACGCCGTGGATATGACAACTCCCTCCGCTCGGCACCACCTGCCGCTCGCTATCACTCCCTGCTTACGTACACAATTAGAACAGAAAAAGGGATATGCTCGCATAATCATGACTCGCACTGCCGCCAAGGACGAAGCGCTGCGATGCCAATGCCAGGGTGCGAGCGACGAGCGAAAGGGATAGAAGGACCATTTGGGATTACATCCCCTATCCGCCCCATAAAGCAGTGCCGCCGACGACTTTGACGTGCTGTATCAAACCCAGACGAGGATATCAAGGACGAGGCATTAATTTTAACTTTTTATGGGCAGCTAATGGAGTTGGAACTGGAAAAGCAGCCGGAATTGATGCGGTCTGACGATGGGTAAATAATCGATGGTGGGTCTCGGGCCGGCGCGTAATTAAAATCCTTCTTCGCACGAAGGAAGCCCGCTTGAGGTCACCCACCCAAGAAATTAGTTTTGTGACCCTAGCTGTAGTCATAACCGCCGCCGGTTCCTATCTTTGTTTTTTGTAGTGTTTTGTATTGGATGTGGACGGAGCATATTTTCCACATGCAGCGACCGAACTTGGGTGCTAGACAACTGCTGAAAATGCCGGCGGCGGATAACAGAGAAAGGTGAAAGGATGTCTGCACCTGAAAGTGCGGCACGTTCAGCAGAAGGTTCTTGCCACGCGAACGTCTGTCTGTACGTGGGTCGACGCCAATTAAAATAAGCGCACCATGGAGCATCCCTTGGGGTGAATTTTGAAGCACTTCACAAACAGAAAAGAGTGCTTTGCACACACTTGGAGCGGTGGCAGAGAAGCTATTCGTGCTGGATCTCCTCAAAATTTCTTGAAATCGATTATGTACTCTGTGCACTCCGATGGGAGTGAAACGTAAGAGATAGTACTTTCTTGTGTGAAAGAGACCACCACAGGCATTACCATTAAATGTGGACAATTTATCAACGCCTTCAAAAGTCAGCTAAGATCCAACGCGGTCCAATTCATTATCCCACCCCGTCGATGTGGTTAATGCCATGACGCAACAGCGGCGACATCATTTGCCCTAATAAATCCAAACAACGTCTCATTTATCTTGTCCCTGGCTTCTGTTCCCGTAGCCGTTGTAGTTGAGGTCTCTGTGGAGAGTGTGTACATCCATCGGTACATTATCTTGTGGCTGCACAATTTAGTAATTCGATTGTGCTGAAAACCAAGAGAAGCTCGCAGGCAGTTTCCTTCGGCGGTGAAGCCGATATGTCGTCGAACCCTTTTAGCTGTCGCAACCCCAGCCCTAGGCGATATATCAACGCTGGTGTTTGAAGCAGTAACTCATGTTGCTTGTTTCCGGCGGTTTGTCGCATCAGTTCGCAGAACTTCGCGTTGGCCTATGGAGTAATAAAAGTGTCACCCATTGGCTTGCTGTAAGGTAGAAGTAAATGTGTCTTGTTTCGGCAATAAATTTGAAGTTTAAGTTTCAGTATGTCAGCGTCGAAGAAAAGTGGTGCAGCGAGTGTCACGGAAGAGGCTAAAGGAATGGCAGGATTTGAAATGAGGGGTTTAATGAATTTTGGGAGTGGCCATAGATTTATTAGTGGAACAGTACTTACTAGTTCCTCAGTGTCTCGACTGTGGCTTCCGTAGCCTTAAGATTTTGTTCTGATTTCTGAGTCTGGAGACATAAAATGCTGAGAGCTTCACCGAAAAGTACATGACACCGAATAGCAGAGGAGTAGGACCCGACAGTTGTAAATAATTGGACAAGACTGAAGATAGAAACAAAACTGCATGTAGGTCCCTTTAGTAGCGAACAGTGATTGAACAGTAGGGCGCACAGCTCGATGGTTGATGAGGACGCTAGGCCCTGGTCACCCTGCAGACTGTCGCGCCATTCAAATATTTTTATTATTATATTGTGAAGTGTAAAATACCATAAAGTAACAGGAGATGTAACGGGCAACAAAAACCAGGAAAAATCCGCAAATCACAAACGATAACATGGTGGAGGGTCGTCGAGGAATCACCCTTATAATAATAATTTTTGGCGCTACAGTCCAAAGGGAGACCAGGGCCTAGCTTGCTCATCAACTACTCGTCTTGTGCGCGCTACTGTTCTCTCACGAGTAGAAGGGACCTACAGTTTTTTGCCGACTCCGAACGGCGATGATTGAGAAGGTTTCTTAGACAGTTACTACTCTTTGAGTGTTGTCAGCAGCTCGAAAGAGGAGGTACCGTCAAAAGATCGAAAAATTGGTGTTCAGCTGGAATCGAACCTACCCCCTTCGGCGTGTAAGCGTCGCACTCTACCCACTAGGCCACGGCGGGCGCGTGCAATCGCCCTTGGTGATCAATATTTGGCCAATAATTAGAAATTGAAGCACGAAAAACATGTTAAACAAAACGCCGATTCTAACGACGTTTCAGAGGTCCGTGTTCAAATGCTGGATGATAAGTATAGCGAAAAAGTAAATCCTGGATTTCTTCTATAAAAAATTTTTATGAGGCTACCTTATAATTCCGTATGCGAGATAGTCGAGCGGAACGAATTCAGGAGACACAACCAAAATCTCTAAATGCGACAGAGGAAGTTAAACAGGACTGGGTAAGAATTGTAAGCATTACCAGGTCAATAAAGGTCCGGCCTCTACGCACAAAAAGAGGAGAATAAAATTTGGAGTGAAAGACCATTTTTTAATTGAATGACTAGCCTGTCTGGTTATAAAACTTTTGTCCCATACCATTTTTGCTTCACTGTTGGAAATGCGCACTACCGAGAAATGCAATGTCCTTGGGAGAACATATTTTAAGATCACTAAAATTGACATTTTCTGTACGTAGTGTAGTGTAACGTGCATTTCAGTTTCTAAGCTGTGCAGTATTGCGGAGTGAGTGGCTGCCGTAGTGGGTAGAGTGCGACACTCAAATTCCGAACGCCCAGATTCGATACCCGGCTGAACACCTCCAATTTTTTATCGGCACCACTTCTTTCGCGCTTCTATCAGCACTCAACAAGTAATAACTGTCTACGACCCCTGCTGAAACATAATTCCGGTCACTGAAGGATATGGGTTTCACGTCACCACCCAGAAGGAACCCATGGTTTGACGACGAGTGCAGGCAAGCGCACGCAGCTAAACAAGACGCCTATAAGGCGACGCTGCATCGAACAACGCGGGCTGTTCGTGAACTCTACGAACACAGAAGAAGGGAAGAGCACCGGCTTCTCAGAAGGAAGAAGAAGGAACATGAGAAGCGCGCGGTCGAGGAAATGGAAAGGTGTTTTGGCAGGAATGAAGTCCGAAAGTTTTACCGAAAGGTTAAACAACTATCCGGAGGATATAAGGTTCGGACCACGGCCTGCCGGGACCAAAATGGACAACTACGCGACGTAGTAGAGTCGCAGTCTGTGCTGAGAATCTGGAAGGATAATTTCTGTAGACTCCTTAACGGCGATGACGACCCAAATCGCGCTGTTAGGCAGAATGTTCCACTCAATTTGGATGATGATAGACAAGCATTCCGTCCCCCTGATTTAGACGAGGTGAATATAGCAATATCCAAGCTAAAGTCGAACAAAGCTGCTGGAGCGGACGGACTGTCCGCAGAACTATTTAAAGCAGCTGGAGATGACCTGGTTGGGCGCATGCACCAGGTCATCTGTAAGATATGGTCGGAGGAAAGCATGCCCGATGAGTGGAATCTCAGCGTCGTTTGCCCGGTCCACAAGGAAGGAGACCCCTTTGACTGCGCCAACTACAGAGGGCTTAGTCTCCTGAATAGAGCATACAAGATCCTCTCTGCCATATTGTGTGAGCGTCTGAAACCATTTGTCCATGACCTGATAGGTCCCTATCAGTGTGGCTTCAGACCAGGGAAGTCCACAATCGACCAGATCTTCACAATACGGCAGATCCTGGAAAAGACCCAAGAAATGCAAATTGACACCCACCACCTATTCGTCGATTTCAAGGCTGCAAATGACAGTGTGCATAGAGACGAGCTATACAGTGCCATGTCTAGTTTTGGCATTCCTACCAAACTCTCCCTGCTCCGTCAAGGTCGGTAACGAACTCACCGAGACCTTCAATGCCAAAAAAGGTTCTAGACAAGGCGACGCACTGTCATGTGACTTCTTTAACTTCATCCTCGAGAAGATCGTGCGTAACTCACAAGTCAACACCAGAGGCACGATCTTCCAGAAGTCAGTTCAATTGCTTACGCTGATGACATTGACGTGATTGGACGAACACAGCGAGCCGTCAATGAGGCGTTTGCTGGCATTGAAGCGAAAGCGGCTAAAATGGGTCTAGTGGTAAATGAGGGAAAAACGAAGTACATGCTATCATCAAGGAAGGACACACAACATCGAAGTCTCTGACGGAGCGTCACACTAGGCAGCAGAAACTTCGAGGTAGTTAAGGACTTCGTCTACCTCGGCTCCGCTGTAAACAGGGACAACAACATCAGTACCGAAATCAAACGCAGAATCACTCTTGCCAATCGCTGTTTCTTTGGGCTCAAGAGGCAATTGAGTAATAAAGCCCTCTCTCGAAGGACTAAGCTCGCTTTATATAACAGCTTGATCATCCCTGCCTACTTTATGGCGCGGAATATTGGACGTAAGCAAAGACGGATGAGGAAGCCCTTAGTCTTTTCGAGAGAAAAGTTTTGCGTTAGATTTTTGTTCCTGTTTGCGTTGATGGCATCTGGAGGAGAAGATTTAATGACGAACTCTATGGGCTGTACAGCGACATTCGCCTAGTAAAGCGTCTACGGATACGACGTTTAAGACAGCCAGGCCATGTAGAGCGTATGGAAACCACTGCTCCGGCCCGAAAAGTCTTTGAATCCGAGCCATTTGGACAACGCAACAGAGGACGACCTAGACTAAAGTGGCGCACACAAGTGGAGAAGGACCTCAACCAACTTGGAGTGCGCAACTGGAGACAGCTGGCGAAAGATCGTGCTGGCTGGAAAGGCATGTTGGTTGAGGCCCAGGTCCACCCCGGATTGTAGCGCCACAAGAAGAAGAAGAAGAAGAAGAAGGATATTAAAAAATACAATTAGCGAGTGCCAATTGTAAAAAAAAAAGTTTCTCAAACTTTGCCGTTCGAAGTCGGCACTAAACTGTAGGTCCCTTCAGTAGCGAACAGTGAGTGAACAGCAGGGCGCACAACAGGATGGATGCTGAGGAAGCTAGGCCCTGGTCACCCTGTAGACTGTCGCGTCATTCAATTATTTTTATTATTATATTGTGGAGTGTAAAATTCCATAAAGTAACATTTTTGGTTTGATCAACTCTACTAACGTGCCAGGAAACCAATGTATGCCATCTGCGGGTGTACAAGCTGTTGCTCACTTAAGCAGCTATACTTTGCCTCTGAGGGATATCATCCAATTCAGTCTAAAAGTTTGAGTTGAAAATGTTTTGCGCAGCACTGCCTTGGTTTTGCATGCAGCAACTTGATGCTCCAAGTATAATGAACTTGTGCAAAGATTTGATCTAAAGGACACGAAATTTCTAAATTTTTCTTCAATAAGACGAAAAACAGTCAAAATATCGAAATTTCTCAAAATGCACGTTATCCTCTAAACTTTTAAAGGTAACCGGAGGTTTCAAATGACAGCAAACTTAAGCGTGCACATAATAATTTCAAGGAAAGTCCTTTATGTTTCCAAGAAATTAACATTCAAATAAATGGTGTATTCACAGTTTATTCGCCTTCTTGAGGCACAGTCCGGGGTGGACCTGGGCCTCAAACAACATTCGCCTTCACGAATGCTTTAATAACGAATGACATAAAAAAAGCGAACTTGAAGGTAGTCAATTACCTTCAATAAAGCACATGCGCCACCATGTATGTATATCTTCTTTCGTTTATTAACCATTAGTTATTTGTCGATTGTAGTCGTTCTTGGACGTTTTTACCAACAGGGCCGATTTTACATACGATTACGAAGGTTGCCTTTTATATTTAGGGATTGGGCAACTCTAGTGTTGCAATCTGGCAACTGCCAGATCTTTCGTAAAGTTTGATATTTCTGAGGTTATACGTACTCAGAACGTCTTGACATACGAGCGCTATTTGTGTTGTTTACGAGTACAGTATCTTAAAAGATTCATCTCGCCCAAAAAATGGAATTAAATCGTGAACATTTTCGTGCGATTATTTTTTACAACTTTCGACGTGGATTAACTCAACAAAAGTGCATCGATGAACTAAATTCAATTTTTGGCGATGAAGCTCCATCAAGGACCAGTGTTTATCGATGGTATGGTGAATTCAACCGAGGTCGTAGTTCACTCCAAGACGAATTTCTTGAAGGTCGTCCAAAATCAGTTGTTGTTTCAGAAACCATTGATGCTGTGCGCCAACTGATATTGCAAGATCGTCATGTGACCTATCGTGAGGTTGAGACAGCCGTAAGCATTAGTGAGAAAAGCATACATTCAATATTTCATGAACATTTGACCGTTAAAAAAATTTGTTCTCGTTGGATCCCACACAGTTTACCAATCCCTCAAAAAAAAAGGCTCGTGTCGATTGGTCGAAGAAAATGCACAAAAAATACGATCGCGGTGCTTCGAAACAAGTGTATGACATCGCGATAGATGATGAAACGTGGATTTATGCGTATGAGCCCGAAAGTAAACAGCAGTCGACTATATGGGTGTTTCAAATTGAGCCAAATCCAACAAAAGTCGCTCGCGCACGAAGCACTTCCAAGCAAATAGTCGTTTTTTGTTTCGGAAAAACTGGACATGTCGCAACTGTACCACTAGAACAACGCAAACAGTCAATTCTGAGTTGTACACAACCATTTGTTTGCTAGTTGTCTTCCAAGAAATCAGGAAAACCAACCGCCGAAGACGGATGACTCTTCACCACGGCATTGTGAAGTCTCACACTTCGGCTCAACCAACTGCATTTTTGAGCATTTAATACATCGATTTGATGAGTCATCCACCGTGACTTGGCACCGAATGACTTCATTTTATTCCCGAACGTAAAAATAAAATGAGAGGTCAACGCTTTTCGACACTTGATACGTTCAGAATGTCTGTTTTGAAGATACCGTAATCAGAGTGGCAAAAGTTCTTCGACAATTTGTTCAAACGCATGCAAAAGTGTATACCAGGTATACCAATTTGAAATGAAACACTTGTTATTAAAAAGAAAGTAAAAACATTTTATTCAAAGTATTACTATTAGTATTATAGTTTTCTACACATTTTGACAATAAAATTGTTCGTCTTTTAGTTTTTTCAGCGAAGTTAAGTTAAGCAACTTTGGAACGAACTTCGCTTTAACACGCTGAATGCCCAAAATTTCCAAAACAATTGCATGACATAAGCCAACCGATATACCGACATTTTCAACAACTTCTCTAATAGCGACTGGTGGATTTTCCATAACAATTTTGTGCAATTTCTTAATGACAACAGGCGAAGTTGATGTGTCCAGGACGAGCGTGGTCATTCACATCTTCTTGGCCTTTTTCGAAAAGCTTGTACCAATTAATAAAATTTTTTTAACTCATTGTAAACTTATTTATGCAGCGTTCAACATTTTATTCTTGAGAACATACATACCATTTATACCGGTATGAAATGAGTTTTTTTTTTAAATAAAACACTAATTATTAATGGGAAAGTAAAAACAATTTAATTCAAAGTATTGGTTATTGTTTTCTTCACATTTTGACCACCTTTCTGGCAATTCGTGAATACCACGCCAATAAAATTGTTCGTCTTTTAAAGCAAACCAATCAGACACCCAATTTTCGACCTCCTCGTAGGAATCAAAGTGCTGCTCAGCCAAAGTGTGTCCCATCGATGAAAACAAAGGGTAGTCGGAAGGAGCTAAGTCTGGTGAATACGGCGGATGGGGTAGCTGCTCCCAGCCAAGTGTTTTGATTGTATCCTGTGTATCCAGTGTTGCGTTGTGTGCAGGTGCATTTTCATGGAGCAAAATTACCTTGCCGTGTCTTCTGGCCCATTCTGGTCGTTTTTCGATCAATGCATGGTTCAAATTGATCATTTGTTGTCGGTAGCGATCAGTATTAACGGTTTCACCAGGTTTTGGGAGCTCGTGGTACAGCACAATATTCTAGTCCCACCACACAGCATTGTCTTCTTGCCGAATCGATCTGGTTTTGCAGTCGATGTTGATGGTTGTCCCAGATTAACCCATGATTTTTTCCATTTAGGATTCTTAAAATAAATCCATTTTTCATCGCCATTATATCCGATGCAAAACCGATTTTCTTTCGTGTCTTTGAAGCAAAATTTCACAAGTGTTTTTTCGGTTTTCCATCTGTCTTCACCCTGAATTCATGTGGCATCCATTTTCCACACTTTTGGATCTTTCCCATAGCTTTTAAACGAGCAGAAAATGTTTGTTGTGCAACATTTTACATTGCTGCCATTTGCTTTTGACTCGAAGTGTCATCTCCATCCAATATCCTTTGCAGTTCGGCGTCTTCAAACTTTTTTGGTGGTCTTCCACGTTCTTCATTTCTCACATCAAAATCATTATGTCTGAACCGTTGAAACCAACTTTTGTATGTTGCTTCTGGTAGAGCATGATCACCATATGCCTCGACAAGCATTCGATGCGACTTTGCAGCACTTTTCTTCAAATGAAAACAAAAGATTAATGCTTTCCGCAAATCATCACTTTCTGGTACAAAATTCGACATTTTTAACACGATGAAAATATATAATATTGTCTATTCAATGGCTTGATGTATACTAAATATTTTTCACAGATGTCATAGCAAACAAACAAAAAAAAACAAATAAGGGTTCGTTCACAACAAATGTTCCCTATCGGGACATTTGTATCTTGTCGCTCACTTCATACCGGTATAGTGTTTTTGTTCTCTAATCCCGAAATATAAAAGGTAACCCTCGTATTGCCATTTCAGAAACCTAAAAACTTACCCAGGACCTTATGAAACACAACAGTTATGGTTCTTGTTCTTAAAAACAGTCATTTATAGGAACTTGATTATTTTATTTTAATAACACGCAAGTCATACGAGTTATTTCAAAACATTACCTTGAAGTGCAACCAAATGCTAATGAATGGAACAGAAGTTTGCTCAACTGACTACAGCAGCCAGATTTGCAATGGTCACCAAATGTTCTTTGCATCAAATTTTCAACGACTCGGCCAAACATTTCTGACGAAATAGCCGCTGTTTCGCGTTTAAGGTTGGTTAAGTTATAGTTTCAACGTCATCGGCCTGTTGGCATAAACCAATGACTTGACGTTGTCCTACAAAGAATAGGCAAGCTGCGTTAAATCGCCGGAACGAGATGGCCGTTGGTCTGAGCGACGACCAATTCACCGAGAAGTGGAATGATTTTGATCATTTGTTGCGCCTGCGATATTTTCGGCACCTCGGCCAACCCGTTGGCTCACTGACACCACAAAATTTTGTTATTGTCCGTTATGGGCACCTGACTGAAAATATAAGGTCATGAAGTTGCTTCCATCGACTCCGAATTTTGGTGGAACATTTCTATAAAAAAAAGTGGTCGCCGTGGCGTAGTGGGTAGAGTGCGACGCTCACACGCCGAAGGGTCTAGGTACGACTCCCAGATCAACACCAATTTTTCGAATTTTTCACGACACCACCTCCTTCGAGCTGCTGACAACATTCAAAGAGTAATAACTGTCTAAGAAAGCTTCTCAAATCTCGCCATTCGGAGTCGGCAAAATAAACTGTAGGTCCCTTCTACTCGAGAAAGAACAGTAGCGCGCACAACACGAGTAGTTGATCAGCAAGCTAGGCCCTGGTCCCCCTGTGGACTGTAGCGCCAACAATAATTATTATTTCTATAAAAAGAAGGTCGGTCGTGTACTTTACCGATGGACAATGACCTTGACAGTTACATTGTGCTGATTATAAAAAGACTACATTCACAAACCGAATTCAAGGTTTTCAAGTTCCTTATCGAAAATTGTTTATAAATCCTTCAGATGTGCTCATCAGACATTGAACTAGAAGCCTTTCAGAAAGTGTCTAAGATGAAACGCCTTGTTTAAAAAATTGTGTGGTGAATTAACGAACTGTTGGTGAAGTGCTAACCTCAAATATGTTCGATCGTATATTTTAACAGTGTTGGTCGGAAAGTTATGCTATTTTGTCATTATCTAAATTTTTAACCTTTTGGGTAAGTTCTTGGTTGACACTGTCAGTGGCTTCAACATCTGCCGCCGGATTGGAGGCTCTAAGAATTTCGGACGCCTAATATTCAAGGGCCGGTTTTTTCAGTAATCCTCTTTACAAAAGTTGAAACAAACTTGTCAGACTGACTCTAGGTGTCTAGAGGTGTTTCCCTGCGAACCAAAAAACTTCCCTTGCGAAAACCCACTGAATCGGAAACTATCCAGTCACTCCCTTCCCCGCGGCTGAAAAAGTTTTCTTAATCCCGCCTGTTCTGAATGAACTGCGAAAATAACCAACCCCCTTATGAAATACCTCATTACAGCAAAACATTAAAGGTTGTATGTTATCCAGCTTACCCAAGGATGTCCCACTCCTTTCCAGGCCATTGTCCCCCACGTAATCCACCACAAGCTGCGGAGCGCACTTGGCGACCTAGTGCCATGATTTCCATTTCGCCCGAAACTTCCACAAGTTTTCAAAGAAAAAATGTCAAACGAAACCACAGTTGCCTCCAACATGTATCCCCCTTTCTGCGATAACCCTCTTTCTGATGGCCTCAACCGAGACCAACACAAAGAGCAGTTCCATGTATGGCCAACCACCTATCCCACCCAGTGAAGCTCATTACCTGACATAAAAACGACGACGATGATGAGGATCATGTTCTTAGTTTCCATCCACCCGTGAGCCTTGCATGTTGCCCATCAAACGAACGAAATGAATTCTGCTGCGTCCTCTGCGCCGAAGAACGTCCGCATCGCCTGCGGATGGGGACACCGCACCGCAGAAGAAGCCTCATTTTGCATTTTCATTTCCTGTCAATTACACTCTGACAAAATAAATTGCTTAAGGCCAAAGGAGGGAAGCTACCTAGCAGCTAGTCCCCCAAGCCGAGAGTCCTTGATGCAAATGATAATGCGTAGGTAAAATATATGAGCGCCGTCGACGGCAAAGCGGCGCACTCTGTTGAGCATTCGCCGGTAAATTGGGTGGAAAACGAGTGATACGAAAACAGGTTCCTGACTTTGCCGGCGGCGTAGGGGCAGACGGTGGCTCTGCAAAACACATTTTGAGGTGCTCTCGGAATCGTGCATAATGAGATGAACTAACACGCGAGCAAGCCCGCTCCCACTCCATGCAGTGAAGATAGCGCTAAAAATGCTCGCCTGAAATACGTGCCGACGCCAAGACAAAGCAGTCACCCACGAACAGGTGGTGCTCCAGTCCACCCGCGCCCGATTATTAGAAGGCGTTTGAGTGAGTCTCTGGTGTGGGGAAACACCGTCGGAGTGTTGCTTCATTGAATTATTCCGCGGGGACTGCTCCACCCAATGATGGCTAATTTATAGGCAAGCCACCTACCACAACAGAGGTGGTCCTTGAGGGCGGCTTATTCTGAGATTGTAGCGACAACGCCCCCCGACGCCTGCCTTGCTCTCGTTTGCATCTGTTATTTGCTTTTATCCGTTTTTACGGTTTATTACTCGCGACGGCGGCGGCAGCGACGGTATGCAGGGGCTTCCGTGAAACAAGCAAACAAACGACCGTCGAACACACTCCATAAGGACCGCAGCGGATAAGATGAGTGGCAGACGGATCCGCTGGGCCGCCCTAAATGGCCCGGAAAACAAGTGAGGGTAGGAATTTATTCGTCCAATTTCGTCGTCCTGCGGTAATAAATCAAACTGCTGTTCCTGCCTAAAATCTGCGATTATTCCGGCTAGCGAAAGCCCTAAACATGATAGATGGCAATAAATTGTCTTTGAATAGAGTTTGAGCGGCGGAGTGAGTTGGGCCGCAAGCGGATGGCCAATTGGCTGAGATTTCCTTGAACTAGCGAATTTTTTTTATGACTTCCCATGCTGGTCATGTAGGGTTGCGTTTGGCGAAAGGACGATGCTGCGATTTTTATGAGAATCGATTACGCAACAGGGCCGAGATAATGTTTGAGGATGGATGCCCGTTAGCCGCTTGATGTGACTCGGACAGCTCATCAGAATTTGGCGAAGTTATGAAGTGCAAGCAGTTTTGCTGCGAAGTTGTCATTCCTGGAAGGAGTTTATGTTGCCGGAAAATGCGTTCCGATATGGAAAAGCGAATTTGATACAACATTCGAAATGTTCGTACATTGTCCTTCTGGGACCTAAGGCGCAGATTTTGATGCATGAATTGAAAATTCAATTCAAACCCTTGAGCGATTAATGGTGTTACTCTCTTTTGTATCTTTTCAATTGAATTGAATTGAGGTGGGGAGTGGGGGTTTGACCCGCTCGTTTTCATGGAATTCAATGGGCAAAGCGTTATCGTCACACAATGTCATGGAAATGTAATATTTTGCTGGATCACATCAAATGTCCGATTTTATTTGGCACAGCTTGTGGGTCAAGTCCATCTTCGGTCAATGAATTGTAGTTACTCCACCTTCCTGGCATATTCGGGCTGTTGTCTTGCTTAGAGGATTTTCTTATTTTTCGGAAAGATTTCAAGCAGAATGTTGTTTTATTTAAATTCGAACCTTTGGCCAAAATATTCAAGAAAGAGTTATTGACAATGGGGACGTTTACAGATGTACATCCTTGAGAGTGATTGACCTTTTTCTTATTGTTGGAAATGCATTGTGCGCTTTTTACAGAGTTTCTCAACAACATCAACTCAGGAGAAACCTTTGCTCATCGCAAAGGTGAGGAAAATTGATGGGAATTTGATTAAGTCATTTGTTGATTTTTTATCCCTTCCTGGAGGAAGAAGGAAGGAAGTTTTACGGCAAAAATATCGAAATTAATTTCTCCTTGAAGTTCGGCCACAGCTTTCGGTAGGAAGGTATGCAGGATGGAGTTGGAGTCGTCTGACGTAAGGATAAGAAGTTGTTTGGTTTTTCAACTGGAAAGTGGAGTTTGCTTAACTCATTAAAAGGTCTGATTGGTGACTTGCACTTAAATGTTGCATTGGTTTTGAATGAGCAAACTGACTGGCTATTGTGAATCGACAGTAAGGTGCTCAACGACCGATGTTCAGCAGCCTACAGCGACGGATTCTTGTTCATCATCAATGTAGACACAGTCCTGGTATCCATCAAAAAGTTTGCGCTTGCCCTCTTGCTTGTAAGGCTCACGAGCCGACTACATCCAGCAGCGCTCTCCAAAGTTCAGACCACCTAGTCCCTAACTCGAGCGTATGCATGGTTCGCCCTGTTGTTTATTATGAAACTAAACTACCATACCCCTCCTTGGCCGGATATGGTCTTCCCGATTTTTGTGTCCTGCCCACCATAGTCTACTTCATTTTTAATCAAAATGTTTAATTCAAATGTGACTTCGGACGGTTCGTGGATGTAACACATCCAGTATCGTCCCTCCTAACGTGCAAAACTAACAATCATTCGTAGAACATTTAGCACATTTTGCACTTGGCCAAAAGATCGGAATGCGTTTTACAAAGCGCCCAAATTTTGAATCCATATAGCATATGTTTGCTGATAAAATAATCTTCCTGTAGAGCTACAGTTTTTATGGCTAAGTAATGTTTTTCGTCTTGAAGTGCTTTGACAGATTGTAGTGGGCCTTGTTGGACTTAACAGCCGACCCTGTATTTCCCACTTTATGTCGTTATCACTTGAAGAATAAGCACTACTTTAAATTCGTGCTTAGCCACCTTAATCGGTTTTCCAGCTGTTCCCTGTTCAACCTAGCCTTAAAGACAAATGCAAACTGGAGCATCGAAGAATAGAGTCAACCCAATGAGAATTGTGGACAGGGGCCGTACAATCGTACTAGCAAATGGGTGCATATGAGCCTGTCATTAAGTCCCGGGACATATAGGGGTTGCCACTAACAAAAAAAAATTAATATTAAAATAAAAGTCCTTGTTGGTGGCTCACACTATATGTCCCAGGACTTATTGAGTAATCTGTTATATGATAAACAGTAGCAGTGAGGTAGACACAAACAGGTTGGAATAAAATACACTGGAGTGCTCAGACTCAAATACTGGTCCATTGTACTACCAGGCAGTAACCTTCGTTTAATGTACTTTTTTGGTTTTCCGAAAAAAAACCAAGATGCGCTTCTGTGACATAGAACTTAGGTTTTCAGTTCCCACCACATCAGCGCCAAATAACCGCCACCTGATACGAGCGAAAGCAGGACACTGACAGAGAAAATGCTCTGAAGTGTCTTTACCTTCTCCACAGGCGTCGCAGAGTATGACATCACTTATCCCAAGCCGACTCAGTTGCAGCGAAGGTAAAGTGTCCCGTTAGTACGCCGGCAAGTCGTCTGCACTCGTTTCTGTCTAGAGATAGCAAAAAAGAATCGGATTTCTTGCAAACGTTTGGGAGCATACTCTTGGTCACCCTGCATCCTGGAGAGTCACGCCATCTCTGGTTGTGCTGTAGGGAGACCCAACCATCGACGGAGGCCCTGACCAGGGACGCGGAAAATCCCAAGGTGGGTTCGGGTCCTACGAATGGCGCTGCTGAACCTAGCCTACCTAGTTCATCGGCAGTTTCGTTTCCCAGGATCCCGTGATAACCCGGGACGCAGAAAAGTCTTAGCGAATTCAGCCTGCCGACCGAAGACTTGCATTCTTGAACTATCTTGGAAGAGGTTAAAGGATTGAGTAAGGCCTTGAGCACAGTATGACTGTCGCTACAAACCGAGATACTTCTTCCCTTCCACCTATTCTTCACAATGTAGTTGGTGGCCATTAGGATCGCGAAGGCTTCCGCCTGTAAGACCGACGCGAAATCACCTTAGGAGACATGAAGTCTAATGTTTTCGTTTTCCACTAAGGCCCCAGCTCCAGAACCCTCCGTTGTCTTGGAGCCGTCCGTGAAAATCCGACAACATTCCTTTCCCGGTTCAGTTTCTGGCCACAGTCGTGGAAAGTCGACTTTGTAAAAGCGTCGCAACTGTATTATTGGCGACCTCGCATCAGACGGCATGTCCATGAGAGTAGTATCATAGGAGATGCGGTGTGCGAGGTCATCAAAGCTCCAGTGCGAGTGGAACCAAAGACCATTCCTTTTTAGTCGAGAGATGGCCTTGAGTTTCACATTTCATGATGTGATGATCAAGGGTGGGGGGGGGGGGGTAGATTAATCAGAGAATCAAGAGCAGAGCCAGGTGTGCTAAGGGAAGCCACTGTGCAGCCGAGACAAACTGTTCTTTGAAATTTGGTGAAAGCGGCAGTCACGTATTTGCGCGAAAGCTTGTTCCCCCAAACGATTGATGCATAAGAAAGAAGTGGTCTTATCGTCGCCGTGTAGATCGAAACAGATCTTTTGGGTGATAGACCCCAGGATTTGCCAAAAACTTCCTTGCATTGCCAGAAAACTGACAGCGCCTTGGAGGTTTTTGTCTCAATGTGTCTTTTTCAGAGAATTTTACTGGTTTTAAATGCCTGAATGGGAATAATGGGAAAAAAAAATTGAACTGGGAAGAGCATTCGTGGTCGCCGTGGCGTAGTGGGTAGAGTGCGACGCTCACACGCTGAAGGGTCTAGGTTTGACTCCCAGCTCAACACGAATTTTTCGAATTTTTCACGGCACCACCACTTTCGATTTGCTGACAACACTCAAAGAGTAATAACTGTCTATGAAAGCTTCTCAAATTTTGGAGTCGGCAAAAAACTGTAGGTCCCTTCTACTCGTGAGAGAACAGTAGCGCGCACAATACGAGTAGTTGTGCAAGCTAGGCCCTGGTCCCCCTTTGGACTGTAGCGCCAACAATTATTATTATTATGACGGCACGAACGTCATACGTAAACACCCTCCCAATCAATTATGTGGCTGCTATTCAAGTTCCCTGCTTGGAGGTGAACTACACAATTTCAACAACTTCACTTATGCACAGTTGAATGCAATCAAATTACGAAAGAGGAGGCTGCACCAGCCGAGAATCACGCTCATCTTCAATTTGATCAGATGAGACTCCTGCCTCCTTCACTCCTACCGCGGATGGAACACAAAATTCAATTCACTTGTCCGCAAAGCAACCAATTCGCCGTATCGACAAATTTGTTTATTTACGCTTTTCAATCGAATTCGCGGGTGTACCCGAGACGAGCGGCTTAATCTACCATCCCAGCCGCTCACCCATGTCAAAATCTCAGTTGTCTTTGCCGAGACGTTCGACTGGGCCACTGGGAATTAATTGATTTTGCATGTTTTACAAACTTGTTCCAGACTTCGTGGGGTTCAGCCCAAGAGAATGCTCCAAGCGACGAACTTGCGAGGCCGTGACCCATGAGCCAGTCAATGGCTGGATTAGGGGGGACAGATTTCTTTCAAAGTTGAGCCCTGGAAAAAATAAAGTTAACGCCGCTTAAGGCGGGGTGCGGAGCTCATTCCGAGAGCATCAACATTCCAGAGTCGCGGTCCACTGTGCGAGTTGTTTATACAAACCGAGTTTGTGCAGCATTCCGGGAAGCTAACGATTTGATGCCAGTCAGCGGATCTTCCCGACGCGCTAGTGACGCCCTTCCAAGCCCTCTCCAACATTCCATTAAGTGAAGAATGGGAATTTTTTCGCAGCTGGTATCCGAAACTGGTGTTTACATAGCCATTACCATCATTCTGGGAAAAGTAAAAGAGTTTTGTTTTTGTGTGTACCCTTGAGATGAACATGGGTTCCTTTGCTGTAAGCGGGGGTGCGCTTTAAATTCATGAACAAACTGTTTGCGTTTCATAAATCAATTTACTTGGCTGGTTAATTCTGTGTTCGAGGACACGTACAGATAAACGGTTTTCTGCGGAGAGACACTTTATTGTGTGCGCGTGAAGGTGGAGGACGAGGTTCAACACATTCAACGGAGTGCTAGAAACTGTTTACAACGACAAACAACTCTTCGTAAGAAGGTCGACTGCTGCCGCAGTCGCTGTGGTGAGCTGTACGCCTGTAACGAAAAATCAACAGTTTACTTTGTCACAAGTTTGCAAGGAGTTTGTGAGTCACCGGCTGAAAGTATTTGCACAGAGATGAGTGCGATTTCGTTTGTTTTTCCGGAGAGGGCTTATCTATCTATTTTACTCTAGCACGAAAGAGAATTACACTTTTCAAGTTCACTCTATTTAGGGTTCCGTTCATTAAATAATTTTTGCATTTCTTGTCATTATTACTTGCCTGAGTTTGCACTCAACGAATTGTAATTCGCCTTTGAACAAATTGCAGGCTTTTTATTTTCGAAAACAAATATCCTTTTCCTCTTTAACTTCAATTAAGAAGCTTCTGGATGCTTTTTTGTAATTTTTTTCACGCCATCTTCGTCCTTTGTTGGCGACTCCTGATGACGGTCAGCTTTTACAATTTTTTTGTTCCCGCAACCGACTTTAATTGGATTTCAACATTTCCAAGCAATTAAAAATCGTTATTACTAACCCATCGTCTTCTGTGAGACGTCCTTGTCATGAAAGCAGACTTGTTGCTGGATCGAATCACATTGACTGTGGCCGGCCTCCCCAAATATGGTGGACGTGACAACTGCCCTTGAGTGTGCAGCTTGCAGATCATCATTCAAAAGCGAACCAGACCCCTCCGGGTTCCCAGCAATCTATCATTTTGACCGGAAACAGATGGACTGAGGAGAGGAATATTAAAAGGATACCTAAGTGCTGATGAAAGAACTCACTTTTATCTCGGTTCGGATCTCATTAATGAGATGGAGACTCTCAAGTGAAGAAGGCACTCATCCTCATGTCCTTTATTTCCCATTCAACCGGGCAGGAGATTCATATTTCAATTAATGACCTTTTCACACACCAACACCAACCCAACCTCGCAGCTGGGAAGATATTAAAGTGCGCTTTAAAGCAACGCTAGGCATCACACGGTTGTGCGGCATGGGATGAAAGCGGGGGGTGGATGAAATTGAAGGTGAAACTATTATAAAGTTATGATTATGTTAACATAACTTGGCGGCGGGAATCTCTCGAGGAAGTTAAGTCCTCTGACTTCAAGTTGCCGGATGTGAGAAATGATAGAGTATGGGGCGCACTGAAGAGGCAAGGGAAATTGTTTCCGATAAGAGGGCGACGGAAGACTGTAGTTTATGAATGGAGTGTGATAGGAAAAGTTTTTTGTTTTGCAGGGGAATTGATTTCGCAGAGTGTAAGATGGCACTGGGTGGGGACATTATTTTTGACAAGGGGAGTGAGCGGCGGGTAAATGGCCAACTTTTATTTAGTTGCCGGTGATTTGAGAATTCAAGTGGCTTTGGGTATTTGTTTGTTATTCACGCGAAAGAAGTTAACAAAAGTTGACTGTTTAAGCTCTTGGCATGAAATGGATTGGCTTAGACTGAAGCGAAATCTGCGAAATCTTGATTTCTGTCTCCTACATTAACGGTCGTATGTGTTTACGTTATCTTGCTGCTTCTTTAACAGACAACTAGAATTTCAGGGTATTTTACATACAAAATTGTATTAGTGCTTTGGCCGCCGCATAGTAGTGGGAAATGTGTGATACTCACACGCTTAAGGGGGCTTATTTGATTCCTCGGCTGAAACTTCTCATCATCTCTCTCCTCTCCATCATCACCTCTCAAACATCTCTCGAGCGGATGACAACACTCAAAGAGTAATGACTGCATATGAATAAATTTCTGAATTTTCGCCATTCGGAGTCGGCAAAGAACTGTAGGTCCCCTTTACTCTGCACACGTAGCACATATCATTACTTCCGCAACTCGACAAACTTGTCTTGAATTTTTAAATACAACACTCCCCGCAATTTCCGCTTCAGCACAAGAACATGCAAAATAAATAAATAAAAATACGCTAACGTGCATCTACTACTGTAAGCCCTTTGCTGCTTTTCGAAGTTGAATTCAACGGAAACTGATGTTAAAGTTGGAATTTCCTTCTTAATTTTCCACAGCAAACAGCTGCTGAAAACACAGGTTAAGTTGAGACAATTTTCATATTCTTCATCTTCTTGTGTGAGGGGTATCAAAAAGCAGTCGTTTTCTTTGAAATCAAAAGGGAAATCAAGGGGTATCAAGAAGCAGTCGTTTTCTTTGAAATCGCACAATCTCTCAACCAACTTTGCAACCGAAATGAATCATCATTCGACGATGAAAATGTGGATCTTTTCCACTTGCGTGCATAAGTTAAAAGAGGACACCCAACGGCTAAGGTAAAGCAGGAGGTGAGCCATCACTGTGCTCTATGTAGTCCTGCTGTTCTGAAGTGAAATGTGAACTTTGATTTTGCACCATAATTATGGGTATCTCAGATTAACGGAAGTTGGGACAACATTGTAATTTGCGTCCCGGAAATTGACCGATCTTTTAAAATAAGCAAAAGTTACAAAAATTCGAATCTGATAATTTATTGGTTAAATAATTCGATTATCAGCGTCCAATAATCGGAATCCATCTGTTTTTATTTCGTTAGTTGGAAATCAATTTGAGGTTCTCTTCCAAAAAAAATCACTATTGTTATGTAGTTGCCATATTTTTTTTATTCTAGCAACGTATGTTCCAATCCTAAAATTGTTTTTTAAACTCAATTTTCGGTATGGGTACCAGAGCAATTTCAGTTGGACCTTAAGTATAGGTATTTCCTTTTCCAAACGTATGGGGTTGTGATGGCATTCAGTTATTTTCTACTCACAACTTATAAATTGCGATGGCATTGTGCTTTAAAATTTTTGGAATTACTTTTCCACAAATCGATTCTCTTTGTTATTTGTATTTATTTATTGTGGCAAAAGTTACAATAGGTTTTGTGTATCTTAAATTTTTTAAAGATGCGATCATGTTACCTTACTACTAAATTATTAATATAATTTCTTAAGTAAATATCAAAGATTTAATTTGAAGAAAAAGCCACTAAAATCTTCTTTAAATTTTATGGTATAGTGAAAATAATTTGATTTTAAGTATCAGACAACGATGGCACTGACACAAAAATAGATTTAGACACAAAAATAGAAATAGACACAAATAAATATATAAATTAATAAATTAGTAAATATGGTAGATAATTAAATATTGCATAGGTCAAAACATAATTAAACAGAAATAATTAAATAAAAGCACTAAACACATAAATAAACAGAGAATTATTATTAATTAATATATTATTAAGAAAAAATAATTTAATAAATATAAGTAAATAAATACTTGTAAATAAATATATAAAAAATGAATATAAATAAATAAATAATTTTTAATAAATAAAAATAAGTATATGAATAAATAAATAAATTAACAAAATTAATATATAAATAAAAAATAAAAAACGTAAATAATAATAATAATTGTTGGCGCTACAGTCCAAAGGGGGACCAGGGCCTAGCTTGCTCATCAACTACTCGTGTTGTGCGCGCTACTGTTCTCTCACGAGTAGAAGGGACCTACAGTTTTTTGCCAACTCCAAAATTTGAGAAGCTTTCATAGACAGTTATTTCTCTTTGAGTGTTGTCAGTAACTCGAAAGAGGTGGTGCCGTGAAAAATTCGAAAAATTTGTGTTGAGCTGGGAGTCGAACCTAGAGCCTTCGGCGCGTGACCGTCGCACTCTACCCACTACACCACGGCGACCACAAAAAAACGTATATAAAAAAGTATATAAATAAATAGGAAGTAGACACATTCTTCTTCTTCTTGTTGTGGCGCTACAGTCCGGGGTGGACCTGGACCTCAACCAATATGCCTCTCCAGCCAGCACGATCTTGCACCAGCTGTCTCCAGTTGCGCACTCCAAGTTGGTTGAGGTCCTTCTCCACTTGTGTGCGCCACTTTAGCTTAGGTCGTCCTCTGTTGCGTTGTCCAATTGGCATGGATTGAAAGACTTTTCGGGCCGGAACAGTGGTGTAAATACACTCTACATGGGCTAGCCATCTTAAGCGTTATATCTGTGTACGCACGACCAGGCGCATGTCGTAATACAGCTCATAAGATTTGTCATTAAAACTTCTCCAAGTGCCATCAACGCAAACAGGACCAAAAATCGCACGCAAAACTTTTCTCTCTAAAAGACAAAGGGCTTCCTCATACGCCTTTGCTAACGGCCAAGATTCCGCGCCACAAAGTAAGAAAGTAGACACAACAATATTCTTAAAACTTTATTATTAATTCAAGAACAAAATGAGGATATCAACTTAGTTTAAACGCAATAAGTTACGAAATCGTATTTATGAATTAATTAACATTACAATGCACTGATTTTTAAATTTAAAAAATGTATTAATTTTATAACTGCTATTAATAAATATTATGTCTGATATTATTTTTGTTCTTATTGAAATAGTGCTCGAAAAATATCTTAAATTTGTAAAAACGTTCTCATTGCCAACCAACTTAATTATATTAAGTATATTTAATCTATTAAAAATGTCATTTATCTTCGTTTTGAGTTTACTTAGACTAAAATGTTTCGCAAAATGTATTCGTTTTATTATTATTTTTTTTATTTTGATTGCGAGAAACATGTTAATTATTTGTTGATAACAACACCTTTCATATTGAATTGATGCCATTTGGACAATAAAAATAATATTTTGTAATAATAATATGTAGCACCAAATATTTATTTTGATTATATTATATTATATTAATTATATTATATTATTTAATTATATTATAATAATACACTTAACTCGAAATATCAATTGAAAATAAGTCTTTTCCAAATGTGTGACTTTTCAGCACGCGTTGCTCTCCTCTTTTTCTACATATTTCATAAGTTATTATAAATAGGAAAAGGAATAAATCCTGTTTAAAGTTTCAGTTACACTTACTTCCATAAGCAATTTGCAGTAGATTTTCCGAACGCGTTGTGTTGAATGTACACAAAATGTCTGACGAATTCACGAACAGTTGACAATTTACGAGTGTTTGACACTATTGAAGGCAAAAATTGACGTATTAGCCGCCATTTTCCCAATTTTGGAGGGGAAATGTATAGATGTGTGAGTAAAATGAGACAATGTTCGATGATACGTAAATTACTTTCATAATTCGAGGTTATGTCCAGGTTATGTCTACTAGAACACCTAAATAACAGTCAAACGGTCGATAGACAAATGGGAAATCAGCTGTTTGATCAGCTGTTCAGTTGACCATCTCTTTCCTTAATGGTTTCTGGCCAGCACTAGCTGGTAAAACTTTCGGAAACACATTCAAGGTTCACAGCTTTGAAATCGAATAAATTAAAAATGGTTTCTTAAAATTGACATGAAAGAGACGTTTTGGGAAAAATTATTTTCTAACTTAAATATAACATCCACAATTAGCTTGGATATTGTCTATGCTGGAGGTCGCAATTTGGATTAAATTTCCAAACATTTGTGGCGGTTATGGGCAATAAGAGGGCGAATCTTGTCGTACAAGTGATCAATCGTTGGAAGCTTATCGGCGTAGACTCGCGGCTGCCAATAACAAAAAGTAAACCGTCAAGTGGCATTGAATTTTACGATTTAAGGAAGAAGTCAAAAATCTGAAACTATAGGCTTTGTAACAATTCAATGTGTGCCACATGCTGTGTCAAATTTTGAGTGGTCTTGCTGAAACCACAACCTCTGCATATCATAATTCTCCAATTAATGAACACAAATGTAAGTAATCATGGTTAATGTCTATGGCGACAGTTCTATACCACAGACTATTACGATCTATTCAGTGAAACATGTCGGCCACTGAACACAAATGTAGTTTGAATACGCAACAATACCAGTGGCATGTTAAAAATCATGCCTCTCATTACGAATGTTAATTATTCCTGTGTTAAACAGAGAAACCTGTACAAATTTGCCAATTCTTCCGGGAATTTTTTTCAATTTCAGACATTTTCAAGTTCCGATCAAAATATTTTACATTACAATGATGAAACTTCAAAATCTGTAGGCTTACATAAGCTTTTATCAATTTTTTGCGTTCATGCATATTTGGCTATCACATTAAATATCCAATTGTTTGCCATGTTCCAACCCTACATGTTCGTGGTAATGACGTTGAAGGAGATTTTGAATGTCTGAAATGCTGATTTATTTCTATAAAAAAAACCGTGTCTGCAACAAATTGAAACCGAAAACAAATTCAAAAAAGTGATCCATTAAAGCAGAATCTTAAGGAGCTTCGGAAAGCGAAGGTACGTGAATAGTAATATAAAAAGTGGGAAAAGAAAATGGAGCCATCAAAAGGCCAACAGATGAACCCCAACAGAGTATCGTTCAGAACTGCGTGCAACTTTTTTTTACTCTAGCTGAATTTTGCTGTTGAAATCGAACTGACGAAATCGAACTGACAAACACATTTCGTTACTTGATAGTTGCTACTTCAACTGTCAATCAGTAAAGAAAAAATATTTGACTGGTTGTGTAGTTTTTGTTTGACATCTGGTGAAAAATGGCCTCCGTGGCGTAGTGGGTAGAGTGCGACGCTGACACGCCGAAGGTTCGATTCTCGGCTGAACACCTCGCATTTTTCACGGCACCACCTCTTTCGAGCTGCTGAAAACACTCAAAAAGTAAAAAGTGTCTAAGAAAGCTTCTCTAATTTCGCCGTTTGGAGTCGGCAAAAAACTGTAGGTCCCTTTTACTTTTGAGAGAACAGTAGCGCGCACAACGCGGGTGGTTGTTGAGTAAGCTAGGCCCTGGCCCTCCTGTGGACTGCCGCACCAACAATTATTAGTTACTAGATCATATAAGGCGCATGGTTAAGATTCGAAATTTCGAACCATTTACACAACACAGCAGAAGACTTTGAGTTGAAAAGGGGCACGCAATTGAACAAGCTGGTCACCCAGCAGACTATGCACAACTGGTGAAGCTGGGGAAAAATCAATTATGGTAAGTTGGAGGGCCAACTTCCATTTGGCTTTAAAAAAACAATCAACCTCTGCGTAACCCTTGCTCAACCTCCAACAATTATTATTATTATCTGTTGAAAAGCGAAATCCAAAACGAACATATTCGTCATATCTTCTTTTTCAGGGAAGGAAAAACACATCGCAAGCTCACAAAATATATGGGCTGCTTATAATAAGGAAGCATTAAAAGAACAACAGTGTCAAAATTGGTTTGCCAAATTTCATTCTGGTGATTTTTGACTCAATGGTTGACATTTATGACGACCAAATCAACACAGTAAACAATTCGGATCGTCACAGTACGAGAGATTGCAGAGAAACTTCGTTTATCACATACATGCATTGAAAATCGAGTAAACAACTTTGCTATGTACGATATGTCGATTTATGGGTTCCTTATGAACTGAAAGAGAATCATTTAACACAACGCATTAACATCGGCGGTTTGTTTAAAAAGCGTAATGACAATTTTTAAAACGATTAATAATGGGGATGAATAATTGTTTTTTTTTTCAACAATGTCAAGTGGAGTAGATCGTGGAGCAAGCCAGATGAACCACCGTAAGTAACATCAAAGTCTGGTATTCATTAAGAGAAAGTTATGTAATCAGTTTGGTGGGATTACAAAGGAATTCTCTACACCCAACAGAACGATCACTTCAGATGTCTACATGGAACAACCAACAGAATTGAACAATGCATTTGAGGAAAAGCGGTGCGAATTGACAAATGGAAAAGGTGTTGTATTCCACAATGACAATGGAAGGATACACACATTTTTGATCACTCGGCAAAAATTATTGGACCTTGGTTGGGATGTTTTCCCGCATCCACCATATCGTCATGACCTTGCTGTATCTGATTACTTTGTTCGATCTTTGCAAAACTCCTTGAATGGTAAAAATTACAATGATGATGATGATTTCAAATCGCACCTGGTTCAAGTGTTTGCTAATAAAACCAGACATTTTACGAGTACAAACATGGAACTATGATACTGCCTCCAAAATGCCAATAGGTCATTGCTCAAAAAGCGTAATACATTACAGAATAAAGTTTTGTATTGTATAATTTTCCTTAAAAAATCCGCAATTACTTAGTTTTGAGACCTCTGCTTACATGCCAGGCCTTAGAGAAAAGCTTTGTGATTGTGTATAAGAAATTGACTAAAATCACGTCTTCTTGTGTAGAATTCAAGATTCGTTAAAAAGCAAAGTAATTTACGGGCTCACTTGACAACTGACATAATGGTAACCAATCACAATATTGTTCCCAACTGTATTCTGGTTGAACACAGGTAGTCTCACGAGTCTCACGCACAGGCAAAAGTGGTAATTTTTCATAGATAGCTCCTTCTGCAAGTGTGAACTTCGGATTAAATTGGATTCTACCATTGTTTTCTATACATTTTGACCAGCTTTCTGGCAATTTGTGAATACCACGATAACATAATTTGTAAATATAAAATAATAAAATTGTTCCTTTTTTTAAGAAAACCAATCAGACACCCAATTTTCGATCTCCTCGTAGGAATCAAAGTGCTGCTCAGCGAATGCATGTCCCATCGATGAAAACAAATGGTAGTCAGAAGGAGCCAAGTCTGGTGAATACGGCGGGTGGGGTTGCTGCTCCCAGCCAAGTGCTTTGATTGTATCCTGAGCCGGTGTTGCTTTGTGTGCAGGTGCATTGTCATGGAGCAAAATTACCTTGCCATGTCTTCTGGCCCATTCTGGTCGTTTCTCAATCAAATTGATCATTTGTTGTCGGTAGCGATCAGTTTTAACGGTTTCACCAGGTTTTAGGAGCTCGTGGTACAGCACACCTTTCTTCTTCTTCTTCTTCGGATGGCGCTACAGTCCGGGGTGGACCTGGGCCTCAACCAACATGCCTCTCCAGCTAGCACGATCTCTTGCCAGCTGCCTCCAATTGCGCACTCCAAGTTGGTTGAGGTCCTTTTCCACTTGTGTGCGCCATCTCAGTCTAGGACGTCCTCTGTTGCGTTGTCCCTGTGGTTCGGATTCGAAAACTCTTCGGGCCGGAGCATTGCTGTCCATGCGCTCTACATGGCCTAGCCACCTTAAGCGTTGTATCCGTAGACGCTTGACTAGGCTCATGCCGCCGTACAGCCCATACAGTTCGTGGTTGAATCTTCTCCTCCAGATGCCATCAACGCAAACAGGACCAAAAATCGCACGCAGAACTTTTCTCTCGAAGAGACCAATGGCTTCCTCATCCGCTTTTAGTAGCGTCCAGGTTTCTGCGCCGTAAAGCAGGACTGGGACGATCAAGGTGTTGTACAAAGTCACTTTGGTCGTTCGGGAGAGGGCTTTATTACTCAATTGCCTCCTAAGCCCAAAGAAACAGCACACCTTTTTCGTCCCACAAAACACACAGCGTTGTCTTCTTGCCGAATCGATCTGGTTTTGCAGTCGATGTTGATGGTTGTCCCAGATTAACCCATGATTTTTTCCGTTCAGAATTCTTAAAATAAATCCATTTTTCATCGCCAGTAACAATCCGATGCAAAACCGATTTTCTTCCGTGTCTTTGAAGCAAAATTTCACAAGTGTTTTTTCGGTTTTCCATCTGTCTTTCATTCAATTCATGTGGCACCCATTTTCCACACTTTTGGATTTTTCCTATAGCTTTTAGACGGCCAAAAATTGTTTGTTGCGCAACATTTAACATTGCTGCCATTTGCTTTTGACTCAAAGTGTCATCTCCCTCCAATATCGTTTGCAATTCGACGTCTTCAAACTTTTTTGGTGATCTTCCACGTTCTTCATTTCTCACATCAAAATCATTAGTCCTGAACCGTTGAAGCCATCCTTTGCATGTTGCTTCTGATAGAGCATGATCACCATATGCCTCGATAAGCATTCGATGAGACTCTGCAGCACTTTTCTTCAAATGAAAACAAAAAATTAATGCTTTCCGCAAATCATCACTTTCTGGTACAAAATTCGACATTTTTTACACGATGAAAGAATATGATGTTGTCTCTTCAATGACGTGATGTATACAGATGTCACAGATGTCATAGCGAACAACCAAAAAATTAAGGGTTCGTTCACAACAAATGGTCCATATCGAGACGTTTGTATCTTGACGCTCACTTCATACCGATATACCTGGTATAATAAATGGCACATCACTTAATTAGTCGCGGGGCATATAGGGGGCACCACTTACTAAAAAATTAATATAATATTAATAATTTGTGTTAGCAGAGCTCCCTGTATGTCCCGAGACTTATTGGGTGATCTGCTATTTGTCCAAAATGCTGCTTAATTTGCTTTTTCCTCTTCCTTATTCAAGGAATTTTCAAAATTTCGGGTTATGTCCTTGTCTTTGGTTTTATTTCAGCTTTAGCGCATGTCATTTGTTATGTTCTGATGCAGATGGTTTACCAACGTTTTTGTGTTTTGTTTGTGCTTATTTTGTTGAAATAATGTAAAGCACACATGACTCTCTCTGTATCGAATTAACCCTAAGGTGTCGCCATTTTCCACTCCAGCATATTTAGTTTCAGTAAGATTCAGTCCACAATGTGCTTAAAGAAATCCCACTACAAAATAAGTTCTGAAACCACGAATAGGATCTAGCTTCATGACCAACTATTCCCTCTTTGCGAAGAGAAAACCGCTGACTTCAAGGACCGAAATATAAATTTGAATTTAAATGACTCATAGACAAACAGCACTGAAATTTTGAATGACTCATAGACAATCAGTGGTGCCGCGAAGAAACAAACTAAAGCGACGTCAACTTTCAGTACTGAACTGGAATTTTAGACCAAGGATGCATTCAGTTAGACACAATCCCACGACGGTCTTATAATCATTGTATGGTGCGACAGTCAACAGGGGGACCAGGGAATAGCTTGGCCTTTAACTACTCGTGTTATGCGCGCTGCTGTTCTCTCACTGGTAGAAGGGTTCTACAGTTTTGTGCCGACTTCGAACGGCGAAGTTTGAAAAGCTTTTTCTTGGACATTACTTTTTGAGTGTTGTCACCAACTAGAAAGAAATGATGCCGTGCGAGGTGTTCAGCAGCGATTTGTACCTGGACCTTCACTTCACCCACTACGCCACGGCGGCCTTATGCGTTCTTTAATTCCAGAACGGATTTTTTGTGAAAGTTTGTTTCCGGTCTTCGGAGTTTATACGGCCGGAACTTCTCACTCGGACTTAATTAAATTATTTTTTGACCACTTCACCCCTCAAAAATAAATGTTCTGCTGGGACTGTAACATTTGGCATTAATTTGAAGTCCCTCCACCTACTCAACCGATTGCCTTATCCTTGAACTGCAGGCAAAACATTTTCTCTGAGGTGCAATTGAGTTACGAGAAAAATGCTTTGTTTTCCGTCGCTTTGACATTTCCCTCCTGCAGCAAACAAAATCTTTTTTGCCTAAAAACCGTTCCTTACCAGCCCGTGGAAGTGTTAACAAGAAATAGTTTAAGGTGCTAACCACCCATCGGTTACCCAAAATTCAAACTGTTACGCGCACACGGCCAAACTCCAGGGCTCAATTCTGTCTACCCTTCAGCCGGGAATACCATGTACAGAATTAAAATTCAGTTGATTACTCAATTGAAACGGTAAAGGGATGGTCAAAAATTGGTTCGCTTCAAAGCGTTCACTATTTGCACACACCATCGTGTGACCGCGTCACAACCGGTCCCGACACCGAAGCTAGGAATTAGGCGTGTGCCCAACTTTTGGGCAAACTCCATTAGCAGCCTAATTGAAATGCAATTTAAGCCGCACTCCGTGAGAGGTGGAGGAGGGGGAGCAACCAACGGAAGAGAATTCCATTAGTTCAGCAAATTGCTTGAGCCAAGTGATTAAACGAAACTGTAACGAATTTCCACCCTCGAAAACTTCTCCCATTAACGCGCGCCGCAGCCGTCGGGCAACTGCTGCCATGGGAGGTGCTGGCTGTGCTGCGGTAGCTCCCACACCTACACAGAGTGCCTTTATCAGGACCGGGATACAGTCAGCAGTCGTCCATTTAATTAAAAATAAACAATTTACACCAAGTCCGGTGGCGGGCGTCAACTGTAGCAGCTCTGGCTGATGCCTAGAAATTGGTTCCATACTGCCGGCGACTGACGTTGATTTCGGAAGCACTCAGGGAAAGAATTCATCAATGGCAGCCTGTTACTGAAATAATTACAATTTCCTGTTGTAGTTGTCCTGTTGTCAGTGTTACACGACACTCCGCCGCTAATGCGAAGCTGCCGGCAGTTAATCCTCGTGAAATCATTGCGCGCGAGTGACTAACAGATGCCGCGCTCATCGACGATGACAGCATCTCGCCGCAACGCTTAGAGCGCTTAATCGAATAAACGTCATGCCGTGCAAATGACAAGGACTTAAGGGACTGTCGCCAGGAATCAGTGCGCCGGAGGTTTTGCTTTGAAGAATCCTGCGGTGTGGATCGGAGGAGAGAAACAAAAAACAAAAAAAAAAGAAGAAACAAAACCATAACGAGCTGGAGGGTTTCATTTTTCATCTTCTCTCGCTGTCTGCGGGGTGGGTTGGAAGTCAAAAAATATCCTCCTGCTGCAGGGATTTGCGGAGGTAACAGCGGAATGGTTGGCTTTTGAGCGTTTTATGAAATTTAATTGCGAACGAAAAGCGGATTATGTGCAGATGAATATTTAAGGATATTTAACTTGGCCAATTCGAGAAGAATCATGAATACCTAGGAGACGTTCATTCTCTGCGGTCGCTAGGAGAGCGACAGGCTTTAAAAGGAGGAAGAATAACATGCTAAGCTACAGATGTATCTGCAATTGATGTGGCATATGGTGGTACTCCGGTAAAGAGGGTGGATTCGAGAAATGAAATTTAAGCGCACACCAAGGGACCAAGTCGTGAATTTCATCAGGCCAGGTAGTAGTTTTATAACATTAACGGTTGAATGGAAAAGAGAAGATCACTATGTCCCGCAACATTGGACATTTGAATTGTGAATCTGTTGGCAAAATCAAATGTCAGCAATGAATGTCAATAGAGTTGTCTTTGTTTAATAAGCTGAATATAATACTCTTGCCATTGTGTACAGACTGAAAAACATTGTAAAACATGCTAGTTTTCAAAACAGACTCCTGAAGATTTCGATGGACTGCAGAAGTAAAGTTTGGAAGAACTTTCTGGAACCTTTCTGATACATTTATTTATTAAGTGGGAATTGTCTTTAAGCAGAGTGAGGTGGAATCGTTGAAAATTTTAGATGAACGAGAGAAATTCTGGTTCAATACAATTGGTTCCGCCTTAAAAAAAATCAAATCGTTCATCCGACACTTCGTTTTAGGCACTCAAAACTTTTCGTACTCTGCTTGTGTTTCTCAGAGTAACCCTTAAGGTACTTACTAAAATCGTTACTAAAAAACGATATATCCAAAATCCAAAATCCAAAAACTGGTGAAAGGGAATTAAATTTATGAACTGATGGCATCACTTTAAAGGTCTTTGACAATTGTTTTTGACTGCAAGTCTTAGAAGAGTTTAGAAGTGACACGAATGATCTAATGCTCATCAATGAGAGCGACAACGAAGTAGATCAACGACGTCAAACCCTAAATAATAATAATTAATAAGAATATTAATTGTTGGCGCTACGGTCCAAGGGGGGACCAGGGCCTAGCTTGCTCATCAACTACTGCGCGCTACTGTTCTCTCACGAGTAGAAGGGACCTACAGTTTTTTGCCGACTCCGAACGGCGAAATTTGAGAAGCTTTCTTGGACAGTTATTACTCTTTGAGTGTTGTCAGCAGCTCGAAAGAGGTGGTGCCGTGAAAAATTCGAAAATTTGGTGTTGAACTGGGAATCGAACCTAGACCCTTCGGCGTGTGAGCGTCGCACTCTACCCACTACGCCACGGCGACCACATGAAACCCTAAAGGTATCATAAAAAGGACAAAAAGGGATAAGGGCTTTGATTTGAGTTTGAAGTTCTGAAACTAGCGAGCAACTGGAGCTCACGCACCCCAACACAATGCCATCACTTTTTAAAGGTTTTTGAAGAAAATAAAAACTAACAGCAATTGGTCGCCATTCAGTGAAAATTCTTTGTCAGTACAACGCAACATGGGACTTGATTTAGTAGCCGAAAATATACGGTTGTTATATACTGTGAGCGTCAAAAGTGAGTAAACAAATATCTGATTACTGTATAAAGATGAAAATTGGGTCAAAACAACAACAAAACTCAAATTCCACTGATACACAAAAACAGCTTTATTCAATGTGATCAATTATTCAAAAAATAAAGTACGGTAAAAAAAATACATTTTTTTAATGAAAATTTTAACTACCTCATATATTACGAGTCAAAAGTGAGTAAACAGTATACATTTCTATCAACAACAAATGTACTTATTTATTGCTTAAAAAATTAAATGTAGTTCTCTGTTGGTCCTCCTTTAGACTTTATTACTTCCTTGACTATATGTGACATAGACATTACCGGTTTATTGATAACATCGGGTGAAATTTTTGACCATTCCTCTGTTATAGCTTTTTTCAGATCTTTCTTGTTGTTGATAGTACTCTATCGAATTCTTCCATCCAAATGTTCCCATAAGTGTTCTTTTGGGTTAAGGCCCGGGGATTGCGGGGGATGATCAAACTGTTTTGGGGTCTTATAAAGCAACCATTCCTTACCAGGACGTGAGGTATGCTTAGGATCATTGTTTTGCTGAAAGATCCAATTCCTAGCTAAACCTAATTTATCTACGCTCGGTTGCAAGCTGGTTTTGAATATTTAGATTATCTTCCTTCCTCATTGTACTATCAATGAAGAGGGTAATCTTACCGACCCCAGATGCTGCTACACATCCCCACACCATCACTGAACTTCCCCCATGTTTCACTACCGGCCTAAAATTTTTTTCAGGAAATTCTTCATTTTTTGCTCTAAAATTTGTTTTATTCATATGGCTCTTAAAAATTTCGATTTTTCTTTCAGCACTAAATAAAATGTTTTTCCAAAACGAAATGTCATTGTTTATATATTTTTTTGCAAATTTTAAACGTTTTTGTTTATTAATTTTTGAAAGCATTGGCTTCTTTCTTGCACTTCTGCATTGGCATTGGCTTCTTTCTTGCACTTCTACAGTAATCAGATATTTGTTTACTCACTTTTGACGCTCATAGTATAGCTTCCGACGAGTCATCAACGAAGTGTGTGGACTGGCTTTGTCCTAATGGAACACTACACCATTCCTGTTGGCCAATTCTGAACACTTCTGGTCGATCGCTTGCTTCAAGCGGTCCAGTTGTTCACAGCAGATGGTAGAATTAAGCGTCTGGCCACATGGGAGCAGCTCACAGTGGATGATTCCCTTCCATTCCCACCAAACACACAGCAAAACCTTCCTGGCGGTCAATCCCGGCCTGGCCACTGTTTGGGAAAATTTACCGGCTTTCAACCAAAACCGTTTTCGCTTGATATTGTCGTGTGTGATCCATTATTCATCGCCAGTCACCATCCGTTTCAAAAATGGCTCGAATTCGTTTCGTTTTAGATTCGGTCTAGAAGGTTTTTTTGCGTCAAATCATGCGGCACCCAAACATCAAGCTTCATTTTTGTATCCAGCCCTCTGCAGATGGTTTTAAATGTTTTGGTGACTAACTCCCATCTCCTGGGCGATGTCATGAGATGCCACATCCTGGTCTAACTCGATGATTTCCATGATTCGATCGGTATTCGTCGTCACTGGTCTTCTTCCGGCTGGCTTATCCATGGTGTCGTTTTTACCGGCCCTGAATCGTCGAAACCATTCCTCCGCGGTTCGAAGTGATAGAGTACCATCTCCCAAAACACCATTAATCTCACGGAACGTTTCTATAGCAGATTTGCCTTCAACGAAGGAAAACTTTTAAAAAGCGCGAGTTTCGGCGTTAGTGAACTCCATGTTTACACGTCTATAACTGTTGAACGCAATATCCAAACTAATAATGCATAGCGTCGTTTGTAGGTTATGTTAAGACCTTTCAAATGATGTATAGTATTGCCAGAGACGAGTTCTGTAGCGCTTTGTATATATCCGGAAATTTCAAAAGACAAAAAGGAGGTGGGGGGATATTTGACAACCTACATAGCTTCACCCGATACCGAGAATATATTGAACGCTAGTATATACAATGAATTTATATGAATTAGTACAAATTAATTTATAGCTGATCCCAGCCAAGTGTTTTGATTGTATCCTGAACCGGTGTTGCTTTGTGTGCAGGTGCATTGTCATGGAGCAAAATTACCTTGCCATGTCTTCTAGCCCATTCTGGTCGTTTCTCGATCAATGCATGGTTCAAGTTGATCATTTGTTGTCGGTAGCTATCAGTATTAACGGTTTCACCAGGTTTTAGGAGCTCGTAGTACAGCACACCTTTCTAGTCCCACCAAACACACAGCATTGTCTTCTTGCCGAATCGATTAGGTTTTGCAGTGGATGTTGATGGTTGTCCCAGATTAACCCATGATTTTTTCAGTTTATGATTCTTAAAATAAATCCATTTTTCATTACCAGTAACAATCCGATGCAAAACCGATTTTCTTTCGTGTCTTTGAAGCAAAATTTCACAAGTGGTTTTTCGGTTTTCCATCTGTCTTTCATTCAATTCATGTGGCACCCATTTTCCACACTTTTGGATCATTCCTATAGCTTTTAGACGGCCAAAAATTGTTTGTTGCGCAACATTTAACATTGCTGCCATTTGCTTTTGACTCAACGTGTCATCTCCATCCAATATCGTTTGCAATTCGGCGTTTTCAAGCTTTTTTTGGTGGTCTTCCACGTTCTTCATTTCTCACATCAAAATCATTATTTCTGAACCGTTGAAACCATCTTTTGCATGTTGCTTCTGATAGAGCATGATCACCATATAACTAAACCAAAAATTAATGCTTTCCGCAAATCATAACTTTCTGGTACCAAATTCGACATTTTTAACACGATTAAAAAATATGATGTTATCTGTTCAATGACTTGATGTATACTAAATATTTTTCACAGATGTCATAGCAAACAAAAAAAAACAAAAAAAATAAGGGCTCGTTCACAACAAATGTTCCCTATCGAGACATTTGTATCTTGACGCTCACTTTATACCGGTATACCTGGTGTGGTAATTGGTCTTAGGAGCAGCTAATCAGATAGGAGCGCTATACTCACTATTAGGGCGGATGTACACCGTATATTGTTTATTCTATGTAGTAGGTGCACAGAGGTCTTAGAAGTACCACACCAGATAGAAGCGTTATACTCAATCCTTTGGAGGATGTACCACATATATATCATCAGGTCAAGAGAGGTGAGGCCTAGGCATTTTGCTGCAGCTTTGACGATCTCGAATATGTGATCGTTCCAACTTTATCTTTAGTTGAGACACAAACCCATGATGGGAAGTCGTTCCGTTTCAAGAACGCAGGAGCCATTCATTGATAATGGCTGGTTATTTTGAGATCGCTTGAGTGACAGAGGACAGCAATGAGTTTTGGAAGCGTTAAATTACACTAATTTCCTTGGACCCCAATCAATTATAATGTGAAAATCGGACTTAAATGAGTTTAACATTCGCTGAACTTCCAGGTCTATAGCCGGAAGGGAGGGTCGAGAGCCAAATTGCTGACACAGCAATTCGGCACCCCGATGTAAGCTGTGCGCCGATGGTAAGAAGTTCCTCAACGTTACTAAGGTCTGATTCATATGAAACCCAATGTGTCGTATATGATAATTTAAATCATTTCCCCAATTTTTAAAAATTTAGAAATTAATTCTTGACCTACACCCAATGCACCTAAACTAGCAAGTGCACTTTCACCGAATCTTTATTAAGCAATGATTTTTGTTCTCCCCCTTCAATGTATTTATGATTTTCCTGAACGATCTTCGTTTTTAAATTCAAAAGTACGCCACTGCAAATAACGGCAGACATGTTCGTCTAGGTTCAACATGAACTTCTCAAACTTCCAACAAAATACAACAGCTTTTGACACCCCAAATTTCCAAGGTTACAAAGTCAAAAAACTTAACAGCACAAAGTGATTTGGAACTGAATTCGCAAGGCTTACCAAACACATTTCAAATATTTATTTTAATTTCACATCAATCTGCCTCCAATTTCTCTTTAATGAACTCTTTCGAAAACTCAGCCGTAACCTGCATTACTTTCGCCGTTCATCTATTGTTATCTGACATCCTGCATTTTATCGTATCTGGCAAACAAATTTGATGCAAATAAGTTTTCACAAGTAGCGACATTCAAAGCGACTCACCTCCTTTCCACAAAACCCCATCCGTATGTATTTCGACCTTAAATCACATAGACTTGCCTTCCACTTTCATTTCCTCGCCCAAGGCGGTAACAGATTGCTCTCCGTTTCGGTCTAATTTTAATCCCCTCCATCTGACGCCTTCATTTCAAAAGCATTTCCGTCTGCCTTTGTCAACCCATCAGCATCTGCAGACTTCTGCAGCAGCTCCGTTGAAAGGAAGCGAATGGGCTAAGAACTCTCGTAAAATTCTTTTTTAATTTCTTCTCTTCCTGCAGCTGTGCAGATCTTTTCTCGTAATCCGTTATAATTTAAATTGCCATCAAATTTCAGTAGCCTCCACCCGGCCATTGGGATCTGCGTGCAATCTGTTGCCGGCGCACATCCTTCCGCGCGTAATTAGCGCTATCAGTGAACTCAGTCGGGATTATCCCCTCCGTAAGATGAGTCCCGATTTTTTTTTGCTCTCTAACCTTTCGGCACGAACTGTGCCATGAGAAACGTTCCCGCAATGACGACGTCTGTCCAAAACGCCACCGATAGTCGAATCCACGTCCGAGCTTGAGTTAATTTTATCCCTAGCTCAATCTGAGCGACTACACTCCGTTAACTGATTCTAATTAATCCAATCAAATCTCACTCGTTGGAGAATCTATTTCAGCTCCAGTGCGCCCTATCTGGGGACGGAGATCTAAATTAAAGTGCCCTTGGCTGCGTTCCAGTTTAAACGGGCGAAAGTTCGGTCGAGGATGAAGCGCACAGAGAGGAACATGGCGAAGAAAACAAAGGATTCGATGTCGTCCCCGTGGTACGGTGTGCGAGCCAAGGGGGGTCAAAAATGGATAGCTTTTTGAAATTCCTCGAGGTAATCATCTGCGAAGAAAACAAAAGGAAAATGCTTACTCCAGCGCGAAGGCAAATATCTCAGTACATTGCGCTTGACGTTCCACCAGCATCGTCATCGGCATCGGCCACCCTGGAGTTCATGGGTTCATATTACAGGCGCTCAGGGAGTCGTTTGATTCGAACGGCAGCGAATATACATACGTCTGCTCGTCCCGCATAAATCTGTTGGTACACGGCAATGGGTCGCAAGGGGACTGTGTAGCCTAACTACTGCATCCAAACGCTGCTCCAGAGGAAAGTGTTCGTTCGTATCATTTGGCTTTCGAAGTTTGTTTATGAGAGACGTTCGTTATGCGCAATGAGCGCAAGTAGAATCCACCAGGGAAGGAATTTAATTGTCGCCACGAAAATCGGACTGGAGGAGAGAGAGAGAACTCAATGAAGCGCATAATTTTGCGTAGCGGAAATACATGTATTTATGTATACATGTATTCCTCGCGATAATTCACCCTCGTTACCTGATTTTAGTATTTTACAGAGTCTGCTGCGCTTCCGTTGGAATCCAAATGAGGAGGAGAGGGTCGGTCTTGGGACCTTTCTGTACTTCTTGAGCAAAGCATTCGGGTCTTAATTAGTCCAAGAGGGCTCTGGTGTGCTCTGGGAGCTTCAAATTATACAGTTTTTGCGACAGTGTCACTGCGAAGTGACGGATTAGGTCAGGCGCATAAATGCAACAGAACTTTACCTTAGCAAAAATGTTAAAGCAATCGAGAACGCAACTTCACACAGGGCCCTGATAGTCCTCTTACCGCCTGATCCGAGACAGCAGTATGGATAAAAGAGTACAGTTTCAAACGGCAATGTCCTCTATGTTCGGTTTTAAATCATCGTCACAAGAGACCCTTATTTAATACGATGCGTAACCTCCTTTGGAACCAATATTCTAGATACTATGTCAATTTGACACTACCAATGAAATTGCCTAAGCACTTGTGTCTGGAGGATATCATCGCTGCCCCATCAGTGATTCCGATGACATAAAATAAGGCGCTACCGATGAACCAATCACATTATTCACAAAACGGAAGTTTAGCGAAAGATTGCGCTAGTCACAGAGCCATAAATTTGATCAGGAAATATGCGTCATGCTTGGTTACATTGTTCCTAGCTGGAAAAGTTTGGAAGTTGCGATATCTGCAAGTAGGACTGCTTCTACTTTTTTTTACTATTCGACATATAAGGTTGTCAAATGTCTCCCTTCCACCTTTTAGTCTTTTAAATTTTTCGGGCATGTAGAACTCATATCTGGCAATACTATACATCATTTGAAAGGTCTTGATATAACCTATAAAACGACTATACATGATTAGTTTGGATATTGCGTGCAACAGTTATAGACGTGTAAACATGGAGTTCACTAACGCCGAAATTCGCGCTTTTTAAAAGTTTTCCTTCGTTAAAGGCAAATCCGTTAGAGAAACGTTCCGTGAAATTAATGGTGTTTTGGGGGATGGTACTCTATCATTTCGAACTGCGGAGCAATGGTTTCGACGATTCAGAGAAGACATGTGACGACGAATACCGAACGAATCATAGAAATCATCGAGTAAAACAGGCATGCCGCATCTCGTGACATCGCCCAGGAGATGAGAGCTAGTCACCAAACCATTTGAAACCAGCTGCAAAAAGCTGGATACAAAAAAGCTTGATGTTTTTGTGCTGCATGATTTGACGAAAACAAACCTCCTGGACCGAATCAACGCCTGCGATATGCTGCTGAAACTGAACGAACTCAAAACCATTTTTGAAGCGGATGGTGATTGGCGATGAAAAATGGATCACATGCGACAATATCAAGCGAAAATGGTCGTTGTTGAAGGCCGGTGAATCGTCCCAAACAGTGGCCAAGCCGGGATTGACGGCCAGGAAGATTTTACTGTGTGTTTGGTGGGAATGGAAGGGAATCATCCATTGTGAGCTGCTCCCATATGGCCAGACCACTAATTCTACCATCTACTGCGAATAACTGGACTGCTTGACCAAACCGGACCAGAAGCGTCCAGAATTGGCCAATAGAAATGGTGTAATGTTCCACCAGGACAACCAGCAGACCGTACATTTCGTTGATGACTCGTCGGAAGCTACGGGAGCTCAGATGGGAGGTTTCATTGTGTCCAACGTATAGCCCGGACATAGCGCCAAGTGATTACTACCTGTTCCTGTGCATGGCGAACGTCCTTGATGGTGTGAAGTTGAACTGAAAAGTGGCTTGTAAAAAGTTGCTGTCCGAGTATTGTAAATAAGGAGGGGGGCTTCTTCCAGGAGGGTATTATGAAGTCTAGATGAAAACAGATTATCGAACAAAACGGCGAATATTTGAGCTAAATCTGATCATTGTAACACTTTTGATGAAGCATTGAATGAAGAGCAAAAAAGCTTAATGCCCTTTGGAGCCTTTACGCGAATAGACCTGATATATCCATATTGGAATATTGAAAACCCGGAAAAAGAACCCATTTACCACTCATTGGTCAATGTCAAATAGAATCTGAAACCATAATAGAGGTCGAAAAATCCTCAGAACGGTCCAGTTAACTCTGTTTGATTTAAAATAGACTGCGAGGTACGGTGTCAAGAGTTTGACGAATATTCAAACAGCAGATTTTGCTAAGTGGGAAATTTGGCAATTGGTTGATAAAATATGTATGTCCTTAATTATCCTTATGCCCGGGAACTGAGTGAACCATTCTGGCACTAATGCAAATTTATGTTTTTTGCCAACCCAAAGAGGTCAACTCAGTTACAAGCTGCTAAACCATGATTTTGGAACACAAATTGAGGTGGTAGCCCATATCATCTCGAATTTGATAATAAAAAAACCAAAAAATTTATTCAGAACCCTGTTTTTATCTTATATCCTCCACACTATCACCTTCTTCTTTAAAACGCGTGTTCCACTAAAGGGATCGCAGAGATAATGCATGTACAAGGGACCTCCTGTCTCCTCGATTCTGCGCCCTCCACTTTAATGCATCAGGAGCTAGTTCCAAGCGCAACCAGGCGAGTGAACGGAAATGATCTAACCACCTCGCCCTGTGTCTGCCGAGCGGTCGCTTACCAGATGAAATTACATATAACTTCCATACTACGTGCGCAAATTAACGAAATTAAACCCTTTCCGTCCAAGGAAGTACCTCCTCAACATTGAGTTCCCCCACACCGCTGCGTTTCACTGCCCATCGCAAATAGTAACACCCGCAAGGGCACGGAGAAATCTCATCTGAGTAGCTTGCATCCGCAGTGTTATTTTTCAGTGATAACCCAAACTTGGCGAGGATTCCAAACACTGAGTCAACAACCGATAACTTGAGTTTGACACCAAGCTCGGCCTTTCTTTTTACTGATGTTTCAAAACTGATCCGGCCTTGCATAGTGTTGTTCCTCCCATCACTCATGAAAGGGACCTTGAGATAGCTAAACTCTTCATATGTTCCAATGTTACTGCACTAACATGTTGAGTGCATTGGAGAGGAGTTTTAGAAATTGTCAGTACTTAGGGCTTGTCCTCGTTCATCTTCATATCAGCATGAGTACATGTGGCGCTAAGCCTATCCAGCGACTACTAGAAAAATAAATTGTATGGCGCGACAGTCCATACGGGACCAGGGCCGTGCGCGCTACTGCTATCTCACGAGTAGAAGGGCCTACAGCTTTTCGCCGACTCGGAGCGGCGGAATTTGAGAAGCTTTCGTAGACAGTTATTACTGTTTGAGTGTTGTCAGCAGCTCGAAAGAGGTGATGCCGTGAAGAATTCGAAAAATTCGGGTTGAGCTAGGAATCGAACATACACCTTCGGCGTGTGAGTGTCGCACGCTATCCACTGCGTCACGGCGGCCACGACGTGAAGAAAGATGCCTAAGTGCTGTGCTGGAACATTCAGTCTGTTTATACAAAACAGATCACTCAACAAGTCCCAGGACGCCACTAGCAAGAGTAAATAATTTAATATTGATTTGCTTGTTAGTGGCGCCCCTTTATATGTTCCGGGACTTCTTGAGTGATGTGTTACAATGAAAAGAAGAGGTGATAAGGCCCACCCTTGACGAAACCCAATGACCACGGCGAAAAGTTTTGATTTACTTCCTTCTACCCGACCACAGCTGCTTCAGTTGGTTTAAAGATATTAAATGACACTCGGCAAGGGACTATCAAACCCATACAAGGACTGTACACAAATTAAGGCAAATTGTAATTTTTTTAAAAACATATTTTTTATTGATACATCTCTTTTAAGTCACCTTCAAAGTAGTCCTGCTCAGATATAATACACTTGTGCCAGCGTTATTTCCAATACTCGAAGCAGTTCTGGTATTCACTTCATTGTATGCACTTGAGATCTCTCACCAATTTGGTCTGTATCTCCTTAATCTTCGCAACAGGAAGAGGAACAAGGAGCCAAATCTGTTGTATAAGGTGACCGAGGCATGAGTACGGTGTTGTTTTTAGCCAACAAATTGAGAAAAAGCAAAGTCATGAACTGTTTTTTCACAATCCCGGACGTTTTCTTCGCGTTGAAACATAACTTCAAGGTATTGACCATGTGGCACCACGGCAATCCACGAAAATCACGAAGAATCAACCAGTTAACAAAACCTTCACGTTTGATCGAACTTTGCATGGATTTTTCGGCTCTTCCGGGTACTTCCATGCGCACGTTTGGACTTTGGTTTCGATGTCTAAACCAAATGCCCAGGACTCGTCACCAATTATAACACTTTTAAGCAAATCTGGATCGCCGTTGACGTCATTCAACAGTCCCTGAGCGACATGCGAGATTTTTTTCAGCAAAGTTCGTTCCAAAGTTACGAACAAGGAACGAACTTCGCTTTAACACGCTGAATGCCCAAAATTTCCGAAACAATTGCATGACATAAGCCAACCGATACACCGACATTTTCAACAACTTCTCTAATAGCGACTGGTCGATTTTCCATAACAATTTTGATCAGTTTCTTAACGACAACAGAAGAAGTTTATGTGTCCAGGACGAGCGTGGTCATTCACATTTTTTTTTCGAAAAGTTTGCACCAATTGATAGAATTTTTTTGACTCATTTATGCCACATTTTTTCTTGAGAACATACATACTAGGTATACTGGTATGAAATATTTTTGAAAATAAAACTCTAATTATTAATGGCAAAGTAAAAACAATTTATTCAAAGTATTGGCCATTGTTTTCTACACATTTTGACCACCTTTCTGGCAATTTGTGAATACCACACCAATAAAATTGTTCGTCTTTTAAAGCAAAACAATCAGACACCCAATTTTCGACCTCCTCGTAGGAATCAAAGTGCTGCTCAGCCAATGCGTGTCCCATCGATGAAAACAAATGCTAGTCGGAAGGAGCCAAGTCTGGAAAATACGGCGGGTGGGATAGCTGCTCCCAGCCAAGTAATTTGATTGTATCCTGAACCGATTTTGCTATGTGCGCAGGTGCATTGTTATGGAGCAAATTTACCTTGCCGTGTCTTCTGGCCCATTCTGGTCATTTCTCGATCAATGTTCAAATTGCGATCAGTATTAACGGTTTCACCAGGTTATAGGAGCTCGTGGTACAGCACACCTTTCTGGTCCCACTAAACACACAGCATTGTCTTCTTGCCGAATAGATCTGGTTTTGCAGTCGATGTTGATGGTTGTCTTAGATTAACCCATGATTTTTTCCGTTTAAGATTCTTAAAATAAGTTCATTTTTCATCGCCAGTGACAATCCGATGCAAAACCGATTTTCTTTCGTGTCTTTGAAGCAAAATTTCACAATTGTTTTTTCGGTTTTCCAACTGTCGTTCATTCAATTCATGTGGCACCCATTTTCCACACTTTTAGATCTTTCCTATAGCTTTTAAACGGTCAGAAATTGTTTGTTGTACAACATTTTACATTGCTGCCATTTGCTTTTAACTCAAAGTGTCATCTCAATCCAATATCGTTTGCAATTCGTCGTCTTCAAACTTTTTTGGTGGTCTTCCACGTTCTTCATTCCTTACATCAAAATCATTATTTCTGAACCGTTGAAACCATCTTTTGCATGTTACTTCTGATAGAGCATGCATGATAGACAAGCATTAGATGCGATTCTGCAGCACTTTTCTTCAAATGAAAACAATAATTAATGCTTTCTGCAAATCGTCACTTTCTGGTACAAAATTCGACATTTTTAACACGATTAAAAAATATGATGCTGTTTTTTCAATGACTTAATGTATACTAAATATTTTTCACAGATGTCATAGCAAACAAACAAGCAAAAATAAGGGCTCGTTCACAACAAGTGTTCCCTATCGAGACATTTGTATCTTGGCGCTCACTTCATACCGATATACCTGACAAGTAGTTCCATTTTTCAAACAAAATTGAATGCAAATGCCTTGACCCATTTTCTTCAACGGCAGGAAATCGCTGCACATGCAAAACACATCACGCTTTTCTTCACTTAACAAACGAAATAAATATAATTTGGTGTATAGCTCAAACTATTAACATATGTTCGGGACGAATGTACCAACATAAGGAAAAAAAAATCGATAATCGAATGAACTTAACCCGCGAAATTCTTTTTATTCTATGAACAGTAGAACACTACTGAGTTTACCTAGAATGTATCGGTAGTATGATAATTTTAATAATTGTATGGCGCGAAAGATGGACTAGGGCTTAGCTAGCTCGTCATCTACTCGTGTTGTATGCGCTACTGTTCTCTCACCATAAGAAGGGGTCTACAGTTTTGTACCGACTGTGAACAGCGATTTTTGAGAAGCTTTTTCTTAGACAGTTGTTTCTTTTTGAGTGTTGTCAACAGATCGAAAGAGGTTGTGCTCGGAAAAATTCGAGGTGTTCAGCCGTGTATTGAACCTAGACCTTTAGCGTGGGAGCTTCACGAACTTAGTCTTATGTCTTTTTCAAATCTACATAAAAAATGTAGATCAATTTAGTGTACATCCACGGATTCTTAACTATTATACTTAGACTGAAAAACTAGTCGGTTGTAGTCCTGCCGGAACGAAAGCTGCACTATAACCCTAAACTAGATTCAATCATAACTCGAACGGACCTGCAGTACCTTAGCAAAGACTTTACCGGGGAGATTTTAAAGAGATATGCTTCTGTAATGTGGCAGCCGTGGCGTAATGGGTAGAGTGCGAATTTTCGAATTCTTCACGGCACCACCTCTTTCGGGCTCCTGACAACACTCAAACACTGTCTAAGAAAGCTTCTCAAAAATTCGCCGTTCGGAGTCGGCAAAATACTGTAAGCACAACATAAATAGTTGATGGACAAGCTAGGCCCTGGTCCCCCTATGGACTGTCGCGCAAACAGGTATTATTATGCTTCTGTACTTGAAGTAGTCCTTGAATTTGATAAGAAGAACAATCATTCCAGTCTACCAATCGCCACGCGTCTTGACCCATCTCCAGACACGGGAGAGCCACAACACTTCCTCTTCACCCATGACTTTAACAATTTCTTCCCTGATCTCATCCACATTGGAGAACATGCCAACGTTTAGCGATTCAATCGACAAAGTGACTTCCTCCGCTGTCAGACTATGGATTCTCTATCACACTTAATAATAATAATTGTTGGCGCTACAGTCCAGAGGGGAACCAGGGCCTAGCTTGCTCATCAACTACTCGTGTTGTGCGCGCTACTGCTATCTCACGAGTAGAAGGGCCTACAACTTTTTGCCGACTTGGAACGGTGGAATTTGAGAAGCTTTCTTAGACAGTTATTACTCTTTGAGTGTTGTCAGCAGTTCGAAAGAGGTGGGGCCGTGAAATATTCGAAAAATTGGTGTTGAGCTGGGAATCGAACCTAGACCTTTCGGCGTGTGAGCGTCGCACTCTACCCACTACGCTACGGCGGCCACCTCTATCACACTTACAGTGAGTAAAATAAGTATGTGCACACCTAGTTTTTTACGGTTTTAGCGTAATTTGAAAAGTTTCAGCTGAATAGAATATACATTATGAAACTGTAGAAAAAGAGTTAATATTACAAAAATGATTCAAATCAAATGGTAAAATTATTCCATTTATTTAAAAAAAAAACAGTAAAAATAAGGTCAAAAAAGTATTTGCACACACACTTTTCCCTCAATTTGCACACCATTTGCGTTAAAAATCTAACGGTTTTTGAGGTGTTTGTTGTTTCTTTATTTATTTGGCGTGAAGAATTTCGCTGTATAAATCAATAAATCAATAAAATGTCTCCAAAACAAAGTGAAATACCTTCGAATGTCCGGGAGATAATTATATCTTTGAGCGAAAGTGGTCAGAGCTAAAGACAGATAGCGGATTCGGTTGGATTTAGTTTCTCTGCAGTTCGATACGTCCTGAAAAGGTTTCGAGACACTGGAACAACGGCAAACAAACATCATGCTGGACGACCGAAGAAGCTGAGTGCGAGAGATAGACGAGCAATTATAAATGAGGCTCGAAAACAGCCATTTATAAGTGCACAAAATTTAGCCCAACGTGCGGCAACAAAACCCACAAACTATTCGGAATGTTCTACATTCCGCAAAAATTTATGGCAGGTCAGGTAGAAAGAAGCCATTCATTTCTGAAATCAACAGAAAAAATAGGTTAGAGTTTGCAAAAACTTATCTGGCGAAGCCGTTTGAAGTTTGGAGGAGTGTTTTGTTTTCGGATGAAAGCAATGATTTCTTCGGATCGGACGGAAAGAGATTTGTGTGGAGGAAGCCAAACACAGAACTACAAAAAAAACCATTTGAAGCCCACGGTAAGACATGGTGGTGGACATGTTATGGTATGGGGCTGTGCGGCTTACAACGGAGTTGGTAACATTGCCTTCATCGATGGAATTTTGACGGCTCTTGAGTATATTGACATTTTGAGCAATAATTTACTTCAAAGCGCCGTCAAATAGGATATGGAGGGAACATTTCTTTTCCAACAGGGCAATGATCCCAAACACTGTGCAAGGGTTACGAAGGAATGGTTGTTACATAATGGCCCCCACCAACTTGTGACGCCCCCCAATCACCAGACATAAAACCAATAGAAAATCTATGGAGTATATTGGATACTGAAATAAGAAAAAAAAAATGTCAAGTAAATGTGACATGAAGACATCACTTGTTGAGGAATGGTTAAAGATAGATCCGGAAACCATTCATAATCTCAACGATTCAATGCCGAGGAGATTACAAGCTATCATTGCAGCAAACGGGATGCACACAAAATATTAATTAAAGTTCCATAAATTTTTTTTTCAATATTTTTTATTCACAAACTGTAGTGTGCAAATACTTTTTTGACCTTATTTTTATTTTTTTTTAAATAAATGGAGTAATTTTATATTGATTTGAATCATTTCAGTATTTAATATTAACCCTTTTACTACAGTTTCATAAAGTATATTCCATTCAGCTGAAACTTTTCAGATTACGCTAAAACCGTAAAAAAACTAGATGTATTTGCACACCTAATTTTTTTTTAAGATTTTACCCACTGTACATACCCGTTTTCAGAAAACATAGAAGCAATTAAAATCAGTCGGAAGCGTCTGAGTGCGAGTATCACTTCGCGATGATCACTCCGCATTTGTTGGCACATTGTCTCGTTTACAGTTACAATCCAATAAACAAAGAGATAATTATTTTTATTTTTGTACAAAAAAATATTTATTTTACAAAAAGATTTTCCATAAAGCTACATAATATTAAAAAATTAAAGTTTTAATGTATTGCCATGGCGACTCCGTCTCCTCGAAACTTGCTCCTTACAGTCCATGCCTTGCTCTGTATGTTCCCTTGGGGTCGTATTTGTTGAGCAGCAGCGCCCAATCCTGCTTCCTCTTCTCCTGCAGGAATTCAATCACTTTCCTCGAGTTCTCCCTCTGTGGAGGAGTGCACTTCGAGCAGTCCGTAGCCAAAGCATCCGGCAAAAGTTCTGCAAATAAAATGACAAAAAAAATATGAGAAAAGCTCCAATCAGGCAAAAGGATTACAATGTCCCTTCCTTCATCCGATTCTATGCAATTAAATTTGTAGAAATGCAAGGACCATCTTTTTGAACAGTTGAATGAGAGTTTAATGTGATATTTGGTGAGTGGGTTACGTAAAGCAATTGCCTACTATACGTTGCACGAGCGCAACCAGACACCAAGGGAATTAAATCGGTTTGCATGAGTGCCGCGAGCCACGGATATCCAATTGCGAAAAACGTACGAGTACTTTTATCAATTGTAATGATCGCTGAGACCTAGTCCTCGTGTGTGCGCTCTTGTTTCACAGTGAGTCGTGCTCAAATGCAATTGCAACTGCTGCCACGGATACAATTCTGGTCGTGAATCGTTTCGGTTAAATGCGAGCTCGTTTTGCACACGTAGTGTCCATTATGTCATTAAAAGGGAAACCCTTCAGGACTGTCGGTGACAATGCGTACCTCGGTGGGGTTCTGCAAATTGATTCAATGATTTCATTTCAGAGTTTAATATCACGAAACCTCCCGCTGTTCTGCAGGATATGAGAGTCCCCGAAGGGGTGCGGGAGAGATGTGTGCAGAGAAAGACATCATGTGTAAGATTGTGTGTAGGATTCAATGCACAGTTTATGCACGAAATTCGTGAAATAGAAATCACTGCGGCCGTGAGTGACAGACGTGAGTGACAGGATTTGCGGCAGTTGACGTTGGTGTGGGGAAGTTGTGGTCAAGTGTGCCCACATGTGGAAATCTGTCACAACACAAAAACTTGGCTAAGCAAATTTGTAAGGGGCTTTGTCGTACTCACCAAATTGGCCACATGCTCTGCGGGCTTACATGCTAGGAAATGAATTGAATTTCGGTCAGAGTGCTAGACATGCAGACAGTGAGAAGCATTTTCAGGGTAGCTTCCCTTTTTTAATTGAAGTGAATGTCGTTATTCAATGAAGACCAATGTCTTAAGTGCGAACGAATGAAAAACTACAGATATTGGTAAGTCTCGCTCATCGTACTGAATTTTCATCTCGAAATATGCTGTTTTAAGTTGAAAAAAACTTCTGAAGCACAAAATGGAAATGAACTTAACGCCACCTCCATTCTCAAAAAATAATAGTCCGTACATCACAAGGGGTTCCTTCTGAAACTGGAACCTTCTGAACTTCCCCGCCTCCCGATTTGCATTTTGTCTTGTTTACACACATGAATCCAGCCATTCTAGCTGCCCTTTATCGCCACAGAATGTACATGCATCCGTATAACCTTTGGTAGGCTATCACAATCCCGTGATTAAAGGGAAATCGAAGTAATTGCCTCCAAGGGGGTTTTCTTTTTCTCATGGAGCGATGTTAGTCCAGCCAGCCCAACACCTGCTTCCCCCATAAAATTTTACTACTCGTACATTTCCAACCACATGAACTGCCATTAGCTAGCCCGCAAACGAGCGGTCATATGTTCCCCCTACGCCTCCCATCTATACATCCCTGGAAAGCACTCATTTTATGAATACATTATCAGTAAAAAACAACTATGCACTACGCCACGCTCTGGCAACCATTTAATACTCGCCCATAGACATGAACATGCAAATGTCTGGCTGGCGCTGAATCTTTTAGATCCTCCATGAAGGCAAAGAATCAGTTATCTTTCTAATGGCTCCACAAGGCACATCCATTCCCAGACCAATTGACTCGAAAGACTTTCACTTACTCTTCAGTTCGCGTCCTTCAGCTGTGCACGGCCCCTTGTCCATAAGGCATTTGATGTAATTTGTGAGGATACGCTGATTCTGGAGCACAGAGTCCACATCGATGTTGTCAAACTTGTTGGTGTATGTCTTGGCGGCGGAGGACACGGCCAGAGCACAGGCCAAAAGGCAGACAGTGAGTGTCAGTTTCATGTTGGTACAGATCTGTAAGAGATTGGAAAAACGACTTAAATAAAATTGAAAGGCCTTGACTTAAAAATTTAAAATTCTGATTGGGGAGTGTTGCGTACATATACTCATATTTCGCGGCATGAAGCCAAGCTATTAATTACGAAACCAATGTTGCAAACGAATGTGATGCGGGTGAGTGTTGGAATTTATTTCAGTCCCAAGGGGGCCGGCACTAGCCAATAAACTCGTCGATATTAGTTGTGGCGGTGCGAAAGGGGACCACGTGTTATTGACGGGTGAATGGCTTTCCAGTGGTATACGTTGCTTCTGTATTTAGTCTAACTAGAGGTACCGAGAAAATTGTGCGTTGGCTTTGTTTTGTGAATTTGTTTATATCTCTATACCCTAATCTGAGCGCAAGCATTTCATTGACAGTGTTGTGGGAAATTTGGCACACAACTGTAGACGTTTTAGGTTGTGGAGCATAGTTTGTTTCAACGGAATTGAGACAGATATTTGTTCCAGTGGATGTCAGAATTTGAAGAATTTTGGAAATTGGGTCACTTTGGAAAATTTGTAAAGAGGAAGGACCATACTCAAACTCCTTGTCAACAGTTTATAACTGTTTTACTAAATTAACAGAGTTTTTTTTTTTTAAAGAAATGGCGGCGTAGTTAAAAATTTTGTTTTCAAACACCATTTGCTTTTCGTACCTAAGAAAAAAATTCACTTGCAGTTGAAGTGCAATTTAAAGAGGATATGTGCACATATAGAGAGGGAGATTGAAGGTAAAATTAAGTGGTTTGGCTCTGCTGTATCGTTGTCTTGTGTCAGTGTCAACTTGCCGTCAAGAAATTTATTACAATTTGAGAAACATGATTTTTCTAAACAGCCTCGTAGTCGTGTTTTTTTTTTCAATAGCATATTAATCTTTCGAAAATCTCACTTAAATTTTAAACAGGCGCTCTGTGAGTTCAACAGAAAACAAGAATTTACAAGTGGCTCAAAAGGCTTGAAGATATTATAGAAAGAGTACAACACGAGGCTTGCATAGGACTATCATCAACATCGAGTAATGAGCTTCACGTCAAAGTTAACGAATTGGGTTCTATACTCAATTTAGAGTGCCAATGACTTTTTCAACTCACAACAATGATCATTAAAAGCCGATATTGGTTAAATCTTTAGTTTGTGCCAGCCGTGGTTTGATTCCCGTTTAAACACCTTTGAATTTCCACGGTACCACCTCTTTCGAGCTGCTGACAAGACTCAAAGAGTGATACTGTCTAAGACAATGCTTCTCAAAACTTCGCCGTTCGATGTCGGCAAAAACCTGTAGGTCCCTTCTACTCGTGAAAGAACAGTAGCGTGCACAACACGAGTAGTTGATGAGCAAGCTAGACCCTGATCTCCTTGTGGACTGTAAATAGTGCGTTATAAGCAGCCAATCAATGAAAAAAAAAGCTAAAAGTTAAAGCTAAGCTAAAAAGCTAAAATCAAGGCTAGAACGAAGATCCCACATTTAAGCATAGTTCCGTATAGAAACCCAATCAGTGGAGTAAATGAAGTGCCAAAGCCAAGTCGAGACCGAAGATTCCATATTTGAGCAAGTCACAAATTAAGGTTAAATTTTGAACTTTCTTTGATAATCGAAGAATACCTCTTTGGCAACTGATTCAACTTTCTTAAAAAGGACAATTTGAGTGGAATGCAGTAATGTACACAAAGCACCACAATGCATTACGAAACAACACTCTATGATCATTTCCAGAAAAAGCTGCTTATAATATTAATATTCAATGTTCAATAGATGGCGCAGTCTGCAAGTTATGACTTATCTTGGAAGCAATTACCTACTTCACTGGAAAGGTGTGACATTTGCCAGCAATCATAAATGTAACTCAGCTTCTGTTTCAGATAATGCTAATGTTCTGTGCCTCTTAGAAAATGTAAAGATTTGTTTTAAAAAGACAACATTTTCAGAAAGTTTTCATTTTCTTTTAATTGGAAGAAAAGTAGAGCTGAAGTCCATCAAATGCTTGTAAAAGTAGAAGTTTATAGTGAATCCTCTCCGACCGATAAATCATGCAGGAAGAGGTTTCAACGCTTTAAAAGTGGTGATTTTCTCGTCAATGACAAAGTGCGTCTTGGCCAGCCCATAAATTTTAAAAATAAGGAATAAGAAACTTTACGAGATCAAGATCCGTGCCAAATGCAAAATGTTCAATTTTTTTAATCCTTTAACAAGCGCAGTATGGGCCCATATGACCTCTTGTTACTAACCAATGGCTATAATGAGCACTTTTTGTACAGTGCTTTGAACCCACAGCAGAAATAAGAACCGAACAAGGGAATATGGAGGAGCTTAGGAATTTGAAAAAAATAATTTGTAGTGTTGAAATTGAAAATAAAATTTATAGTATATTCAAAAGATAACACTTTGAGGTTATGCAGTAAATAAATTTAGAAATGTAAATAAAGATTTATTGACTAACTCTCAGCAATCAATTTTATAGCACATCCTGTGCCATCAGTTTGTTTTTTCATTTAGGGAAGCAGACGATATCACATCGCACAGAGAAAGAAGAACGGAAATTATTTGACCAGTATTATACTCCTCTTTGAATCCGAGCCATTGGGACAACGCAACAGAGGACGACCTAGACTGAAGTGGCGCACACAAGTGGAGAAGGACCTCAACCAACTTGGAGTGCGCAACTGGAGACAGCTGGCGAAAGATCGTGCTGGCTGAAGAGGCATATTGGTTGAGGCCCAGGTCCACCCCGGACTGTAGCGTCACAAGAAGAAGAAGAAGAATTATACTCCTCTTGTATCCACGATTCCACAATGCTAGAGGAACTTTAAAGGAGTTCCAGTTTCATATTTGTTTGGAACTTGAAACTATGTCTCAATGGCAATGAACTTGTGGGTAAAAATCGAACAAATGCTTCTAGAAGAAACTTCATACAGAGCTCCCTTCCAGAGAAGAAAAGAGGCAAATGTGTCCTCCACCTGACGTGTTGTAAGCTTAATGCGGAAAAAGCCAAATCGTCTGCCCCCCCCTAAACACAACCAAGGTCACCCCACTGATCACTGTTTTTGAATAAATTTTCAACTTCCTTTATTGACATTTGGGGGGAACACAATTTATTCAACGTGGAAGTGCACGCATTGACGGCTGCCAATGTGGGCGCCCCTGCTCAGTTTTCATTTGCTCTGATAAAAGAACTTTCATAACAAAATCCGACCCCATGGAATACCTGCGAAATTGATATACCATACACATTGTTACCCTGAATACGAGTACACTTGTCATTCGTTCACAGATATATCATTAATGATTTCCGCAATCATCTGACTAAACTGTGACATCATCTTAAAGTGTCGCTTCTCTTGTCCCAAATCTCTGAAGAAACAGAAATTGTAATTCAGCATAAATATTTATATCGCGGCGATTAATGAGTCCCTGGGTCCACAACAAATCCGCAACATCCGACCTTGAACTTGCTGAAAACTGGTTTCACTTGTGCAAAAACGAAAGAAGTTAGTGGTTTAGTGCTAATTTCTGATGCCTGTCTGTTGAACTTTCTTTGCAGATTAAAATGCCGTCTAGCAGGATCTAATTATGCCTGATCGCATGAATGTTGACACTGGTCAATTAAAATTCCTAACATAACCGTGTTTACACTTCCGTCAAATGGGTTTCCCACGAGATAACAAACTCTAGGGTTTCATCGAAGCAGAGACAATTTAGTTTCCAAGGCTAACGTCGTTTGTGGGATGTGTTCGGAAAGCCAATATTTATTTTTGACAATTAACATCGTTTGAGTGCATTTTGTGTAAACAAAATCGTGATTAGAATCTTGAGTTAGAAAATATGAAACAAATGCGCAAACAAGGTGAAAATAAAGTATCAAGGTCTGTTTTTGATGCAGGCGCAAGATGTGAACAAAAAGAAAATCAACACTTGATTTTACCATAAAATGAATTTCTTTAATGTTATAAAAGGTATACAAGACCAGCTAGGAAATCTTGACTGGTCACAAGGTGATGTTAGTCTTTCGGTTTTCGTGGCGAAAAAGCGGTTAATTTTTGCAAAGGTAATGATGATTTTTTCCTGTCTCAGTTTTTCTACCTCCTTCCTTTTTTTATGGAGCACCTGTCAACTTTGACAGACATTTCATTTTCCTCTGTATTAAAGAGAGTGAACACATGTAATGAATTGAACTCACAAATTATTCGTCTTCCAAAGGACAACAAGTTTTGTACACACCAAAGCACCCGTCGCAGAGTGACTTCAAGAATCAACTCGCATAACAACAAAGCCACACACACAAGCACCCAACACAACCAAGCATATGATTCTTGTGACGCCATCAATCATCACGTTGCAGCTATCATTCCACCTCACTGCTGGCACTGGTCGAAACTTAATCTCAGAAAACGTGTCCTCATCTCATCTCAACCCATGACAACCAAACGAAATGCCCTGACAGCACATCCCGTTGCAGTCACAATCGAAAATCCGATTTGACAGAATCGTCGTCGTCGTGGTCGACGTCGCGAACCTGTTCATGTGTTTTCGATAGCAATATGTTGCCAAAAATTCACCTGAAAAACTTTCACAACACAACGACACACTCTTCCTTCGTCCCCAGCGCTTGTCCCCACTGGTGAGGGGACAGAATGTACAAACTTTCAAGCACACTGAAAACAGTATTTCAGGGGGGCGAGCAAACGAGCAAGTGCTGGTCAAACCAACTGGGAACGAGTTTTCGAAAACATGCTTTGAAAAGGACCTGTTTTTTGCTTTCGGATTATCATTATGTAACTCGGCGGAGTGGGAGTGTATGTTTTCGAATGAGGGTGGGCCGGTTTTTGGCAATAAAATGATTTATTAAATGAGTGCTTGTGCCGTTGGTGGGGGATTTTGAAATGCATTGCACACGGAAGTCATTAAGAGACGCAAATTAAAATTTTAGGAAGTGTCGACGGTCGGGTTCTATTTAAATGTACATTGCACAGGGCTGGAGCTAATATTGAAAAGTCGGAATGTGAACGAATGCCTAATGAGGGCGTTATTGAAAAATCACAATAAGAGAAGTTTGAGTGCCAGATGTAAGTGCTTTCGGCCTTTGAGGTGATGCGCGTCAGAACAAAAACCTCGTGTGGATAGGTGAGAGAATATTCACTTCAGCGCAACTGCGAAAGTGGTGGACCAAGTAAGTTAAGAAGAAAATAAGAACAAAGACTTTCGAATGTAATGCACTTAAAGCAAAAGCCCCAACCATTACGTAGTTGAAAAGACTTCACAATTTCCACTGCGGCGCCATTGTGAACTCAACAACTCCACAAAGAGTCTCAAAAGAAAACCTGGGAAATCGGTAATTCTTTGATTTTCTCAAAGAAATGACTTCGCAATGTATGGTTGAATGTAAAGGGAATCAGCTTCGGACTTGGTCAAATTTTACATCTTCTTCTTATTCTTCTTGTTGTGGCTCTACAGTCCGGGGTGGAACAGGGCCTCAACCAACATGCCTCTCTAGCTAACACGATCCTTCGCCAGCTGCCTCCAGTTGGGCACTCCAAGTTGGTTGAGGTCCTTCTCCACTTGTGTGCGCCACCTTAGTCGCTCGGCTCGGATTCAAACTTTACATCGTTTCCCTATTTAAGACATCAGACAACGGGAATGACGCTTGATGGTGCAGTTTCTCATTTCCTCTAAGACAGAGTTGATTTGTCTACAGACCTTATTCAATGACCTACATTCCATTCCTTCCAGGGACATAAGCAACTTATTTCAATATCAACCGACTGAACCACGGTATTTAGGACAAGCATTGACAAACTATGTTCATTCATTCTGTCATTTGAAAAGACATTCGTTCGCAACCGCATCCCACTACAAACATCTTCAACAAAATAATCAAAATTCCATTTCCTTGAACTGCAAATAACGTAACTCTCGACAAAATCGAAAAAAAAACAACATCCATCACGAATGAAAAGTAGCAACCCTTATCGGTTGAACAATCGCGTTTCGGTCATATCCTTTAGAACTTAACAACTCCGGCTCGTGTGCCACACAGAATAATGACACAAAAGCACCCGCAACCGGATGCGCTACAGATCTTTGTTGACTTGATGCAGGAACCTTCACATTGTCGTTCTCCTTCTGCTGTGACGGCATTGGCGTTGGCGGTGGCAGTAGCGGTGACGGGGTGGTCGGTTGTTTGTTCGGATGTACTGTGTGTGCATCGGATGCGAATTGTTGCTGCAAAATAATTTTATTTCCCAGCTCATGTGACGGAAAGTGAGGAAACAATTCAATTTTATGCCACAAACCGCCATGGGAAGAGTGGTTGTGTGGAAAGAACGCTAAAACGAGGAAGTGCCAAATGCAATCAGCAGCAGGAATTTAATAAACATTCCGAAACAATGTCTCTTAGTTTCTTTTCTCTTTTAAACTATTGTGTGGAACTCACTTTGCGCAATGCTTTCAGAAGGGAATAGTTTAAAACAACACTTTTAGCTTTAAGGTCACTCCTCTGATGCGATGTTAATGGTTTCTGCATAAATTGAATGGCAAGAGCGATGGTTGAAGGTTCGCTTTTTAAAGGTTTATTTTTTGTAATTTTCCGTTTTGCTAGTGAGCCCCAAAATGGAAAATGAAATGAAAAAAATGAAAAATATTTTCAGCTGAAAATGCATTTCTGTGAACAGTAAACAGTGAGGAGTGAATTGCACAACTGCAACTGAGCGAGTTGACAAGGCAATCGGAAGCATGTAGAGTTCAATGTGGATCAATGGACTTTTTGATGTGTACCTTTTATTTTTTTAAAATTGATGCCAAAATGAATTTGCTTAAATGGCACTCACTATCGTTCAATGATTCTGACCATTTTGTGCCCTTATATGAAAAAAAAAAAAAAAATAGAGATAGCCCGTGTTTTGTAACGATACCTGCACAAATTGAAAAGTTGCTGGACATTTTATTTCGAGAACAGGCAATTCAGACCTTCATTGTAAATTTCTGCTAGACTGTTCAATGTGGTTTTTCCAACTCTGATCGACAGAACCCAACAAAAACAAAAAGGTTTGAATAACGACTTAAATAGGAGTGTACATGCTTGTGTACATGCTTGTGTACATGTACATTTGAGGAGAAAGCGCGCTCTGACAACAGCTTCCATCCTCCATATTAATTCTTAAAATCGTTTGTGTGTCCGAAATAGGAATTTTTATGGTCCCCATACTTGGTTTAATTTTCGTTGTACTCATATTCCACGGCCCACAGAGAGCAATGCTTTTGCTCGGCATGACTATGAACTGATGCTTATAAGCACTTACTTAAAATTTCCGTTTGTAGTGTACAATTATGAGACTTCGCTATAAAACAGAAGTTTATTTAATAATTTGTTGTCAAGGGAATTTTGGTTTTGGCAAGAGCTGAAAGATTGCTCCTCCAGGCTGTGATACTTGAACTGCTTCTTTCACAGTGGATTGGATCTCGGATGTGAGGAGGCCATAACCTGACTGAGAAAAATAATCGTATTCTGCCCATTAATGAACCGTTGATGTTGTAAATTGTGTTGAACAAGCCGCTGTGATCGACTGTGCTTGTGCCGTTGGTGGGGGATTTTGAAATGCATTGCACACGGAAGTCATTAAGAGACGCAAATTAAAATTTTAGGAAGTGTCGACGGTCGGGTTCTGTTTAAATGTACATTGCACAGGGCTGGATCTAATACTAATCGTATACTGCCCAACAACCGTTGATGCTGTAAATTGTGTTAAACAAGCCGCTGTGATCGACTGTAGAAAGCACGAATTGCAACAGATATTCTCTGTTGAATAAATTAACGTTATGAATTGTACAAACTTATTTTTGCGGTGTTTTTGATACGCTTTAATGGGTGGAGTGAATACGTTTTCTTCGTCACAACCTAGGTGTCTTTTTGAGGCGAATATTTCCATTTAACCAATTTGATTTATATCCAGTCTTCTTTCGACTGTGGGGTACGTGAAAAAATACATTTGTTGGTTGTTCCACTCCCTTGATACGCTGTCGGTGGAGGCCTAGTTCCACTCCGGACTGCAGCGCCAAAAGAAAAAGAAGGCACGCTTCGTACAAACTCACACTGCAAACTTATATGTGTTTAAGCTTCTTTTAATAGAAATCAAAGACTGTACACAGCAGTAGTACGTACACTGCACTATTCGATCCAATAGTATTGTCCAGTCCATTCAATGAAGCAGTACAGGGAATGTGGGACTCAAGTGAAAAAATATATTTCATCAGACATGCAAGCTGATTTAAAGATGCTTGGAAGAACTAATACTCAACGTCGCCTTGGAATTTTATAAAAATAGTCATGGTACCTGTTGAACAGTTTAACAAATGCGGTCCTGCACAGATAACAGTGATATTTGAGCCAGGACATCACAGACGCGACAAGAAAAAGAGGTATTAAAGTTCTCTTCCCTTTGCAACAACTAGCTTAAATCAACGCCATTCAAGCATGACATTTATGCAGTGTATGAAGGCGACAATAAGCTGAAGGAGTGCAAAAGAGGCTCTGAATTCAAGCAAACTGACTTGCAAGCTTAAAACACAACAACCGACTGTTGAAAATAATGTTCGGAAACCTTCATGCACTTCGGCCAAAACAAGGAAACAGTGACACATCCTCTTTAAGTCCGCTGGAGACTAATCTAAGCCAGAAACAGAAAAAATAAAAACAAACTACAACTTCGCTCCATTTAAGAGGTTTTTAGAAATTAAAAGAAAGAAGCAGCTAGGCAAGGAGGGAAAAGTGAACTGCCTGCAGTTCTATAGCGCTCTACTTGCTGTGCAAGCTACCCTTCCGGCCTTTAATTCAAATTATGAAGTGCAGGTAAATACACAAAGTACTGTGCTGTCGACAAGGAAAGTCTACCAGAAGAGGGCTGTACTTCAAACACCTAACTAAGACCTAAGCCCTCATTCGCAGAGGCAAAATAATTAATCATCCTTGTCAACTGTTACGTCATTTCTGAGTCCCTCTGTATGACTAACGTGGTCACGAGATTTTGTTGGGGCCTCTCTCTACGTCAATCAAAACTACGACACTGTTACAGAATTCACATGATTAATTCCTCTTTTCTTCTACAGGTGCTGCAATTCTGCAAAATTCAAAAAGAAACAAAATTCTCGACTTCAACGATGCTCGGTATTCAAATGAACAACATCTGCGTGAATGGCAATAAGCACTGCAGACAGAGATGAATATACACTAAGTCCGTTTGAGGTTGTTTCCTCTTTCAGAGGAGCAGTCACAAACGTATCAAGACCCTGAAAAATGTTTGGCAGCCTTCTATGTCATCAGAAGCTCAAAGGCCCAACCACTTACTTCTCAATCAAATGCAACTTCAAAGGGACTTCAAAGGAACATGTAAACGAAGTTAAACGACCACAAGGCATGAATATCCATTTAAAGGTGTCATCTGCAGTCCGAGGGATAGGCTTGAAGTGAGTTGTTGCTACACACATGATGGCGACTCTCTGCCTACTCTCCGTGCACTCCACTGACCAAAAGCAAAAACGAGGTGTGCAATTACAAACTAACCAAGCGTGGTGACACAAAGAAACCACGTATGTAGTGGAAGCCGGAGCACAGGTGCAGGTAGTTTTTATTTTGAAAACTGACTGAACAGGGTGGATGTGTAGAATTTAAAAGAAAACGCAAAACTGTCACAGTTTGCACACAAAATTCATTTTCTCACACAGCACGGCTTTGCACTACTTACACGAACGCTGTTGAACTGTCAAAACCAAGTGCTTGCACTGGGAGCATTGCGTTTGAGAACGAACTTCGCGGAAAGGACTCACAGAGGAATGAAAACCTCACAGAACCGTTCGAAAACTTCGTTGGTACTTATATATACATATCACACATAGTTCCCTATACCCGCTTTAGCCCAAAACAACAGCGGCCGTAGTAAATGCGGTCAACTGGCGTTGACATAATTGCTGGTTAACTAGTTCCCACTTGTGCACAGCCTAGAACGCTTTCTCCTTCTTACAATTCTCGTCGAGATAGCCGCGTATGTGAGCCGAAACATGAGCACCAGACCACACAACCACCAAGCGCGCTCATCAGTATGCCATGCGTCGCCGGAATCGGACATCACCCATTCGGTTGTTTAATTGCCCAAGCACACACCGCTTTGTGAAAGAATTTCCATTCCAATGACACGCTTGAGAGCGACTATTCACTTAGGTAAGCTTAACCTTGAAACGTCTTCGCCGTCGTGTCAACAAAAGCGGACAAGTCACTAAAACTAGCTCACTGGGTTGTGCTTCCACGCAGCACACGTTCGCGGATGCACATGTACTTTGTACCGAAAAACCCACCAAGTCCCCACCAGTTCAATGAACCGAACCAACTCACGAGCACTCGCCACTGCCACCACCACAGCTCTGGTCACTTACACCGAATCAGGTTATGAAAATGCGACAGCAGCGCACCACAATCAAATTGACCAACTTTTCGCGCTCGCCCGGGATACCAAAGCCAACAGTCCCCCACTCACGTTAAACCGGGCGCAGGCCGCATAAATAGGGGCGAGAAATCTCAGAAACAGAAACTTACCTAAACTGCGATTTATGTGGCGACGTATCTGGAATCCTGAAGACTATTCTGGTCACGTAACTGCTCGGTGCTTGGGGGGGGGAAAGCGAATCTCACACTGAACTGTCGGTAGATCCACACCACACTACTGCTGCCTCGCTAGCTGATCTGACAATGAAGTGCGCCACTTAGCACCCCGGCGCTTTATATGCTCGCCAATCTTGCCAGTTCGGGCGCCTGCGCGTGTGTGTGTGTGTGTGCGAGGTTGTTGGTGGAACAGCTGATGATGGGGACTTGATCGAATGATGAGTTGTTTGGTTTGCTCTGCGAGATCGACTTTCGGACTTGTTTTCGAGGCGAGTCCAGACGCAAGTGTTCGCCGAGGATGACGATGTTGGTTCACGTGGACGTATTAACTATCCAGTCTAGTTAAATGTGTCTTGGTTACGGTTCCACTGGGTAGATGAACTTTCCAATTCGGGAATTAACATAACAAGAAAGGATTGATTCGAAGAAATTTTGATTTGGCATGTGGGCACACACATTTGCATACTAAATGCAATGCTGAAGGGACACAGTTGACTGTGATGACTAAGTCGATGAGTGGTTTATTGAATTCCTCAAGGCTAGGTGTGATCTGCTTAAATATTTATCACGAGTTTAAGTTTTCTTTTAAACTTTTGAGAGAAAAGGAGTAGTTCTGCGAAGAACAGATCATGTGTCTTCAAATTCGCGTTGCGTTTGTGAGAAGATGTAAACAGGACGCAGAGTGTTTTGCATCGCCAAAATGATACGCCACGAGTCCTGGATTATTTGAATTAAATGAACAAAGGTACTTGTAATCAGCCACCAAGGAGCAGTGCGGTGGCTTCTTAAGCTAGCCCCTTTGAAAAGCAACCATTCAGGTTGTTTGTCTTTCTATGAAAAGGGCGCCGTCTGATCGTTTTCTCCAGGCTCATGCCTCGACATATTCAGGGAACATTTTCAGAAACCCAAAAGAAGAAACTGCAACCATAGAAAATAAATTTCGCCCAAAGTACCAAGGAATAATAAAGCCCTCCCTCGAAGGACTAAGCTTGCTTTATATAACAGCTTGATCATCCGCGTCCTACTTTATGGCGAGGAATCTTGGACGTTAGTAAAGGCGGATAAGGAAACCCTAAGTCTTTTCGAGAGAAAAGTTTTGCGTGCGATTTTTGGTCCTATTTGCGTTGTTGGCATTTGGAGGAGAAGATTTAATGACGAACTCTATGGGCTGTACATCGACATGCGCCTGGTCAAGCGTCTTCGGATACAACACTTAAGATTGGCACCAGCATATGGACACCACTACTCCGGCCCGAAGAGAAGTCTTCGAATCACAGCCATTGGTACAACGTAAGAGAGGACAACCTAGGCCAAGATGGCGCACACAGCTGGAGAAGGACCTCAACCAACTTGGAGTGCGTAGAGTGCCACTGTAGACAGCTGACGAAAGATCGTGCTGGCTTGAGTGGCATGTTGGCTGTTGCCCAGGTCCACCCCGGAGTGTAGCGCCACAAGAAGAAGAAGAAGAAAGTGCCAAGGAATTTATGACTTCTTGCATATAGTAAAAATGCGACAGAGGTAACTTCGCTAAAAGTTTTCAATACATTCCGCCACAAAGGAGCAATGCCGTCGCTCAAGCTTGCCGCTTTGATCAGCAACCATTCAGATTGTTCCACCATTTACAGAAAAAAACCTTTTCTTCGACCATGTTCAAAACATCAAGGAAACGTCATAAGCAACCTGAAAAAAACAGAGAAAGGATTGCCTTAAGGGACAAGAGAAATAATGGCTTCCCACATAGACATGCCACAGAGGCAACTTGTCTAGAAGTTTTTAATACACTTCTCAATAAAAGACACTGATTATTCAGAAGCGGTTAGAAAGCTCAGACTATGCATTTTTTTATAATCGACAAGACGAGCTGATTCAGTCAATATAACGCGAGTGTTGCTGAATGGATGGCTATTTGTGGCATCAAAGTGTGGATTCTTGAAGTGTCGAAGGACTTGCCTCAGAACTCGACTTCAAAGCAGGCATTGTAACAGGCTTATGGGCACAAGGCCAGACCAGTTCCAGACTTGGTAACGTGTTCTCTACGCAACAGCATTTATTCAGCAGAGATCAAAAATCTTGTTGTGGGAAAAATCAATATTGTATATTTGCCCCGAAGAGCTTCGAACCTGAGCCATTGGGACAACGCAACTGAACACGGCCTAGACTGAGATAACGCACACAAGTGGAGAAGAACCTCAACCAATTTGCACGAGGATGCACATTGGAGGCAACTGGCACGAGATCGTGCTCTCTTGAGGGACATGTTGATAAAGGCCCAGGTCCACCAGGGACTGCAGCGCTACACAAAGAAGAAGAAGAAATGCATACATAGTATGGATTAGTCAGCAAGCGTTAAGTTGAAATGCATAAAAAGACTACAGCTTTTCTATTTTCACCTCCAAAACAAGCACCTAAGTCACAAGTTACGTCTGCCGCCCAAGAACAACACAAAATGCGGAAATTGTTCAACGATCATCCACTTTCCATTTGTTGGTGGGTTAACATGTTGGTTTCTGATTTATTTCCTGAAGACACGATCATTTGGGGTGTTTTAAAATGATGCGCTGTCAGATGTGTTCTTTTATGTGTCACGATTGCGGGGTTGTCACAAATTCAGGTGGTTGCTGAAGTCGGCCAACATTAAGGATGCTATGTCCTTAAATGTCACTGGTTGCTTAAGTCAGATAACATTAAGGATGCTATGTCCTTAAATGTTATCCGACTTAAGCAACCACCTGAATTTATAACAACCCCTCAATCGTGACACATAAAAGAACACATCTGACAGCGCATCATTCTGAGACACCCCAATTGATCGTGTCTTCAGGAAATTCATCAGAAACCAGCATGTTAACCCACCAACAAATGAAAAGTGGATGATCGTTGAATAATTCCCGCACTTTTATTATTATTCTGCGACAGACGTAACTTGTGAGGGTCAAGCTGTTTAACAGCCTCGGAAGTGGTGTTTCTGGTGACAACAACTCAGATCGCGACACTCAAGCATTGAAATTAAATTTTTGATGTTTTGTCGCCTCTCTCAAAGCGCTATGTGCAGCCCAATGACATCTATAAAAAATCGTCTGAAGTTCACTACAACATCACACCAAGAAGGGAATATAATTTAAATGTGTGCTTTTGTAAAGTCATCGTTTTAAGGGTTCTTTTCTTCAATATATTGGAATTACACACTGTATAGCTGATCGATATATACGAGTGCGTAGGCCGCGAAATTTGAAAGTTCATCTTATTTTTTGAAAAGACCTCGTGCAAGTGCGATGTTTAAATTCATTTTCGTCCCGTTTCGTCCCGTTTTCGTCCGCACTAAAGCTTGACTGTTTGCTAAACTAATAAAGGGAGCAGTTGCGGGTCATTTATAAAGTTGTGGATAGAATCGCAAGAAATCTTGTCTGAATTTTGAGCAAAAAGTTTCCAGAACGGAATTGAATTCATATTCAAAACTTAAAATCTATGTACCTCCTCTCGTGTAGCTTTTCAGACAAATATGCGTCGGACGTAGACTCATCCAGAGGTTCACGGATGCCGAAATATGTCAATATCGCCGCGAATGTTGTTCTTCAAATGGACAGTAGTTTGAGACCCCTCGGCGTAGACTAGCGGCTGCACGAATACCCACTGAACAGTGAGGCGGCGTTAAATCGTGCGGTTTTGGTGCCAATTTGCGGGTCCATAACGTGAACCTATGCCATAACCAAAATCTTTAATCTTTTGGTTTTAATTTCTCCTTTTCATTATTTTTATATTTTTGCAATTTTTGCTCCATTGAATAAAGGTAAAGACTTAAACATTAGGTGGTGAGATGTTTCAGCCGATTGGTCTTGTCTTGTCTTTCCACAGGCTTTTGCAACTTCAGCCGTCTTTGCAAAAATTATTATGAGTGACATTAGAGATGCAAGAGTCTGTGCGATGCTTGAGTCGGTTCATGTTTAAAAAGTCCAAAGCTGGTGGTGTGTAATATGCTTTGCGAACGTTTTCCTCCAATACAACTGGCTTAAAGGAGAGGGCTCACTACATCCAGCTGTGTACCATAGAGTTCGGCGCTCACACCCCGAAAGTCCATGTTCCTGGCTGACCACCTCTAATATATCTATCTCTATCGAGCTGCTGACACCACTCAAACAGTAATAACTGTCGTAGAAAACGTTTCTCAAACTACGCCGATTGTAGTCGGTAAAGAAAACAGTGATGAACATAAGTATTTTGATATACTTTGAATAAAATGTTTTTACTTTCCCATTAATAATTAGTGTTTTACTTTAAAAACTCACTTCATACCGGTATACAGTTGGTTTTATCAAAACACGGGGATCAGAAACTCTTTCGCTGACATTCACTATATCAAAGAAATCGCCTTGGTGTTTAGCCTGCGGTGTTAAGTATCAGCCCTATTTGTTTTTCTTCATAGAGATGATCTTTCATTAAGGGAAGGTATTTCGGTAATACTGATAGAGACTAGATAAGACACATGGCGAAACTTTCTTGGGAAGAATGTCCTAACGTATGAGAAAATAATAGCAGTACTCAACGAAACGGGAGTACTATGGTTGTCTTTTATATTTCGGGATTAGAGAACAAAAACAAATTTTAATCGTCGAAAATAGCTTTATTGTTTTTTCGAAATATTCCCCATTAAGATCCATACACTTTTGCATGCGTTTGAACCAATTGTCGAAGCCACTTATTTCCACACACTTATTTGCCACACTATTTCCAAAACATGCGTTCTAAACGCATCAAACGCTCTTCAGGTGTCGAAAAACTTTGACCTCTTATTTTATTTTTTACGTACTCGAATAAAAATAAGTCATTCGATGCCAAGTCAAGACTATATGGCGGATGACTCATCAAATCAATGTTTTGAGTGCTCAAAAATGCAGTTGTTTGAGACGATGTGTGAGAGCTCGCATTGTTGTGGTGAAGAGTTATCCGTCTTCGGCGGTTTGTTTTCCTGATTTCTTGGAAGACAACTAGCAAACAACTGGTTGTGTACCACTCAGAATTGACTGTTCTGTGTTGTTCTAGTGGTACGGTTGCGACATGTCTAGTTTTTCCGAAAAAACAGGCGACCATTTGTTTGGAAGTGCTTCGTGCGCTAGCAACTTTTGTTGGATTTGGCTCAATTTGAAACACCCATACAGTCGACTGCTGTTTACTTTCGAGCTCACCCTTGTAAATCCATGATTTATCACCTGTCACGATGTTATAGACGTGCTTCGAAGCACCGCAATCGTATTTCTGGAGCATTTCTTTCAACCAATCGACATCAGCCCTATTTTAAGCGATTGACAAGTTGTGTGGGATCCAACGCGAACAAATTTTTTTGACGGTCAAATGTTCATGCAACATTGAATGTATGCTGGTCCCACTAATGCCTAAGGTTGTCTCAACCTAACGAAAGTTCACATGACGATCTTGAATTATCTGTTGGCGCACAGCATCAATGGTTTCTGAAACAACAACTGATTTTGGACGACCTTCACGAAATTCGTCTTGGAGTGAACTACGACCTCGGTTGAATTCACCATGCCATCGATAAACACTTTTCCTTGATGGAGCTTCATCGACGAAAATTGAATTAAGTTCATCGATGCACTGTTGTTGAGTTAATCCACGTCGAAAGTTGTAAAAAATAATCGCACGAAAATGTTCACGATTTAGTTCCATTTTTTGGGCGAGATGAATCTTGTAAGTTACTGTAAATAACACAAATAGCGCTCGTATGTCCAAATGTTATGAGTACGTATAGCCTCAAAAATATCAAACTTAACGATAGAGCTGGCAGATGCCAGATTGCCATACTATGGTTGCCCCATCCCGAACTATAAAATGCAACCTTTGTAAATGAATTATTTCGTTACTGCCTAAACGCATTGTGGTATGTGGCGACCTTGTCAGAAGTAACATTTAGCTACACTAATAAGGGTTGCACAGCGATATATTATTTCCGGTTGTCCTAGTAATAATAATAATTGGATGGCGCGAGACAAGGGGACCAGGGCCTAGTGTGCTCATCAACTACTCGCGGTGTCCATAGGAGACCAGAGGCTAGCTTGCTCATCAACTACTCGTGTTGTGAGCGCTACTGTCCGCTCACGAGTAGAAGGAACCTATAGTTTTGTGCCGATACCGAACGGCGAAGTTTTAGAGGCTTTTTCTCAGACAATTATTACTCTGAGTATTGTCAGCAGCTGTAAAAAGGTGTTGCCATGCGAAGTGTTCAGCCGGGAATCGAACCTACACCTTCCGCGAATGAGCGTCCTATTCTACCCATTACGTCACGGTTTCCACATCCAGTTGTCATAGCTTTAGATACATAAATAAAAACTCACTTTTATTTTGACAACTGTATAGTTAAGTTGTGGCCGCTGTGGCGTAGTGGGTAGTGTGCGACGCTCGCACGGCGAAGGGTCTAGGTTCGATTCCCGACTCAACACCTCGAATTCTTCACAGGACCGCCTCTGTCGAGCTGCTGACAACACCCAAGAGTAATGAGTGTCTAAGAAAGCTTCTCAAATTTTGCCGTTCGGAGTCTGTACTGTAGGTCCCTTCTACTCTTGAGGAGAACAGTAGCGCGCAGCACGAGTAGTTGATGAGAAAGCTAGGCCCTGGTCCCCATGTGGACTGTCGCGCCAATAGTTATTATTATTATAGTTAAGTTGTTTCATTTAGTAGTTCTGTAGAGAATTGTGGGTCATAGCATGCTACATGCAGAATATTATCAAATAGAACTTCAAAATTTTTGTGTTAAGCTAGCTAACATCCTACTTAATACTAATGATGTCAACCTGAAAGTCGACAAAACCATCCTTACTAAACTTAATCTCTAGTATGGTTCAAAAATTTGTATTATTTATCTTCTTTCAGAATTGAGCCAGAGTTTGTTTCCTTATTTAATTTTTAAAAAATTCTCATTTAGGGGCATTTACACACGCAGCATGTTTTCATGTTTTATACATTTAGCAGAACACCTTCAAATACCACACACAAAGTCATACTCTTCACAAATAACAATTTTTAATTTAAAAGTGACAATGGGGTTTGTTTTGCCAAGGGGTTCTCGCCAAACTTTAGGATTCAACTCGTCGAAAGAGTGGAGCATGGAATGTAGACCGAAAATAAAAATAACAAAATGATTTTCGTTTGGAATTCCTTATTTTTTCCAATTAGTATGCAACTCTTATTTCTGCACCAATGAATTAAAACTCTTCCCCCTTCATACATAACTAAATTTCGAAATTCAAATTTCTCGCACAAATCCTGTCTAAATATTCTCGTTCATGTTTTATTTCATAAAAAATGCAGTTGCTTGTGTTTTGGATATTGAAATTTATCGATTCGACTTGCCCAACCCAATCTGTTGACATTGCCTGCATCAATACTATGTGAATTGGTTTGAGTGTTTGGAATGCCGACAAAGTTATTTCGTTTCAATTGCACCCTTAAATCTGTTTCACATTCTCATACATGTACCCGAAAATCAGATGTGGACATAAAGCAATGCTGTAGGTAATGACACAGCTATGACACCTGGTTCAAATTTAATTGGAAAAGGATTACTATCAATTATTGAAGTGCTTGCACATTAAGTGTTAAATGTCTAAGACAGAACTTGAGGGCACATGTAATGAAATAAAATGTTCCTGCCGCTGAATCGTAAATGATCGATTGGCCGCCAGATATCCAAAATCTTAAACACCTCAATTGTTTTGAACACAAAAACGATAGACAATTTCAAAAACTGATTAAAAAGGGGAAACGTTTTCAAGTTTAGAATTTGGCCTTCTTGTAAATTTCTTCGGGAGAATGAAAGAATGCCCGACGATTGGAATACTAGCTCCATATGTTCCATCCACAAAAAAGGCAATCCTTCCTCGTGCGGGAACTATCGATGTATTCTTGGTATCAATATGAAGGCAAATGCGAATTCGATTTAAATAGGTTTTATTTTTCAATATAATCTCCCCTGACATCAATGCATTTGTTACATCTTGAGATAAGCTTTTCAAAACAAAACAATAAATTTCGTCTTTCTCTGCAAAATACCCATTTATTGCCGACTTTAGTTCTTCATCATCAGAAAATCTTTTTCTACGACGACTTTTTTCAAATCCGGAAATATGAAATAAACATTAGGGGCAAGGTCTGGACTATAGGGTGGGTGTTGGATTTCTTAGAAACCACAATCTCGCGCAGCAGCCTTGGAAACTCGTGCCGTGTGAAGAGGAGCGTTGTCACGAAGAAGCAACACACCCGCTGCGAGTTTACCCCGTCTTTTCTTTTTATTCCCTCCCACAAATTATGCAAAGTGGAAGCGCAGGATGTGGAGTTGACGGTTTCACCATTTTTTGTACTCAATGAGCAAGATTCCCTTTGAGTCCCGAAAAACTGTGGCCATGAGCTTCCAGGCAGACGGAGTGACTTTAAACTTGTTCGGGGGTCTGTTCCTTTTTTATGCCACTGCCTGGACTCTTGCTTGCTTTCAGGGTCATTGTAGTGAACCCATATTTCGTCCCCAATAACAATTTGATCCATAAGACCGTCCGCGTTCTCACTACACATCTCCAAAAGCTCTCTACAGCATGAAATTCTGTTCACTTTATATGCCACTGCATGGACTCTTGTTTGCTTTCAGGGTCATAGTGATGAACCCATGTTTCGTCCCCAGTAACAATTCGATCCATAAAACCGTTTGCTTCCTCACTTCACATCTCCAAAAGCTCTCCACAGCATGCGATTCTCACTTTTTTCTAAGGCGCTGTGAGCATTCGTGGCACCCACTTTGCACGGACCTTTGAAAGGTTAAGATGGTCATGAAGAATGGCGTGAATGGTATTAGTTGAAAGCCTGGTGATCTCTGCCATCATTTTCATTTTTATTCGGGCATCCTCAAGAACAAGTTCTTCGACTTCTTTGATGCTTTCTCCCGTACAAGCAGTAGTCGGGGCGCCGTTGCGGGAGTCGTCTTCAATGCTCTCTCTGCCTCTCTTGAACTCATTTGACCACTTTTTCACAGTTGATAATGAAGGTGTGGAACCTTCGTAAACAGCCACCATCTCTTCATGAATAGTTTTTTGACGTTTTCCTTGCTTAGTGAGAAATTTAATTACAGCGCGATGCTCAATTTCCACCATCATCGTCTCAGTTGCCATTCTGATTATGTTTAACTACAGATAAAACGCGGATTAATAATCACATTTATATAACAGTTTACATGAATGCACTAATATAATAGTATTACTTGATAAATAAGAGAATTCATATATATAACCACAGTTTCACCCCGATACCGAGAATATATTGTAGACCCCTCGTATCTCCCTGTTGAATTTCACCTACAAAATTCTATCCAGCATAGTGTGTGAAAGTCTAAAGCTGTTTTACGCCAAATTAATCGGCACGTGTCAGTACGGCTTCTGGCCGGCAAAACGACCAAATTTTCAAACTCTGAACCTTTCCAAACCTTCACCGGATTTGGGCAAGGAGATGCGCTACCATGTGGCTCCTTCAATATTGTGCAAAAGAGAATAGTGCGGAGGGCAGGTCTAAACATGGAAGGCGCTATCTTCTACAAATCAGTGCAATTGCTGAGATATGCTGATTACATCGATAATGTCGCCCGCTCCCAGCAAGGCGTTGAAGAAGTATTCACGGTTTTTGAACAGGCGAAACGAACTGGTTTAAGAGTGAACAAGGATAAACGAAACATACGCTGTCGTCAAAGAAACGATCTGTCAAACAACACCTCCTTCGGAATGTGACAATTGACAGGTACAACTATGATGTAGTTAAGGAGTTTGTCTACCTCGGAGCAAGCGTAAACTCCACACACGACACCTCGTTGGAGATTCGGCGCAGAGTCACCCTTGGTAGCCGGTGTTATTTCAATTTGTCAATTGTCAACAGCTAGGGTCGAAACTTCTGACTCGAAGGACTAAGATAATGCCCCACAAGACGCTAATCTAACCCTTACTTATACACCAAGCCGAGTGCTGGATGATAAGCAAAACGACAGAGCAGATTCTTGGTTCCCTTCAAAGAAATTATTGCAAATGGAGACTAAAAACCAACCGCGAACTCTGTGTGCTGTACCAAGATGTGGATGTAGATCGAAGGGCAAAAATCCGTCGCCACATCGAGCGAATGGAAAACAAGGCTCCAGCTTAGAGGGTCTTCGAATCCCACCCTCTGGGTTCGATAAAGACAGGGAGGCCGAACCTCCGGTATGAATACCAAGTGGTTGCGGACGCTAGAGAGTTTGGTCTGGACACCTCGAAGAAGCGTGCCCGGGACCGTCAAGAATGGAAGGCAGCGACAGCTCAGGCTCTGACCCTTCATGGGTCGCAGGCCTGATAATAATAATAATTGTTGGCGCAACAGTCCACAGGGGGACCAGGGTCTAACTTGCTCATCAACTACTCGTGTTCTGCGCGCTACTGTTCTCTCACGAGTAGAAGGGAGCTACAGTTTTTTGCCGACTCCGAACGGCGAAGTTTGAGCTTTCTTAGACAGTTATTACTCTTTGAGTGTTGGCAGCAGCTCGAAGGAGGTGGTGCCTTGAAAATTCGAAGTGTTCAGCCGGGAATCAAACCTAGGCCCTTCTGCATGTGAGCGTCGCACTCTACCCACTACACCACGGCAGCCACGGCGCAGGCCTGATAAGTAAGTTAATTTGTTCATCGAAAATTAAGTATCTCCTACTCCTCCTATTGCCCTATCTCAACGAACAACTTTGGTGATTGGACGAACACAGCGAGCCGTCAATGAGGCGTTTGCTGGCATTGAAGCGGAAGTAGTTAAACTGGGTCTGGCAGTAAATGAGGGTAAAACAAAGTACATGCTGTCATCAAGAAAGGACACACAACATCGACGTATCGGACAGAGCGTCACACTAGGCAGCAGAAACTTTGAGGTAGTCAAGGACTTCGTCCGCGGTAAATTGGGACAACAACATCAGTACCGAAATCAAACGCTAAATCACTCTTGCCAATCACTGTTTCTTCGGGCTCAAAAGGCAATTGAGTAATAAGGCCCTCTCTCGGAGGACTAAGCTCGCTTTATATAACAGCTTGATCATCCAAGTCCTACTTTATTGCGCGGAAACTTGGACGTTAGCAAAAGCGGATGAGGAAGCCTTCAGTCTTTTCAAGAGAAAAGTTTTACGTGCAATTTTTGGTCCTGTTCGCGTTGATGGCATCTGGAGGAGAAGATTTAATGACGAGCTCTATAGCCTGTACCGCGACATGCGCCTAGTCAAGCTTCTTCGTATACAACGCTTAAGATGGATAGGTCATGTAGAGCGTATGGACACCACTGCTCCGGCCCGAAAAGTCTTCAAATCCGAGCCATTGGGGCAACGCAACAGAGGACAGCCGAGGCTCGCACGCATGTAGAGAAGGACCTCAACCAAATTGGAGTGCGCAACTGGAGACAGCTGGCGAAAGATCTTGCTGGCTGGAGAGGCATGTCGGTTGAGGCCCACATCGACGCCAATCTGTAGCGCCATAAGAAAAAGAAGGACAGTGCAAAAGAGGATGCCCACGGATATAATTGCGCATACAACCCGAGGAGGGCCTCAAGCTTAAGACCATGCCAGCTGGAAAGTCTTAATGTTTGAGGCACAGATCAATACTAGAATAAGATAATAGCCTTAAGATGACACAACAAATCATTCATTTGCAAAAAATGGGCCCACGGACCCATAGGATCATGCAAGCTGAGGAGGACCTCAACCAACTTGTAAAAAATGAATGTATCCAACTAAAGACCGTCCCGACTGTAAAGGCTTATTGGTTGAAACACCGGTCAACATCGGACAACACAAGTAATCCCTCATTTGCAAACAAATTAGAAAAAAAAACTTTCCATACGGCAAAACCCTGCCCAGACCATCGCATTGCTCACTGCTCCTTCCGATGATCCCCTAACAAGGTCATTTCAGATAATAAACAACACAATCACACAACATAACATTATCCGGTGATTAATGACACCCAACAGCAGACTGACTATCGTGAAAAGAAAAATAAAGCCTCCAGCCGCGTCAAAGTGGCAGCATCATCTCACAACAAATAAAAACCAAGCACCAAGTACCTTCTCAGGCAAAGTGCTTCGGCAATCATAAGAAACCGTCAATGACGTCAGTAAATTTGGTCTTGTTAATCCCGTAAACCTTTTAGCACCAATAAACCGCGTCAGGTACACACACACACACACACAGAGAGAGAATGGCGTGAATGGCCGCATCCGTTCATTTACATAATTCCTTTTACAGCTGTCGGCAGCTTCCAGAACTGGCTCTGGCCTCCCCTGGCAGCAAGCACGGCGAAACGCATTCTTTGCGCAATCTCCTCCAGCCGCACTAAGTGCCCCAATCGCCTTCGACTTATCCATCCTCGAGGGGGACCTTGAAGCGATTCACAAAACGAATCAGAGGGAAAAAACGAAGCACATCTTATCTGGCCCTTGGACGCAGGTAAACAAACAAAACAATTATGTCTTTCCGGGCGCGCAAACACACTCCATGTCACCACACCGGCACTGATGTATTTGGCTTCATTGTCATTAATTGATTGGCACACGGCTTGGCCGACAGGTTTGTCTTCCTCTCTGCAGATACTCGTTTGCCACTTCTTCCCATTGCCGCCGCCACCGCTGCTGTCGATTGTCGTCTGTCGCAACGGAGCACGCTCCGTGCTTGGAGCTGGTTTTCTGGTTTTTCATACATTTGCTTTTATGGCTTCATCCACAGTGACTCACGTGCCGGTTGTGCGGCCGGGGAGTGGGCAAGTGAATGTGATAAGAGAACAGCACCAAAACTCCACCATCAACCACTGCGCACTTAGGAAATTAGTTGCCGTTGAGTAATAAACTAAAATGTGCTCGTTAAACGTTTAAACTCTTCCCGGTGGTTAATCTGTTCGCTTAACGTCTGTGCAAGGATTCACGCCCACGACGCCGTGTGCGATTGAAGGATTGCTTTAGAATGGAGTTGGAGTTTGAGCGTATTCTCCGAAATTTTTCCACCGAAAGAGTCAAATTTGTTGCTCACCACGTGATGTAAGCCAGACTCTGGCGCAACTTTGCAAGTCGAAGGTCGACACTTTCGATTTAAAAGATATGCCTGCGTACTGTCTCAAGTAAACCATCATTCCGAAATGACCTATAGGGCGATACTTACGGCGTGTGTCACACTTGTTGTCGTCTACTGTGTGGAATCACTGCCGCATCATTAGCACGTTACGTCAGACCTGGACAGACGAAACCTTCTTAAACCAAGTCGACAAACAAAATCGCAGATTCACTGGAACTGGTTAGTCACCGACTCTGTTTGCAGATTTTGTGCGTCAATTTCATTTCGTTGACTAGTTTAAGTTGCATTCAGAGAATTGTTGACCTTAACTAGACTAGACGAGTGACTCATCTCTTTCTGTCGATTGTAGGCACTCTGTTGCGGGTCACAATACATCTAGAATTGAAAATCTTTTTCGTAGATTAGAGAAACCAGTCGGTGTTGTTATTGCGATAGCATCGGTCAGTAAATTTTTAAAGTCTGTTGCTGAGTTAAAGAGTGAAAACGACTGTTTAGAAGTGGAAGAGACCAATTGGAGATAATTTTTATTGTTGTGCATTTGTCGCCATGACGCAGTGGTCAACTGCGACACTGATGAACCGAAGGTCGCAGGTTCGATTACAAGACTGAACATTTCCAGTTTTTTTTCACGAAGCACAAAGAGTACTAATTGTCTTTGAAAATGGTTCGCGAATTCCCCCGTTTTATATTGGTAAACAACTGTAGGTCCCTTCCACTTGGGGTACGCTAGTAACGATCAGTTGCTGAAGGAGCTTGGTGCTGATCCCCTTGTGGACTGTTTTGCAATCCAATTAAGGCAGCCTGTTGAATTCGGCCGGTGTAGTTAAAATAAGTTTGATGCAGAAACTAGGACATCCTGTAGACAAAACAAGCACCGTGTTGGGTGTCTGGTTTACTGAAAAAAATGCAACGAAATATAAAATTTATTTTTGCATCCTTATCTCCGACTCTAATCCTTGCTTCACATCCTTGACTTTATTTGTGGCTTCCGCCAAAAAATATGCGCGCATTCAATTCTTTGCATCGGGAATGATTCTTTCTGTAACTGAAAGAGGAAAACTAAAATTTCAATACACAATTAACAGCGCCTGCTGGCAGCTCCTACAAATCATCGAATTTTTGTTTGTGACTGAAGAGTTAGTTTTGTGCGAACTTTCTGATGATGGCTTGATGATCTTGAAATTGGGTAACTCATCCAAAGAAACACCAAAGTGACCTTGCTGTTGAGCACAACAAGCGATTTCATTTTGATAAGTTTGAACGTTGTTCGTCAGCTACTTACCACTCAGATGATGTTAGGCTGTAAGTCTACGTTTCTTTCATAGAAACATACCGATTACTTAAATATCGTTTATTATTTCTTAACCATTTTATTAACACTTTCAAAGCTTATCAAAATATCTGCCGCTTCTGGAGTTTCAAGGAGATTTTATTAGAACATCAGAACCTTTCGTTACGAAAGTGGTGTCTGAATAGTGGTTCCAAAAACTAGACCTCTCTAAGACACTTGTCATTTTAAAGTGTTGCCTGTTGAAAAATCCAGAACTCAAGTTTGTATTGTGGCGAAAATGCTAAGAAATTTTAAGTTTCAGTCTGATGTCGGAGTAGAACATTACGTCTGCCGGATGATTGTTTTATTTTCTGTCAAGAGAAAATCGCTCTCCACAAAAATGCAAGAAAAAGTAAAATCATTCGGTTCACCCCTAAAACACCTGAATTCATCGTCATCAATCATTAATTTTACCGCACGTCTCGAAATGGAATGCTTAAAAATGTAACATTATGATGCGTTGTATTCCAGGTTATAGAGGTATCCAGAAGGAGAACAATGTTTGAAAAATTAAAGGCTTGTAAAAGATGGATTATGCAAAAAAAAAAAACATTGCCACAAATAGATCGCCACCGCCACACAGACGACTAAAGCACTCACCCCAGTAGTCCCGAATAAAACAATGAGAGTAAGCCACATCGCACGTGTCTCAACACCAAAACAGCCACCTTACTCTTCACTTCACTCGGCGTATGCCACGAATCTGGCCTCAGATCTGGATACGACGATGCGATCAACATGCCAACATGCCACAAGACAAATGTCACCAAATAATGACATCTGTATTTGATTTTTCTCAGCTTTAGCTTCAATTAGAACATAATTTGGATCTCTAAAGAATCATTTTCTAAAAAAATAAAAAGTTTTAGGAGAATCCGATAAAAATCAACTCTGTGATGCAGTGCATTTGAATTGACGTGGAGTTCTCTTCTTCTTCTTCTTCTTCTTCTTCTTCTTCTTCTTCTTCTTCTTCTTCTTCTTCTTCTTTTTGTGGCGCTGGAGTCCGGGGTATACCTGGGCCTCAACCAACATGCCTCTCCAGCCAGCACGATCTTTCGCCATATGCCTCCAGTGGCGCACTCCAAGTTGATTGAGGTCCTTGCCCTACATTGACGTACGTAGTGTACTGGATTTCTCGCTTGCATGTCAGCCATGTTGCCTACTTGTGTAAATATTTGAAGTTCCTTATTCTGTGTCGCATAAACATGGCACTTTGCATGTTTTCAAAAGCTATACAAAAAGCTCCTACAAACGAAAATATGTTAAATTCTTCCGTATACAGGAGAACGCTCAAAAGCAGGACTGATAGTATAGAAAAATTTTGCATACGAACTGTTTCACAAGGAAACTGTTAAGTTTTTCTTTTTTTTTTTTCTACACTGCAGTGAGCCACTGACTTGAGTGGCAATGAACAGACGACACAAAATTTTTCTAATTGCGCACACACATTTTTTTTAAACCATCCGAAAAAATGCCTTCTTTGCTTTCGTTGTTCTAAATTAAAAATATACGGAAATACAAATAAATTCCAATTTGTTCAAACATTTTCTTTTTTTAAAAAAAATGTAAAAACATATCACTCATAGTATTGTGGCCGCCGTGGCGTAGTGGGTAGAGTGCGACGCTCACACGCCGAACGGTCTAGGTTCGATTCCCGGCTGTACACCTCGAATTTTTCACGGCACCACCTCTTTCGAGCTGCTGACTACACTCAAAGAGTAATAACCAAGAATGATAGAAATACAGATTACGCATTGCGCATGTCTGTCACCTTCTGTCAATTTTTGATGACGTAGGCTGAGATAACGGATGTTTACTTTTTATATACGGATGTCAGGTTTGACTGCGATTTCCTCGCGTTTATTTGAAAAAATTAAAAGAAAAATATTTTGTAATTTAATAATAATAATAATAATAATATTGTTGGCGCTACAGTCCAAAGGGGGACCAGGGCCTAGCTTGCTCATCAACTACTAGTGTTGTGCGCGCTACTGTTCTCCCACGAGTAGAAGGGACCTACAGTTTTTTGCCGACTCCGAACGGAGAGATTTGAGAAGCTTTCTTAGACATTTATTACGCTTTGAGTGTTGTCAGCAGCTCGAAAGAGGTGGTGCCGTTAACTTCGAAAAATTGGTGTTGAGCTGGGAGTCGAATCTAGACCCTTCGGTGTGTGCGCGTCGCAGATAGAGTGTAATTTATTAACAATTAAATAAAGAGAAATTTTTGAAAATGAGGTGTGCTGTGTTTGGCTGCAATGCAAACAACAACAAGGGAAAACCGAATGTACGGTGTTATTCGGTTCCAAAGCACAACATCCTACGGAAACAATGGATTCACTTATGCGGGAGAAAGTATAACTGCACATTTCACTGCGGATAGTTTTGAGAGAAACTTACAATTTGAAATGGGTAAGATGATTTGTTTATTTACTTACATATTAAGTCACGATTTTATTACAGGCCTTTGCAAAAATAATGGATATAAGTTGAAGGCGGGAACAATTCCAACAATCCAACCGAGAGCAATAGTCGCTCCTTCATCCCGCGACAGCAGAATGCAATCAAAGGCAATACATGAAATGATTGCAGAGCTACTAGTGGAGAAACTAGTGGCATTGATATTTGATTAAACTCCTTCGGAATCATTTTATTGACCAAGGGTTTTAAATAAACGGAAGTAAAAAAACATAAACTTTACGCTTCTAACGTCTTCACAGCGTCTGAATTGTCAATCACCCCAGATATCGGCAGGCCATTTAAACGTTATTGGAGCTGAAAGACAGAAAGTTAAAATGGCTACAAAACCTTTTTCTCACACTATAGCTCAGGCAATAACAAGAGCCGCCAGCTTTGGTCATTTAGGTGACCAAACAGTTGCTTCGGATGACACGCCTGACTTAGTTTCCGAATGTACTCTCACAAGTAATGTTTTATCTACATACATATCTGAAATATATAAATATGTTAATATTCTTTCTACTTTAAGGTACGATACTTAAGAGTATAGCTAGAAATCCTCCGAGCACTGATGTCTACAGCCAGGTGGACAATGAACTTAGCTCACGGTGGGCTTGAAAACTTGGCTGGGTACATTTGCCATAAGTTGAGGGATGAAATTCCCGACATGCGTGTTCTTCAAAATAAGGACACGACTTTTACGTGGGTTAACCATCTCAACGAAGAAGGCCTGTATAAATCCACATCTGCACTAATGCTTCATATGAAGCAACTCGAAGAAATTTTCCAAAGTGTGAATGGGGATGACCTCTTGATTTCCCCCGAATATCTTAAGACACATTTGGAATTGACCAAAAATGTGAACTGAGAAAATAAAAACAAAAACTTTATTTTAGAGCACGAATGTATGTTAGGATAAGGAAACTAAACAAAGAAATTACAGAGTTTCAATTCAGAAAAAAGAAAATATAATAAAATTGTCCACTAGTTCAAAATTTAAATCTAGTCTTTTATTTCAATAACTTGGTTTTTAAATTACTCTTTTGGAAATAAGACATACAATAATAAAATTTAGTTAAATTGATTTATTAATGGCAATTCTAAAACTTTACACAATTATGATTATTGCTTTACGAAACTCTGGGAAAGTTTTTTACACTCTGTATGCAAAATGGTTGATTTAATAGCTCGGAAAGTAATTGGATAGTTAAATAAACTCAATTAGATATACACTTAAAACTTATTTTATATTAAAAAGTTCTTAAAACGTGAATAATATTAGAAAAAAGTCAATTAATAACTTTTTCTGCTACAATTTGTATGAAGATATTAAACAATAACAAAGCTGTCAAATCAAGAGTCTCGCGTGACGTAAGCTGCGCAAGAACGAAAGCAAAATTGAACACTCTATTGCGCAATCTCTTTTTCTATTATTTTTGGTAATAACTGTCTAAGAAAGCTTCTCAAATTTCGCCATTCGGAGTCGGCAAAAAACTGTGGTCCCTTTTTACTCGTGAGAGGACAGTTGCGCGCACAACACGAATAGTTGACGAGCAAGCTAGGCCCTGGTCCCCCTGTGGACTGAAGCGCCAACAATTATTATTATTATTATTATTATTATTATTATTAGTATTGTCCGCCGTAAGGAACTATTTTTCCCATCGCTTTGATAATTTCCAAATACTTTCTCTGATGATCGATGCCATGAGCTTTATCTATGGCATCGATCATTGAGGTATTCTCTGATTTCCTCAAAAGACCCGAACCGAAGTTCCCTCAAATCGTGTATTCGTCAAAAAAGCCAGAACTCGGAAGTAACAAGGATTAGGAAATACAGCGGGTAGGGTAAGATATGCGAGCCCTTCAATGGTTTCAGATAGTTTTTAACCACGTGGCACTGATTGTTCTCATGTTGTTGTTCATTTCCTGCCACTTTTCCCCAAATGCACGGCTCAAATTGCAGTCGACAACGTATCCCATCAATGGTTTGACCCGTTTTAAGCACCTCATTAAGTCCACAGCGGGACCAGGGCCTAGCTTGCTCATTCACTTCTTCTGTTGTGCGCTTGCTCATCAACTACTCGTGTTGTGCGCGCTACTGTTCTTTCACGAGTAGAAGGGACCTACAGTTTTTTGCCGACTCTGAACGGCGAAGTTTGAGAAGCCTTCCTAGACAGTTATTACTCTATGAGTGTTGTCAGCAGGTGTTCAGCCGGGAATCGAACCTAGACCCTTCGGCGTGTGAGCGTCGCACTCTACCCACTACGCCACGGGGGCCACTAGACCTCACCCAACTGGTCCCACCATATGCAGATCATGTTTTTCTTTGGCGTCGATGAAACGCACTAGCCATTACATAGTACTTTTGTTGTCGTAGTATATCCATTTTTCACTCATTCCTTTGGTGTCTTTCAAGAAGCAGTTCCGAAATGAAAAATGGCCTTTTGACATCTCTCGGTTTCAACTCATAAAGCACACAGTTTCCTTGTTTTTAAATAAATACAAATTTCTTACCCGAAAGCAAAATTTAGTTAATTCCAACGAGTTTACTTTACGGATCTTGATCCAGCAAAGCCTCGAAATCTTCCTTTTCAAACTTTATTTTGCTGTTCAAGACTCTTCTTCGGTGTTGAAATTACAACTTTTGAAGCATCGAAACCACTCTTTATGATTTACCGGTTAAAGCGGATGCACCATAAACAAGCATTCGATGGGCTTCTCTTCCAATTAAATTAAAATTTCCTTCAAATTATATTCATACAATAAATATTCGGACTTTTTCGAAGAAGCAAAAAACATTATTATTTTCCTAAACGGTGCTGACGCACAGTAATTATTACTGACAGATGTCAGCAACTTTCCAATGAAGTAGGTAACCGCTTCCAAGATCAGCCATTGCTCGCAGGTAGCGCCATCTCGCCATTCGCATCGCCAACGAACCAAAAATACCCGCAATTTTTGCACAGGTTAGGTTATGGCGATCTGCAGAAAAAGGCCTCTCCAGAGTCACTTTTGTTTTTCACAATCTGCTTTGTACTACACAGTCTTTGAGATGTTTTCCATGACTTCATTTCCTTAAATGCTCTGCTTTAGTCTTATATCCGAAGTCAGCTGATGAAGCGTATGATAAAGTGCAGCTAGTTAAATCATAGATCATAGCCATTAACACAATTATGCCATCACTTGGCGGGCAGAACACTTTCCCCAACAGTGTCAAGGAGTTTATGACTGGTGTCGGGATCTATAGTTTTCCATGGTGTTATTATTCTCCCGTCTAACCACTATGTCTGGACATCGTATAAGCACATCGAACTCTTAGTTGAAACATCGATTCCGTTCAGTCTTCTTCACAGAATGAGGTGAACTTTGCTACGATGCTTCATGGTCGTCAGTCTTTAACCGACAAATCACATAAATTCCCTGAGAGGGTGCTAGGAAATAAGAACGATTTGGAAAAGCCATCAAAAAGGAGAGTGACGAGTATGATTTTAGACAACATCATCAGTGTCAGGAGTTTGTCCTTTACAGGCTCAAACTAAATAAGATGCCACGAGCACACACTCAATTTCAGTTAATAAATTCCTTACAATCTTTACTTTGTTTCTGTTGAATTTTTCTTCCGTGTACTGTACGAATTTGTCTTCCGGGACGAGACAATCCATCAACAATTAAGTCTGTTGGCTCTGCAGAAGGATTTAGTTTCATTTCGAATAACTCACATCATTTTCAAATAATGATTCGACAGAATCTGAGGTGTGCTGCCTAATTGCTTCAGAACCGTGAAATAATCTTCAAAACGAGTTTCTCTGTTTCAACCACTCTGACCACTTCTACAAGTCGCCTCGCTGCACCGTCTGCGTACACACACTCGACCTTGACTCATTGATCGCTTGCCTAGTCGCGACCGTGAAATCTTGGCAGCCGTCAAACGGGTCTCTTGGGAAATTCAAATTAACTTCAGATTAATGCATCCTCATTGTGCCGCCGGGCTAGCCGACTTAAGTATTCACTGCTCACTGGGTTCTCTCGCGACAGTGACTCTTCACCTTAGCAGCACGCATTGAGTGACCGTGGGCGGAATCTAGTGAAATCTAGTGAAAGTATGATGGGGGTGGCGGCAGCTTATCATTCAAACATTCTTCTTCGTCACTCGGCGACTCGACCAGCAAGTAGCTTCTGACACAATTTGCCTCTGATTCCGCATGAAGTTGCAAATATGATCGACACGCAGTTTATTTGTTCGAGTTGGGTATCTATTGTCGGTGATAATAATAATTGTTAGCGCGACAATCCGCAAGGGGACCAGGGGCTAGGTTACTCATCAACTACTCGTGTCATGCGCGCTACTGTTCTCTCACGTGTAGAAGGGACCTACAGTTTTTTTGCCAAGTCCGAACTGCGAAATTTGAGAAGCTTTCTTAGACAGACAGTCGTCGGTGATAGGACAACCAAATGAAATCCACATGTTGTGGTGCTGTTAAGAAACAAACAAGTTCCACAATCTGGTTTCCAAAAAGGCTCACGCACATCTTTCCATGCATACATTGGCTGTGACCTATCCAATGCAACCTAACTGAATTCTGAAGATAGAGAACGTCCATTAGGGAAAGAAAAGGGAATAAAGTCGGATTACTTATCATAAAGAAAGCTTTGCATGTCGAAAACTTCGAAAATTAAATAGAATTCCTCGATGGTTGATGGTTGTGATTCTGGAAGTATTCCACAATTCCAACATAATGCCAGTTAAATGGTGTTCCATCGTATGGTTAGTAGAAACTTACAAAGAACAATTTTGATGAAAACATGTTTCCCGTTGGACTGTGAACATTGAAAACTGTTTCCATTCACGATTCAAAATGTTGCATTACTTGAAAGAGACGTTATTCGAACGGCGCGTTCATGACGTCGGTCATTATCGACCATGCCGAATTTCATGGGCTGCGTACGAAAGGGTCCTAACCGGTGACGAATCATTGGTATGTGGCAACGACATCGAAATACCCAAGAAAAGATGGCACTTTGTGAATATGAAGGGGATACAAACCAAATCGCTGAGAAAGCTCAGGGGCATATCAAAAAGTGCAAGTTAACACTTCGATCCAATCGTAAATAACACTGAACAAACAATTCAACCTGGAATTCATAAACAGTGTGGTTTATGACCCAAACGATCCTTGGAACTTAAGGATCGGAATGATTTTCAAAAATCTGCATCGGTTCACGTTTCAATCCCCATCCACAACACATCAGATTAAGAATACCGAGGTGACTTTCTCTGTCTCTAAAATAAAGTTTGTATTTTTATTTTTACTATGAAATACAAGGTATACCGGTATGAATTGAGCGTCAAGATACAAATGTCTCGATAGGGAACATGATGATTAGCGGAAAGCATTAATTTTTTGTTTTCATTTGAAGAAAAGTGCTGCAGAGTCGCATCGAATGCTTGTCGAAGCATATGGTGATCATGCTCTATCAGAAGCAACATGCAAAGGATGGCTTCAATGGTTCAGAACTAATGATTTTTATTTGAGAAATGAAGAACGTGGAAGACCATCAAAAAAAAAAATGAAGACGTCGAATTGCAAACGATATTGGATGGAGATGACACTTTGAGTCAAAAGCAAATGGCAGCAATGTAAAATGTTGCACAACAAACAATTTTTGACCGTCTAAAAGCTATGGGAAAGATCCAAAAGTGTGGAAAGTGGGTGCCACATGAATTGAATGAAAGACAGTTGGAAAACCTATAAAACACTTGTGAAATTTTGCTTCAAAGACACGAAAGAAAATCGGTTTTGCATCAGATTGTTACTGGCGATTAAAAATGGATTTATTTTAAGAATCTTAAACGGAAAAACTCATGGGTTAATCTGGGGCAACCATCAACATCGACTGCAAAATCAGATCGATTCGGCAACAAGACAATGTTGTGTGTTTGGTGGGACCAGAAAGGTGTATCACGAGCTCATAAAACCTGGTGAAACTGTTACTACTGACCGCTACCGACAACAAATGATCAATTTGAACCATGCATTGATCGAGAAACGACCAGAATGGGCCAGAAGACACGGCAAGGTAATTTTGCTCCATGACACCTGCACCTGCACACAAAGCAAAACGGGTTCAGGATAAAATCAAAACACTTGCCTGGGAGCAGCTACCCCACCCGCCGTATTTACCAGACTTAGCTCATTCCGACTACCATTTGTTTTCATCGATGGGACACGCATTGATTCCTACGAGGAGGTCGAAAATTGGGTGTCTGATTGGTTTGCTTTAAAAGACGAACAATTTTATTGGCGTGGTGTTCACAAATTGCCAGAAAGGTGGTCAAAATGTGTAGAAAACAATGGCCAATGCTTTGAATAAAATGTTTTTACTTTCCCATTAATAATTAGTGTTTTATTTTCAAAAAAGACATTTCATACATAGACATTTATATACCTGATAAATAAATTAATTTGCATATCAAGACTGCTTCGAGGATTGTAAATACACTGGCACATTTGATCGAGCTGATAAATAAATAAATAGTTTTTGAAAAAAAGTGAAAATTGCCTTCATCGTACATCTTGTAAAGGTCCTAAAAGAGTGGCCATTGAACCATCTCAGCAGTCTGAATGAATTTCTTGATTTGAAAACACTTAGTCATTCGACTTTAATGAATATTTTACTTTGCTTATGTTCACTTTCTTTTATGTTAGACTTATTTTAAATTCTAGCTCGCTAACTAAACCTCAAATCTGACTAAGTTTCTCTTTTCACTAAGCGAATTCAACGACTTTCAGTTCGATTTGTCTCGATTTTTGGTTTTATACAGAAAGTAATTCCAGCCCCAGTAATATTTTGTTATGTACGAGCACGACAGTAAATCAACCAGACCTTAGGGAGTGGCTTCTTAAGTTCCGGTGGCGACGGGGCGATGATGTTGCTGGTAGTGGCTGTAGAAGCAGTTCCCTCGTTGGAAGTGCTATACCATAAACAGTAGCGGTGGCGACATCACGTCAAATAATAGTAGTAATAGCCTGATTAGCAGCATTTCATGTAAAAATAGTTTGGAGCACCTCCTTTTGACCAAAACAGTAAACAACAGCTCTGAAGATAGCTGGTGTAAGGAGAGGTTCAAACATGATTTATAATCAAACGACGACTCTCAGGGAGAAGACGGTCGCAGCGAACGAAATGTTGCATCGACCATTAACTGAACAGTCAACTTTGGTCTACATTCAACAAAACTAAGCAGCATTTGTAGTTTAACAAATAACACAGAAGCGGCGGTAGTGGCCACTAAAACATGCATCGCAACAGCACAATAGCACAACCTGCAGTATCACTCATCTGCCGTTAAAACAGTTTTACTCTCCAAATGCTTGCTAGAATTTACGGTAAAAATCGTCTAATTATAATTTCTGATTTAACTCCATTCCCAGGTAAAGTCAAACATATTAAACTCTGTCTCCTCAGAATGACAGCAAATGCCGAAAGTCAGTGAAAGAAAATGTCGAAAATATCTTGTCCTAGGAAATGATGTAATAAGCATTTTACAAGAAAATGAGAAAAGCTTCCACCCATGTAAGTATGTCATAACATCTATCCCGGACCCAGGTAAAGGCATCGCTAAAGCAACCTCAAGCAAGCTGATTATACTTATTTTCCTATCTAAAAGTTTGGGAAGCTATGTACGAAGTCTGATAAAAAACAAGGTGAAGGTCAAATTTCACGGACTACGTACGTTTAATTAAAGACTTTCTTATTTTGTTATGATACTGCACTCGTCTCGAACATAACACATCATTCAATAAGTCCCGTAACACAAAGAAACCGCCACTGACAAAATCAATTAATATTAAATTATTGATTTTTGTTAGTGGCGCCCTCTACTAGTTTTTGGACTTATTGAATGATGTGTTGTGTTCGAGGCGAGTGTACCATCAAGACAAAATTAGAAAGTTTGTGTGAGTAATCTGTAATTTTTACCGTTTCAGCTATATAAGTTAAGTTGCGAAATATTTCTATCCCTCACATGTGTTCCACGATGGCATCAAACCACTAGCAACAAGCAGCAAAAAGCTTACCTAGTGGCGAATCAGAGACAGCATTGAAAACAGATACATTCCATCACATACGGCATCCGGAAACCCGAGTCCACCCCTGGGAACGATCTATCCACTCAGTATTTTAGGAAGTTGTAAGTAAAATTGTTGTTGAGTCTTAAGCTGGCGTGAAGGGGAATATTATGCCCAGATAAATAGAAACATTTTTTTTAAAATAATTAAACACAGAAGTGTCTAATATAAAGCATATTTATTTTGTTTGACAGAGGCACAAGAGCTCTTATTTTTTGAACAAACTTCGTTTTCTTCGTTTTCATAACAAGATAAAGTTCGTTTTCGACACTAAATTCAAACTCTAACATAAACGGAAAAAACGCTCGCTAAGGAGTTCTTCTTGATGTGAAAAAGTCATTTGCTCAGAGGACTGCTTAAGAGCTTAAAAACCCACTCTCCCGGCCAAGGTTAAGAAATTAAAAGAAACTAATTTTTGATTGGCCGAACCTCCTTCTCTTAACAAGAGGAGAAAAGTTTCAAAAACAATAACGAAACAAGAGATGTGCTCCAGTACTTTATGTTCTAAATTCTGAAGTCTTTCATTTGTTAAGGAGTGGTTGTAAATCTCTCTCAGAAAGATGCAAAGTACGGGAATGCATCTGAACTAAATATGTAGAGTACATAGTCATTCCGAAACGTCGAATTCACTTTTTCGATACAGAAAACAAAAACAACTACAAATTTTGTGACACATACACCAGAGACCAATAGGGAGACAGTCAACTCCCTTGTCTCCCGCCCTTGAATTCATTTTGACAGCGTTTTTTATAACATTTCCCCTCCTGAACAGCTGACGCACAAAAAGGATTTTGTTTGCTTTCAAGGATTTTGTTTCTTCACACTGTTAGAAGGAGAGGGCATATAAATCAAAACGTAAACATGTGTGAGTGAAGTGAGATAATGTTCGATGATACGGAGATAACTTTCAGAATTTGAGGTTATGTCTACTAAAACACGTAAATAACAGTCAAACGGTCGATGGTCAAAGGGGAAATCAGCTGTTTGATCAGCTGTTCAGTTGACCATCTCCTTCCTTATTGGTTTCTGACATACACAGAGATAATCGATCATTGGTCAATTATCTCTGTACGCACACTAATTTATTTGACAGAAAACCAACAACCTACCCACAAACATTTCTTGGGTTAAAATAGGCAGGGTCGGGAAATATTTAACTCTCTCGGGAGAGCGGTCATTTGGCGAAAGACCCATTTTTTCCGAATACGGGAACGGACATAGTGTTCCCGTGTGTGCTAAGAGTCCAACACCACTAGTGCAGTTAACAAATCATCAATGCAGTACAACAGTTTGTGCCACTATCAACAACAGCAAAATAATTTGACGATTGTTTAATACAAAACGACAAAACGTAATCTTAAACGCAAAACATTCACAGTTCAAGCTTGAATCAAATCCGTCATTCCTGGATTGACGGGAACATGGGGGCTATCACGTTTGGATTTAAAGTGCATTTAACTGAAACAAGATGTCTATATTGCTGTTATTAAATAGTGGGTGCTTTTGCGCTAAACCCTTGTAAGCTTTACTATCTGTAGTTAACAGATTAGATAACTCTTGATATAGATTGTAATTCCAAGAAAGGCATTTTTCCCCGAAAAGTACACATGTTTCCACTTTCAAAATCCACTATATGTTTAACGCCATCAAACGGTAAGTAGAATAAAAGAATGAGAATTTCTGACAGGAAGATAAAAATCTTCCAATCCGTTTTAAGAATGAAAATGTTGTCCAACTTCCTCTGTTGTGCGTTCTATTTTTGTCTCACGAATTTACAAATTTGCCTACTCCGTGACTTTTAAAATATTACAGTGCTTCAAAAGTTGTGGTACCTCGTGAAAATGTTGCATAAAATCATCAGGAATCTAACCCGAAACCTTATTGAATCGAAAAACAACCCGAAATTATTGACTTGTAAAATTGCACAATGGCCGTATGACTATAATATTTTGAATTGGCACAGACTTCGTTAAAATTGTCAACATGCTCTGTTCGTTTTCTCCCTTTAAACATCTTTTGTATTTAGATGTAACTTACAAACGTAAGTCACCTTATAATAAACTGCTTAGCATGCATGCCCGCAAACAAGTATGGTAACACCCCTCGTACACATAACATCCATTCCCCAACAGATGTCGCGCCCGCCGAAGTACTCTTTAATAGAATTCTGCAGCGTTTATTAATACAATGACTTTTATCAACTAGTGCAGTTCGTTCGATTTTCAAATAAGTTCCAAAATCCCGAAACCGGTGTTTGACAATATTTTTATAAACCACAAAACCGCGAACATTTTCCTATTTTTATTTTATTATTTCCACAAATTCAACTGAAACGAAGTGAGTGAATGGTTACAACCAAATTCTCATATTTTTTTGTATTTTTTTGTTTGAATTGGAGTGACTTTTCTGGTAAGCGCTGGTTACATCAAAATACGCGGAACATAAGTTTTTTGGTGATGGTTTAGCTTTGTCAGTGTGATTCCTCCGTTTTTTTTATCTGTGCACTTGGTGATCAGGTTGATAGGAAAAGTGCACACTCTGCCACTATCCGTTACTTGATAGCTGAACTTAACAGTTTACAGATAGCGGGCGTTATTTCAAAGCAGTCAGGCAAGTTTTGAAAACGAAAATTATTTGTTCAAACACTTTGAAAGTTTTGAAAACGATCATACTTAAGCAACTTATGTGATTATGTAAGGAATAAAGAAAACAAGCTCCCTAATGTGTCAAAATTCTGTTATAAAGGAATATGTAAATGTGTAGAATGTTTTAAGGAGTGTGGTTGGAAACAGTATTAAAAAAAACCACACAACTCGGATTTAAATTGAAAAAGACAAGTTTTTCATTTTACTTATAACGAGGCTGTGCTTACAGTTAATAATATTATCACAAGGGGAAACACTAAGTGTTCGAAAACGAATTATAGCACCTAAGTACTGGTACCCGTTTCATTTCTTCATTCTATCTTAACGATACCTAGGTAAGCATTGTGAAGAAAAATATTTCAAGCATTTTGAAATTGTTTTCTGTTGAATAGTTATTCTGTTGAATAGTTAACATTTGAAACGTATAAACAGTGACTGCTTTTATCTTTGTGAAGAGGAAAGGTAGAAGACAGTGTTGTTAATTGTTTAACTTAAAGCAAATTTAGTCGGATCGACAGGGGTGGACTACAATTTCATTTGCAAATCTGCGCGTTCCTTTTGACATTTCTTTCTGAAATTTAATTTAATAAAGGCCAAAACGAATCAGCGACTAATTTTTACGGGAAAGTACACGATGATGGCAACGATGAATCGACAACTTGTTTTATTTCACAATGTGTTGAAATGCGTTTTATTTTGGTTGAAACTCTAGACTGCATGATTCTCAGACAACCAACAAGGAATTTACTGATATACAAACTCAATCAACGTTACTCATGGATCAAAATAAAAATTCAAAATATTTTTTATAATGCACAATAGAAATTTGTAGTGGGTAGAGTGCGGCGATCACACGCCGAAGGGTCTAGGTTGGACTCCCGGCTGAACACCTGAAATTTTTCACGGCATCACCTTTTTCGAGCTGCTCACAACACTCAAAGAGTAATAACTGTCTAAGAAAGCTTTTCAAATTTCACCGTTCGGAGTCGGGAAAAAAACTGTAGGTATTATTATTACAGATCTACTTCAAGTCAGTTTATTATTAACCTCCTCGTTTTTGATAGTTTACTTTTCTCATGACGAATGAATAACAGTTTGCATTGTTTGTTTCAATTATAGGGTGCTGCCGCAACCTAATCTACTACAATTTTAACAACGAATCAAGTTGTTGAAGACCCCAGTAATCTTCGCTTAGAGCCCTTCTCTGTAAAGTAAATTTCTTTTTAAACAATTTTTTAAGGAATGCAACGAAAATAGCTGAATTGCTATTGACAAAAGCGTATACATATGTTTGTAATTTTATCGAAGATGAATGCAGAATTCTCTATGTGTATATACACGTATGTGGCTGATATCGGCTGGTTTTCCGGACTTCTGTAAATAACTGGCTTGTTTTGTGAAATGGAAATAGTGTATGTTCGTTGCACATCTCTTCTGAAATTCAATAGATGTCACATTATTTACATTAGCATTTGTAGGAGAAAAACATGGCATGGTACTTAAAGTTAGGTCTCACTGAATGATTTCAGTCATCGGCACTTTTTGTCGGAACTTTAGTTTGTTCAAACTTCCACCCAACAATTTTATTTTGGTTTTGACAGCCACAAAAACTTTTTAAAGTTCCTCACTGATTGTTGACATTAGTTTCGAATTAATGCGTTGGTAAGAAAACTAACTTTATGTTATAATTCGCGTCTGACTGTGGGAATACAATTTTACACACATAAACTTCAACTTTTATGCTTTTAATTACATTTAATTAACACTCGTGTTATCAACATGCATAACAGGAAGGAGGAAGCAAAGGAAGGAAACAAAGAAACGAACCTTTTTTAATTTCATTAAACAGTACACTACGATACAAAAATTTGTGATGAATTTTTTCCCGTCCAACGTTCCCGCATGTTACAGCACTCGATAAGTGGAGTCGCAGGTAGAAATCAATAAGGGAAATCAACAAATACCCACCACAGTTGGTAGGTTAACGTCAAGTTCGTGAAAATATGTTCTGTGATCTGAAAAATTAGTTGTGAAGTAGTGGATTTGCTTGAACACTCTTACTTTTATTGTTCTGTGCAGTATTTTTGTTGTTCGTCTACTGTTCCTTGTTTTGAGTTATTTTTACTTAGGCTAACATATTTTTTATTTTCTTCATGTTCGTTTTTTTGCTACCTTAGTCTTGTGTTGCTTTTAGCTTTGTTTGACTCGACATTATTTTAATTCTTATTTACCGGTTTATTTTTGGTTTCCATATAAATATTTTTTCAATTCGTGGCTGTCCGAGTGTGTTCTCTTTGGTTTGACAGTTGTATATTCTCTTAAATTTCTTTGGTTACGTTTTCGATTAACTCTTAGTTTTTGACAATTGCTGTACGTGGTGCAGCTCATGAATGTGATGTGCTGTATATGAGTTTCGTGTAATTTTGTGTTAATGCAATTCTATGCTTTGTTTGCGCTTATTGTTAAATATTATTGCTTAAATATTTTCCCTCGCTAAGAATTTCTGCTGAAGAAAAAACTATGGGCAACAGCACGGCAGCAGATGGCTGTCAAATCGAAAATAAAAGAAACCTCTGACATTTCATGTGTCTGATAGATGTTTAAAAAATTCTAAGAAAAGTCGTTTCACAAGTTTCGTTAGAGTTATTCTCTGAAAGAGAGATTTCTACCCAAAGTACTCAACTACGAATTTGTGTACACAAATCAATTGGAACAGACCTGTTAGGTCTGCCGAAATTCGTCAGGAGGGGAAATATTTTGCTCTCTCATGAGCTCTCTCTTCTACGAAAAACTCAGCTAATGGAACGCTTTTTCGTAGTTTTTCGGATAAATTCGTAGACATTCGGAGCAATTCGAACGAACCTAACAGTAATATTTGTATGGTGCGACGGTCCACAGGGTGACCAGGGCCTATCTTGCTCATCAACTACTCATATTGTGGGCGCTACTGTTCTCTTACAAGTAGAAGTTACCTACAGTTTTTTGCCGACTCCGAACTGCGAAATTTGAGAAGCTTTTTCTTAGAAATGTATTACTCTTTGTTGTCATCAGTTCGAAAGAGGTGGTGCCTTGAAAAATTCAAGGTGTTCAGCCGGGAATTGAACCTACCTGTTCTTACTACGCCACGGTGGCCACAAACAATGTAGTATATTGGAGGGTAAAAAATTCATTGATTTTTTTAATTAACAGCAGTTGCGGGAGGTTTTGATTATAGTTTATAACTGGAAGAAAACTGCAGCTGAGTGCACGGAATACTTGCAGAAATTTAAGGTGAATCAATACCCACTGACAAATCATGCAGAGAGTAGCTGTGATGCTACAAAAGTGGTGGTTGATGACCTCACGAAGAGAAAATACAATGCAAAGCCTGGTAAACTCGTTCATGATGGTCTACATCGACACCAAAAGATATGCAGTACATTCTCTATTTGCGCAGCTAATAAAACCAAGTGTAGTTGCAATGACCGAGCTTGTTGCAATAATCGCGTTTGTATTTTTTAATTAATAAAGCTCTACCTTAGTCTTAGTTCTGTTATCTCAGAATCAAATGTCGAGTGGAACCATTGTTCAAAGAATGCTAATGTCATCCAAACATTTCAAGTTGCCTGGTACAGATTTATCGTTTATGAAAAGTTTAACTTTGTGTAGATTAGATGCGTTAGTGCAGACAAAATAACGTGATTCCTTCTTTACTTTTCTTTCGTAGCTGGCGAATAAATCTTCAAAATTTTTGTTGAACATAGGCCGGTAGACAAATCCGGACTCGTCAGCATTATGGTATAAGTTTAACAAGGAGTCAAGTCAAACTCTTTGACTTGTTCTTAAAATTTAATTAAAAATTGATTCAAAACTGCGGTTTGTTTGACAGCTTTTCTTTGCAAATTTTCAAAACGCAAATTTCGTGTTTCTTTTTAAAATTTCCAATGCAATGAGCAAAACTTCGTCTTGAGGACCTCGCTAGAAATCGGCACATTTTGATGTCTTTGTTTTAGGAGCCATTTGTACAGTACATTTTTCGTATTCGGGTATCCGCCAGTCTTTAAAATTATCCTCTGCCCAGGTTCAGCTGTTCCAAAATCGGACAAGCTTTCTTATATCCCCCTTTCTTCCTTTTATTCTGTCAAGTAGATTCATACACATTCTACTTAGGGTATAGTAAACGTCTGGAAGCTCCTTTCTTAATTTTGTCTAAAATTTCATTTTTGTTTTTAATTAATAATCTTAGACTTATTTAAGTTCATCCAGGCACAGTTGTTGAGTTAATCCACGCCGAAAGTTGTAAAACATAATCGCAAAATTTCACGATTTAATTCTATTTTTTTGAGCGTGATGAATCTTTTAAGTTACTGTAAACAACACAAATAGCCCTCGTATGTCCACATGTTCTCAGTACGTATAGCCTCAAAAATATCAAACTTTACGATAGAGCTGGTAGTGGCCAGATTATGTCACTATGGTTGCCCAGGAGCCTAGGAGATATAAAAGGCAACCTACGTACTGTATAAAAGCCGCAGACGCGAGTTATGTGCAGTGTGTTTGGGGCTTGACAAACTCAGTACCTCCGCGCTTGTTTCCAAGTTTCTCTAGTGTGAATATGTTCTATATTATTTGCAGCTTACTTACTCCTGAAGAGGTCACACAGCCCCACACTATAAGATCGTGGTTGAGATTGCGGTGAAGATAGCGGTGGAGATCGCGGTGGAGGTCGCGGTGGAGACAGCGGTAGAGATCGCGGCGGAGATCATGCTTCACAGTACACTTGGGATTTAAGGCTTTATTTGGTTTTCTCCACACCGTTAGGTCACCGTCAGAGACAAGACTGTTGTATTTAGACTAATTTTGGAAGAATGTTCACATATTTTTTTTTTTAAACATGAAGAATTTCTATCACCTACTGTTTGGTGTAATCGACTTTCAAGTCTACATTTTTTCGTTATACACAAACTTTTGCTTAGCACTGTATGCTCTAGAGGCACATACAACATACGACATAAGTTATTGAAAATGAGGGTTTGAAATTGTATTTATGAAAATCAAAGTTGCAGCCAAGACACGACCTTGGAGTCGTAAATATTGTGTCTGTCCCTTACACATGCGCTTGATTTCCAATTTCCTTGTAGGACTGATCGCAGATGGATAATCTTTGCCAGTATGTGAATAGTGTCATTAATATTGACGCCGAACGAGATCTGTACACTCATATGTGTGATCATGTTCGCAACAATCTAATAAACGGTCTCAAGGAGGATCCACACTTCAAGGAACTCTTTTGTGGAGTAAAAATATGTGGTAAGTCATAAATTGGAATCTTATGTTAGTTCCCTAATTTTTGTTACAAACTAGGAAGCTATGCGGACAACCTAAAAGTGTCCAAGCCAGACGAATTCGACCTCGTTGTATGCCTTCGATTTCCCCATAATGAGTGCGTGAAAATAAGTCCAGATAACAAAAATGTTGGAAATGTTTTTATCGATATCTCAGAAGTACTAGTTCGCCTTCAGCCGGAGAAAAATAAAAATGATATGCTTAAGTTCCTGGAAAAAATGACAAATCGAAAGAAGTATTTCCTAGAGGACAAATTTCAGAGCTGGCTCCAAGGACGAGTCACCAAATATTTCAGCAAAATAAACAACATGCTTGTGTACACAGATGGTTCAAATTTGCATCTGCATTATAGCAAGCAGGGCCCGGCGCATACAATTCGCGTTTCTAAATTCCACCATGAGTTCTCAATTGATTTTGTGCCAGCGTTTGTGTTTGAGGCCTCGAAGTCAGTGAGTAAGCGGAAGGTAATATCAACCCATTGGATGGCAGTTCCAAAGCCAATAGGTGTCAAGGACAATCCATCATTCAGAACATCGTACACCGAATCGGAACGGATTATTATCGCAAACAAAAATCAATTAAAAACCACGCTGCGAATGATGAAAAAGTTTCGAGACACGAAACCGAAGATGGTTAATCTGAAGAGCTACCACCTGAAGACCCTTTTTCTCTGGCACAACGATAGGTGTAGTCCCAACTTTTGGACCAAACCAACCATTGAAATCATACATGAGGTGAGAATGTGTTTTATATCATTTATTTACCTCACCTCACCTTCCATTAGATGTTCACAGTACTTGAGAACGCACTCTCTAAGCAGGAGATCCCTTTCTTTTGGAACAATAAACTTAATCTTCTGGAAAATCTTAGCAACTGGCAAATAATTAGCATGTTTCACGAAGTTGCAGCGGCAAAGAGGACTTTAAAGCAATCTAGACAAATTTTTGTATCAATTTTTTGTAAGTTTTAAACAACCTTATATCTCGCGTCTTGCATTAAGACAACGTTTTTCTCCTTTTTTGCCCCAGTAACCAAAGAGGAGCAAGAGGCATACGAAGAATATGAAAAAACCGAAGAATCGGATGTAACAACTCTTTTAGCAAGTATTGTGATGATAATTTAATTTCGTTGATTTTAGATGGACGAAATGTGTCAGAAGGTCAGTCGCATTATTAGTTTGGACACGGAAAGGGACACAAAAGTTAATGTGCGCGTGGAACTGATCAAAAGTCAAATCCTCAGCAATATGAGAGAGAACAAAGACTTCTGCCTGATTTACAATGACTTAAAACCATCTGGTAGGTATTCCTCAGTTCGAGGGCTACACATCAAGCTTTGCAGACTTTGTCTAGTTTAAGGTCTGGAAGGGCACAATTAAAATAGAGCGAGAAAGAGTGGTTATGACAATGATTGTATACTTTCTCATATTTTTGCTTTATTTAAGGTGCCGCGAATTTGTTTTTCCGGTTTCAATGTTTCTTGTTCTCAAGTGAAGACTCTTTCGAATTTTGGCAGAACTTAACTGACTTAACTTTTTGATCACATAACTAGTTGAATAAAAGACTATTGTTCATAATTTTTACATTTATGGTTATAATTCAGCGAAATTTTTAGACAAAAACTTAAATAATATGTAAATTCAGTTCACAAAATAATTAGTATCAAATCCATCTTTTAATGTGATATTATACAGGAAAAACAAGAATAGGGCATGTGATCAATTAGTTGAGTTTGCGAAACCGGTCATGTTTAATACTTTGTATGGCCTCCTTTTGCTTTGAGAACCGCTTTTATTCTCTTTGGAATTCATTCTACTAAATTTTTACATTTTTACATTGATTTTTGCCAAACAGTTTCGGTGCGGTGCCATAATTCATGCAACTTTTGACAATCTCCAGGCAAATCCGAAATAGCCCGTTTAACCTCAATCCAAAAATGTTCGATCTGGAAATTATGGTGGCCAATCAAGCACTTAAAATTTGTGGTCTTGCAAACACGTTTTTGTAGCCTTGGCTGTGTGTTTCGTGTCATTATCTTGCTGGAAGATAATGTCCGACACATCCTTATGCCAATTTTCTAAGCTTTTAAGGAGTTCTTCTTCCAGGATGGTTATGTATTGAGTGGCATTCATGCGGCCCACCACTCTAATGCATTCACTAACCCCTTTCATGGACATGCATCCCCAAATCATAATATTGCCCTTTAAAAATTTTAATGTTTCCTTAATGTGGCGATTGCTGATTGGCTCACTTGGCTTTTTCCAGATCCATTTTCGACCATCGGACCCAAAGTGGTTAATTTTTGTCTCATCTGACCAATATATTTTTGCCCAGTCATGAACAGTGTAATTCCTGTATTTTTGGGCAAACTGCAACCTTAATTTTTTGTGGCGGTCAGCTAATAGGGGCTTTTTAATTTATGCGCGTCCATGAAAGCCGTTTTTGCGTAAAATTTTTCGAACATCCTCGGTTGTTACATTAACTCCATCGTTTTCTCTTAATGCCTTGTTAATCTGGATCGCATTTTCATGTACTCCATATTTAATGTGTCGCACAATACGTCTTTGCAGGTTTGCGTTTAAAATCTATTTCCTCCCCGCCCTATTTTTTTCAGCATCAGGCTTAAAGTTTTTGCGAATTTTTGATACAGCTCCCACTGAAACTCCAAGTTTCCAAGAAATCTCTCGATGAGTTGCCTTAGAAACAATTAGTCCACTTCCTTTATTTTGGCGATAACAAGTTTTTTCATCTTCCATTAAAATTAAAACAATTAAAATGCCTATTTAAACAGAAATTTAAATGTACCTTATAGAGGATTCTTATTTTGTTAATTTAAATATTTTTATTTTTCACAACTCACTTGCCGAAACTTTATACGCACAACATGCAACTACGACAGTGTCAACAAATTGATCACATGCTTTGCTCAAGATCTTCTACAAATTCTCACTAAATAACAGTACATTTTTGTTTTCTTTTGCTGTGCTGATTAATAATCAGTCCACTTATTTTGAGTCAAAATTTAGTTGCTCTAACTGTTAAGCTTTGAAAGAAAGTCTTTGAATTCGAGCTATTGGGACAACGCAACAGAGGACGACCTAGACTAAAGTGGCGCACACAAGTGGAGAAAGACCTCAACCAACTTAGAGCGCGCAACTGGAGACAGCTAGCGAAAGATTGTGCTGGCTGGAGAGGCATGTTGGTTTAGGCCCAGGTCCACCCCGGACTGTAGCGCCACAAGAAGAAGAAGAACTGTTAAGCTTCGGGAGTTACAACAAAACATTTCTCTTTATTCTGATCATGTGACCAAAAAGTTTAGTTATTGTATCTGCGGATTGAAAAAATACTTATCCACACCGAAAGGTTAATATTGGTCCCAACGAATATTCTTTTTCAGTGAGAATGTTCAATATTAATACAGAGGTAGACTTCAAACGCGGGACTGCTTGTTTATCGCAATTACAACGCTCAATGGCTTATTTCTCAAAGGGACATCGTTTGGAACTTTTAAGAAAACAAAAAATTCAAAACTTATCTATTTTTATAATCGACTCACTGTCGATTTCAGAGTGGCTGCCAAAGTAACTCTTAACGAATAAGTACTATAACAAGTTATTGACTAGTGAAAATGTTTAACCATGTCTTAACAACCGTGGTCCCCGTGTCGTAGTGGGTAGAGTGCGACGCTCACACGCCGATTATCAAGGTCCGGTTCGCGGTTGAAGGCCTCGAATTTTTCATGGCACCAACTCCTTGAAGCTGCTGACAACACTCAAAGAGTAATAATTGGCTAAGAAAATGCTTCTCAAACTACCCCGTTCGGAGTGGGTAAAAAACTGTAGGTACCTTCTACTCGCAAGAGAACAGTAGCGCGCACAACACGAGTAGTTGATGAGCAAGCGCACAACAGGACGCGCCCATTAATCACGCAAGCGCACAACAGGACGCGCCCATTAATCACGCAAGCGCACAACAGGAGTAGTTAATGAATAAGCTAGGCCCTGACGACCCTGTGAACTGTCGCGCCATCCAATTATTATTATTATTATTTTGTCTTAACGATAAAATGATGTATGAGATCGAATCAAAAAAAAAACTATTAAAAAACGATCTTTCAGCATTTGAGTTTGTTAAAATTCGACAGTCCAAGCAGGAATAATGAAATTCTCGTCCATGGTCAATATTCATAACACTCGAGTTTTATGGGTTCGTTTTCACAAACAAAAAACGAAACTAAAAGTAAGTGTGACTCGCTCTAGTAAGTTTTCCACCTTATAACTGCCGGTACTTCGTAGTTAGTTTTCAATGAATTGCTATTTCATTTGTTTAGCACAAAGCTTGAGGATATCTGTGCTTCTATTTTCTTTAATTTTTTTTTCATCTATTGCTGATTGGACTTCCTCCTTATTTTCGTTTTGCGTAAACATTGAACTTCGATACAAACCGGAAGCATTTTATTAGTATTCACTACTTAACGACTGAAAGTGACAATTTTGCAAAAACAGAAAGAGAACTAATCCATTGAGCACAGTATGTGAGTATATGTCAGAAAACCCGTCATTTAAATTGTTTACTGTATTGGAGTGGATCTCCATTTGGAATTACAGTTTTTTTACGAGCTTCGGGAGTTTTTCACGAGCTTAAGGCGCTTTGGTCGGAGCCCGTTAGCTTTAAAATTTTTGTTTATGTATTATTTAGTACTCAATAACTGCAACAAAATTCACTGCAAAAGTAAATATTTTTTCACTTCAGTTCAATCAGCATTAAACGCACAAGAAAATACTATTTTATTGAATTGTGTTTAATGTGTAACACCTCTTCATGGCAATGTCGGGCCTTGTTTCTTTATTCTGTACTTTCACATAAATCTTTTATAAAATATTCCAATAATTGAGAAGCGTTACGCACCACAAGAGCCCGGGGACCTAGTGTCTTTAGCATCTTACATGCTACTGTTCTCTCACAAATAGAAAACGCCTATAGTTGTTTGCCGACTATTAAAGGCGGAATTGAAGCAACTTTTTCGAAGTCAATTAGAACTATTCATGTTTTGTAAACAATCTGAATGAACTGCTACTGTTGTAGGTCCAACCGGCCGCACTCGCCCACTATGGCATCATAGCGGACTGGCGCAACGATCAATTTGGTGCTCAGGGCCTATATTCCCCAGCAATTACTCCTGCTGTGCGTGATATTGTGCACTCAAAAGAAGGGACCTACAATTATTTGCTAATTACGAAGGGTTTTTCATCGAGAAGGATTGCTATTCGAATGTAATTATCAGTTCGAAAAAGGTTAATAATAATAATAATTGTTGGCGCTACAGTCCGAAGGGGGACCAGGGCCTAACTTGCTCATCAACTACTCGTGTTGTGCGCGCTACTGTTCTTTCACGAGTAGAAGGGACCTACAGTTTTTTGCCGACTCCGAACGGCGAGATTTGAGAAGCTTTCTTAGACAGTTATTACTCTTTGAGTGTTGTCATCAGCTTGAAAGAGGTGGTGCCGTGAAAAATTCGAAAAATTGGTGTTGAACTGGGAGTCGAACCTAGACCCTTCGGCGTGTGAGCGTCGCACTCTACCCACTACGCCACGGCGACCACATCGAAAAAGGTTGATGCCTTGAAAAATTGCGGGCTGTTCAATGCATAAATCAAACCCAGGACTTTCAACATGTCAGTGTCCCACTTGACTCACTTTGTTACGGCTGTCACTTTTTTTTTTACAACTAAATGAAATCTTAATTTGATGTCCATGTTTTTTCCGATAATGCAATTGAAATATTATTTCGGAATACCTATCTGGAAGTCGCCTCCCCGACTTGGACACCAAGCTGGAGCTAATTTAAATGAGAGCTATCAAAATGTTGTCGTTTTGGAAGCTAATATTCATTTATGCACTGTATACTTCATCTGTCGTCAGCTTCTGTTTGCCGTGATTATAGAACTTAAAAGTAGATATTCAAGACAGCTGGTCCTATCCTAGGTGTGCGATCTGGACATTTTCTCGGATTCTCCTCTATATAGGATACAGACATTGTACTGCTCTTCTTTCTAATCAATTCTTTGTTTCTTCTTAATTTTTATAAAGGTATTGTACAATTTCACCCCGACTTTTATTACAAGGTGTCTTATACTACAAAACTCTTTAACTAAAAACAATGCATTCAATGTCTTCAATGTTTATTGAAATATAATTTAACTCCTCATTTAAACTTTACTTGAAATATGGTTAAAATGTCTCACACTTTTCGATAGCTACTAATTTGTCCAAAGATCATCTGCTTTGTTGATTCGATTGAGTCGTCTTGGCAGTCGAGTTCAATAGTTCGCTGTGATTTTCTTCCGTTACTTTTGCGCTCTCTCCCGTAGAAAAGCTTAATATAATGGTGGCGAATTGTAGTCCTTGGCAAGACCAGTTTTGGTATAAGCCCAAAGATTTTCAATTAGGTAAAAATCTGAGCTTTGAACTGGCCAATCAGCCACATCAAACGGAAGCGCTTGAAGCCATTCCTAGACTCTTTGGCCATGTACTTCGGATGTTAAAAAACAACTTGACAGTGAGCATCTTATTCTCTGTTGGTGTGCTGTTTGACCAAATACATGTGTTGGTTTATTTAACTCTTTATGATGTGCACATTTCCAAAAGAACTCATGCCTCACAGCATTATTAAACCACGTCGAAGCAAGCTGTGGTTTTTGTGACTTTTTTTTCTATCTTTTCCAACGCTTTATATTCCGTCTGCAACGTTACGGTTTATTTTTGTTTCATCAGACCTTATTACTTTACACAAATCATCTTCGGATCAATGCTCAAACTTTTCGGTGCAGCTTAGTCTCGCCTTTATGTCCTTCTGTGTAAAAGATGGCTTATTTTCTTTTCCAAAGGGTTAACGTTGTACTTGCGCAATATATTCTGATTTATATCCTTTCCGGTGTGTGTTTGTACCTTTGCTGCTGCAGAGCTTGCAACGGCTCCATTCAGAGATCACAAGCCTCAATCACTGATCAGTGAGTTTCTTGGGCCTTCCTTTATGTGAACATTTTGTGTCAATTTTAGATTTTTCCCGTAACCTAGCAACAGCTGACTGCAAAACATTGAATTCCTCTACCTATGGGTGGGTCGATTTTCCTACTTGGAGTAATTGAGCAATTGCTTGTTGCAGGTTTTTGGCGATCGATTACACATCTAGACTCCAAAGAACCAAACGTTGTCAAAATTGTCATATTGTAACAGAATGATGTGAATGCCACAATACGCAGGTTGCCTTTTATATTTCGGGACAGGGCAACCCTAGTGTTGCAATCTGGCAACTGTCAGCTCTATCGTAAAGTTTGACATTTTTGAGGTTATACGTACTAAGAACGTTTTGACATACGGGCGCTATTTGTGTTATTTACTTAAAAGATTCATCTCGCCCAAAAAATGGAATTAAATCGTGAACACTTTCGTGCGATTATTTTTTATAAACTTTCGACTTTATAAACTTTTCGACTTAATTCAATTTTTGGCGATGAAGCTCCATCAAGGACCAGTGTTTATCGATGGTATGGTGAATTCAACCGAGGTCGCAGTTCATTCCAAGACGAATTTCGTGAAGGTCGCCCAAAATCAGTTGTTGTTCCGAAAACCATTGATGCTGTGCGCCAACAGATAATTCAAGATCGTCATGTGACCTTTCGTTAGGTTGAGACAACCTTAGGCATTAGTGGGACCAGCATACATTCAATATTGCATGAACATTTGACCGTCAAAAAAATTTGTTCGCGTTGGATCCCACACAACTTGTCAATCGCTTAAAAAAAAGGCTGGTGTCGATTGGTCGAAAGAAATGCTCCAGAAATACGATCGCGGTGCTTCGAAAAACGGCTATGACATCGTGATGGGTGATGAATCATCGATTTACGCGTATGAGCCCCAAAGTAAACAGCAGTCGACTTTATGGGTGTTTCAAATTGAGCCAAATCCAACAAAAGTTGCTCGCGCACGAAGCACTTCCAAGCAAATGGTCGCCTGTCTTTTCGGAAAAACTGGACATGTCGCAACCGTACCATTAGACCAACGCAGGCCAGTCAATGAGTGGTACACAACCATTTGTTTGCCAGTTGTCTTCCAAGAAATCAGGAAAACCAACCGCCGAAATTCACTTTTCGCCACGACAATGCGAGCTCTCACAAATGGGCCAAACAACTGCATTTTTGAGCACTCAAAACATCGATTTGATGAGTCATCCGCCGTATAGTCCTGACTTGGCACTGAATGACTTATTTTTATTCCCATACGTAAGAAAGAAAATGAAAGGTCAACGTTTTTCGACACCTGAAGAAGCGATTGATGCGTTCAGAATGCATGTTTTGAAGATACCTCAATCAGAGTGGCAAAAGTGCTTCGACAATTGGTTCAAACGCATGCCATAGATCCTAATGGGGATTATTTTGAAAAACAATAAAGCTATTTTCGATGATTAATATTCGTTTTTGTTCTCTAATCCCGAAATATAAAAGGCAACCATCGTAAACTCAGGAAATGCCCATTCAAAAATGAGTCACAGACAACGTAACACAGCTTGGGGTAACCTATTTGCTATCAATCTAAATTCTTGTAAGCAGATAGAAATAGAAGATAGATAGAAGAAACTTCACAGGAAGTTTCAATTCTTGAATTTATGTAGAAGAGGACATATAAGAAGAATTGTTTCCAAAGTAAGAGCCTGGTTAATTCTTGCACCCAACTGTAGGTTCAATTGGCGTTTTTACGGTTTCGTTCCCCAATTAGTATTTCGAAAAGTGTGTTCCCTTTGCATGTTGGCAGTTTGTCTTCGTAAAAAGGACATTCCAAATATGCTGTCTTGTTGAATTCATAACTTAAAGCATCGATGTTTTTTTAATATTTCCTTTTTATAAAATTTAAATTTAATTTTGTGTTTTTGTTCACGTTGATACAGGAAGCTTCGCAGATAATTTGAGAGTGTCAAAGGAACCTAAATTCAGCTACATGATGTGTTTCAAGTTCCCCCACAATGACTCCCTGACAATAATTCCAAGCTACATGGACAGAAGAGATATTTCAATTAATATCTCGGGGGTGCTTACAACTCTTAACCAGCAAAACGCTGACGCTCAAAGGTTTCTTGAGGGAATGGTTAACTCAAAAAACTGTTTCCTTGCCAAAAAATTCGAAAGCTGGTTCCAGGCACGTATTTGCAACTTTTTGCACAAGAACTGCTATCAGCTTACGTTAGAAGATGGGTCAACAGCATCATTGCAGTACCGGCTCCGTCAGTCTAGCCACAACATTCAAGTTTCCTGCAATGAGCATACATTTTGTATTGCCATTGTGCCGAGTTTTTTGATAAAAGCTAGCAATGTGCCAACTAAAAAACAAGGTACATCGGAGTACTGTCTGGCATATCCGAAGTTCGTACCACAAGACTTCACGGGAAACCCTTTCTTCAGTGTCTCATTCGAGGAATCGGAACGGAAGATATTTGCAAATAAAAATCAATTGAAAAACGTGTTGCGAATGATGAAAAAATTTCGCAATAACAAATCGCCAATGGTCAACCTAAAGACCTACTATCTAAAGACCCTCTTTCTTTGGCAGAATGAGGAGTGTAACGCCCATTTCTGGTCACAACCAACCATAAACATACTGCATGTGGTGAGTAATTTTCTTTGCCAAGATATTAAGTAAGTTCGCCTAATAAATATAGTATGTTTTAGATGTTCAAAAAACTGGAAGCTGCATTGCAGCGCCACGACATTCCATTTTATTGGCACAAAAAGGAAAATTTATTGAAAAGCCTAACCTACAATCAGATTGAGAGTATGTTGTCGGAGGTGAGACGCGCTAGGAACATCCTGCTGCACGCAGAAAGCACAAATGAGTTCCTAAGTATCTTTTGTAAGTGAACATTTTTAATCCATGGCAACGAATGCAACTTAATTCAGCTTTTGCACAGTGAACAAAGAAGAACTTTCAAGAGTTCTTCCCGTGCCTGTCCTCAAGCCTGTAGTTCCAAGATTTGATTGTATTCAAATGGTAGAAGAGCAGCAAGAAGAAGGACTATCCAATGTAGCAAAACTTGGAATAGCGGGAGCAGTGGCAGCAGTGGTAACAATGAGTATTCTTGCATTGAGACGAACAAATAACTAGAAGAATCTGTACGCATTTGTTTAATAAAGTATATGTTTTTACTTTCGTCTAATTGGAGGTGTTTGAATTTGCAAACTGTTTTTTGGACAAGGTCTAAGATGCTTTTGGAGATCAGAATATTATGATTCCGTTTGCATCCTAGCAAGGGCTTCGACAATTTAGCCTGGAATCCAAACGTGGAAGAAGCTATTATCTTTCTTCCACAATAGCTTACACGCTCATACCTGAGAAAGTCATATGTATATGTATTGTAGACTTAAGTTGTTCTAAAACGAGGAACTGGAAGAAGGATATAAAGCATCGCGACTGAGAGGAGGCACAAACTCTGTGGAATGCAGAGTTAGATTAAAATATGCAAAATTACTTGGATGGACAGTGAGAACAGATGAGTGACAAGAGTATATTTTCTGCAAAAACTATTCAACTTTATTTGATTCCAAACGGCGAAATTTGAGAAGCCCTTCATACACAAAAGGAAATCTTTGTTAGCAACTTCAATAGAGGTGCGATCTCAAGCCGATTTGTCCTGGATAGCATCGATACGCACGAGAAAAGAATGAACACAAACCGTACGAAAACAAAATCAAACAAAACCGATTTCCATTTGAGCCTGAAAATAAAACAATTTCGATATGCACCATGAGCGCTCAGCTTCATGGATAAAAAATGCTTTCCGACTGTCAAGTGAAACTGAAATGAATCGTGGCCTGACTATCATTTCTGGCTGACTTAATGTAAAGAGACTTCTGTTAGTCGCACAATATTTTAAAACATTTGAGGAGGCAGAAGTGAAACCGAATAAGTAACACATCACTCAAGTCCCAGGATTGACATATAGGGAGCGCCACTTAAAAAAAAAATCATAATCGCCCCTATTCCGGTTGTCGTTTTGGGACAAGAACGCAAGACTTAAATTTGATGCCATTCGAATTGTCATTGTTTGATGTTTAAACAATTATTGTTTGTAAGTAGAAGGTATAATGTTAATAAAAATGGAGCGCTACAGCGAAGGCAGTTCGTTAATTGGGTATTGAAGAGAAAACATACAAATGCTAATTTTGCCGATAAAATCATCTTAAGTGACAAGGCTCATTTTCACCTTTCACGATCGATGCCCCAGCTACGACACCAAGATCGTTTTAGGAGATTTCAACGCTCAGCTGGAAAAGGAGGACGACTTTGCTGGAGTCATCGGTAAACACAGCCTGCACGACAACACATCCGGAAACGGACTCAGGCTAGTTGACTTCGCCTCGGGGCGGAACCTCTCTGGGGCTAGCACGCGGTTCCTACACCTGAACATTCACAAAGGGACCTGGCGATCTCCTGATCAATCAACCGTCAACCAGATTGATCACGTTGCGATCGACGTCAGACACTCCTCCAGTATTCTCGATGTCCGAACCTTCCGAGGTGCAAACATTGACTCGGATCATCACCTTGTTGTAGCCAAGGTAAGAACCCGGATATCGAGAGAGCAACGGAGTCGAGAAAGGCCAAAACGGTTTGATGTCGAAAAGCTACAATCGCAACCGATTGCTGGGAACTTTGCCGACCGAGTCTCCCTGAAACTCGCTCAGAGTTCGACGCTTCCTGCACTAAGCATAGAAGAAGAATGGGAACGTTGTCAAGAAGCCATCAAAGATGCTGCCACTGATGTGCTGGGTTTCACGTCACCACCCAGAACGAACCCATGGTTTGACGACGAGTGCAGGCAAGCGCACGCAGCTGAACAAGACGCCTATAAGGCGACGCTGCATCGAACAACGAGGGCTGTTCGAAAGTCTACGAACAGAGAAGAAGGGAAGAGCACCGGCTTCTAAGAAGGAAAAAAAAGGAGCATGAGAAGCGCGCGGTGGAGGAAATGGATAGGTGTTATGGCAGAAATGAAGTCCGAAAATTTTACCGAAAGGTAAAACAGCTACCCGGAGGATACAAGGTTCGGACCAAAGCCTGCCGGGACCAAAACGGACAACTCGTAGTAGAGTCGCAGTCTGTGCTGAGAATTTAGAAAGATCATTTCTGCAGACTACTTAACGGCGATGACGGCCCAAATCCCGCTGTTAGGCAGAATATTCCACTCAATTCGGACGATGAAAGACAAGCATTCCATCCCCCCGACTTAGACGAGGTGAGGATAGTAATATCCAAGCGGAAGTCGAACAAAGCTGCTGGAGCCGACGGACTGTCCGCAGAACTATTTAAAGCAGCAGAAGAAAGCATGCCCGATGAGTGGAATCTCAGCGTCGTTTGCCCGGTTCACAAAAAAGGAGACGCCTTTGACTGCGCCAACTACCGAGGGATAAGTCTCCTGAACATCGCATACAAGCCGTTTGTCCATGACCTGATAGGTCCCTATCAATGTGGTTTCAGGCCAGGGAAGTCCACAATAGACCAGATCTTTACATTACGGCAGATCCTGGAAAAGACCCAAGAAATGCAAATTGACACTCACCACCTATTCGTCGATTTCAAGGCTGCATATGACAGTGTGCATAGAGACGAGCTATACAATGCCATGTCTAGTTTTGGCATTCCTACCAAACCCGTCAGATTGTGTAGGATGACGATGGAGAACTCTCGCTGCTCCGTCAAGGTCGGTACCGAACTCACCGAGACCTTCAATGTCAGAAAAGGTTTTAGACAAGGCGACGCACTGTCATGTGACTTCTTTAACATCATCCTCGAGAAGATCGTGCATAACTCACAAGTCAACACCAGAGGCACGATCTTCCAGAAGTCAGTTCAATTGCTAGCATACGCTGATGACATTGACGTGATTGGACGAACACAACGAGCCGTCAATGAGGCGTTTGCTGGTATTGAAGGGAAAGCGGCTAAAATGGGTCTGGCGGTAAATGAGGGCAAAACTAAATACATGCTGTCATCAAGGAAGGACACACAACATCGACGTCTCGGACGGAGCGTCACACTAGGTAGCAGAAACTTCGAGGTAGTCAAGGACTTCGTCTATCTCGGCAAATAGGGACAACAACACCAGTACCGAAATCAAACGCAGAATCACTCTTGTCAATCGCTGTTTCTTTGGGCTCAAGAGGCAATTGAGTAATAAAGCCCTCTCTCGAACGACCAGAGTGACTTTGTACAACATCTTGATCATCCCAGTCCTGCTTTACGGCGCAGAAACCTGGACGCTACAAAAAGCGGATGAGGAAGCCATTGGTCTCTTCGAGAGAAAAGTTCTGCGTGCGATTTTTGGTCTTGTTTGCGTTGATGGCATCTTGAGGAGAAAATTTAATGACGAACTCTATGGGCTGTACAGCGACATGCGCCTGGTCAAGCGTCTACGGATACAACGCCTAAGATGGCTCCGGCCCGAAAAGTCTTTGAATCCGTGCCATTGGGACAACGCAACAGAGGACAACCTAGACTAAAGTGGCGCACATAAGTGGAGAATGACCTCAACCAACTTGGAGTGCGCAACTGGAGATAGCTAGCGAAAGAGCGTGCTAGCTGGAGTTAGTTGAGGCCCAGTTCCACCCCGGACTGTAGCGCCACGAGAAGAAGAAAAAGAGGTTTCTTCAACAGGCAGAATTGTCGCATCTGGGGCGAGGAGAATCCTCGAGTGATTCACGAGAAGCAAATGCATCCTCAACGTGTCACTGTGTGGCGTGGAGTTTGGGCTGGAGGAATCATGGACCTTTTTCTAAAAATGAGTCAGGTCAAGCGCAAACAGTCAATGGAAGTGATAACCAATTTTTTCGTGCGTAGAATTGAAGAAATGAATGTGGAGGGGATGTGGTTTCAACAAGCCGGTGCCGCATCTCATACAGCCAGAGAAACAATTCAATTGCTGCATCAGTCATTTCCCGGTCGTGTTATTTCGCGTTTTGGAGACCAGAATTGGCCGCCTATATCATGCGATTTAACATTATCGAACTTTTTTCTTAGGGGTTTTCTGAAGTCGATGGTTTATGCGTGGCCGCCGTGGCGTAGTGGGCAGAGTGCGACGATCACACGCCGAAGGGTCTAGGTTCGATTCCCGGCTGAACACCTCGTATTTTTCCCGGTACCACCTCTTTCAAGCTGCTGACAACACACAAAGGGTAGTAACTGTCTAAGGAAGCTTCTCAAATTTCGTCGTTCGGAGTCGGGAAAAAACTGTAGGTCCCTTCTACTCGTGAGAGAACAGTAGCGCGCACAACACGAGTAGCTGATGAGCAAGCTAGGCCCTGGTCCCCCTGTGGACTGTCGCGCCAGCAATTATTATTATTTATTCGAATAAACCGACGACGACTCAAAAGAGGAAATTGGACGCTGCGTTAATGAAATACCGCAGCATTTATGCAAAACGGTCATTGGAAGTTTCATTAAAAGATCGGGTATGTGCCAGCAAAGCCGCAGCGGCCTACTGGCCGATGTGTTATTCCACACATAACCTCATTCTGTCTACTTTACGATATACTAAAGAATTCATGATTTTTTTTTTATATCTGTGTTTTATTTAAAATTTAAATCTTGCGTTCTGTTGGGACACTTTTTATATTCGACTGGAATCGTTTTGAGTGTCATGTCATTTTGAAGTCGTTTAAATAGCGGTATTATGAAACTTAAACGAATCGACTTCTTTTTCATTAATGTGACAATCCACAGTGAAAGCTTGTCAAATTCAAATTTGAATGCTTTTTATTTTCATTTTATTTTGAAACAAGCTAACAACAAATTTGGTGATACAAAATAATAATTTAAACAAAATATTTAGCTTATTTGTAACGAAGTACTGAGTAGTGAATACAAGTTTTCGATTAAATTTAATATAAATATACAAAGCGTAGGTATGTTTATGAATTTGTCCAGCGAGGATGAAGAAGCTGGACAGAATAAACAAAATGTGATTCAAATTCGTAGACGAATCGGATCAAATTGTGATCCATTTTACTTACCAGATGTTAAGTGAATGAAAAAATTAATTATACCATTACTACATCCTTTTTATACAGCTTTAGAACGTACTTCAGAGTCAATAAGGAAGTATTTACTTTCCTATTGAACGAATTTGTTCAGCGCCACCCGGTAATTAAAGATGCATGTTCTGTTCCAGTCAAGTTTGAAAACTTGCTGCTACATTAACATTTTGTGCTGAAGGTGTACAAACAATGATACCTGAACAAATGAGTCCAGCGGAAGTCTTTCAAACGAAACAATATAAGTTCACCACAGCAATAGTTTTACCACTGTAGAAACGATTGCGCGATGATTGCTTATTTTTCGAATGACGGAACTCCAAAAGTTAGCAATCTTGCTTGATCCGATTCTCAATCTTAAATGAATGGATTGCAAGAACAAGGCACTTAGCTGGATCGCTCTGTTGTCCTTCAGCGCTGGTATCATCCTGTAGTCAAACACATTTCTATAACAATACTTATCCCTATAATTTAACAGACTTAATTGAACAAACTCATACTGCACGGCATTAGGAACCACGAACATATGCGTGGGCCATCGAGTGTTTTCTTTTTTTTTGAAAGAAAGAAGAAATATTTTAGTCGAAATGAATGACGTACCGAAGTTTGTGCGAAAAACTTTTTAAAAAGGGTTACTCGTGGTTACTGCCCCCCGTGCCAGTCGATTTATGATGCTACATTTACCGCGTGGGCTATCGAGTCCTTTTTTTTGAAAAGCGTTTTAAGAAGAAATATTTTAGTCGAAATGAAGCGAATGACGTATCGAAGTTTGTGCGAAAAACTTGTTAGAAAGGGTTACTCGTGGTTACTACCCCCAGTGCCAGTCGCCTAATGATGCTATTATATGGAAAGGTGGCTGCTGCTGCAAAGATTGTGAAACCCATTTCATAAACATCAACTCACTGTCGATTCTAAGAAATATTTTGCACAAATTTTTCGGATTTTTTACTCGGAAAGTGAGGGTGCTGCTTTCTGTCCTACATTTCAGGTTTTTTTCCGTGTAAGTGAAAAACAGCATTTGTCCAGTATGTTCCGAACAAGGGCGAAACGTCGTTATCCGCCTCCTACCGACACATAGGATTTACGTTTCTACTTTCGAAGGTCATGAAAACTAAAGAATAGTCAACATATAAAATGTTTAGAATTCCAGAAGCTTCATAATGACCGGCAGTATGACTTCCGCAGCCACTGATTGATGGCACATCTCGCCGAAAAATGAAACAAATATTTGCACAATTTGTTGTTGCGCTTGATATTACAGATGTGGGATTTGGTTTTACGTGATCACCTGCCTTAACGGCTTATATCACAGGGAACCTTTTTCCCAAGAGTCGTAAGTAACGCAAGACTAAACCCCTAAGTTACCCAAGCACCAAACTGAGATCATGCTTGAGGGGCAATCGCCTTTCTAAAACCTCTTCCGCTCTTTGGGTCGCAGCGCCCGGTTGAGAATGCAACTCCACACTGAGAAGGGATAGTCCCCTAAGCGACTTGCCTAGTTCTGCTTAAACAATGGGCTAGACAATCCTCGACTCTACCCACGATGTTAAGTGGTACACCACAGCCACCACGATACTCCCACAAGGGGGCCTACCGCACAGTCAGGCTGGAACCAAAGTTCCAGGGGCCCCTGACCTCCCGTGGCACCAGAATATAGCCTCTGGTTAAGATGTCACTACCAGTCAAGTTCCCTCTAAGCCTGGGTCTGTTAGCCGCCATCCCGCCACAGATGGTCTTTCCTCCATCAGTGTTTCCGTTGTCACTATAATTAGTGATACGGATGTGATTTTGAATCATGTGATTCATAAATCCAGTCACATCATCTGGTCTTGATATTACAATAGCATTTGACAGAATCTGGCGTCAGACCCTCTTGTTGAAAATACGTTCTCTCGGTGTCGATGAATGTCTTTCTTTGCTTTCGAGCCGTTCAATCCAAGTTATATTACATGAGCTTAAGTCTGATATACTGGTGTGCCTCAGGGCTCTGTTTTGTATGCGTCACTCTTTCTTATTTTTATAATTGATCTTCTGCGTGTCACTTCTAATCCCATCCATTCCTTCGTGGATGACAGTACCCTCTGTTTCTCGATTCTTGGCTCTCTTCTTCCGCCATAGATTCGAAAGCTTAAGCTCCTTCAATTCCATTCTTGATAGTATAATTGATTGGAGTAAAAATAATAGAGAGGAATTTAATGCTAGCAAACCCCAGTGCTGCCTACTGTCACTCAACCGATCACAGAGTAACCAGCCATTATCTATGGATGGCTCCTGCGTTGTTGAAACCGAATTGCATTGCATCCTATGTACGTGTATCAGTTCAATACTAAGTTGGAACGATCACATATTCAAAATCGTCAAAACCGCAGTAGAATGTCTATGTTCCTTAGAGCGATGCTAGGAATATATCACTTCTTTGGCGTATGTCCGCATCCCAAGGCTTGAGTATAACATTCCTTTCTAGTTTGAAGCTCTTAACCCCTACTTGATAGAATTAAATAGCAAGATAAAAAATGTATTGGCAATAATAATGCTTCTAGGTCAATCGAATCACTAGAACATCAACGATTTCCTTCGGCCTTATCATTATTTTATCGCTATTGTAACAAAAAATGCTCCAATGAGTTAGCCAGCTGCATTCCTCTACTTCTAGAACTCACCGACAATACTCGCCTTGCTGAGAATGCCCAACCGTTCACCCTTAAGCCCACCTTCGGACGTACTGTCAAGTTTAGAGGCACGTTCTTCAGCCTCTCCACACGCTCTTTCTCCCTCATTACAATCCATAGGCATTTAAAACCCATGTGCATCGCAAACTTCTTTCCCTCTCTTCCTCTATACCTTCGGCCCGTGCTGCGACTTAATCCTGGTCACTACCAACCGGTCATAGGTACCAAATCTTAAGCGCGCGCCAGTTATAAAAAAAGAGATTGAATTTGAGAGCAGCTTGGATTGGATCCTTCCTCTCCTCTTGACAACCTAAACAGACGCACTTGTTGCTCGAAAAAGCTACTTATTGTTGAGAAGCCAATGCAAATATAGAGAGAGGAGTGATGGTATCGTATGATAACTTTTTTTTTGAAAATGAGGTGCAAGGGAAGGTTTCAAGCTTTTTCTCTGCAGTAGTTGAAGACATTGATTTGACCAAATTCCTTGTTCATGAAGAATGACCAACCGGCCAGAAAATGACCCGTGCTAGTCCGGCTCAAATGCTCAACATCTCAGTATCACAACACAAACCATGTTCACAAACCACGTTCATAAACCACGTTCACAAGCCACTCCTGTGGTTTCAAGATGGGAGCAGTAAACCACCTCCTCGCACTTCAAATTCTTCTTCTTTTGGCGCTTCACTCCGAGGTGAAAATGGTCCTCAACCAACATGCCTTTCCAGCCAGAATGGTCTTTCGCTAGCTGGCAATTGCGCACTTCAAGTTGGTTGATGCCTTTCTCCACTAGTGTGCGCCACCATAGCCTCGGCCGTCTTCTGTTGCGTCGCTCAATGGCTCAAACTCGATGACTTTTCGGGCCGTCGCACTGCTGTCTATACGCTCTACATAGCCTAGCCATCTTAACCGCTGTAGCCAAAGATACTTGATCAGAAATATCGAATATTTGGATTAAAATTGAAAACGCCCAAAATTCAACTCCTCACAAACATATCGCACAGTTCTCTGTCCATTTTATTTACAAAACCGATGCACAACATCAATACTATCACTTCTCCGTCGATCCGCGAGTTCCACCTAGTGCATGACCAAGGAGACAGTCTCCCAGTTCTGAATGTACTTCTTCTTATGCGTCTCGAAGAGGGCATTCAGGTCGTCCATGAATTGCTGGTGGATTCGATTGACGTCTTCCTCCTTCGGGTTATCCGACTTTGGCACATCAATTGGCGCTCCGACTGAGAAACAAAAACAAAACCATGATTTAGAAACTGACTTCAGCACCAGTCCAGGTCAAACCACTCACCAACTTGCACAATCCGCCGCCGATATGGCAGCAGACCAATGTTGTACTGAAAGAAACCCCTGCCCAGAACCAACAGTGGTGACACTCCGGTGACTTTCTTCACAAGGTTCTGCATTTTTCTCACAAACGAGTCGGGGGGGTTGTCGACCTGATCGAAGACGTCAACCTCGCCAAAGGAGAATACCGGCACAATGGCAGCTCTGAAAAATAAAAATTAAATTCAAAATCCAACCGAGAACAGCTGCATATTTCCCCACCCAGATCTCATGGCCAATTTGACGAAGCCCTTTCGGTTCTTAATTGTAAGAATGTACTTTCCCGGTCTGGCGTCTAGGGCCTCCTGGGCTCCGCCAACGACAACACCCACAGCACTAGAAGTACATCCGTCAATTTGATTGAGAGGGTCCTTCTCGTCGTTAGACGTTGTCAGATTATTGAAGAGCGACGTCCTCGTCACCGAGACCATACCCCAAGCCATGACAATTTGTCGCCAAAGTGGGGTGTTGAAGTGTAGCGTCAGGGTTGCTAAGTGCGGCCGCACTTTTGGAAACAACTGATTCCATTTGGAGATTTCTGCAGCCATGTTTGTGAACACTCCAACGCTAAAAATTGATTCCAAATATTGATTTAGTTTCCGAAACACATGGCCAAAGATGAAGTTACCCGATGACCCCATGCGGATAACAGGCGAGTAGATAATTCCGGTCTGGTGTCAGCTCGGCAGTCTTTACCAGCTCCACTGGGAAATAATCGCGGAAGTGCTTCCAGAAGAAATTGTCCCTCATCCACCGCACTCTGAAAGGTAAATATTGTACGGAGATGCGATGCATAGAAGAGGACTCTTACCCTGGTCCGCGGACCGCGTTTTGTGCTCTTTGTCGATCTAAATAAATCCAAAGTCCATATGCAATAACGAGGGCCTTTAGGTAGATGTGCCCGCTGAGCTGAAAAGGTGCCAATTCCACTAATGTTAAATTGTTTGCTTACTTAAGGAAACAGAACAAATACACATGAGGCTTTGGAAAACCTGTAACATCTTACACGGAGAAGACTACAAATAGTGCAAAGTATTTGGGAGACACTGAAGTACTGGTGCTGAGAAACAAATCTGCTGAAATAAAGGGCCAGGTGACAGACGTTAAGGAAGGCTGGGGTAATCAAATTGGCTGAATGTCAAATCATTTGTAAAATGTTTTGTTTTGGTGAACAAATTTATCCGATGGAGTGGAATCTCTTTTGGCGGTCCAGAAGATGAAAGGCAATAGGTACGAGGATTGCCTTTTATATTTCGGAATTAGAGAACAAACACGAATATTAATCATCGAAAATAGCTTTATTGTTTTTCAAAATATTCCCCATTAGGATCTATTGCATGCGTTTGAACCAATTGTCGAAGCACTTTTGCCACTCTGATTAAGGTATCTCCAAAACATGCATTCTGAACGCATCAACCACTTCTTCATGTGTCGAAAAACGTTGACCTTTCATTATATTTTTTACATACGGGAATAGAAAGAAGTCATTCGGTTTAAAGTCAGGACTATACGGCGGATGACTCATCAAATCGATGTTTTGAGTGCTCAAAAATGCAGTTGTTTGGCCCATTTGTGAGAGCTCGTATTGTCGTGGTGAATAGTGACCTTCGGCGGATGGTTTTTCTGATTTCTTGGAAGACAACTGGCAAACAAATGGTTGTGCTCCGTCAAGGTCGGTAACGAACTCACCGAGACCTTCTATGCCAAAAAAGGTTTTCGACAAGACGACGCACTGTCATGTGACTTCTTTAACAGCATCCTCAAGAAGATCGTGCGTAACCCATAAGTCAACACCAGAAGCACGATCATCCAAAAGTCACTTATCTTGCTAGATTATGCTGATGACATTAACGCGATTGGACGAGCACAGCGAGCCGTCGATGAGGCGTGTGCTGGCATTGAAGCGGAAGCGCCTAAATTGGGTCTGGTGGTAAGTGAGGGTAGAACAAAGCACATGCTGTCATCAAAAAGGGATACACAACATTGACGTCTCGGACAGAGCGTGAGCAGACACTTTGAGGTAGTCAATGATTTCGTCTATCTCGCCTCCGCAGTAAACAGGGACAACGACAGCAGTACGGAAATCAAACGCAGAATTGCTCTTGCCAATCGCTGTTTCTTTGGGATCAAGAGGCAATTGGGTGGACTAGTCTAACTAAGTCATTGTAATAAGGACTATCCCAGACTACCTCAGTCCTACTCTATGGCGCGGAAACCTGCACTTTTTTGGAGAGAAAAGTTTTGCGTACAATTTTTTATACTGTTTGTGTTGATGGCATCTGAAGGAGAGGATATAATGACGAACTCTATGGGCTGTATAGCGACATGTGCCTGGTCAAACGTCTTGGTCATGTAGAGCGTATGGACACCACAGCTCCGGCCCGAAAAGTTTTCGAATCAAAGTCATTGGAACAACGCAACAGAGGACGGCCTAGGCTAAGATGTCGAACACAAGTGGAGAAGGACCTCAACCAACTTGGAGTGCGCAATTGGAGGCAGCCAGCAAAAGACCGTACTGGCTGGAGAGTCATATTGGTTGAGGCCCAGGTCCTACCACGATTTGTAGCGCCATAAGAAGAAGATAATATAATGTGAAGAGCTGATTTCGGATAAATTTTGTCAAATTTTGTGGCCGTTAATCGACAATAACACCATGAATGTTGTTTTTGTTTTTTCATTTACATATACGTCGCATGCCTTTTTGCATTTTTAAATATACCGTCATACAAAATAGCTTCAGAAGACGGCACAAGGCATCAAAAACCATTTTCCGGAAAAACTATTTCTAATAAAGGATGTTTTTCTAAGGAGTATACAAATTTAAAATAGAGAAAAGTAAGAATGTTTCTTTTGAGTTGACATGAAATTAATTTTATTCGAAAGACAACCGTTTGGCATTATAATCTGAATATGATTTACAGTTATAGCTGACTCGGATGTAGTCTAATCTGGCCAGCTTTTCATAAATTTTTTTTTCAACATTTGTGTCTGTTTATCAGAAGTTACGCCATGAATGTTGTCTTCCATGTAGCCCATCGTTTGGTGTACTGACGAAAACTGGCAACTTCACATATTCTTACATAAAATAGTCAAGCGGCGGTTAGTCGATAGAACGATTTTGGAGGGCAATTCACGTAGAACTAGGCGGTTACTTAACGTTTTTTTTTAATAAATCAATTGTGGCAAGAGCTGTGTGACATGTCGCGCCTTGTTGTTGAAACTTGAAACCACAGCTCTTGTACATCATGGTGTTTCAATTGATGAACAAAAAAGTCAATTATCACGGCTTTGATAGAGGTCACCGTTGACTGTAACGCTCTGGCCAGCAGGGTTCTTAACGAAGTTCGTACAATTTATTCATCCAAATCAAAGAGCACATCAAACAGTTAATGTTTTTTTTTTTTTTTTTTTTTTTTGAGGTTGGGTTAGACTACACTGGAGCGCTCAGATTCAAATACTGGTTCATTGTACTACCAGGCAGTAGCCTTCATTTAATGTAATTTCTTGGTTAATAATAATTATTGGCACTACAGTCCATAGGGGGACCAGGGCCTAGCTTGCTCATCAACTACTCGTGTTGTGCGCGCTACTGTTCTCTCCCGAGTAGAAGGGACCTTCAGTTTTTTGCCAACTCCGAACGGCGAAGGTTGAGAAGCTTTCTTAGACAGTTATTCCTCTGTGAGTGTTGTCAGCAGCTCGAAAGAGGTGGTGCCATGAAAAATTCGTAAAACTCGAACTGGGAAGTGAACCTAGACCCTTCGGCATGTGAGCGTCGCACTCTACCCACCACGCCACGGCGACCACAATTTCTTGGTTATCCAAACAGAATCCAAGATGCGCTTCTGTGAAATAGAACTTAGGTTTTCAGTTCCCACCACATCAGCGCCAAATAACCGCCCCCTGATACGAGGGAAAGCAGGAGACTGACAGAGAAAGTGCTCTGAAGTGTCTTCATCTTCTCCACAGGCGTCGCAGAGTGTGACATCACTAAGCCCAAGCCGACTCAGGTGCATAGCGAAGGTAAAGTGTCCCGTTAGTACGCCGACAAGTCGTCTGCACTCGTTTCTGTCTAAAGATAGCAGAAAAGAAGCGGATTTCTTGCAGACGTTTGGGAGCGTACTCTTGGTCACCCTGCATCCTGGAGAGTCACGCCATCTCTGGTTGTGCTATAGAGAGACCCAACCATCGACGGAGGCTCTGACCAGGGATGCTGGTAATCCCAAGCTGCGTTCGGGCCAGTTAATGTTTGTGAGAATTATTATCACTCCTAGTGCGGTTTGGGGGTCATACACCAAATCTGGTTCTGCTGGCATTGCGACAGTTTATTCATGTTGAAGTGCCACACCAAACTTAACAACTGACAAAATGGCGTCCAGTCAAGATAGTGTTGCCATCATAGTTCTATACCTCCAAAATAAAGGGCCCACACACCTGCCACATTCATAAATTTATTTCAATAATTGGATCTTATCACGCATAACTTTAAGGCATTTGGATAAAAATCAATGTGTGCACAAATAGTATTTTTATAGTGCCAGTCAGCAATGTCAAAGCAAGCAACGACATGCCTAAGTACGCAATTAAATGCAGCATTATCGCATATTGAATTAATTGGCTAGTTTTTCTTTAATTGGGATATCTTATCAAGTTCTTAAGAACACTGTACGGGTACACTCTTCTCTTCATGTTTTGTGATAAGCAGCGCTATAAAAATCAACGTTTTCTGATGAAGAGATATGAACGATCTTATCGGAGACGAACTTAGCTGTACTTGACAACCATGTTTTGGAATGTGAACATGTCGATATTTGAAAATGTCAAATGAGTACTGTGTTCTTTTTATTGTTTCACTGTACTACTGCTGATCGTGGAGGTTTGCTGATGCACGGTGATTGCATGTGTAGACGTCGTTATCCTCGCAGCATTCGAATAGTTTGTGGCCATTAGACATTTATATGAAAATGTTAAGCCATGAGAAGTAACGACTCAGCGACTTAGGATACTTTTAAGAATATTTTATTCTATAACCGACATCTCAGTATTCTGAAACAATTCCTCCTTGAAAAAAACTAAAATTAATAATTGTATGGTGCGACAGTCCACAGAGGGACCAGGGCCTAGCTATCAACTACTCATGTTGTGCGCGCTACTGTTCTTTCAGGAGTAGAAGGGACCTACAGTTTGGTGCCGACTCCGAACGGCGAAGGTTGAGAAGCTTTCTAAGACAGTTATTTATCTCTGAGTGTTGGCAGCAGCTCGAAAGAGGTGGTGCCGTGAAAAATTCGAAAAATTAGTGTTGAGCTGGGAATCGAACCTACACCCTTTGGCGTGTGAGCGTCGCACTCTACCCAATACACCAAGGCGGCCACTTTTTTTGTTAGTGGCGCCCCCTATATGTCCCGGGACTTAATAAGTGATGCGTAATGCATATTTATATGAAAATGTTAAACCATGAGAAGTAACGACTCAGTGACTTAGGATACTTTTATGAATATTTTCTTCTATAACCGACATCTCAGTATTCTGAAACAATTCTAAACAACTAAAAATAATAATTGTATGGTGCGACAGTCCACAGGGGGACCAGGGACTAGCTATCAACTACTCATGTTGTGCGCGCTACCGTTCTTTCACGAGTAGAAGGGACCTACTGTTTTGTGCCGACTCCGAACGGCGAAATTTAAGAAGCTTTCGTACACAGTTATTGCTTTTTGAGTGTTGTCAGCAGCTTGAAAGAGGTGGTGCCGTGAAAAATTTGAAATATTCGTGTTGAGCTGGAAATAGAACCTTCGGCGTGTGAGCGTCGAACTCTACCCACTACGCCATGGTGGCCATTTTAAACAAAAAAAACTATTCGAAAAAGAACTAGTTCTAACCAGCATATCGAAAGGATGGGACTGGAAGTTTGTTCCAAGTGAGTTAAGGATGAGCGCGATTGTAGGAGGTGGCGTCTACTGCGGAGACTCTAAAGTTCGTCTATATTCACAATGTAGCGCCTTTCAAGCAGATACTGCAGCAATCAAATAGAGACATGGCTCTGTGTAAGAGCCGTACGACTGTATCCCTTGGATTCCATAGTTTTTCTTTCCCTTTACGAGATAGTCAAATGCAAAATATGATGCCTGGGGCACAGTAAAAGTTTAAAAAAAATTAAAAAAAACACGCTTTTAAAAAGTTATCCTATATGGGTTTGCCTGTTGTGATCCGGCCACTACAACGTAACCTCAACTTGTGCGCCTTCATTAGGAATGATTAGAAATGGCACAGTCCTCCTCTGACAATGTTATCCTTGCGTATGAAGCGGTGACTTGTGCTCCAACGTTTGCTTTTAAAGTGTACCATAGTTTTTGTTTGCTTCCATTTCTCGGCGATTTGAGATTGCCAGTCACTTTGAATCAATCATTCTTGCTATAGAGTATCCATGTGTACATGTTTTCTCTTCTCCCAAGAAGCCTAATGAAGATCATAAAGTGCATAAACTCGTCGATAAAAGTAAGAGATGGTCGCTCTTAGTAGAACTTTGCAGTTCATTAGCTGCTGCTTGTAGAGGAGCACTGTTGTGAAGAAACCTGTGTTGCATGCTGAGATGATCATCCCTTTCTTTTTCAAACACCGTCGCACAGTGGGTCAGAAATGGCCGTTTGACGGCGATAATTATAAGGCCTTTAGTTGAGTTAACCAAAATATATTTTTCTAAAGGATTTGGGTGTGCTGAATTCAAATCCGAGGTCAAAATAACTGTAACCGCTCAGGTTTCCGAAAGAACCGTTATAACATTTTAAAAATGGCACTTGTTTGGTAGTTTTTGCGAAGTGAGGGGTTGGATTTACAAAATAAAGTAAACAGTCATGGACTTATTATTCAATTTAAAATAAAATTATATAATAAATTAACAGTTTATTTACTTTTTAAATTAAAATTTTTGACGAACAGTATAACTTTACTTTGAGACAATTTACAAAGTTGGGAAATCTGAAAATAAAATATCTTGTGTATCTGAGTTTTAAATAAAAGTAAAACATTTTATTTACATTTTCAAGATTTAATTTACAAATTATTCTGAGTCCGAAAAGTAATCGCATTCAATTTGAGGTTGTTTGTTTAAATCGGGTTGCAAGAACATATCAATAGCTTCGGTATCAAATGGAACTTTTTTTGCAGGCTTCCTTACTCTTTGGTTTGTAATAAATGGATCTGAATATATTAACATTCTATTCATAATATCTGTAAGAGTGTCTTGTCTAGATGTTTTTCGACTAAAATTCTCTCTATACATTTTAAAATCATTATTGCTTGCTTCTAATGCTTCCTCACTTAATTCACCAATTGGTAACACACTCTGAGAAACGTATGCAAACGTATCAATATCTTGTGAACTGAAGTACTCATATAATACCAAGGATATAATACCAATAATTTTTAAATTTTGGCACATCTATATTAAATCCGCTGGATAAACACTGCAAAATTATGTGAAATTTCTTTATCAGATTTACGTCTATACCTGTTATTTCGCTTGATTTGATTGCGTTTTTAAAGAAGCGCCTGGCCACATTTCCAGTGTTCGTATTGCCATATCCTGGCTTTGGTCGATCAATTTTCAATCCCAAATCCATTTCGAAAGCTTCTTGAATGCGAGACTTGTTTTGGTTCACACAATCTTCTGTAGCTTTAGATGTACGCCATTCTTTAACAGGCAACTTATAAGCAACATGGAGCAAGCATTCAAACATTTTTATCCACGCGTGAAGAACGGATATTCCAAATGATAAAAATTCTTCAGAGACGGGAAGTGAAATCATTTTCTTAAAAAAATTTCATTTTGACACCTTGAATGTAATAACAATAGTTCAATATTTTTGACACTTACACTTGCACTTGTACTTGCACTTGCACTTGCACTTGTACTTGCACTTGCACTTTTGAAATTGTATCTATAATAATATGTGTAAAATAAGGTTTAAAGTCAAGAAATTTTAACTACTGGTGTACGCTACGAGAAGGCTCTTCAGAATAACGTGCCGATATTATTTTGCGCAACTTAAAATAGGTTGCATTTCCGTTATTCGGATGTTTTTTTTATGACAAGGTTCATTTTTATTATTATTTTGTTTATTACTTTTATGACTAATGTAATAAAGATGTTGTGCAATGAATATGAAGCGCCTACCTGACCATGGGAAGAAGTTATGAGCAAAATCAATAATGGTGCCATTATTCTAAACAGGGCTGTATATACACAAAAAATTAAAAAAAAAAATAGTTCAGACAAACATCGGTAACTTTTGACTTCGTTTTTCAGTAAAGAAGTGATTAAGCTAAAAAAATTAAGTTCAAATTTAGTTCGATGTTTGCCTATTCAAAAAGTACCGTTATTTAAAAACAACTTTAAAGTTCTTATCATCCGACATTTTTTTTGGGCTAACGGTACTCTATAGCCGAGTGAAAACTAATTGTATTCAAAGAACATATTCTAATTGATAAATTCAATCCAAAACATTCGTTATAAACACTTGTTTTTTAATGTACCAACTGAACAAAGTTGCATCAAGTACTTTTGAATGAACGCAACTTCCCTATTCTTACAACTTTGATGCCAAACGCTGAGTGCTTAAGCCACTTATTGGGAAAAAAATTTCCCAAACCATATGGCCCATATTATCAGCTAATCGGAAAGGTATCGCGATCGGTTACGTTTTTAAAAATCGACTTCTCGCCGCTCCTGCCATAGAGTTGCCCCATAGTGCGTCGGTGTTGAGATTCGGCCTAGCAACAGACAGCGACGGAGTGAGAAAAACTGTGTGGGGTAGGAAAACGTACAACGCAAATAGTTTCCGAAGAAATGGGAGCCTGGCCTCTTGTGGGATGTTTATTTTAGTCCAAGCACAGTCTTAACACACCACTCAATAAGTCCCGGGACATATAGGGGGCGCTTCTAACAAACACATTCATTTTAAATTTATACTTTTTGTTAGTGGTGGGACTGTTTAAGTTATCTGTTACTGACTACTACAGATCTTGCTGCTTTTCAAGCAATGTGATGTCCACTTATCGAATTCGTGAATCTTCTTGGAGCATTGCAAACAGGGATATTTTCAATCAGTCGAAACTAACCGATGGATTCACTTCACTCCAATCGTCACAAAGAATACAGTCAGCGCTCAATGTAAAACCTGTGTCTCCTCGATCTGTGTGGTACAATGGCAACTGAAGTGTAAAGAGTGCAATGAGAGACGATTTCAACATCGTACTTGACTCCAAGCCAATTTCAGTCGTGAGGTGAATACTGTTTCTCAGTGAAGCCAGATCCGAAATGTGTAAATATTTTTCTGCAGTTAAAAGGGGGCCAGTATGTTTAGGCAGAACATTTTCTTACCAGTACCGAAGTCAAACGCAGAATCACTCTTGCCAATCGCTGCTTCTTTGGGCCCAAGAGGCTATTGAGTAATAAAGCCAATATCATCCGCATAAGCCAGCAATTGAACGGTCTTGTGGAAGATCGTGCCTCTGGTGTTGACGTGTGAGTTCCGCACGATCCCCTCAAGAATGATGTTAAAGAAGTCGCATGACAGCGCGTCGCCTTGTCTACATCCGTTTTTGACATCGAAGGTCTCGGTGAGTTCGCTACCGACCTTAACGGAGCAGCGAGAGTTCTCCATCGTCATCCTACACAATCTGACGAGTTTGGTAGCGATGCCAAAACTAGACATGGCACTGTATAGCTCGTCTCTATGCATCGCCGTTTAGGAGTCTGCAGAAATGATCCTTCCAGATTCTCAGCACCGACTGCGACTCTACCGCTAGGAGGAGTGTCTGACGTCGATCGCAACGTGATCAATCTGGTTGACGGTTGATTGATCAGGTGATCGCCAGGTACCTTTATGAATGTTGAGGTGTGAGAATCGCGTGCTGGCCACAGAGAGATTTCGCCCCGAGGCGAAGTCAACTAGCCGGAGTCCGTTTCCGGAAGTGTTGGCGTGCAGGCTGTGTCTTCCGACGACTTTAGCAAAGACTTCTTCTCTTCCCAGCTGAGCGTTGAAATCTCCTAGAACTATCGTGGTGTCGTAGCTGGGGCATCGATCATATGTCCTTTCTAGGAGGTGATAGAAGTCCTCTTTACTGCTGTCATCTTTATAATCCCCGTCCTACTTTATGGCGCGGAATATTGGACTTTAGCAAAGGCGGATGAGGAAGCCCTTAGTCTTTGTGATTTTTGGTCCTCTTTGCATTGATGGCATCAGGAGGAGAAGATTTAACGACGAACTCTATGGGCTGTACAGCGACATGCGCCTGGTCATGCGCCGGATACAATGCTTAAGATGGCTAGGCCATGTAGAGCGTACGGACACCACTAGTCCGGCCCGAAAAGCTTTCGAATCAGAGCCATTGGGACAACGCAAAGAGGACGGCCTAGACTACGATGGCGCACACAAGTGTAGAAGGACTTCAACCAATTTGAAGTGTGCAAATGGAGGCACCTAGAGAAAGATCGTACCAGATTGAGGACCAGTTCCACGCCGGACTGTAGCGCCACAAGAACAAGAAGACCAAATACTTGATTTGTGGCTTCCGTGGCGTAGTGGGTGGAATGCGATATTCGCACGTCTAAGGTTCAGGTTCGATTTCCGACTGAGCAGAACGCTAGATGCTTGTCTGACCCTTGTATGACTGTTATGCCATCCAGTTATTAATTACTTGGCCTGAAATTTGTGATCTCTGTTTCTCATGACATCCTGGAGTTCGTATTTGACTCATATTTCCACATCATTCAGTGGTTTAGAATGACTTTCGTTTCGACTTATATCGAATGGAAAATAACTTCTTTGGAGTGGACGGTGTGAACATTTTGGGACCCTTCAAGTAGAGGCCTCGTACTAGGTTCCTATAGTCCTACCAGCAGAGAATAAAATAAGTTTCATGACACTCTCTGAATGCAAGTGTCCCTGGTTAGTGTGCTCCGTCACTCGAATAATTCTTCATCTTTGCTGCTCTATTACATTTGACATTTAATTCCATTCTCTCCGTCACACTGATTATAAACTTCTGTTGCCATCATACCATCGGCCTGACTGTCGTTGGCGCTTAAATGTCACACACAAAGCAGCCGTCCGCCATGAAGATCAACAACCCATCCGCTATCGCCGATCTCATTACACAAAGTGTCAAGAAAAAAACAGATTTCATAGGAAAAGCTTAAGCCTTGAAGTACCCCTAAACCCGCCAACATTCAACTTAAATAGAACGCGACCCTCAACCTAAACGATGAAAATAAATTTAAAAAAAAACTCCCGCCACTGTAAACACTGAATGATGAAGGCACACAGGTGCTGCAGCAACGCTAAATACTCTGCGGTCGTTCTCATCCAGGTATGGTTTATGGCAGAATTTAATTGGCAGCTATAACAATGCTTATGCATGTGTGACCAGCTAACGAGGCGATCGGCAAGCACACAGCTCACACTCTGCATGCACGCCGAGCGCTCGAAGTGATCTCAACTCAACTCAACTTACCAGAATGGCGGTGCACACCAGATACGAGAACGATACGACGGAGAACATCATGAACAAGTACACCCCCACAGTGAACGTCTGCATCCGTCTGCGAGGGGGAATGTTAACCGGGGCCCACTCGATTTTCACCATGATCACTCGCACTTGGCTTCACTTCGCTCCCACTTTACTCTCACTTCAACTAGAACTCAGTCGGCACTGATGCTTTGGTCGCCGCAACTTCATGCATTCCACGCGATATCGCAAGTTATCAGTCTAGTCTGGGAGTACGCAGCTTTTAGATAAACGCTGCGCGATCGCGTTCAGAGTCGATTTCGTATCGGCGCGTTGAGATTACCGGCAGCAACTGAACTCGGTACGGCATACGCGGGGAGCGGCGAACACCCCAAATTTTAAAGTGAACCCGGGAATTGGGGCAACATCTGACTACATTGCCCCTACGCAGTGCGGCCACTTTGCAATTGTAATCAAACAAACACGCACTCACACACTCGTACTCCAAGGCTTATGCTTAGTGGTTTAGCCGCAAACGTGGAGGGGGTCAGCTGGGGTGAGAATTCAAGACGAGAACGATAGGCATTCAATCTCGTTTCGATGTCAAACCATGACTGGAGAATAGCGAGCTAAGGCTGTGTGTCCATGCATGACTGGGGATCTTGTTCTTATCTGATTGTGTGTGTATGCAGCCAGTTGCGACAATTGGAGGGGAAGTGTGTCATCACCAATTGTGAGTGGTGGTGTGGCGTTATTTGAATACGAACTCATTTCGATGGAATCAAGTTCAAGACTGATTGATAGTGCGCATTGTTTTGTCTGGAAATGATCAATTTGTTGGAAACTGGGTGTCTGGGTGTCTGAGAAGGGAAGTGATAACCTTAAGGGACAAGGCTTCTGCGTGATTTGAGCACAACAGCGGAAGGTGATAGGCAGGAAGGAGGAATGAAGGGCACGCGGGTCAAAAGTCATACCAGGACTATTGAATTGATTTTCTAAGCAATGAAAACGTGTTTTTAATATTCATCGTCTTAATTTTCAGCTCCATCCGCCAGGGTTGACATCTATTGATCAGAAGATTTATTATCTTTTGGTACCCCATTCCAATTTTTTTTGCTTGAATCGAAAGCTACCGAAAGAAAGGACCGTGGTGTGGATAGTGCTTGCACATCTGATTTGTCCCCAACCTTTTAGCCGTTATCCTGCCACGCTGATAAGGCAAAAGATCGAAATGCTCAAAATCTCGAAAACTTTAAATGCCAAAGTTCGTTCAAAATGAAATCCCTAAATCATCGAGTTTGCTCATCGGTTTGGTGAAGGTGCCGATGTTGGGAAGTGGGTGTTTCTTTTGTGATTTTTGGCATTTCGAGATTTTCGTCAAGATTTTTGATTTCACACTTCTATCCAGTTTCCCGTACGAAAGAAGTCATTAACAAATATCCGAACATTGGCTCCGAAATGTTATTTAACAACACATGGTAAACTTGGCTCTTGTGATGACCTTCTTCACAAATTATTTGAAGCCACAACCTGAAGTTCAAATGAAAATAATAATTTTTGGCGCGACAGTCCACAGGGGGACCAGGGCATAGTTTGCTCATCAACTACTCGTTTTATGGGCCCTTGTTCTCTCACGAGTAGAGGGGACCTTCAATTTTTTACCGACTCTGAACGACAAAATTTGAGAAACTTTCTTAGACAGTTATTTATCTCTGAGTGTTCTCAGCAGCTCGAAAGAGGTGGTGCCGTGAAAAATTCGAAAAATTGGTGTTGAGCTGGGAATCGAACCTAGACCCTTCGGCGTGTGAGCGTTGCACTCTACCCACTACGCTGCGGCGTCCACGAAGTTCAAATTAATTAGCTCTTAAATATGGAACGATTGTGAGGGTGGTGTATCCGTCGTGAATCCACAACACTTGCAATCAGAGGCAAAAGAAATGTATCGTCGGAGACTTTAGATGGACGCAGAATGAATTTTAAAAAAATATGATTCCGGTTCTTGGTTTAAAACGTCGTTTGCACAATGTCGACTTTTTCTGTGTCCAGAACAGGATTTGCCCAGAAACTAGGACAGGCAGGGAATGTATTGGCATTTTTACGGACGACTCCAAGACGATGGAGGGATCTGGAGCTGGGGCCTTAATGCAAAATGACAACATTGAACTTTCCACCTCGTTGGGGGTCTCGCGTCAGTTTTCCTAATAGCCCCTAACTATATTATGAAGAATAGGTGGAAGGGCCGAAGCATCTGTGTCTGTAGCGACAGCCAGTTAAGAATTGGTGGAAAGCGCGAAGACAAGCTGTGCTGAAGGTCTTGCCAAACTCTCCAACCACTTCCGACATACGAGTAGAACAGGATTGTAAGTCTCCCTTAGTTTGGTCGACGGACTGAATTCGTTAAATTCCGGACACCATTGGATCAAAGGATACAAGATTGCTTGTAACAGAGGGGCTGAATTCACCATTGGACTGCACGCGTCCTTGGTTTGATTTTCCGTTGACAGTTTGGTCTCCTGACAACACAATTAGCGATGGCATGACTCTCCAGGATGCAGACTAACCAAGTGTGTGCCCCCAAACGTCTGCAAAAAATCCGCAGCTTTTCTGTCATCTCTAGAAAGGAACGACTGCAGGAGCGATGGCATGACTCTCCAGGATGCAGACTAACCTAGTGTGTGCCCCCAAATGTCTGCAAAAAATCCGCAGCTTTTCTGTCATCTCTAGAAAGGAACGACTGCAGACGTTTTGTATGTGTAAATGGGCACTTTATCTTTGCGAAGCAATTAAGTTTGCTTGGACTGTGATGAAATTCTTTGCGACGCCTGTAGAGAAGGTAAAAACACTGCAGGACACTCTGTATCTCTGTCAATGTCTCGCCTCGCTCAGATGGCAGCCGTTTGTAGCTAATGTGATGGGAACTGAAAACCTACACTCTTTAAAACAGAAGCGGAGAAGTGGTTCTCCCCTAAAAGAGAAGAAATTACATTAAATGTAGGTTACTGTCTTGCAGTACAATTGACCAGTTTTTAAGCCTGAATGCTCCAGTTCAGTATTTTAAAGCCAACAAAAAACAAAAAAAAAGACAATAGCCATCAAGGGAGGATTTCAATCTTGTATAATTTATAAACATATTTTTTTTTATAATTGGCGCGCACTTAAGGGATTGTTTATACCCTTAAATGACTGGAATTAAATCACAGCACGGGCCGAAAGTATAGAGAAAAAGAGGGAAAGGAGGTACCGATGCACATTGGTTTTAAATGCCTGTGGATTGTAATGGGGGAAAAATTGAGCTGGGAAGAACATTCGTGGTCGCCGTGCGACGCTCACACGCCAAAGGGTCTAGGTTCGACTCCCAGCTCAACACCAATTTTTCGAATTTTTCACGGCACTACCTCTTTCGAGTTGCTGACAACACTCAAAGAGTAACAATTGCCTAAGAAAAAACTCCTCAAACTTCGCCGTTCGGAGTCAGCAAAAAAATGTAGGCTCTCCTCTTAACAGTAGCTCGCACAGAACGAGTGCTTATGAGCAAGGTAGGCTCTGGTCCATCTGTCGGTGACTATCGCACTATCCAATATAACACATCACTCAATAAGTCCCCGGACATATAGGGGGCGCCACTACCAAAAAACCCATAGCCCACCATGGATTTTATATAAGTTACTGCTAATGAGACAAGGAAAAGAAGGGCATGCCTTACAACCTCTGCCGGTGCCTTAGCCTGAATCAGATGAGGGCAGGGAGGTTGACAGCCACGGAATCCATTTCTTGCTTACAGAATTCTTGACTCCATTTGCAGGTTTCGAGAACGACGAACAGGCATTATTTAGCCCTTGTGCATGGTATTTTTGTAGTATTATTATATAGCCCCAAGAACTAGTGTTGTACCTAGCTGGTGAAACGTAATATCATGTGCAAGCGCTCACATTGAATTCAATGTGTTGTGCAACTGCTGAACAGTGATACAACTGAAATTACTTTTGTGCACCAAGTCCACGATCAAGAAGTCATTCCTTATTCTAAGCACACCGGTGTGTTTACAGAGAAGGAAGAGAGACACTATCGTGCCGAAAATAGCCAACTTTAAAGATCAAGAAATTAAATTGAGGCTAGGATCTTGAATCGCCGTGGCGTGTGGCTAGAGTGCGAAGCTCATACGCCGAAGGATCCAGGTTCGATTCCCGGCTCAACTTCAATTTTTCGAATTTTTCACGGCACCACCTCTTTCGAGCTGCTGACAACACTCAAAGAGTAATAACTGTCTAAGAAAGCTTCTCAAATTTCGCCTTTCGGAGTCGGCAAAAAACTGTAGGTCCCTTCTACTCGTGAGAGAATAGTAGCGCGCACAACACGAGTAGTTGACGAGCAAGCTAGGCCCTGGTCCCCCTTTGGACTGTAGCGCCAACAATTATTATTATAGGATCTTGAAAAGCCATTAATCTTGTCCCAAGTGTATACACGTATAAAATGACAACCATAAGCAACTGCGCACTGAATATATTTTACAACGACAGCTGAATTATCCATTCACTTAAAGGGGTTAACAGGGATTATAAAACTGTGAGCGAAACAAACCCGATTGACAACTATAACTAAACAATGTTATTGCCATAGATTAGCTCAAACCGATAAACTTAAACTTACCAAAATGAAAAGACAAGTGAAATACGCACTCGGGACGGCAAGGAATGCCAAGAACGAGTACACTCCCACTGTGAACGTCTGCATTCGCCTACGCGGTGGTATATTGAGCGGTGCCCACTGTATTTTGAACATATTTCCTTGCTCACAGTTCTTTACACTTAATCCTCACTTGTAAGGTAGGAAAATCACGGAGGGAGAGAGAGCACTGTCTTCAAGCTATTTTCGAAACAGACTGGCGGCAAAGCAAGTCAATCGGTCTTGACTTTCAGCTCTGTTGATAAACACTCGTCGTAATCGCTGATAAACGGCTAACGCTCATCCTAGTCTGGAAGAACTCAAAAAAGACAGAAAACCGTTGAACGAGTCAGATTGAAGCCCGCACTGCACACGACATTGTCCACTGATAACGGTTGGCCGCTGCCCATCACCGGGACACAGAAATCAAATATCAAACCATAATATGCAACCTGGTTGTGGGTCGGTATCGTGCGTACACCCCAGCCGCCACCGACTTATCCGAGTACTTTGCAGCTGTTAATAGTTTGCTCTGTGTATGTGTGTGGGATTGAACTGCGTGGTCACAGGTTAATGCGATCGTCGCTCATTTAATCTCGATTCGGTGTCAGAGGCTGAGTGGAAAGCAATGCCCTTTGACTGCATATTTCTTGTGCCTGGCGACACGATAGGGAGTCTTTGCATCTATTGGCGGCGCTTCGAGATAGTGGAACGGTGACGGCGATGAATGTGTGCATTTTGATTTCCTGAAGATGACATTTGTGGTTTGGTTTGCTCATCCTTATCGGTTGCCGTATTGTATTTAGTGGTGTATTACTGTGCATTAAATGTTTGGAATGCGATGAAGCGATACTCGAGTTCTCCGATAGACAAGTTCTACAGGAGAGTTTGTTGTCTCTAGAGATTTGTTGGTTTGAGGGTTTCTTTGTCAAATTGAATGGAACAAAAGGAAGTGCAGCCTTTTACAGTTTCCCTAGACCTTCAACCAAATCATTCGATCTTGTCGATAACCGGCGTGCTGTAGAGTCGGCAAAAAAATTGCAAAAAGTCAAACATTGGTGGATTCCACTCAAAACAGTTTATTTCGCATCACTTCAAAACAAAGACCGCATCCTCGGGATTCACAAGGTACTTGGACTTGTGAGCCTCGAAGAGATTCTTCAGATTCTCCATAAATTGCTCGTGAATCCTATCGACATCTTCGTCCTTTGGATGGTCACACTTTGGTACGTCCATTGGTGCACCAACTGCAGAGACAATTCATTGCATGAAACTGTTTCTTTTTCGGGAACGAAAGAGACAACTTACCAACTTGAACAATTCGCCGCCTCTGTGGAAGCAGGCCCAAACTGTACTGGAAGACTCCACGTCCAACGAAGATTAGCGGCGAGATGCCAGTAAATTTCTTCACCAGCGACTGCATTCTCCTCAGCATCGATCCCGGGGGATTGTCGACTTGATCGTACACATCTACCTCTCCGAAAGATATGGAAGGGACGATGGCGGCTCTGAAAATTGACATGAAAACACATTGAGAAAGGGAGTGCCGCATGTGCCTTACCCCGTCTTCATGGCAATCTTGATGAATCCTTTGCGCTTTTTGATGGTGAAAATATATCTGCCGGGCTTCGTGTCCAAGGCCTCTTCTGCTCCGCCGATAATGACACCAATTGCGCGGGCAGTGTAGCCTTCATCGGAATTATCCAACCCGCTGACAGAGGTGAGGTTATTTATGAGCGACTCCTTGGTGACAGACACCATTCCCCAGCCTTGAATAAGTTCTCGGAAAACGGGCGAGTTAAAGTGAACCGCTAGAGTGCCAAGATGGACACTCACTTTCGGAAACAACTCTTTCCACTTAGAAATCTCAGCACACAGGTTAACGAAAAGTCCAATGCTGAGGAATGGAATTTGGATTAGAGGGAGATGGGCGCTGACAGTGGCCAGGGTACCTTATGACACCATGTGGAAAGCATGCGAGCAAATAGTTTCGGTTCGGTGGTAGTTCGGCCGTCTTCACCAGTTCCACAGGAAAGTAGTCCCGGAAATACCTCGAGGTTATGTTGCTTCGCATCCACCGGGACCTCAATGGGGAAAAAAAAAAAATTGACTGTGACTGATCAAGGATATATGGCTGAGGCTTACCCGGATCCTCGAACAGAATTCTGAGCTCTCTCTCTGTCTAGGTAAATCCACAGGCAGTACGCGAGCAGAGCAAGCCTTATTTTGACGCCACCCCAGAGCTTAAGAAGTCACAATGAATAAAATTTAGTTTGACAGGTTTGGTAATGGACTCTAGAGACTCAAAAAGGACTCTCAGTTGGAACTGGTTTCTGAGTGTCCCTGCCATTCAATTCTACTCACAAGACAAACCGCACAAATCACATGTGAAAACATTGCAAGGCCAAATACTAGGACAAAGTAAACGCCGACAATCAGAGTCTGGATGCGCCTGCGAGGAGGAATCCTAAGTGGCGCCCACTCGATTTGAACCATTGCCACGGAGAATTTACTGACTTACAACCGAGTTCGACCAGAGCACGAGTGCTACTTCTGAGTGATTGTCTGTCGTGCAGCACATTTTGCTCGCTGATAAAAACAAAGTACTACTGTGCGTTTCGATAAAGACACGATCCGTTATCTTAACTATGTGAACCAAGCGAAAGACATTCTTAACTGTGTGAACTGATAGCGAGTTAAAGTTGACTGTGGTGGAGTGGTGTTGCTCGGAGTTTTTACTATCAGTTTAGTTCACGCACATTTGGGGTCTGCAAGTATGTGCGGAGCTGTTACCTCATAGGTTCGAATTTTGAGAATGGATTACAACACGCTTTACGAGCGTAATTGATATAAAGTTCTTTATCAGGAATAGATTTATAAAATACTGGCTCTGAAGTAGTGAAGTATGGAACCTTTGGGTTTATTGGGAAATAATAAGGGTCGGTTGGTTGATTTTGAATTGCTTGAAACTAGACATGGATGTTGCGATAAACACCTTGTTCACGACATTTCAGTGTCGAATGAGAGTGGAATATGTTGGGAATAAGTCCTTCAGACGGATAGCTTCTGATAGTTTCGGATGGAACGATCACTGCATCGTCTTCTTCACCTTGTTGTGCTGTTACTGTCCAAGGCAGCGTGAGCTATCGAATAATGCAACCTCTAAACATACACTTTTCCGCAACGAATTCATAGCCACCTGTATTATTTGTGGTTGGCTGGGCAACATATGCTGGGGGACTTAATAGACGATTAATAAGGCGCATATCGCCCAAAAACGAGAGTACGACAAATAATCTTTTTCTTCAGATGCCACAAACGGTAAAAAATAAGACTGAGACTTCAAGTTTCAAAAAGGCCAACAATTTCCTTGTCCACAACCATAGTGCATGGCCTGGTATAAGGTTAACCAAGACATTGTCAACTACCGATTTGTTTTTCTAGAGAAAGGACTTTTTAAGTCCATAGATTCACTACGATTGGCAACACTGATGCTACGATTGATTGTTGTTACCAGAGACCAATAGGGAGACAGTCAACTCCCTCGTCTCCCGCCCTTGAATTCATTTTGATAGCGTTTATTATAACATTTCCCCTCCTGAACAGCTGACGCACAAAAAGGATTTTGTTTGTTTTCAAATGAGACTACGTGTAATCTGTCTACGTGACACTGTTAGAAGGAGAGGGCATATAAATCAAAACGTAAACATGTGTGAGTAAAGTGAGACAATGTTTGATGATACGTAAATAACTTTCAGAATTTGAGGTTATGTCTATTAAAACACGTAAATAACAGTCAAACGGTCGATGGACAAAGGGAAAAAAGTTGTTTGATCAGCTGTTCAGTTGACCATCTCCTTCCTTATTGGTTTCTGGTTGTAACGAAGTTGTTATGACAATATCCTGCGGAGCCGAACATTGCTGGATGTATCAAAGCGATGCTCACTTTAAGAAATTAAATTGTCAAAGTAAATAACCTGTTATTAAAGTATTAAACAGAAAAGTATACAGTAAACTTTTCTGCTTAATACTTCAATGAGGGGTTCTTTGCATTGATCATCATGTATGTCTGCGTTTTAAAAATCCTGGCCTTATCCAGAATGGCTAAACCCTTTCAACTGACTAGCAACATAATGCGTGATTTCTTCGGAGGTATAAAACTATAAGTTGGTAACAATATCTTAACCCCCGGCTATTTTTTAGCTACTTGTGTTGGCGTTTCAACATGAATAAAATGATGCAAGGCTAGAAAAGCGGAGACTTTGTGAATGATAAATTTCCATAAAGAATCATAATGGCAACTGAGACGATGATGGTGAAAATTGAGCATCGCACTATAATTAAATTTCTCTCTAAGCAAGGAAAAGTAAGAAAAAAGTACTACTAATTAGTAATACTAATTAGTACTACTAATTTTAGTAATACTAATTAGTACTACTAATTAGTACTACTAATTAGTCAATCATTCGACAATTAGTAGTACTAATTGATTAGTAGTCATTCGATTTTAATTAGTACTACTAATTACATTAATATATATATTAGTGGTACTATTCGAGTAATTCGTAGTCGAATGGTCAGTAGTCAATCATTTAATTAGTAGTACTAATTAATAGTACTAATTAATAAATAAGTACCACTAATTAGTTACTACTAATACATAGTGGTAATAAATTAGTAGTACTAATTTGTACTACTAATTAGTAGTACTAATTAGTAATACTACCAACTACTAATTAGTACTATATCTAATAAGTACTACTACTACTAATTAGTAATACTAATTAATAAATTAGTACCACTAATTAGTTACTACTAATACATAGTAGTAATTAATTAGTAGTACTAATTAGTAATACTACTAACTACTAATTAGTACTACTAATTAGTTCTACTAATTAGTACTATAACTAATTAGTACTACTAATTAGTAATACTAATTAGTACTACTAATTAGTAATACTAATTAGTAATACTAATTAGTACTACTAATTAGTAATACTAATTAGTACTACTTATTAGTAATACTAATTAGTATTACAAATTAATTAATTAGTACTACTACTTAGTACTACTAATTAAATTAATGATTACTAATCAGTACGACATTTAGTAGAAGTCATTCGAGTGATCTACTAATCATTCGACTACTAATTAGTAGTACTTAATAGAATCGAATGGCTACTAATCATTCATAAAGTTGGTAACAATAAAATTAGTAGTACTAATTACTACTATTACTAATTAATAGTATTAATTAGTATTACTAATTCATAATACTAGATAGTAATACTAGTTAGTAGTACTAATTAGTATTACTAATTAATACTAAGTACTAGGTACAACTAATTAGTACTACGAATTAGTATTACTAATTAGTATTACTAAATCGTACAAATTAGTAATATTAATTAGTAATACTAATTAGTACTACTAATTAGTATTACAAATTAATAATACTAATTAGTAGTACTAATTAGTATTACTAATTAGTACTACTAATAAGTACTACTAATAAGTACTACTAATTAATTACTACTAATTAATTACCACTAATTCGAGAAGTCATTCGAGTGATCTACTAATCATTCGACTACTAATTAGTATTACTACTTTGTATTACTAATTAGTATTACTAATTAGTAGTACTAATTAGTAGTACTAACTAATTACTACTGATTAGTAGATCACTCGAATGACTTCTCGAATTAGTACTACTTATTAGTAGTACTACTAATTAGTACTACTAATTAGTACTACTAATTAGTACTACTAATAAGTACTACTAATAAGTACTACTAATTAATTACTACTAATTAATTACCACTAATTCGAGAAGTCATTCGAGTGATCTACTAATCGACTCGACTACTAATTAGTAGTACTAATTAGAATCGAATGACTACTAATCACTCATAATTCATGACTACTAATTACTCGAGTGACTACTAATCAATCGAATTACTAATTAGTATTACTAATTAGTATTACTAACTAGTATTATTAATTAGTATTTCTAATTAGTAACTACTAATTAGTATTACTAATTAGTACTACTAATTAGTATTATTAATTAGTACTACTAATTACCACTAATTCGAGAAGTCATTCGAGTGATCTTATAATCATTCGACTACTAATTAGTAGTCATTCGACTGCTTAGTAGTCGAATGATTAGTAGTCATTAATTATTAATTAGTAGTAATTAGTAATAATTAGTAGTCGAATGATTAGAAGTCAATCATTTAGAATGATTAGTAGTCCTATTAGTAGACTCGAAAGACTAATTACTAGTAGTACTAATTAGTATTACTAATTATAATTTACCACAAGATAAAACAGTTATCCGGTGGTTATAAGGCTCGGACAGAAGCCTGCCGGGATCAAAATGAACAACTAGTGGTAGAGTCGCAGTCGGTGCTGAGAATCTGGAAGGATCATTTCTGCAGACTCCTAAACGGCGATGACTTCGCAAATTCCGCTGTTAGGCAGAATGTCCCACTCAATTTGGACGACGATGGACAAGAATTCCGTCCCCCGACTTCGACGAGGTCAAGATAGCAATATCGAGACTGAAATCGAACAAAGCTGCTGGCGCGGACGGACTATCCGCAGAGCTGTTCAAAGCGGCTGGGGAAGAGCTGGGTGGGTGCATGCACCAGCTCATCTGTGAGATATGGTCGGAGGAAAGCATGCCCGATGAGTGGAATCTCAGCATCGTTTGTCCGGTCCACAAGAAAGGAGACCCCTTCGACTGCGCCAACTACCGAGGGATCAGTCTTCTTAACATTGCATATAAGATTTTCTCTGCCGTACTGTGTGAGCGCCTGAAACCGTTCGTCAACAACCTGATAGGTCCTTATCAGTGTGGTTTCAGGCCAGGGAAGTCCACAATCGACCAAATCTTCACACTGCGGCAGATCCTGGAGAAGTCCCAAGAAGTACAAATCGACACCCACCATCTATTCGTCGATTTCAAGGCCGCGTATGACAGCGTGCATAGAGACGAGCTATACAGTGCCATGTCTAGTTTTGACATCCCTACCAAACTCGTCAGATTGTGTAGGATGACGATGGAGAACTCTCGCTGCTACGTCAAGGTCGGTAGCGAACTCACCGAGACCTTCGATGTCAAAAAAGAATTTAGACAAGGCGACGCGCTGTCATGCGACTTCTTTAACATCATCCTTGAGGGGATCCTTCGGAACTCACACGTCAACACCAGAGGCACGATCTTCCACAAGTCCGTTCAATTGCTAGCTTATGCGGATGACATTGACGTGATCGGCCGAACTCAGCGAGCCGTCAATGAGGCGTTTGCTAGCATCGAAGCGGAAGCGGTTAAAGTGGGACTGGTGGTAAACGAGGGCAAAACGAAGTATATGCTGTCATCGAAGAAGGACGCAGAACATCGACGTCTCGGACAGAGCGTCACACTAGCCAGCAGACACTTCGAAATAGTGAAGGACTTCGTCTATCTCGGCTCCGCGGTGAATAGGGACAACAACATCAGTACCGAAATCAAACGCAGAATCACTCTTGCCAATCGCTGTTTCTTTGGGCTCAAGAGGCAATTGAGTAATAAAGCCCTCTCCCGAACGACCAAAGTGACTTTGTACAACACCTTGATCATCCCAGTCCTGCTCTACGGCGCAGAAACCTGGACGCTACTAAAAGCGGATGAGGAAGCCATTGGTCTCTTCGAGAGAAAAGTTCTGCGTGCGATCTTTGGTCCTGTTTGCGTTGATGGCATCTGAAGGAGAAGATTCAACCACGAACTGTATGGGCTGTACGGCGGCATGATCCTAGTCAAGCTCCTACGGATACAATGCTTAAGGTGGCTAGGCCATGTAGAGCGCATGGACAGCAATGCTCCGGCCGGAAGAGTTTTCGAATCCGAACCACAGGGACAACGCAACAGAGGACGTCCTAGACTGAGATGGCGCACACAAGTGGAAAAGGACCTCGACCATCTTGGAGTGCGCAATTGGAGACAGCTAGCAAGAGATCGTGCTAGCTGGAGAGGCATGTTGGTTGAGGCCCAGGTCCACCCCGGGCCGTAGCGCCATCCGAAGAAGAAGAAGAATTAGTATTACTAATTAGTAGTACTAATTAGTATTACTAATTACTATTACTAACGAATGACTACTAACTAACCGAATGACTACCAATCACTCGACTGACTACTAATCACTCGTCTGACTACTAATCACTCGAGTGACTACTAACTATTCGAATGACTACTAATAATCAATCGAATGACTACTAACTAATCGAATGACTACTAATCACTCGAGTGACTACTAATCAATCGAATTACTAATTAGTATTACTAATTAGCACTACTAATTAGTAACTACTAATTAGTATTACTAATTAGTACTACTAATTAGTAATACTAAGTGAGTAATTAGTACAACTAAGTAGTAATACTAATTAGTACTACTAATTAGTACTACTAATTTTTTAATCATTCGACAATTAGTAGTACTAATTGATTAGTAGTCATTCGATTCTAATTAGTACTACTAATTATATTAATATATGTATTAGTGGTACTATTCGAGTAATTAGTAGTCGAATGATCAGTAGTCAATCATTTAATTAGTAGTACTAATTAGTAGTACTAATTAATAAATTAGTACCACTAATTAGTTACTACTAATACATAGTAGTAGTTACTACTAATACATAGTAGTAGTTACTACTAATACATAGTAGTCATTAATTAGTACTACTAATTAGTACTACTAATAAGTACTACTAAATAGTAATACTAGTTAGTACTACCAAATAGTAATACTAATTGGTAATACTAATTAGTAATACTAATTAGTACTACTTATTAGTAATACTAAATAGTAGTAATACTAATTAGTACTACTTATTAGTAATACTAATTAGTATTACAAATTAATTAATTAGTACTACTACTTAGTACTACTAATTAAATTAATGACTACTAATCAGTACGACAATTAGTAGAAGTCATTCGAGTGATCTACTAATCATTCGACTACTAATTAGTAGTACTAAATAGAATCGGATGACTACTAATCATTCATAAAGTTGGTAACAATAAAATTAGTAGTACTAATTAGTAATACTAATTAGTAGTACTAATTAGTAATACTAATTAGTACTACTAATTTTAGTAAAACTAATTAGTACTACTAATTAGTACTACTAATTATTTAATCATTCGACAATTAGTAGTACTAATTGATTAGTAGTCATTCGATTCTAATTAGTACTACTAATTATATTAATATATATATTAGTAGTACTATTCGAGTAATTAGTAGTCGAACGATCAGTAGTCAATCATTTAATTAGTAGTACGAATTAGTAGTACTAATTGATAAATTAGTACCACTAATTAGTTACTACTTATACATAGTAGTAGTTACTACTAATACATAGTAGTAATTAATAAGTACTACTAATAAGTACTACTAATAAGTACTACTAATTAGTACTACTAATTAGTTATACTACTAACTACTAATTAGTACTACTAATTAGTACTACTAATTAGTACTACTTACTAAATTAATGACTACTAATCAGTACGACAATTAGTAGAAGTCATTCGAGTGATCTACTAATCATTCGACTACTAATTAGTAGTACTAAATAGAATCGAATGACTGCTAATCATTCATAAATCGAGTGATTAGTGGTCGAATGACCGAGTAATTAGTAGTCAATCGGGTGATTGACTACTAATCACCCGAATGACTACTAATGACTCGAATGTCTTATAATCACTCTACTGACTACTTGTCACTCGATTGATTACTATTCACTCGAATGATTAGTAATCACTCGAATGATTAGTAATCACTCGAATGATTAGTAATCACTCGAATGATTAGTAATCACCAGATTGACTACTTATCACTCGACTACTAATTACTCGAATTTAAATTGAATTTCCTTCATATCGATACCGAGAATAAGAATATAATAGAATAGAATAGTCATGTTAATACATGTGAGTTGTTATGAACAAATGGTAAGTTTCCTCAGCTGAAAACAATTGTGGTTTAGTGTTGCAATACAGTATCGGAACGTTCCTAAAGTATGAAGTAAAATTATTTTGTAGCTGCAAACGATTCGATATCATTTTCATCTTCCTCAGATGTCACAATTCCTTTCCTTTACACACCCCTTTGCTTTCGTAGAGATCATAAAATTAATGTTTTGTAGGGATGATACATTACCTATTTCTTGTTTAATTTGTTATTTAGTACGATTTTTAAGTATCACTGAGGTTGGTCACGCAGCTTTTCTTCTTAATCTTAGTCAAACGTAATATTCCTGACACACACTTGGTGCATATAAGGTTGTCAAATATCTCCCGCTTTTTTGCTCTTCATTCAATGCGCCCTTTTGTTCGATAATTGGTTTCTATTTAGACGGTAACTACGTAATATCCCCCTCGTAGAAGCTCTTCTCTTTATTTGCGAAGAACTCGGACAGCCTCTTTTCACAAGCCTCTTTTGAGTTCAACTTGACACCACCAAGAGCATTCGCCATGGACAGGAACAGGTGGTAATCACTTGGCACTATGTCCTGGGTATATGGTGGATGCGATAAAACCTCCCATCCGAGCTTCCGTAGCTTCTTACGAGTCATCAACGAAGTGTGTGGTCTGGCGTTGTCCTGGTGGAACACTACACCCTTTCTGTTGGCCAATTCTGGATGCTTCTGGTCGATCGGCGCGGTCCAGTTGTTCGCAATAGATGGTAGACTTAAGCGACTGTCCAAATGGAAGCATCTCATAGTTGATGATTCCCTGCCAATCCCACCAAACACTCAGCAAAACCTTCCTGGCCGTTTTCGCTTGATATTGTCGCATGTGATCCATTTTTCGTCGCCAGTCACCATCCGTTTCAAAAATGGGTCAAGTTCGTTCCGTTTCAGCAGCATATCGCAGGCGTTGATTCGGTTCAAAAGGTTTGTTTTCGTCAAATCATGCGGCAACCAAACATCAAGCTTTTTTTTGTATTCAGCCTTCTGCAGATGTTTGAAAATGGTTTGGTGACTAACTCCCATCTGCTGAGCGATGTCACGAGATGCCACATGCCGGTCTAGCTCGATGATTTCCATGATTCGATCGGTATTCGTCGTCACAGGTCTTCCGCCGGCTGACTTATCCCTGGTGTCGTTTTCACCGGCTCTGAATCGTTGAAACCATTCCCTCGCTCTTCGAAGTGATAGAATACTATCCCCCAAAACACCATTAATCTCACGGAACGTTTCTTAAGCGGGTTTGCCTTTAATGAACGAAACTTTTAAAACAGCGCGAATTTCGGCGTTAATAAACTCCGTGTTTACACGTATATAATCATGCATAACGTTTTGTAGGTTATGTCAAGACCTTTCAAATGATGTATAGTATTGCCGGAGACGAGTTCTGTAGCGCTTTGTACATATCCGGAAATTCAAAAGATAAAAAGGTGGAAGGGGGATATCTGATAACCTTATATAATGCTTTGCCTTGTTCCAATACCTCCTTTATCTGCTGTTAGTATTAATTCTTGACCATCATTCACAAAACTTCAAGAATTTTCGTTTAGTACTGTACATTGGTACGTAAGTTTGCCGCCAATGTTAACAACAGTTCTATTTGGCTTTAACATAGTTGTTAAAAATCAACCGATCGTAGGCCATCTGAATGATTCCTGTGGGATTTTACATACAACTACATGGGTAAAGCATTCTGATGTGTTTAATTGTTCATTTGAACTAGCGAAAGATGAATATTTCCTTCATTCGTTCTCTTTGATTTAAAGCAGAAGCTGGTGTGTAGCAAAAATCAAACAAGTTCTCTAAACTTCCGCAACCGAATTACAATTTCTTTTTATTTTGTTAAATTGTATATATATACAAAACAATGATCTTATATTTTTCTTTTTTGTATTGGTTTTAAATATCTACAACCTATGCTAGAAATGGGGAGAAAAACATAACAAGTTTTGATGGAGATTGCTCTCGCTGTTCATTCAGCAAAATTTAACATTTGTTTTTTCTTTGTAAATAATTTTGAATTATTCAATTATCGAATTCAAAAAACTTGACTCACTAGATTGAGTTATCATACGCGAATAAGAGTGAAAAATACGTGTGTGTGTGTTTGTGTGGTTTTTATGAGTGCGCATTATGAAGATAATGAATAAACAGAGATGCAAGTCTATAAATTTTTCATGCTTGGTTTTTTCTTCGAAAAATAGGTTTCACATTAGAAAAACGTTTCGCTTGAGGTAAAAATGTCAATTTCTAGAATAAAACAACAAACAATACATTATCGGCCGGTCTCGCCTTGGGAGACAGGGTGGACAATAGAATTGCTTGTCGCAAAATATTTGTTTTCTCTTGTTGCACAAACAAGATAAACTATTTTACAATGAATGATTTGAATAACTAGAGAACTATAGTATCTTTGCAAATATAGTAACTTTTATAGTTTTTCTTTTTTGTTTTGTTTATTTCAATGTATTCACAATTTATGTTTTGTTTGTTTTCTTTTTTTTAATACTTGGTGGAACGATTTATTAAATTTATTATATAGTATGCAACAATTAGATTTTTATCGTTTAGTAAAACTAAGGTTAGTCTACAGATAATTATTTTTATTTTTCTATTTTCAACGTTGGGACTTGTATTTTGTATTTCTAATTAAGGCCAATTTTTTGCGATTATTTGCTCTTTTTTTCTTGTTTTAATTTTAAATAATTTTGTTTCTGATTGGCTATATCGAATGTTAAAGTTTCAAGAAAAACACGTTTCTTTTGAAATAAACCATAAAATTAACTTTTAGGAATTCACAATGAGAGTGCATTAGTTTGCTGTTGTTTATACATGAATTTAACGTTTAACGTTTTCTTTTAGTTTTTAGTTATTGACTTGGCACGCTAAATTATTTCTAGTTAGTTTATAATTATCGCATCGCATTATGCTGAAGAAATTTAAAAACAAATAAAAGTTTATCTGATGTGTAAGTTAGACTGTAGCTGAAATTTGATGTCACTTAATACGCTGGCACACGGGGTAACTCGGAGGTATGAAAGCTTCCTGGTGGTTGTTGGATTTAACTCAGCTTTAACTTTGCCCAAAATCTGTGATCCCTATAAGTGGGTGCCCCCAAGACCAAGGTACACGACAAAATTAGACTGTACTTAAGCCACAAAATGCGATCATAATCGCCAAAATCAAATTATGGAAAACTGGAAGAAAAAAATTTAGCGGTAATAAACATTAAACATTAGAGAACAGGTTGCTTTGTTTGTTAGGATAGTTTTGGGTTCAGGTTCACCACAGTGTCACATGAAGTTGTCGAAGAACTTGTCAGAAAAAGATCAAAAAACATTTCTGTATCCCAAAATCTTGCTGAAAATGGTAGCGTGCGCTTAGAACGTTTGCCTAAAAGGCTTTTTTAAAGTCCTCCTCGCCAGAAATGCTCCTTGTTCACAGCGGCGTATCTAGCACAATTTCACAAGTTTTCTGCATTCCAATAGTCGCAATGGATGACGAAGCAAGGGACTGAAGTTGTGTATTCAAAAGTCTCTTAAACAAATTATGCGCTCTAATGCATGACACTTAAATCATACCGTACATGATTTTCATATCAATATGTTAATAGGTGACAATAAGTGAATGACAAATTTGCAATTACACGTAAATCCAGTCATGCATCTTTTATAATGCTTGACTCACTTCGTGAACACACTTTTATGTCTGTTGTAATCTGTTTTCACCGATAGCATGACAGCAGTATTTAATGTGCGTCTGTATGACTCAAACATAATTCTGTCTCGCTTGGGCCTCTTCTAAATCGGAAAGTTGATCGGCGTTTGGGTTTGCCAGTTCCTCACTATGGGTGATAGTTCAACGAGTTGGAAAACAGCTCTCCTGACATTGAAAATGAAACTTTAATAAAACTGAATGAGAAACGTAATACGTGTGTTACAGTTCGAAAGAGTGAGTAAAGAGTGGCTTTTTGCAACTGGAGAACAATTTTCTTGACTTCGATTTTTCCGAAGAACATTTTTTTGATGGATGAAACTGAACGTGAGCAGTATGTCCAGAAAAGACTGTAATTTAAGGCCTTCAACGAAACGATTTTTGTAAAACTAAACGTTTTCTATAGAACATCGCAACCCGGCTCAAATATGACAAAAAGAAGGTCTCGGATAAATTTACTAACATTCTGAAATATCGTGTGATTTTTGAAAATGCTTTCTGATATCGAATCATTTTAAAGTGTGTGAGAAAATAACGACGGTCTATATTCAAAGATCGGAGATCAACTTAAAGCGGCAATTAGAAGAGAGAAGAAATCTTTTAACGCTTTTCTAAAAGTTACATGCGTTGCGCCATCTAAAGAAAATTTTGTGTCCACTTTACGTCTCTGTGAGTGATATGCGTTGGGCCAACTGAGGAAAGCCTTGTGCTATCATCATCTCTGCAACAGAAAGTGAGGCTTGTAGTCGAATTCAACTTTCGGCGTAGTTATCTGAACCAATATGAAGATTTCTCTCGAGATGCCAGACATGTCGTTGTCTTGTGTAACATGTATAGCACCCAAAAACTCGCGTAGTGGGATTTGGTTTTACGTGATCACCTGCCTTAACGGCTTATATCACGGGGAACCTTTTCCCCAAGAGTCGTAAGTAACGCAAGACTAAACGCCTTAGTTACCGAAGTACCAAACTGGGATCATGCTTGAGGGGAATCACCCCACCTTGGTTTGATGCGAAGCCTTCCTAAAACCTCTTCCGCTCTTTGGGTCGCAGCGCCCGGTTGAGAATACAACTCCACACTGAGAAGGGATAGTCCCCTAACCGACTTGCCTAGTTCTGCTTAAACAATGGGCTAGACAAGTCAGCACAGTACACTATCCTCGACTCTACCCGCGATGTTAGGTGGTAAACCACAGCCACCACGATACTCCCACAAGGGGGCCTACCGCACAGTCAGGCTGGAACCAAAGTTCCAGGGGCCCCTGACCTCCCGTGGCACCAGAATATAGCCTCTGGTTAAGCTGTCACTACCAGAATATAGCCTCTGGTTAAGCTGTCACTACCAGTCAGGTTCCCTCTAAGCCTGGGTCTGTTAGCCGCCATCCCGCCACAGATGGTCTTTCCTCCATCAGTGTTTCCGTTGTCACTATAAATAGTGAAACGGATGTGATTTTGAATCATGTGATTCATAAATCCAGTCACATCATCTGGAAACTCGGGTAGTGTGTAATGCCGATGTAAAATAAAGATTTCCTTAGTGCGACTGGTGAATATTTAAATGACAACCTTAATAATAAAACACATTTTCAGCCGGGAATCGAACCTGGACTTTCGGCATGTGAATGTCGCACTCTATCCAGCGACCTCATTTAGTACCGTCAGCAATATATGCCAGTTAACAACATATGCATAACAAAGGCATACAATAATTTATGATCATCTGCCGGAACCATTCCCACACATTTTCACTGACACCAGATATGGATCTATCAACTGAACAAAGAGCAAGCCCGATAGATCCCGCATTCCATTATGTATTGGCGGTTGTAAGCCAACACCGCCTGTGAGAACATCACAGCGACAGTAGTAACGGATGCAGGAGGTCACTTGGGTTTTACTTAAAGTACTGTTTTTAGTTTTGACCATATAGACTACTCCGGCCCGAAAAGTCTTCGAATCAGAACCATTGGGGCAACACAACAGAAGCCGGCCTAGGCTAAGGTGGCGCGTACAAATGGAAAAGGATATCAACCAACTTGGAGTGCGCAACTGAAGCCAGCTAGCGAAAGATCGTGTTGGCTGGAGAGGAATTTTGGTTGAGGCCCAAGTCCACTCCAGACTGTAGCTCCGCATGAAGAAGAGGTTAGAAAATTAGTTCTTAAGTTACAGTAGAATACAGAGGAGGCAATCCTCCGAGAAAAAACAGTATTGAAAAAAAGACTCATGAAGTTTAATTTTATGTGGAGTGGTTGCATAACTTTTAATTCTGAGCTATTTAAACACCGCAATAGGCGTGACCTCACTTGAAATGGCACGCGTAAGCTGAAAAGCATTAGTTTGGGGGTGCCAAATTAGAGTCAACTGCTGAAACTCTATATTAGCTGGTGATTTTGGAGAATTTGAGTTAAGGCCTTGATCACCACGGACTTCAGTCAAGTAAGTTGCCCAACTTCCGACTTCACTCTTAAAAAATAAGATAAGAAAAGTATTTACTTAAGCGGAGTATTGTTTTACGGCTGGAATATCACCTGAAACTACATATCTCCACTTGCATAGAATCGTAAAGCCATAAGAAGCACATATTTTGCACATAATTCACGGTTTGTAAGTTACAGAGGAATTACAAAATTTTTTGGCATTTCAAATGGAATCTTAAACGTTTCCACTAGTTCCAATAATACCGAATGCATTGACATTGAAAATCTTCTGTAAAAATCAACATCGTCATATTTTTTTCGTCAAAGTTTTTGAACACTATTTCTCATACGAATTCCTTTTATCTCAGCACAGTTTTTGAGAAACTTTTGTAAATGAAAAATCAGTTTCATGCTTTTTACAAAACTCCAGAAATATCGACCACTTTCATTTCATCTGAACTGAGTTTACCGGTTAATCAGAGCCGTCAAAATTTGAAAATTTGATCGTGTTGACCTTAAGCTTCAACCAAAAATGTGAAATCGGTGAAAAGTGTCAACCACCGTGGTATACCATCCGAGTCGCCCGACATTTTTCCCTTTATTCCGTTTTTTTCCTACACTGATTGACTGCAAATTGCAAACTGCAAACTGCTTTCAAGCCAAATTGAGCGAACTTTTTTCGAAAAATATTTCCTTGAGTAACAACGAATTAGTTTAATCAGATGTATGTACCAACGATATGTGGGGATACGAGTGTAAATTGGTTGTGAGTTCACCTTGTTGGTGTGAATTTGTAAAGGAAATTCAAGTAACTTATTTCTCTATGACAACAGTTAGATTGTTTTTCAAATTCAGTAATTTGCCACAATGTTTGTTTGTTATATCAGAGTGGTGGTATGTTTGTATGTACATTCAGTGAACAATTGATTTTTGTTTTTCAGTTTTGTAACCAATCCCTGAGTGCTGATGGAAAAATTGATTTCTTTTTCAATCGCAATAAATTATTTACATGTGTAAGCAGTTAGAGACAAAGAAGGAGTGGGTCAAGGGAGGGAGACATTTAGTTTTGTGTACGCATCAAGGACGAACAAACAAAGTGGGAGAGAGATTTTGTTGTGTTAACTATTTACGATGCTATCATGCAGTATGCATTCAACGTGTTTTTGTTTTCAGTTTTGTTTGATCCGCGATTAGCAATAACAACTTTTCTTATTAATACGTTATTTTAGTTTTTTGTTTTTGTTTCCTCTATGTACTGTATAACAACGGGTTTTCTTTTCATATTTCTCTACAATATGTACTTGCTACCATCATAAGATTGATTTATCACCTACATAATCTACGGGCATTGATTTTCCGACTGTTCCTAGAAGCAATTTCTCTAAATACATGTTTAGAATCCAAATAAGTACGTAAGTTGATCGCTTTGTTAAATAAATAGCAGTAATTGCTTAGGTTCAAGTAAAATCATTCATAATTCATTAGAGTACATAAGATATTACAAAAAAACAAATAAACTTAAAAATTACACATAGTATATATAATATAAATTCAAACGTTCTGCCTTAGAGGTAGCAGCGTGGTCTATGTTGGTGTCTGTACGGGCGTGAAGTAGTGCAGGCCGTTTGTCTGAGAATGACAAGAAAATGTGGTTAGGTTAAATTGATTAGGAATCGCAGGGATAACTTACGGCCATGTCGTACTCCGTGATGTATGCGGGAATTTCCAGTTGATCTTTAGAAATTGCCGAGTACAGATGCTCGACGCCAGGCAACGAATGTACTTTTGCTTTGATTGCGGGGGCCATGAATGTTGTGAACCACCACGTCATCATCTGAAATAAAAAGAAGATTGTTATAAATATCTTGGAAAATTGACAAATGTGGAAGTAAAAATGTGTGTTACTCAGGAAGGTTTGTTGAAACGGCATAAAATGTGTACCTGTGATTCGGTACCAACGGCTTACCGTCAAAATATGGAGTAAAGTTCAGGCAGTCTACTATATTTTCTTTTGCTTATTTTATAACGTGGATGTGAAGGCGTGTATGACAGTCTAAGGTCTATATATATATACAAATTGGTTGGCGCTATAGTCCACAGCTGACTCTCTCACGAGTTACAAAGACCTACACTTTAGAATCTTTTTCTTAGACTGTTATTGTTTTCTGAATGTTGTCAGCGACTCGAAAGAGGTGGTGCTGTGGAAAATGCGAGGTGTTCAGCACGGAAACAGTCCTGAACCTGTCAGTGAGTTTCGTAATGTACACACTACGCCACGGAGCACACTAATACCCCAGTGAAAAAAAAGTACCTTAAATGAAGTAATTTTCTTGTCCAAGTGGCTTTTTGATTGAACATAGAACCTAGAAAGCCAATATTTAGTTGACTTCTAATAACCCGTTTCGGTGTGCGACTGGTTTAAAGTTGGAACTTTGAAATTTTAAAAATTGAACTTTTTCTTCAAGAAAACACATTTTCTATAACAAGTGGCCTTCGAACATGATGTGATTCGAAAGAGTGCACATTTCACCTTCAAATTGCATCAACAGTTTTTTTATTTTGAAAACCAGTGTTCTGGACCAGGCTCTTTGATAAGGCAACCTTTTACGGAAAGTATTTCCATGTTTGGTGGTGCATAACAAAAGTGCTTCAAAAGCCTCCAACGCTACGCTTTTCTATAAGCTTGAAATATTCTCTATTGATGGTTCAAAAATAAAAGTTCACTTTCTTGCACTTTGAGAGAACGAGTCGTTTAAGTGGAGCAATCTCTGGCATTTTTCGGCATTTTTTTAATTTTCCTACGATTTCCCTTCTAATACTTGTACGAAGGTTGCCTTTATATTTCGGGATTGGGCAACCCCCGAGTTGCTATCTGGCAACTGCCAGCTCTATCGTAAAGTTTGAAATTTTTGAGGTTATACGTACTCAGAACGTTTTGACATACGAGCGCTATAAGAGTGTTAAAAGATTCACCTCGCCTAAAAACTGGAAACAAATTGTGAAAATTTTCGTGCGATTATTTTTTACAACTTTCGACGTGGATTTACTCAACAACGGTGCATCACTGTACTTAATTCATTTTTGGCAATGAAGCTCCATCAAGGACCAGTGTTTAGCGATGGTATGGTGAATTCAACCGAAGTCGTAGTTTACTCCAAGACGAGAAGGTCGTCCAAAACCACTTCCAGTTCCGTAAACCATTGATGCTGTGCGCCAACTGATATTGCAAGATCGTCATGTGACCTGTCGTGAGATTTAGACAACCTTAGGCATTAGTGGGACCAGCATACATTCAATGTTGCATGAACATTTGACTGTCAAACAAATTTGTTCGTTGTGCGTTGTCGTCACAATTTGTCAATCGTTAAAATAACGGCTCGTGTCGATTAGTCGAAAGAAATGCTCCAAAAATACGATCGTGGTGCTTCGAAACACGTCTATGACATCGTGACAGGTGATGAAACGTGGATTTACGCGTATGAGCCCGAAAGTAAACAGCACTCGACTGTATGGGTGTTTCAAATTGTGCCAAATCCAACAAAAGTTGCTCGCCCACGAAGCACTTCCAAGCAAATGGTCGCCTGTTTTTTCGAAAAAACTGTACATGTCGTAACCGTACCACTATAACAATGCAGAGCAGTCAATTCTGAGTGGTACACAACCATTTGTTTGCCAGTTGTCTTCTAAGAAATCAGGAAAATCAACCGCCGAAGACGGATAACTCTTCACCACAACATTGCGAGCTCTTACACATCGGCTTAAACAACTGCATTATTGGGCACTCAAAACATCGATTTGATGAGTCATCCGCCGTAAAGTCCTGACTTGGCACCGAATGACTTCTTTTTATTCCCGTACGTAAAAAACAAAATGACAGGTCAACGTTTTTCGACACCTGAAGAAGCGGTTGATGCGTTCAGAATGCATGTTTTGGAGATACCTCAATCAGAGGGGCTTCGACAATTTTTGAAAAACAATAAAGCTATATTCGATGATTAATATTTGTTTTTGTTCTCTAATCCCGAAATATAAAAGGCAACCCTCGTATTGCACAAATACCATGGACATGAACCACTAAGAAGTAAAGCGGAACCCTTATTGCATTTAATTTCAACTTTGTAATCTTTTTACAACGAAATTGTGTTAGTAAATAGTGTTTGATGTAATTTTTCTATGTAGGTTTGAGTTCCAGCATTATTTTGAGCCAAGACTTATTGTGGTAAATTGCTATGAAATTTTATTTTTATGCAATTAAATAAAACCAAGGGTGTTTTTTTTTTCATTTTCTTAACTTAATACTACTCCCATATCCTTTATGCTATATGTCATATTTGACATCAGGAGGATGTTACGGCATTGACACTGTATTCCAAATTTCATCAAGATCGGGTAAGGGGCTCAAAAATAACAATTTTTTTCCGCGTTCCCCATACAAGGGTACCACTGTGCGGCGGCACCGTGGGCCCGTCATAACCTCTTAAATGCACCCATGTATACTATCTTTAAAATGAGGTTGTATTGCCCTTATTTTCATCGTGATATTGAAATTCGAATTACTTGGCTAAAAGACGCTGGGGTTGATAGGTCGAATGAACAAAAATTATCCAACCAAGAGCATCTTCCATATTCGAGCAGAAAATTCAAATCGAACATCCCGAATCTATGCTGAACGTCTGTAACACACGCTTCGTTTTAGAGCCTTTCGACTCTTTCTGCAGTGTGTTTGTGTTTGCCCAAATGGTCTCGAGGATTAAGCCCGTAGGTTCAGAGCGTATTCAAGTGAAAATAATCTAACAAGGACTCAGCCTCAAAACAAATACGTCACAGAAACAAAATCCTGAAGCAAACAAATCTGTTTCGTAGTAAGGACTCACAAATGTTCCAAGTTCTAGGCAAAGAAATGGTTAAGCATCACTTTTGAAATAAACCCGCAGCTTATGTGAACCCAAGTTCAACAAAGAGTTCCGTATGGAAAACAGACAAAAGCAGAAACTTTTCCTCATTTTCAATTAAAACCATTTTTATAGAACACACGCCAGTCCTGCAGACGTCTGACGTGAGTTCCCGTAAGCTCAGCAGCGATAAGAACTATTTTTAGCACAATCCATGCGCAATTTGTATTAATAGCCAGCCAAAAAGGCAATTGGTCATCGATAAAATAACCACAGAAGACGTGTGATGGAATATAAATTACAGAATCAAAATTTATCACAATGCCCCTGCAATAGTTTGTCGAACGTCTAATTCCCCAAAAAGGGCAAATCTAAGGGAGGAAACTAAAAATAGAACGGCTTTGCTACATGATTTATTGACAATCGGCAGTGGACTCAAATTGAAGTCGTTTCTTGCATGTCTGTGCAATGTGCCAGCGTGAGGAAGAAGAACATTTTTTCTAAATCACGTGACATGAGCGCTGAAAGTTGCGTGCAACATTTACCTTGGTCCAGAAAGTTGGATGCACAATATAGAATGCCTTCAAGTTCTTCTTGTATCTGAAAATGTAAAGAAAAATAAAAAATTTCAGTTGAAACCACTGGTAGGTTAGTAAGGTGATGACGTTCACTTACTTATATGGCAGTACATTGTACACCTCACGCAGCCAATGCAGTGAGGGGTAGTTGTTTGTCGAAGTCAAAGTGTGGAAGTACGCTATTACATAATCACTTTTTACAATTGGATCCAGAAGTTTGATCAGGTACAGCAGTGCCTGACGATGGGAAAATGAAAATAGTTAAGTTAACGTTTTGAAGACTAGCAATGAGAGTACCTTTTCTAAGTCGATATCGTGAGCCGGGAACCATTTCCCGCAGAACACAATCACAGGTCTGCCCAGGCGATCCACGCCGCTCTGATAAAGGCATCCGATACCGGAAACTTCATTTAAGTCCTCGACTTGCGCCCGACGAAGTAACCTTTCATATCTGAAATTATGAGCAAAAGTATTTCTTTTAGAAAATCTTTTAAAATAAGAAACAAGTCTAGAACATTGATATTTAAAGAAAACCACATAATACAAATTGAATGTTAGACACAATTCTAAAAAATGACGTCTAACTTCTAGTACGTTTGATATCCTCCGCAGTAAAAAACGTCTATCGGCTTGTTTGGAATTGAAGAAACAACCTCTTCTTTTACGTATCGTATAATTTTATTTGTAGAACAAAGATTTAGCAACATAGCGGTTTTTGCGTCGTCGGATTTGACTCTTTTCCCAACAATTCCATTTATAGAACAATTATATGACATAAATAAACAGAAGGTTAGAAAAAAAGAGTCAACAAAAAAATGCAGTAGTAGGAAGGAGCAACGTTTGGAGGTTAGGGCAGGTCAGGAAGAACCTCATATTACAGTGTTTCCGAAAGGAGTCGAGTGCTACTTATTTCAAAATAACCTTGTCATGCCTTTCGGTCGATTCTGGTTGTTTTTTTATTCAATGTGCGGCTCAAATGCGTTAGTTCGGTTTCATCAGGCGCTGCATAGATTTTTGTTCTTATTTTCATTTCAAGGCAGAATCTGGTGCAAACATTCCTCCACGTGGCGCCTTTTGATATCACTCGGCTTCAACTCTGACGGAAGCCACTTTTCTTGCTTTTCAATTAATCCAAAGCGAATAAATTCAAATTAATGTTTGCTGAGCCACTCCCAACAATTCTACAAGTTCATTTTGCGTTTGGCGTGGATCTTGATCTAGTAAAGCCTCCAATTCATCTTGGAGATAACTTTTCGGCCTGGCCCAGAAGCTCTTTGTTTTCGACGCTGAAATTATCACTTTTCAAGCGTTGAAACCACAATCTGCACGATTTATCTGTCGGAGTAGATTCAACACAAATTTCATTTTATGGTATTTAGCTGCACTTAACTTTCAGTTAAAAAGGGACATCATAACTTCCACTAAATGCAAATACTGACGTTTTCTTTGAAGCAAACAACATTCTTGTTGTCTCAAACAGACGCTGATGTACACTAAAAGTTGCTTAGAAATGTTACACGTTTCCAAAGAAGTAGGCAATCGCGTTTGCAGGCGGCGCCATCTTTTGGAAACGGACCGAAATAGTTTGTAACCCCAATATATTCCATATATTCCAGTCCAACGACTACCACCGTTGCTTACAACATTAAGAGCCAATCACAGGCTTGGATTGCTTCTTTCAACGAAAAAAGAAGAGGAAAACAAAAACGTAACCTGACATGTTCTACGAATATTGGCAATACAATCGTGAGTACGAAACCTGAAGTGTCCGACGCAATACGGAATACGATTGCGATTACGCTTATGTGGTCAGGTTCAAGTCACAGTGCGGGCCAAAGGTTTACAAAAAAGAAGAAGAAGTTAATCAGCTGCACTTTGGAAATGGAAGCAAATGGTTCAAATCCACTGAGTTCAAATTGGTGTTGGATATGGATGTGATACAGGCGACAACTAACCTCTTTACATAACAATATATAGACGAGAGAGTATACGATTTTACCAACGCGGTGTGAATTGCAATATTCAGTGAGGTATGTCTTTTCGTCGGCCCTGATATTGAAGCTTATTGAGACAATTTGGTCAGTTTTCGGCTAAGTGCATACGTCGATAGGACAATTTGTCCTTTATGATATGAACACAGTTTAAAGCAATCGAAAACTGACTGTTATACCTGTCTAATGTAATGGCGGCAGCTCTCTTTTCTTCACTTCTGCTTCAGTGCTCTGTGACAGTGGGTTTCAGTCAACTGTCAACTTTTTTACTTTACCTCGGATATTTGTTTGTTTGCTTCCTATCGTAACTCACACTCAGATGACTCAGATTTTGTTCCACTGCATACACAATGCGAGGTGTGGGCTTGTTTTATATTTATTTTTCTTTTATCATGTTGCCCACGACATGGATATGTGAGGTCAATCATTTTATTGAACCTGGCAAACGAAAGTCCTTAACTCTTAATGAGATGCCCAAAAACCAGCTTAATAGTTTTGGAGTTCTTTCTGATTAGTCTTGGCTTCTCTCCACTTCCGTATGTTGTCGGAATGTATGTAGACGAATACAGCTTCTGCTGAAAAATACAAATTCGATTCATAGTTCTAGAGGGTTGTTGTCTATGCACCCCGCATACCATGGTCGGAACGCTTTCTTTTTTTCCCACATTGACGAGGGATGTGTCGCCTTACACCCTCTAAAGATTGTCCTACGTCTGAAGATAAACTTTGCCCCAAAAACCGTGGTGCCAAAGGGCGCTCAACGTTGAGACACTAATTAATCGAACAAACAACTCTTCCCCATTAGAAATGGAAAGTACTTCAATTCACGTAAGTGTTTGCTTAGCAAGCTCTTCATCGTCGAAGGTGACGTAAGCTAATGAGCGACTTTTGAAGTGCCAATGCAAACACGAGGTAGGTGCTCTGAGAGAAGTGGAAGTCCTCGAGGTTCACAATCTTGTGAAGAGATTATTCTGGGCAAAGGACTCCACTAACCCCGGCGCACCACAATTGTGTTTGAGACTTTGAAGTTCAAACACGGCGCAACGTCCCCTTTCTGATGGAAGCGTATTTCAAGTCATTTCAGTGACCTTTCTGTTTTGTGATGGAACTGGTTTGTCGCCAAACTGCATACCAAACAGGAAACATGGAAGTTCGTTCACCAGAAAGTCTGTTCAACTTTGGCACATGACCTTCGTTTTGAGTTCACATGGCGGTTTTGCAACTCCACAGAAACATAACTCACGTTTTGCGTTATGAGCCGTGAACTTGTAAACTCCGGACAAATTAGACGTATGCTGCAAAGCAAAGTGAACTTGATGCCTGCTTTTGCTTCTGTGTCATATGGAAGACTTTCCAAATGAAGCCATTAACAAATGACCCTGCCAGCCAGGTTGCGTGGCAACCCGGAGGTACATGCCTTAATTTCAGATTACAACCTTGTTTAAAGCTATCATTCACTCGATATCAACTAGAACTACGAATAAGCAAGTCTTATCATCGTCGTGGAGCTTTGTTGCTCTGCAGCTTCTGCCGTTTGATTTACAACTCCAGTAGCTGCGCCTAAGCGGCTCCACAAACAATACAGATCACATTGCGCGATGCTCCCGTGCTCCGTCCACAGTTCCACAAATGTGTTATCTATCTGCGACAAGTCTTCAGAATTGATATACTGCCGCAGCGCAGTGTTTTCCTTAAAGCACGTGACACTCTTATCATCCGTAGGCGTAAATATGAACGTCTCTGCTGGTTGGAAAATGTGTCAACGTTTCTTTTTTCACTTGATGGACAAAGTTCTGCCAATTTTCACAGATACTTGAGAGGCCTGAGATGTGAAAGGCAAATCACGCATAACCCACATCCACCGGCAATTCAACTGCCAACCAATTCAGACCATTTAGTACCACCACCTTAATTGGTTTCAATTGTTCCGCTGAACAGTGGATTCAATTGCTTTCGGCGATGAGTCAGTGTTGCCTGCGACATCGCTCACAAGTCTGGCAGGTTCTCCCAAGAGACCGCCACACCTCTCGGTAGTGAACTGCAAGGAACACCAGCACAACTGCTTATCTTGTTAGATCTAATTGAAAATGTCGTATTCTTAGCGGGCTACGTGCTTTCTGTCGTCTCCTTCGCACGTGGCGGCCTTTGTGGTCTGGTGCCGGCGTCCGTGTCGATTTCATCAATTAGTTCAGCGATTCGTGTAAACATTAAAATTTATTTATTGCAGCAACGCCCTCGCGCCCTGTCTGTTGTCCGAATTTCAGGCGCACCAGTAAACAAATACCAGACTGAAAATATTTATGTACGTTCATCGAGCTGGGAATAGAATGCGGCTCATTAACTTCCTGGCAGCACCTGTCAGTGAGTCACAGAGTGTGGTTGATCAATTTCATGTTGTTTTCAAGTGAAGCTGTCTGCGGTATTTATTGAGACTTTGAATGTTTAGTTGTAAACACTGTCCCAGAAGTCGAAGAGGGGTGATTGAGAGGAGCAGTGTTTTTAAGTCAGCTCTTGAAGCTCTCGTTTGAAACGAATGAATTCTGTTGTGCTTGTCAAACATTGCACGCATACATCAATCAGACTCTATTCATTTGTTGATCGTTGAAGAATTTGGGAAGTTGGGCAAAGCAGTTCTGGCCTTGAATGAGGAGGGAGAATATACGAAGGTTACCTTTTATATTTCGGATTTGGGCAATCCTAGTGTAGCAATCTGGCCACTGCCAGCTCTAACATTAAGTTTGACATTTTTGAGGTTATACGTACTCAGAACGTTTTGACATAGGAGCGCTTTTTGTGTTATTTACGAGTACAGTAACTTAAAATCATCTCGCCCAAAAATGGAATTAAATCGTGAACATTTTCGTGTGATTATTTTTTTTACAAATTTCGATGTGGATTAACGCATTTTTGATATAAATACGTTGACCTTCTCTGGCAGCGGCGATCCCCGACATCTTCTGCGTGCGAGCCGTATCCCTTCTTCTCCAGCAGTGATACAACCTATCATCGCGGTTGACCCTGAAAACAACCCCCCCCACACCCCTACAAAGGAGCATCATCGAAACACGGATCTGAACACCCCGATGTTAAGACAGGACATCGTAGCATTGTAAATAATTCACTTGTACACACCCACTATGTACGACAGTTGTTCATCTGTCGGGCCCTTATTGTTGAGCCGACACATATGTGTATATGTATATTCACTGTAGTCTTAAGCTTACAAATTTTGAAATTCTAAATATTTTTGTTCAATAAAGAATAATTGAAAAAAAAAAATTGGCAACGGCGATTTTGAAGAAAGACATTGGTAAATACAACATTTGAATTTTATTTTAAATTTTCCTCACTACACAACCGTCTACAGTGATATCACCACTTTGGACTATTTTCTTGGGCGGTGTGAAAACTATTAGGTCTCCAGGAATAAAGCAACTACGATTGACGCTTTGGGGACCGACTTTACCCGCGTTTTCTGCTATATACCGGTCTCTATGTTCGAAACAGTGGCCAAAGATCGGATGGAATGGAATCAACTACATCACCCGTAGTCTTGACCAACATTTATATGATAACGTTCTCAATGCCATGAATTGTCCCTTTAATCGAAAATAAATGTTTAGAGGTTGCTCCTAATTAATTTTACTTTTCAAATCATACTTCATTATGGATCCACGACTCCGAATCGTGGATGGCACGACAAAACACATGGAGATCAAGGCCTAACTTGCTCATGAAATATTCGTGTTCTGTTGTTTCTGTTGTTTTACGAGTAAGAGTAAAGAGAGAGAGAGTAAGAGACACGTTTTTGTCGATTCCGAAAGGCGAAGTTTGAGAAGCTGTTTCGTAGACATTACTCCTTGAGTGTTGTCTGCAGCTATGAAGACATGGTGCCGTGCGAGGTGTTCGTCCGGCAGTTGAACCTGGACCTTTCTGTCCACTCCAAAAGGCGAAGAGAACCTTTTACACAGTTTTCATTTCTGAACGGCTGTCGGTAGTTCGAAAGAAGTGGTGTGAAAAATGCGATATGCTCATTCCGGGAATCGAACCTGGGACCGTCTTGTGTCTCACTGTAACCACTATTCCAGGTGATGTGACTGGATTTCTGGATGAATCACATGATTCAAAATCACAACCGTATCACTATATATAGTGACAACGGAAACACTGATGGAGAAAAGACCATCTGTGGCGGTATGGCGGCTAACAGACCCAGGCTTTGAGGGAACCTCACTGGTAGTGACATCTTAACCAGAGGCTATATTCTGGTGCCACGGGAGGTCAGGGGCCCCTGGAACTTCGGTTCCAGCCTAACCGTGCGGTAGGCCCCCTTGTGGGAGAATCGTGGTGGCTGTTGTTTACCACCTAACATCGCGGGTAGAGTCGAGGATAGTGTACTGTGCTGACTTGTCTAGTAAATTGTTAACGCATAGCTAGGCAAGGCCGTTAGGGGACTATCCCGGCTCAGTGTAGAGTTGCATTCTCAACCGGGCGCTGCGACCCAGATAGCAGAAGAGGTTTCCGAAAGGCTTCGCATCAAACCAAGGTGGGGTGATTGCCCCTCAAGCATGATTTTAGTTTGGTACTTGGGTAACTTTGGCGTTTAGTCTTGCGTTATCTACGACTCTTGGGAAAATGGAATCCATGATATAAGCCGTTAAGGCAGGTGATCACGTAAAACAAAATCCCACATCTGTACCCACTATTACACGGCGGCCACAGTAGCAAATCAAATTTTGTAACATTTTTTGGCAAAGAAAGGCCTTATCGTCAAGGGCGAGCACTTCACTGGCTTAAATTAAACGATGTGTACTAGAAGGTTATATGAAAATTGATAAACACCTGATGTAACTTAAATTGGTCATTAAATTGGAGTTCTTGTAGCGTTACATTGTACTGAAATTAAGCCGACTGATACCTTGAAACTTAACACATCCAGCGCGATTTACTGTCAGGTATCACGATTTTACACGATTTTCAATACCCTATGAACATTGCCCTTGCAATACTTGGAAAGTTTTTCCTTCAAGCAAATTCTCTCTCAATCAGTCTTAGCCCGTTTTTCATTTCAAGCACATTCCTCAAGAGGGTGACAACCATTAGCGAAGGATTTCAACTTGAAACCTTTTAGCTGGGTTAGTTAAAAAATTTTTTTTTTCGATTGAGTTGCTTTTGAAGAGGGAGTGTGAAATTCTAAATTTCAAATATCTCTAAATTGTTAATTGCTAAGTTGTTATGATTGACCCTAATGAGCACAACAATTTTGTCCCACCGAAATCCATTGACCATAAAATGTGTTATTTTATGATTCACCCGTCACCCATCACATGCGGGTGAGTGGCTTATGTGCCGGTCGTGCAAAAATTAGCTGCACTTAACCTAATTCACGAGCGTGTTCCAATTTGTATTCATATCACATGTATGTCACCTGAGTGACAATACTAAGTACGGAAAGCTTAACATATTGAAATTAATTTTTCCATTAAGTTCCAAATGAACCTTCACCGTCTTAAACTCTTCAGGGCAAGAGTGTGGTAGGAGCAAAAAAGCACAGTAGGAGTAACAGCAAGAAACATATTTTGTCGTAGTTTTTAAAAGAATAATTTAAGATGTGATTGGTCTTTTGCGACTGTAACTGAGTTTTCTCTTTCCGATGGCATAGCTAATTTTGTTTAAATTACACGGCAACACTTGTTTCTTAATCATGCAGCGACATATGTTTGAGCATATCAATTAAAAAGTATTTTGAAAAAAAATATTTGTTTAAATATCAGGAGAAATATGTGGGTCAACGGTTTGGCAGTGTCCTTTTCAAGTCAAATATTAGTTAAACCTTTATGAGGAGCTCCAACATATTTTTGTTTCAGTTTAAGTCTTAATGTTAACTAAAATAATGCTTTTTTTTTAAACTTTTAATATTTTAAATTAAATCGAAGTTCAGGTTTGATTTGTGTTTTGTGGTTATTATTCTGATGAATATTTTTCTATCCATCCATGCAGCGAGAGACGTGTTGCCGCCGTGGCGCAGTGCAACGCACACACGCCGAAGGGTCTAGGTTCGATTCATGGCTGAACAGCTCGAATTTTTCACGTAATAACTGTCTAAGAAAGCTTCTCAAACTTCGCCGTTCGGAGTCGGCAAAAAACTGTAGGTCCCTTCTACTCGTGAGAGAACAATAGCGCGCACAACACGAGTAGTTGGTGAGCAATCTCGGCCCTGGTCCCCCTGTGGACTGTCGCGCCAACAATTATTATATCCAGCAAGAACATTCTTTGTTAGTACTTTGAGTTATCGAGTTACTTTACCATGATTAATAAAAGTCAAATATCCGCCATACTTTAGCAACTTTAGTTTTGAGCTAATTGTTTTCTGTTTCGTTCTTTTGCCTTTTTTTGAAAAAAAATCTTGATTTAAGTCCTTAGAGTACTCATTCAATTTTTTGAAAAGAAGAAAGGGATGATTGAACGTGTGATATGAAGCAGAATAAAGCAAATTAGGATTATGTTAAGAATAGGACGGGGAAAGTCAAAAACGTAGAAACAAAGAAAGATTACAGTTTCTGTTGGTTTTCAAGACAAAAATTTGCACACTGTCCAACAATAAGAAAATTCAAATTACGGATTAAGTTTCTGAGTACATGCCATCATTTACATAAAGACGATGCATTACGATGAATGAGCTGTACAGAATATTTGCCGCTGATCTCGACGCTATTTCTTCTTAATTCGAGTGCAAGATAGCAAAATTTGTATTTTCGCACAGAAACCCAAAAAAAAAAATGTAAGACGAAAGAGGAGACTATCACAAACTGTCGACCTTCATTTGATTTTAACACGCGCTTGGGAAAAGGAGTTCAACAACCACAATTCCAAAGTACGCGATATTACAGATCTGACAAAGTTGAGTCGCCTCCGGAAACCGGTATTACTTCGGTCTGACAAAACAACTGACTTTAATACTCATAGGTCAACTGCCCACAACGAAGAATCTACCACATGGAGCTGAAAGCTGGGCGATAGGTAAAGAAAATGATGACGGGCGCCTCTATTTGTGTGGAATTGATGGTGTGGGACCATCAACTTGGAAGGTAAGTGTGGGGAGCACACAAAAACATTGAATGAAGTCCAAAAAGCAAACAAAGTTTGACTACACTCGTTCGGCCATGTTCGGCACAGGGACACCAACCCTATCCACCTGGTCGAAAGGCACCGTGCCAGCAACCTCAATATGAAAGGGGCCGTACCTTTGGTCCAAACCCTCAATGGGTATCCGGAATGATAAGCTAGTGCCATTGAGACAGATAAGGAAAAATCTTTGGAAGTGCTTTGAAATGTGAAGGGCTTGCGACGGGGAGGAGTCACGTCGCACCACCTTCCTGACTGCATCCAAGCCAATAACCTCCCGTCGCATTAAGTACAAGTTTGAAAGCTAATCACTCAGTTACAGTCGTGTGCATATTAATTGGGACAATCATTTTTTTTTAAGTTGTTTGATAGAAGGCTATGGTTTGTACGTTTTTTTTTTTCAAATATTTTGGTACGCTATGGATTCTATGTTCTATTTTGAATGGTTTTGTTAGTTATTTAAATTAATTTGACTGTTCTGAGATGTAAGTTTCTGTTTTTTTAAGGAAAAAATAAAATCATACAATTTCAAACATTAACATTATTTGTTAAGATGAAGCCATGGATATTCCAAAAGAAAAGAGGACACAAGTCAACAAAACCAGCTGCTGGCGTTCAGGTAGATGCGTCTGCAGTTTGTGGGCGTCTTCTGGAAGTTGATCGAAAGGACTTTAAAAAAAAAGCTAATAATAATTGTATGGCGCGACAACCCACAGGGGGACCTGGGCCTAGCTTGCTCATCAACTACTCGTGTTGTGCGCGCTATTGTTCTCTCAGGAGTAGAAGGAACCTTCAGGTTTTTGTCGACTCCGAACGGCGAAGTTTGAGAAGCTTTCTTAGACAGTTATTACCCTTTGAGTGTTGTCAGCAGCTCGAAAAAGGTGGTGCCTTGAAAAATTCGAGGTGTTCAGGCGGGAATCGAACCTAGACCCTTCGGCCGCCGTGAGATAATATTCAATTTTTTTTTTGCCCAAAATGCAAGAGCTTGACTTGCATGACTGTGGTTTCAACAAGATGGTGCCATATGCCACACAGCTCGCGAAACAATGAACTTTTTGAGAGGGGAGTTCGGTGATTATTTTATTTTACGTTCGGGACCGGTTTTTTGCCCGCCTAGATCGTGCGATTGTGACGCTCATACTCCAAAGGGTCTTGGTTCGATTCCCAGCTGAATACCTCGAATTTTTCACGGCACCACCTCTTTCGAGATGCTGATAACACTCAAAGAGTAATAACTGTCTAAGAAAGCTTCTCAAACTTCGCCGTTCGGAGTCGGTAAAAAACTGTAGGTCCCTTCTACTCGTGAGAGAATAGCCTTTAGACTATTTTTTGTGGCGCTTTGTTAAAGCTTATGTATACATAGACAAGCCCGCTTCAACGCATTGGAAGACACCATTGAAGCATTTATTCGTGAGATACCGGCCAAAATGTTGGAAAGAGTATGCCAAAATTAGACTAAGCGGATGGACCATTTGAGGCGCAGTCAAGGTCAACATTTGCATGAAATCATCTTCAAACATTAAATAATATGAACCGTACTATCGATTCAAATAAAGATTTCATGCATTTTTCTGAATTTTATGTGTGCTTTTTAAACTTTCCTATAGCTTTGAAAAAAATTACCCATTATGTCACGGAACTTATTAAATGATCTGTTATACTTGGGTATCCAGTCTCTTGTGGCCGCCGTGGCGAAGTGGGTAGAATGTGACGCTCACACGCCGATGGGTCTAGGTTCGATTCCCGGCTGAACACCTCGAATTTTTCACGGCACCACCTCTTTCGAGCTGCTGACAACACTCAAAGGGTAATAACTGTCTAAGGAAGCTTCTTAAATTTCGCCGTTCGGAGTCGGCAAAAAACTGTAGAACAGTAGCGCGCACAATACGAGCAGTTGATGAGCAAGCTAGGCCCAGGTCCCCCTGTGGACTGTAGCGCCAACAATTATTATTATTATTATTATCCAGTCTCTTACGGACTATTGTGCCAGCCAAAAATATGTATGCTAATTTTTCTTGAAAACCTTTTGTCACAAACTATTGTCTTTTTGCGTGCGCTTTCAAAGGTTACACACAACTCAAAATGAAATGTAAATTAAAAGTTCAGAACTCAGAATGTGTTCGTGAAGTAAAGTGAGAAAGGGGCATCACATGCAAGTCCCTGGTCCCAGCTTAGATCATAGGATTAAGCACTTCGCTTGGCACCCTTTCTTTGGTATTGAAAAGTAAATCTAATTTCGCCCTTCAGCGTGTTCAACGGAATTGCAGATCCCAATATTCATTACAGAGCGCTCAACACAAACGGGGTCCCGACATACAATATATTTACGTTTCTTAAGCTTAAACTTTTACTGTGGTGGGGGAATTAGTAAATTTTCTTATTCTTGGATTCTAAATTATTTTGTGAATCTCTGTGCCTCTCCGCAGACCCCAGAACGTATCGAAAAGAAATCATTTTCAGAGAATGTGAGCAAAACAACGAAATTTAAACATATTTACGAGTACGATCCCGCCGCGGAAACTTCAATTTAGCAAACTTTGTAAGTTTGTTGAACGGAGTAAATTTTTATGTGGAAATCGCTGCATGTTTGGTTTTCTTTATTCTTTTTTAGGGTTCTTACGCTGACTTCTTTCTCTTCACTTATGGGTCTCACGAATTCTGATGGTCGCACAAATTATAAATAAAACAAATTTAATGACACGAGCCAGCACTTAAGTTGGTGGTGACAGCCTATGGACAATTATTGAGCTAGGATTGCAATAGAGGATAGATTGCAGCGGCCTGGTGCATTACCAAAACCAAAGTTGCTCTGTGCTTGGTTAAAAAAATTCAGACAATCGTGTGTTGTTATCCACTTTGTTTCTTTTCATCCCTTATTTTGAGTCTATGCACGGGGAACAATTGGAGTCGTGTACAGAAAGCAATTTGTGCTCGTGGTGTTATTCTTGAGAATTACATTCAACTTAGGGACCAGGACCGCCCGGGCTATATCACCCCACATTGAATACGAAACGCTAGACCACATAGAGCAGCAACAGTGACTGACAGTGAAATACTCTGGTGCCAGTCGCACACTATCGAACGCTCCGTGTGACCTGATGAAAGTCAATCGGATTGTAACTTATTTGCTGAGAAAAGTTCCTCCCTCCTGATCCAACGCTTTGACAAAAGGCACTTTAAGGTCCTCTTTCAGAGAGAGACACAAGAAGAACACTTTCCAGAAAGAATAAATTTGAATAACTGCGAAATTTGTTCACTGCCAAGCAAATAACAGATCAGTCAATAAGTCCCTAGACATAAATAATAAATTATTAATTTAGGCAATATTAATTTTTTTGTAATTGGCGCCCCCTATATGTCCCCGAGAAGTGATGTATTACGTCGCAAAATATTTACGAAAAGAATAAAAAGCAATAACACTCTTCAACTGTGTCACTCGAAAGGCATTTTGTGTCCAAAAAGAGTAGCCTTCAAACCGGTACGTGGATGCACCCAGAACGGGTACAACCATCGTAAAAGTAGTGTAATTTAATAGTTTGACGACTGCTTACTTTAACGACTTCATTTCTTTAATTGACCATAAAGATCTTAAGAATCGAGAATTTCGGACATCTGAGTGTTCTCGTATAGATATGAACGTGAGAACCATCCCACGACGAATTGAAAGTTGTTTTTTTTTTCAAATAATTTTAAATTCAAAATACAATCCGACAAATCAAAGTCAAATGGAGGAAAAACTATGAACAGACAAACGATTAAGTGAAAGGCTGCCAAGCTCAGCTGAATTTTCACAAGCGCAAACAAAACGATTTTCGATGTGAATCGGACACTCTGAATGAGCAAAGTCATTCCGGTTAAATGAAAATCACATGAATGGCACAATGGATTGATGAATTTTGTGCGAGATGCGGCCGCGACAGACACGCGATACTTCGCTCACTTTGAAAAAAAAAATGTAAAATCAAGACAGTTTAAAAGAAAAATTATGTAAAAAATCACACAAAACTAATGACACACCGAACAGATTTCATTGTACTCTCCCAGCAGTAATGTCCTTTCAACTTGATGTATGACATCACTTTTAAGCTACACACCCGCTACGACACTGACAATAACAAGGACACCCGACAACAAGACGCCGTTCTCCATGGCAAGCGGTAACGCCGACAACGACGACGATGATAGCAGCAGTGGCGACAGTGTCGGTGGCATATCCTTGCTCACTTGAAGGAGATAATCAACTTGGGAGAATAAAGCCTACTTCAACAATGACGCATCCAAAGAGTGTTTTCGAAAGGAATTGTCATTCCCGGAGTGAAGTGATGACAAGAGATGGAAATTATTGACTCTCTATGTACGTCATTCATTTATTTCATTCCAAGGATAATCCTTCAACTTGTACTGAAGTGCCACCTATTACAATCGAATGAAATGGGTATAAACAAACCTCTCTTCAGGTGTCTCAATGCTCTCTTCCTGCCCCACTGGAACTGTACTCCTGTCATCGGTCGATGGTGAGTCTGGTGTTGTCGGTGGGATTGGCCCCAAATCGATAGTTGTCATGCCCTCCACCATGGCCATCCTCGTGTGTCTCTCTTTGATGTTAATACAGGCGCGCCACTCGAAAACTTCACACTCAAAAATAACCACAGACACACAGATCCAAACGAAAACAAAATCCAAGAAATAAAAAACAAAAAAAAAAACACAACTAGGAGTTCCTTGCGCTGGCTAATCGATTACGAGATTGTAGCGTGATGTATCTCATGCATGTGTCATTATACGCTGTGACGGAATGTCGAGATTCTTTTTGCTCGAGTTGACGGAATTTGCATAAAAAATTTTGTTCACCCAACTGTCAGGAAAATGATTTATTTCTGATTTTCTGTTTTGTTTTCCCCTTTTCGCTTGTTTCCCGTCTTTTTGCTGCACACTAAATTTAACTCATTCACAAGGCGCACGTATAAAAACAGTGAAACGAATGTAATTTCTTGTTCTATTATTAATGGATTTTGTTGTTGGCGTGTTGTGTATTTGTGAACGCGGAGCGTCTGAGAGAAACTATTCCGAACTCGTCACGTCGAAGCGATGATCTGAACTGAATTGAATCACTGACTACTGGGTATAGCTGAAAAGATATTTTCTTCTCTTCGCTTTGTCCGAGTGCTCGGCGCTCCACCACTCACCACCCCGGGCGGTCGGTTTGTTGTTGCGTCGGTATCAGCAACACATTCGCCGCCGTGAGATACTTCTTCGTGGGGCTGCTGTGGGTGGAAGGGATGCACCGTTTTTTACTTAAATTTCTTTGATAACGAATTTGTTTTGCAGCCTTTATCAAAAGGAACGTCTTCTGAGGGCTTTTTGCGTTTTTTGTTAAATTTCCGGCGGAGTGTGAAAAGTATCTGACAGTTTGTCTGTTACATCGAAGCGTTCTCTTCGAGAGCGAGAGAGGGAACGAATGGAATTTTTAGGTACTTGTACGCAAACTCCGAATGGAATGGATTCTCTGTTCAAAAAGTTGACGATTTAAGGTGTGTGCCTGTGTCGAATGAATTCTTTCACACAATGAACTACGAATGGTGAAATAGGGGGTGTCTTAGAAGACTTAAAAAACGCATTTTTTTTTTTATTTTGGAGGTTTACATTTTTTGCGTTTCATATTGTCCGTGTGGCAGGTGGAAAGAGCTGTGTCAGTGGACGCAGCATTTTCATGGTTTCTCATTGTTGGTGGACTTCTGCGTTTTTTTGCGATTTTCATCAGTTTTCTTTTTTTTTTTAATTGAAAGGGGATTGAAGTGCATAAGGAGTACATACTTTGCTTTCAACCAAGAACAGGAAAGCGCCAGGCCTAAAGGAGTTATGAGGTATATCTGGCCCACAGAGCACGACATGCAAATGAAGACACATACAGATTTGATGGATATTTTCAGGCAGTGCAGAAAAATGATGTCTGACAAATAAGATGCCGTAGAAGGGGAGGAAAATAGGAAGGAAACGAGAAGAGAGAGAGACTATCTTCATCTACTTCACGTCGGTAGATGACTCTTAACCGGCAAAAGTCTTCACACTTTGACTACATCTATCAAAAGTGTAGCTTGAGTGGAAGGCGATCGATCAAGCTTAAATTTCTCTGAAAACATTATTAAAATCATTTTTTTTTTTAAACAAAATTCAATTGCATTTTGAAGTGAGTGAAAATCGGCAACATTTCTTGACATTTTTCTTCTGGAAAAGAAACGAAACGGCTGCGAAAAAAGGAACAATCTCCAATTCGATTAAGCGCGCATTAACTTAAAAAAGCGTTGGAGGGTTTTAAGCGAAGGCTGGGATTCCGACGTCCTGAAGGATGTTAAAAAAGACCATGTATTAATGTACTTAACCAATTTTGATAACAAATTGAATTGAGTTGATTTGAAACCTTACAGTGGAATGAAAACTTTATTTCTTTGTCAAATACAGAATGCCTTCGAACTAGATCTGAATTACTACTTAATCTGCTTACATGTGTTCCAGGCATGCTTGCTTGAAGGTACGCGTAGTGTTAAAAAAATAATTGTAAAATTCCGCGGACTACTAACATACGACTACCGTCTTTTTTATTTTGTAATGTGGCCGCCGTGGCGTAGTGGGTAGCATGCGACACTCACACGCCGAACGTTCAGATTCCCGACTGAACACCTCGAATATTTCACGGCACCACCACTTTCAAGCTACTGACAACACTCAAGTAATAACAAAATGCTTCTCAAGCTTCGCCGTTCGAAGTCAGCAAAAAACTGTAGGTCCCTTCTACACGTGAAAGAACAGAAGCGTGCATAACACGAGGTGTTGGTGATCAAGCTAGGCTCTTGTCCACCTGTGGACTGTAGCGCCATCCAATTATTATTATTGCGTTGGTACGCTCGCCTCGAACATATTTTTACAGTTTCAGCTATATTCAATATTCGTTATCATTGTGAGAGGCATAAAAGTTGGATGCGAACTGCGTGCTTGGCGACTTTCTGCTGTCGAAAAAATTGATCAAAGAATTTGCAATCAGTTTTGTTTGAAAAATGGAAACAACAGCTGAAAACCACTTGAAATGTTAGCAGTGGTATACGGTAAGTGTAGTTGGAGTCAAAAAAAATATGTTTCGAAGTCGTACAACCTTTTCGAAGAAGGTCAAGAAGATGTAAATGGTGACACTCGCGCTGGACACTCCAGCACATCAAAAACCGAGGACAATGTTGAGAAAGTGAAGAAAATTGTTGCGGAGAACTGTCGAAACACTATTAGAGAAGTTGCTGGAGATGTCGGAATATGGGTTGGCTCATGGCAGGCAATCTGTTTGGGAAGTTCTGGGTATTAAGTGTGTAGCAGAGAAGTTCGTTCCAAAGTTTCTGAATTTTGTGAAGCAAAATGTTCCATGAGAACGTCAACGGTAATCCAGATTTGCTTAATAATAATTGTTGGCGCTACAGTCCAAAGGGAGACCAGGGCCTAGCTTGCTCATCAACTACTCGTGTTGTGCGCGCTACTGTTTTCTCACGAGTAGAAGGGACCTACAGTTTCTTGCCGACTCCGAACGGCGAGATTTGAGAAGCTTTCTTAGAGAGTTATTACTCTTTGAGTGTTGTCAGCAGCTCGAAAGAGGTGGTGCCGTGGAAAATTCGAAAAATTGGTGTTGAGCTGGGAATCAAACCTAGACCCTTCGGCGTGTGAGCGTCGCACTCTACTCACTACGCCACGGCGACCATCCAGATTTGCTTAGAAGGGTCAAAACCGACGACGCATCATGGTATGCAACCTCCTGCAGATGGTTCGGTGACTAACTCCCATCTTTTGGATGATGTCACGGGATGCCACATGCCGGTCTAACTCGATGATTTCTATGATTCGATCGGTATTCGTCGTTACAGGTCTTCCGTGTCGTTTGTTCATGGTGTCGTTTTCACCGGCTCTGAATAGTCGAAACCATTCCTCCGCGGTTCGAAGTGATAGAGTACCATCTCCCAAAACACCATTAATCTCACAAAACGTTTCTCTAGCGGATTTGCCTTCAACGAAGGAAAACTTTAAAATAGCGCAAATTTCGGCGTTAGTGAACTCCATGTTTACACATCTATGGACGCAATATCCAAACTAATCATGCATAGCGTCGTTTTGTAGGTTATGTCAAAACCTTTCAAATGATATAAAGTATTGACACGGGCTCTGTAGCGTTTTCTACATAGCCGGGAAATTCAAAAGACAACCTTATATATGGTTATACGAAACCAATGTCCGATAGTCCCAATGAAAAAGCCCATGACAGCTAAGGCTCAAGAAGCAAGTCAATTTCGATTAAATGTGAAGATTTTGCTGACTGCACTTTTTGTTCGATTACTGTGGCATAGTGCATCAGGAGTTCTCACCTCATGGTCGTACGGTCAATAAGGAGTATTATCTTGAAGTTATGCGCCGTTTGCAAGAAGCAGTAGGAAGAAAACGCCCAAAATTGTGGAAAAACAGTTCACAGGCTTTGCAGCTGCTCACTCGCCATTGCTTGTTCGTAAATTTTTGGCCATAAGCAACACTGTAATCATGTCTTAGCCACCGTATCCACCTGATTCGTCCCCTTGTTCCCAAGATTGAAGAGGTCTATGAAAGGAAAGCTTTTTGCGTCGATTAAGGAGATACAAACCGAATAGCTGAGAGTGCTTAGAGGCATATCTAAAAGTGCGCATCAAAACTGCTTCGAGGATTGGAAACAAAACTCCGGCATAAGTGATCTGAGGCTGAATGCTTTGGGAAGGACAAAATAGAAATTGATGAAAAAATAAATATTTTTTGAGAGAAATGAAAACTCTAATTTTGTGAGAAAGTTGTGGCCGCCGTGACGTAGTGGATAGAGTGCGACGTTCACACGCCAAAGGTTCAGGTTCGATTCCCGGTTCAACACCTCGAATTTTTCACGGCACCACCTCTTTCGAGCTACTGACAAACATTCAAAGAGTAATTAAAGTGCAAGAAAAAGCCTCTCAAACTTCGCCGTTCGGAGTCGGCAAAAACCTGTGAGAGAACAGTAGCGCGCACGACCGATTAGTTGTTGAGCAAGCTGCGCTCTGGTCCTCTTGTATTATTATTATTAGAATGAAAAGAAATTGTTATTGAGCTGGGAGTCGAACCTACCCCCTTCAGCGTGTGAGGGTAGCACTCTACCCACTACGCAACTGCGACCATATTCTTTTCTGGTTGGTTCTATTTTTTTTTTATTTAAAAGGAGGTATACCAGTTTAAAATGTATAATTTGGGACAAGATTGTGGACCTAAATTATCAAAATTATGATTTTGGCGGTTGGAGAACTACGATGAGATAAAGCATTTTCAATGTATGACATTTTTTAATTTCGTTGGTTTTCCAAATTTCAAAGTTTGAGTTTAATAAGATTTATCAAACATTTATCACAGGTTTTTGATCTTCTTCAGGATCCACCGATGTCGTGATTCATTTAATTAACCGCCAACCCCATTTATCGGAGAAGAAATTAAAATTAAATTAAATGTGAAGAAAAAAAAATAGCCCTACTTTTGGACCTTTTGGCCAACTGTGTGGACATCGACTTCTATTGGAAGTCCTCCCATTTATCGATTATAAGAGGTTTTCATTTAACGAGGCTCTGATTTGGCTAAAAAAATTATTTCATATTAAAACACTGTAGTTGGTCAGTCTAATTTTCTTGAGATGGTGCATGTGACAATCAAACATTGGTCTCCTTTTGCGCAGCGTGTTTCTGCATGATAATGCAAAACTGTAGCACGGTTGGTGTCTAAGGCCTTTCATACTTCTTGACAGCTTCTGTTGGTTGCAAATTCTGCACACCCACTTTTGCAGGAACAGGAAGACCAGTGGAAAGTAAACCAATGAGGCCGAAGTGGATTCAAACTTTCTTTCTAATTTTTCAGTTTACCTAAAGTATTCTTACCATAGACTGCAACAATTTGTTTTTCCAATATGGATTGAAGGGATAGCAGATTTTTTTTTTTTCAAATTGTTTACTTATGTCAAAATCAGAATAACATTTTGCTGAAGCTACGAAATACAGCCCGACAAATCAACCAAGTTTTCGTTTGACACAATTGGATAACTTATTGCAAATATGTGGACGCCGACAATGAAAAGAAACCGCGGAGGCCGTACACTGTGCACCATTCCAGCCTAAAGCACTATGAATGTGATGAGACTCACAGAGCCGGTATGAAATGAGTTTTTTTTGAAAATTAAATACTCAATATTAATGGGAAAGTAAAAACATTTTATTCAAATTATTGGCCTTTGTTTTCTACACATTTTGACCACCTTTCTGGCAATTTGTGAATACCACGCCAATGAAACTGTTCGTCTTTTAAAGCAAACCAATCAGACACCCAATTTTCGCCTTCCTCGTAAGAATAAAAGTGCTGCTCAGCCAATGCGTGTCCTGTCGATGAAAACAAATGGTAGTCGGAAGGAGCCAAGTCTGGTGAACATGGCGGGTGGGGTAGCCGCTCCCAGCCAAGTGTTTTGATTGTATCCTGAGCCGGTCCTGCTTTGTGTGCAGGTGCATTGTCATGGAGCAAAATTACCTTGCCGTGTCTTCTGGTCCATTCTGGTCGTTTCTCGATCAATGCATGGTTCAAATTGATCATTTGTTGTCGGTAGCGGTCAGTATTAACAGTTTCACCAAGTTTTATGAGCTCGTGGTACACCTTTCTGGTCCCACCAAACACACAGCATTGTCTTCTTGCCGAATCGATCTGGTTTTGCAGTCGATGTTGATGGTTGCCCCCATCCGTTAGGATTCTAAAAATAAATCCATCTTTCATCGGCAGTAACAATCCGATGCAAAACCGATTTTCTTTCGTGTCTTTGAAGCAAAATTTCACAAGTGTTTTTTCGGTTTTCCATCTGTCTTTCATTCAATTCATGTGGCACCCATTTTCCACACTTTTGGATCTTTCCCATAGCTTTTAAACGGTCAGAAATGGTTTGTTGTGCAACATTGAACATTGCTGCCATTTGCTTTTGACTCAAAGTGTCATCTCCATCCAACATCGATTGCAAGTCGGCGTCTTCAAACTTTTTTGGTGGTCTCCCACTTCCTTCATTTCTCACATCAAAATCATTATTTCTGAACCGTTGAAACCACCTTTGGATGTTGCTTCTGATAGAGCATGATCACCATATGCCTCGGCAAGCATTCGATGCGACTCTGCAGCACTTTTCTTCAAATGAAAACAAAAAATGAATGCTTTCCGCAAATCATCACTTTCTGGTACAAAATTCGACATTTTTAACACGATGAAAAATATGATGTTGTATGTTCAGTGACTTGATGTAACTAAATATTTTTCGCAGATGTCATAGCAAACAAACAAAAAATATAAGGGCTTGTTCAGAACAAATGTTCCCTATCGAGACATTTGTATCTTGACGCTCACTTCAGACTGGTAGACCAGTATACCTTAAGACCAAAAGAGGAAGTGACTTCGCTAGATATGAATATAAGTCATAAAGTTTCTGAACTGTCCTTAAGACCAAAAGAGGAAGTGACAGATGGCTTCTGTGACAAGAAATGCAACCAGCCTTACCCCTCTTTGTTACCCTCTTCAAACTGCCCGTCAATGCTGAGGATAATGAAAATTGCATTGAGAGGCATCTGCATTAACAATGTCATGTGGCCACCCTTTAGAGCAATCCCCCTTGAGACTCAAAAATATTATGCTTCTGCCACCAAGCACACATCCCGTCCTCCATGAGGATAAGTGCATTCGAACATATTTCTTGAATGTTGTCTTCCTCTCTGATGAAGCAACCAACAAAAACGAATGAAATGCGTCACGTCTGAGGTCAGCTAAGTGTCAATCGAAGTGATATGCACTCGCCATATTAATCGCTATCCTCAAGGTTGCCATCGTTCCACGAGCGTCTAATTGCAACCGCTTGTGGGTGGTGTGGGGCTCGACACACGCGATGGGGGCTGTAGTGGCGTACAACTGTGGCTGTAGATAAAGTGGATTGAGGGATGGTGGTGGCCGACTGAGATGCCTTGATTCGGAGAATGCAGATGCATGCTGAAAAGCTGAAAGGCACGTTGCTGCATTGAACTGTGTGCACATGTGTGTGAAATGACTGGCTAATTAAAATTGGATTAAAGAACGAAAATTATTTCGCAACGGATATGGGAAACTGTTCGGATTCAAGACTCATTGCTTTTCTTTTTTTTTGCTTCTTGATGCGCCATGGTGGAAGGAGGTGAATCTGGGATTGATTGCTATTTGATGGGAAGCTGGACACATGAGGCTTCATTTCTTTTAAACTTTTATGGTATGTTAAATGCATGTATATGTGCAGGAAGACACTTTCTTCGACAGGTTTCACATTTCTGTGCATTTCCAGTAATTCTATCTGGATTGGGCATCTAGCAGTTTTCACTCAAAAAATTCTGAAAGTTCTCAAATTCTGTCACAGACGACAGACTGTAGGTCTAGGAGTCTAGAAGGGTTTGCAGTTAAAGCCATAATTCGTTCCAGAGTGTAGCGTCACCCAGACTTAAGCCCATTCAAACTAATTTGGTTTCAAGCATCATTGCAAAGTAGACCGTGGATCCTGCCTATTTTAAGACGCTCATAAAACACAGATTCCAAGCAAGAAAACGACTTAATGTAAAAAAGGAAAACATCCGTCACTTCCCAAACTTCGCAATCGAAAAATGTTTACAATACCTTACAGTTCAGCCTTGTGCACATCTTAAGTGATGCCTGAAGGTGTAAACATCTACATTCCACTAGCAAAACTAAGTACGCAGCGAAAGAACTGCGTATCGTCAAGCAAACACAAGGACACCGAAGCAATGACTGCAGCGTTTGAAACACTCAAGAATTGATCCCAACAGTCGTTTCTTGCCGGCTGATTGAGTTTTCCGGTGGCTATTCCGATTCGAGGTTTTCCGCAGATCAAACGCGCATTTTCACAGAATCCACCAACATCAACGTCATTCAGCCGCAATAAGACGCAGATCTCCAAAAATAGTTGCCAGCAAATGTGTTTACTTGCTCTTCGGCATAGACACACAGATGCACGTACATACATACATGTAAAGCGCCTCAATTTAATTTCCCTTGAAAGTGATGGACGAGTCTGCACGAACAAGGCAGACATCGAAAGCAAATCCAAACACGTAGTAGCTGCAATAAATTATACTTTTAATTTATGGCGGTGTTTTTTTGCACACTGTGGCATACATTTTGTATGTGCGAGGGAAACACTTGTCATCGCCATTGTTGTCCCACAGCGAGAGTTCACCGGGTTGACTAATTTTATGCGTTTTAGGGCCGCACTCTGTGTAACCAGATTCGGCGCACAAATGCCAACGAACTCCCCAGAGTTGTAGTTGCTCCCGATGTGATGAAATCTAAACAGAAAATCGCATCATTGAAATGCCAATCGAATTCATTACGCCCGACTGGAGTCAGTTTAATTCATTCCATAAATGGTAAGCAGGAATAGATAATCTTACAGCATGCCTAGCAGTCGTCCAAAACAGTGTGAACGAAAGAAGGGTTATCGAGATCGGGCACAGTGAGCGAAAGGAATGTGAATACACTTGGGATTAAAAATAAACTTATCGAAAAGTCACCAGCCACCATTCGTCCCTCTCAGGCAAGAGGCTGCAGGAAGGATCTGCGGTTGGAGTTATTTTGAGACGAACTTTGTGATCCGAAATTTTGCTTTGAAATTTATGAGCATCTTTAAGGCCTTTCGCTTCAGGAAGGGCAATGATTCTGTACCACTCGTGACGTGAGACTTTATTTTTGTGTCACTTTGTTCGGCAAGTTGAGGTAATTGTGCTGTTTGTGTGAATTTTAATTTTTCGTCTTGCTTCGTTTTTTAGGCCACGAATCGGCGTGGATCCAGGAACAGACTTTGTAAGCTCAGTTTTGAGTTCTCGAATTTCTTGTAATTTTTAAATTTTTGCGTCAGTCGGGTTGTCCAATTTCGCAGTCAAAAGACAACTTTGTGCCAGTTTTAAGACAGTGACGTCCAAGAAACTACTTTTAGCAACGCGAATTCCTTACTTTGGGGGAAAATGTTCGTTATCTTGACAAGATATTATGAGTGAGTGCGAGCAAACGTGAGTTGGCAGGTGTTGCAAACAAATTAACTTCTTAGTGGAACTCATAGTGAGTCACATGACACTTTGAGAGCGGAAATGTTGAAAACGCGCTATCTGAAGTGCGTCATATACATTAAGATCCAGACAATGTGCAGATCAAATTGGGTCTTCAGTTACGACTTGAATTGGCTTTCTCTTTAAGAGTGCCTTCTATTTTTAACAGACTAATTTCCCATTTGCTATTCTGCTTCCTTTTTCGGTCCGAGTTGCAGTGTGCCTTAACAGATCTCACACTCCATCTAGCATGGCCGTCCCTACCATGCCTTCTTACATTTGCTTGCTTAAACTTTTTAAACACTTAGACGACCTAACGTGTCTGGCTTGGGTTCAAAAACTCCTTGAAGGCTTAGACGACGGAGATTGTCTGGCTTGCGTTCACAAACTCCTTAAACGCTTAGACGAGCTAACCTGTCTGGCTTGCGATCAAAACCTCCTTGAATGTCTAGACGACCTTGATTGTCTGGCTTGGGTTCAAAAACTCCTTGAAGGCCTAGACGACGTAGACTGTCTGGCTTGCTTTCACAAACTCCTTAAATGCTTAGACGACCTAGCCTGTCTTCCTTGCGGTCAAAAACTCCTTAAACGCTAAGACGACCTAACCTGTCTGGCTTGCGATCAAAAACTCCTTAAACGCTAAGACGACCTAACCTGTCTGGCTTGCGTTAAAAAACTCCTTAAACGCTAAGACGACCTAACCTGTCTGGCTTGCGTTAAAAAAACTCCTTAAACGCTTAGACGACCTAACCTGTCTGGCTTGCGTTCACAAACTCCTTAAACGCTTAGACGACCTAGCCTGTCTTCCTTGGGGTCAAAAACTCCTTAAACGCCTAGACGACCTAACCTGTCTGGCTTGCGTACAAAAACTCCTTAAATACGTAGGCGATCTAGCTTGCGTACAAAAAATCCTTGAATGTCTAGACGACCTAGCCTGTCTGGCTTGCGTTCACAAACTCCTTAAATGCTTAGACGACCTAGTCTGTCTGAGCGTTGAGTTGGCTTGCCAAAGGGTGCAGTCACTTAGTGAAACATCTTTTAGATATTTCAGGGCAGGAGTATAGGCCACTTTTGGGGTCATAGGCGACGGATAGTGCATGAACTGCACTCGTAGCTTAGCTGCGAATACCCAATAATTTCCCTCTCTTCCTCTACATTTTCGGCCTGTGCTATGACTTAATCCTCGTCACTCAAGGATTCCGAAAAATGCCTTTAGCGAGCGCCAGTTATAAGAAAAGGAAAACACAAGCAGTTCCCGATCAAGGGCGTCAGAGAATTAGGTCGTAGCTGAAAAGTCTGTAAGGACCCAAAGAATTTCGTGTGGCAAGACGAAGCAGCACCTTCCCTTAAATATGTGGTTCCCCCCAAAACACATCTGCATATATTAAGGCATCGCTCGAAAAGTCCCGGGACATATAGGAGGCGCCACTAACAAAAAAAAAATTAAATTAAATATTTTTGTTAGTGGCGCCCTCTATATACCCCGGAACATATTAAGTGATCTTTTATAAATTCACTCACTTCAAAGACGTAAAAGGGAATGTGCATGTATACGTTAGGCCAGCTACCCGACTTACTATGACTGAGACCATGACACACTGGAAAACGTCTTTCGGATAAGGAAACATCAGGGCCGACGTCAAGAGTATTCTGTAACTTGAGTAAGTAGAAGTTGAATTATGTTGAAATAGTTAACAGGCCCGATAACACCCTGACAAGATCCGAAGTGTCTTCAATGCAGGTGTACCATTTCTGGTTGGCACCGATATAGTTCTACTACAAAACACAGTCGAGGCCTGTGTCAACGCTCACATATCCTCCCTGGGTACAAGGAAGTATGCGCTTGTTAGCTGAATAAACATTCCAGCAGCTTTAAGGGGGGTCAAACGGAAATATTTGCAATCACAGCAATACAACGAAACCTCAATAAAAATGTCGAAGATAATCCCTTTAAGAGGAGCAACAGACAGCAACTAACGTCTATTGTCCAAGAAGCGAACCCGAACCCAGCGGTTAACCATCGAGAAAAGGCCAACGTAGTTCGGGCAGACGGCAGCACCCCGTCAACTTTTCACACGCTCTAAAAGTAAATCAAGGCTCAAGTGAAAGTGCTAGTCATGAGGATCAGAGAACTAAACAAACTAGAAGCAGTGGAGATGCACGATCGTAGGGCAAAGAAAGTGATTTGGAAGAACAACACTTCACAAGTCTCGCCATAACTTAGACCTATCGCCAGGCCTTACCGAAATTCGGAGACTCCTAACCAAATAATTAATTGTTGGCGCGACAGTCCACAGGGGGACCAGAGCCTAGCTTGTTCATCAAGTGCTCGTGTTGTGCGCGCTAATATTCTCTCACGAGTAGAAGGGACGTATAGTTTTTTGCCGACTCCGAGCGGCGAAGTTTGAGAAGCTTTCTTAGACAGTTAATATTCTTTCAGTGTTGTTAGCAGCTCGAAAGAGGTGGTGCCGTAAAAAATTCGAGGTTTTAAGCCGGGAATCGAACGTAGACCCTTGGGCGCGTGAGCGTCGCACTCTACCCACCAACATAAAAAACCGGCACCACTGGCGGGAAAAGCACTTTTTGTAGAGACAAGGAACAACCCAACTTAGAAATAAGGAAAAAAAGAAAATAATATCCAACATGGAAGTCATGGTTCTGAAAGAAGAAACTTTGCCTGAACAAAAGTCACCAGAAAACTAAAAAAGAGGGAACAAGGAAGAAATTCGAGAGAGAGGGAAGCGGAAAAACTGTCTCAATAGAAATAGCATTAAAATGAGATCTCTCTCACGCCGAAATTCTTCGGAAAATGAAAGCAGACCTAATTCTGTTCGTTCTGAAAAAATCTGTCTCCAAGAGGAACCCACAAGTGCACAAGTGCCCTGAACGATATGTTTTTTTTTTTTTTTTTGGTGGAGGTTGGGATACACTGCGCTGAAGCACTCAGTCTTAAATACTGGTCAATTGTACTACCAGCTAGTAACTTCCAATTAAGGTGTTTTCTTGGTTTTACGATGAAAGACCAGAAGGCGCTTCTCTTTTAAAGAACTTAAATTTTCAGTTTTCATCACATCAGAGCCAGAAAGCCGCCATCTGATACTAGCAAAGGCGGAACATTGACAGGAACCTGCTCTGTGGGATGGGCTTACCTTTTTTACAAGCGTCGCAGAGGGTTTCATCACTAAATCCAAGCATACTTGAGTGCTTAGCGAAGGTAAAGTGCCTCGTTTGTACAACAAAAAGCCGTTTGCATTTTTTTCGATCCAGAGATAGCAGAACTACCGCGCACTTCTGGCTGACATTTGCAAGTATGCGCTTCGTCAGACTGCATCCTGAAGCGTCATATAATCTCTGGTTGTGACGTTGGGAGACCCAACCGTCGACGGAGGCAGGTAGTCCCAAGGTAGATTCGGGCCCTATGAATGCCTCTTTTGAACCTTGCCTAGCTAGTTCATCGACAATCTCGTTTCATATGATTCCGTGATGTCCCGGGACACAAACAAGTCTTAGCGAGTAAAGTCTGCGACCAAGTTAGGAGAAGACTTGCATCCATGGACTGTCTTGGAAGTGGTTAAAGAGTTGAGTAAAGCCTTAAGCACAGCTTGGCTGTTGCTACAGACACAGATACTCCACTCTTCCACCTCTTCTTCATAACATAGTTAGTGGCCATTAGGATCACAAACGCTTCCGCTTGGAAGACCGACGTGAAATCACCTAAGGAGGTGTGCAGTCTGATATTGCCGTCTTCCACAAAGGTCCTAGCTCCAGATCCCTCTGTCGTATTGCTGCCGTCCGTGAAACTCCGACAACATTCTCTTCCCGGTTCTGGCCAGAGCCAGTCCATGACACGGGGAAAGTCGACTTTATATAAGCGACGCAGCTGTATTATTGGTGTCCTCGCATCAGACGGCATGTGCATGAGCCAAGTGCCATAGGAGATGCAGTGCGCGAGGACATCAAAGCTCCAGGGCAAGTTGAACCAAAGACCATTCCGTTTTAGTCGAGAGATAGCCTTGAATGTGCATCCCATGATGAAGATATTTATTTATTATAACCATATGTTAGGTAACGAACATATAGTTAAACGAAATAACGGTCACACGAAAGAACGGTCAAACGAAGGAATGGTCACACGAAAGAACGTTCAAACGAATTAATGGTCACACTAAAGGACGGTCAAACGAAAGAACGGTCACGTGAAAGAATGGTCACCCGAAAGGATGTTCATACGAAAGAACGGTCAAACGAAAGAACGGTCAAACGAAAGAACGGTCAAACGAAAAAACGGTCACACTAAAGGACGGTCAAACGAAAGAACGGTCACGTGAAAGAATGGTCACCCGAAAGGATGTTCATACGAAAGAACGGTCAAACGAAAGAACGGTCAAACGAAAGAACGGTCAAACGAAAAAACGGTCACACTAAAGGACGGTCAAACGAAAGAACGGTCAAACGAATTAATGGTCACACTAAAGGACGGTAAAACGAAAGAACGGTCACGCGAAAGAATGGTCACACGAAAGGATGGTCACACGAAAGAACGGTCAAACGAAAGAACGGTCAAACAAAAGAACGGTCACGCGAAAGAATGGTCACACGAAAGGATGGTCACACGAAAGAACAGTCAAACGAAAGAACGGTCAAACGAAAGAACGGTCACGCGAAAGGATGGTCACACGAAAGAACGGTCAAACGAAAGAACGGTCAAACGAAAGAACGGTCACGCGAAAGAATGGTCACACGAAAGGATGGTCACACGAAAGAACGGTCAAACGAAAGAACGGTCAAACAAAAGAACGGTCACGCGAAAGAATGGTCACACGAAAGAACGGTCAAACGAAAGAACGGTCAAACGAAAGAACGGTCAAACGAAAGAACGGTCACGCGAAAGAATGGTCACACGAAAGGATGGTCACACGAAAGAACGGTCAAACGAAAAAACGGTCAAACGAAAGAACGGACTCCTGCTTCATGGAACTGAATGCCCTTCTAACCGTCCCTCGCGTAATTGCCAAAGAAGCCCTGATCCCGCACGCTACACAATTCCTTCACTTGTTTCCTTGGCAATCCCGCGACCTTCGAAATATAAATGGAAATTGCATCGCAAAAGCCCGAGTGCTTCCCCATCAATGAGCAATCAATATTCCACCGTGTGTAGAAGTCAGTAGATTTTTTCAAATAAACACATTACAAACAAGTCACCTTAACTTGATGGCTGTGTATCCTTATCGGAGCAGACCGCTGCCAAGGATGTTCGTGAATGTAATCAGGAGGGTATGTGTGTACAATCGATATATCTGAGTACAGACTTACACACGATTGGTGCACCCACAATCTGCACCATCGAACTTATATTGACTTCAACAAATGCCTCGCAGTCCTTGACATCATTTCCTGACAGTATCGCCTATTCGCGGATATGTGCATGTCCTTAGACCTGTTCACCGATGTCATTACGGCGGGTAGACATGATATTCTTTTCATTCATTGGAAGTGCATGCAATTTTCATGATGTTTGGATTATAAATGATGGGTGTGGAGTTGGCCAAGAAGACAGTTGTGAGTGAGTGAATTTTCATGCTCGACATTAACTCGACCTAGGGGACTAGGCTCATCTATAATGTATGGTCGGAGGAAAGCATGCCCGATGAATGGAATCTCAGCTGCGTTTTTCAGGTTCCCAAGAAAGGAGATCTCTTTGACTGCACCAGTTACCGAGGGATTAATCTACTTAACATCGCATCGTTCTCTGCCATATTGTGTGAGCGTCTGAAACCGATTGTCCATGACCTGATAGGTCCTTACAGTGTGGTTTCCAACCAGGGAAGTCCACGATAGACCCGATCTTCTCTTTACGGCAGATCCTGGAAAAGTCCCAAGAAGTGCAAATCCACAATCACCACCTCTTCGTCGATTTTAAGGTCGCATATGACAGTGTAGAGACGAGCTATACACTGCCATGTCTAGTTTTGGCATTACTACCGAACACGACAGATTGTGTAAGATGGCGATGGAGAACTCTCGCTGCTCCGTCAAGGTCGGTAACGAACTCACCGAGACCTTCATTGTCAAAAGAGGTTTTAGACAAGGCGACGCACTGTCATGCCACTTCTTTAACATCATTCTTGAGAAGATCGTCCGTAACTCACAAGTCAACACCAGAGGCACGATCTTCCAAAAAGTGAGTTGAATTGCTAGCTTATGCTGATGACATTGATGTGATTCGACGAACACAGCGAAGCTTCAATGAGGCGTTTGTTGGCACTAAAGTAGAAGCGGTTAAAATGGGTTTGGCGGTTGATGAGGGCAAAATAAAGTGCAAGCTGTCGTCAAGGAAGGACACACAACATCGACATCTCGGACAGAGCGTCACACTAGGCAGCAGAAACTTCGAGCTAGTCAAGATCTTCGTCTACCTCGGCTCCGGTGTTATTAGGGACAAGACCAGTACCGAAATCTAACGCAGAATCACTTTTGGCGATCGCTGTTTCTTTGGGCTCAAGAGGCAATTGAGTAAAGTTGAGTAAAGTCCTCTCTCGAAGAACAAAGCTCGCTTTATATAACAACTTGATCGCCCCAGTCCTACTTTATGGCGTGGAAACCTAGACGTTACTAAAAGTAAATGAGGAAACCCATAGTCTTTTCGAGAGAGTAGTTTTGAGTGCGATTTTTGTCCTGTTTGCGTTGATGGCATCTGGAGGAGAAGACTTAACGACGAACTCTATGGGCTGTACAACGACATGCGCCTGGTCAAGCATCTTCGGATACAATGCTTAAGATGGCCAGGCCATGTAGAGCGTATGGACACCACTGCTCCGGCCCGAAAAGTCTTATAATCCGAGCCATTGGCACAACGCAACAGAGGACGACCTAGACTATGGTGGCGCACACAAGTGGAGAAGGATTTCAACCAACTTGGAGTGCGCATCTGGAGACAGCTGGCGAAAGATCATGCTGGCTGGAGAGGCGTGTTGGTTGAGGACCAGGTCCACCCCGGACTGTAGCGCCAGAAGAAGAAGAAGAAGAAGAAGAAGAAGAAAAAGAAGAAGAAGAGGGGCCAAGGTAGCACCTTGGAAGAGATGTTCCTGTGAAAAGTTGTACGGCGTTAAATTGAGGAATCTATTCTTGGATCGTGGCCGATGTGACGTAGTGAGTAGATTGTGACGCTGACACGCCGAAAGGTCTAGGTTCGATTCTCGGCTGAACACCTCGAATTTGTCACGGGGCCACCTCATTCGAGCTACTGACAACACTCAAAAGAGTAATAACTGTCTAAGAAAGCTTCTCAAACTTCGCCGTTCGGAGTCGGCAAAAAAAACTGTAGGTCCTTTCAACTCGTGAGAGAACAGTAGCGCGCACAACACGAGTAGTTGATGAGCAAGCTAGGCCCTGGTCCCCTGCAGACTGTCGAGCCATACAATTATTATTATTATTGGCTGACACCTTAAAAATATTAGAAGGCAGTGGTACACCATTGTGCATGAACATTTGCCCATGAGAAAGCTGTTTTCGAATTGGGTGTCGCGTTGGCTCACAATGGACAAGAAGCAGAGCTGTTTGGAGCTGTTTTGCCAGACTAAAAAGGACTTTTTGTGTCGGTGCGTCACAATGGATGGAACGTGTATGCAGCACTATACTCCAGTGTCAAATGGGCAGCCAGCGGAGTGGAAAGCACCCGCTGAACCACGCCCGAAGCGTCCAAAAGCACAAAGCTCGACTGGTTAGGTTATGGCATCCGTATTTTTGGAATTTTAATCATCGACTATATTGAGAAAGGCAAAAGGATCAACATACTACTCGTACATGGTATTATTAGTGCATTTGAAGGAAGAAAATGCATAAAAACGGTCCCATATGGAGAAGGAAAAAATTCTCTTCCACCAAGACAATGCATCGTGTCACACGTCGTTGGCTACCATGGCCGAATTGGGCTTTAAATTCCTTCCGCACCCATTCTCCATATCTGGCTCGCAGCGACTTCTACCTCTTTTGAGAACTCAATAAGACAAAGACAAGGAAAGAAAAGCCCAAAAAAATGATGTGCCGAGTGAGGAGGTGATCGCCGAAACTGAGGCCTATTTGAAGGCCAACGATAAATGGTTCAATAAATGTTAGGGCGGTGTCCAAATGTTAGAGTGGTGTTGGACTGATTGTATCACTCTTGGAAACTATGTTGAAGAATAATAATGGAAATTGTGTGCTTATTGGTTAGTCCCTGGACTTCTTTAGTGATGTGTTAAACATTCTTTCGAGAAATAACTTATGAACATGCACTTTGCTAGAGTTCAGACCTGTCAAAATTAATTAATTGTTGGCGCTACAGTCCAAAGGGGGGACCAGGGCCTAGCTTGCTCATCAACTACTCGTGTTGTGCGCGTTACTGTTCTCTCACGAGTAGAAGGGACCTACAGTTTTTTGCCGACTCCGAACGGCGAAATTTGAGAAGCTTTCTTAGACAGTTATTACCCCTTGAGTGTTGTCAGCAGCTCGAAAGATGTGGTGCTGTGAAAAATTCGAAAAATTGGTGTTGAGTTGGGAATCAAACCGACACCCTTCGGCGTGTGAGCGTCGCACTATACCCACTACGCCACGGCGACCACAGACCTATCAAGTACAGGCAAAAAAAAAAAACTAACAAGGCTTCCTTTCAGAATACAGAGAAACAATTTCACAATCCTAGAGTGGTTCGAGTGTGCGAAGAGATTGTTTATTCAGAGAACTTTAAGAAGAAGCATTTTCCGCAAATCGTGTGAACATGTAATGCGCAAAAGAAGTTTCTTTTGAATATTTCTCTCCAAACGGCACTAAGAAAATACACCCTTTATTCTGCTGATCGATGCCTTATTCCTTACTACTTAGAAACTTCTTTTACTTCCAAAGAAGCGACTGAGCTGTTTAATTTGTGTCGTTGAAAACATTTGGGAAGCCGGAGACATCAACTCCAAAACGTTTGTTTTCAGAGAACAAACAGGGTTCCCACACAGAAGAAGGAGAAATAATTCTTCTTTCATCTCCCACGTAAGTCCTCGTAAACCACGGCTACATGAAGCTCATTAATGATCGACTCCATGATGAACAGATTTGCTTTCCAATCACAGTATTTTTAACATTTTAAGCACAGCACTGCTCTGTTTGACTAGATGGGATGAGGTTTAAGGGAAGTGTCGATGGTCAAGCAAATAGCAAAATTGCAGAAGTTTGTGTGGCTGTCAGGTTTTTGTAAGCACCCGACTTTTATGTCAGTTTCTATGACATGGCCCTGTGAATACAACGCCATTGATAAACTCATCAGCTTCACCACACAAACTTTTCCCGCCACCCACCTGACCTTGTCCAGCATGCATGTACACATTTCCATTTGAACTTGTAAGAAGTGTCTGTCCTTCGGACATGTTTTCATTTCCAAGCCACACCTCCACCCACCCTACGAACAGGCAATTATATCGAGTAATGAAAGATAGCACAGTGGCAAGTCAATTATTACCTCGAACCACTACGGGGAGGTTTTCCACAAAAAGACACCACTAATGACGGACAGGGCACCACCCACTGCACCCAGGACACATTTGTAGAATCGATTTTTGGGTAATCGTTCATCTGTGATTATTACTTACATTACCGTCGCATAATGTGTCGCACCCTTCTTGGCACCTAGGCCGACATTGCATTCAAACTTTACTCAGAGGCAACCTTAATCAGGAAAACATATTATTAACCTCCCAACACCCTTTCGGAGAGTGAAAATAATGTTCACCCACTCCAAATTGCCTGCAGTAGTATTTCGGGGATTAATGAACAACAACATCAGCACCCCCATTGACTTTCGCTATGCAAATAAGCCGTTATCGTAGCGTGGTTCCAAAAACAGATATTTGCTGCAGCGTTATCTGTCGTTTCAAAATCTTGTGAAACGCTTGTCAGTTCACTTATCTTAGGCCATGTTGTATTTTTTCTTCTAAATTCCTCTTCACATGTAAACAGCCCCCGCATATAGAATCTAATCACTGTCACAGGAAGCGATAAATCCCAGCTACTGCGTCGCATGCTACCTAAGTGCGGCGACCTTCGGCCCACGTCCTAGAAACCGTTTGCATAGTCACGCCTCTAAAAGTGAATACTTTGACGTCATGGTTGTGTCATCATCGATTCCCTCTAACAGTGACGCACTCGCAAGACGGCTCACGAAAGAACATTGGAAATAGGACACTCTATCACGCAAGCTAGCGTCACCCCTGGGTGCTGCGCTCTCTGAGAAATACTGTTTGTTAACGGATTTGATTCGACTGATTGGTGTCGTCTTCATTTTAATTGCAGGAATTAAGTGAATCCGAGGACGCACATTGCTAAGGCTTTTTCTTTCGGCTGACGTAACACGAGTCGCCTTCACAAGAAATTCAAATGTGCCCTCGTAGCATGTCAGTCAGAGCTTCGGGTCAACCACTGTCATTGAAGTTATCTGCCTGACAAACTTCGTTTTCCTCTGGCATACACACATGCCGTGGATTGTGGAATGTCGGCTGCGAGCCATCTGATAAGGCTTCGTAGAGCAAGTCAAACATTCGTTTCGTGAACCAGTTTCTTCACAATAAACAGCAAAGCAATTGCGGCACAGAAAAGCCTTTACAAATGGAACTCAAGGAATGGGGGCCAATGTGTTTCCTTTTTTGTTCTACTGGAACATCTGCAGTTTATTATTGTCAATTAAGTTCAGCAGAACTCTTCAGGAGTGTAAGCAAAAGTCAGGAAAAGGGATCTTGCCTTCTTTGCTTGCCGACTTCGGTGAAGAGTGTTGAAGATACCCCAGGGGTTGTTGTGTATAAGGACTTTCAGTGATTTTGAAGCTATTTGCGGGTTTATAGGCTTGACCAAGACAAAGGAAATCGTGGTCGCTATTTGCAGTCCATAACCTCATTCTACCCTCTACGCCATTCGTGGCCGCCGTGGCGTGGTTGGTAGAGTGTGACGCGCACACGCCGAAGGGTCTAGGTTCGATTCCCGGCTGAACACCTTGAATTTTTTCGTGGCAGGACCTCTTTCGAGCTGCTGACAACACTCAAGAATAATAACTGTCTAAGAAAGCTTCTCAAACTTCGCCTTTCGGAGTCAGCAAACAACTGTAGGTTCCTTCTACTCGTGAGAGAATAGTAGCGCGCACAACACGAGTACTTGATGAGCAAGCTATGCCCTGGTCTCCCTGTGGACGGTTGCCCCATAAAATTATTATTATTAATTATGAACCTCATTCTCAGTCTGTGAGCAGAAAGACTTAGAAAACCTCATTGGAGACGAGCACGAATTCAAGCAAACAGGCTCGACAACCCTTAAAGAAATAAAATGATGTCCTGTTCCGTTGGAACTTCTTAAATCGTCAAAGCACAACTTGGTTTCCAGACAGTTGGCCCAACGAATAAAGTAGCGAAGTTGCTCCAACGAATTTAAAGAAGTGCCGTGGTTTCCAGTATCTTCGAAAGAAGGAAAATGCGGGTGGGTGCTAAAATCGAACAAAACCGTCAGCAGAACCTGTCAAAGCTGCAAAATATAAAAAATTTCTCTTGAAATTCAGAGTCAGTGAACGCATCTTTAAAGGCTTTTCAAGTTAAGAAATCTCATCATAACAGAACAGGAAAATGGTTTAACCATGATCTCAAACTTGAGGACTAAACGAAAGGCACTCCGATCTCATGGTTGCGTTCGAGCGAACAATTTTAAGAAGACTTGTTGGTTTCCAATGTGGGGAGGATCGATTTCGGGGGCGCTACAACCACGAATTGCACCCCACCTGTTTATTTCAAAGCGAACATTGTGTTAAATATGAATCTCTGTAGACTTCGGGCCCCATGGAAAGAGTTTTGTAGTTCTTTTTGCGATAGGACAGAGTTCGCTGTTCACACGCCGAAAGTCCCAGTTTCAATTCCCGGACAGCGAATTTCTAACGTCACACCCTCCGAGGTGCTGAAAAAACTCAAAGAGAACAATAATTGTCAATTGAAAAGCTTCTCAAACTTTGCTATTCGTAGTGGGCAAAAACTGTTGGGTGCCTCTAGTCTTAAGAGAACAGTAGCCCTTGGTCGTAGGTTATTGGTCCTTGGTCCCTTGTGGATTTTCTGCGTCTTTTAATATAACAGATCACTCAATAAGTACCGGGACATATAGGGGGCGCAACTAGCAAAAATTAATACTATTTTAATTTTGTAGGGGGCGCCACTAACCAACATATAATTTTTTTTTCATAAGTGGCGCCCCTTATATGTCTCGGCACTTATTGAGTGATGTGTTAGATATACATATATGAAAACATGACCTTCCTTGCATACGTTGTAGAGATGGCGTAGACAAGGACCGCCGAAACCTTGAGGTGCGCTGCTTGATGGCACCGACACTTAACTGGGGATTAGAGACTTGTTAATGGGGGCAAAGACCGGAGATCGGTGACGAAGATGAGGTTTTTTGAAAACTTTATAAAACTAAAGAAACAGGTCACTCTTTAAGTCCCGGTACATATAGGGGAGCCACTAACAAACTTTTTGAATTTAATATCAATTTTTTTTTGTTAGTGGCGCCCCCTATCTGTTAAATTTGTAATGCATATGCCACTGGGTATCTGAAGTAATAAATCTTCTCCTGCTGCGAATGAAGGAGTTAATCACTATTTCGGTTGTGTGTGCTCTGTTCGATAATAAGAAGAGTTTATGTCCATGGACGCAGTGTTGAGACATTTTTACAGACAATCAGAACTCTTTGGCGCGTTGTCCATAATAATAGCCGAAGTATTGCAATTTTCAGGCCTTAGGAAACCTAAAACTCCGAAGTCACAGCACGAGAGAAACATTTCAGAGTTGTTAAAATGTTTACAGTCACTTGGGAAAATGCTGGACTATCCAAGATCTCACTCCTTAAAATTTTAGGAGTTGGTCAAGTTTTAAGTTTTGGGACTTGATCGTTCAAATTCGAACTGTTCTTTAATAATAATAATAACTGTTGGCGCTACAGTCCAAAGGTCCCCCTAGGGCCTAGCTTGCTCATCAACTACTCGTGTTGTGCGCGCTACTGTTCTCTTACAAGTAGAAGGGACAGTTTTTTTCCGACTCCGAACGGCGAAATTTGAGAAGCATTCTTAGACAGTTATTACTCTTTGAGTGTTGTCAGCAGCTCGAAAGAGGTGGTACCGTGAAAAATTCGAAAAATTGGTGTTGAGCTGGGAATCAAATCTACACCCTTCGGCGAGTGAGCGTCGCACTCTTTCCACTACGCCACGGCGGCCACGAACTGTTATTTACGAGACCTAAATGAGACTTAGTGCGTCTCAGGCAAAATCATAAATGACAATTTTCGACATTGTTTCAATGTGCTTCCATCGTAACTGAAGAACTAATCTAGTGCAAAACCATTAGCTGTAATTGACAGTGCCGTTGGAATTGTAGCAGTCATTGCGGTCACAAAGCCAGCGACGTTTATTGCATACAGCATGAAAGAATCCCAAATGACTCCTGTCTCAAACAGGAAACGTAAAAAAAATCCCCTAGACGGAACCTTTTGCATTGGGTGGGGTTCAAAATGACGCCGTTTGGAAACCTGCTCATTGCTGAACCTGTGGCACAGAAATGATCTGTTTGTGTGTAGAGAAGGATTTTTCAGTAGGAGCGTGGTAATCAAACTGCCGGTGTCAATTTGCTCAGCTTTGGTAATGGTTTGACACACGTCTGCAAAATATAAAGAATTTCTTTTGAAATTCGGGGTCGGTGAACGCATTTTTAAAAGCCTTTTCTGCAATATCCGTTCGTAATTCCCGCTCTAGTAACAAATTTACCCCTCGGTATCCCTGTCATCACATGCAAGTCAGAACTGCACTTGAACGCGATTCATCAGACTAATCAAAGGTGGTCTTATTATAATCTTTGTCGCGTCTCCTTGTAGGTGTGGCCCTCTCTTGAACCCAAACGCTCCAGACTGCTACTATCACTTAAGAGATCAGACATAAGCCTGGTCATGGGAGGCATAACCGGGCACTGTCTAATCGGTGAGCATGCTATCAGGCTAGGGGCTCCCTCAAACGATTTTGGCAGAAGCTGCAGGGATGAGGAAGAATCAGAAACTCTCCTACACCTGTTATGCACATGCCCGCCGCTCTCGCTCCTCAGACACAAGCCATTTGGAAGCTATTTCCTCAACGGCCTACACGACCTCAATAAAACCCCTCTCGCCGACATTTTAAACTTTATTATCGGTTCCACATGGTTTTAGGTTCTTCCCACGTGGTGTAGCAGCACAATAGTCCTGTATGAGACTAAGTGCATTCATCAGCCACCTTAACCTACCTACCTACCGAACAAATTTAATGCAAATATTTGAATCTACGTATTCGTTGTATGATATGGCCGAGTCAGTGAGACAACGTATGGTTAAAGCGTCGAAAATACACCTGCAACACGCGTCCGTGGCACACGATCGAAATCAGTTAGTTCCAAAGCGTTCTCAAGAATTAGATATCGCTCAGACCACATTTTGGTTTTGCTCAAAGATTTTGGTTAGCACCCACCAAGATCAAGCTGATTCAAGAATTGAAGCCAACCATTTGGAGCGACGTAGGTTCTCCGATTGGGTTCCAGACAAGATGCGCAAATTCATCTTTACTAACATAATGAGCACAATGCGGGTTATTGGTCAGATGAAAATCAACATTTGCTTCACGAATCCCACTTCTTCTTTTTCTTGTGGAGCTACAGTCCGCTGTTGAACTGGTCCTCAACCAACATGCCTCTCCAGCCAGCAGGATCTCTCGCTAGCTGCCTCCGATTGCGCACTCCAAGTTGGTTGAGGTGCTTCTCTACTTGTGTGCGCCACTTATTTGGATATTGGGACACGGATTACACTACATCCCCAAAAAGTAACCGTTAGGTGCAGGTCGCATGCCGGCGCCATCACTGGGCCATATTTTTTCGTCGACATAAACGTGTGTCACGCATCTGTGAATGATCAGCGTTGTCGCGCCAAGGCAACTGATTAATTTTGGAATGAATAGGAAGATACGGACTTGGACGACGTGTAGTTTAAACAGGATGGTCCCACAAGCTACTCAGCATACGTCACAATAGATTTTGTGAGGAGGAAGTGTGGTGTGCGTCTTTTCACTATAATTAATCCAGTCGCTTGGCCGCCTTGTTCGTGAGATTTAACGCCATTTGACTATTTTCTGAGGAGGTACGTTAAGTCATTGATTTATGGCAGCAAACCGAAAATGTAGCAAGAGCTAAGGACCAACACAACATAGCAATTTGAAATAGCTCTCGATTAGGGCGAATAGTGTAACCGAGTCGTTCAACATTGTGTCCAATGAATCGACCGCCGCATACTAACTCCACAGTGACCATATGTATGACCATATCTAAAATGGTTTGTATTTTATTTGAAAAACGGTGTTAAATCCTTATTGAAAAACCCTTTAAAAACGCAGGCGGTAGAATGTGGAAAGAAATCTGGACAACTGTTGATTGCAGACGATGAATGACAATCTGTGGGACATCAAAAGAAAACATTCACAACGAAGACAAATTTGTCAATCATTCAAAAGATATGCAATTGGCTGACTGCATTGGCATATAGCCATGGCCTAATGCAGGGCACATAACAAAGTAAAATTAGCTACAGTTGGGATTCGATAACCTTCAGGATCCAACAGACTATCCCTTATTCGTGTATGAGTGCCGTTTTGTCTGAAGATGTACCAAATCTGAGAAAAGCTCATTCTCAACCCAAATAAATAAACCATTGCTAAAGTAGTAAGAAGAATGCATAAACAACGGCTGTGAAGTGTAGTTCACATTCATTCCGTAAGAGAACTTTTCTTATCAAAGAACTTTTCATATATTTTCGACGAGCGAGCATTTAGATCTCTCTGACAATCTTTCGTTTTGTACATTATGTAAAAAGTTGTAAGATTCGTTTTCGTTCTCAATTGTAATAAATTCAGTTGTCTATCTCATTATTTCAAACAAATTCTAGCAGTTTCAAATTACTTGACGCCACTGTCTGGTGGCTGTGAGGCCATATCAACTTACCTTTCTTGATGTTCCAAGCCCTCAAGGCCGTCTTCTATTACGCTCTCATAAACACCGCTCCTCTGCCGGTCACCAAGTAGACGTTGTCTATCCAAATCGCCTTGCTGAAATTATTTGAGAACACAATAAAATTTTATTTCGCTTTATGGTGTTTGTGGAGGGATGATTGTTAGTTTGGTAATAGGTGTTTTATTTTTTTCAGTAGTCATGGGGCATTTTTGCAACTGGATTCTACAACGGAGTGGAAACTGCCTTTTTACCTTACGTGTACCAGGTATGAAGTGAGTGTCAAGATACAAATGTCTCGATAGGGAACATTTGTTGTGAACTAGACCTTATTTTTTTTTGTTTGTTGGCTATGACATCTGTGAAAAATATTTAGTATACATCAAGTCATTGAACAGACAACATCATATTTTTTCATCGTGTTAAAAAGGTCGAATTTTGGACCAGAGTGTGATGATTTGCGGAAAGCATTAATCTTTTGTTTTCATTTGAAGAAAAGTGCTGCAGAGTCGCATCGAATGCTTGCCGAGGCATATGGTGATCATGCTATATCAGAAGCAACATCCAAAGGTGGTTTCAACGGTTCAGAAATAATGATTTTGACGTGAGAAATGAAGAACGTGGAAGACCACCAAAAAAGTTTGAAGACGCCGACTTGCAATCGATGTTGGATGGAAATGACACTTTGAGTCAAAAGCAAATGGCAGCAATGTTAAATGTTGCACAACAAACAAATTCTGACCGTTTAAAAGCTAAGGGAAAGATCCAAAAGTGTGGAAAAGGGGTGCCACATGAATTGAATGAAAGACAGATGGAAAACCGAAAAAACACTTGTGAAATTTCGCTTCAAAGACACGAAAGAAAATCGGTTTTGCATCGGATTGTTACTGGCGGTGAAAAATGGATTTATTTTAAAAATCCCACACTGAAAAAATCATGGTTTGATCTGGGACAACCATCAACATCGGCTGCAAGACCAGATCGATTCGGCAAGAAGACAGTGCTGTGTGTTTGGTGGGACCAGAATTGTGTGCTGTACTACGAGCTCCTAAAACCTGGTGAAACCATTAATACTAATCGCTACCGACAAGAAATGATCAATTGATCGAGAAACGACCAGAATGGGCCAGAAGACACGACAAGGTAATTTTGCTCCATGACAATGCACCTGCACACAAAGCAAAACCGGTTCAGGATACAATCAAAACACTTGGCTGGGAGCAGCTACCCCACCCGCCGTATTCACCAGACTCGGCTCCTTCCGACTACCATTTGTTTTCTTCGATGGGACACACATTGGCTGAGTAGCACTTTGATTCCTACGAGGAGGTTGAAAATTGGGTGTCTGATTGGTTTGCTTTAAAAGACGAACAATTTTATTGGCGTGGTATTCACAAATTGCCAGAAAGGTGGTCAAAATGTGTAGAAAATAATGGCCAATACTTTGCATAAAATGTTTTTACTTTCCCATTAATAAATAGTGTTTTATTTTCAAAAAAACACTCATTTCATACCGTTACAGCTGGTATTCATGTGTTACTGTTTACATGATGAGTTTAGAATGCGTTTGTGGTCAAAATTGAATAACAGTAACAGAAATATTGTCACTTCAGCACAAGGTTTGAAAGACAAGACTTATACTGACCACGAATGAAGTAGAATTTCGAGTTCGTTGAGGATCAGAAGAAATTCAATTTTCTTCAACATAAAAAAAAGACGTTGCAAAAACAATTTTTTAAATTAAAAAAAAACTAAATTCTTGTTAATGAAGAATGTCCGTCATATACATTCGTCATACTCTCTGTATCTAATAATTGTTGGCGCCACAGTCCAAAGGGGGACCAGGGCCTAGCTGCTCGTGTTGTGCGTGCTACTGTTCTCTCACGAGTAGAAGGGACCTACAAGTTTTTGCCGAATCCGAACGGCGAAATTTGAGAAGCTTTCTTGACAGTTATTACTCTTTGAGTGTTGTCAGCAGCTCGAAGAAGTTGGTAACGAGAAAAATTCGAAAAATTGGTGTTGAGCTGGGAAACGAACCTACACCCTTCGGCGTGTGAGCGTCGTACTCTACCCACTATGCCACGGCGGCCACACTCTCTGTATCTACTTATAATTCAAAATCAAGGTTACGCTGATGGTCCTTTTCAGTTGAGAGGCCGCGGAAGTTCAAACGTCATACTGCGGCAGATTTTAGAAAAAACTCAAGAGGCGTAAATCGACCATCACCCCCTATTTGTCGACTTCGAGGTCGCATAAAAGCGTTCATACAGACGAGCTATACATGTTTAGCATGGAAATCCTTCCAATCTTGTCAGTTTGTGCAGGATGACGACTCAGGACTCTCGATGCTCCGTCAAGATCAGTACGGAGCTCACTGCGGCCTTAATTGTTTTAGGCAAAGCATCGCACTCTCTTGCATTTCCTTCAACATCATTCTAGAGAGGTTCACGCTGAATTGACTCGCCGCAGGAGACACGATGTTCCAAAATTCAATACAATTGTAAGCAAACGTGAGAAACACTGTCGTGATTGGCCGAACACAGCATGTCTTTATCAAAAAGTTTGTCGGCATTTAAGCGAAGACCCAAATGATAGTTTTAACGGTGAACAAAAGCAAAACAAAGTATGAGCATATGCTTTCATTGAAAAATGATCAAATCAGTAACTCGGAAAGGCTGGTGTCGCTAAAAATGGAATATGTTCAGTCTAGGAATTAAACCTTTAGCGTGTGTGAAGACGGCGATTGAGACGTCATCGAGGAAGGACGCACAAAATCGGTTTCTCGACCAAAATGTCACCAACGCAGCTTTATCTTAGTACAAATAATATCAGCACCAAGATTTATTCAGAATAACTCTTATTTGTTGCTATTTCTTTAGCGCAATTGAATACTTGAACCCTCTTTCGAAGCACCATCCTGTCTTCTTCTACAGCTCAAAAGCCTACACACTCAGAAAAGCTGATTAAGAAACCCTTTTCAGGATGTAATTTCTGCCTTCAATCTTAAACCCCTTTTGTCCTGATGGCTTTTGGAGAAGAAGATTCAATCACGAAATACACGGACTAGGCAGCAAAATTACCCTACGGTTTCCAGTTCCTTTCTTAATGCTCCGAATTATTCAACTCTGAATCAGTAGGATAATGCATTATAGGACGCTCACGGACATGATGGAATCAACCCCTTGGCTTACTATAACGTGTTATACTAAACTTTGTTTGTGTCTGAAACTTAAAGTGTCATGAATACGAAGGTTGCCATACATATTTTGGAATGGGGCAACCCTAGTGCTACAATCTGGCAACTTCCAGCTCTATCGTAAAGTTTGACATTTTTGAGGATATACGTACTCAGAACGCTTTGACATACGAGCGCTATTTGTATTGTTTGCAGTAACCTAATAGATTCATTTCGCCCAAAAAATGGAATTCAATCGTGAAAATTTTCGTGCGATTATTTTTTTTACAACTTTCGACGTGGATTAACTCAACAACAGTGCATCGATAAGCTTAATTCGGTTTTTGGCGAAGAAGCTCCCTCAAGGACCAGTGTTTATCGACGGTATGGTGAATTCAACCGAGGTCGTAGTTAACTCCTAGACGAATTTCGTGAAGGTCGTCCAAAAGCAGTTCCTGTTCCGGAAACCATTGATTCTGTGCGCCAACTGATATTGCAAGATCGCCATGTGATCTGTAGTGAGATTGAGACAACTTTAGGCATTAGTCTTTTGACAAAAAATTTCATCACCATGATACTTGAACGAGACGCGTGGTCGGCTAACCCACAATGGGTTGCTGACGCTACGTGCATCTACACAGATGGAACAAAGACAAACGAAGGCGTTGGTTGCGGAGTCTACACTGAGGATCTGAACCTTAGTCTTAAAATTCAGGCAGTCACTGTAGCGTGTTCCAAGCTGAATTAAAGGCCCTTCGCGAAGCATTGTCTTGGCTGAAGAGGAATAGTATATCCTCAGCTGATATCCTTATTCTTACGGATAGTCAGGCAGCACTCAGGGCCCTGGAATCTGTCTCAACAAACTCCAAAACGGTCATGAACTGCAGCACATCCTAAGATGAGATGGCTGAGCAGTCCAACATACGCCTGTGCTGGGTGCCAGGTCACAGAGACATTCCGGGCAACTGTCAAGGAGACGAATTGGTCAGGCTTGCCACAACGCAAGCACTACTTCAGGAACACGAACACCTCTGTATCCCTCTTGCCACATGCAAGTTAGTACTGCACTTGAACGCGATCCATCAGACTAATCAAAGGTGGTCTTATCATAATCTTTGTCTCGTCTCCAAGTAAGTGTGGCCCTCTCTTGAACCCAAACGCTCCAGACTGCTATTATCACTCAAGAGATCAGACATAAGCCTGGTCATGGGAGGCATAACCGGGCACTGTCTAATCGGTGAGCATGCTAGCAGGCTAGGGGCTCCCTCAAACGATTTTGGCAGAAGCTGCAGGGATGAGGAAGAATCAGAAACTCTCCTACACCTGTTATGCACATGCCCGGCGCTCTCGCTCCTCAGACACAAGCACTTTGGAAGCTATTTCTTCAACGGCCTACACGACCTCAATAAAACACCTCCCGCCGACATTTTAAACTTTATTATCGGCTCCAGCTGTGGTCGCCGTGGCGTAGTGGGTAGAGTGCGACGCTCACACGCCGAAGGGTCTTGGTTCGACTTCCAGCTCAACACCAATTTTTCGAATTTTTCGCGGCACCACCTCTTTCAAGCTGCTGACAACAGTCAAAGACTGTCTAAGAAAGCTTCTCAAATCTCGTCGTTCGGAGTCGGCAAAAAAGTGTAGGTCCCTTCTACTCGTGTGAGAACAGGAGCGCGCACAACACGAGTAGTTGATGAGCAAGCTAGGCCCTGGTCCTCCTTTGGACTGTAGCGCCAACAAGTATTAATATTATCGGTTCCAGCTGGTTTAAGGTTCTTCCCACATGGTGTGGTAGCATAATGGTCCTGTATAGCCACCTTAACCTACCTACCTACCTAAACAAAAGATAATTTGGCTGTCGTAGAACACGAGGGGTTGAAGGAACTATGAAAACCAGTTGTGTGTGTACCGCAAATTGTTTTGTTGGACATTAAACCCTTTTGGGCATATGGGAAGAGACTTTCGTTGATTTGTACAGTTTTGTCTGTTTATTTGAGGTACCGGAACACATCTATTTTGATCGTTATTTTAAAAAAAAACACATATCACGCAATTTAACTGCGTCCACGTCTGTTATCTCTTTCCTTAAGAAATGAAACGCACCTTATGAAATAAAATAAAACGAAACACTTTGTTGTTGTTGCGGAACTTCCTGAAACTAACCTTATAAAATAAGAAAAAAAACGAAACACTTTGTTGCTGAACTTGTCACATTTTTTTTTTTTACATCAATTTCGAAATTCATAATCGCCACAAACAAACGTAGTTGAAAAACAAAAACCAAAACCTTGAAACAATTTCTGCAAAAGTCTTGAATCTGAATGATTTTTTAAGGAAGTGTTTCTAAGATATTCTTCAATTGTTTTTGATTGCTCAAAAAGCAATTCAATCGATTCGTTTTTCTGTGAAAACCGATAGACCGCGCACCGAACAATACAATGACTACTGGCAATTCATGGGCCATTTACGAGGAGAGCTCTTTATTTCACCTCCCATGTAAAAAGCATTCCCTGTCTGCAGTTTAATTTCTCCGAAAACAAACCCGCCGACATTTTAAACTTTATTATCGGCTCCAGCTGGTTTTAAGTTCTTCCCACATGGTGTGGTAGCACAATGGTCCTGTATGGGACTAAGTGCATTCATCAGCCACCTTAACCTACCTACCTACCTAGTGGGACCAGCATACATTCAATATTGCATGAACATTTGACCGTCAAAAAAATTTGTTCGCGTTGGATCCCACACAATGTGTCAATCGCTCAAAACAAGGTTCGTGTCGATTCGTCGAAAGAAGTGCTCCAAAAATACGATCGTGGTGCTTCGAAACACGTCTATGACATCGTGACATGTGGTGAATTGTGGTAAGTAAACAGCACTCGACTGTATAAGTGTTTCAAAATGAGCCACATCTAGCAACTTTCTGGCGCACGAAGCACTTCCAAGCAAATGGTGACCTGTTTTTTCGGAAAAACTGGACATGTCGCAACCGTGACACTAGAACAACACAGAACAGTCAATTCTGAGTAATACACAACCATTTGTTTGCCAGTTGTCTTCCAAGAAATCAGGAAAACCCACCGCGGAAGACGGATTACTCTTCACCACGACAATGCGAGCTCTCACACATAGGATCAAACAACTGCATTTTTGAGCGCTCAAAACATCGATTTGATGAGTCATCCGCCGTATAGTCCTGACTTGGCACCGAATGACTTATTTTTATTCCCGTACGTAAAAAATAAAATGAGAGGTCAACGTTTTTCGACACCTGAAGAAGCGGTTGATGCGTTCAGAATGCATGTTTTGGAGATACCTCAATCAGAGTGGCAAAAGTGCTTCGACAGTTGGTTCAAATGCATGCAAAAGTGTATAGATCTAAATGGGGAATATTTTGAAAAACAATAAAGCCATTATCGATGACCAATATTTGTTTTTGTTCTCTAATCCCGAAATATTAAAAGCAACCCTCGTAAGACGTCAAAGTATTTCCAGTTGTCAGTGTTGTATTTGCAAACAAGGACTTGCGATCATAGGGGAAGAATGGTGTTTCTGTGGTGTAAACCCAGTGATTTATATTTAATCGTGGTGCCTCCTTTATTTTGAATGAAATGGCTAACTAATCTTTAACCGATGTTGATATTGCGGATTTGAACCATCACATTGGAAAATTATTCAGAGAGACGTCAAAAATCATTCAATTCGTAGTTCGCCGACTAAAGTTGGGAAGGCAAATACTCGACTTCTTTAGTCGATTAATGGTTTCATTGTTTCTGTAGCCGCGGTAGTTTCCGGGGTACGAGTTACTTATCTCAAGGTTCGATATTATTTTTTTAAGTCCTTCAGGGACGGGGTAAGTTAAACATAGTACAGTGAATCTTCTTTATTGGGGAACCATATGTATTGGACGACGAGTGGAATCTCAGCATCGTTTGTTCGGTCCACAAGATATGAGACCCCTTCAACTGCGCCAACTACCGAGGGATCAGTCTTCTTAACATCACATAGAAGATTTTCTCTGCCGTATTGTGTGAGCGCCTGAAACCGTTCGTCAACAACCTGATAGTTTCTTATCAGTGTGGTTTCAGGCCAGGGAAGTCCACAATCGACCAGATCTTCAAACTGCGGCAGATCCTGGAGAAGTCCCAAGAAGTATAAATCGACACCCACCATCTATTTGTCGATTTCAAGGCCGCGTATGACAGCGTGCATAGAGACGATCTATACAGTGCCATGTCTAGTTTTGGCATCCCTACCAAACTCGTCAGATTGTGTAGGATTACGATGGAGAACTCTCGCTGCTCCGTCAAGGTCGGTAGCGAACTCACCGACACCTTCGATGTCAAAAAAGGATTTAGATAAGGCGGCGCGCTGTCTTGCGACTTCTTTAACATCATTCTTGAGGGGATCATGCGGAACTCACACGTCAACATCAGAGGCACGATCTTCCGCAAGTCTGCTACCTTATGCGGATGACATTGACGTGATCGGCCGTACTCTGTGAGCCGTCAATGAGGCGTTTGCTAGCATCGAAGCGGAAGCGGCTAAAGTGGGACTGGTGGTAAACGAGGGCAAAACGAAGTATATGCTGTCATCGGAGAACATCGACGTCTCGGACGGAGCGTCACTATGGGCAGCAGACACTTCGAGGTAGTCAAGGACTTCGTCTATCTCGGCTCCGAGGTGAATAGAGGCAACAACATCAGTACCGAAATCAAGCGCAGAATCACTCTTGCCAATCGCTGTTTCTTTGGGCTTAAGAGAAAATTGAGTATAAAGGCCTCTCCCGAAAGACCAAAGTGACTTTGTACAACACCTTAATCATCCCAGTCCTGCTTTACGGTGCAGAAACCTGGACGCTACTAAAAGCGGATGAGGAAGCCCTTGGTCTCTTCGAGGGAAAAGTTCTGAGCGCGAGTTTTGGTCCTGTTTGCGTTGATGGCATCTGGAGGAGACGATTCAACCACGAACTGTATGGGCTGCACGGCGGCATGAGCCTAGTCAAGCGTCTACGGATACAACGCTTAAGGTGGCCAGGCCATGTAGAGCGGATGGACAACACTGCTCCGGCCCAAAGAGTCTTCGAATCCGAACCACAGGGACAACGCAACAGAGGACTTCCTACACTGAGATGGAGCACACGAGTGGAAAAGGACCTCAACCAACTTGGAGTGCGCAATTGGAGGCAGCTGGCAAGAGATCGTGCCAGCATGAGGCATGTTGGTTGAAGCCAAGGTCCACGCCGGATTGTAGCGCCATTAGAAGAAAAATTCGTGATGGACGAAAATTTTCCGCCACTCAGGGGTGAGCGCCTCTGAGTTCTCATGTAAGAGGACTTTCTGCGTGCTCAAGCCATAAGAATTGTTTGCTTAAAGGGTGTGCCCCTGAAGAGTGGCATCAGAAGAAGGATTAATAGAGGAACTTCACTCCATTTGGAAGAAATCCGCGCCAGGACGTTTCTTATTGTTTTTTGAGTATGTAGGATTCGTTATTCGATTAAATTCGTATCTGAATGTAACAGAATACATATGCAATGACAAACAAATGAAGCATTTAAGGATACACTGGCACTGGCAACGTTCGGCGGTAGGTTTGACAGAAGTGGTGAGGAGATTTGAGCCTCTAAATGGAAATTCCACAAAGAGTGTAAGTACTCCTGATGACAATTAGCCACCCGTGAGCAAGACTGCACTTCGATCGATCAGTGACAAACTGAATTTACGCATCATTTACGCATCATGCAAAAAAAATTAAATTAAACATGATTCACAAAATATCTAATGCGTTCGGCATACAACCACATAAAGTAACTGCTTCAAGGAAAAGTAAGGTCTTCTCGATAATGGCTCGCTGAGCCGCTGAGCCCACCGCAATAGAAGTTAAACTGAGAAGTAACCCAGGAAGCTCTTGAGGGAAACTCATGCTCCATCTCATGTTTCCGCTGAGTCGGCATGTCTAGCACGTGTTCACATGGCGGTCAGCAGAGCGACGCTTGAGCGAAAGATTACTAACCCAGAGCACGCTTCAAGGGACAAGTTGTTGACAAAACGAACCTAACACTCTTCGAATTCACTATTCAACGCCATTTAGAATGCTATTAGCAAAACAAATGGATGGCGAGCTTAAGACCGTGAAATTGACAGCAAATCACTGGCGACCACGACACCCGGTCTAATCGAATGATCGACAGTCTTGAGCGATTAGTCATTCGCGTTAAACTGACTCCGAGATTTTATGCTTTCAGTTGCGACAACATGTTTGTACTCACCTGCATTTGGGCGAATGAGTTCTGAGCAGACGTGTGGTACGAGTTTAAGCTCAATCCATTTAAATCGGCCAGGCCGTACTCCAGGTCCGATCCGCCTCCTTCCAAATCGTGGGGACTGGTGTCGGAGTCGTCGTCGGCTGAAAATTCAAATAAGCACACATTAGATACATTTGAAGCGCACATTCACACATATTTACACGAAAACTCAAAGGAGTCGTTTATCATGGCGGCCGAGTTGTGAACGAACAAATCAGTGAGAGAAAGTCACAAGTGCTCCACGACCAGTGCAAGTGGATTCAATTTCCATATATCACGAGATCCGCACTACTTTTGCGCAACTGAGTCTGGATAAAGCACTGCACAGCCAAGTGACACAGCGTTCGGGAGGCGAAAACACAAACCAGAATCAGAACAGCGTGAAACGAGTGCGACAAACAGAAAAGATTTGCAAATACGCGAGCAGTGTGTCTTGTTGTTGGTTTTTGTTTCGTGTATCTTGGCCAGCGGGGGCTTGTATGTAATTGTGTTTGATTCAGCCAAGAATCCGAATAAAAATGCGTCTCACAGCCGGGCGCACAGCATCACTTGTGATACAGATACTGGCGGGATGGATTTCGTATTTTGTTTTCAGTTTGATTTCGCTTCCTCCACCTAGCAGAGGAGGGTCTGATAGATAACGAGATTTATCGCGGCTCAGATGTGGAAACAAATGGCCCATCTGTTTGTCTTCTGCTTTGCAATGTGATAATTCCCCGACGATTGACGCGATCACATTGCCTTGCATTAGCCGCACAAGTCCCATAAGCCCGTTGACGATGATAAGATAAGTTTTGAAAATTCGACAGACAAGGCGACAGACAAGGCGGTGAGCTTCAGAGCGGTTTTGGGGTGGCTGGTGGTTGATTGATGTGATTGGGAGATTTTCGATCATCTTGCTGAGTTGGTCTGCGCCATCTGTTGAGGAATAGCATTAAACTTCCAAATCGGAGCGAGACGAGGAAGTGTTGCATAATTTTAGGCGAATATACCCATGAGATCAGTGATGCCGTTTGATTTTGTAGAATTACGTTTCCCTTTAGTGCGCACTTAGAACAAATCAGACAACACTCGTTTCCCCTGATAGGCCAATGACATCGCTTGATGCACAGACGTCTGTGAGTGCATTCAACTCGACAGTCGAAGCCATTTTTCTGGTTTGGAACCGAGACCCAGTGCGAAATGAGCGAAAGAAATACAAGCACACACAGTCCAAGTAAATTTGTGGCTTTTGGAGCTATAAATATGCAGGTACTTTGCATATTGACAATTTTTTTTATATTCGACGGGAGCAACCACCTTTTTGCTGTGACACTGATAATGAATTTCAGTGAATTGATGCCTTGCGCTGACTGCGATGCGACCGGGTTTCGAAAAAGGCGGGGTGAAGTTGTGTTCAACGATTGTCAGTTGGAGGAAGCGAAGGTCGCGAAATCAATGCTTTGCTTTGAATGTCACTATTTACAAATTTAATTTATTTTGTTGCACAGTTGATGGTAGAAGCAACGTAAATGCAGGTGGGAAATGAATCGATTTGTGGTGGAAGAAAAGTTATATGGACAGTTTCTGTCAATCTCGACATTATGTTGTTGGTAAGTGAAGAAAACATTTTTAGATGTGTGTTGTTTGGTCTGATTGAGAATTCAGCAGTTTTAATGTTTTGTTATGATTATCATTAGATTTATTAAAGATTTCTTTACCACAATGATACGTGATGTGAAAGTGATGATTGATTTGAAGTCGGAAATGGTGAATTAAATTCTAGACATTTGGAGAATGCAAAAGGTGACACGAGATGCAGGTTGATTAAGCTGTTTTATTAAAAATAAGACAAATTTAAGAGGAACATTTTAAAACTAGTGAACACCACACAGTGGTACCCTTGTATGGGGAACGCGGACTTGATGATTTGAAATATATTATCAGTACGTGTAAGATCCTCCTCCTATCAAAAATGGTGGATATAACATAATAACATAACAGAGTTATCTTAAGTAAAAAAATTTAAATAACTCACTCTTCTTGCTAAGTTGCATAAAAAATATTTTATAACAATTTACGACAGTAAATTTCGGCTCAAAACAAAGCTAGAGTTCATACCTACAGCACTGCAAAATAATAGTACTGCGTTCGACTTTGTCACTTCTATGCTAATTACGTTTTCCTGTGGACAGGCAGTAGCCTCACAATATTCTTAATATATCAATCATAAAACCCATAAATAAGATAATAAATAATTTAATCTTGCCATTAAGAAAGGTCCTGTTACCGGAAAAGCAGCCAAATTTAAATGTGCAAAATAATAGCACCACGCCATTCTGAGAAACGTTTTTGAAGTGTATACCAGTCTTTTGAATTGTTTTTTATTATAAACTAATTCTACACATATTATTGTAACTATTAAGAGATAATATTTCAAAGTGCAACGTTCTTAGCAAAGCAGAATGGAAACTTTCCTTAATAAAAATATTCTTTTCTGAGGGTTAAACGAACAAATTTATAAGTGAAATTGTTTGGTGTTCAAAGAAAATGATTGCAAATGCCAAAAGATACGCTCAACAGAAAAAAAAAAGAGGAAGAAAATTGAAACTAACCCCCGCCGATGAACGACAAATAGTTAGATTCGTCAAACGTTATGTTTATGAACGCTAGAAAAATTATGAAGGAGTTAAATTTACCCGTGGAGACATCAACAATAAGAAAAAGGCTGGTAAAGAAGAATATAATTGCCAGCAGTCCCAGAAAAGTGTCACTACCGTCAAAACGAACTAAAACGAACCGACGTTTTGGATTGGTAAAAAAAACTTGATATTTGGGTACCACAAATTCATTTAACAAACCGTTTCAACACTTGTTTCAAGCATCTTAAACGTCAGAAATCAACCTACTAAAACGAACCAAATTTACGAAAGCACACTTGAACTGAAAGGGTGTCCTAACAAGAACGCAAGATTTAAATTTTAAATAAATCGCAGATATTTAAGAAAAACCGTAAATTCTTTATTATATCGTAAAGTAGACAGGATGAGGTTTTGTCCGGAATAACACATCGGCCAGAAAGCCACCGCGGCTTTGCTGGCACATACGCGATCTTTTAATGAAACTCTCAATGACCGTTTTGCATAAATGCTGCGGTATTTCATTAATGTCGCCGTGGCGTAGTGGGTAGAGTGCGACGCTCACACGCCGAAGGGGGTAGGTTCGATTCCCAGCTCAACACCAATTTTTCGAATTTTTCACGGCACCACCTCTTTCGAGCTGCTGACAACACTCAAAGAGTAATAACTGTCTAAGGAAGCTTCTCAAATTTCGCCATTCGGAGTCGGCAAAAAACTGTAGGTCCCTTCTACTCGTAAGAGAACAGTAGCGCGCACAACATGAGTAGTTGATGGTCCCCCTTTGGACTGTACCGCCAACAATTATTATTATTAATATTTCATTAATGCAGCGTCCAATTTCCTCTTTTAAGGCTTGAGGCGTCGTCGGCTTATTCTAAAAAACCATCGACTTAAAAAAAAATCCAAAGAAAAAAGTCTAATGGTGTTTCTTCAATTTAAGGCACGAACAAATTGGTTATCACAAGCTACTTTGCTGGAAATTGAAAAATTTCTTTGCATTTAGTGATACAGCTGTAAGTCTTATTTGAAGCTTCCTATCCGATAGGTTCCAAAGAGTTGTTGTCGACCCCCTTAATTTTTCTGCTCTCTTGCCAGTTAAAGTAGGTGTACCCCAGGGTTCAATTCTGGGAACTATTCTTTTCTCCATGTTTATCAACGATCTTCCGTCTGTATTTAATTATTCTACTGTCCATTTGTATGCTGATGATGTGCAATTTTATTTAGCAAAATGTCCTGACAACGTAGGTGAATTGATAATTTTAAATAATAAAGAGCATTTCAATATCGACAGCTGGTCTCAAAAAAATGGATTGCATTTGAATCCGAAGGTAATCACAGGTAATTCCTGTTTCCAATTCGACTGTGTCCTTCTATAATTTGCCGAGTATAGTACTGGGTGGTGATACACTCAAAGTAGTTAATACTGTTACCAGTTTAGGTTTTATTGTCAATTCAAAGCTGTCTGGATACGACCACACAAATTTCGTTATTAGAAGAATATATGGTTGTCTACGCAAGTTATGGTTGACCTCTCACTACACTCCACTTGATACACGAAAAAAACTTGTCCAAACCCTCATTCTTCCTTTAATTACTTATGCTGAAGTAGTATACAGTAAAGTTGATTCACTGTCTCAACGAAAACTACAGGTGGCATTTAATGATGCGGTCAGATATGTATATGGACTACGAAGATTCGATCGTGTATCTCAGTATAGTAAATACTTACTGGGAATTTCCCTAGATCATTTTATGGAAATGAGAAATTTGATATTTCTGCATCAAATAATTGTCAACAAGTCTCCATCGTATCTTTATAACAAACTTAATTTTGGTCGATCTATCAGAACACATACTCTTATACCATCTCATCACCTTTATTTAAATTCATCGCGACTTTTTTACATTCATGCTATTAAACTTTGGAACTCTCTACCAAATCACATAAGAACAATTTCTAATGCCAAGCGTTTTAAACATGCCATTTTGAGTCCCCTTCCTAGAACCTTTTATTTTGTTTTTTATACTATTAGTTTTAAGTAATATGAAAAATTGTATAACTTTCTGAATTTTTCACAACTTAGTACTATAAAAGACTCATGTCTTATTGTACCTTTATACTAATAATAATAAATTGAATTGAATTGAATTGAATTATCATTTCACGATACCGAACACCGTTGACTGTTTGCGCTTGACCTGACTCATTTTTAAAAAAAGGTCCAATGATTCCTCCAGCCCAAAATCCACTCCACACAGTGACACGTTGAGGATGCATTTGCTTCTAGTAAAAACACTCGAGGATTTTCCTCGCCCCAAATGCGACAAATCTGCTTATTGACAAAGTCATCAAGATGGAAATGGGCCTTGTCACTAAAGATGATTTTAGCGGCAAAATCAGCATTTTCATGTTGTCTCTCCAATACCAAAATAACGAACTCCCTTCGCTGTGCATGGTCAGCTGGCTTCAGTTCCTTAGTCAATTGAACTTTGTTTGCATGAAAATGCAAATCTTTCATCAAAATTCGCTTCATTGTGGACTTGGAAACACCAATTTGCTGAGCTCGTTGTCGAACTGAGGTGAATTTAATTTGAGCGACATCATCACGTACTGCTGTGAAATTTTCGGTCGATCGACCTGGTCGATCGACTTGGTCGATCGACCTGGTCGAAGGCGCGTTGTTATCTTTGCACCAGTTACAGACCCAGTTTCAGCAAATTTTTCCATTAATCGCTTTACACTTGACTCTTTTGGAGCATTATTGTAACCCCAAATTGATCGCCATTTGCGACCTGTAGCCGCAAAACTTTCACCATTTTGGTAAAACAATTTTACAATGAGAATGCGTTGTTCATTCGTGTAGCGCTCCAGTTTTATTAACCGTATACCTTCTACTAGTCTCCTGAACATCGCATACAAGATCCTCTCTGCCGTATTGTGTGAGCGTCTGAAACCATTTGTCCATGACCTGATAGGTCCCTATCAGTGTGGTTTCAGGCCAGGGAAGTCCACAATAGACCAGATCTTCACATTACGGCAGATCCTGGAAAAGACCCAAGAAATGCAAATTGACACTCAAAACCTATTCGTCGATTTCAAGGCTGCATATGACAGTGTGCATAGAGACGAGCTATACAGTGCCATGTCTAGTTTTGGCATTCCTACCAAACTCGTCAGGTTGTGTAGGATGACGATGGAGAACTCTCGCTGCTCCGTCAAGGTCGGTACCGAACTCACCGAGACCTTCAATGTCAAAAAAGGTTTTAGACAAGGCGACGCACTGTCATGTGACTTCTTTAACATCATCCTCGAGAAGATCGTGCGTAACTCACAAGTCAACACCAGAGGCACGATCTTCCAGAAGTCAGTTCAATTGTTAGCTTACGCTGATGACATTGACGTGATTGGACGAACACAGCGAGCCGTCAATGAGGCGTTTGCTGGCATTGAAGCGGAAGCGGCTAAAATGGGTCTAGCGGTAAATGAGGGTAAAACGAAGTACATGCTGTCATCAAGGAAGGACACACAACATCGACGTCTCGGACGGAGCGTCACACTAGGCAGCAGAAACTTCGAGGTAGTCAAGGACTTCGTCTACCTCGGCTCCGCGGTAAATAGGGACAACAACATCAGTACCGAAATCAAACGCAGAATCACTCTTGCCAATCACTGTTTCTTTGGGCTCAAGAGGCAATTGAGTAATAAAGCCCTCTCTCGAAGGACTAAGCTCGCTTTATATAACAGCTTGATCATCCCCGTCCTACTATATGGCGCAGAATCTTGGACGTTAGCAAAGGCGGATGAGGAAGCCCTTAGTCTTTTCGAGAGAAAAGTTTTGCGTGCGATTTTTGGTCCTGTTTGCGCTGATGGCATCTGGAGGAGAAGATTTAATGACGAACTCTATAGGCTGTACAGCGACATGCGCCTGGTCAAGCGTCTACGGATACAACGCTTAAGATGGCTAGGCCATGTAGAGCGTATGGACACCACTGCTCCGGCCCGCAAAGTCTTTGAATCCGAGCCATTGGGACAACGCAACAGAGGACGACCTAGACTAAAGTGGCGCACACAAGTGGAGAAGGACCTCAACCAACTTGGAATGCGCAACTGGAGACAGCTGGCGAAAGATCGTGCTGGCTGGAGAGGCATGTTGGTTGAGGCCCAGGTCCACCCCGGACTGTAGCGCCACAAGAAGAAGAAGAAGATACCTTCTACTAACAAACAATAATAATTGTTCAAATGTCAAACAATGACAATTCGAATGGCGCCAAATTTAAGTCTTGTGTTCTTGTTGGGACACCCTTTATTATAGACTGACGTATCCAAAATATTTTTATTTGGTACTGCTGAAACCAGGACATTTGTCGCCAGCGAAAAAAACAAGAGTTTCAGTCTGTAAAGACTGTTAAGCACGGTGGAGCAAAAATTAACGTATGAGGATGCTTTTCCTATTATGGTACTAGTCCCATTTTTGGGTAAAACCGATGAGGGCTGCCGGAATTTATGTGTGCATAATGAGAGAAACCATGCTATCTTACGAAGAATGGAATATGCCTCTTAGGTGGATTCTACAGCAAGACAATCCCCCAACATACGAGTAAACTGGCCAATTTTTTTTCCAATACAATGCAGTTCATGTTATGGAGTGGCCGCCTCAGTTTGTGAACCTAAATTCCATTGAAAACTTTTGAACAGATGTTGTATATGTAGCAAAACCCAAAAATACAAAACAGCTTTGGGATGTTGTGCAAGTTGCGATATATATCCCTATTCAGCGATGTCAGACCTTAATGAACTCCATGCCACGACGCTGTAGGTAACTCGCTATTTAAAAATAAATGTTATACGAGCAAGTATTAACCCAGCAACAAAAATAAAAATAAAAAACTTCATTATTCCATTGACTTTAAGTTCATTTTTATATATATATGATAACTGCATTTGGTGCTATTATTTTGCCCAACCCGAAAATCGGTGTCATTTCGGATAACGAGTCTTTTCAGAGTTCAGAATACATTTTTTTCTTAACACATATTTCACTTATTGAAATACCTATACTGTTAGATAGTAGGTTTTCCGACGCAAATCAGCAAATTGAAGTTGTTCTTCAGAAAGACCTAAGATTTGGTGATGCGTGAAACGGCTCACCGACTTCTGTTTTTGTGTTTACTTGATCTTGTTTTATTGACGATCAAGATCTTTTTGAACAACTTACCACAATGAGATCATACTGAAAGTGATTTTGAGCCTTCTGAACGGAACAGCTGGCAGAGCTAATATTTTATTTACCCCGAGCCCTTCTTCGTCTCACTAGCATGGAAACAGTACGAAGGTTGCCGTTTATATTTTGGGATTGGGCAACCCTAGTGTTTCAATCTGGCAACTGCCAACTCTATCGTAAAGTTTGACATTTTTGAGGTTATACGTACTCAGAACGCTTTGACATACGAACGCAATTTGTGTTGTTTACAGTAACTTAAAAAATTCATCTCACCCAAAAAAATGAAATTAAATCGTGAAAATTTTCGTGTGATTATTTTTTACAACTTTCGACGTGGATTAACTCAACAACAGTGCATCGACGAACTTAATTCAATTTTTGGTGATGAAGCTCCCTCAAGGACCAGTGTTTTTCGATTGTAGGTCGTACTTCACTCCAAGACGAATTCCGTGAAGGTCGTCCAAAATCAGTTTCTGTTCCAGAAACCATTGATGCTGTGCGCCAACTGATATTGCAAGATCGTCATGTGAGCTGTCGTGAGATTGAGACAACCTTAGGCATTAGTGGGACCAACATGCATTCAATATTGCATGAACATTTGACCGTCAGAAAAATTTGTTCCCGTTGGATCCCACACAATTCGTCAATCGTTCAAAAAACAGCTCGTGTCGTTTGGTCGGAAGAAATGCTCCCAAAATACGATCGCGGTGCATCGAAACACGTCTATGACATCGCGACAGGTAATGAATCGTGGATTTACGCGAATGAGCCCAAAAGTAAACATCAGTCGACTGTATGGGTGTTTCCAATTGAGCCAAATCCAACAAAAATTGCTCGCGCACAAAGCACTTCCAAGCAAATGGTCGGCTGTTTTTTCAGAAAACCTGGACATGTCGCAACCGTACCACTAGAACAACGCAGAACAGTCAATTCTGAGTTGAACACAACCATTTGTTTGCCAGTTGTCTTCCAAGAAAACAGAAAACCAACCGCCGAAGACGTATCACTCTTCATCACGACAATGCAAGCTCTCACACATCGGCTCAAACAACTGCATTTTTGAGCACTCAAAACATCGATTTGATGAGTCATCCGCCGTATAGTTCTGACTTGGCACCGAACGACTTCTTTTTATTCCCGTACGTAAAAAACAAAATGAGAGGTCAACGTTTTTCGACACCTGAAGAAGCGTTTGATACGTTCAGAATGCATGTTTTGGAGATACCTCAATCAGAGTGATGCTGATGATGAGCTCAGAGCATGCCAAAGTGTATAGATCTTAATGGGGAATATTTTAAAAAACAATGAAGCTATTTTCGATGATTAATATTTTTTTTGTTCTCTAATCCCGGAATATAAAAGGCAACAAAAGCCACATAGTTTTATTATAGTTTACTCTTTGACTTGAAAGAAGAAAAAAAAAACGATTTTAAAAATCAAACTAGATAACTTTTCTTTTTAGATATGTACTTTCGTCAAGTAGTCTCAATTTTATACAGCACTTGCAGAATTAAATAAAACAAATTTTCTACTAGATTGCCTCAAAAGAAACCAGCGATTTTTCATACAAACGACGTTGACAATTTGTTTGAATAGCTTGTAAATATTTTTTGATGTATTTTTTCTTTTGTCAGTTATAAACTGTCACTTTGGCTTACTTAAGAAAAATGTGCGCGTTGTTTTGTTTCTATTTGTTTTTTTGGCGTTAATTTAAACATGGATCCTACAAGCGAGCACTTGCATCAAATCTGCGCAGGTTGCAGTTGCGTGGTGTGTATGATGATAAAGCCTTAAAGGAAACATAGTGTCGAAGTTTCGGGAGATTTTTCACTCAAAGATAAGCCACGTTCAGATCGGCCAAGTAAAATTTATATTGAAGAAATCAAAACTTTACTCAAATCGGATCGTCATTTAACTGAGCGTGAGATTGTAGAGAAGTTAAACAAACCAAAATCAATCGTTCATTATCATATGTATACGACGTTTTGGACTGGTAAAAGAACTTGATATTTAGGTACCACAAATTAATTTAACAAACCGCTTCAACACTTGTGATAAGCATCTTAAACGCAACGAATGTAATCCGTTTTTTAAAACAAATCATAACTCGAGATGAAAAATGGGTTGTTTAGAGACTCAAAGAAAAACGATCACGGTTCAAGCATGATGAAGCGCAACAAACCACTTATAAGGCTGATGTTCAACAGAAGAAGATAACTCTGTCAGTTTGGTGGGATTGGAAGGGTGTGTTATATTTTGAGCTGCTTCTAAGGAACCAAACGATTAATTCAGATGTCTACCGTCAACAACTGGATTCAATACAGCCATCAACGTGAAGCGGCCAGAATCGGTCAATCGCAAAGGTGTCATATTCCACCAGGACTACGCTAGACCGCATACATACTCGCCATGAACTGAAAAAATGTTGGCTGAGAACTTTTGGTGCATCCACTACATCCCTGATGTTGCACCGTCAGACCATTTGTTTCGGTCTCTGCAAAACTCCTTAAATTGTAAGACTTTCCATAATGACGAGGCAATACCAGGTATACCGATATGAAGTGAGCGTCAAGATACAAATGTCTTGATAGGGAACATGTGCTGTGAACGAGCCCCAATTTTTTTTGTTTGTTTGTTATGACATCTGTGAAAAATATTTCGTATACATCAAGTCATTGAACAGACAACATCATATTTTTTCACCGTGTAGAAAATGTCGAATTTTGTACCAGAAAGTGATGATATGCGGAAAGCATTAATCTTTTGTTTTCTATTGAAGAAAAGTGCTGCAGAGTCGCATCGAATGCTTGCCGAGGCACATGGTGATCGTGCTCTATCAGCAACATGCAAAAGATGGTTTCGACGGTTCAGAAATAATGATTTTGATGTGAGAAATGAATGAAGTGGGAGACCACCAAAAAAGTTTGAAGACGTCGAATTGCAAACGATATTGGATGGAGATGACACTTTGAGTCAAAAGCAAATGGCAGCAATGTTAAATGTTGCACAACAAACAAATTCTGACCGTTTAAAAGCTATGGGAAAGATCCAAAAGTGTGGAAAATGGGTGCCACATGAATTGAATGAAAGGCAGATGGAAAACCGAAAAAATGCTAGTGAAATTTTGATTCAAAGACACGAAAGAAAATCGGTTTTGCATCGGATTGTTACGGGCGATGAAAAATGGATTTATTTTAAGAATCCCAAACGGAAAAAATCATGGATTAATCTTGAACAACCATCAACATCGACTGCAAAACCAGATCGATTCGGCAAGAAGACAATGCTGTGTGTTTGGTGGGACCAGAAAGATGTGCTGTACCACGAGCTCCTGAAACCTGGTGAAACCGTTAATACTGATCGCTACCGACAACAAATGATCAATTTGAACCATGCATTGATCGAGAAACGACCAGAATGGGTCAGAAGACACGGCAAGGTAATTTTGCTCCATGACAATGCACCTGCACACAAAGCAAGACCGGCTCAGGATACAATCAAAACACTTGGCTGGGAGCAGCTACCCCACCCGCCGTATTCACCAGACTTGTCTCCTTCCGACTACCATTTGTTTTCATCGATGGGACACGCATTTGCTCATTGGCTGAGCAGCACTTAGATTCCTACGAGGAGATCGAAAATTGGGTGTCTGATTGGTTTGTTTTAAAAGACGAACAGTTTTATTGGCGTGGTATTCACAAATTGCCAGAAAGGTGGTCAAAATGTGTACAAAACAGTGGCCAATACTTTGAATAAAATGTTTTTACTTTCCCATTAATAATTAGTTTTTTATTTTCAAAAAAAAAAAAACAGTTTTTCGCAGATAAAACCAGAAGTTCTATGAGCGTGGAATAATAATGTTGCCGAAAAGATGTAGAGTTCAACCAACAAAATGTAAACTATATAATTGATTAATGTTCATTCTAAAATTCAAAAACAAAATATATGTCCCGGAAGTATAGGGGGCCCCATGTACAAAAGTTTAAAATTAAATTAATAATTTTTGTTACTGGCGCCCTCTATATGTCCCGGGACTCATTAAGTGATCTGTTAATTCAAATATTCTTCTATACAGACATGAGTTTCTAACTTCGATTCTTTAAAAAGAATGAATTAAGTAAATTGTAAGCAACGCAGTCAAAACGCCTTACTTTTACTACAACAAACCACAAATGATACAAAACAATTAAGGAATCCATAGGACATTCAATACGCATTCAATTCAAATATTAGTTTCATTAAAGCTTTAGTTGGAATAATGTCTTTTGATTTAAAGCACTTTTCATTGAATTTTTGCCAGAATACTTTATCGAAAGATATGATATCAAATACCCACTGAAAAAAAAGGTAAATAAGTGAGAGATAATCAAGTTTACCCCACAGTCTTCAGTTCTTTCCGTTCGACACAAAAAAGCTGAAAACATATTTGCTGAATGAAACAAAGAACTTCGAGGTCAGGAATGTGACGATACACTGAGCAAGTAATGAAGACGCTCCGGTCGTTATCTTGGAAGAGCTAACATGCGTGGTGATTAAGCATTCTTTGCAGCTGTATGACGAACCAGTAATTGAGGTGTTAGTCGACTAGCGGCTTCCTTAGAAATCGATGACAAATAACATGTGTGTTTTTTCACGATTTCAAGACTAGCACAGCAGCAGCACAAATTGGAAGGAAAAAACTTCGGATTTTTGGCCATTGCTACTTTAATTCCATTTCTCAACTGTTACCAGAATAAAATTTATATTAAGGTCACAGTAGGAAATTCGCTAAAATCTATGAAAAGCATAAATAAGATTAGCTTACACTTTTGTTAAATATCTTGCAAAAACTTCGCAGTGACAAGCGGTCTTATTCCGCGGGTGGTGACCAGTCATTTGTTTTGTGAGTAATTGATTATTGAACTGCGTATCTTAAGGAAAAGGCGCCTTAAGTTAACATTCGAAAATAAAGGGGTTTTATGCAAGAATTATAAGGCCCAGTTTTAAATTTTCATCCATGTCATACTAGCTACCAAGTCCAGCCACACCAACTTCCATGAACTTCGGAGATAAAAATTGGTTACAAGCTCGGGTTTCTATTTCTAATTTATTTGATTATATTCTTTTTGTTGCTTCTCAAAGTGAAGTATATTTAATGCATCGAGTCCTTTTCCGTCTTCTTCTTCTTCTTCGGATGGCGCTACAGTCCGGGGTGGACCTGGGCCTCAACCAAAAAGCCTCTCTAGCTCGCACAATCTCTTGCCAGCTGCCTCCAATTGCGCACTCCAAGTTGGTTGAGATCCTTTTCCACTCGTGTGCTCCATCTCAGTCTAGGAAGTCCTCTGTTGCGTTGTCCCTGTGGTTCGGATTCGAAGACTCTTTGGGCCGAAGCAGTGTTGTCCATCCGCTCTACATGGCCTGGCCACCTTAAGCGTTGTATCCGTAGACGCTTGACTAGCTCAGTTCGTGGTTGAATCGTCTCCTCCAGATGCTATCAACGCAAACAGCACCAAAACTCGTACTCAGAACATTTCAATCGAAGAGACCAAGGGCTTCCTCATCCGCTTTTAGTAGCGTCCAGGTTTCTGCGCCGTAAATCAGGACTGGGATGATCAAGGTGTTCTACAAAGTCACCTTGGTCGTTCGGCAGAGGCCTTTATTACTTAATTGCCTCTTAAGCCCAAAGAAACAGCGATTGGCAAAAGTGATTCTGCGCTTGATTTCGGTACTGATGTTGTTGTCCGTGTTCACCGCGGAGCCGAGGTAGACGAAGTCCTTGACTACCTCGAAGTGTCTGCTGCCCATAGTGACGTTCTGTCCGAGACGCCGATGTTCTGCTTCCTTCTTCGATGACAGCACATACGTTTTGCCCTCGTTTACCACCAGTTCCACTTTAGCCGCTTCCGCTTCGATGCTAGCAAATGCCTCATAGACGGCTCGCTGAGTTCGGCAGATCACATCAATGTCTTCCGCATAAGCTAGCATTCCTTTTAATTGGCTCTTCAATTTTTCAGTATACAGATACGTACTCTCAATACTTTTGAACTTAATGCTGCATACGTAACAAACGGAAAAAAATATTTTCTATTTAAAAGAAATAATAAAAGGTTGACAAATATCACCCTTCTGCTTTTTTGCTCTACATTCAAAGCTTCATAAAAAGTGTTACAGTGATCGGACTTAGTTCAAATATGCGCCGTTTTGTTCACTAATCGATTTCAATTTAAACGGCAACTTCATAATCGTAGAATAATAATAATTGTTGGCGCTACAGTCCAAAGGGGGACCAGGGCCTTGCTTGCTCATCATCTGGCTATTGTTCTCTCTCGTAGAAGCCCCTTCCTTATTTGCGAAGAACTCGGACAGCCATCTTTCACAAGCTTCTTTTAAGTTCAACTTCACACCACCAAGGGCGTTCGCCATGGACTGGAACAGGTGTTAATCACTTGGCGCTATGTCCGTGGTGGATGGGATAGAACCTCCCATCCGAGCTCCCGTAGCTTCCGACGAGTCATCAACGAAGTGTGTGGTCTGGCGTTGTCCTGGTGGAACACTACACTCTTCCTGTCGGCCAATTCTGGACGCTTCTGGTCGATCGCCTGCTTTAAGCGGTCCAGTTGAGATTGAGACAACCTTAGGCATTAGTGGGACCAGTATACATTCAATATTGCATGAACTTTAATAATTGTTGGCCCTACACTCCAGAGGGGAACCAGGGCCTAGCTTGCTCATCAACTACTCGTGTTGTGCGCGCTACTGTTCTCTCACGAGTAGAAGGGACCTACAGTTTTTGCCGACTCCGAATGGCGAAGTTTGAGAAGCTTTCTTAAACAGTTATTACTCCTTGAGTGTTGTCAGCAGCTCGAAAGAGGTGGTGCCGTGAAATATTCGAAAAATTGGTGTTGAGCTGGAAATCGAATCTAGACCCTTCGGCGTGTGAGCGTCGCACTCTACCCACTACGCCACGGCAGCCACTTGCATGAACATTGGACCATCAAAAAAAAAAAAAATTGTTGGCGTTGGATCCCACACAATTTGTCAGAAACAGAAGTTGCTCGCGCGCGAAGCACTTCCAAGCAAATGGTCGGCTGTTTTTTCAGAAAACCTGGACATGTCGCAACCGTACCACTAGAACAACGCAGAACAGTCAATTCTGAGTGGTTCACAAACTTCTATTTGCCGGTTGTCTTCCAAGAAATCAGAAAACCAACCGCCGAAGACGGATCACTCTTCACCACGACAATGCAAGCTCTCACATATCGGTTCAAACAACTGCATTTTTGAGCACTCAAAACATCGATTTGAAGAGCTATCTGCCGATAGTCCTGACTTGACACCGAATGACTTCTTTTTATTCCCGTAAGTAAAAAACAAAATGAGAGGTAAACGTTTTTCGACACCTAAAGAAGCGGTTGAGGTGCTCAGAATGCATGTTTCGGAGATACCTCAATCAGAGTGGCAAAAGTGCTTCAGTAATTAGTGCAAATCCATGCAAAAGTTTATAGATCTGAATGGGGAAATATTTTGAAAAACAATAAAGCCAATTTCGATGAGTAATATTTGGTTTTGTTCTTTAATCCCGAAATATAAAATTCAACCCTCGTATTTGCAATTAATGGTAAAAATTCCAATTATGGTGACGATGTCAAATCGTACTTGGTTCAGTTTTTTGCTGATTAAAAATTAAAGTTTAATGAACGTGGAAAAATGGGCAAGACATTACAGAACAATATTCAATGAATTAGTTCCGAACCCTATAAATCATCCAATGGAGTGAGCGCTTCTTTTGGCATATTTTCAAATCGACTTCTTTCAATTTAAAGTTGGATTGAAGGAATTTTCGGATCTCTGAAGTGTATGACTGACTGAGGCGGATGTTGATTGTGTCCAAAGTCAACCCCGGACTGGGGTGCCACACAAAAAAGAAGAAATCGTTGACTATCTTAAATACGATGCGAGCTGTGTCTGCTGCCAAGTAGAATCACTGCATTTGGCGTACATGAAGGACAGTATAAAATATTTAGAAGTTAAGGAGATAGACGTTATAATTGACATTTTCATTTATTCGCTTAGAATTATCGTTTCGTGAAGTGTTCCCCGTTTGAGCGACCGTAAAGTCACAAGGAAATTCTTGTCGTTTCTAGTGCAAACACAAGTGCGAAGACGAAGAAGAAGAAAAGTTGATTATTCACTTTCGACTAGGATGTCACACTTACAGCAAAATAAAATATTTAAAACGTTTAAAACAAACCTAATCAATGACTTTTTGAATAACAACAACAAACCTGTAGATAACTCGAGTACACAATGTGCGCGTCAGCTAAGGAATACGCAATTCATGGAAACCAATGGTCTTGTAAGGGTGAGCAAAAGAAACAAAAACCCAAACACAAACCCGATGTGTCAAACTCTCAAATTCTCTTGTTCCGCACAGTCACTCTGCATACTAAGCGCAAACAAAATACGCATCATTGCAATCAGAATAAACAATACAAACACTTTCACTAACTTTTCGTGTTGGTTTTGTTGGAGAAACTCATCGTCCAGCTGTTGGCAATCACACTTGACTTCAGTTGCAAACACAAAACTGCACTTTGAGGAGAACAGAAAAAATTATGAACTTTCCACTGCAATTAAGGCGTCCGATTCACATTCACAACAGCGCACGCCAATAGCAAAACATCAATGCTCTTATCTTATCGAAATCCAGTTTGATAAGCAAAGAACGTACACTTAGATCCGAACACTAATACTCACTGTGTCTCATGATAACCGTGTGCTGGGGATTACGTATTATACGAATCTGACGATCGGGATGATGCGGTTCGCCGAATTCGCCGCCGATGTCCTTCGGTAATTGCCAAAGTGCACTGCCTTCCTCTAATTGATCCCTTGGAAAGTATAATGGCGCTAATACTTCATAGATGCCGCGTTCGTGTGCATCAACACACAATATCACAATTTCCGAATGAAATTTCTCTAAAAATCTACGAATAGTACCTGTGAAGTGAAAGAAATACGGTTTAGCTCAGCTTTGCTTAAGGGGACAGCTGAAATCTTGGCACTTACGTAACGCTATGTGAGCTTCTAGGTCCGATGGAAAATTTCTTTGAATTGTACTTATATTACATAAAGCGATTGTTTTAAGATTCAGTTCTTTTGCTTTGTATAGAACGTTTCTGAAATGCAAAAATAAAAAATAAACGTTAGTTATATTTGAGAGATCTCATCTTTTTTAGGCATTTTGACTACAGATTAATTTCTGACCAACTGTACTAAAGAAAATACAAAAAAAAAACGCAGGCAATCCATGAGATCTTGATTAGGACTATCGAAGCAACGAGGGAAGCAGAGATTGTTCGTTTCTCAACAAGTTGTTACGATAGATAGCGTTAACTTCACCCGTCAATGTTGTCGATTTCATATGTCAATATGTCTGGAAGTGAGTGGAGTGCTTGTTAAACTATGCCTGGTGTGGGGTTCTATGAATAGAATGCACGCGGAAACATAAGAATACCAGTCCTACTTTAAGGAGGGGAAACTTGGACGAAACAAAAAGTGGCTGGGGAAGCTTTTTGAGAGAAAAATTCTGCGTGCGGTTTTTGGTTGATGACATAATAATAATTGTTGGCGCTACAGTCCAAAGAGGGACCAGGGCCTAGCTTGCTTATTAACTGCTCATGTTGTGAGCGCTACTGCTCTCTCACGAGTAGAGGCCGCCGTGGCGTAGTGGGTAAATTGCGACGCTCACACGCCGAAGGGTGTACCTCCGATTCCCAGCTCAACACCAATCTTCGAATTTTTTACGGCACCTCCTCTTACACTCCAAGAGTAATAAATGTCTAAGAAAGCTTCTCAAATTTCGCCGTTCGGAATCGGCAAAAACTGTAGGTTCCTTCTACTCGTGAGAGAAAAGTAGCGCGCACAACACGAGCAGTTGATGAGCAAGCTAGGCCCTGGTCCCCCTGTGGACTGTCGCGCCAACAATTATTATTATTAACCACAAACTCTCAAATTTCTTTACTTGGAGTTGACAAAAAAACCTTTTGCTTGTTAAAGAACCGAAGCACGCAGTACACTACAGCTGCACTGGTACATAAACCAATTTGTTAAAACGATTTTGTAAAGTCAACAATGAACTGTTTGGTTTAACTGTGTGCCACACTCTACTTCTTTAAAGTGATTTGCATGATATACAGTCATTTAAAAAATGCATCGTATTTATCTTTTAGGAAAAATTATATTCTGTGCAATGTGCATAATATGAACAAGAAAATATAGAATAGCTTTTGGACTGTACGCCTGATCAAGCGTCTTAGGATACAACGCCTAATATGGCTAGGACAAGTAGAGCATATGGACTTCAATGCTTAGGCCCATTATATCTTCAAATCCGTGTCTTTGGGACAACGCAACAGAGGACGACCTAGGCTGAGGTGGCGCACACAAGTGAAGAAAGACCTTAACCAACCTGGAATGAGAAACTGGATACAGCTGGCAAGAGATCGTGCTGGCTGGGGAGGCACGTTGGTGAGGAATAGGTACACCCGGACTGTAGTGCCACACAAGGAAGAATCCAAACTAAGAAGATAACGCTACAGAGGGCACTGCTCAATGCCTCTTCTTAGTGGACAAGAATATTTCTTATCTGAAGACTGGTGGCAGTTGTGGAAATTTTCAGCTTCGTGAGTGACTGAACCCCATGACTCCCGAAATTTACTTTAATCTTTGGGCTTGCAGTTTGATATAAACGTTAAAGTATTGCTTTACATACATCGTCTGTTTGAATGTTGGCATAATAAAAATGACCGATTTGCAAGGCACTTCTCTGAAAGACCTGCCGCTCGGAGGTTCTTCTTCTTCTTCTTATGGTGCTATAGTCCCGGTTGGACCTGAGCCTCAACCAACATGCCTATCTAGCCAGCATGGTCTTTCGCTAGCAGCTTCCAATTGGTTGGTTGAGGTCCTTCTCTACTTGTGTGCGCCATCTTAGCCTAGGTCGTCCTCTGTTGCGTTGCCCCAATGACTCGGATTTGAAGACATAATGGGCCTAGACATTGAAGTCCATACGCTCTACATGACCTAGCCAAATTAGGCGTTGTACTGGTCCTTCTCTACTTGTGTGGGCCATCTTAGCCTAGGGAGATTACGGCCTAAAAATCGCCGGATGAGGAAGCTTTAAGACATAAACACAAGAGTAGAGAATGATTCCACTCGATTCCAGTCGCTGTAGTTGAAAGGGATGGACTTCTCAATATTCCTTACAGATGGGCTGGCGAATGCACCGCATAAAATGAATTCTAAGCCTTGTGTGTCTCGAAGAAACAAAAATCTTTTCTCGATTCGCAATCGAAAACTCAGTTGAAACGTAGCTGGCTTTGGACAACATCCTGTTCCCTTATAAATTCCCTGAAAATAAGAATCGAAACGTTTAAGTTTATAAACGTGTTGACGATATTAAGCGGAGAAGATTAAACGAAGAAATTGAAAGTCTAGAGGCCGCCAATGTGAGTTAGTTCATGTAGACTGTATCAAAAATATTGCCCCTACGGATTTGAGCCTCTAAAACAAGGTCTAAGAAGACTGGTCTAAAATAACGAGCAAAAGTGAAAAATTGGCAGAACATTGAGGTTATTGTACGTAAAATTTGGTGGGAATGTATACAGCGGAATATAAAGACACACATCGCGCGTCAAGGGAAGGTTTTGAATGCACAACTTTCCAATAATAAAACTGTTTGAATCAAATTTTTGCTGATCAAATTTTTGCATTAACAGTGACGGCTCGAAGATTTAAAGAGCGAGGAAGAAAGCTTTACTCTTTTTTCGTAGACTTTAAGCCGCCTTCGATACAGTCAATAGGAACTCGCTGTTGTACAAACTTTCGTCCCTGGGACTTTCAACAAAGTTCATAAGAGTTTATAAAGCACTTATCACACAAAACTCTGCTGCTGCGTGGAATGGTATTAGCTTGTCCAACTTCTTCAATGTCAAAACAGGGGTTCCCCAAGGTTGCGTGCTCAGCCCACTTTTGTTTGCGCTGTACGTAGATGATATAACTACATTCTTACCGGGAGGAGTTACAGTTGGCGATGTACAGGTTAAAGTTTTGCTGTATGCTGACGATTTAGTTATTTTGCCTGAAGATCCACAGGCTCTTCAACTGCAAATAAATAAATTGAAAAGCTACTGCGATCTTTGGGACTTAAAGATAAACACCTCTAAATCAAAAATTATGGTTTTTGGCACTGGTCGAGGTAACAGGACTGCGCATGAAAATTGGACTTTGGAGGGTGAGCCGATCGAAGTTGTCAAAGAGTTCAACTACCTGGGTTTTGTTTTAAAATCGAATCTTGATACGAGCGCACATGTCCATAAGAAAACGGTAGCGGCAAAGACAGCAATTAATCTGATGTGGAAAACTATCTTTGGTAACCAACGCATCGGTATCGCGTCAAAGTTCAAGGTGTTCAATGCTACGGTGAATGCATGTCTCTGTTATGCAAGCCAAATATTTGGCTTTAAGTTCTTTGAAGTGTATGAAATTGTCCAGCGATTTTTCTTCAAGCAAATTTTTAAACTTCCCCCAACAACTCCCTCATACGCTATCTACGTGGAATCTGGTCTGCCGCAGATTTACCATCAAAATTTGAAGGCAAATGCGGACTATTTAATTAAAGTTATGCGTAGGCCGAACAGTAACCTCTCAAAGAGGCTTATGAAGATGGCGCTTCGATATAATTTATCTCCTTTTAAAGAATGGCATGAACTTGCAACCACACATGGCATTGTACTTAGACTTACTGAGGCAAACTCAGATGAATGGGAGGATAAAATGTACGAATGTATAAGAAAAGACGATGAAAAGATGTATCTAGATTGCTTAGATCGAGCTCGTACTTCCTCGTCCAGATCTATGTACAAGCTACTTAACCATACACTAGGACCCAGTAACTACTTTAAAACAGAACTCTCAAATAGACAAATTAGCACTATTTTTAGGGCTAGAACTGAACTGCTGAGTCTAAACTACATACCGCACCGGCAAGATGTTAATGCTACCTGCACACTTTGCAATCGCAATGAAGTTGAAAATATATACCATTTTATCGCGGTATGTCATATATTACTAGAACTACGTTTATTTTATTTCTCAAAAGTATCTCTTACACTTAAAGAAACGAAGAATATACTGAACGGCGCGGAGGGGTGGAACCTGCTCTATCGTTTTTGTACGCATGCCTTGAATTACCGTAATAGCTTCATCTAACAGTAAGGTATATCATTTGTATAGCTTAAAGTATATTAATTTGGCTCATTGTATTACAAGTATCTTAGATAATGCAATCTCCGACAGACGGCGTTTTGCCATGTTGACTAACATTTCTTTTTCTATTACTAATTGTTAAAATGAAGACCAATAAAGAATGTTTATAATAATAATAATAAAAACTGTTTGAACTATCATTTTGTCTAATCTGGAATCTGTCAAATGGCTCTGTTAAGTCAATGAGCAACCAATTTAAAGTCGCCATTTGTTTTTGTTAGAAAAAAACATTTTCCTCATAAGTTCCTTAAACCTCTAAGGTTTAGGAGACTAAAAATTGAAACGAAACTCAATCTGTCAAACAAACATTAAGAACCTTAAAATATATATGCCAGCCAATCACAATTCCGGGTAGAGGTAGAATACTGCACTAAAACTGACATAAATCCATCTGTGTAGGTTAGAATATAAAATTGCAAAATGTACACTGATCTACATTATAAACACAAACCATAGAAAAGTACAATGAACATGTCGATAGAATACTCCACGTTACCGGTTATGGCAATTCACTGCTTGATTGAGATTTGCGGTTTCCCAGAAAACAATAGAAAACTCAACGGAGTAAGGCGACCCGCGTCGAGTAACCATTATTCAAGTAGACACACTTTTAATCAAACAAAAGCGTCAAATTGAATAATTTATGTGCAAAACCAATTAACCATTGAACTGAATTGCTGTTTGGTGTAAAAAGTTTCCAGCGCCTGCTCTGCGCTTTGTTATGATTGCCTGAGTTCGTTCGACATGTTGAATGCATTAGTCAGTCATCAGACAGAGTTTATAAATTGCGCCTTTGCTTGTGTTCGATTTCCAAGTGAAATTTGATCCTAACTGAAGGAAGAGGCATATGTTTGACGAATAAAGAGTTCTTCATAAAAGTAAAGTTGAAGCAAAGTTTTCACGTAAAGTGGTTTAAAAGCGAATTTTAGAAGCTACATTACACCATTAATGCTTGACTCCTTCAATCATGACAAATGCGAAGGGCGTTCAATATATTCTCGGTGTAGGGGTGAAGCTGTGGTTATATAAGGTTGGCAAATATCTTCCGCCTTTTTGTCTTTTAAATTTTCCGGCTATGTACAAAGCCAGAGCACGTATTTGGCAATACTATACATCATTTGAAATGTTTTGACATAACCTACAAAACGACGCTATGCCTAATTAGTTTGGATATTGCGCTTAACAGTTATAGACGTGTAAACATGGACTTCACTAACGCCGAAATTCGCGCTATTTTAAGGTTTTTCTTCGTTAAAAATAAATCCGCTAGAAAAGCGTTCCGTGAGATTAATGGTGTGTTGGGGGATAGTACTCTATCACTTCGAACCACGGAGAAATGGTTTTGACGATTCAGAGCCGGTGAAAAAGACACCATGGATAAGCCAGCCGGCGGAAGACCTGTGACGACGAATACCGATCGAATCATGGAAATCATCGAGTTAGACCGGAATGTGACATCTCGTGACATCGCCCAGGAGATGGGAGTTAATCACCAAACCATTTTAAACCATCTGCAGAAGGCAAGATACAAAAAAAAAGCTCGATGCTTGGGTGCCGCATGATTTGACGCAAAAAAACCTTCTGGACCGAATCAACGCCTGAGATATGCTGGTGAAACGGAACGAGCTCGACCCATTTTGAAGCGGGTGGTGACTGGCGACGAAAAATGGATCACATACGACAATATCAAGCGAAAGCAGTCGTGGTTGAAGTCCGGTGAATCGTCCCAGACAGTGGCCAAGCCGGGATTGACGGAAAGGAAGGTTTTGCTGCGTATTTGGTGGGATTGGAAAAGAATCATCCGATGTGAGCAGCTCCCATATGGCCAGACGTTTAATTCTGCCATCTTCTGCGAACAACTGGACTACTTGAAGCAGGCGATCGATTAGAAGCATCCAGAATTGGCCAACAGGAAGGGTAGTATTCCACCAGGACAACGCCAGACCACAGACTTCGTTGATGACTCGTCAGAAGCTACGGAAGCTCGGATGGGAGGTTTTATCGCATCTACCATACAGCCCGGACATAGCGCCAAGTGATTACCACTCGTCCCTGTCCATGGCGAACGCCCTTGGTGGTTTGAATTTGAACTCAAAAGACGCTTTGAAATGTGTTTATTCGAGTTCTTTGCAAATAAGGAGAGAGGCTTCTACGATGGGGGTGTTATGAAGTTGCCGTCTAGATGGAAATAGATTATCGAACAAAACGGCGCATATGTGAACTGAATCCGATCATTGTAACGTTTTTTATGAAGCATTGAATGAAGAGCAAAATAGCGGAAGGGAGATTTTTGACTTTATATTGAATTAGTAACTCGGAACAAATTTACCAATTTACATTCCATTTTGGTAAGTGGCTTTTTTGTAACAAACAGTCTGTTCCAATTGCTCTAAATTGCAACGAATTTGGCCGAAAAACTGAGAAATGGCGTTCCATTTGCTGATTTTTTCGTAGAAGAGGGAGCTCATGAGAGAGTAAAATACTTCATTTTCCTATGAATTTCTGTCGAAAAAAATCTGTGGGCAGCAGATGACTGTCAAGTGAAAATAAAAAAAAACTCAGACAATTCATATATCTGATAGCTGTTCAGCTGTACATTTAATTCTGCGAATTTCTACGAAAAACCGCTTCACAAGTTTCGGCAGAGTTACTCTCTCCAAGAGAGGTGTTAACCAAAAGTACTCAACTACGAATTTCTGTACACAAATGCTAGAACAGACCTAAAAACCACTTTTTTTTAGAATGGAAAGCGCCAAGAGAACATTCATTTTTCCATTTTTTATGCCAACCAAATTTTTGTATGCTTCTCAAATTTCGCCGTTCAGAATCGGCAAAAAACTGTAGGTTCCTTCTACTCGTGAAAGAACAGTAGCGCGCACAACACGAGCAGTTGATGAGCAGGCTAGGCCTTGGTCCCCCTGTGGACTGTCGCGCCAACAATTATTGTTATTAACCACAAACTCTCAAATTTCTTTACTTAGAGTTGACAAAAAACATTTTGCTTGTTAAAGAACCGAAGCACGCAGTACACTTCAGCTGCACTGGTACATTAACCAATTTGTTCAAACGATTTTGTTGAAGTCAACAATGAACTGTTTGGTTTAACTGTGTGCCACGCTCTACTTCTTTAAAGTGATTTGCATGATACACAGTCATTTAAAAATGCATCGTATTTATCTTTTAGGAAAAATTATATTCTCTGCAATGTGCATAATATGAACAAGAAAATAAAGAATAGCTTTTAAAAGGAACTTGTTTTGATGACTGTATCTGGCATTCTGATCCAGGGATTATCTAAATTGAGCGTTGAAAATATTTTAAGCCTCAAAACACAAATTTGGAGAGGTTTCAGTATTCCAACCAACCAATGATTTGTTTCCTTCTTAGACTGAAGTGTTTGATTTAAGCCCATCTGTTAATTTTAAACTTAAGTTTGAAGAAGGTTTGGAGTATTGAAGATTTACTTCCAAATCCTTGCAAAGTATCAAAAACAGTTTTTTAATTTATTTTAAATAGCATTATAGACGACTGCTTTATGAAAGTTTGGGCGGAAAGTTCATGAGACTGGTATGCTGATGGACAGCATTGATGGTTCACTTGTAAGAACAGCAGTACTCTCAGATAAAAATGCAGGCTGTTTGGCTGCTTTCTCAATAGGAATTTGAACATTTCGGGCAACAGCGTGAAGATGAGTTCTCTTCAAGTTCCAACAACAGGCGCGTGGCCATCCGTGGAGATGAGTTCTCTTCAAGGTTCAACTCATTCAGCAATTGAGGCGTATGGCCATCCGCTTTGCTCTTCCTGCTTGACAACGACTTTAAGGAAATCCATTTTTTCTAAAGAGAAGCATTTAAATTTTCGGCGGTAAAATTAGTGCTCGAATAACGCCATTATGATAGGGCACAGAAAGTGATGGCTTGGTGCGGATTTTGGAGTGCTGCGTGAGGCTGGGAGCAAGGTTTTAAACACTACACAGTATGTTCGACCACAGAATGACCACCAAATCTTGTCGATGCCTTTAGACCACATCCATTGGACTTAAAAAAAAAAATAAAAAATGCTGGTTTTAGGCAAAAAAAAACTCGGAATCGGTTCAAAAACTTAATGTCAATAGGATCTAACCAGTCCGTGAGCTATAAAACGAAAATTCACGGTCTGGGTCTCAGAACATTGGGGTGATAGAACCCACTTTCATATAATTGTAAAAAGGAAGACAACTGGAGACGTCGGATGCATTTTAATTACACTGATGGCAATGAAACCTCTGAAAACAGAAAAGCTAAAAAAAAATAGTCTGAAACTCTATGAAAGGGTCTTGCTTCTCTCACACCCTCTAAAAGAGCAACCTGAGGGTGAAGGTCAAGATCTCATTTAGAAATTTTGCAGTCAAGGCTTTAACACAGCTTAGCAGTGCACACAAAAATGCGAACAAAAAGTGACAGCGAACAAAGTTCCACAGCAAATGAATGCAAACAAAGCAGCTATTCATGGGTTTCCCTTTGAAACATAGAAAGAGGCGCACAAAAGCCCACACTTTGTTTCGACTTTTCCTCCTGGCAATTAGAGATGTATAAATAAAAACGCCCGCGGCCGATTCCACGCGTTCTTTAAACTACTACCGTTAGGGTTTCAATCTACGAGCGCCACGAGCTATGAATAGATAGCCATGTTCAGGCAGTGTGTCACACTTTCTAAACAGCGAAACGAACCGTGAATGCAGTCGGGTTCGTGCACAGCCCTGCAGTCATTTCATCTTGCAAAGGTCGACCATTGAATGCATTTACGCACTGGCATCACGAAGAGGATGTGTTGGGGAGGAACAAATGAGAGAGTTTCCGCTAAAAAAACAAACCCACGCAGGATGAAACATGCAATAACTGACTATTTATGCTAAGGAACGTGAAATCTTGATTCTCACCTATAACAATAATGCAACGTGTTTTCTGCAGCGGTTCTAAATTTGTTTTTGTAAATGGGTCCGACTGTGTGAATAATATATTGCGCTGGCAAGTTGTAACCCTTGGTTACCTGAACTTCTCCAGTGCGGCACTCTGTGGAAAGCAAGCAAAGAAAGCGCAAAACAAACATCACACGTCCGCCATTCAAATATGAAAGCCGCCCACTTTACCTCTAATATGATTGTGGATGTCGTCCTTGAGTTGGTTGCCGGCAGCAGAAAATACTCTATCTGATATGATATTGCTTTCGGTTAGAGTCTCATCGGTTGTGTTTGTAATTGCATCGACTTCGAGGAGTGTTATATCACCATCCCTGAAAAGGCAGACGGATTAGATTGATTTCATAGTAGGTTTGAAATCGATGAAAGTTGCTTGCCAGATTATAAAACGACTATTTATGCTGTGGGATACTGGAAACGGACTAGAATTGTGACGTGGTCCAACAACACTTGAGTAATTGGTAAGGGGCAGCCGCGTAATGGTCTTCTCCAATCCGCCCCACTTCGCTAGGGATTCTATTTTTATTTTCTGAAATAAAAATACAATTTAGTCAGGATGCTGCACTGGCGGCAAATTCAATGGGCTTACGTTATGTTTAGCACCTAAGGATTTGAAATCTTCATTTGAGTTGGAGTCAAGTCGCATCTCTCTGAAAAAATCAGTGGTTTAGCGTTAGTTATAAATAAAGAAACGTTTAATGAATATACTTTAAGAAAAACTTTCGCACAGGACATACTGAAACTATATCGATTTAGTGTACTGCAAACGGAACCTTAAAATGAGGCTTGTACGTGTGAGGAGTATATGAATGAAATTTATTCAACACTGATAAGTTAAAAACTACGTTGAAGCCCTTGTTAGAAGTTGGGATACACTGAACTCATATACCAGGTATACCGATATAAAGTGAGCGTCAAGATACAAATGTCTCGATAGGGAACATGTGCTGTGAACGAGCCCTTTTTTTGTTTGTTTGCTATGACATCTGTGAAAAATATTTAGTATACACCAAGTCATTGAACAGACAACATCATATTTTGAAAGTGAAAGTGATGATTTGCGGAAAGCATTAATTTTTTGTTTTCATTTACAGAAAAGTGCTGCAGAGTCGCATCGAATGCTTGTCGAGGCATATGGCGATCATGCTCTATCAGAAGCAACATGCAAAAGATGGTTTCAACGGTTCAGAAATAATGATTTTGATGTGAGAAATGAAGAACTTGGAAGACCACCAGAAAAGTTTGAAGACGTCGAATTGCAAACGATATTGGATGGAGCTGACACTTTGAGTCAAAAGCAAATGGCAGCAATGTTAAATGTTGCACAACAAACAATTTCTGACCGTTTAAAAGCTATGGGACAGATCCAAAAGTGTGGAAAATGGGTGCCACATGAATTGAGTGAAAGACAGACGGAAAACCAACAAAACACTTGTGAAATTTTGCTTCAAAGACACGAAAGAAAATCGGTTTTGCATCGGATTGTTACGGGCGATGAAAAATGGATTTATTTTTAGAATCCTAAACGGATGGGGGCAACCATCAACATCGACTGCAAAACCAGATCGATTCGGCAAGAAGACAATGCTGTGTGTTTGGTGGGACCAGGAAGGTGTGCTGTACCACGAGCTCTTAAAACCTGGTGAAACCGTTAATACTGATCGCTACCGAGAACAAATGATCAATCTGAACCATGCATTGATCGAGAAACGACCCGAATGGGCCAGAAGACACGGCACGATAATTTTGCTCCATGACAATGCACCTGCACACAAACCAAAACCGGTTCAGGATACAATCAAAACACTTGGCTGGAAGCAGCTACCCCACCCGCCGTATTCACCAGACTTGGCTCCTTCCGACTACCATTTGTTTTCATCGATGGGACACGCATTGGCGGAGCAGCACTTTGATTCCTATGAGGGGGTCGAAAATTGGGTGTCTGATTGGTTTGCTTTAAAAGACGAACAATTTTATTGGCGTGGTATTCACAAATTGCCAGAAAGGTGGTCAAAATGTGTACAAAACAATGGCCAATACTTTGAATAAAATGTTTTTACTTTCCCATTAATAATTAGTGTTTTATTTTCATACCGATACACGCGCTCACACTCTAATACTGGTCCATTGTACGACTAGGCAGTAACCTTCATTTAATGCGATTTCTTGGTTTGCCAAAGAGAGACCAGAAGGCGCTTTTGTGATGTAGAACTTGGGTTTTGAGTTTCCATCACATTATCGTCCAACAACCGCCACTTGATACGAGCAAAGGGGGGACGCTGACAGAGAAAGTGCTCTGAATTGTCATGATCTTCTTCACAGGCATCGCAAAGAGGGACATCACTATGCTCAAGCCGACTTAAATGCTTAGCAAAGGTGAAGTGCCCCATTACTACGCCGACAAGTCGTCTGCACTCATTTTTGCCTAGAAAGAAAAGAAAAGACACGGATTTCTTGCTAACATTCAGTCGCAAACACTTGGTTATGATGCATTCTGCAGAGTCGCGCCATCTCTGGTGGTTGTGCTGAAGGTGGACCCAACCGTCGACGGAGGCCCTGACCAAGGACGCAGGTAGTTCCAAGGTGGGTTCGAGCCCTGCGAATGCCTCATTTGAACCTTGCGTAGCTAGTTCATCGGCAATTTCGTTTCCTATGATCCCGTGATGTCCCGGGACACAGACAAGTCTTAGCAAATAGAATCTGCCGGCCAAGTTAAGGGAAGACCTGCATTCTTGGACTATCTTGGAAGTGGTTAAAGCGTTGAGTAAGGCCTTGAGCACAGCTTGACTGTCGCTGCAGACGCAGATACTTCTTCCCTTCCACCTACTCTTCAAACTATAGTTGGTGGCCATTAGGATTGCGAACGCGCCCGCCTGAAAGATTGACATGAAATTCCCTAAGAAGGTGTGAAGTCTGATGTTGTCGTCTTCCACGAAGGCCCCATCTTAGCACTCTTCGTCGTCTTGGAGCCGTCCGTGAAAACCCGACTACATTCCTTTCCCGGTTCGGTTTCTGGCCAGAGCCAGCCCAGGACACGGGGAAAGTCAACTTTGTCTAAGCGACGCAGCTGTATTACTGGTGTCCTCGCATCAGATGGCGTGTCCATGAGTCTAGTCTCACAGGAGATGCGGTGTACGAGGTCATCAAAGCTGCAGTGCGAGTTGAACCAGAGACCATTCCTTTTACGTCGAGAAAGGCCTTGAGTGTGCATCCCATGATGTGAATTTCAAGGGGAGGGAGATTGATCAGTGCATCTAGTTCAGTGCTACGCTTGCTGGGGAAGACCCCTGTGTAGCCTGTTCTTTGCAGTTTATTGAAAGCAGCAGTCACGTACTTGCGCGAAAGCTTGTTCCACCAAACGACTGATGCATATGAGAGAAGAGGGGTTATCATTGCTATATAGATCCTTATGGATCTTTTTGACCCCAAGTTTTACTTCCTTACACTAAGGACCTTGTTTAAAGGTCAGCAATGGAGCGAGGGATAGGACTCCTCGCAAGGCCACGGGGAAGCACAGCACCATCGCTAGCAGTTCGTTCTCAAGTTTCATCGTATAGAGCATTTCGGCATCCTGGAGTTGTGCAAAGATTCGATCCATATTGCACAATAGGAAGGTCGCATGAGTATTCTTTTTTGCAGCAGGAATGTATGCAGTGCAGAAATTTGCAAGGTCGTGTATAAGATCATTTACGTCAATTCTACAGATTCCCTTTTCTTGCTTGTACTCTCGCTCTCCTCTGGGATTACCATCGTCAGCAAGCGGAATAGGGTTTTATTTGATTTTATGGAAATACAACCGGCTTTGACGGTGAAGGATGTCCTCGTTATCTTGGTAGCTTATATTGTACTGAAAATGAACACAATAGTGTACCTTCCAATGTATTGCAGCCACACAGAAAACAGACAATTCTAAATACATAAATAATTCCCCTGTTCACAAGAAAGGATTTGACTGCGTCAATTACCGAAGGATTAGTCTCCTCAACATTGCATACAAGATCCTCTCTGCCGTATTGTGCGAGCGTCTGAAACCGTTTGTCCATGACCTGATAGGTCCCTAACAGTGTGGTTTCAGACCAGGGAAGTCCACAATATACTCGATCTTCTCTGGCAGATCCTGGAAAAGACCCAAGAAGTGCAAATCGACACTCACCACCTATTCGTCGATTTTAAGGCCGTATAGAGACGAGCTATACAGTGTCATGTCTAGTTTTGGCATGCCTACCAAACTCGTCAGATTGTGTCAAATGGGCATGGAGAACTCTCGCTGCTCCGTCAAGGTCGGTAACGAACTGACCGAAACATTCATTGTCAAAAAAGTTTTTAGACAAGGCGACGCCCTGCCATGCCACATCTTTAACACCATTCTTGAGAAGATCGTGCGGAACTCACAAATCAACATCAGAGGCACGCTCTTCCACAAGTCAGCTGCTAGCTTACGCTTATGACATTGACGTGATTGGAGGAACACAGCGAGCCGTCAATGAGGCGTTTGCGGGCGATTTTTGGTCCTGTTTGCATTGATAGCATCTGGAGGAGAAGATATAACGACGTACTCTATGGGCTATACAGCGACATGCGCCTGGTCAAGCGTCTTCGGAAACAACACTTAAGATGGTCAGGCCATGTATAGCTTATGGACACCACTGCCCGAAAAGTCTTTGAATCCGAGACATTAGGACAACGCAACAGAAGAAGACCTAGACTAAGTTGGCGCACACAATTGGAGAAGGACCTCAACTTCAACTTGGAGAGCGCAACTGGAGAAAGCTAACGAAAGGTCGTGCTGGCTGAAGAGGCATGTTAGTTGAGGCCCAGGTCCAACCCGGACTGTACCGCCATAAGAAGAAGAAGAAAACCATGGCCAACTACGCGTCGCGATGGCATTCATAAGCAGAATGGCGGTCGCAGAACGGAAGGCAATAGAGTGGAATCCTTCTCAGCTTGAGCTCAGAATGCGAGCGCACGCAGAACCATTGGTACAATCATCAATCTAAAGTGCACTGGAGACAGGCCGGAACAAATGAATCAGCAAGTACGAGCATTGCGGGACAATGTGAAGTAGTACTGAACGGACGGATTGTTAGCCCACACGATCTAACACATTACTATTAAAAAAAAAAGTAATGTTCAACCGATATTGTTTCATTTCCTGAGTTATTAAACAGATTCCCCAGTCCTATCAATCGACAAATTTGGAAACGTGGACCCCCTCTATGGAGGGGGCATGGGCCTATGCACGCGAGGTAACGTCGTTGATTGCGCTCAACATAGCGAGCTGCCAAGGCAATCCTCGTTAGTGCTCAGGTCAAGTTGACCTACAGCCTCCACGTGGCGCCCCCTGTATAGTCATCACAACACCCGTTGTATGGTGAACTAATGTATGCAGCGACCCCCTCTGCCCGAGGATTTAAATAATGGGCCTGGCCTACCAGTCCGTGGGTTGTGCGTGAGGGTAACTCCCTCACCACGTAAAAAAAAACTCTATAGGCTGTACAGTGACATGCGCCTGGTTAAGCGTCTACGGATACAACGCTTAAGATGGCTAGGCCATGTAGAGCGTATGGACACCACTGCTCCAGCCCGAAAAGTCTTTGAATCCGAGCCATTGGGACAACGCAACAGAGGACGACCTAGACTGAAGTGACGCACACAAGTGGAGAAGGACCTCAACCAACTTGGAGTGCGCAACTGGAGACAGCTGGCGAAAGATCGTGCTGGCTGGAGAGGCATGTTGGTTGAGGCCCAGGTCCACCCCGGACTGTAGCGCCACAAGAAGAAGAAGAAGAAGGACTCTATGCAGTTCCATGTTGCAGAGGCACTTCAGAAAATTGTAGCGTCAATAAGACATGCCACGACTGTTGAAGCTTCGTCTCATAAGTGGACAGCACTCGCGACTGCCAAGTAAATCCACATACAGTCTCTTCAAAAATAAGGTACATTTGCAAATTACGCGTACACGTACCCATTCGATTATCGTTTTTTTATATTTTGTTATGTTGGTACTCGTACACTCGTTTCGAACACATGTTTAGACGTGTTTTGCGTGTTTGGTGGATTCCTACTGTCAAAAAAAGGGAATCGAAGAATTTGTATTTAATTTTGTGTGAAAAATGGAATTAAGTGGTTAAAGAATGTTTAAAATGATAGCAGTGGCATACGTTTAGAGTAATAATAATAATAATTTTGGCGCGACAGTCCAAAGGGGGACCAGGGTCTAGTTTGCTCATCAACCACTCGTGTTGTGCGGACTCGTGTTGTGCGGACTCGTGTTGTGCGGAAGGGACCCACAGTTCTTTGCCGACTCCGAACGGCGAGATTTGAGAAGCTTTCTTAGACATTTTGTACTATTTGAGTGTTGTCAGCAGCTCCAAAAGGTGGTGGCGTGAAAAATTCGAAAAATTGATGTTGAGGTGGGAGTCGAACCTAGACCCTTCGGCGTGTGAGCGTCGCACTCTTCCCGCTACGCCACGGCGAACACGTACGTTTAGAGTACTCTAAATAAAAAAAACATGTGTACAAGTGGTACATTTTAAAGATGTCAATGCCAATGCTCGCTAAGGACGCGCATCGCATCAACATCTGGTATAAATGTTGAGAAATTGAAGAAAATTGTTATGGAGAATCAAAGAAACTTCTGCCATGCAATTTTTTCCGAAATTTTGAGCATGAAGCGTGTGGCAGCAAAGTTCGTCCAAAATTGTTGAATATTAACCAAAATAAAAGTCGCATGAGCATCGCTCAGGAATTGTTGAACGACGTTAACGGTGATTCAGACTTGCTTAAATGGGTCATAACTGGTGATGAATCGTACACAGCTTTTGAGCCATTTCGTCTTCTTGTCAGTTCCCGGCACATGAAGTTGGCTTTGTAATGGGCGCATGTTCTCATATTTGAATCCTCTCCTTCAATTTTGATCGCCAAACATTCGACTTTCCCGGTTTTTTGATAAGATCAGGTAACAGGTGAATCAGCGGAAATTATCACGAGTAACCTCCAGAATGCCTATTGAAAGTTTGCGAGATACCGGGAAGCATTGAGAAAGCTCTTGGTGCTCTGTTTGCTCATCCCGGACTACAACTGCATTCGTAGGACCCCATTAGGTCTGTGTTTAAGGCTGACGAGCAATCCGAAGAAGATTCTGTGCACTTTAGTGGCCATCAATAAATCATAGATTCACTAGTATAAAATGAAGATTAAAGAGCCGGGCGTAGTGGGTAGAGTGCGACGCTCACACACGGTCTAGATTCGACTCCCAGCTCAACACCAATTTTTCGAATTTTTCACGGCACCATCTCTTTCGAGCTGCTGACAACACTCAAAGAGTAAAAAGTGTCTAAGAAAGCTTCTCAAATTACGTCGTTCGGAGTCGGCAAAAAGCTGTAGCTCCATTCTACTCGCGAGAGAACAGTAGCGCGCACAACACGAGTGATTGACGAGCAAACTAGGCCCTGGTCCCCCTGTGGACTGTAGCGCCAACAATTATTATTATAAAAAGCCATTGCGGAAACTATTCAATCACTAGGAAGAGTGAAAGGCATCATATTATAGGATTCACAAAATGTGGCTTACATTGACTATTTGGAAGGGGCTCGCTCGGGCCCCGGTGTTCCTGAAAAGATAAACAAGTTTCCGGTTTTCAGAAACTAACGAGAACTGAATTCTACATGAAGGGATGCAAAACAACTCATTAACCACTAATAACTGGGTGGCGCAACAGTCCATAAAAACTCCAGCTTGCTCACCAACTACTCGTGTTGTGCGCGCTACTTCTCTCACGAGTAGAAGGAATCTACAGCTTTTCGCCGGCTTCGAACGACGAAGTTTAAGAAGATTTTTCTTCGACAAGCGATTTTTTTTCAGCAGCTCGTGGAGCTGTGAAAAATTCGACTGGGAATCAAAACTGGAACTTTGGCGTATGCTCTTTACACTCTACCCACTACGCCACCATATTAACTCTTAACTACAGCCAAACATTAAAAGAAAGGTCCCTCAAGTGGTACCTGCCGTATGAACCATCCCATTTTTCACTTCTCCACTAAGAAGCCGATTTCTTTGTCAAACGTTAACAGCGCACCCAGCGAACCTCCGCTGATGCCATATTTGTCCCACCAACATGAGTAGACTTCAAAACAACCCTTATGCCAATCGATACACTTTCACACCTTCACACTCATACCTCCCCCGAGGTATAATCTCCTTGCCTAAGGTCACAAGTTCGCAGCCAATTACGGCGAGATTTCAGTCACCTTCGACCCGATGAGTGATTTAATTGGCTCCCCAACAGCAGGGTCCATCTGCAGGGACCACCAAATTGTTTAATCAATGCACGCCCCCAAGAAGTTGGATTCCGGCCAATCACTGCATTGACATTGGCATCAGAAAGGGAACCGCAGTTTTCCCCTTTAAACCGAATTCACTGTCGCCCCCTGCCACCGGAATCGAATGCGGCCCGGTATGTCACTGATGGCTCAGCCATACTCCCTCCCGCCCAATCCATTCGCAGCCCTCCCTAAATGCGCCTCGGGGCTTTATTATACAATGACACATAATTTATCATGATCTTAATGGAAGATAAGAGTGTGCACTCCATTCCGTACGGTCGCGCTTGTGGTTGGGTTTTATCGATTCGACCACCACCACCACCTCTAATCCCCAGCAAGAGAGTGACCCTGTTTTAGTTCTACCGGCCTTGCCTATCACTCAACTGCATGTGGAAGTTACTAATCTTAATTAAAACACCCCAACAGTCTATCAGGGACCACCGTTTCCTGTTCATTAAAAGAGCACTTTGTTTTCGACTCCCTGCGATGATTTTTTTTCAGTGCAAGCCTTGGTGATGCAGAGCATTCCTCGAGGGTGTGAAAGCCATAACTGAAAAGAGCTGAAAACAACGAACAACAGACATGAATACAAGGCGACGATGGCGGGAATGAAAAAAGGGAATCTGTTGGATAAGTTTGAGGAAGTGTGCCAAAAACAGTCCCCCCACAGGGAATGTCTAACCGCCCCCGTGGGTGAACTGCAATCAATAGCACCTGGGAGTGTGATAACTGAAAAGTGAAGGCTTCACAACCGCCACATGTACCACACGGGAGACTCGACCGACGGCAAATTTGATTAAGCACCCTTTTGTGGGCTTTGCTTTGTTCGTCTGTAAACTATTGCTTGTTGTAGGTGGCTGGGTTTTATTGAGGTACGTCAGCCGTATTTCCACCTGATGAGGACGGCAGGCGACAGTCGGCGACGGCGACGGCTTGCATAATTGAAATGAGGCTTCTATTACTGGATATTGAGCTTTTAATAAACGTTAAAGGACTTCTTGCCGTGCTCGCCAGGCATGGGATGGTTCTAAAATCTCCATCACGCGGCGGAGGTGATTGAAAAGAGTTGAGTGGTTATGTAATTTTAAAGAGCGTTAATTAAGTTCATTTTTTTTTCCTTTCCACTGGCGGCGAGTAGGGAGAACTGAATTTGGTTGCTGTGTCGGCAAGTGTTTGAGTTTCGTGGCATTTGTCGAGAAGGAAAGGCCGGTCGAGAAAGGATGCAGAATTAGGCAAACAACTTGGGACTGTTATTCATTAGAAAAACGCGGTTGTTATCTTCTTTTGTATTCTCGGTGGAGAGAGGCATGCCTCTCGTACAGATCGATGTGGGAACAAAGAAGCAAAACCATACCTTCTTTTCATGCTTCTGATGACGATAACGATGACACAAAGAATACTCGTACAGTGAAAGGGGTGAGATATAATATGAACCTGAGTGAGTGGAATTTAGAAAGCTCTGCATTGCGAGGGTTTCTTTATAAAAATAATAGCAGCACATTATTGGGATACAAATTAATTCCGCACGTCTTCAAAAGATGGCGCCATCTGAGCCATCTTGGAAGCGATTAATTACTTCATTGGAAGGACGTGACATCTGACCGTAACAAAAAAAACTCATCAGTGTCTGGTTTTTGTCTAACCGAGCTTAACAAATCACTCAATAAGTCCAGGGACATATAGGGGGCGCCACCAAAAAGCCAAAAATTATATTGAATGAACAGTTTTTGTTAGTGGCGCCCCCTATATGCCCCGGGTCTTATTGAGTTATCTTTTATAAACAGCATATGTGGAAAGTTTAGTTTTCTTTTTTTCATTTAACGAAAAAACGCAGCTACAGCCGCAGTTTGAAGGAGTTTGTGACAAATCTGCTCCAATCAATAAAAAATGCAGAGAATTGTTTTGATGCTTCAAAAGTGACGATTTAAGCGTTGAGCATAAAGAGCGTCAGAGCCTGCCCCACAAGTTTCAAGGTGAGGAATTGGGGACATTAGTGGATCAAGATCCGTGTCAAACGCAAGGTGAACTCCCAGAAACGTTTGGAGTGACTAAGCAAACAATTTCCGAACGACTAAGCAAATTTGTATTTATTGAAATGGTGGGAAAGTATTTGCCGTAAGAGTTGGAATCGAGAATTGTCGAAAGTCGATATTTTAGCTCGGAACTTCTTCTTGAAAGACTTCAAAGGAAGGAATTTTCGTACCGGATACGGATGACTGAAGATCAAAAATCGATATACTGCAATAACTCAAAGAAGAAAAACTAATATGCAAGGTCTTTTGAGCCCTTCAGGTGACGAAAAACGTTGACAACTCATTTTATTTCTTACGTACGGGTATAAAAAGAAGTCATTTGGTGCCAAGTCAGGATTATACGGTGGATGATTCATCAAATCGATGTTTTGAGTGCTCAAAAATGAAGTTGTTTGAACCGATGTGTGAGAGCTCGCATTGTTGTGGTGAAGAGTTATCCGTCTTCCGCGGTGGGTTTTCCTGATTTCTTGGAAGACAACTGGCAAACAAATGGTTGTTTACCACTCAGAATTGACTGTTCTGCGTTGTTCTTCTGGAACGGTTGCGACATGTCCAGTTTTTCCGAAAAAACAGGCGACCAGTTGCTTGGAAGTGCTTGGTGCGCAAGCAACTTTTGTTGGATTTGGCTCAATTTGAAACATCCATACAGTCGACTGCTATCTACTTTCGGTCTCATATGCGTAAATCCACGATTCATCACCTGTCCCAATGTCATAGACGTGTTTCGAAGCACTGCGATCGTATTTTTGGATCATTTCTTTCGACCAATCGATACGAGTTTTTTTTTGAGCGATTGACAAATTGTGTGGGATCCAACGGGAACAAATTTTTTTGGCGGTCAAATGTTCATGCAATACTGAATGTATGTTGGTCCCACTAATGCCTAAGGTTGTCTCAATCTCACGACAGGTCACATGACGATCTTGCAATATCAGTTGGCGCACAGCATCAATGGTTTCCGGAATAACAACTGATTTTGGACGACCTTCACGAAATTCGTCTTGGAGTGAACTACCACCTCGGTTGAATTCACCATACCATCGATAAACATTGGTACTTGATAGAGCGTCATTGCCGAAAATTGAATTAAGTTCATCGATGCACTGTTGTTGAGTTAATCCACGTCGAAAGTTGTAAAAAATAATCGCACGAAAATTTTCACAATTTAATTCCATTTTTTGGGCGAGGTGAATACTTTAAGTTGCTGTAAACAACACAGTCAGCTCGTCTGTCAAAACGTTCGGTGTACGTTCAATCTCAAAAATGTCAAACTTTATGATAGAGCTGGAAGTTGCCAGATTACAACACTTGGGTTGCCCAATCCCGAAATATAAAAGGCAACCTTCATGTGCACCAAATTTCGAACTGCTTATAGACGTGCATAAAAATCACGCTACGCCTATTCTGATCTATCTGATCTTGTCTTTATTCAGAGTATGCAACTCTTACTGAAAATTGTATATTTGACACTTTAATTTTCAACTTTGGTAAGAAAGTATGTTTAGATACATTCTTTTTTTCGTCCAAATAAACCGCTTTTCCAAATCTAAAGGCATACTTTTAAGGACCATCATAGGACTTGATGTACAGAAACGAGATATTATCTGAGAAATTAACCTCTGGCACAGCGACACAATTGACAACATTCTCCAGAGTAAGTTTCAGACTCCCTGTATCCAAAGTTAAGAAGTTGTAAGTGCAATATCGAATATTTGAAAATACTGTCATCCTGTACGATACGTGCAATTGTCACACGCTTAATGTCTAGGTCTAAAAACCATGCATTTTGCAGTTCACAACCTTCTTCAACTTGTTGACACTCAAAGAGAACTAACTGTCTTTAAAAATGCTTCACAAGTTTGGGCGCTTAGAATCGACGAGAAAAGTAGTTCCCTTCTGCTAGTCAAAGAACTGTGCAACACGAGAGTTAGTGTAGATCCTGGTCCCTGGTCATCTTGAGGACGTCATCCATTATGTAACTTCATTGAGAATAAGATTAAGAGCTTCGACTTCTTCTAACCATGTGACTGAATGTGAGTCCATCAACGAGTTTGGGTCTAGTTTTGGTCTTCGAGTATTTAACCTGACAGGTGGCTCAATCTGTCTTAAACTCTCAAAGTTCTGACATTTAGAGCAATGGTCGAATCATTGTATAAAGGTAAACAGTGAATACCAGTCCGCATGATTAAAAGGTAAAGAAAGGCCATTGCTCCAGTTAAAGAATCAAATTGCCGGAAACAAATAAGTATTAGATCAGGAATTCAAAACCTAGGTCCGAACACAACAAATCTTCAGGCGCAAGGAGCTTGATCTGTTTGGACAGGAAGTTTATGATCAAGTTAACAATTTCCTTTTCTGGCAGAAAAATTGTGTCTCAACCGACTTTGCGAAAAACACTAAATTAACCGAATTCGAGAGCTTGGGTTTAATTTGACATGCTTTGGAAATTTTCTACAAAATGTTCAAAATGAACACCTCAGAAATGAATAGTGAATCTCTTCGTTAATCATAAAAATTTAAAATGAATCAATTTGACAGCCGATATGAAATGATGGAACAGGTATGTCAATCCTCAGGAAAGTCCTGTCAACATAATGTTTTAATAGCTTGGACTATAGACCACCATTTAAGAAAGAATATTATTTCGACTTCAGGGGTCGCACGGATGAGGGTTGCACCTTCTTTCCATTTACAAAATTCATTTGGGCTCGTGTCAAAGAAGACTTCAGGGTTGTCAGTTGTCAATCCCACAGACACTGTCAAAAATGAAAAGAAAAAACCCGAAAATACCGATTGATCAGTGAATCAGTGATCAGGGACAAAAAGGCAAGTCTTTTGATGCAAGCTGTCAAGTCCTGGTTGTTTCAGTCACTATGCAAAGCCAATGGAATCGAATGACCCCAGCCTGCTGTCCGAATTCTTAAGATAACACTTAATGTGCTGTAAATTAAGATAAACGAGCCGATTGAATTCATTCAGTCAACTTGGTTAATCAGTTGATTTTCTTCAAGTCGACGTGTTTACAGATCAATCATTGCCAGATTGCAAGAAGCAATGGCTCAGGAGCTGACCACGAATTACCTTAATTGGTGGTAATAACACCCTAGAAGATACTTTATGTCTTCGCATGTGTGAGTGCAAACATGTCACGGACTGTAACTTAATGTGAGGTGAATGCTCAATTGACGAGCGATAAAGTGCTTTCACTTGAGCGCTGCAATTTGCGCAGTCACAGACCAGTGCACGTTACAAACCAACCCTCGAGTGGGTCATTGTAGCTGTATAACAAAAGTGCTGTAAATGGCGAATCTGAAATTGTTGGTAACGAAGATCAACAGGTAGCCTATGCAAAGTCCATAAACGATGAATGGTGGTTTTGGATTGGGAGTGCAATTAATACAGTCGGCTTTGTTTTTTTTTTTGTTTTTTTTTTTTTTTTGTTTTTTGAAAAAAAAAACATTAAAAAATGACTCTTCTCTGGAATTGATACAATCATTCTTCAGTTTTTTCCAATAGATCTGAAAAATTGTTTTTCATATGTCGGAAAAGTAGTAATTGAAACGGTCAAGGTCTGGGAGGTACGGCGGATGGTCCCATTTCAGCGATTCTAGCGTTTCACAGCTCAGAGAGTTTTTCTTGTTCCAAAATCAAAATGTCAAGTCCTTGAGTTGTTTATGGCTTCAATTTACTCAATACACTTTTAAAACGCATTTATTAGTGGTGGATAACGTGTCCTGTCAATGGTTTCACCTAGATCTAGCAGCTTATAGTACACCACACCAGTCTGGTCCCATCATATGCAGGGCCCTTAAGCCGTGAATTTTTTTTTCGTCCGCTGATATAGACGATGTAATAATAATAATATTTGTTGGCGCAACAGTCCACAGGGGGACCACGGCCTAGCTTGCTCATCAGCTACTCGTGTTGAGCGCGCTACTGTTCTCTCACGAGTAGAAGGGACCTACAGTTTTCTACCGACTCCGAAGGCCGAAATTTAAGAGGCTTTTTTCTTAGACAGTGATTACTCTTTGAGTGTTGTCAGCAGCTCGAAACATGTGGTGATTTGAAAAATTCGAAAAATTCTTTTTGAGCTGGGAATCAAACCTAGACCTTCGGCGTGTGTGCGTCGCACTCTACCCACAACGCCACGGCTGCCACGATGTAGACGATGTAGGAATGTGTTTATCAGGCCTTGACTCAGCTACACTTTTCTATCATTAAAAAAGGAAAACATAGCTTGCCGCACATCCCGCATATAATGACGATTTCCGACATATTCGAAGAGGCAAAAACCATTTTGTTGTCCAAAGGAAAACAGACGCGGATGCACAGATGTGGTATTTGATTTTACATGATCATCTGCCTTAATCATGGTTTATATCATGGGGTTAATTTTTCAAAGAATCGTACATAGCGCAAGACTAATCGCTTTAGTTACCCAAGTACCAAATTGAGATCATGCTTGAGTGACAGTCACTCCACCTTGGTTTGGTGCGAGGTCTTCCTAAAACCTCAGAAGTTCTATGGGTCGCAGCGCCCGGTTGAGAATGCAACTCCACACTGAGCCGAGAAAGCCCACTAACCGCCTTGTCTAGTCCTGGGTTAAAAATCAACTATACATGTCAGCAACCTCGACACTGCACGCGATGTTGAGTGGTAAACAGAGTCACGACACGCCCACAAGAGGTCTATCGCTCGATCAGGCCGAAACTGAATTTCCAGGGGCTCCTGACCTTCCGTGGCACCAGAATTTAGCCCCTAATCGAGCTGTCACTACCAGTCAGGCTCCCTCTGACTAGGGTCTGGTACCCGCCATCCGGCCACAAGGCGGTCTCTCCTCCATCAGTGTGTCCGTTGACACTAGAAATAGTAATACGGACGTGATTTTCGAATTACATCACCTGGGCGCGGATGCACACTAGCTATATCTGGCATGTGTATATCACACCTTTCCAATAAAGGAGCTAATCGCTTCCAAGATCAGCCACGACTTACAGGCAGTGCCATCTTTTGAAAATGAACCAAAATTAAAAATGAAGGTAGGAGACTCTGTCTGTTATGCAAGCATCAAAAATTTGAGTATAGCACACTCAGCTTGCGGCTCATTTCCTGCTTAAAATTGATTTGAAACTTTAGCAACAATACATATAAAAGGTTGCCAAATATCTCCCTTCCGCTTTTTTGCTATATGGTGGATGCAATAAAACCTCCCATCCGAGCTCCCGTAGCTTCTGACGAGTCATCAACGAAGTGTGTGGTCTGGCGTTGTCCTGGTGGAACACTACACCCTTCCTGTTGGCCAATTCTGAATGCTTCTGATCGATCGCCTGCTTCAAGCGGTCCAGTTGTTCACAGTAGATGGTAGAATTAAGCGTCTGGCCATATGGGAGCAGCTCATAGTGAATAATTCCCTTCCAATCCCACCAAACACACAGCAGAACCTTCCTGGCCGTCAACCCCGGCTTGGCTTGATATTGTCGTATGTGATCCATTTTTCGTCGCTAGTTACCATCCGCTCCAAAAATGGGTCGAGTTCGTTCCGTTTTAGCAGCATATCGCAGGTGTTGATTCGGTCCAAAAGATTTTTTTGCGTCAAATCATGCGGCACCCAAATTTCAAGCTTTTCCCAATGACACCAAACAAACGCCAACACCTTCCTGTCCATCAATTCCGGCTTGGCTTGGGACAATTCACCGGCCTTCAACCACGACCGTTTTCACTTGATATTGTCGTATGTGATCCATTTTTCGTCAAATCATGCGGCACCCAATCATCAAGCTTTTTCCAGCCTTCTGCCGATGGTTTAAAATGGTTTGGTGACTAACTATCATCTCCTGTGCGATGTCACGAGATGCCACATGCCGGTCTAAATCGATGATTTCCATGATTCGATCGGTATTCGTCGTCACAGCTCTTCCGCCGGCTGCCCAATCCATAATGTCTTTTTCCACGGCTCTGAATCGTTGAAACCACTCCCCCCCGATTCGAAGTGATAGAGTATCATCCCCCAAAACAACATTCATCTCACGAAACGTTTCTCTAGTGGATTTGCCTTTAACGAAGGAAAACTTTAAAATAGTGCGAATTTCGGCGCTAGTGAACTCCATGTTTACACGTCTCGAACAGTAACTTATGCATACACGTATATAACTGTAACTTACTCATAGAGTCATTTTGTAGGTTATGTCATAACCTTTCAAATGATGTATAGTATTCCCAGATACAAGCTCTGTAGCGCTTTTTAAATAACCGGAAAATTCAAAGACAAAAAGGCGGAAGGGAGATATTTGGCAACCTTATATGTGTGCCTCAGCCCTCAAAAATTACATCAGCTACACATAAGTGATGAGGGTCCTCAACCAGTTATGTGCGTCATCGCAAATAAGAGCATTCTCAAATTCAATCATCAAAAACCTACGACTACGACCTACGACTTAGAAAATACCTCTGATCACGTTATGAAGAACTCTTCATATCTAAGCTGATCGAAGAACAGCACACTACAAAATTTACAGATAAACACGTTCAGCTATTCGTTCCCAATCGCTGCATTAACTCATGTTCTGTCGCCGCAGATATCAGTCCGCTCTCCTTCTTCTCCGTCATCATTCGGCTTCTCTTGCTAAGCACAATGATCCACGAGGATCATCAAATAGATGATTCGAATGTCCGGAATTCCCAGGGGCCATAGGTGATTCACCCAACAGTCCAGAGTGCATGCAACTGCTTTCATTGCAGTCATGTTGTTAAGCAACGTGACATCAACAACAAATGCCACTCACATTCACATTCCTTCGTCTTGAACGAATTGTAAACCTATCTCAACACTCACTCCGTCCAAAGCAAACGATCGGATTGAGGGAAATCACTTGGCCCTTATCGCACGTCGTTCCTGAAGTAATTGTCACTGCATTGTATGACAATTGCTTGTGTGCTTACCACAGACGTGTAGAATGCCCGCAACATCATGAAGTCATTCCAGCACCATTGAATTTGCCAAAAAAAATCGCCGACGCAAAAAACATCAACGCTTGCGGGCGAATACTGGCTACAACCGGCCGCACTTGGCTGCCTCACCCACCACCGATGACAAGCACAGTTCATAAATGGGCAGCGATGTGGTCACCGGCCAAGAAGCTGTTGTCAAACACTCAAACAGACACAAAAGCAAACAGCAGCCAAACAGCAGACCCGATCTTGTCCCGCTGATCAGCCGTGAACTCAGATGATGAATGAACACGTTTGGGCGGCTTACGTAACCCAGTTTCGAACCAGCACGCAAATCTCTTTGCTTATTTCTGCGCTTCACCGTACTTCGCGTCTATTGCCGTGAAAATACTTTTGATTTTATTGCGCATTTGTCTGATATGAATGTGCCGCCGTAGTGGAGGTACTCGTAGTACTCATGTGATTTGTAAGACCCCAACCGGAGGGAGTGGTGGTGGCTATCAAGCGAAACTTGTCATGGATCTGTGCTGTTGTTTTCATTTAAACCGCTTTTCTATTTAAAGTTTTGTACCGTGCGGTTCCACTAACCGCAGTGTGGTGATTGCTGCTGCAGGCTGGAAGCCCGAGATCACTGACTCAGCTGTGGCTTCAAAGTCGCCTAGCCCGCGTAAAGTGCTGAAAGCGCTCAGCAACTTGCAAAATGTTGTTTCGGAGTGCATGGCACGTTAGAGATTTAATTCTCTGATTAAATAATTATCGTTGTTTTTTACCATTTTAGTTTCACTCTCGAAATGAGTTTATTTTTAGAACAGATTTGACTAGAATTTAAATTCCTCACAGATCTTTGTGGTTTGGTCTTGTATTTAAAATGCTTCAAGCTCAAGTGTATGTGATTTGGAATCGGAAATCCTGGTCAAGAGCATTTTTACATAGTGCTGTCCTGTCCTATACTTTCACTTGGTCTAGCGTCTAGATGAACGCTAAACCGTTTGTAACTGATGAGAGTTCTTCAGAAAGCTTTTACCAACGAAGATTTTAATTCAAACATGCCTCGTTGAAAACTAGAAATTTCAGAAGAAAGACAAAAGCATTTGACAGAGTCTGGCATCAGGCTCTCTTGTCGAAAATGTGTGCTTTTGGCGTCGATGAATCTCTTCTTCAATGAATTTGAAATTACCTTTCGAACCGTTCAATACGACTTGGATGGGTTCGAGTCTGATATTCAACATATGGTATTAATGCTTGTGTTCCCCAGGGCTCCGATACTCTTCCTCATTTCATAAATGATCTCCTGTCTGTCACTTCTAATCCAATTAATAATAATAATTGTTGGCGCTACAGTCCAAAGGGGGACCAGGGCCTAGCTTGCTCATCAAATACTCGTGTTGTGCGCGCTACTGTTCTCTCACGAGTAGAAGGGACCTACAGTTTTTTGCCGACTCCGAACGGCGAAATTTGAGAAGCTTTCTTAGACAGTTATTATTCTTTGAGTGTTGTCAGCAGCTCGAAAGAGGTGGTGCCGTGAAATATTAGAAAAATTGGTGTTGAACTGGGAGTCGAACCTAGACCCTTCGGCGTGTGAGCGTCGCACTCTACCTACTACGCCACGGCGACCACTAATCCAATTCACTCCTTTGATAATGACAGTACCCTCAGCTTTTCATATTCGTTCCTCGGCTCTCGTCCCTCCTCTTCGGCCATCGACTTGGTACGACAGTGTTTGTTAAGCTCATTAAATTCCGATCTTGACAGCATAATTGATTGGCGTAAGAACAATAGAGTGGAATTTAATGCTTCCAAAACTCAGTGCTGTCTATCGTCACTCAAGAGTTCTCGAAACCACCTGCCAACGTCTATGAATGGCTCCTGCATTGTTGAAACTGAACGACTTTCCATCTTCGGTACGTGTATCAACTTAACACTAAGTTGGAACGATCACATATTCGAGATGGCCAAAAATGCTGCGAAATGTCTAGGTTTCTTAAAGCGATGCAAGAAATACTTCACCCCTTCTGACCTGGCAACAATATATAAGGCGTACATCCGCCCAAAGCTTGAGTACAACGCTCCTATATGGTCGGATGCTGCTAAGACCTCTTTACACCTATTAGATAGAATCCAACAGCGAGCTTATTGGTGACAATAATGCTGCGAAGTCAATCGACTCGCTTGAACAAGACGTAATGTTGCATCTCTATCACTATTTTATCGCTATTTCAACAAAAAAATCGTTTACGAGTTAGCCAGCTGCATTCCTCCCCTTCGAGAATTCACCCGCAATATCCGCCTCGCTAGGAATGCTCACCCGTTCACCCTTAAGCCCACCTTCGGACGTACAGTTAAGTTTAGACACTCGTTCTTCAGCCGCACCACACGAATGGAATGCTCTTCCCAGCTCAATTTTTCCCCCCCATTACAATCCACAGGCATTTCAGTCCAATGTGTGCTGTGACTTAATTCTAGTCATTTAAGGGTATAAACAATCCCTTTAGTGCGCGCCAATTATAAAAAAAAGAAAGCATGCGAAAAATTTATAAACGTCGGGGTCCAGTAACCAAAAACTCATAAAAACATGTCTCTAAAGAAAGCCATATACGGAGGGTGTATGATCGAGTGAATGAAAGGCTTATGAAAGGCCCGCCAGAAATAACTTTGAGCTGTTCTTCAAGCAGTTTGTCAAACAAACTCAGTTTCTTGTTATCAAATGTCTCGTTTGTCTGGCATTTAAAATATTCAAAAAAGACTTGATTAAATTTTGTAACTCTAACATTCGATAAAAATAAAACATAGTAACAATTGGGAAAACGGCTAAAGATTTATTCGATACTGAAGAGAAGTCAGTCAGCTGTAGACAAGATTACGCACCATCCTGAGACTTCTGTAACATCATTCTTGAGAATATCGTGCGTAACTCACAAGTCGATACCAGAGGCACGATGATCCAAAAGTCAGCTCAACTACTAGCTTATGATAACAACATTGACGTAATTGATCGAACACAGCAAACCGTCATTAAGGCGTTTGCTGGCATTTAAGAGGACGCGCCTAAAATGGGTCTGGCGGTTAATGAGGGCAAAATAAAGTACACGCCGCCGTCAAGGAAGGACACGCAACATCGAAGTCTCGGTCAGAGAGTCACACTAGGCAGCAGAAACTTTGTGGTAGCCAAAAACTTTGGCTCCCTCGGCTCCGCGGTAAATAGATCCAACATCAGTCCCGAAATCAAACGCAGAAGCGCCAATCACTGCTTCTTTTGGCTCAAGAGGCAATTGAGTAAAAAAGTCCTCTCTCCAAAGACTAAAATGACTGTACAACAGCGTGGTCATCCCAGTCCTGCTTTAGGACGTGGAAACTTGAACATAACTAGAAGCGGATGAGGACGCCCTTAGTCTTTTCAAAAGAAAAGTTCCTCGTGCGTTTTTTGGTCCTGTTTACGTTGATTTCGTCTGGAGGTGAAGATTCAACGACGAACTCTATGGACTGTACAGCGGCATACGCTCGTCCTCCATTTTCCGGTACAACGCTTCAGATGGTTAGGCCATGTAGAGTGTTTGAATACCATTACTCGGGATTGAAAATTCTTCGAATCTGAGCCACTGGGACAAAACAATATTCCAGCGAGACACTCTCAAAATGGACGTCAAATGTCATATTTGGCTATCGGTCCATCAATTTCCCCATAGTTCTTCCCAATGGCAACCCATATTGGCAACATTTAGTACATTTGAGTGGAGAAAGATGCATAAACCTAGCCGATAGATTAAAAAATTAAAGGCCTCAGCCTTTTTCGAGGTGGCTCCCAAATGGAATGTTGGTTGAGAATAAAAATGAAATCCTACCCTGCATTATGCGTCAATTGGCCAAGTTGTAAAGGGTGTCCCAACAAGAACGCAAGATTTAAATTTGGCGCCAATCGAATTGTCATTGTTTGACATTTGAACAATTATAATTGTTTGTTAGTAGAAGGTATAAGGTTAATAAAAATGGAGCGCTACACGAATGAACAACGCATTCTCATTGTAAAATTGTTTTACCAAAATGGTGAAAGTTTTGCGGCTACAGTTCGCAAATTGCGGTCAATTTGAGGTTACAAAAATGCTCTAAAAGAGTCAACTGTAAAGCGATTAATGGAAAAATTTGCTGAAACTGGTTCTGTAACTGATACAAAGACAACAACGCGCCTTCGACCAGGTCGATCGACCGAAAATATCGCAGCAGTACGTGATGATGTCGCTCAAACTCCATCCACCTCAATTCGACAACGAGCTCAGCAAATTGGTGTTTCCAAATCCACAATGCTGCGAATTTTGATGAAAGATTTGCATTTTCATGCAAACAAAGTTCAATTGACTAAGGAACTGAAGCCAGCTGACCATGCACAGCGAAGGGAGTTCGTTATTTTGGTATTGGAGAGACGACATGACAATGCCGATTTTGCCGATAAAATCATCTTAAGTGACAAGGCCCATTTCCATCTTGATGACTTCGTCAATAAGCAGAATTGTCGCATTTGGGGCGAGGAATATCGTTGAGTGTTTCACGAGAAGCAAATGCATTCTCAACGTGTCACTGTGTGGAGTGGATTTTGAGCTGGAGGAATCATTTGACCTTTTTTTAAAAATAAGTCAGGTCAGGCGCAAACAGTCAACGGTGTTCGGTGTCGTGAAATGATAACCAATTTGATCGTGACTTAAATTGAAGAAATGAATGTGGAGGGGATGTGGTTTCAACAAGACGGCACCACATCTTATACAACCAGAGAAACAATTCAATTGCTGCATCAGTCATTTTCCGGTCGTGTAATTTCGCGTTTTGGAGAACAGAATTGGCCGCCTAGATCGTACGATTTAGCACCATTAGACTTTTTTCTTTGGGATTTTTCAAGGTCGATGGCTTATGCGAATAAACCGACGACGACTCAAGCCTTTAAAGAGGAAATTGGACGTTGAATTAAAGAAATACCGCAGCATTTATTCAAAACGGTCATTAAAAATTTCACTAAAAGATCGCGTATGTGCCAGCAAAGCCGCGTCGGCCATATGGGCGATGTTTTATTCCACACATAACCTCATCCTGTCTACTTTACGATATAATAAAGAACTGACGATTTTTTTTAAATATCTGCGTTTTATTTGAAATTTAAATCTTGCGTTCTTGTTGGGACACCCTTTAACTCCGATGAGGTAAACTGACACTGTGACAGGGGCACAATAGCCCTTAAATGTCACTTACGGTGGATGCTTCGGATAATCAACTATAACGTGAAATTTCCCAAAATGATAGAATCGACAAGTTTGTCTATTTACTTAATTAGACTATAACGTGAAAGTTCCCAAAATGACAGAATCAACAAAAACAAGTTTGTCTATTTACTAAGCGTCTCGTCCTGAAAGTTGATTTATCGCCCAAAAGTAGCATGCGCCTCCAACTGCTCAGATCATTTCACACTCTAAACGAATAGTCCTAGGTCTACGTTCCTGTGTGGAACTCTCCTTAGTTTGTTAAAATCGATGGCGACGCGATGTTGATGCTGATGTCACATTCGGAACGAATTTTAAAGCGCGTGGTCTTACATCTATTTATCAGAAGTTTACTTTTGGGCATATACACTTTTTCATTAAATGTATTGTTACGCAATACATCAGGCGCGTTCGCACCCGAGTGGGCCTTGACGACATCGACAGCAACTGCACTTGATGGTCCGTTTCGAAGCTGAAGCACAAAAAAGGATGACAAACTCTCTCTTGCCTGATCACTGAGACGAAGTGTTAGAGACGCTAAGAAGTAAAACTGTGCTACCAAGTGCTACTTCGCTCTTTCATATTAATAATAATAATTGTCGGCGCGACAGTCCGCAGGGGGACCAGGGCCTAGCTTGGTCTTCAATTACTAGGGTTGTTCTGGCTACTGTTCTGTCATGGGTAGAAGGGACCTACAGTTTTTTGGCAACTCCGATCGGCGCAGTTTGAAAAGCTTTTTTCTTAGACTGTTCACACTCTTTGAGTGTTGTCAGCAGCTGGAAAGAGGTGGTTCCGTGAAAAAATTCGAAATGTTGTGTGTGTCGCACTCTACCCACCATGCCATGGCGGCCAGATCTCCAAAATTTATGTTCCCCTTTAAGCCTCTACTGTTTCTACTCCTCTGTCACCTTGTTTAGCACATATTGAGGATGGAACTTCTGAACTCAGGCATGGCTGAAGTAGGAGTACTGTGCTGATTAGTGTGGAGCAGAGATTAACTTTTGTTCGTGGTCGCCGTGGCGTAGTGGGTAGAGTGCGACGCTCACACGCCGAAGGGTCTAGGATCGATTCCCAGCTCAACACCAATTTTTCGAATTTTTCACGGCACCACCTCTTTAGACCTGCTGACAACACTCAAAGAGTGTGAACAGTCTAAGAAAAAAGCTTTTCAAACTGCGCCGATCGGAGTTGCCAAAAAACTGTAGGTCCCTTCTACTCCTGAGAGAACAGTAGCGCGCACAACACGAGTAGATGAGCAAGCTAGGCCCTGGTCCCCCTTTGGACTGTAGCGCCAAAAATTATTATTAGAGATTGACTTTTCCTGTTCAGGGTCGAGTTGCATTGTGCAACCAAATACTGTGACGCATACAAAGACAACATTTCATCACATTACTCTGTACCAAAGTGAAGCTATTTTCCTTCAAGAAGGAAATCAAGCCGACACGTAGGAAACTAAGGCGACTAGCTAAGGGTTTAGAAAATCTCTTGAAAAGTTGAGTGTCATCTTATAAAACCATCAAAGCAGGTAAGCAATATCATCATCGTCAGCGCGACAACTAGGACCCGATCCATCTGCCAACTAAAAACAAAACGCGAAACGTGCGTTAGCTGTTAGCAGTGTTACCTGAAATTCAATTCAATTCAATTCAATTCAATTTATTATTATTAGTATAAAGGTACAATAAGACATGAGTCTTTTATAGTACTAAGTTGTGAAAAAAAAATACAGTACTAAGTTGTGAAAAATTGAAAAGTTGTGAAAAAGGAAGAAATTTCCCTTTAGTTTTACTTCATTTTGATCACACCCTGACGCGTCCTAGCAGACTGTCGTAAGTCCTCTGACGTCCTGGTCTACATCGTTTCTCCTGAAAAGACATGATCGACGAGGATTTCTTCTGCCATAAAACGAAGTACAAATGACATTTCAGGCTGGTTCTTTTTCGATCACACAAGCTGATTTCCCCCTCTATGGGCTGTACAGCGACATACGCCTGGTGAAGCGACTTCGGAAACAACGCTTAAGATGGTCAAGCTATGTAGAGCGTATAGACACCACTGCTCCGGCCCGAAAAGTTTTCGAATCTGAGCCATTGGGACAACGCAACTGAGAATGGCCTAGGATAAGGTGGCTCACACAAGTGGAGAAGGACCTCAACCAACTTGGAGTGCGGAACTGGAAGCAGCTGACGAAAGATCCTGCTGGCCGGAGAGGCATGTTGGTTGAGGCCCAGAACCATCCCGGTTTGTAACTCCAGAAGAAGAAGAAGAAGCTGGGTTGCCTGCCCACCGAAGTCTACTGAAATTAATTTTTGATACTAAATTATTGACACTATATTTTGTTCAAGTTGTGAGTATAGCGTCCCCATGATAGCAGTCATTTAAGTCCCACATCTATCTCTGATATCTCCTCTTCTCTCTTTTATGTCTGAAACAACGCAGTACAGAGAGAGGCATAGATTAAACATTTACAAAAAAGGACACAGTGTCTGACGGGGATTTCTTTGAAGGTTACATAAAATGAAAACAAACGCAAAATTCTCCATACAACATGTTGCTGCGATAGTGAAACTTTAAAAAAGAAACTGAAGTCCATCCACTGACGAGTGTGTCCCCAGAAGACGATAAGCCCTTCCCCGTTCCAAAATCAGTCGCACCTATCAAATGCCGACGAATATGTTTCACTCACACAACGTAGTCAATTTCATTTCTAAACAGCACACATCTGTCTGTGAACTCGCGGACTTTGGCAGACAAACTGTCGTTAAAATCGTCGAACAAGCAGAACTCATTTCTGCTGCCACTCCCACCCCGACCCACATTGTCTGGCTAATTGGAAATTTGTTTTCTTTTTGTTTCCACAGTTCTACAACATCGCGTGGCAATGCATGACAAGTAGCTAAATCAAAACAAAACATCGCAATAACAACGGAATTGGAATGAATGACGTCTGCCGTGCAATTTGCTACGCACGTTAAGTGCATAGCTTGTTGTGGTGATTCTAATAGCTATTACACAACGGCAACAGGGCAATGATAGTGCCGCACTCGAGGTAACAATTAGAGAGACTCTACGTGAAGGCAACCAGAAACTGGGCGTGATGCACAGCGATTTGCGGGCGGCAAATCCGGGATTGTTCGTGACCGAGCGACGAACCGATTAACCTTCCACTCATGCAGTTTTGTGAGGCAACTATTGACTCAGCAAATAGGAATGTTTGAATTGCAGCAGAGGTAAGGTCGTTCCTGCTGCAGAAGAAATATATGTTCTGACAGACTACTTTGTGAGACTGTCTATACGTAAGAAGAGGAAAGAGCACAGGAAAGGAGCACAGCTCCCACTGAAGGTAACCAGGTGTGCGCTTACATCAGCAAAACTACTCTTCACGACCTTGGCGCGGACATATTCACCAGCAATAAAGCGTCTTCTTTTTTTTCTTTCCTTCCAAAAAGAGCCTTCAGCCAAAAATAACAATTTTAATATCTACGACGCGAAACGAAATCAAAACAAAGACGCGAAACCGAAAAAAGAAACATGCCATGGGTGGCGAAGAAGCAGCAGAAGTCCAAGTCGAAGTTGGAACGAAAAGCATACAATCCGGCAGCAACATATGCAGTGTTCTGAGTTGTGCCTCAAATTGTTAGAGACTTCACCCTCGCACCCGATTCTACCCCCATTGCACCAAATACCAAACGTCCCCAACCCAGTTGAAGCACAATTTCGAGATTATAAACTCTGTAATTGGATTAGCGGCGACATGCTAATGTGTTGGTGTCATAAACTGAGCAAATACGTGACAATATGTCGTCTTCCGTCGTCTTTCGTCGTCTGAATGGCGTCGACTTCGTCCCACTGCTACACGGCTGGCAGGTGAGAACTGATAAATCAACGCAGATTCGCCCGAGTGACGTCTCCGCTCATAATTGATAAGAAATGCAGCCGCTTTCAGTGCGCACCAATATGACAACGATTTCATGTAGCCAGCTCGGCGGCAGGTGTCGGTGACTATGCGTCACCGGGAGGTGGGAGGTTAATCGGGCGGCCAGTTAATTAACTTGCCATTCGATTTATACATGATTCCGTGGTCGGCAGCGGATGATTGATCCTTGGGCCAGGTATTGGACAAGCAAGCGCTGCTGTGCGGCTAACTTAACGGGATTAGATGCAAATTGAGTTTATGACATTAAATTGCTGTGCGGCATTACTGGCCCCGGGGAAAGTATTAACGCTGCGGGTATTTTAGTAATTAAAGTTCTTTTTGTTTGTTTTCCGCTCTTTAGCGGGGGCAATAGCAATTCTGATGTCGTGTGCTAATCATTTTATTTGTTTGCTCTCGCGCTGGTGTGGTGGCATTTTATTGGATTTTGAGGTTAGGGGTAAGCGGCCTATTGATGTTTGTGACGCAGGAAGAGTGTGTGAGAATTGAGAAGAAGAATTGTAGTTAATTGACGTTGCGCGTACTTAGTGGGAGAATGGTACACCGATTGAGAAAGAACACGTCGTTTTAAGACCACATTTGACTTCGTTTCGTCCATCTCACAAGCTAAAGGTCGCTTGAAATCGATGCCGTCTTGTTCTTCACGAGTACCGAAACTTCACCTGTTGTGTGTTGGGAAGAAATTTGTCAGAAGACGGCTGTCAAATGGAGCACACCGGGTAAAATTGCAACTGACATTAAGGGTAGCTTGTGAGGAGGGTGACCTTTTAAAGTTCGATTTAATCAACGACATCAACATTATCAGATTTTTCTCTAAAAAGTTCCTCATGTTCAAAACCCAGTGTTAGCTTCAAACATCATCATTATACTTAATTTAAGTTTTAATTACAGAAAAAATAAAAAGGCGATTAGTCTACGGAAACAATGCACAGAGGTAATTTTCCCAAAAGGCTGGACAAAATTATTTTTGGTCTGTCTTCGGTTAATCATTACAACACATAACTCAATAATTCCCAGGGCTGACATGTATGGGGCGCCACTAACAAAAAAAAAATTTTTTTTTTAAGGAAGTACAAATCAGAGACCAATAGGGAAACAGTCAACTCCCTCGTCTCTAGCCCTTGAATTCATATAAGAATACGTGTGAACTGCCTATACGGTGGATCTCCTCACTCTTAAAACTGTTAGAAGGAGAGGGCATATAAAATAAAAAATTGAAAGAGAGAAGGTATAGTTATTTTCCAACACAAAGTAATGGCTGCCGATAGCCGCGTTCAGAAATTATGTTTGTAAGGCAGTAGTTGCATCAGAAAAACAATATTCTTATATCTTGTGATTAATTCAAGAACAAAGTGAGGATATAAACTTAGATTAAACACAATAATTTACTAAATCGTATTAATGAATTAATAAACATTACAAAACACTGAACAACAGCTATTTATTTTAAATTCTATAACTCGGTATTAAGAAATGTATTTATTTTATAACTGTTGTTAATAAATATTATGTCTAATATTATTTTTGTTCTTATTTAAATAGTACTCAAAAGGTATCTTAAATTTGTAAAAACGTTCTCATTGCGAACCAACTTAATTGTTTTAAGTGTATTTAATGTATTACAAATGTCATATATCTTCGTTCTGAGTTAAATTAAACAGAAATGTTCCGCAAAATATTTTATTTTATATTATTATTATTTTTATTTTTATTTATTATTATTATTTTTATTTTGACTGCACGAAACATGTTTATTATTTATTTTGTGGGTTAGGTTTCATTATTTTATTGAGACCAACACCTTTCATATTGAATTGATGTCATTTAATAATAATAATTGTTGGCGCTACAGTCCAAAGTGGGACCAGGGCCTAGCTTGCTTATCAACTACTCTTGTTGTGCGCGCTACTGTTTTCTCACGAGTAGAAGGGACCTACAGTTTTTTGCCGACTCCGAACGGCGAAATTTGAGAAGCTTTCTTAGACAGTTATTACTCTTTGAGTGTAGTCAGCAGCTCGAAAGAAGTTATGCCGTGAAATATTAGAAAAATTGGTGTTGAACTGGGAGTCGAACCTAGACCCTTCGGCGTGTGAGCGTCGCACTCTACCCACTACGCCACGGCGACCACTATTGATGTCATTTGGACAATAAAAATAATATTTTGTAATTATAATATGTAACGCCAAAGATTTATTTTAATTATAATACGCTTAACTCTGAATATCAATTGATAATAAGTCTTTTCCAAATGCGCGACTTTTCAGCACGCGTTACTCTCCTGTTTTTTTTTACATATTTCATAAGTTATGATAAATATAAATTCTATCAAATTATCCATTTATTAGAAATAAATCCTATTTAAAGTTTTGGTTACACTTACTTCCATAAACAATTTGCAGTAGATTTTCCGAACGCGTTGTGTTGAATGTACACAAAATGGCTGACGAATCCACGAACAGTTAACAATTTACTAGTGTTTGACACTTTTGAAGGCAAATATTGACGTATTAGCCGCCATTTTCCCAATTTTGGAGGGGAAACGTATAGATGTGTGAGTTTATTGAGACAATGTTCGATGTTACGTAAATAGCTTTCAGAAATTGGGGTTTTTTCTACAAGAACACGTAAATAACAGTCAAACGGCCGATAGACAAAGGGGAAATGAGCTGTTTGATCAGCTGTTCAGTTGACCATCTCCTTCCTTAATGGCTTCTGGTACAAATATTCAAATAATACTCAAATAATACCTGTCAATTTTTCACAGCAATCTAATTATTAGGTTGCAAGTAACAGTGTTTCATGTGACGCAACTTTTGCGGTTTTTAAAACAATGAAAAAAACATAATTTCGTGCGTTATTAAACGCAGCTTTTTGATGGGAAAAAATTTCGTGCAAGCTCAGCAATGGCTCGAAAAGTGATACAGGGACTTTGCTTCTTTAAAAACAATTATTTGCAGGTGGTATGTTGACTTTAAAAGTGGCCATACATACACCAACGATGCTGAATTCTCTGGAAGGCCAATTGAGGTGGTTACACCTGAAAACGTCAAAAAAGTACATGAAATCGTTTTGAAAACGGCAAAGTAAAATTAAGTGAGATATCTGACACTTTAAAAATTTCAGATGGCAGTGTGTACACCACTGTGCATGAACATTTGTCCATGAGAAAAATGTTTTCGAAATGGGTGCCGCGTTTGCTCACAGTGGACTAGAAACAACACCGTATTGATGATTCTGAGAGCTGCTTGGAGCCATTTCGCCGGAATATAGAGGATTTTTTGTGTTGGTATGTCACAATGGATGAAACATGGATTCACCGCTACACTCCAGAGTCAAATCAGCCATCACCGTAGTGAACAGCAGCTGGTAAACCATGCTCAAAGCATCCGAAAACATGAACGAAACCATCATCACGCAAATGAGTTTTACATCTTTCATGTAATTTATTCGTGAACTAGAGTAACTCCGATAGTTATTTGTATTTCTGCATAATTTTAGTGGCAGTACGTTCTTCACGGGTTCTTATATTATTCTGTTTCTTTGTCTTTCTATCTCTCTCTGCTTTGTCGGAAGAATTTACCAAAAAGTCGTTGTACCACATGTAAAACTTGTCCCTGTTATTTGTCTTTTGGATCTGTAGTCGAAAAATGTCTTACTTTGGTATCGCCAGAATGGAAGTAGGCACTGTTCACGTACCTGGGTGTGGTCCAACTTCATCCCACACGGCAAAGGAAAAGCTTTCATTCACCTTTTCATCTACAGAAATTTCTTAAGTAAACCCGAATCAAACCACCAGAATTTGATCTATTTCATGATTTTCACAAAATTGTGCACTCTTTGCGGTTTTACCTGCAACGATGACGATGCCACACCATGCCGCTGCCTCATTTCAGAACTCTGATAATCGTAAACCAAAGCCAATAGCCTTTGACTCATTCGCCGCGAAACCCCTGCCTCTCTCATTTGCCACCGAACAAAATCTGTGATTAATTTATGAACACTCCGTCCATGTTTAATTTTTTTTTCTCTCCAGCAGATGACATTCAGCACACACAACACACGGTGACAACGGTAATTGACGCTACTTAGCCATTACCCTCCACAAGTCATAACGACTGTCAAGTGGCGAAAACAAACACGTTTACGTGTCTGAGTGAATCTAGGTGACTCAGGAATGACGAGAGATGTCAAATGCCAGGCCTGTCTGAACTGCAAACACAAAACAACGTGAGACTTGTTTGTTCCGTTACGAATTGTTACAATCACTTGTTGTTTTCAAAAATCACCGTAAAGTGAGTGAATCGGTGTTTGCCTTTCATTTGTCTTTTAAATTTCGCCTTCTGTTGCGGTTTGTGTTAAGTTTGACGCGCAGTATCACTTTTTTTTTCTCTCGCCTCACAGCAGAATGTGTCTACACGGTCACATGTTGAGGCCCTATCAGATCGGAATTTAGCCTGACTGAGGGTGCACATTGCTCACGTGAAGTACATAATGTCGTGACACGGCTCACTTATGACAAGTTAATCTTCTCAAGTCATTCAAGTCATGTTCTGTGCTTTTGCCTTTTTGACTTTCCTCCAGAAGTTGTCGTAGAGAGAGGAACGAACAGAGGCACACCTAATTTGAGTTTTAATTCTCCCCATACTGGTCTGTGTGTGGACGCACGAGTCATGGGTGTAACTTGTTGCGCTTCGGGCAATATGAATTCTGATCACGGAATTCTAATGAAATTTCTAGCGACTTTCGGCCATCTGCGCGACCGGCTTCTTGGAGCGTGGTCACGGCACTGCTTTGCCTGGTTGAGCCGCAGTCCAATCACCTCTACTAAGTGTCACCCAGGGGTTCGGCTCTTAACACAACATTTCAACCATGACATTGAAGACTGTTTTGAAGCGTCATTCACCTTTCAAGTTGACAAAAGCATTACCTACAGTGGCGCAAAATGATGAAGATGATGAGGAAGGCGGAGTGAACAAAAAGCAAAATTTTATTTCTGAAGACACAGGAGACTTTAAAACGAGTCGAATTTGCTTCACCAGATAAGCGGGCATCATCGCCGATAGTCACCTAGGCGTGTTTTCAATTTAAAGGTAATTTACGGTGATACCGCCTTGAGTATTCAAAAAAAATATGAGGGATAAACTGGCAAATAGTAAAGTCCAATGCACAGACGAAACTCATATTGACCAAAACATAAGTACATTCACCAACGCGATTCTGGAAAGCGTCGAGCATTCTATACCTAAGAAGTCATTAAATCGTAATACTGAGGCTGTTCTTCCTACATACATCTTAGAGATGATAAAGTTAAGAAATACTTGTAGACGTAGATGGAGCCGTACGAGAAGCAATTTTTATTTAGAACAATATAAGAAAATGAATGTTCTCATTAAAAATGCCATTTTAGAAACCAAGCATGGAATGACAGGCTTAAAAGCCTGGAAAAAGGTAGTAAACCATTTTGGAATATTACTAAGGTTGTTAAGAAAAAACACATACAGATACCTCCACTTAAGATTGGAAGTTCGATTATGCTTTCTTGCACTGAAAAGGTTAATGCACTAGCTGACAACTTCCTAAATAACTTTTTGACATCTAGTACTATTATTCCACCTACTAGTACACAAAATGCTGTGGAGCAATCGATAGCACTTATAAATTCTCATGCGTCCTTAGAAAACTTTGCTTCTGTACCAGTTTCAGAATTAAAAGATATACTTAAGAGTCTAAAAGTGAGAAAATCTTGTGGCTTCGATAGAATAAAAAATGAATGTCTTAAAAACCTCCCAAACTTTGCTATTGTGATATTGACCTATATTTTTAACAGTTGCCTGAAGATTGGATACTTTCCCAAAAATTGGAAAGTTGCGAAAATAACTCCAATATTAAAACCCGGTAAACCGCCAAATTTTGCTAGTAGTTACAGGCCAATTAGTCTGCTTAGCTCTATGAGTAAATGTCTTGAAAAGGTGATTAAAAACAGAATTATGTCCTTTGTTGAAGAAAATAGGATAATCCCTTCAGAACAATTTGGATTTAGACCCATCCATAGCACTGTTCCCCAAGTTCATCGCATAACTAAGGATATGAAGAAACATTTTTCCCAAGGCAAAAGTACTGGATTGGTAATAGTAGACATAGAGAAAGCATTTGATACAGTCTGGCATGATGGTCTACTTCATAAACTGTTGTATGCTAGAGCCCCATTATACATGATCAAAAATGTTCAGTCGTTCCTATCATTACGTAGTTTTCAGGTATGTATTAACCACCAAAACTCGGAAAACAAATCTATCTGCGCTGGTGTCCCACAAGGTTCCGTACCTGGACCAGTTCTCTTTAATATATATGCGTCTGACATGCCCAGATTGCCCAACTGTGATATTGCTTTATTTGCTGATGATACCTGCATTTATTCTGCTGATTCAATCGGTTTCAATGTTGAAACTAATTTGCAATCTGTTCTCAATACTCTTGATCTATACTACAAAACGTGGAAAATTAAATTGAATGCCCTAAAGACTCAAGCTATTTTCCTTTCGCGAAAAAGAAAACCTAGTTTGCTGCCAAGAAACAATCTTCTACTCAATGGCGTTCAAATTGAGTGGAAGACAAGTGTTAAATATTTAGGCATCTATTTAGATAAACGTTTATCTTTCAGTGTCCATGTAAAGGAAATCATCAAAAAGGTTGATATCACAATAAGAATTCTTTATCCCTTTATTTGTCGATATCCACAGCTAAGCACTGGCAACAAACTCTTAATATTTAAGGGTATTTTCCAATAATATTTTATGGATCTCCGGTATGGGGTACAAGCGCAAAAAGTCATGTACGCAAGCTGCAAATTGTCCAAAATAAGATCTTAAAAATGATGCTCAATCTCCCAACACTATTCTCCACAGAGGAACTTCATGAAATTACAAATACAGAAATGGTATCTTCTAGAATTAATAAACTAAGTCAGAAATATATGATATCCTGCATATCATCTGACAATTACTTGATTTCAAATTTAATCTCAACCCAAGCGCAATAATCAGACTTATTATTAAATAATGTGTCTATTTTTGTTGATTTATGTACTTACTTATATTTATTTATTTATCCGTATTTATTTATTTATCTATTTATTATTTATTTATTTATTTATTTATTTAATTAATTATTTATGTATTTATTTATTTATTTATTAATTAATTTATTTATTTATTTGTTTAATTTATTTACTTATTTATTTATATATTTACTAATCTATTTAAAAACTTGTTACAATAAATGATATTATTTTTATATTTCTCTAATTTATATTTTACACATTATTTATTTATGTATTTACCTTTTATGTATTAATTTATTTAGTTCGCGCTAGTAACACCACTGCCTTGATCTTGACCCTTGAAATCAAGTAAATACACCACTTCTCCTTTCCCTTCCTAGACACCACAAAATTTAATGAAGGTTTTTGTGGCTTTTCCTTCAAATTAATCTGTGATATATCATTTAAGGACTTGTATTAATATTTTAGTAGTAAGGTAATATGACTACATCTCTAAAAATGTAAGATTCAAATACATAAATGTAATCTATTGCCACAATAAATAAAATCTAAATCTACCGCCTTGAGTATCGTGACAACGCATTGTTTTGAAAACCGCAATTGATGGAAAATTCTTATAAGCAAAATAAGCCCTCTCCACGTAGCCTTAATTTCAAACTCGAGCGCTATAGAAAAAATTTCCCAGTCGCAGTTCCCATTACAACAGTGATTAACCTATTGTCAAACTATGCAGTAAAGTCAACTTAACTCATATCAGAAAATTGCATTCGCTTTGAAATATAATAATAATAATTGATGGCGCGACAGTCCACAGGGGGGCCAGGGCCTAGCTTGCTCATCAACTACTCGTGTTGTGCGCGCTACTGTTCTCTCACGAGTCCCTTCTAGACTCTCAGTTTTTTTCCAGCTCCGAACGGCGAAGTTTAAGAAGCTTTTTTCTTAGACTGTTAAAAATCTTTGAGCAGCTCGAAGAAGGTGGTGCCGTGAAAAATACTAAGTGTTTAGCCGGAAATTGAGCCCTTCGGCGTGTGAGCGTCGCACTCTACCAACCACGCCACGGCGGCCACAATATACGCCTTGAAAATGATTCGTCAGCCGCCAAAGTGAACTCCAAACTGCAAACTCCAATAAATGCCGCAAACCCAACAAGAAGAGAAACGGGCATTGATGACACAAGCGAAAATTCTCAATACTGAATTATAGCTACAACGAACCTCGTTTAAATGACAACCTAGCCGGTATTGTTGTGCAATACCGCCACTCGACAAACATCACATCCGCTCAAATTTGATTGAGGGTTAGATACGATCGATTCTTTCTTTTCAACCCACCAACGGAATCGATTCTAATTAAAAGTTTGACAATGCACCTTACGCAATGTCACAACTGCCTCTGCTTCTGCTTGAATTCGCCCCGTCGCGACGCGTCGTCGACAACAACGTATGAATAATTTCCGGTGAGTCAGTTGCAACTGCAACTGCTTATTGATCACAGTTCGGTTGGGTTGGCGCTGTTATTCATCGTGTAACGGTAATTGCAGGCAGCTGAAGTGGAAGGGCTTCCACACAGCAATCATCATTTCAGTCCTCAGTTAAGCGGTTGCAGAGACATTTGTTAGGGAGGGGGGAAAGAGTGAGTTCTGAAGTCCAGTGACAACAGGGCGGGTTTCCCCATTGATGGAACCGGTTTTACATTTTGCAAAATGTTGACACAACCATTACCTGTACACGACGAGAAATGTTGTTAGAATCAAGTTAAGCGAGTCTCTACCGCTAGCGCGGGAACTTTACTATAAACCACTAGCAGTTGACTCTGCCTAGAAGGAGGTGTTCATTGCGCCGCAATGAAATTGGAACAAATTCATACATTTGGTTGGCATTTATTTCATTTGAAAATTATTAAATTATAAAACTGTGGCTTGTGGCTACCCGCTGGCTGTAAATTACACCGGTATTCGAGTAAAGTTTGGATTTGAGAATAAAACGGATTTTAGAAGTAAAAAAAGAGTTACTTCATACTGATGTACGATACTGATATACACACATATATATCTAGTAAGTAAGAAAGCCACTGTTGTAAATAATTTTTGCGCAACTCGAGAACGTTTTTTCAAAATTTGTGACCATCACTACGTTGTGAGCAGGCCGCGTGATGCATCTAAATTCAAGTCCAGCTTCTCACACATCACTGTATAAGCTAAGGAACATATACGAAATTGTAACACATCACTCAATAAGCTCCGGAACATATAAGAAATTATTATTAAATTAATAATTTTTGTTACTGGTGCCTCATAAATGTTCTGGGACTTATTGAGTGAACTGTTACATATTCAACTCAACTCTAAAACGGAGTCGAAGGCGGACGGGAAAGAAAGATGCTCAACAACTATAAAGTTCAACAAAACCTTTATTTTTTTGTTTTCGTTGAAAAACATAAATATAAGGTTGTGAAATATCAAATATTCCTTGCGCCTTTTTGTCTTTTAAGTTTTTTGGTTATGAACAAAGCGCTACAGAGCTCGTATCTGGCAATACACATTCATATACATCATTTGAAAGGTTGACATAACCTACAAAACGACGCTATGCATGATTAGTTTGGATATTGCGCTCAACAGTTACAGACGTGTAAACATGGAGTTCACTTACGCCGAAATTCGCGCTATTTGAAAGTTTTCCTTCGTTAAAGGCAAATCCGCTAGAGAAACGTTCCGTAAGATTAATTGTGTTTTGAGGCATAGTACTCTATCACTTCGAAGCGCGGAGGAAAGGTTTCGACGATTCAGAGCCGGTGAAAACGACGCCATAGATAAGCCAGCCGGCGGAAGACCTGTCACGACGAATACCGATCGAATCATGAAAATCATGGAGTTAGACCGGCATGTGACATCTCGTGACACCACCCAGGAGATAGGAGTTAGTCACCAAACCATTTTAAACCATCTGCAGAAGGCTGGACACAAAAAAAAGCTTAATTTTTGGGTGCCGCATAATTTGACGCAAAAAAAAAACCTTCAGCACCGAATCAACGCCTGCAATATGCTGCTGAAACGGAACGAACTCGACCAATTTTTGAAGCGGATGGAGACTGGCGACGAAAAATGGATCACATATGACAATATCAAACGAAAACGGTCGTGGTTGAAGGCCGGTGAATCGTCCCAAACAGTGGCCAAGCCGGAATTGACGGCCAGGAACGTTTCGCTGTGTATTTGGTGGAATTGAAAAAGAATCATCCACTATGAGCAGCTCCCATATGGCCAGACGCTTAATTCTGCCATCTTCTGCGAACAACTGAACCACTTGAAGCAGGCGGTCGACTAGAAGCATCCAAAATTGGCCAACAGGAAGGGTGTAGTGTTCCACCAGGACAACGTCAGACCACAGACTTCGTTGATGACTCGTCAGAAGCTACGGGAGCTCGAATGGGAGATTTTATCGCATCCACCATATAGCCCGGACATAGCGCCAAGTGATTACCACCTGTTCCTGTCCATGGCGAACGTCCTTGGTGGTGTGAAATTGAACTCAAAAGAGGCTTGTGAAAAGTGGCTGTCCGAGTTCTTCACAAATAAGGAGGGAGGCTTCATGAGGGGGATAGTATCAGGTTGCCGTTTAGATGGAGGCAGATTATCGAACAAAACGGCGCATATTTGAACTAAATCCGATCACTGTAACACTTTTTATGAAGCATTGAATGAAGAGCAAAAAAGCGGAAAGGAGATATTTGACAACCTTATATAAAATTTCTTGGTGGATCTGAGTTGTCCGCCTGTATTAAGGATGTGCAAAAATTGTGGAGCGATCTGTATTTAATTTCGAAATGAAAAAATTTCATCTTTCTTTTTTGGATAAATTTGCATAAATCTTGGAACAGGAGCCAATTACAAAAGACACGGGCCTCACAACACATTCCATGGCACACAAAACATTTGTTGACTTCATAATAATAATAAAAATAATTGTTGGCGCTACAGCCCAAAGGGAACCAGGGCCTAGCTTGCTCATCCACTACTCGTGTTGTGCGCCCTACTGCCGACTCCGAACGGCAAAATTTGACAAGTTTTCTTAGACAGTTATTACTCTTTGAGTGTTGTCAGAAGCTCGAAGGAGGAGGTGCCGTGAAAAATTTGAAAAATTGGTGTTGAGCTGGGAATCGAACCTCAACCCTTCGACGTGTGAGCGTCGCACTTTACCCACTACTCCACGGCGACCACTTCATACTTCATACAAGCGCCCCAAAATAACGTCTTCATTTGGAAACAATAATCACAAGTTTAAATGCATATATGTCAAACATTTTATCGAAAACTTTTCGTCTCTGCCAAGACCTTGAAACTGTCAAAGACAAAACGAAACCTTGAAAAGCGAAGACAAACTTGAACGTTTAAGGAAGAAACATTTATTCGCTACTACTTACGCTTTTGGACAACAGCTCAGAACAAAGAAGTAAACGTTTGTCTAAAAATGTCGTTTCATTTCAACGCTTTTCGTATAAAAACATGGAAATATTAAAACCCCGCAAAGGGCGTGATCCGTGACACATTTCAACGACAGAGTAATCTGTGTGTTCATGCACGCAAAATTAAATGATGAAGATATTGACACGACAACTTTTGACCATCGGTGGAGCAAGTGGCAGCTTGTCGAAACACCTGAGGGGGACATCGTATCCTTAATGGTGATGAAAATTTACCTAACTGTCCCTTGAACAGCTTGAAGCGACGTCTTTTATTATTCAAACAGTAAAAGGGGCACATGACTAATTTGGCTACTGGTCAAGGAGGTTCCATACTCAAGCAACCACGTCAGAATATAAATAATAAATACAACAGTCTCACTCTCTTGAACTGCAGATAATCTCATTCCAATTCTAAAAGTGAAACACAGTCAACAGAATTAATTGGGAATCACAGTTCTCTTTTCAAAAGCCCAGTGTTCAAAAATGGCGCCCGATCAGCGATCCACCCAGTCATCACTTTCCTCCGAGCTTAAACGACACGTCGAGCAATCGTTCAATTACATTGCGTTTTGAAATCCATCATCAAGCAGGTGCTTTTGATTAATGACGGTGGACGACTGAACACACCTTTGATTAAGCAGCCTTGAGGAGGAGTCCATAGTTTACAAGCGAATGTCGTTAAATTCAAATCTGTTGAAACATTGCCTCACCACTACGCACACCGGTGCGCCGATAGTGCTTACCGAAGACAGCACGCCCCTGCTGCCAATGTTTACTTAGCTGACTGTAATTAAAAAATAATAAGCAGTCACTTTGGGAATGTTTGTTCGGGGGGTTTCCGTTGTCCCTCCTTAATTAAAACCAAATTCTCAGCATGTTACCGGTCGGTTTGCCAGACAAAAGGAAAAATATCAAGTAAACAGGTATCCATTTGGAGTGAGATGGGCAATTAGAGTGAGGGTTCCTAACTCATGCTCTCTTGCATGAAGGAGAATACGTCTTCAGCTCCCTCCTATCTTTTTCAACTGGACTTCACAATCCAGCGCAACAAGTTTCTCCTGTTATCGAGCCTTAAACAGGTCTCCATTTGTATGCAACATCATCAAGGCACCGGTTACCGCTTGCCCATGCACTCCGTCGACCTACTTTGTGTGCCTTTGGCTGCATAGTGGCGCTCGGCGGTGTTCGCATTTGTATGAAGCGCATGTAACTTGCCACTTTTACACCTCGCCAGACCACGAGCAGTGGACTTAACCGACGGAACACGCATCTTGCTTTGTCGGTGACCAGCAGTAGGTATACTTGTGACGAGAGTGTCTTGTTAACACACCGACTGGTGTCAACCGATGTGATGACACTAAATTCGACAGCTTCCTGCTAAAGGATGTTAATTTCTTGTTCACACAGAACAAGTGATAGAATCATCTCGTAGTCAGAAATTTCATGACGTACGGAGGTTTGTGTATCCGCTTAAGCCATGTCTTCCGGGAGGTTTGTCAATATACCGCGTCCGGTTGGAGTTGTGAATGGAAACCTTGCGCACAGTCAACGCCACGTCATGCCGAAGTGATTATAGAAAATTCATGATGGGATATAAATACCGACATCGACGGCTTTCGTGGAAAGAAGATTCAATTCGTGGCAGTTAAAGACTAAAATAAGGCCACTCAATTGACAGAGCAATCAGGAAACGCTTTCTTTTGGTGGACGGTGGTATTTGGAACGGATCTCTTGAAGTTGAGAAATTGCCTGACACACTTTGGGGAATTATCGCAGCGATCTTCTTGGTTTTCGCCTTGCTTTGGTTTGGCTTGAAGTTGGGTGGGGAGTCAGACGATGCGTGTTTGCCATGGTAGGGTGGGTGATGGATTTGAGTTCCTGAGTGAAGTAGCATTGCATCCTGCTGTATTTAATAAGAAACGAATACTGAATACAAGATCACTTAGTTTGGTAAAACAAAGTGAGTGCAGCTAGTCACCATAACGGTGAAGCGTTATTCTGGTGACTCCAACGCAATGGTAGGACACGAGGCGCAAAGCGAAATATGAAGACCGAAGTGATGGATGTTCATAAATGCATAAACCCACTACAGAATCGAAAATATTTTAGTAACTTTGAATATCGAGTCATTTACGTTCGTTCAGCAGCATTTAATGCAAAAAAGAGAAACAATTTGATTTAAATAAACAACGGCTACACAAAATGTGTACATTCTGGCAAAGTTGTCCCTTCAAAACGACGGTTGCAAGGGGCAGGGATTCTAAAAGACCTCTTCTACTTCGCCAAATCTCAGTCTCTCCCGTCGTTGTTTCTTTAGATCTGTAGCAAGGGGCAAGGATTCGAACAGACCTCTTCTACTTTGCTTAGACTCAGTCTTGCCCGTCGCTGTTGTCGAGGTATCTTTATCGTAGTTGAGCGATCTGTAGCAAGGGGAAAGGATTCTAAAAGACCTCTTCGACTTCGCTTAGACTCAGTCTTGCCCGTCGCTGTTTCTGTAGATCTGTAGCAAGGGGCAAGGATTCTAAAAGACCTCTGCGACTTCGCCAAAACTCAGTCTTGCCCGTCGCTGTTGTCGAGGTATCCTTGTCGCAGTTGAGCGATCTGTAGCAAGGGGCGAGGATTCTAAAAGACCTCTTCTACTTCGCCAAAACTCGGTCTCTCCCGTCGCTATTTCTTTAGATCTGTAGCAAGGGGCAAGGATTCTAAAAGACCTCTTCGACTTCGCCAAAACTCAGTCTTGCCCGTCGCTGTTGGCGAGGTATCTTTATCGTAGTTGAGCGATCTGTAGCAAGGAGCAAGGATTCTAAAAGACCTCTTCGACTTCGCTTAGACCCAGTCTTGCCCGTCGCTGTTGTCGAGGTATCTTTGTCGTAGTTGAGCGATCTGTAGCAAGGGGCAAGGATTCTAAAAGACCTCTTCTACTTCGCCAAAACTCGGTCTCTCCCGTCGCTATTTCTTTAGATCTGTAGCAAGGGGCAAGGATTCTAAAAGACCTCTTCGACTTCGCTTAGACTCAGTCTTGCCCGTCGCTGTTGTCGAGGTATCCTTGTCGCAGTTGAGCGATCTGTAGCAAGGGGCAAGGATTCTAACAGACCTCTTCTACTTCACCAAAACTCGGTCTCTCCCGTCGCTGTTTCCTTAGATCTGTAGCAAGACCTCTTCTACTTCGCTTAGACTCAGTCTTGGCCGTCGCTGTTGTCGAGGTATCCTTGTCGCAGTTGAGCGATCTGTAGCAAGGAGCAAGGATTCTAAAAGACCTCTTCGACTTCGCCAAAACTCAGTCTCTCCCGTCGCTGTTTCCTTAGATCTGTAGCAAGGAGCAAGGATTCTAAAAGACCTCTTCTACTTCGCCAAAACTCAGTCTCTCCCGTCGCTGTTTTCTTAGATCTGTAGCAAGGGGCAAGGATTCTAAAAGACCTCTTCGACTTCGCTTAGACCCAGTCTTGCCCGTCGCTGTTGTCGAGGTATCTTTGTCGTAGTTGAGCGATCTGTAGCAAGGGGCAAGGATTCTAAAAGACCTCTTCGACTTCGCCAAAACTCAGTCTCTCCCGTCGCTGTTTCCTTAGATCTGTAGCAAGGAGCAAGGATTCTAAAAGACCTCTTCGACTTTGCTTAGACCCAGTCTTGCCCGTCGCTGTTGTCGAGGTATCTTTGTCGTAGTTGAGCGATCTGTAGCAAGGGGCAAGTATTCCAAAAGACCTCTTCTTAGTCTTGCTCGTCGCTGTTTCTTTAGATCTGCAGTTCAAGAAGAGGATTAAATGATGAAAGGCCTTTCTTCAACAAACCGTTCGCAGCTTGAACAGAAAGCACAACTCGTACTATAAAGGATTAATCCTTATCATGGCAGACAATTTTCTTTTAGGGATCGCTTGGCAGAGTGAGTGACATATTTACTTTTTCGAACCATCGTCCGGGTCAATGCTGCCACTCTGCTGTACTTGATACAACAACTTAGTCAACTCTGTCCTCTGCATGATATTGTGGGCCCTGTTTGCGTAAATGGCATCTGAAGCTTTAACGACGGCTGTTCGGTGGTTTGGGTCTTTTCAAGGAACTCAGTACATCGCGCTTAAGGTGGAAAGACCAACCAGGGCGTGCGCGAAAACACAGCGCCACCTTCAAAAGTTCTTGAGTCCGATCCCTTGCAATAGATGTACATATGAGAAACTATAATAAATTGGACCGCAAAAATGAAGGAAAACCTCTTTCAACTTGGAGGTAGATGGCAAAAGAAAGTGCCGCTTGGAGAAGCAGGTTGCTATAGGGCTCACAGTTCTATAGTGGCTGATGGTAGGAGATCTACCTGGTATACCCGTATGAAGTGAGCGTCAGGATACAAATGTCTCGATAGGGAACATGTGCTGTGAACGAGCCCTTTTTTTTGTTTTGTTTGCTATGACATGTGTGAAAAATATTTAGTATACATCAAGTCATTGAACAGACAACATCATATTTTTTCATTGTGTTCAAAATGTCGAATTTTGTACCAGAAAGGGATGATTTGCGGAAAGCATTAATTTTTTGTTTTCATTTGAAGAGTCGCATCGAATGCTTGTCGAGGCATATGGCGATCATGCTCTATCAGAAGCAACATGCAAAAGATGGTTTCAACGGTTCAGAAGTAATGGTTTTGATGTGAGAAATGAAGAACGTGGAAGACCACCAAAAAAGTTTGAAGACGCCGACTTGCAACCGATGTTGGATGGAGATGACACTTTGAGTCAAAAGCAAATGGCAGCAATGTTAAATGTTGGACAACAAACAATTTCTGGCCGTTTAAAAGCTATGGGAAAGATCCAAAGTGTGGAAAATGGGTGCCACATGAATTGAATGAAAGACAGATGGAAAACCGAAAAAACCCTTGTGAAATTTTGCTTCGAAGACACGAAAGAAAATCGGTTTTGCATCGGATTGTTACTGGCGATGAAAAGTGGATTTATTTTAAGAATTCTAAACGGAAAAAATCATGGGTTAACCTTGGACAACTATCAACATCGACTGCATAACCAGATCAATTCGGCAAGAAGACAGTGCTGTGTGTTTGGTGGGACCAGGAAGGTGTGCTGTACCACAAGCTCCTAAAACCTGGTGAAACCGTTAATACTGATCGCTACCGAGAACAAATGATCAATCTGAACCATGCATTGATCGAGAAACGACCAGAATGGGCCAAAAGACACGGCAAGGTAATTTTGCTCCATGACAATGCACCTGCACACAAAGCAAGACCGGCTCAGGATACAATCAAAATACTTGGCTGGGAGCAGCTACCCCACCCGCCGTATTCACCAGACTTGTCTTTTTTTGACTACCATTTGTTTTCATCGATGGGACGCGCATTGGCTTAGCAGCATTTTAATTCCTACGAGGAGGTCGAAAATTGGGTGTCTGATTGGTTTGCTTTAAAAGACGAACAATTTTATTGGCGTGGTATTCACAAATTGCCAGAAAGGTGATCAAAATGTGTAGAAAACAATGGCCAATACTTTGAATAAAATGTTTTTTTTTCCCCATTAATAAATAGTGTTTTATTTTCCAAAAAAAAAAACGCTCATTTCATACCAGTCTACCTGTTCGTATGTTCGAGACCATGTCCTCGGATAATTTTAAGGTTCTTTGAGCAACTGCCAGAAGTGCGAAACATCAGATATCATAGTCATCTGTAATAATCTTTTCCAGCTCAACAGCTTTTTAAGAGTTAAGCCTCTCTTCTGAGCCAATAGTTCATTTGTTCATATCAAACAACGAAGGAATGCTTTTTTGCTTGAAGAATCTTTGAGAATGTGGAGTCCTGGTTAGCGAGAAAAAATACTTTACACAACACTTGGTTGCGACAATGGACATTCAAGTGCCTCCACACTGCTATAGTACCACAACTGTTCGCTGAATGTTGCAATAAAACTTTTGATGCGTGAATCAGTTTTCTGAATTATTGAAGTCCCATCCTTGTCACAGATGATTGCAAATTAGTAGTCAATCAGTCTGCTCTACTTCAAAAAAGGGTCTAATGCAGTGAAGAGAAATGAGAATGGGGCTTAAGAAGAAAGCCTTTGAAAGACCTCATGCTTGGCCATATAACACTTCCCGAGTTTAACTTGAAAACGAAATTAGTGTGAAAACTTAAGGAAACAGCAAAGTTCAAGAGTGTTGGCCCGTGAAATTGTTTATTTCTTCCCGCAGCACTTATGCATTAGTGTGTTGCTCCTGTCCGAATTTTGCCTTGAAACAAATCGAACGCATGAACCTCGATTGTGCCTCTTAGTCCGTCGCAGTCAGGCTGATGTGCGAACTATGCGTAATCCTTATAAGTGGCATCCATCGTACAAGAAATTAAAATAATGTAAAATGTTGTGTCTTACGAAAAATAAAAAGAATCACACGGTAAGTCCATTTGAGTCGGAATTTAGTTAAGTCAACATCCGATGCTTTGTTGGAAGGCCAAAAAAGGGCTCACTGAGTTGAGAACGTTTTTTCCATTCTTCAATAGAAATAAAAAAAAAGTTTTCAAAACTCCTCGATAGTATAGTGGTCAGTGTCCCAGTGTCCATACATTCAATTGCTTCAAAACTACACTAAGCAGGCATGTCCCCATCAAAAGCCGCACAACTTAAATTAGCAGGGCAAACGACAAACAATCAAACCACAGCAGACATGTGAGTGTTTTGGGGAACCCCTTGTCCCAGCGCTAACAACTTCCCGGCTGTAACAACCTGAACAGGGATATTTACACGCATGAACAGAGCTTCCCGCGGAATGTCATGAAACCAGTATTCCCCGAGGATGCCCTCTCAGATTTATGGTCGAGGTATCCTTGTCGTAGTTGAGCGAGTTCAGTTGTTAACTTTGTTTTCATCTATTCTTATCATGCTACGACGTCTCCCACGGGAATCCATGAAATTCTGTATTGAGACACGAACCACCGCAAGAAGTACCTCCGTAATGTGCCCAGCAGTTGCATGTGTACACAACTTTTCTTCAGTTGACGTTTGCAGCCCCACAACATGCCACGGATTCCGGACTCGGACACTCTCACAATTCCCCGAATGTGACTCGAATTGTGGGCGATCTGAGACCAAGTTGGATGGTAATTTTCAACGACATACACATCAGTGAGGAGTGCCTGGTATTTACCCACCAAGATGGGGAGCAACCCCATCGCATTCACCTTGACGCAACATTCCCTGCCGTGTCGTGTCACTTATTTATTTGCAAGCGAATAACTCTGTAGTCTGCGTCGATGGCACACGGTGACACTGAAAATTGCCTGACACCAGGTCAGAGTCAAGTAAATAAATCCCATTCCGACCCCATTGTCGAACATTTCGTAACCGATTCCCCCCAAGCCGCACACACTCCTCTTTCACTGAATCATCATACTCACGGTTTAGTAGAAAGCAGTCTCCGCACGGAATACAGCAGCAACTCAAAGCGTGAGGGCTTATCCAAATGATTTGCAAAGAAAAACAGCCGAACCACAAGCACCTTTTAAGGATACACTGGCGAGGGAGTTTTTAACGTCGCGTCACGTCCCTGGTTGAGCCCTGGGCTGCGAATATCACAATGCAATGATCACTGGGACAATATTGAGCACGGATTTTATTGAAAATCGCATCGGGCCAAGGCGATTAAACAAACCTGCGGATGGCCTGTTAGCACCGTGAATCTTTTTTCCTTTCGTGCTTTCACACCAAAAGAGCACACACAAATTAAATTAAACAAAAAACCGTGAAACGTAACCAGAGATAAGAAAGTAACAACAATAGTCACACGAACAGGAAACAAGCACTGAGCAGCGAGTGGGAAACTTTTTATTTTTCTACCTCCTCTTCGTGTGTGCATTTGACTTTTCTTCTGCTTCACATTGGAGAGCGGAGGCGAGAAAAAGAACACACACACACATACTCGGACTGGGTCTGATTGGAAGTGACTGCTGGAATTGGAAGTGTATCTAGTGGCGCTTGGCTAACAGCTTCGTTTCTGTGAAACTTTTGTTCACAGTGCTACTCAAACTGGTTGTGGTTGAATTTGTTTTTTTTTTGAGTTATTTGCATTTACCATATGTGAAGGGGAGGAGAAACGGATTTGAAAATCGACTAAGGTTCATTTGGATTCTTGATGTTTTATTACGAAAATTAGGAGAACTGCCGAAAAAAAAACAGTTTGAAGGAACTGAATGTTTTCGTGGAATTCATTGAGCGGTTTGTGTCATCGGTGTGGATAACTCCGTGTACAGTATGGAAGAAAGTTTTGTGGTCGTCGAATTTGGCTCCGATATATGTTTACAGACTCAAGAAAGTCGGCTTGGATCTCATTCCGCGGCTTATTTCGCTTGGAAGTATTTCACATAACGCAACGCAGTACAGCCAAGCTATTTGAAATCTTATTTGGCGAATATTAGGCCCTTGTCAAACTCAAGTTTTTGATTTTTTGAATCAAAAAGTTTTGCTTAAAGTTTTTTATTTAATTTTTTTAAATGCGTTTTGTAGTGCGAATCGCATTGCCGGATATTTTTACGAAATGCGAAAGTTTTGCGAAAGTTTTTATCATCTTTTTGCTTGTAAAACGCAACAAAGCTTCTAACTTTTCTGTTCCTGAAATTCAAGATCTAACGAATTAAGGGCCACTTCTGAAGACCCTGTTTCTTATGAACATAGATTTGCGTGCAAGCAGGATTTTATTTAATTCACGACTTATAGTCGGGTCACGTTTCTGTCTAGATAAACGGGGGATAATATTGGAAGACAATTCACAGGGGCCATAGTTATCACTGGCACACCTCTGCGCATCGGAATTTTTGTCCTTTTGATATAAACACGCTTTCCCCCAGGATACGGCCGTCTACCTTTAAGCTGTTTGAAGTCAACGCGCACGCAGCTAAACAAGACGCCTATAAGGCGACGCTGCATCGAACAACGCGGACTGTTTGTGAACTCTACGAACAGAGAAGAAGGGAAGACCACCGGCTTCTCAGGAGCATGAGAAGCGCGCGTTCGAGGAAATGGAAAGGCGTTATGGCAGGAATGAAGTCCGAAAGTTTTACCGAAGTGTAAAACAGCTATCCAGAGGATACAAGGTTCGGACCAAGGCCTGCCGGGACCAAAACGGACAACTCGTAGTAAAGTCGCAGTCTGTGCTGAGAATCTGGAAGGATCATTTCTGCAGACTCCTTAACGGTGATAACGGCCAAAATCCCGCTGTTAGGCAGAATGTTCCACTCAATTTGAACGATTATAGACAAGCATTCCGTCCCCCCGACTAAGAAGAACAAGCCGAAGCTGAAGTCGAACAAAGCTGCTGGAGCGGCCGGACTGTCCGTAAAACTGGAGATGACCTGGTTGGGCGCATGCACCAGCTCATCTGTAAGATATGGTCGGAGGAAAGCATGCCCGATGAGTGGAATCTCAGCGTCGTTTGCCCGGTCCACAAGAAAGGAGATCCCTTTGACTGCGCCAACTACAGAGGGATTAGTCTCCTGAACATCGCCTATGAGATCCTCTCGGCCGTGTTGTCTGAGCGTCTGAAACCGTTTGTCCATGACCTGATAGGTCCCTATCAGTGTAGTTTCAGACCAGCGAAGTCCACAATAGACCAGATCTTCACAGCTGCTCACGTGTCAAAGTATCGAATGCTTTACTGAATTACGTATTGATTCTTTTTAAGGCCTGCATTGACGACATTTGTAAACTCTTCCAGTGATTGGATTGGCTCTTGCCTTTTTGGTAGCCGTATTGATTCGGATGTAGTACTTTATGTTTCGATAGAAAGCAATTGACACGATTAACAAGTACTTTTTCCAGTCATTTTTCAACAGCGGGTAGGATTGCAATCGGTCTGTGGTTTCCTATTTCACTTTTTTCTCCCCCCTGTAGATTGGGCGAATTATAGACCTTTTCATCAGCCTTGGCACATGACTTTGACACATAATAATAATAATTGTTGGCGCGACAGTGCACAGGGAGAACAGGGCATAGCTTGCTCATCGACCACTCGTGGTGTGCGCGCTACTGCCGCTTTTGCCGACTCCGAACGGCGAAGTTTAAGAAGCCCTCTCACCCAAGCATTACTCTTTGAGTGTTGTCAGCGGCTCGAAGATTTGGTGCCGTGAAAAATTCGAGGTGTTCAACCGGGATCAGACGATGTGACTGGATTTATGAATCACATGAATCAAAATCACATCCGTATCACTATTTATAGTGACAACGGAAACACTGATGGAGAAAAGACCAACTTCGGATGGCGGCTAACAGACCCAGGCTTTGAGGGAACCTGACTGGTAGTGACAACTTGACCAGAGGCTATATTCTGGTGCCACGGGGGACAGAGGCCCCTGGAACTTCGGTTCCAGCCCGACCGTGCGGTAGGCCCCCTTGTGGGAGTATCGTGGTGGCTGTCGTTTACCACCTAACATGGCGGGTAGAATCGAGAATAGTGTACTGCGCTGACTTGTCTAGTTCATTATTTAAGCACAACTAGGCAAGACGGTAAGTGGACTATTCCTTATCAGTGTGGAGTTGCATTCTCAACCGGGCTCTGCGACCCAGAGAGCGGAAGAGGTCTTAGAAAGGCTTCGCATAAAACCAAGGTGGGGTGATTGCCACTCAAGCATGATCCCAGTTTGGTACTAAGGCGTCTAGTCTTGCGTTACTTACGACTCTTGGGAAAAAGGTTCCCCGTGATATAAGCGGTTAAGACAGGTGGTCACGTAAAACCAAATCCCACATCTGTTCAGCCGAGAATCGAACAGGGATCCTACGGCGTGTAAGCATCGCACTCTACCCACTACGCCACGGCGGCCACTACTTTGACACATACTACGTTTAATTATTTTCGTAACAATTAGGGTGAGACATATGGCATTTAGTTTGAGATAAATTGGTCTGATGGTAGAGACCTTTGAATAAGCCCCAAAGATCGTATTATTTGACACCGCTTTACTGTTTTCTGTTGAGAGTAAGTCTATGTGTGTATACCTGGAACGATTAACGACTTGGAACCAATATCCGTTGCGTTATTGCCGATATACGGCCACAAATGTTGAAAAAAGTAACCAAACATTGGACCTCCATATAAGACTTCATCCGAGACAGCTTTGAAAGCAAGTTGCCAGAAATTATTTAATGCCAGAGAATTAGTTTTTGAATAAGGTATACCTTATTCAAATTGAAGAAAGTCACAATTACTTTAATTTCTTTTAAAGTTCTTCACCTCTAAAAGAAACACCCAACTGTACGTGCATTTACAAAAAGGCAAACTATCCGAAGTTTAGTCGACAACTCACTTTAAATTGGAGTTTGTAAAATTACTGTGAAGTCAAATCATCTGTCGTTTATGAAGAAGTGTTGCTAACAAGTAAAGTTTTTAATTAAGATTCACTTTTAAATATTTTAAAAATATTGGTGTTTTAAAAATTCGTATTAGGTGTGTTCCCGTACCGCAAACAAACAACACAAAACAGTACAAAGCAGTTTGAACGAACAATTGACTAACTACAGGTATTTGGAAGATGTAGAGATACTGAATTCAATCAGCGCCTTATTCCTAAAATATTATTAGCGTAACATCCCTGTTTCTTCTTCATTTGAATTTTACATTATGGTAACGCTCTATTCTCTACTTCCTAGAGTTGTATTTACGCCCTCCAAAAACGTTGAATAAAGAACTTTAGTTTGTCTTGTGCTTAAATAAATATCTAATTTATTCTCTGCTGTAACAGAAGACAACAGTCTTCCAGGAACCAAGACTTGAAATCTGTATGCTTGTACCAACTACACGTTGTTGACTACAATAGGAAAGAAAAATTTGATTGCAGTCAGCATAACATGCTTAAAGTGTCCGCGTTCAGAAATAGAATTAGGGATCTTCACTGAAGATGTGTTCCCGTACCCGAAACAGACAACACAAAATAATACAAAACAACACAAACCAACACAATGTCCGTTCCCGTATTCCGAAAAGAATGGGTCTTACGTCAAATGAGCACTCTCTCGAGAGAATAAAATATTTCCCCACCCTGCCCATTTTAACATACACAATTTTTGGTTTTCTGTCAAATTAACTGATGTGCGTGCAGAGATAAATGCGCACTGGCCCATTATCGCTGTGTATGTGATAATTAACAACAAGAAAGATATTGCTGTTGTTATTGTTTTCTGTATCGAAAAAGTGAATTTGACTTTTCTTAATGACATACTTCACTCATTTAGCTTAAATGCATTCCCGTACTTAGCCTATTTCTGAAAGAGATTTATCCGCACTCCTTAACAAATGTCTGACTTCAGAATTCAGCACAGAAAGTACTGGAACACCTAGTTTAAGCTCCGAGTTTTATGCAATCCCTGTTAATACGAGAGTTGCCTTTTATATTTCGGGATTAGAGAACAAAAACAAATATTAATCATCAAAAATAGCTTTATTGTTGTTCCAAATATTCCCCATTGAGATCTATACACTTTTGCATGCGTTTGAACCAATTGTCGAAGCACTTCTGCCACTCTGATTGAGGTATCCCCAAAACATGCATTCTGAACGTATCAACCGCTTTTTCTCATTTTGGTTTTTACGTACGGGAATAAAAAGAAGTCATTCGGTGCCAAGTCACGACTAAACAGCGGATGACTCATCAAATCGATGTTTTGAGTGCTCAAAAAGGAAGTTGTTTGAACCTATGTATGAGAGCTCGCATTGTTGTAATGAAGAGTGATCCGTCTTCGGCGGTTGGTTTGCTTGATTTCTTGGAAGACAACTGGCAAACAAATGGTTGTGTTCAACTCAGAATTGACTGTTCTGCGTTGTTCAAGTGGTACGGTTGCGACATGTTCAGTTTTTCCGAAAAAACAGGCGACCAGTTGCTTGGAAGTGCTTCGTGCGCGAGCAACTTTTGTTCAATTTGAAACACCAATACCGTCGACTGCTGTTAACTTTCGGGCTCATACGCGTAAATCCACGATTCATCATCTGTCACGATGTCATAAACGTGTTTCGAAGCACCGCGATCGTATTTTTGCAGCACTTCTTTCGACCAATGGACACGAGCCTTCTTTTGAGCGATTGACAAATTGTGTGGGATCCAATTTGATGGTCAAATATTCATGCAGTATTGAATGTACGCTGGTCCCACTAATGCCTAAGGCTGTCTCAATCTCACGACAGGTCACGTGACGATCTTGCAATATCAGTTGGCGCACAGCATCAATGGTTGCCAGAACAACAACTGAGTTTGGACGACCTTCACGAAATTAGTCTTGGAGTGAACTACGACCTCGGTTGAATTCACCATGCCACCGATAAACACTGATCCTAGATGGAGGTTCATCGCCAAAAATTGAATTAAGTTCATCGATGCACTGTTGTTGAGTTAATCCACGTCGAAAGTTGTAAAAAATAATCGCACGAAAATTTTTACGAATTAATTCCATTTTTTTGGCGAGATGAATCTTTAAGTTACTGTAAACAGCACAAATTGCGCTCGTATGTCAAAACGTTCTGAGTATTTTCAATCTCAAAAATGTCAAACTTTATGATAGAGCTGGAAGTTGCCAGATTGCAACACTAGGGTTGCCAATCCCGAAATATAAAAGGCTGCCTTGGTATAGAAAAATTACATTCAACACTGATTATGAACACATTTTCGTTGTAAAAAAATTATAAATCTGAATTTACTATAATAGAGCTTGCGCTTTGTGGCCGCTGTGGCGTAGTGGGTAGAGTGCGACGCTCACACGCCAAATGTCTAAGATCGATTCCCGGCTCAACACCTGTTGACATCACTCAAAAAGAAATAACTGTCTAAGGAAGACCAGCTCAAACTTCGCCGTTCGGAGTGGGTAATAAACTGTAGGTCCCTTCTACTCGTAAGAGAACAGTAGCGCGCACAACAGAAGTAGTTGATGAGGAAGCTAGGCCCTGGTCCCCTGTGGACTGTCGCGCCATACAATTATTAACTAAGGCATGCGCTTCACTACTTATTGGTTCATGCCCATGATATTTGCGCAATACAAGCATTTGAAGAGAAATCGTGGGGAAATTTTAAAAAAAATTTAAAAAAACGCCCGAGACTCCACTTAAACGACTCGTTCTTCCAAAGTGCAAAAATGTGAATTTTCGTTTTTGCACCACTGATAGAGAATATTTCAAGCTTTCAGAAAAATGTTAAGGCTCTTGGTGCACTTTTGTTATGGTCCGCCAAACTTGAAAGTACTTCCCGCAGAAGGAAGTCTCAATCAGAAGCCTGGTCTTGAAAACTGACGGCCAAAATGAAAAAACTCTTAATGCAGTTTGAAGGCCTAGTGTACGCCCTCTCAAATTAATATGACAAGATGGTCCATGGAAACTTATTTTAAAAAATATGTCTCATCAACTTTTCATGAAAAAAGCGTTGTAATTGTTAAAATTACAAAGTCCAAACTTTGAGCTTATTGTACACTGAAACGGCTCATTAGAAGTTAACAAAATTGTACCTTTCAAGGTTCTCAAATAAGTAAAATAGAAAAATGAATACCACTTGGCGGTAAAAATTATTTCATTTCACGTATTTTTTCCTACTCGTGCAGCATTGTGCGCCTTGGAATTGCCAAACTTCGATCGTTTAAATGTACGCCTGACCGCTGCAGTATTTTTGACACTTTGACACAGGGCTACATCACACAGCAAAAATGGAGGCTCAAATATTTGCGCTGAATTTGTCATTGCCCGTCTTCTAGGGTGAGAATTTCGAACGACAATTGGAATTAATGCTTTTAAAGTTGCGGTCACCAACTCCAATATTCCGAAGAAAATTTTAATATTTTGCAGACGCTGTTCGTTCGTATACGTCGAAATGATAAAAATGTTGAGTTTATTGAATATATTACCAATGACAGTTTGATGATTAGTAAAAGAGTGCGTTCACAAATACAAATTTCAAGTCCACGGGAAAACCCTTATTAAACTAGAGCATTTTAAGAGCATCCATATTTGACGCAAGGAAACACGATGCGTCTAACTTTATGCTACTCACAAACAAAATAAATAATTTAATATTATAAACAATAGTGAAACTGTTAATATTGTTTGAGACAAGTGTACCAACATAACAAAATAAAAAAAAAATCAGAATCGAATGTACCTAACCCGCGAAAATCCACCTAAGCTTTGAGCAGACCACGTATAAGTCAAAAGGGCACAGTAGAAGCGCACAGGCAGCTTCAAATCACTGGGCGGGGGCACAGTAGAAACGCACAGGCAGCTTCAAATCACTCGGCGGAGGCACAGTAGAAGCGCACAGGCAGCTTCAAATCACTCGGCGGAGGCACAGTAGAAACGCACAGGCAGCTTCAAATCACTCGGCGGAGGCACAGTAGAAGCGCAGATGCAGCTTCAAATCACTGGGCGGAGGCACAGTAGAGACGCACAGGCAGCTTCAAATCACTGGGCGGAGGCACAGTAGAAACGCACAGGCAGCTTCAAAACACTGGGCGGAACTTTTCTTAAGTCAGTAACAAATGTCTGCATAAAAAAACTTCTCTAACTTCCGAGCAAGCCTGCGCAGGGCTCTCAATTTGTGGTGAAACAAAATTTGTCTAAGCGCCATCATATTTCTTGGATCCAGTTCCGTCAAAAGATGGCTAGGCCATGTAGAGCGTATGGACACCACTGCTCCGGCCCGAAAAGTCTTTGAATCCGAGCCATTGGGACAACGCAACAGAGGACGACCTAGACTAAAGTGGCGCACACAAGTGGAGAAGGACCTCAACCAACTTGGAGTGCGCAACTGGAGACAGCTGCCGAAAGATCGTGCTGGCTGGAGAGGCATGTTGGTTGAGGCCCAGGTCCACCCCGGACTGTAGCACCACAAGAAGAAGAAGAAGAAGTTCCGTCAAAACTTTTTTTAAACCTTGTGATTCTTGCGTCACGTCATACACGGGGTTCGACATGAGCATAGTTCAAGAAGCCTCTCCAGCCCGCATGATCTTACGCCATCTACTTCCACTTACTCGCACCGTCTGAAGGTTTTTCTCAATTCATATGCCTCATCTCAATCGAGGACGTCCTCGCAAAAGGATTAACAAACATTTCAGCACATTTTGAATTGTTCAGAGCTCTGATAATCTCTAAATCCTCCATCTGCAGCGCTAAAAACAATCATGCCTCTGAATGTGCATGAAATCCTTTTCAGTTCTGCCACATTGAAATTCTCAAACCATCGATCACGTGAGGGTCACAAGACATCCGCCAGCATACGCACAACTTTCATTAACCGCAATAAAAACAGAAAAACGCTTCAACAAGCCGTTCAGCTTCGCTTAGAAACGAATTGAAAGCAGTTAGGAAAAAACTTCTCGCCAGAATCCTGTTTCTTGGCTTAATGGAGATGACGCAAATCGCGTCTGAACCAAATACACCGGAAAAGTGAGAGTTGTGGAGTGCGGATTTCGGATTTCGGGCAAAAAAAAAACAAACAATTCCAGTTTACTGGACAGCTCCCCGCCGCTTTGCGTTGTTTTGATTCTAATTTCTTCCATTTATCTCGCCACATATTCATTCGATAATCAATTTGCGATACAAGTGTCGAATTTGATTACGGGACTGCTTGCTTTGAATTTGGATTTTTATGTGTTCTCTCGTCTTGGTTTGTTTTTGTTCTAATTTTGGATGGGGGGAAATTCAAATTTTGTGTCTTAATGAGCTTCGATTTGCGATGACTGTCTGATTTTGCCTGATTGCCAATTGAGGGAACTTGATTGGCGCTTCTGGTGTCATATGACAGACAACGATAACCAGTTGGATAGATAAACATAAATGTATAGAATTGGAAATTTTTAGAACTTGTGGAGATCGAAGTACTGCTTACCCCCAAAGAAGATTGGAATAAAAATCAAGCAAGGACCCTCATTCAATTCTACCTCCCTTCTTGCCATTCCCCAGTATGAACCAGCAGTCGCTAGAAGCCATAATTTCTTCTTGTCCTAGGTTTATTCAACGAAATACCAAAAATAAACTTGAATGAAACTCTTGACTGCAGGCAAGCAAACATACACACTCGGACGTGCAGCATTCCGCTTGACGTCAGCTATTCACGGTCACAGTGGATTAGCATCCTCACCAGAAGCTTAATTCAGATTCCGATTATTTTGCAAGTCCAAACGCATTTAATGTGATTTATGCCAAACGGGAAACAACTTAAAAATTACTCAAGTTTAGCGACACCGCACGAGTTGTCACAAAATTTGTGAAGGAAAGCTAAATACCGACATTCTTGAATGCAGGCACTTAAGAGGATTGGAAGCTATGCAGGTCTTACAATTGAAGTTGGAAAAAGATGTGCAAGCTGGGATTTCACAATGTGCAAAGTTAATGATTTAAAAAAATAAATAAAAACAGTTTCTCCATTGGCAAAGATAGAAATTTGAAGGCAATCAGAAGTGATCAACGTCACGGAACGTGTTAAACTCTGACGACGTGTGCCAAGTCCTATACAGAACAGGAGGGGATTGGGGTTTTCCAAGATGTCTGCATTGTTCTTTGGAGACTGTTCTAAAATGTTTAGTCTTAACAGACGCTCTAAGAAGACTACTTTTGTTTATCTTTAAACTGGTCATGTCTAAAAACTGGTTTGGCTTCTTTTTTTTTTTATAATTGACGCGTGCAAAAGGGGTTGCGAGTACCCTTAAGTGACCGGATCAAGTCACAGCACGGGCCGAAGGTATAGAGGAAGAGAGGGAGAGGAGGTACCGATGCACATTGGTTTTAAATGCCTGTGGATTGTAATGAGGAGGAAAAATCGAGCTGGGAAGAGCATTCCAGATTCGTGTAGTGCGGCTAAAGAACGAGTCTCTGAATTTGACTGTACGTCCGAAAGAGGGCTTGAGGGTGAATTGATGGGCATTCCTAGCGAGGCGTGTATTGCGGGTGAATTCTTGAAGGGGAGGAATGCAACTGGCTAATTCATCTGAGCATTTCTTGTTGAAATAGCGGTAAAAAAGTGACAACGACGCGACATTACGTCGGTGTTCTAACGAGTTAATCGACTTCGCAATATTACTGTCACCTATAGGTTTTATCGCTCGCTTTTGAATTCTATCCAGCAGATGCAGGGAGGTCTTAGAAGCACCTGACCAGATAGGAGCGTTATACTCAAGTTTTGGGCGTATGTATGCCTTGTATATTGTAGCCAGATCAGAGGGGGTGAAGTACTTCTTGCATCGTTTAAGGAAACCTAGACATTTCGCAGCATTTTTGGCGACCTCAAATATGTGATCGTTCCATCTAATTGTTGGGTTTATACACATACCGAGGATGGAAAGTCTTTCGGTTTCAACAACGCAAATGCCGGTCATGGATAACGGCTGATTATTTTGTGGTCACTTTAACGACAGTAGACAGCACTGTGTTTTGGAAGCATTAAATTCCACTCTATTCTTATTTCTCCAATCGATTATACTGTCAAGGTCGGAATTTTATGTGCTTAACATACGCTACCGTTCCGAGTCTAACGCCGAAGTGGAGGGACGTGAGCAGAGGAACGAATATGGAAAGCTGAGGGTACTGTCATCAGCGAAAGAATGAATAGGATTAGAAGTAGCAGGCAAGAGATCATTTATAAAAATGAGAAAGAGTGTCGGAGACAAAACAGAGCCCTGTGGAACACCAGCATTAATATAGTGGATATCAGACTTGAATCCATCCAAAACGACTTGTATTGAACGATTCGAAAGGTAATTTCTAATCCATTGAAGAAGAGACTCATCGATCCCAAAAGCACGCATATTCGACAAAAGAGCCTGATGCCAGACCCTGTCAAATACCTTTGAAATATCAAGCGCAACAATCTTGCTTTCTCCTAAATTGTGCAAGGATTGGTTCCACTTTTCAGTGAGATATGCCATCAGATCACCAGTGGAACGGTTGCTTCGGAAGCCGTACTGCCGGTCATTAAGAAGCTTCCGGGACTCAAGATATTTCATAAGCTGATGGTTTATCAGCGTTTCCATGACCTTGGAGAGAAGGGACGTTAGTGCTATGGGTCGGTAGGAGGTGGGTGACGAACATTCGCCCTTTTTAGGGACGGGCTGGACAAATGCAGTTTTCCACTTACTCGGAAAGAGTCCTGAAGAGTAGGACAGATGGAAAAGCTTACGCAGTGGTTTTGCCAGCGTAGAAGAACACCTCTTCAGAAGAACAGGGGGTATACCATCCGGGCCAGCGGATGTGTGTATGTTTAGATCTTTAAGTACTCTTGCTACTGTACGAGTGCGAAAATGGATTTGCTCCATTGAGAAATTTACGCTCTCAAGTACAGGTGGGGACAAAGTGTTATCTGGCAGCGTTGAGGTAGCTGCAAAGTGTGCAGCAAGCAGATTAGCTTTGTCCAAAGAGCTGACAGCTGGAATGTCTTTTCACTCTTAATTCAACGAATGCTTGGGCGAAAAGCTACATCACAATGGAATGGATTTGCAGATAGAGTCTTCAAAACGCTGGCAAAGATTACAATCCTGCCGGCCAAAACTCGAAACTTTGTTTGTCGAAACTTTGGTTCGACAACGAAGGTATAGAGGTACCTTTAACAAAGTAAGCAGCATATAGGTTACGCTGGGTAAAAGATCAAAAGCGGTTCACTAGTTATACAAACATAACAAACGACAAGATCACCGTCTTCTCGAAAAAGAAGCGCGGGAGCAAGGAAATGTAAGGTGTTACGCCAAAAACGATAATAATAATAATAATAATAATTGTTGGCGCGACAGTCCACAGGGGGACCAGGGCCTAGCTTGCTCATCAACCACTTGTGTTGTGCGCGCTAATGTTCTCTCACGAGTAGAATGGACCTACAGTTTTTTTCCGACTCCGAACGGTGAAGTTTGAGAAGCTTTTTTAGACAGTTATCACTCTTTGAGTGTTGTCAGCAGCTCGAAAGAGGTGGTGCCGTGAAAAATTCGAGGTGTTCAACCGGGAATCGAACCTAGACCTTTCGGCGTGTGAGCGTCGCACTCTACCCACTACGCCAGAAACGACGTCCGATACTATTTCTAGTTGCTGAAACAACTCTCCAGTGGGTATACATTCTTGACAGAAGTCTGTGAGAAACAAGGCAGGCGAATTGTAGTAGAATCGCAGTCGATACTGAGAATTTGGAAGAATCATTACTGCAGACTGTTGACCGGAGATGAGGACAGAATTTCCGCTGTCAGGCATGATGTATCACTATACACACAGGAGGATGCTAAAAGACCCACTTCATAGATCAAGTTCAAATTGCAGTACCTCGACAAAGGCCGATTAAACCTGTCAGTGCAGCAGGAAATGAATTGCGCGTATGGGGAAAGGTTTGGGGAGAGTGAAGTATAGAATGGAGAGGTGCAGTAAATTGGGAAGTGAAGTGAAGGAGTAAAATCTCAGTATTGTTTTCCCAATACAGCCAAATCACATTCAGCGACGGCTATAGTTTCGAGGTATTGAAGTCATCGTGCATCCTTGCTGCGTCAAAAACTTAGTGACTTACAGAAGAAGTTCCCGGTTGTTTGAGTGCCTCAAACGATTTTTTAATAACCTACGGTTTCAGACCGGAAAAGTTAATCATTTACAAAATCTTCGCTCCACGGCAGATCTTCGAAAAGACCACATAAGTGCAGACCAACAACCACCACCTATTCATCGATTCAAAGGCCGTATATGATAGCGTGCAAAGAGATAATAGGGCGTCATATTACGTTTCGATTCATTTCAAACTCATCATGACGACGACGAACCCCTGTTGCTCTGTTCAAGTTCGTTTCCGAACTTCAGCGTTCTTCAATCCCCAAAAAGGTGTCATTTATCATTTCTCAACATCGACTGACCAATGCAGACCTAACTCAACATCACTACAGGCACGATCTTTCGATAATCTGTACGATTGTAGCATACATGGGCGACATGGACGTAAATATCGAAACACAACAAGTTATAATCGACGCGTTTACTCAAAAGGTTTTAAAGATGAACGGGGACAAAACGAATGATAAGCCGTCATCGAGAAGGCACGCACAAAGTATACAACTCAGCCAAACCACATTCATCGACGGCTATAGCTTCGAGGTATTGAAGTCATCATCTATCCTTGCTTCCAATTCCATAGGACGAACGATGTTTGTAGCATTTGACAATCGCTCTGTCTTTGGGCTCAAGAAATAATGGATGAGTAGAGTCCCTGTTTTGCTCTATTGCGCAGAAGCCTTCGCGCTTATTTCTGTCCTGCTCCATTGCGCAGAAGCCTTAGCACTTATCCCTATCTTGCTTCATTGGGCAGAAGCCTTAGGGCTTATCCCTGTCTTGCTCCATTGCGCAGAAGCCTTAGCACTTATTCCTATCTTGCTTCATTGGGCAGAAGCCTTAGGGCTTATCCCTGTCTTGCTTCATTGGGCAGAAGCCTTAGGGCTTATCCCTGTCTTGCTCCATTGCGCAGAAGCCTTAGCACTTATCCCTATCTTGCTTCATTGGGCAGAAGCCTTAGGGCTTATCCCTGTCTTGCTCCATTGCGCAGAAGCCTTAGCACTTATCCCTATCTTGCTTCATTGGGCAGAAGCCTTAGCACTTATCCCTATCTTGCTTCATTGGGCAGAAGCCTTAGGGCTTATCCCTGTCTTGCTCCATTGCGCAGAAGCCTTAGCACTTATCCCTATCTTGCTTCATTGTGCAGAAGCCTTAGGGATTATCCCTGTCTTGCTCCATTGCGCAGAAGCCTTAGCACTTATCCCTATCTTGCTTCATTGCGCAGAAGCCTTACCACTTATCCCTATCTTGCTTCATTGGGCAGAAGCCTTAGGGCTTATCCCTGCCTTGCTCCATTGCGCAGAAGCCTTAGCACTTATCCCTATCTTGCTTCATTGGGCAGAAGCCTTACCACTTATCCCTATCTTGCTTCATTGGGCAGAAGCCTTAGGGCTTATCCCTGTCTTGCTCCATTGCGCAGAAGCCTTAGCACTTATCCCTATCTTGCTTCATTGGGCAGAAGCCTTAGGGCTTATCCCTGTCTTGCTCCATTGGGCAGAAGTCTTAGCACTTATCCCTATCTTGCTTCATTGGGCAGAAGCCTTACCACTTATCCCTATCTTGCTTCATTGGGCAGAAGCCTTAGGGCTTATCCCTGTCTTGCTTCATTGGGCAGAAGCCTTAGGGCTTATCCCTGTCTTGCTCCATTGCGCAGAAGCCTTAGCACTTATCCCTTTCTTGCTTCATTGGGCAGAAGCCTTACAACTTATCATTATCTTGCTTCATTGGGCAGAAGCCTTAGGGCTTATCCCTGTCTTGCTCCATTGCGCAGAAGCCTTAGCACTTATCCCTATCTTGCTTCATTGTGCAGAAGCCTTAGGGATTATCCCTGTCTTGCTCCATTGCGCAGAAGCCTTAGCACTTATCCCTATCTTGCTTTATTGCGCAGAAGCTTACCACTTATCCCTATCTTGCTTCATTGGGCAGAAGCCTTAGGGCTTATCCCTGTCTTGCTCCATTGCGCAGAAGCCTTAGCACTTATCCCTATCTTGCTTCATTGGGCAGAAGCCTTACCACTTATCCCTATCTTGCTTCATTGGGCAGAAGCCTTAGGGCTTATCCCTGTCTTGCTTCATTGCGCAGAAGCCTTAGCACTTATCCCTATCTTGCTTCATTGTGCAGAAGCCTTAGGGATTATCCCTGTCTTGCTCCATTGCGCAGAAGCCTTAGCACTTATCCCTATCTTGCTTCATTGCGCAGAAGCCTTACCACTTATCCCTATCTTGCTTCATTGGGCAGAAGCCTTAGGGCTTATCCCTGTCTTGCTCCATTGGGCAGAAGCCTTAGTACTTATCCCTATCTTGCTTCATTGGGCAGAAGCCTTAGGGCTTATCCCTGTCTTGCTCCATTGCGCAGAAGCCTTACCACTTATCCCTATCTTGCTTCATTGGGCAGAAGCCTTAGGGCTTATCCCTGTCTTGCTCCATTGGGCAGAAGCCTTAGGGCTTATCCCTGTCTTGCTTCATTGGCCAGAAGCCTTAGGGCTTATCCCTGTCTTGCTCCATTGGGCAGAAGCCTTAGCACTTATCCCTATCTTGCTTCATTGGGCAGAAGCCTTAGGGCTTATCCCTGTCTTGCTCCATTGCGCAGAAGCCTTAGCACTTATCCCTATCTTGCTTCATTGGGCAGAAGCCTTACCACTTATCCCTATCTTGCTTCATTGGGCAGAAGACTTAGGGCTTATCCCTGTCTTGCTCCATTGCGCAGAAGCCTTAGCACTTATCCCTTTCTTGCTTCATTGGGCAGAAGCCTTACCACTTATCCCTATCTTGCTTCATTGGGCAGAAGCCTTAGGGCTTATCCCTGTCTTGCTTCATTGGGCAGAAGCCTTAGGGCTTATCCCTGTCTTGCTCCATTGGGCAGAAGCCTTAGCAGTTATCCCTATCTTGCTTAATTGGGCAGAAGCCTTACCACTTATCCCTATCTTGCTTCATTGGGCAGAAGCCTTAGGGCTTATCCCTGTCTTGCTCCATTGCGCAGAAGCCTTAGCACTTATCCCTATCTTGCTTCATTGTGCAGAAGCCTTAGGGATTATCCCTGTCTTGCTCCATTGCGCAGAAGCCTTAGCACTTATCCCTATCTTGCTTCATTGCGCAGAAGCCTTACCACTTATCCCTATCTTGCTTCATTGGGCAGAAGCCTTAGGGCTTATCCCTGTCTTGCTAAATTGCGCAGAAGCCTTAGCACTTATCCCTATCTTGCTTCATTGTACAGAAGCCTTAGGGCTTATCCCTGTCTTGCTCCATTGCGCAGAAGTCTTAGCACTTATCCCTATCTTGCTTCATTGGGCAGAAGCCTTACCACTTATCCCTATCTTGCTTCATTGGGCAGAAGCCTTAGCACTTATCCCTGTCTTGCTCCATTGCGCAGAAGCCTTAGCACTTATCCCTTTCTTGCTTCATTGGGCAGAAGCCTTACCACTTATCCCTATCTTGCTTTATTGGGCAGAAGCCTTAGGGCTTATCCCTGTCTTGCTCCATTGGGCAGAAGCCTTAGCACGAAAACAAATTGACACTAAAACTCCTACAACCCCCTTGAGTTGGATTGGAATGCGATTTTTAAGGCTATTTTCTTCTTTCTGTTGTGGTGCTACAGTCCGAGATGGACCTGGGCCTCAACCAACATGCCTCTCCAACCAGCACGTTCGCTAGCTGTCTCCAGTTAAGCACTTGACGTTGGTTGAGGTCCTTCTCCATTTGTGTGCGGCACCTTGGTCTCGGCCGTCCTCTATTGCGATGTCCAAATGTCTTAGATTCAAAAACCTTCCACACCAGAGCAGTGTTGTCGATACGCTCTACATGGCCTAGGCATCTTAAGCGTTGTATCCGAAGACTTTTGACCAGGCGCATGTCGCTGTACAGCCCATAGAGTTCGTCGTTAAATCTTCTTTTCCAGACGCCACCAACGCAACCAGTACCAACTATCGCATGCAGAAAAGACTATGGGCTCTCTCATCTGCTTCTAGTAACGTCCAATTTTTTGCCCCTTACAGCAGGACTGGGATGACCACGCTATTCTACAAAGTCAACTTGGTCTTCGAGAGAGGACTTTATTACTCAATTGGTTCTTGAGCCCAAAGAAGCAGCCTGCCAATGGCTGCTGAGCACTTCTGAGTTTGTTTTGGGAACTGACAACAAACATGCCTATTTACAGCGGAAACGAGGTAGACGAAGTCCTTGGCCATCTCGAAGCTTCTGAAGCCTAGTGTGACTAGTGTGACACTCTGTCCGAGACGTCGATGTTGTGTATCCTTTCTTGGTGGCAACATATGCTTTGTTTTTACCTCATTAACCACCAGACCCATTTTAGGCGCTTCCGCTTCAATGCCAGCAAACACTTCATTGACGGCTTGCTGTGTTCGTCCAATCACGTCATTGTCATTAGCGTAAGCTACCAATTAAACCGACTTCTGGAAGATCGTGTCACTGATGTTGACTTGTGGGTTCTGCACGATCGTCTCAAGAATGATGTTAAAGAAGTGCCGTGGCAATGCGTCGCCTTGTCTAAAACCTTTTTTGGCAATGAATATCTCGGTGAGTTCGTTTACGACCTTGACGGAGCAGCGAGAATTCCCCATCGTCAGCCTACACAAAAAGACGGGTTTGATAGGAATGCCAAAACTAGACATGGCACTGTATAGCTCGTCTCTATGCACACTGCCATATGCGGCCTTGAGATCGACGAATAGGTGGTGAGTGTCCATTTGCACTTCTTGAGTCTTTTCCAGGATCTACCGTAAAGTGAAGATCTGCCCTATCGTGGATTTCCCAGGCCTGAAACCACACTGATAGGTACCAGGTTGTGGTCAAATGGTTTCAGACGCTCACATAATACGGCAGAGAAGACTGGTCCCTCGATAATTGGCGCAGTGAATGGGGTCTCCCTTCTTGTGGACCGGATAAACGACGCAAAGATTCCACTCATCGGGCATGCTTTTCTCCGTCCATATCCTGCTGATGACCTGGTGCATGCGCCCAACCAGGTCATCTCCAGCTGCTTTAAATAGTTTTCCGGGCAGTCAGTCCGCTCCAGCAGCCAGCTTCAGGGTGTGTCATTCTCAATTTTCTTGCATTTCACGTTATTTACATACCAGGCATTTCGAAGAATTCGAACATTTCATGATTTTGTGCATTTCACGATTTAGGACATTTTAAAAAACTGTCCATCTTCAATCTTTACACGAAACGAACATCTCCAGTCAAATTATCTTGACCAAAAAGGAAGAGCAACTCCCCATCCCCCAAACCTTAAGTCGCTCAATGCACTCTCACCCGCACGTCCCCCTCTTAAATTCAGAAAAAAGAAAAGGACACGTAAAGACCAAACGTTCTTGATCTGTCAGTTGCCGATTGCAGAAATCACATTGCCCAACGCGATTGATATTTCCTCAGCAGCGCCGCGCCCCGTATTTCTCTCACACTTGTCAATTTGCTGGCATATCTAGCCAACTGCCTTAGGAGTCCAACAGAGCTTACATTTTTTTTTTACGCCTCGCAAACGCATTCTCTGTCGAAGCCTTTCGAAACGTCCAATGACTCGCATTCGACCTAGCCACGCCAAGAGCATACCAATTGCTCGCGTTCCGAATATCTCACTTGGCGTGTCCCCGTCAGTCAGAGCCGCCGCCGACTTCAGGTTTCAGTTAGGCCCCAAAGTGGTCGCCGCGGCAAGAACCAGCCGCGCAGACTCTGCACGCACCGAGGCAGTGGCCATCGGCGCTGCCCATAGCAAACGTTTCAAATAATTCTCGTTTGCCGGAGAAGAAAACAAATTAATGGCGATTACGCTGGAGCAAAATGAAAAATGCCAGTTAAACAAATTAGCTCAGGACAGCGGACAGCAGTCCGGATCGACGGGGGGACATGGTGCAGGGGGTGCGTGGCTAACGCTAAGTGATCTCGCTCTGGTTCGCTGATTGGCGAAAGAAACCTGTCGTCTTGTCAAGGTGTTCAGCATTCGAATCTCTCGAGAACCAGTTCCCATAGATTTGGCATGGAAAAAGAAACCATCGGAAGCCTACGGTCTGCGGCGGCGCATAGGGTGCTGGAGCGTTTGTTTTTAATAGGCCCACCTCGGACCCGCTCAAGGTGGCTCTTTCCGTTCGATGGCTCTGCAGCTTAGCGGCCTGACGGCTGATGTATGCAAATTGTTTGTAATCGTATCTAGAACGTTTATTATCATATCACGTAGGAGCGCACAGGCGGTGGCGTGGCGTTTTGATTAAATCACATCTGATCGCCCATCGGGCTCGTTTTGTCAGATCGGTTATCGCGATCGATGCTGGGTATACGGTGCGCTCCACGCTGAGTGTATGACGGGTGTTTGCGCCTGTCGTTTTGACGCCGCGTATGCGCGGTTTAACATGCTGCGGGCGTACAGCGTAAAAAGAGCTCTTGACTTTATTGATTCATTACCCGGGGCGTGATCGGTTTGAGCATTGGGTGCACGTCAGAAGTGATCCACATCTTATTCGGTTGCATCCGTGTGAGATGTGTACACAAGAGGTGCGATCATCTGGCCGGTGTTCCGCTTCTTTTGCGGAGTCTCACTCCATTCCCGCGATTGGTGGTGGCTGAGGCTAATCTTTATGTGCGGTGCGAAGGCAGTAAAAATTAATTTCCAAGGACCGCCAATATTTATAGCCGTCCACGCAGTGTGTGGACTAAATTATGCAAATTCGACTCGTTCCAGTCGATAAAGCAAAACCAGGATTTTTGTTTGATTAGAAAATGCCGAATTCAAGGTTGTTGTCTTAGAATTCTCTACTCAGTCTGAGTACTTTTTCAGTTGAAATGCTGGATACTTGATGGTGGGAATGAAGTGATCGCGGGCCTTTGTTAGCAGGTGTATTCCCATGACTAGTGGATCTGGTTGGTCGCATGCACCAGCTCATCAGTAAGATATTATCGAAGGATAGAATGCCCGATGAGTGGAATCTCAGTGTTATTTATTCGGTCCACAAGAAATGAGAACCGTTTGACAATTATCGAGGGATCAGCCTTCTTAACATCGCCTACAAGATCCTCTCTGTCATATTGTCTGAGCATCAAAAACCGTTTGTCTACGACCTCAGTGTGGCTCAGAGGGAATAGACCAGATCTTCACTTTAAGGCAGATCCTGGAAAAGACCCAATAAGTACAAATTGACACTCACCACCTATTTGTTGATTTTACGGCCGCAATTGACGCTGTACACGAGCTATACACTGCCATGGTTTTGGCATTCACTCCAAACTCATTAGATTGTTTAAGATGACTCTCGCTGCTCATACAAGGTTGGTATCGCACTTCCCAACACCTTTAATGCCAGAAAAGGTTTCAGACAAGGCGATGATCTGTCATGATACTTCTTTAACGTTATTCTTGAGAAGATTGTGCGCAACTCAGATGTCAACACTAGAGGTAGGATCTTTCAAAAGTCAACTCAACTGCTACCTTTCACGGACGACATTGACGTGATTGGATGAACAACGAGGCATTTGCTGACACTGACGCGGCGGTATCTTACATGGTTCTCTTTGGTTTTAGGATGCGCACAGGGATGTGGTAGTCTTACGAAGATACTAGCAACCCGAGCTGTCAGCATGCACGATTCCCAATCTAAGATAATGGGTTACGGGAAAACGTACTTATCCACACCCTGCACACTTCAGCTTACCCATGGGACTGTCGTTAGGTCGCGGGGTTAGCGATATACGCTCTGCTCTGGAGGGAGGCCCTTTTTGCTTCAGCATGTCTTAGTTTTGTATGAGCATACTTTATTCCACTTCTCTACAGATCTGATTATAAAGGGGCTCACATTGTCAGCGCTTATTAGGATAACCATGGGTCTCTCGAAAACCTACGTTTCGTGCGTCTTCCTTAGAGTTTGGACATTGTTGGCACAGCGGTTAGTTGTCGTCCCTAAGCCTGTGAAGATATGTTTGGTAGCCGCCGTGTCCAGAAAGGAAGTGCTATAGCCACTAGTTGCATCCGGCTGCGGGTCTAGATTTACAGGTCCAGGTCCACGTCCAAGTCGGCACAGTGGCAAGTTGGAGTGCCCAAACCTGTGAAGATATTTCCAGTAGCCGCCGTGTCCAGAAAGAAAGTGCTATAGCCACTAGTTGCACCCGGCTGCGGGTCTAGATTTACAGGTCCAGGTCCACGTCCAAGCCGGCACAGTGGCAAGTTGGCGTGCCTAAACCTGTGAAGATATTTTCGGTAGCCGCCGTGTTCAGAAAAGAAGTGCTATTACTAGAAGCTGCACTCCCCTAGTCTCGTCCAGATGATGTGACTGGATTTATGAATCACATGATTCAAATCACATTCGTATCACTATTTGAAGTGATAACAGAAACACTGATGGAGAAAACACCATCTGTGGCGGGATGGCGGCTAACAGACTCAACCTTTGAGGGAACCTGACTGGTAGTGACAGCTTGACCAGAGGCTATATTCTGGTGCCACGGGAAGTCAGGAGCCCCTGGAACTACGGTTCCGGCCTGACCGTGCGGTAGGCTCCCTTGTGGGAGTATTGTGGTGGCTGTGGTTTACCACCTAACAACGCGGGTAGAAACGAGGAGAGTGTACTCTGCTGACTTGTCTAGTTGCTTGTTCACCCAAAAACTAGGCAAGGCGGTTAGGGAACTTTCCCTTCTCAGTATGGAGTTGCATTCTCAACTGGGCGCTGCCAGCCAGAGAGCGGAAGAGGTGTAAGAAAGGCTTCACATCAAACCAAGGCATGATCTCAGTTTGGTACTTGGATAAGTTCCTTATGCGGATTGTAACGCCGCATAAGGAAGACGAAAACAGTTTTTTTTGCGTCAAGCTGTACATTGAGAGTACCAATAAGGTTGCCAAATATCTCCTTTCCGCCTTTTGAACTTTCAGGCTATGTATAAAGCGCTACAGAGCTCGTATATGGCAATACTGTACATCATTTGAAAGGTCTTGACATAACCTACAAAACGACTCAATGCATGATTAGTTTGGATATTGCATTCAACAGTTGTAGACGTGTAAACATGAAGTTCACTAACGCCGAAATTCGCGCTATTTTAAAGTTTTCCTTCGTTAAAGGCAAATCCGATAGAGAAGAGTGTTTTGGGGGATGGTACTCTATCACTTCTAACCGCGGAGGAATGGTTTCGACGATTTAGAGTCGGCGAAAACGACACCATGGATAAGGCAGCCGGCGGAAGACCTGTGACGACGAATACCGATCGAATCATGGAAATCATCGATTTAGACCGACATGTGGCATCCCGTGACATCGCTCAGGAGATTGGAGTTAGTCACCAAACCATTTTAAACCATCTGCAGAAGGCTGGATACAGAAAAAAGCTTGATGTTTGGGTTCCGCATGATTTCACGCAAAAAAACCATCTGGACGGAATCAACGCCTGCGATATGCTGCTGAAACTGAACAAACTCAGACCCATTTTTGAAGCGGATGGTGACTGGCGACGAAGCATAGATCACATACGACAATATCAAGCGAAAACAGTCGTGGTTGAAAGCCAGTGAATCGTCCCAAACAATGGCCAAGCCGGGATTGACGGCCAGGAAGGTTTTGCTGTGTGTTTGGTGGGATAGGAAGAGAATCATCCACCATGAGCTGCTCCCATATGGCCAGACACTTAATTCTACCATCTTCTGTGAACAACTGGACCGCTTAAAGCAGGTGATCGACCAGAAGCGTCCAGAATTGACCAACAAGAAGGGTGTAGTGGTCCACCAGGACAACGCCAGACCACACACTTCGTTGATGACTCTTCAGTAGGTACGAGAGTTCGGATGGGAGGTTTTATCGCATCCACCATACAGCCCGGACATAGCGCCAAGTGATTACCACCTGTTCCTGTCCATGGCGAACACCCTTGGTGGTGTGAAGTTGAACTCAAAAGAGGCTGAAAATTGGCTGTCCGAGTTTTTTGCAAATTAGGACGGGTCTTCTACGACGGGGGTATTATGAAGTTACTGTCTAGATGGAAAGAGATTATCAAACAAAATGGTGCATATTTGAACTAAATCCGATCACTGCAACACTTTTTATGAAGAATTGAATGAAGAGCAAAAAAGCGGAAGGGAGATATTTGGCAACCTTACATATGTAGTTATGCGCTACTTCTAAAACCACAAAGAACTGACTTCTTATTCCAGTTCTCGTTGAACTAGCCAAGCAATGTTCAAAAGGGCATTCGAAGGATCCGAACCCATCTTGAGGCTATCTAGATCCTTGGTTATTGCTGCCGCCGACGGTCTGCCAACAGCACGAACAGAGATGGCGGGACTCTCCAGGGCGCAGGATGACAAAATGCATGCTCCCGATCCTTATCAAGAAATCAGCTTCTTTTCTATTATTTATAGGTAGACAGAAATGAGTGTAGACGACTTGTCGGCATACTGACAAGACACTTCATCTCCACTAAGCATTTAAGTCTGCTTGGGCTTAGTGATGGCACCCTTTGCGACGCCTGTGGAGAAGGTGAAGACATTCCAGAGCCCTCAAACTGTCAATGTCCCGCCTTTGCTCGCATCAGGTGGCAGCTGTTTGGCGCTGATGTGGTGGGAACTGAAAACGTAAGCTCTCTACAAAATCGTCGTCTTGTTCTTCTTCAGAAAACCAAGAAAACACATTAAATGAAGGTTCCTGCCTGGTAGTACAATGGACCAGTCTTTGAGCCTAAGCGCTCAAGTTCACACTGCACCCAAAAAAAGAACAGCTTTTGTGGAATTAATGGAATCTGAAGTGTGCTGGTATAGGTGTACCTTTTTTGTATCTAGTGCATGTTAAGAAAGACCAGACAAGTGGTGTAGGAACCGAAGCCTATAGTCTTTGGGTGGGTCTTTGACTGTGGGTCTCTTAAATGTCCACCAGTTTGGGAATTCAACCCAGATATTTGCAAGACATCGAATGACAAGAATCCTAAAAAAAAAACCAAAATTAAGAATTTGAAAAAATTCCAAATTAAAAAATTTAAAATTAAGTTCGATACCCGACATGTCTCCAAAGAGTGTATTCCAACCATCCATCCGCCAATTAATTTTGTCACGACTTGAGTTTCGGGACCCTAGAGTTTTTAATCCGATCGTCAATTTCTCCGCCGCTTTCTGTCGCAGTTGCCTGTGAAAAAACCAATTGCCCACATGCCCGGCTTCACCACTCAGCGATACAAATCTCGCATCTTCTGCTACAACTCATTGCCCATTCTGCACCCGCCACCACATTTCCACAAGCTCTTCATCGTATCACTGTGCCCAATGAGGATGCTTTCGTTGCCAATTCGGGATCCTCTTCGTGCACTTTTCCTCGTGGAAAGTCAGACGCATGTGATCGAAAAGCTAACCAAACAAGCCGCTTATCCGGATTTGCATCTACCGACAGCAGAGTCCCCGCCTCCCTCACCATGTGCTGGCAATAAATCAAACGGACATTTGTCTGCACCCCAAAGTCTGGTATTCTGCCACAACACAGCCACGAGAGTCGCTTTTAACATTCAAATTGCCACTATCGCTAGACGCTTGAGCGACGACAACGTGTTCCGTGTTCATTTCCACAACTCGTCGAAACGAAAACTTCAACCAACTAAGACGGGGTGTCGCAATAGGCCACACTAGACGGAGACGGGAACTCCTTTCCAAACAGAAATCGCATCTCGCGACTACAATGCACTGCCTGGACTCGTGTCGCATTCACAAAAATGTGCAATTTATTGCTTGAGAGTGTGCAACCCGGCGGCGGATAAATTGATTGGTAATGGCTATCTAATCCCATTGACTGCACCGCTAAACGGTTGTCCGTGTCATTAGTACCAGTATCTTATGTGCCACAAGCAAGCCCATTAAACTAAACGAAGGCGACGAGTTAATTATGATGTTAGTGTCTCCGTCGCGGATTGGGCACGTATTAATGTAAGCTGTGTGACACTGCTGCGAAGATGTGTCGTTCGGCGTTGGGAGAGAGGATTAGCCTCTTACAAATGACTGCTGAAGGCTTAGTGGCAGATGTGTACGTAATTAGGAGGTGCATTGGGAATGCACTGCTTGCATGGATGCGTTGCGTAATGTTATTTTTCAGGCGCTCGACAGGACACTGGTCCGCGTAGGTGCAAGTTGCCACTATAAACTACTCTAGTCCGATGAATACATTTGATTGTGTGAAATAGGGAATCCGAGAATCACCCTCAGACCTGGTGAAATGTTTTGGATCACCAGGGGGCCAGAAGGTCCTCCAAGACGGACGGTCTTATATTGAAGTTAGTGATAGAACAGCCGGTTTACAAGTGTGGATGTCATCCCAAACTTTAGCACCTGCAAGAACACAAGAATTTCAACTCCAGGACGCCAACGACATTTCCGACAAAAGGCGAAAATTTTGCAGCGCCAACAATTACCACCAAAAGCCGCACATTCTCTTTCTCCTGACAACGATTTGCTATTATCGTGATATAAGAGTAAGCACCAAGGAAAGTTGCCGCGACTGCCTCCAATCATCCACACTTCCAATTGCAAGGAACAATGGGCAGCCCACTGTTTGCCGTCCTTTTATCCACTTGTAATTGTTTGTTTTATTCAACTATTACCGAGCTGGCGCATAGGTAATTGTTTTGATTGCATTAATGATACGGTTCCAAGCATCGCCACTGCGGCACCCTTCCTGCCTGCGTGGTCGTGTCAAATTGCCTCAACTTACGGTGTGCCACCGAAGTCTTTCACTTTTGCTGCATCCAAATTGATTATGGATACTGGTTCGTCTTTGATAGTTTAGCCCGGGGCAGGTTACCGAATGACCAATCTTCGGCATCTGGGCATGGTGGACCGTCGAGGAGACGCGAGAGCGGAATTCACTGTTGGCTTCCTCCTTTCGAATAGCACGGCGGTGGTTATGACACAATCATTTTGACTGGATTGTGCCCATTGTAGCGAAGGCACTGGTGGCCCCTCTCCTCAAATGATGACCGGTGTCCTCCAGACGATTAGCTGCACCTCCAGTGCATGAAATGAGTAAGCCACTTACAGGGGATTTCACATATGATCTGGACATTTTTAACTTGTCACGGGCGTAATGTAGAAAGATGATTCAGCGTTCGGGACAAAGTTGAGAGGAAAGCTTTAAACATTTTTGACATTTTAAAATCAGCAAACTTTGTTTTGTTTCCTACTTCATGGTGCGGAAATTGAACGTTAGCAAAAGCGGACGAGGAAGCCCTTAGTCTTTTCGAGAGAAAAGTTTTGGGTGGTCCTGTTTGCCTTGATGGCATCTGGAGGAGAAGATTTAACGACGAGCTCTATGGGCTGTACAGCGACATGCGCCTGGTCAAGCGTCTACGGATACAACGCTTAAGATGCCTAGGCCATGCAGAGCGTATGGACACCACTGCTCCGGCCCGGAAGGTCTTTGAATCCGAGCCATTGGGACAACGCAACAGACGACGACCTAGACTAAGGCGCCCACAAGTCGAGAAGGACCTCAACGAACTTGGAGTGCGCAACTGGAGACGGCTAGCGAAAGATCGTGCTGGCTGGAGCGGCATGTTGGTTGAGGCCCAGGTCCACCCCGGACAGTAGCGCCACAAGAGGAAGAAGAACAATAAACTTTGTCTAATGGGTGGCATTGGCCTGTCCACACAAGGTAACGTCGCTGATCGCGCTTAACAAGGCGGTCGTATCGATCCTCGTAAGTGCACAGGTCAAGTTGACATACAGCCTCCTCGTGGCGCTCCCTAGATAGCCATCACATCGCCCGTTGTGTGGTGAACCAATATATGCAGTGAAATCCTCTGCCCGTGGGTTAAACAATGGGCATGGCCTTCCAGTCTGTGAGTTGTGCGTGAGGGTAACTTCCTCAATACGTAAAAAAGCATCAGTTCAGAGACAACCACAAGCCTTGGATAAGGACGGATTAACTGTTGACGATTTTCGGTTTTGCATGTGGAACGTAAGCTCTCTTAACAGACTACGTGCAGCCGAACAACTTGCGAAGGCCATTTACTGCTACAAGGCAGACATCACCGCCATCCAGGAAGTGTGATGGAATGGGCAGTGGCAAAAAAACGATGAAAAACTTTAAATTCTACTAAAGCTATTGCTACAAAGAGAGAAGGCAGCGCTTATTCGGATGCAGATTTGTTGTTCGAAGCAAAAATTCTTGAGCTTCGACCCGGTCAGCGAACGCCTCATGACAGTCCGCATTAAGGCTAAATTCGGGAACATCAGCCTTATTTACGCTCACGCGCCGACACAGGAGAAGAATGAAACACCAAGGATGACTTCTATGCTTTCCAAGAAAGAACGATCGATGCCCGAGCTATGACACCAAGATCGTTCTAGGAGACTTCAACGCTCAATTGGGAAAGGAAGATATCTTTGCTGAAGCCATCGGAAGACACAGCCTGCACGACAACACATCCAGAAACGAACTCAGGCTGTTGGACTTCGACTCGCATCGGGGCGGAACCTATCTGTGGCTAGTTCGCGGTTCACACAGCTGAACATTCACAAAGGAACCTGGCTATCTCCTGATCAATCCACCGTCAATCAGATTGATCACGTTGCGGTCGACGCCAGACACTATTCCAGTATTCTCGATGTCCGAACCTACCGAAGTGCAAACATCGATTAGGACCAGGATCTTGTTGTAGCCAAGGTATGAACCCGGATATCGAGACATCAACGGAGTCGAGACAGACCAATACGGTTTGACGTCGAGAAGCTACAATCGGAATTGATCGCTGGGAACTTTGCCGACCGAGTCTTCCCGAAACTCACTCAGAGTTCGACGCTGCCTGCACTTACCATAGAAGAAGACTGGAAACGTTGTCAAGAAGCCATCAAAGAAGCTGTCACTGATGTGCTAGGTTTTACGTCACCACTACTTGGTGGTACTATTGACATTTATTAAAATGTACGTGTTCCGGGTTCTATGTCTTCCTTCGATTCAAAACGGTATCCACGGGTCCGTCTGTGGATTTAAGAAAAGCTAGAAATGACATCCAGGTTTCGACGAAATGGGCATTTTCAAATTCGATTGGTCATTTCAAATGCCAATGTTCGAACTGTCAACGACGCCGACATTAAAGCACTCATTCCTCGTTTATTAAATGTTAATCGCATCTGTCGAATATTATCTCTTATCCTTAAAGCTTTTTGAAATTTTGACTTTGAAGTATCGCCACAGAATGTGTCAAGGTATATTTCTACTCCGTGGCAAAACACCTTACCGGCTGAAACTTAACATAATTTAAAAAATCTTTTAGTTGGTTGATACTATTCAATGAGCTTGTAGTTTCACCAGAAATTCACATATTTTTGGACCGATGTGTGTAGTTGTAAGGAATTGAACGTCAAGGTCATCTATATTTCACATAGATGTACAGACGGACAAGTATAATGTTAAAGTTAAAAACACAAAAAACTCCACTTTTACAGGCGTGTCTAATAAATAATCTTTTGGTGTAGAATTTGGTACGAAAATCAATGGCAAGAGATAGTGTCAATCTAAATTAAACATGTTCCTATCGAACAACATGGCAATAAGGAATCGCGCATTTGGACTCTGATTTTGACATTGGTGGGGAAAAATATCTTGCACTTTGAAAAAGATGTTGTGTCAGCATTTCGAAGACAGTTATGGCATAAGCGTTCGTTCGGATGGTTGAATGGTTGGCAACACCTCCGAACTTTTCGTTTCTCTACCTTAATCTTTCATGGTGGGAGTTCTTAAACGCGTGAGAATCTTTCCGATTTTAATTCTCCATGAGGCACTCGTTCACGTAGCTCTTTAGTAAAAGCAGTTTGAACAAACAAGTGACTACCTACAGCTATTTGGAAAAATGGATGCCACAACAGTCTTCCAGGAACCAAGAATTGAAATGTGTATGCTTGTACCAACTACACGTTGTTGACTAGAAAAGGAAAATTTGATTGCAGTCAGCATAACAAGCTTAAAGTGTCCGCGTTCAGAAAAAGAATTTGGGATCTTCATTGTAGGTAGGTTCCCGTACCCGAAACAGACAACACAAAATAATACAAAACAACACAAACCAACACAATGTCCGTTCCCATATTCCGGAAAGAATGGGTCTTACATCAAATTAGCACTCTCTCGAGAGAGTAAAATGTTTCCCACCCTGTCCATTTTAACGCAAGATATTTTTGTGGGTAGGTTGTTGGTTTCCTGGCAAATTAAATGGTGTGCGTACAGAGATAAGTGAGCATTGACCCATAATTTCCGTGTAAGTGTCTCAAATTTTGTTTTTGTTTTTGTTTTCTGTATCCAAAATGTGAATTTAACATTTCTTAATGACATACTTTACACATTTGGTTTAAATGCGTTTCCGTACTTTGCCTCTTTCTGAGAGAGACTTACTCCCACTCTTTAACAAATGACAGACTTCGGAATTTACCCAAGAAAGTTGTGAAACACATCTATTGCATATCGCACTTTGACATTTTTAACGACAGTCTTCAAGGAACCAAGACTTGAAGTCTGTGTACTTTTTGCGTTATCTTGCCTTCTTCTTCTTCTTGTGGCGCTACATTCCGGGGTGGACCTGCACCTCAACCAACATGCATCTCCAGCCAGCACGATCTTTCGCTAGCCGTCTCCAGTTGCGCACTACAAGTTGGTTGAGGTCCTTCTCTACTTGTGTGCGCTACTTTAGTTTATGATAGGTCGTATCTTGTCGACTAGGAAATTAAACATTTGAGTGTAGACGGTAAACAAAAAGACCATGTTCAAGAATATCAGACCTAGGTATAAGTTTATTTGATAAGATATAAGATATTATGATTGCCGCAGAAAGCTTTTCGAGTCCTATTGTTTGTTTGAAAAAAAAAAAAAAAAACGGAGCGTCAGCAACAAGTGTTCCTGCACTGATTTCACAAATATACCGAATGACAAATTATAATAATAATAATTGTTGGCGCTACAGTAAAAAGGGGGACCAGGGCCTAGCTTGCTCATCAACTACTCGTGTTGTGCGCGCTACTGTTCTCTCACGAGTAGAAGGTACCTACAGTTTCTTGCCGACTCCGAACGGCGAGATTTGAGAAGCTTTCTTAGACAGTTATTACTCTTTGAGTGTTGTCAGCAGCTCGAAAGAGGTGGTGCCGTGAAATATTAGAAAAATTGGTGTTGAGCTGGGAGTCGAACCTAGACCCTTTGGCGTGTGAGCGTCGCACTCTACCCACTCGGCAACGGCGACCACAAATTATAGCAATTAATTATTTACTATGATTTCCATAAGTTTTCGATTAATTTCGATCATAAAAATATGAAATTATTTCATTTCCATTTTCAACTCGTTCTTTAGTCTCACTACACAAAAATGGAAGGCCCTTTTCAGCTCAGTTTTAACCCTCATTGCAATACGCAGCGATCTTTCAGGTATACCCGTATGAAATAAGCGTCAAGATGTAAATGCCTCTATAGGGAACATTTGTTGTCAACGAGCCCTTATTTTTGTTCGTTTGTTTGCTATGACATCTGTGAAAAATATTTAGTATACATCAAGTCATTAAACAAACAACATCATATTTTTCATCTTGTTAAAAATGGCAAATTTTGTACCAGAAAGTGATGATTTGCGGAAAGCATTAATTTTTTGTTTTCATTTGAAGAAAAGTGCTGCAGAGTCGCATCGAATACATGTCACACATAATGATCATGCTCTATTAGAAGCAACATGCAAAAGATGGTTTCAACGGTTCAGACATAATGATTTTGATGTGAGAAATGAAGAACGTGGAAGACCACCAAAAAAGTTCGAAGACACCGAATTGCAAACGATATTGGATAAAGATGACACTTTGAGTCAAAAGCAAATGGCAGCAATGTTAAATGTTGCCCAACAAACGATTTTTGACCGTTTAATAGATATGGGAAAGATCCAAAAGTGTGGAAAATGGGTGCCACATGAATCGAATGAAAGACAGATGGAAAACCGAAAAAACACTTGTGAAATTTTGCTTCAAAGACACGAAAGAAAATCGGTTTTGCATCGGCTTGTTACTGGCGATGAAAAATTTTAAGAATCCTAAACGGAAAAATCATGGGTTAATCATGGACAACCATCAACATCGACTGCAAAACCAGATCGATTCGGCAAGAAGACAATGCTGTGTGTTTGGTGGGACCAGAAAGGTGTGCTGTACCACGAGCTCTTAAAACCTGGTGAAACCGTTAATACTGATCGCTACCGACAACAAATGATCTGATTTGAAATATGCATTGTTCGAGAAACGACCAGAATGGGCCTGAAGACACGGCAAGGTAATTTTGCTCCATGACAATGCACCTGCACACAAAGCAAGACTAGCTCAGGATACAATCAAAACACTTGGCTGGGAGCAGCTACAACACTCGCCGTATTCACCAGACTTGGCTCCTTCCGACTACCATTTGTTTTCATCGATGGGACACGCATTGGCTGAGCAGCACTTTGATTCCTACGAGGAGGTCGAAAATTGGGTGTCTGATTAGTTTGCTTTAAAAGACGAACAATTTCATTGGCGTGGTATTTACAAATTGCCAGAAAGCTGGTCAAAATGTGTAGAAAACAATGGCCAATACTTTGAATAAAATGTTTTTTTTTCCCATTAATAATTAGTGTTTTATTTTCAAAAATACTGGTACATCTAAAACCATAGGCACGGATACCTCCCTTATTTCCTCTATTTTTCGGCCGGAAATAATAATTGTTGGCGCTACAGTCCAAAGGGGGACCAGGGCCTAGCTTGCTCATCAACTTACTCGTGTTGTGCGCGCAACTGTTCTCTCACGAGTAGAAGGGACCTACAGATTTTTGACGACTCCGAACGGCGAAATTAGAGAAGCTTTCTTAGACAGTTATTACTCTTTGAGTGTTGTCAGCAGCTCGAAAGAGGTGGTACCGTGAAATATTATAAAAATTCGTGCTGAACTGGGAGTCGGCCGGTGCTTTGACTTAATTTCGATCATTTGATGGTACCAAATATTCCTTTTAGCGTGCGCCAATGATAAGAAAAGGTTACAGCAGGGAAATATGTATGTCAGTTAGCTATGACCAGAACCTATGACTCCAACGTGAATGGAAACGTGTAAATTTCTTCATTACGACTAACCTCGTTTCAAACACACTTCTACATTCTACGGATTAAGCTAGTAAGAAAAAGAGAAACAAATTTCCGTCGTTTATTTGTGTTAGGCTACAATCAGAGTGTATCTGACTTGAACCTTTAAACCTTTCCAAGCGGAATTCATATTCATTGCCGCCAAGTGACACTAAACCAAGGTTCCAATAACTCTGAATTTCTACGAATGTCTACAAATTTGCCCGAAACACTACGAAAAAGCGTTCCATTATCCGATTTTTTCGTAGAAGACAGAGAGCTCACGGGAGAGCAAAATATTTCCCCTCCCTAGAAATTTCTGCCGAAGAAAACACTGTGGGCAGCAGCACGGCAGCAGATAGCTGACAAATCGAAAATAAAAAAACCTCTGACATTACATATGTCTGATAGCTGTTTACGAATTTCTACGAAAAGTCGTTTCGCAATTTTCGGTTGAGTTACTCTCTGCAAGAGAGATTTTTGCTCAAACTAATCAACAACGAATTTCTGTACACAAATCAATTGGAGCAGACCTTATAATGATCCTTGTGACTCTTCAAAAACAGTGGTGAATAAAATGGGCCTGTGGGTATAGAATGTATACAACGTGCAGGAAGGATGGACTTATTTCAGCTGTGTCGCGTAGTAAAGAACAAAACCAAGATCAGCACGGAATTCAAAACCTGCTTACCTCTGATTCATTTAGACCGCGTAATAAGCTTCGCACTTGATTTCAATGCAGATCCATGCGTTTAACTTCAAATTAAGAGAAAACTTTTGAAAAACATATTTTTTTCCTTTTGATTTTCTGTATTCCTACCTTTGTCCCCCTGTTGTTTCGTCTTTCAGATCATTTATTTCTGTTCCTTTTATTCCGGCAAAAAACAGGCTATCGATACACAAGATCAAATAAAATCATATTTTGTTCAAAGACTTGCGCTGGAGCAATGTTCGTCCTTATAAAAGTGCGCTGATTTGGACGCTTTAGGATAAAAAGCCAGAGAATCAATTTGAACCTGGAGTAAGAAATGACAGGCGTTGTTAATTATAAATTGTACGTTTAATTCAATGTGATGTCAATTGGCTGACAACCTGTACAAACTTTCACATCTGACGGAAATATTTGCTGTCTGTTGGTCTCGTACATCTACACTTACGTGATATACACACTTCTTTAAAGTTTTTCATGGCCACTTTTCTGATTTAAGAAATGCAGACTTTTGCGGCTATAGGGTTCCTTTTTTATATTTTTGGTTGCTCTTACACCAACTGTTGGTTTACAATCAAATTGTGTCATTATCTCAGACCTTGAAACAAAATGTTGAAAATTCTAAAATAGATCCTTTCGATTTCAATTGATTACTGCCGGTCTGTGAATGGTTTCTATTAAGAACCGATGTCAACTGAGAAAAGTTCAAGCAGTAGACTTTAACCAATCTCTGAAACCATCAACGAGGTCTTTTAAGGTTAAAGTGACAAGTCCATGGACTAGTTAAAGATTAGACTAGTCCATGTCAGACGAGCCAGCCTCTTGACCGACGTTGTGGTTTAGAAATTGACAAAAAGGATTCTTCATTTCATAAGGGCATAGAAAATAATTTACTTTTGAAATGAAAATTTTAGGAGAGAAACGTCATTCACCACAAGGCGCTCTCCTTCGCTTTCGTGTAAAATTGATACATCACTTCTCAATTGGACCCTGAATAAGCCAAGGCCTGAGAAATGTAGTTACGAAACATTTAAGCGTAGGGAAGAATGTTTCCTAATCAAAAGTGAAAATGCACAAAACCTGAAAATAAATTAAAACACAAAAAGGCTTCTTTTTTGATTTTTTTTGTGGTATGACTTCAATACACAAAAAATTTATTTGTTTTGTTGTTTTTTTTGTATATTTATATTTATTACAAATCTCAAGAAATATGGATTTTCATTTTATTTAGTTTAAATTATAATAACTACTCAAGTGTTTTTTTTTTGTTTTTTTTTATTAATTAACTATTATAACGTAACAATATCAAAAAATAAAGGAAATTATATTAACGGTACACATTTCATACGTATGCGCTTGTTTTATTTTTTTATCTCTTCTCATTTATTTACTCTCGTTTATTTTAAATTAAAATTACAGTTGAATAATTATAATAAATCAGGCAAAGAAATAATAGTAGTAATCGTATTTATATAAATTGAAAATTATAGTATTTATATAAATTGAAGTATATAGTAGAGATATTTATAAATTTATATTCATATGCATTAATATTTATGTATATTTATGATTTTTTTTCTTTTCTTATCTATAATAAGCCATTTTTTTGCAAACTTATTGAAGAGAAAATTCAGAGACTTTGTTTTGTGGGGGTGAACAGAGGGCGTGGATTTTTCTTTTTGGGACTACCGGAAAGGATTTGGCGGAAGTGTGTGTGAGTGTGTGTGGGATGGTGGAGAAGCGAGGAACACAACTCGATCTGGTGAAATTACTTAAAGAATAAATTTTGCTCAATAGATCTTATTGCTTGTCGGGGTTTGTAGTGCTAAGAATTACACAAAAATTTAACAAATAAAAATTGCCTTTTCTCTAAATCTAAGTAAGATGCTCGTCGCTAATAATGGTTATATGAGCTATTTTATCACCACAAATATTGTTTATTTATTCATATTCGTTTCTCGGGAGTTTATATTTTTGTTTTCTTTTTTTTTTTTGCTTCTTCACATTTTTGAAAAAGAAAATTAAAAAAAAAAGATGTTTGAGTTTTTCTTTTCTCTTTTCAGAGCTCCCAAGAATATAATCTAGTCCACTTCCTGCAGTCCTAGGTGCGATGGGCCTTTCGGCATACCCTAGGATATATGTTTTTCCATTCTTTATAATTTTTCTTTCATTTCTCTCGTTTGATTATCATTTAAAACTTAAAATTAAGAAGAAACTCAAAGTAAAAAAAAAGTTGTATTAACGTAAAACATGAAATTATATGTAAGCAGAACGAAATATTTGCTGTTGGTTTTATTTATTCATATTATATTTTTTTTTTTGTAGTTATTTCGTTTTTTGTTGTTTTTTTTTTTAAATGACAATTTTTTGTTTTGTTTTGCTTTACAATTAAGTAAGTCATTCACCTTAAGACGTATCCGCTAAGTTTATGTATGGTAATTCACTTGTATTTGCTTAAGTTGTATTTAGAAATGTTTAAGAGAATCGCAAGATAAATGACATTTATAATATGTAAGAGATATTTTTTGTTTTTTGTTTTTTTTGTTTGATTTTTAGTGTTTTTTTACAAATACAAATAGGAAGATTTGAAATACCCAATATACATATTTTTGGATTGTGAGTGAGTAGATTAGTTTAATTTTTTTTAACAATTTTGGGTTTTTGTTGTTGTTGCCTGTAGGTGTGTATATCTCTAAGTTTAATAGGATCTTAATTTTAAAGTCATTATTTCATGGTAGGTTGCAAGAGTTTGATTTCTGCTGCTGGTTGCAGGTTTATTTTCTTTTTATTGACTTGGCGTTCGGAGTAAGGTAATATTTTATGCTGCCACTGTTGGGGGTGATCACCTGGCTGGAGTTAGGAGGGTTGAGTTATGAGTGTCAGGAGTGGCGCAGATGCGTTCGACAGTGGCTGAGGGGGTAGCAGCAGCGACGTTGTTGCAGGAAACCGCTGGATAGGCGCAGGCGGCGGAGTACGGTGTGATGGAATAGTTGGAAGTCCATTGGTGATCTGCGGGTGGCGGAAATTCGATCGGTAACATTGTGGTTGGCCATATGTAGAAGGTGGCGGGCGGCATTAGTGGATTATGCCCCTCGATACATTCACAGCTCTGACATGTAAGGATTGCGTAAGCGCAAGCGTTCACTGTTGGATTTTCTGAAAGTGATGAAGAAGATGATGGGCATGAATTGAATGGACAAGATGCTATTGCTGATGTTGATGTTGATGATGATGATGATGATGGTGATGGTGGCTTTGTAGATGCAGATAATGATGATGGGGATGTGGTGGATGTTGATGAGAATGAGGATGATGGTGCGGCGGCCGGTGGGAGCGGTGCTAATCACGTGCTCAACCACGTTGAGTTGCATGTGCAGATTGTCGCTGGGATCACAGGTGCGTAATAAACTCCATTGGCATAGATGAGACCGGGCGGACCGGCTTGGATTTGTATCGTTTGAGGTACAGTCGCTGTGGCCTGCTGCTGCTGGACGGCCATCAGTTGCTGCTGCTGCTGGCCGTCCTGGGTTTGGCTTTGACAGCACACTGTTGCTGTAACTTGGTTTGATTGTGACGGCTGTGAGACAATCAGATGTTGAGTTGTTGTTGCATTTTGTTGAGCTTGCAAATCAACAACGATCGCTTGTGTCAGCTGCTGCTGTTGTTGCTGTTGCTGATGTGGGTGTTGATGTTGCTGTTGTTGCGCTTGTTGCTGTTGATGTTGCTGATGTTGCAATTGCTCTTGTGCCTGTTGCTGTTTTTGTGTCTCCCTGCAGAGCACTTGCATTGCTAACGTCTGTATTAGCAGCAGTGTCTGCCGTCTCTCGTGACCCATTAGACACACCGTCGATGTCTCAACTACTTCGCGTAAATGCATCAGGTACTGATATTGCAGGGGCTCCTCATCGATGCCCCAGAAATGATTCCTCAGATATGCGTCCAACTTGACCGTCTGTGTGTTGATATCCGGGAAATCGATGAAGAATCTCGAGCACATATACCGCTCGAGGGTCTTGATTCGTTGTGTGTCGACCGGCTTGTAGTTTCTCACTAACAAGTTGCAGTACTTGAGCAGACCACCGCCGCGGATCTCCTCTGGCTGTCGTGTTGAGATCAATTTCTTCTGCAAGTGATAGAGGGCCTCCTGGAAGTCTCCATACACTGACTCGCCGACAACGGTCGGGTAGAAGTTCTCTGAAATTGGCAAAGCAGCACAGTCATAGAAGAGCAACAGAGAGTCCAAGACGATTTGGAAGGAATCTACGCTGAACTCAAACTGTCGACGCATTGTATCGACGAACTTCAGTTCGACGTTCTTGTGGCCCGGCGAGTTACCCAACGAGATCAAGCTCCATCGATCACCGTCGTTGTTATTGTTTACTTTAACCATTTTGCCGACGTATGCCTCCTTGAGTGCGCACGGCATGATGCGACGCTTCGACACACCCTCCGGCAAGAGATCCATGAGTGTGTTCAGCACTGCTGTCTTAACGCGATCGAAGTGACGATTTGAGTTCAAATCAATCGCAAAGATAAGATCCAAGTCATTGTATGGCTGATTCTCGGACGCTAAGACGTGACTAGCTGCTCCGCCATTCAGGCGTATGTCCTTGACTATGACACCAGCTCCTCCGGCGACAACATCAGTCTCCAGCTTCCTTCGTACCGAGTTAACTAAGTCTTTTAATTTCACCTCAAGTGTGGGGAAGTTTCCCCTGCCGTGTATGGCAACCTTCTCGTCCATGACGTCATGTAGTTTGCGAACCTGCTCAAATGACAGCACAGCCAGACGCTGTGCCCCACCAGTGTCAACGCTCTCCAATGATCCGTGATCAGATGTCGATGCGATTGAACTGCCCGAGCTGGGACTGGGCGGCGGAGTTTCGGTTCCGCCATCCGAATGAAAGCCGTCGTCAATTTGAAAAGCGTCCATTCTAGTTGATCTCTGGTGATGATACGAATCGGGTGCTTCTAATGTCCCGCACTGCGAATGAAACAAACAAAAAAAATCCGATCAGTCACTGTTGCAAAACAAAGGCTACAAACTATTACAAATGCTTTACGTTTTAAGACGAACAGGTTCACAGGGGCGAGCCTCGTGGCCGGGGTTGAGCGAGCAATTGACGTGAAAGCAACACTGTGTGGTCGCTAACACCTCCACCCAGCCGCAAATGCCCTGATAACACTTTTTAATTAGTAAGATGTCTAATTACGCCCCACAGACCCAATGTTCCCCCTTCAGAATGTTATCATTGTATTTTTAAGTGTTCCAGCAATTTGCAACGAGAGCACGAGGCACACCAACTGTCACGGCCTCATCATTTGAATTGAGTTTGCCCACAATTCACTAGTCCCCTCCCCCGCCACGACACTCGGTGGGACGGTGTGCGGGGCGACTGCGGGAGGAATATCAATTATTTTTGCAAATACACAGATAAACTTTTATTAGACGTTAATTGATAACCATGTTTGAGCGATTGATGGCGGCACTACCGCGACAAAACGACGAAGAATTTGAACAGAAAAAAATCCTCTCAAAGCGATCGCACTCTCAAATGACTGTGTTCCGCTGTTCGAGTGATGTATAATTGAAAAGTATGACGGTGACTGATTGTGGAAACGATTGATGGGGAGAGTGGGCACGGGGCCGAGGCAGAAGCGCTTTGATGCTCACTTTTGCTCAATCGGAAGATAGGTTGATACATTGTTGGTCAATAGCTTAACGGAAGTGAGTGCTAACTCATGCACGGATACCGTGCATCATGGGGATAGGAGACAAGAGACTGCTTGGGATGATTGATTACTTTTTGGTGGGTACGTTGCCAATGAATATGTGAACTTGACATAAGTTTGCACAGAGAGCGACGATTAATAAGGATATGATTTGAGAAGGGCGACGAAGGTCACGCTGAAAAAAATGCTTTTGAGGGAATCTGTCAAACAATCGGTTGAATCAAATTAAGACAGTGTTTGGAAGTTTGAGAACGGAAGATCGATCGTTGGCTACACGAAGTCGTTTCTCACTCAGAGGTATATGGAATTGGGCCTACAAATTTGAAGTTTGTTTTTAGTTGACAATTTAAAGTGGAACATAAAAATGGTTTTAAGGTGATTTAAAATGAAAACAACTATGCGGCCTGTCAATGTGTGCGCAAACGAAACCCTGTATGAGTATCGCACTGAAAAAAGTTTACCTTTCTGATCTGACCTAAAACAACTGTGCGTCCTATCAATGTGTACGCAAACGGAACCCTGTACGAGTTTCTAACTGAAAAAGTTTTACCTTTCTGACCTGGGAAGCCAGCTTTCAAGAGGCACTCAATTTAACTAATGAGCATTTTTAAGAATTCGTTGTCAATTGTAACATCCCTGCCCGTACGACCAATATGAAAAGGTGTCTGAGAGGTGACGTTTTAAATTAGTTTTGTTAGGAGACATTGCTTCAATTGCAGTTTTAAGAAAAAAAAATTTTGAAATAAGAGGATAAAACTTTCGAGTCAAAAGTCTGCTTTAAGTTATGAAAGCAACACAGAGTGCTGAGAAACATTTTGAAACTTGCAGACACTTTAAAATAAAATAACAAAACCGGCGAAAAATTAACACAACTTTTGCTTAAGGACTAGGAAGCAGTTTTCAACCATTTGAAGAAAGCGGAATACACAAAAAGAAATCAAGGTTTTGCTCTGACTTAACAGAATTCAGAGATTAAATTTACACGTGCGATTAATTGCACAAACGGAACAAAGTCGAACCCTTTCGAAAGCGAATTGTTCGTAATAATAATTGGATGACGCGACAGTTCACAGGGGGCCAGGGATTAGCTTGCTAATCAACTACTCGTGTTGTGCGTGCTACTGTTCCCTCACGAGTAGAAGGGACCTACAGTTTTTTTGCCGACTCCTAACGGCGAGATTTGAGAAGCTTTCTTAGACAGTTTCTACTCTTTGAGTGTTGTCAGCAACTCGAAAGTGCCGTGAAATATTCAAGGTGTTCTGCCGGGAAGCGAATTGTTAACAATAATAATTGTTGGCGCTACAGTCCAAAGGGCGACCAGGGCCTAGCTTGCTCATCAACTACTCGTATTGTGCGCGCTACTGTTCTCCCACGAGTAGAAAAGACCTACAGTTTTTTTGCCGACTCCGAACGGCGAGATTCGAGAAGCTTTCAGTTACAGTTATTACTCTTTGAGTGTTGTCAGCAGCTCGAAGCGAATTGTTACTAACGGTTAAAAGTGAATCAAAAATAAAAATGTTGAAAATCGCTCATCAAACAAAACCATAATTCGGGACATGACAGATTATTTGGCAGTTCTGATGGGATCAGAAAGAAATTATTTATTTGAACTTCAACAACTTGATTAATTCTATTCACCATTTCCGAACATTTACAGGATAGAGACAGAAAAACATTTAATATTTGATCAGTAAAAAACAGTACAATTGGCTCATTCACGACATCAGAGACCTTCCATAAACTGTGAGACCTTGTTTGGAAAGTTTGAATGTTCATCATAAAGGGCAGGTTTTCCACCTCCAGACTATCGTTTGTTTCAATCTCTTCTGATCGTTCTTTGTGGCGCAGATCCAAATTTCAAAAAGGTCTAAAAAGTACACTTTGAGTTGGTTTTTGGTCATGTATAGGAAATGTTTCTGTTTCGGAAATCCCAAGAATTTTTGAACACACAAGATGACATCTTAAAATTTTTTTGTGACGTAAATATATTATTAGCATTTCTCATTTTTTGTGGACAAAGGGAAGTGAACCTGCTTGAGACCTTATAATCCACATGCGGCAATCTCCGCTATACACCTACTATACACTAACGATAGTTTTAAGTTACAAGTGCAGCAAGCAAAAAGTATTTTCACCATTTTCTAAAATTTTTTTGCGAATTTTGTTGATATCTTCGGTGATCGTCGCAATAGGGAGGATCAACTTCCTTATCAACAATCAGAACAGTCAATTAATCCCGGGACATATAGGGGGCGCCACTAACAAAAAATATTGATTAAGTATTAATTTTTTTTTGTTAATGGCGCCCACTAAATGTCCCGCGACTTCTTGAGTGAGGTGTAACTTATGTTATGTATGTTCGAGTAAAATGAGAAATACAGTTTAATGCCCACTCCGAAGGACGAAGTTTGAAAAATGTTTTCAAAGATTTTTTCCTTTTATCATAGACTTTTAGAATTTACCCTCTAAGTGGTGCCGTGAAAAGCACAAGGTGTTCAGTCCAGGAATCAAATCAGGGACTTTCAGCATGTGACTTTCGGTCTTTACCTACTGTGGGCACTGTTCCAAAGTATTTGAATTAAATTGGGATTCTCAGTTAGAAGGCCGATCGATTTTTGATAGTTTTTGTAAGAATTTTTTCTATTCACTTCCGTCCAGAAGTAAGTCTCAAAGTGAAGCATAAGCGTGAGTTCACTTAATTTTGGGCTGTTCTTGGGTTGTGCCCCACACAATTATTGGTTCAAAGATCCAACATGGAAACAAACGAAGTATCAAGTGAGAATTCAAAGAGGTATCAAAAGTTTCATGTTGTTTTTCAAAAAGGGTGTATGAGTTCTCCCCTATAAACGCAAGTTTTTTCTGCCCTCTCTAAGCAATTAAGTAGGAGAACCAAACGCAGCTGCAACTCTCCCTAGTTATTAAGTTCTTTCTGGCAGTAACCATTAAGGGCGCAACGACTTATCCTCATAGTTCCTGTTCTCAAATTTCGAAACTGCATTCACCACCATCCCGTTCCTGACATTCAGACTGAAATCCACGGCAACCCATCCCGCAGGGAATCTAGGATATCTTCTCATTTATCAGCTCGCCCACGATGATATTTGCCGAGCTTAGTCACGGACGCATTCCACGAGGTCCTCCCTGTAACTGGGTCAATGAGGGAGTGAGAACTTTGAGGAACTTTGTGAAATTGATTCAGTTCGGGTCATGTATTATACATAAACTTCAACTTCGTATTGGACTTCATGCGAAACAAAACTCCTCGAGAAGAAACTTTGGCCAAGTGTACGTTTCTCATTACTCCTGTCGAGCGTAGGATTCCATTAGTCTTATCGCTGAACCCCAAGATCATCCCAATTCGAAATTCGATCCATTCGAATATGTGTTCTTGATTTTTGACAACAAAGTTACTGTACCGTGTCTTCTCTTTTGTCGCGTGGCTTTTTCTCACTAATTAACCGCACATTGGCGGATAAGTGGCTGCAATCCGAACAGTTTTGCCAGTGAATCCAAACATAAACTAATTCACGCCATCGACGGGCACATTCCAATGGACAGTGGCGAGGAAGGTGTGCACACGAGGCTGTAATGACATTTAATCAAGTTAATTCAACGACCTCGACACATGGAATACATTTAATCGTTATTTGTTTTGATATTTTTGTTGCTGCTCACTTTTCATGGTTACCGCGGATTTTGTAAATTTTTCTGACTTCATTTCGGGCAGTCATGTGGGTCAAGCGATTGTGTAGAATGCGCCATCGCGCCACCGCTGCGAAGAAGAGGCGGTTTTTATGCGAAAACCAATGATTTTCGTGGTGTGGGGCAAGAATTTGTTAAGGACGTTATGAGCATCAAGCTCACGGTTGTTGCCACAAGCATCGTGGCGTTCACGTATTGTATGTGCCGCGGTGGGTGAATCACGACGATGTAGGGTATGGTACGCATTTTTTTCTTCTACTCTTTGTGGGTTTCATTGCTTCAACATTCAGGGGCAAGCTGTGTGGTTATTCCGCAATTTGAACATTGCTGAAAGTTGCTCTGCTCTGTTGGTAAACGTAGTTTGGCTGAAATAGTCTGCCCAACTGTTTTAAAGCCACCAAATTTGACTTAAAGTTGATATCGCCGAAACGAATTTCACCCGAATTATACTCGAAAGCCACCAAATTTGACTTAAAGTTGATATCGCCGAAACGAATTCTACCCAAAGTTGTTCATTTAATTGGACATGTACCCCGACACACCAAGCACAACCCTCTCCTCAACAAGTGACAACTTCATTTCAATGGCAAGCCATAATGAGGTTACATTCCACTGCAGGTTCCAGTAGTGCGACTTCGATTATCGTTATTAAGTCGTTTCTTTTTCGCCAGGGCTCTTGCATCAGTTCGTTTTGATTTTTCGTTACGTGATCGCGAACCGGTTTGCACTGCAAGAACAAGATATCCACGGCTACATAGATGAGGTTTTCGATTTCTTTTGCGGCGCGTACACAGCACCACCACATTCTGAAGGTGCACTTAAATATGCACAAGCTAAAGGCAAGCAACAAGTCACTCGACACAAGAACATTCAATCGAAAGTCCAACAAGTTTTCAGCCCCTCTGTCCGGTCCTCAGATAAGGCGGTGCGCGCACACAAACCATTCCCCACAGCTGAGGCGTAAAATCGCCGAAGTAACGCTGCGCGCCGTGGCTTATCCCCTCGCTCAGTCATATAACTGCGGTGGAGGAATGTGCAGTAATGTTATGGTAACACAATTAAAAACCTTGGGTCTGATGTCAGACTGGCTGCCTTTCCCTTTTTAAATCGACAAGCATTCAGAGTGACTGCACTCGGCTGCGGCTCAGACCGGCACAGCACAAGCGTCGTCGTGTAGCTACACGAGTACACTCTTGTCAGAATGCTGCACTTTTAAGATCACCTGCCTCTCTGGGTGCCACCGCGGTGGTGGCGAGTGAGGTGTGCGCTCGACAGCTTCGAATGACAAGATCCGACTTGTGCTCAGTACACTATACCGTCGGACCTCTTTGGTGTGCTCGCATGTATCATGTATCTGCGAGTTGATGTGGCGTTGATTTGGCGCTCAAGAGACCTACAAAGAGGTGGAGAGGGGACTCCCGCAGGACAACCTGTTTGATACAAAACCCATCTTTCTCAGAATGGAGCAGATGCATCTGCGTCCGATTCGAAGTTCTTCTTCATCATCTCCGACACGGAGCCCGTTGTGTAACATCATTGTCGGCACTCACGACCACAAGGCACCACAGCTCTCTTCTCCACATTAAGAGTGCAAGCAACAGAAACAAAAAACTCCATGCTCCGACACAGAAGGTGTGTTCGGAGGATGTTCAGCAACCTTTGGTGTTTACCTCTCGAGGTGCTCGTTCCCACTGTACTTGGTTCGCAGCCGTGTGCAGCGCTGAGATACATATTCTGCCTTTGCATAACTCCATTCTGGTATCCATTACAGCACAAAACAATGGGGCGATGTGTGCGCTGACAGCGATATATATGGAATATGGGTTCGCCCCCTTAGCGATGGCTGAGACGCAGTTGCTGGCGATGTGATGTCCCTGACCCAATAATGGCGTTTAATTGGAAGCATCCATGGTTGAGAGCTGAGAGAATGCCATGCGAAGAGAGATAAAGAATTGTGATGGCAGTGGAGACTACAGGGGCTATAGGGTGAAGGAGCGTTATTTATGATGACTTCTCAACAGGATATGTAGCCCGCTGTGACTGGAAGTGAAAGTTGGTTTAGTGGGTAAATCGTTAAGGGTAATTAAGATTTGCCATGGCTGCCTTTGGAGTATGCATTTGCAGCAGACGATAAGACAAATTGATGAGATGTGAATAGCGTTCATCAAAACGGGTGACTTTCCAGAGATTATGGTTCATTTAGTTAGGTTCGTGAAGTGGCTTAGGGTCGAGCATTGAGGGAAAAGCTTAGCCAAAGAGACTCTTCAGAGCAAATTTAATTCATCACCAGAGAAGGCAAATCGTTTGCACTGACTGTGCAGACAACAAGCACTAGGGAATGGCGCAGCAAATTGGAAATGAATCATTTTCTTCACATTCAGTAAACAAAAACAAAAATAGACGAACGAATAATTTTACCACTGTCTTAGATCTTTGAATGTCTTAAGGTCATGCGACTTTTTTAAGGTGTTTAGACTGTCTTTAGGTCCTTAGACTGTCTTAAGGTCTTTTGACTGTCTTAAGGTCTTTTGACTGTCTGTAGGTCGTTAGACTGTCTGTAGGTCGTTAGACTGTCTTGAGGTCTTTAGACTGTCTCAAGGTCTTGAGACTGTCTTAAGGTCTTTAGACTGTGTTAAGGCCGTTAGACTGTCTCAAGGTCCTTAGACTGTCTTAAGGTCTTTTGACTGTCTTAGGGCCTTTAGACTGTCTTAAGGTCTTTTGACTGTCTTAAGGTCTTTAGACTGTCTTAGGGTCTTTAGACTGTCTTTAGGCCTTTAGACTGTCTTAAGGCCTTTAGACTGTCTTAAGGTCTTTAGACTGTCTTAAGACCTTTAGACTGTCTAAAGACCTTGAGACTGTCTTAAGGTCTTTAGACTGTCTGTAGGTCGTTAGACTGTCTTAAGGTCTTTAGACTGTCTGTAGGTCGTTAGACTGTCTTAAGGTCTTTAAACTGTCTGCAGGTCGTTAGACTGGTCTTTAGACTGTCTGTAGGTCGTTAGACTGTCTTAAGGTCCTTAGACTGTCTTAGAGTCTTTAGACTGTCTTAAGGCTTTTAGACTGTCTTAAGGCCTTTAGACTGTCTTAAGGTCTTCAGACTGCCTTAAGGTCTTTATTCTGTGTTAAGGTCTTTAGAGTGTCTTAAGGTCTTTAGACTGTCTTAAGGCCTTTAGACTGTCTTACGGTCTTAAGATTGTCTTAAGTTTTCAAGAATCATAAGGACTTAAAAAGAACCAAAGGCTTATAAGAAACTAAAGTACAGGCTGTAGTTACTAACAGATTTCATAAAAATTGGTTTTAGACACGTTGTCCGAATTTCGGCTTAGGTCCTGTTTCGCAGAGAATGGACAATTAGCGGCCAAAAACTAGTCATGCCACAGGATGTTTAAAATATTTGATCAGAATTGTTTATGCAAATTTGACAATACGAGTAAGAATTTTGAACTCTATGTCGTACATTACTTTTTGGCGAGTTGTTCATGATCCAAAACTTATCAATGTTCCAATTGATATGAGGCAAACATTTTGACTAGGAAAAAATAAAGTGTTTTGTCTCTTAAAAAGATCAGAAACGAATCGAAGTACAGACCATTGTAAATTTTAATTTGCTTGATATTTTGAACTAAATATCCCCGGAGCAATTGACAACAGTTACTTTATACGAACCCCATTATTTCAACACTGCTTGAAGGCCCTTATAGCCTCTTTCAAAAATGCTGATCTGATGATATTTCCCACAAGTTATGTACCAAATTGTTCCAAAATTCCTTGGCATGTGCAAATTCAAAAAATTTCGACTTACCTTTCCTTCCAGTTTGGATCATTTGTGCCCAAAATGTTAATCTCTGAGCTCAAATTTATTGATTTTTAATTGAACAAAACATTGGCCTTCAAATTACAGTCTTAGGCCAATCTGACTCACAGCAAAATTTATCAAATAAAGTTCGACGAGTTGTTGACAACACACATTACCCATCAGCGTCACTGAAGGCCACCGCAATGTTGACAGCAACACGATACGAACCAATAACTCACGGAAAGTCTCATAAATTGCCCCAAAGACCCACGGTAGTCCCATCCACAATCTGGTTTCCGGCTAAGCTATCCTAATACCCAAGCTCTTTAGCATGGTGTTCGCTTTCGAATGCGTAAGCCAGGCCAAATTACCTTCAATTTCTATCGATTTATCGATTTTGCCCGCACGCTTCAGATCATCCAAAACACACAGGAAAGCAATCTAATCACCGAATTACAAAAAACGACCAGCACATGGGCTAATTCGATTTACAACTAATAGATACGTCATGAGCATCGATTGTTCAATGAGCTTACGTATTCAAACGAAATCGACGCGAACACTTTCGCAGAGCAGAATGTGCTTTGTGCAGTGTGTGCGCGCGCCTATGTGTGTGTTGCCCAGATAAGTACAGTCACTGCCACATCAATTAGTCTTTGTTTCTGTGTATCCCATCTCTCTCGCTCTCGTTTGTCACCATTCGAAACGAATCTAGAACTGTTTGCGGCAGAATAAAATTTCTATAGACTGGCTAGTCGCGGTTGAAAATAGCAAACTTTCGCTCGGTATCTGTTAGGAGACCTTGAATTTTATGAATGAGAATGTGTGCCCACATAAATAATGCTCTATGAGGCGTGACAAACATATAAGCGGATTAAGCATGGCTTCAAAAATAGACTCAAACGCACTGCGCCAAAATTGGCAGACGGCGACCACAATAAAGGCGCAAATTGAACGTGTTTCGACCGTTCATTTTTCGAAAGCGAAACCGATACCGTTGTGTCACTTGATTGAGGATTTGGCATCGGAGAATGGTGGCTTCCTGAACAAATCCCCATTTACGCCATTAGTACATTTGACCTTTAGTTGTTGACTGTTGCAGCAGTTTGTTTTATTATCGCTCGTTGTGCACTTGTCTTGGCCTAAAAACAAAACAACGAGATGTGAAACGTGACATGAGAAGCCCATTCCAATCGGTTAATCACGCACAAACTGTGTAGAGATAGTGTATCTCGGCGTTGACCAACAGTGTGTCAACACCGGACGCCACACCGGGGGAATGTCTTCAAGATGGACTTTAACAGAATTTGGAAACGAGAATCGCTTACAAGTATTTCGGTGAAACTATTTTGGGTCGTCATGTGGGCACATAAAGATCTAGATACTTGAGTGTTGTCAATTTTCGAAAACTTCAAGTGGCGAAGGAATGCGAAAGTAGTTTGTTTATGTGGGCTGGTGCACTTGTGCGTTGGTGAATTGGTTGGCAATCCATCACGTACTGGAGAAATGTTTTGTGTTTCTGGTTTGGAGCTGTTTCTCATATGTGAGGGAAGGTCAAGGACGCGCCTTTAAAAAAAAGTCAGATTTCTTGTGGCAGTCTAAAATGGGCCGGAAAGTTGAAGGGAGTCTCAGGCAGTCTCAATTATTCCATGAGTGGTTAATTTACAGAAGAAACAAATTTTACCAAATATGATCGAAATCAAAAGTCGCAAATCATTCAACAAACTGATCCAGCCGATTCCTCCCTCCCCCAAACCCCGCACACAGACCTGTTTTGTTTGCTTCCAATACTTCGTTCAATGTGGCACAATCTATTCCCGATAAACGTTGTCAAACTGCCGCACTTAATTAAATAAACGAATAAAACGTCTCCAGGTCAGACACGGAGGAGGGATTTTTCATAAGCCAAACAACTTGTCGGTACGCTTCATATTTTTATTTTAAAACCAGGCCTCTGTGTGTGTTTTTTTCGCGCTTATCGCTTGTGCTGCTCGTATCACAGCAAAAGGCAAAAGTAGAAGCGTTGATTGTTGGCAACTTTTGCACTATTTGGTTGACAACAAAAATAGAATTGGAGGCCAAAAGCAGCTTCCCAAATGTACACACGCATCTGCATACTTTCGAAAACACGTTCCAATGATAACGCTTTCAGTGTGGTCTCGTTGATAAGGGCACTCGCACTGTTTATGTGAGTTTCACGAATGTGTTCGCTTAGGATATATGAAAATTGGTTGAGGTCCGAAAAAGAGAAACGTGTCACAAGTACGTTTGAATGGGATTTTTCATGAACGCAACGCAAATAATGTGCGTGACGGAGATATTTTAACTGGAGAGACGGCGGAAAATTCACTACAGTCCATTACAACAGTTTGTCCGCCATGGGAACTAGTTTATATGAAAATTTTCGATCACCCGCTGGCGCAATTTGAAATCATGAGACAATTTGTGGCAGTTCGTGGATTGAATTTCGAACGCAGTGGGTGCTGGTGGTTTGAGCAAAAATTAAAATTAGGGCTTGTGGAGTGAGGACTGAAAAAATGCCATTGTCTTTTGTGGGTGCAGTGCACTTGCCCTTGAGGGAATTATTGAAAACGAAAGTGGCCCTCCTGAATGTAGGCAAAGCAGCGAAGACAAAAGTCCTCCCAATGGGTTTGAGTTTTCGATGACTGCAGGAAAGAGCGAGAAAGCAGGATTGTGAAGTATAATGACAGTTGAGATCTGAAAAAAAGACGGGGCAAGTGCAAGTTAAGCGCCCGCTGTGACGCAGAGGGTAAGTGCGAAGGTTCTTACAATGTCACGTTTTTGCACAGTACAACCTTCAAATTGTGTATGAGACTGCTTTTAGCATGACAGTGAGGAGAACTATAGAAGGCACAACGCCAGTAGTTTTTGAAGAAGCTTGACACTGGTTCCCTTGTGGGCTGTGATTCAATTTATGATGCAAAGAACACTAAAACATAAAGTGATTAATATTTTTCGTTGTTATAAGCCAATCAAGTATGCTTTCAGCATCGAATGAACAAACAAGAAGTTTCTTAGATCAAATATTGATCTAACCATGTCGTCTGACTGGTTTCGAGAGAAATCGAAGCCTCAGTTGGCCATTAATGCCCTAAACTTCCATTGCCTGATTGGGGAGTGAACTAGCATCCTTCATCTACTCTACATCTGCCTCAGAAATAAAAAAGTTGGTTACTACTTGCTCTCGGGTCTACAGAACATTGGTAACAACACTTCCAATTATTTGTTGAACTTTCTTAAAGGCTCGGGGTTCATCCCCCCGAACACTGGAGTGGCAATTTCGCAGACTGAATGGAACTTAATGTATATCCCCAGCCAAACCATTTTATGGTTCAACTTGAATTTTAAGAAGTCGATGTATTTGAACAACTTCAACTTTGAGCTCGATTCTCTTGACTCAGTGATTATCGTCCAGGAAACGCCTCTCTTTCAGGTTTAAAAACAGGCCCCCTTTCTTTTTGATTAATTTTTGACGCTTGTAAAGGAGATCGTGACCACCGTGGCGTAGAGGGTAACGTGCGACAGTGACATGCTGAAGGTCCACGTACGATTCCCTGTTGATCTCAACGTTTTCACGGCAACATCTCTTTCGAGTTGCTGACAACACTCAAAGAATAGTAACTGTCTAAGAAAAAGCTTCTCAAACATCGTCTTTCGGAGTCGGCAATAAACGTCCCTTCTACTTGTGTGGGGAACAGTAGCGTGCACACCGCGATTAGTTGATAAGCAAGCTAGGCCCTCGTCTCCCTGTCTGCCGTGCCATCTAATTATTATCCTTATTAAATAGAACTAAGAATGTAAATTCTTGGGAATACTTTAAATGAGACAACAGTTCGCAGTCAAATTGGCCGTGGCGAAGGCGAATACTTATTTGCACAAGATTGTGCCGTCGAAAAATTCATTCGTTCGTAATTCGATTTTAATTTTGGTTAAGTTGAATGAACACCCAAACTTTACATAAACGGCAAAAATCTTCTTCTTGCCGTCGACCTATCAAAGTCATCAATCCTTCAAGCAGAAAACATTCAAGAAAAAAATAACAAAAGACCTCAAAAATCCACACCAGTTGATTTATCGTTTGTTGCAGAAATTAGTTTTGAGGAATTTTGGCCACCTTAAAGCCAGACAAAAATTTAATTTATGGCCTCCTAGCTTACAGATTGATTCCCTTGAATGTTCATCTCACCTCTACTCCAAGGCAAGAGTCTGACTGTCATCATCTGGTCCTTGGAAATGATTCATCTTCCACATATGTCAATCGATTTTTGTGACCCAATTTAAATGCGTCAAAACCCAGTGCTCCCTCCTCTCTCTTATTTCTCTCAACCAAGATGCAGACGAGGTTCCACTAAAAATTAATGAGTCACACAAACGGTCAATGGAAAACACAAATCGGAGCCATGACCTACTGTGCATCAGAAACTGCGGCGTCTCCAAGTTGGCATCCCACTTTACCTGGGGCAGGGGACCAACTTCTGCTGAAACCGAAAGTACACTGACCTCTCTGCAGTTTGCTGACCCCTTATCCCGCCCGGATGTACATAACAATGATGTGCACAAAAAAAAGTTACTTCAACCATGGTGCTTGCACCTTCGCAGACATGAGTTCATGTATGCTTGGTTGAATTCGCTTTAATTCCCTTGCAAGAGACGAAACCATCTGTGACCTCGTTCCAGTGCGCGCATTAAGCACAATTCACGTGGCTGAGGACTTGATTTAACACATTGAAACCGTCTGACAGTTAGAGGGACCCAAGGTCGGGAAGATGTGAAAAATTTAAACGACACATCTATGTCCAAGCACTATGCATAAGTCTGTCTGTTCTCCTTGTGCGTCCTTCTACGGAATGGACGAACTCGGTATTTACCCAGTTTCGTTATTCAGTTCGTGCTTGGAATCTCAAACAGAAGGGTTGCAGTTTGAGAGACCACTTAAGATGGCCACTTTTCTTTTTTCTGCCCCTCGCGTAATGCTCTCTTATACTGTCGCCGCACCTCCGCGCCACCGCGCCTTCCTTTTCAGTTACGCCCAGGCCAGAGAACATATTGATTAGATTGTTGTTGAACTATTTTTAGTCGAATGCTCGTGCTTAGAATCTGAAATTCAATGTGATTGCTATTTCTCGATGGGAAGGGAGCGCATGGCGGGTGCGAGGCTGCAGAATTTTGCTGAAGGCGCTGATTCTTTCATACGAACGAAGCAGGATTCGTATGCATATGCACCCTGAAGGACGGGGGCAAAAGCAATGTAGGATGTTGGCTGCAGCTCATTACATCGGTTACGGCAACTGGCTGTGAGGACGAGAGTTACTTTGACTTTTAATTGGTTGCAAACGACGCGCAGGGAATTTACACTGTTTGCATATGCTTTGGGAGTAGATGGGAATGGTAGTGAAGCGCGTTCGTGAAGGGCTAAGTTTCCTATGTATTGCACGCTTTCTGGGGAATTAGAAAGAGCTTCTTGACATTCAAGGACACCCATCCATCTAAGTTTTGATTTCTGATAAAAGTTAACTTACTAGTTTGGTTCATATTTTTTCTTTTCCCAACGTCTGGGGCCTTCAGACCAATAAATAATTTTAGTGCTTTCATGTTTTGGGTCTTAAGGAATTTTTCACCTAAAGAGGTATATTGGTTCCTCGGCAATTATTGCTCACTTTACATGTAGAAGCCTCAAGGAATTTTTGGTCTTTACTTATGTGAACATGTCATGGAATCCAAAATTCTTGGCTCTTTAAGCTCTTTCGAACTTATATATTTAAAGCCTTGAGTATTTTTTGTCACTGCTGCGGACAATGCGGCTTTTTGACTGCTGAACTTAGAACACCATCCAGTGAGACTGATGCGCCAACAGAAATCCCTAAAAGGATTTCCCCTACAGGGAATTTTTTGCCCAAGGGTATTTTGGTTCTTGGCTTAGATTAAGACTTAAATGTTTTTGACTTCGCTGTTTTTAAAGTTCCCACACTGCTTTCAAGGCTCTGTGCGGATTCTTTGTTATTATAACTTGCTTTAGTGATGAAGCTCTGTGCTTACTTTCCTTCAAAGATTTGTCCCATTCCACAAATTTTGCGACCCAAAGTTAAACAAACCAGAAGGCTCTTCTTTTCCCCGCCAATACTCTCGTGTCCACCTGTAAGGCTCAAGAAAAGGAAGTTGATTCAAGTACAAAATCTTGCCCCTTTAAGGGTATGCAGAGTTTTTTAAAAGATATGTATAAAATTCAAAAATGTCCAAAAACTTTAGAACATGAAATGCGAGGTCTGAAAAGACGAAAAATTTATTGAAAAATTTGTAAATTTTGTGAGTCAAGTATCCATTTTGAATTGTACAGCAGAGTACCTGCGACTCTTATGGTTTATGCAGGATTTTCAGGGTAAGTGTGTTTCAAATTTATTCCCCACTGCTGCACAAAAAGTTCATGGTGAAGATTGAAGTTCACGCCCATCCCGTGACGAAACGGGACAGTATTGTATGTTCGTGGGCTTTAGAGTTTCTGATCAATTACGGACTAATTGCTTTCGACTTGTTGTGTTAGGGGATCGGTCATTTTATCCTCTAATACAAATTTCAGCTTAAAAAGTTTTGGGCCTTCAAGAATTTTGAGCCTTAGGGAATTTTTAGTCAAAAATGAGATATGTGACATTCTTGCCGCCAAACGACTAAACTGTTGTAGGCATCTCTTTGGCAACGGTATTTAGAGATCGTGAGTTCTAAAATGACCTTAGCCTTTGTTAGGTTTAACAACCTAAGAGTTGTTTATTCTTGTAACTTACATGAAGATGAAGTCCGAGACTTAATAAATAGTGAAAAAACCAAACACTAGAAGGTGAACATTTCATAAGTCTTTCTTTCTTAAGCAATTCACTGGAGAAAGAAGCTTTCGTGTCTAAGCCTACAAGCCTGCAAATGCAACTTTCTGAACTACAAAAGGAGTGTTTTTGGTTTGAAGGAATGCTTGATCTTTACTGATGCTGCCGTTTAAGGGGTTTTGGAAACTCATCATAATGGTACAAAACAAAATTAGAAACAAAACAATTTCGAATTTTAAGGCCTAGACTCATTACTGCATACAATGAGAACTTCAGGCTGTTGCACTTAGAACCTCTCCCGATGAGACTCTGATTTACCACCAAAATATACCTCGACTCACTGTTCTCGACAACAATTCGATGAACAGATTGTTGAACAATTCATTAAAGCATTTGTCATTAAGCCTCACTTTGACACTACGCTCCCACCAAGAGATCCGATTGAAACTTTCTTTTCAAACTTCACCCTAAAGTCTATACAGTTACTTAAGGTTGTTTTTAGATCATTGTTAAAACATATAATTATTACTTTGAACAGGTTCAAAGATGAAGATTATCTGGGGTTCAAATCTAAGGAGCAAACGGTAAGCTTACACACACAAAATACTCAATTTATCTTACGTCCTCGACATCTATGGGAAATTTATTCAGCACATACCTGAAACGAACAGAAAAATGTACATTAGTGTTTAATCACTTCACCAACACGAGTAAATAAACGTCAGGAGAGAAACGAAACATCAGCCATAAAATACCGCGCACAACAACCTTAATGCCGGCAGCACTGGGATGCGAAAAACCGACACAATCCCCCAGGGGAGATATTTGTCGAAAAGGTCACAGCGAGGGTACTTAAATTGAAAAGTGACTCCATTACAAATTCCAAAGACTCTCTGGTCACAATTTAAGCCAATCACTCAAACACCTCGTAGGCTCCTTACAAAGACATCGCCGGCCGACAGTCATGCCGACGCACGCAGCACTTCAACCCGAAAAGCTGCCGTATACATCTGAAGTGGCAATCACGAGAGAACACAAACGAATTACACGTACCCTTCCGCTAAGAGTCCATGATGTCTTGAGTCACCAATAAAAAACTCCAAGTACTAAATTAATTTCTGCAATAAGTATCTCTTGAGGTTAAGCACACCAGACCACAGCCACAGCAGTAAACGACAGAACCGCGACTAGGCGCACGTAAACACATTTCGTGTCGCATTTCCTGTATCTTCTTGTGATTGGCATTGTTTACGAGCCTCCTCACTCTTATTTCGAGGTAAATAGCGCAAACGTCACGAGGAACTCTCAGATGCAGTGAAACAAAAGGCAACAAATTTAGATAAACAAAACGACCAATATGGTGACATACTCCAGAAATTGCAGAAATAAAATGAAATTCAAGGAAAACACAGTATCTGGGGGGACAGGCTGTATCTACTTCCGCTCCGACCGGGAAATTTCATCTAATTATGAAATGGCAGAGATAAGAAGGGGGTTGACTAATATACGCTTTCGTTCGGCACACACAGTGCTCGTTTACACGCATTTGCCGCCCACTCACGGTTGTTTATTGATTGCAGCTTTCATCGGACGATCAATATGAAGTGCACGGCCTCCTTGCGGTCCGGTGACGAGTGCAAGGCGTCAGGCGGACGTAATCCAATTGAGGGAAACGTATCTATATTTGAAATCGACACCCCGCTGCAACTGCGGCGACACAAATGCATCGCAATCACGAAACCCTAAAAGGGGCGAAAAGCCATTTACCTTGCCGTGCTCAGCATGCAGCCTCTTTCGAGGGTAGGGCTAAGTCAAGAACTGCGGTGCGATGTCAACTCAGCAAACGAGTGGTCAAATGGTGTGGGTATTCAGAAACTTTTCACACCACAAATCAATTACGCAGAATTCCACAAGGGAGTCGAACCCGGCACGTGCTCGGACTTTACACTCCGAAGAGGAACTCAATTTGACTGAAAGTTATTTCGAATATTCGGGTATGTGAGATGGGGTGTGGCGTGGGTGGCACCACTTTATCATTTTGAGGCTGCTTACATGGCAGACACGGAGGCGCTGGAGTGATGACAGCTGAGTTATGTAACACTTTCGCATTTATGTTCCATTAAATCAGGCTTTGGGACATAATGTTGGGACATTGAATATTTCAGATTTAATCTGATGGGTTCGGTTCGCCTGGAGGGATGTAGTCGTTTTTCACAGTCTTTGATATAATGCTGGGCATATGCATCTGATGGGAGTGACAGTAGGGTTGCAGACAGTGAGCTAAGGCACTCAAAGTGGTTCCAATTTAAGGCAATACGGAAGGGTCTGTGATTTGACGAAAATGAAAAAGACGTAGAAGAGTGGGAGGCATAAATGTGGCATAAGTGTGGCATAAGTGTGGCTGCTGGACCATCATTTTAACAATGTCAGAAATTGCTTAAAATGGCCGTAGTTTAAAAACAAATGGAAATCGTTGACAAAAAGGCTAATATGGATAAAGCGGTATCCCTCTTTTCACCTAAATGCCGATCAGCGGACTACTGACGACCTTCCATTGCGCCTCAGTAAAAGTTTGCAAGTAACTTTTGAAAGTGTTATCTAGCTGTGTCGACAATCTTCCCAAATAGGCCTGAATCCAAATTTGAATGACCAGCGTCATTTGTTTTGCTCTATGAATTAGTTCGATACGAAAGCTGTGCTGAGTTAAGGATTCAAGCTAGAAATAAAGTTGAAGGAGCCGAAACTTCTGTAAGCAGCAGCCCTGTGGGTTATCGACGACACTGAAAAGCAGAGGATGTGCTCTCCATGGTCAAGCAGACACATTTGAGTGCTGTCAACAATTTGAAAGAGGAGGTACGGTGGGAACACCCCTAAAAAATTCAGCTTGTGTGCCGATGCACTTTTCCAACGCCAGTCTCACGATAGCTACGTAACGTATTAGACATAGAGGCGGGTGAGGGTCATTTAGAATGGCCACGCTTATGGATGCACCCAGTTTCAATCAGGGCAATTGAGCTTCTAAATCAGTGGACTATACTGAATCTACGAACACTTACAAAATTGGTAAGTGGTTGTTCTGTTCTGTTCTGCAGATTGAGTACAATACCACTCGCTCTTGTTCATTTATGTAGTTTCCACAAAAGTCGTCTAAATGAAATGACTACCACAAATCAAATATCCCAATATTAGTTCCACAACCAAGCTTGTGGATCTTCTTCTAAGTGTGGTTTATGTCCATGATCCATGATCGTCAAGAAACGACGTTGTCTCTTTGGTCTACTTCACCACACTACACTCTGCGTGAAAACCTCGCTAAGGACGGACAAAAGGCTTCAGCCAGAAACAAGTTGCTTTGCCTCTGTTTCATAGGTGGGCCGTCAAATTAAAAGTACACTTAGAGTTTACTTCCACAAAGCTGCTGTAAAAGAACTTTACAATAGCCACCAATAATCCTCAACTCAGCTAACATCTCATCATCGCCTGACCCGGAGTACCTCGGCAAAGCAGTGTTATCTCAGCCGGCAGTCTGTTGTGCTTTCAAATTACGTTTAATTCAATGCTAATCCGGGCGATAATCGCTTGTGGATAGAACAAATCACAAATGCAAACCACTCGTTGCCTCAGCAATATTTGTTTGACTTCGCTGGAAAAAAGAAAAAGAAACAAATTTATCGGTCTGCATTGACCAGAGTTCATCGGTGCGGTTTTCACGATTAACCATGGCCAAGAATATTTATAGTTTAATCTGTTTCATTGCGGCTTATGTGTGGTTCGGCTCGGATTACAATGAGGGGCACTTTGCTGTGTGATGTGGTTACTTCATGGGTAGTTGTTGCAAATGGACATTGCTCTCTTTTACGTGTGGTAGAGACGGGGTCTATTGGTTTTTTCTTTAAAAAAAAAAATTATGCATTCAATGAGTGTGTGCGGTAAATGAAACTGACATTGAGAGAATGTGGATGAAGGTCACTCTGGCAGGTGAATAGAAAGACTGAAGGGGTGCCAGCTTACATTGAATGCTTGGTTTGCGTGTTAGGTGGATTTTTTACAAAGAAAAGGCGCCAAACATTGTATAGTCCAATCGGTTATTTGACAAAATTTGAAGGAAAACAGTGAGTTTTTAAAGTTTAGGCAGGTTTCAGCGGACTCGACCGCATGAATTTCATTCCATAAGCAAAATTCAAAGGACCTCGGTTAAATGTTTCTCAAAATTATAATACAGGGAAAGCTGTTGAAAAAACGTCTCATAACAAAAATTCTTCAAAAATGTGATTTTGACTTTGACTTCACTGTATTTAGAGTCCTTTTTAGAGACACAGAAGCATATGCGATTTAATATAACTTCACAACTTTATCCACACAAGTTTTCATCCGTCAACTCAGCTCAACCACTTGTATGATTGAGCAGTAAGGATGTTCGCAGTTGAAAAGAAATATTACTCTGGCTCCTGCATCAAATCCCCCAGTAAGCCCCCTGAATCAATGTACACGCGCAAGAAGGTGCTACAGCCAGCAAGGCAGGCTTCCTCGCTGCATGCCACTTCTCTTCGCTTATGATGCACACAAGTCCTTCGGCAAGCAAAGGTTAGAAAAATGTGTTCTACACCTCATAAAACAAACCAACGCCAACGCGCAGAGCACAGCACATGAAGGGCAGTAGCTCTTAAGTCGCGAATTGCAAGACCTTTCAGGCTGTGTTCTCTGAAAACATTTAAACCGATGAGAATGTATATGAAGTTGAGCTTTTTTTTTCTCATTGCTGAAATTAAGCGATTATGACATTGCAAAATTACGAAAAACAAGTAAATTATAGATTCACGAGTGAAATACGCGGCAACACTCATTACGAGAACAACAAAGTGTGTATCACAGCGTGACTGTCACATTGGAAAACAAATCTCTATTTGCTGCCTTGTCCGAAGACAAAAGTCGTATTTTTTGCTCCACCTCCATCCCTCCCCCTTCCCATTGGCGGTATTTATAGATGTCAAGTGCTTACGCATGGCGACGCACACAGACGGAATGTCTTCGCAGTTCGGATTCATCCGAAACCATTTAAAATGTCATTCGGACACAATGACACTCTGCCGATGTTGTTCATGTTTTTCGTTTTTATTTTTCAGTTTTTTGTTTCTTACTAGTTTCCAATGACTGAGTGAGCGAATTATTTGACACTGTCACAAGGCACCATACACGCCAGGCAGTGTGACACCTGCTGAGCTTTGTTGTCAGGGGTAATGGCTGTGTTTCTATTCCGAGGAGATCCTCCAAAGCAGACATAAACTATGCACTTACGTACGCGAACTGAATACACAATGGCTTGCGGCGCACACTGAGCATAGGAGCAAATTGAGCGGCTATCAGGTGTGTGTATGCTCTTCAGGATACGGATTCACTCGTTTGGCTTTTCGGATTCTGGGAATTTTCGGTCGTTAAACGATGTTATTCGACTGCATGCTAGTGTGACTTGAGGCACATTACCATCGCGACCTTCAACTTGAAATCGGATGAGCGGGATGATGATTTGGTTTAATGCGAAGCTCGTCGCCCGGAACTGAGGGTCTATGTAATCGGGAGGGGCTGACATCTGAATTGTGCTTTTATTTGGAGTATTCAGAAAAGTCAGATTGCGTGAAGATCAATCTTCGATTTCCTGGAATATCCCAATGCCCTTCAGTTAATTAAGAGTTATGCCTATTGCTCGCTGACATGAGTGCGAGGAGCTCTTTATGACACTTAAAGATGTAAAACTCTGTGCCATGACGTAAGTCAAAAATCACAAATTATCAAATGCTCACACAGATGTGAGACAAAGTAATGTCTCATAACATTAATAATTAATAGTTAAGGGTAAGTGTGAACTCAAAAGCCACAAATCACCAAACAAAACCACTGAAGTTCAATTTCGAAGTTAAGCTGTCAGAAAAATTACAAAACTCATTTGCAAATGTTAAACGTTTCGTATCCCAATAAATTATTCAAAAATTTGCAATCATATCCGAGTTAAATATTCACTTCGTTCAATTTGAACGCGAGTTTTATGGGTGTGATTCCCCAGTCTACTGTGCATGACAATGAACGCCAAATTTATGCTTGGATCGGTTTCCATCTGTTTTCATTTCTTTTTTTTTATTTATTTGACAGCGTATTATGTTATTATTTGTGTGTCCGAACGCATCAAGAGACCTTGGGCACAGAAGTTCATATTTTTCATATAAGCAGGATGTGTAATAGCCCTTTTGTTGATATTGCTTTTTATTTTTTTCTTAATTCCGCCGTAGTTTGAAATGTTTTATAAAAAATCGGCTTTTTGAAAACCATGTTTGAAAAACTGTGTTTCTGACACATGTGTGTTTGAAAACTTTGTTTTGAAAAGTATATTTTGGAATACAGTGTTTTTGAAAACTGTATTCCTTAATATTCTGTGTTTAAATTTTTCTTAACTGTAGTTTAAGAAACATTGTGTTTTTGAAAATTGAATTCTTAAATATTCTGTGTTTGAATTTTGTTTTTAACTGTATTTTTAGCACTGTGTTTTTGAAAATCGTGGTTTGGAAAACCATGTTTTGGAAAACCATGTTTTGGAAAACCATGTTCTGGACAACAGTGTTTCTGAGAAACATAATTTTGAAAACTGTGGTCAAAAAAATTCATTTAAACAAGTGAAAATAAGAAAATAAACAGTTGACTGTAACTGAATGAAATTTGTGTCGTCTTTTCTCATTTACATAATTTGACGTCACACTTCATGTAGAAATGTGCAAGAATATGTTACATCTGATAGCAGACCAACTGCAACTGTCAGGCTGACCCCTTACAGCGCAATTTTCACAAGAACGGTCTGTTGTATCACAAATTTGTAGAGTTCTCAAGGTCTCAACGGGTACACAATTTCAGAAGTCAGTGTGCTTTCACACATAACCGCAAGAATATACAAAATTTTTCTCTATGCGCAGAATTCTTTCTAAAACTACTAGCATATAAAGTGTTAGATTGGTAAAAGGGGACATGTTATCCTTATGCAATCTCTCGGTAGATTTCGACAGGACGCAGCGTTAGATGAAGTTGTCGGATGAGATCTTATGAAAACTTTTCTAATCTTCAAAATCGAGATATTCGAGTGCCTTATACTTAAATGTTGTGTGTCTCTCTAGATGTGTTTACACGGCAACAATACGGTCTTCAAACAAATCAATAGTCATATTGAGCCAAATATAACATAAATTCGCTAGATTCGAATAGTTTAAGAGTCTCAAGTTTTACACAGAATTATAACTTGGAACTGTTGTTGAGTGCGTAAGTGCGGTAACGCTTATGCGTCAGTTTGAGGTTGGATAGGATAGCTAAGCCTTCATTCTAATTTATTTTTTTATCGATTTTAATTTTACAGAGATCCTTGTAGAGCTTTGAAGGTGTGTAAAACTGACTTCGAGTCGGTATTTAGTCGAAAATCCACTCCTGAGACTAAATAGAAAATTAATAATTGCTCAAGAGGTTCGACTCTAGTTCTTTGTGGACAGAAAAATTAAATATTTACATCTGTTTGACTGGATTGTTTGACTGGATTGTGAATAAGTAAATGCTTCAAATTCTTAGATCGAATGCACATAAATCGATTCTTGGAGTAAAAAAAATCGACTTTGTTTACTTCACCACCTCCTTCACATTGCTAACCACAAGTAAGGTGTTTAAAAGAGTTCCTCGAATTTCGCAGCTAGGATTCAATCATGCATTATCCTCTACTCGTAAAAGATCAGAAGCAAGTACAATACCAGTTTTTGTTTATTTCTTTTCCCTGCTTGTCTTTGCTCGCTTCATCAAGTTAAAAAATTTTTCAAGTCGGAAGATGCAACAGCTTCTAACCTAAAAAAATGTTTAACTTGATGCAAAATTTTGAATTCTCTGGAAATGATTTGAAAAGTAATAACCTTGAAGTGCTTTTGAGCATGAGCGGAAAATTAACCATCGCGTAAGTTTAGTGCAATGCCCAAACAACATTTCTGTTCATATACGGAATATGCTCAGGGGAGAGGGCAACTTCTCCAACTTAACCATAATATTTATTACAATAAAGTCATCCATACAATAGGCCAAAAAGCTAACAATTTGGGCTGTTAGCTCTTGTCTCGCTACGGTGTCATGGATAAGTACGTAACATTCCGAGTTGAGGATCAATTTTATACAATAGCCCAGAAAAACTTCTTAAGTTTTGAAACTTGGAAACAATTGTGAAATGCTGGTCCTTTTTTTTGAAGAAAACAAAAAAAAGTCTAGGCTCTATTCTCTTGACTTCTAAGCCGGTGCACTTTATTGCGGGTTTATGTATTCAGAAAGGGAGTACTCTGCTTTGATGGAATCAAATCCAACAACTGATGGAAAATTAGCGGGGCACCAAAGGGAATTTTTTACATTTTCGTGAGAAAAGCTTAGTGAGGAGTATGTCGTTCAACCAACGAGGAAATTGATTGAAGGAGAAGACGCAAACCCAAGCTCCCCCCACTGCACGAAAATGTTGATTTTATCTGGATGGCTTCGGCTAGATCCATAGAAGGAACAAAAGTCTCCCTGCATACCGGTTTTTCGAGCTTCGGACTCAAGGTTGGGATGAAATTAGCAGAGCGAATATTGCCTTGATAATCGAAAGTAGCATAGTCTATGAGACTATCATCAATGAAAGGCCCCAAAATATTCTTATCCAAATGTTCCCATGAAGCGTCACAAATTTTATCAAATTTAACGAAAACAAACATCCCTCTGAATGGTTTTGACACAAAAAATTCATTCATATTATCAATTCACCACAAGTCCCACGACATCAATTTCAGGATCTGACCGCAAACAGCAACCGTTCAATTAAACAGATACATTTTCAATCACTTAGCAGTGCGTAAAAAATTTGTTCAAATGCGTGATACCGCCACCAACGGTATCAACAAAAGTCTTCCATTTGCCTCAGCCATTCTAATTACATTCCCAAGCCAACCTCAGATACGCCATATCTCGTTTTCAACTGACACAGTTCCTCGACAGTAGACCTCCAATTTATCTATTTGCATGCATAATTTCACCCCAAAACTCAGTCAATTAATTAGATTGCATTGCAAAGATATGAATTAAGTAGAAACACGTCCGAGCACAAACACACAAATTCCTTGGAATATCCAAAAGAGTTGCACGAACCAAGCCGCTGCTGGCAGGTGTGAACTCGAACATGTATAGCACGATCAATTCGCTTACTTGCTTGCTCGCGTTCGCAGTCTTCGGCTGATCATTTATAATTTATTCATCGGAATGAAACTTTAAATAAAATCAATTTGAGGTTACGTTCTACTTTTGGCGATACTCCTGCTGAAGACATGAAGGCGCGCGCGCACTTCGAATCTGCACAAGCGACGCGATTGCATATTTTATTTATGCACTTAGCAACATAAGAATATCACTTGTTGTGCTCGTTACAGTGCACACAGCAACGGTAGAATGTCAGACAATCAGGCAACAACAACGAAAATGTTGGCACGAGTTTTTTTTCGTTTTTGTAGAATAATCGAACAACTGAAGTGTGCATTGAAAATTTCGAAATTATTGATATTGAAGAGCATTCTTGACGCCTGAGGTCGCCCGCCGTCACCGCCATCGCGGCCACAACGTACGTATAGCGAGGCAAACCGTAAGGTGAGCGAGCACCTTCATTTTCATTTTTCATTTTTGGTAGCGTGAGTGCCCGGGAATCGAGGAAGACAATCACCGTCTCACACAGCAATTAGCCACCACAATGCACGCAATTAGTCAAAGACTGAAGCACTCCAAATCCGACACTCAATTGAGGAAACTCTAGTTTTTGGATTGGATTCGGGGTCTTAAGCACCCTCTTGCGCGCCGAACGCGTTAATCGATTGTAACGTGTGCGAGACGTAATTACGAGAATTCTGCCATTCTGCTGACGTTTTGATATAGAACAATCCATCAGGCGGCCAGACAGCTTGAGTGTATATCTTTCAAATGCGTAAATAAAACGTTTGGACGCGAGTGATGATGATCGTCGTCACGGGGGAAAATAGAATGCCGTTTCGATGTAGGTTTTGCGCGTTTTTTTATTTTATGTTGTCTTCCAAGAACTATGCGCACACATTCGACTTGAACGTAGATATCGCAACAGGTGAGTGGGCGAGCACTAATACGTGCCTTCTTTGTTTCGGCTCTACACCTTGGACTGAGGTATTTTTAAATTGATTCGTGAGCGCTGAAAGATTCATGCGACTATACTCGATGGGGAGCGGGAATGTGCAACTTTGTAGGTGATGCAAGCTGTTTTCTGTATTCTTTATTTTTGTGCTTCCTTATTTGCGATTCGGTTAAAAATAGAAAATATTGATGAGTTGACGAGACAAACTGGGTCTGGCGGGTAAAGTCCTTAACAGGATTGATTGCCCTCAGGAAACGAACTACGACAATGGACTTAAATTTCGTTATTGGTTTCGTAACATGGCGAGCAAGCACCTTCATTCAGACCAAGTGACGACTGCCTTTGATTGATGCCCCAAAACATAAATATTTGCCCTGGGGCACTGAAGACAGCTGGCTGAAGGAAATGCTGTTTTCTGCTTTTAAGGCGCGCAAGACGCGGAAAGTTTTTGCCACTATCTCTCAACATCTTCCAGTCAGCGGTTGTTTTGTGGTCAGTTGCACACGTTGTTGAGTTCATGATGGTCATTAGCTGACATGTCTCGCAATAACATTTGTGAAGTATTCACAGATTCAGCATTGAGTTGTACCTACAGGCAGCAACAGTTAATTAACGATATCCGCGTTCGTAACTCTGCCTGTATCACAGAGATGTGGTTTTTTGCCTTTAGCCTGCGATTGATGAAAGATTTCGGTGGAATTTTGGGAAATTCATGTGTGATTGCCACACCGATTTCAAAGTTCCGAACAAACGAAATGCAATCGTCTTTCAAGCTCTTTGCAAACATTAAGTTTGGCAGGGCAGCCGTCGTTTGTTTGGGCTGCGATGGTTTGGTTGGCAGTTAGTACAAGTCAATAAAAAGATTGAAGCAAAGTAAAGAAAAACTGATTCTTTGTGGTCGTAAGGATGATCCTTTCAATTATAGCAAACGAGTTGCACTTGAAGTGCGCAACTGGAGGCAGCTGGCGAAAGATCGCGTTGGCTGGAGAGGCATGTTGGTTGAGACCCAGGTCCATACCGGACTTTTGCGCTGCAAGAAGAAGAAGAACAAACGAGTTGCAAGAATCTGTCGACACCCCAACTCTTGCGTGGCAATGTCTCGGTTTAAATTTTCACTGGACACTTCTTTCGTTCATTTACAAATTTGTTTTTGGCTCTCTCCACTTCGTGTACAAACAATAACACAAGTGGTTGATAACCTAGCTAGGCGCTTCTCCTTTTTTAACTTCATTGTCACCAACTACATTTAGTCTGTACACACTTGACGAAAAACCATAAATTCGGAAAGTTACCACACAAAGTAGGCTTCGAAAGTTGAATGAATTAGGTTTTAAGTTTTTAGCTCAGTTTTGGTTTTAAATCGGTAGAGAACACTGGAAGACAGATAATAAATGAATTGTCTCGTTCCTTCTCGAAAAATGAATGAATGAATGAATGAATGAATGAAATGAATGAATGAATGAAATGAATGAATGAATGAAATGAATGAATGAATGAAATGAATGAATGAATTGTCTCGTCGTTTTCGAAAAAAAAGTTTAATAAATTATAAAAGGAACAATCGAATAGAAATTCATGAGCTGCATGAATTGAAGTCAACAGACATTGAAAAGGCACAAGACTTGACGGACTTATTTATTCGCCACCTCAATCTCCGTCAGAACATGATTTTTTATGTTTGAAATTGGGAAACACTACACTGTAGTACTGATACTTGATCACAGGTTCATTGTACGACCGGCCAGTGAACCATATTTAATGTAATTTCTTGGTCTTCCGAATGGATGCCAACAATCACTTCTGAGAAGCCTTGGGTTTCAGCTCCAACCACATCCAGACAGGTACCACCTGATCCGAGTAAAAGCGGTAGCAATTGTGAAGTGTACCCATTAGCTCATCAAAAAGCCGTCTGCTGTTTTTTCTGTATAGAGATAGCATTTCTCGTGGTCGCCGTGGCGTAGTGGGTAGAGTGCAACGCTCACACGCAGAAGAGTCTAGGTTCGACTCCCAGCTCTACACCAATTTTTCGAATTTTTAACGGCACTACCTCTTTCGAGCTGCTGACAACACTTAAAGAGTAATCACTGTCTAAGAAAGCTTCTCAAATTTCGCTGTTCGGAGTCGGCAAAAAACGGTAGGTCCCTTCTACTCGTGAGAGAACAGTAGCGCGCACAACACGAGTAGTTGATGAGCAAGCTAGGCCCTGGTTCCCCTGTGGACTGTAGCGCCAACAATTTCTTGGTCAGCCTACATCCTGGAGTCACGCCAGCTCTAGTTGTGCAGTCAAGAAATCCAAATTGCGATGGAAGCCCTCACCAAGGAAGCACACAGACCCAAGAAGAGTAAGGGCCGTATGAGTCCCTCTTTAAATCCTTGCCTAAGTTCATCGGCAAGCTCATATCCACTGGTTTCGTCGTGCCCAGAGACCGAGACAAGTATCAACTGTCTGCTGACCAAATAAAGGAAAAAATCAGAGGGTTGATTAAGGCTTCAAGCACATCGTGGCTGTCGTTATAAACGCTGACATTAGGCTCTTCCACCTGTTTTTCATAACACAGTTAGTGTCCATTAGGATAGGCAAAAGTTTTCGATTGGAAGACCGAATCGAAGATATCTAAAGAGGTGGAAAGTTAAATGTTTCGTAAATTTTAATGTTTTCGTTTTCTTTCCCTCTCTTCCTCTATACCTTCGGCCCGTGCTGTGACTTAATTTTGGTCAGTTAAGGGCATAAACAATCCCTTAAATGCGTGCCAATTGTTTGAGCAAAAAGAATGAAGGACTCCTGATCCCTCAGTCGTCATCCATTCGTCCGTGAAAATCTTAGTACATTCCTTTCCTGGCTAATTTTCTGGCAAGAGCCAGTTCTAGACACAGGGAAGGTCGACTCCGTATGAGCGGTCCAGTTGGATTATTGGTTTCATTGCATCAGACGCCATATCTGTGAGACTTGTGTCATAGGAGATGCAGTGCGCGAGTTCAAACAAGTGCTTGGAAAATCGTAAAAAAGCATTAAACAGTTATTCATGCATCACTTCTATGTTTTTAAACATAGAAGTTTTCGATTCGTGGTTTTACGTCAATTTTTTGATATAAAAATGAAAAAAGTTGGGTCCAATATTTCTTCGTTAATGTTTTTAAACAAAAAGCGGTTGATTTTACGAATATTTTCGTAATCAATGATCTTGTCAAACACACAGTTTTCCCCTTATTCGAAACTTGCATCCGAAGGTCTAAAATATTCCAACAGCGTTTCCTGCAGCGAATCAAGAAAAGAATATCAAAAACATATCCAAAGCCGACTCGTAATTTAACTCCAACGCCCAATCAATCTAAATCACTCAGTCTAATCCATCTTAAGTATTCCAGCATCTAGTCGCCACGCGTCATTAATCTCAACGAACGTGATTAAATGTATGCGCGACAAGTGTCGGGTTAAACATTAAAATTCTTTAACAAAACCTTGATCTTCGTGTCCGAAAATTGGACACAAACCGACCACCAGACCTCATCGAGAATTCTAATCAATTCGAAGCCACCCATCCACACTTGGTGCCCGCAGAATGCATTCCACTACTGATTCGTATGCAGAGACCGTTCCCCTTATGTCACACTTAATTTTCCTGCGCCAAGGCATTTTTGCATATTTATTTTATTTGATTTAAGTTGTTTGCTTTTTTATGTCTTATGCATTACCGATTCCCCTAATCACGATAGTAATCAAATAGCAGCACAGAAAGTGGACACACAAAAAATAACACAAACCCGCACTGCAACCACAGTGTACGTTTTTTTGTTTCACTTCAAAAAGATACGACCCGTAATTTATTCTCCGGTGATATGTGAGAAAAACATCAAAGCAATACATCGTCCCCCAAACGTGAACACAATCGAGTCGTTAGCGACACGATCGGAGCACTGCGACGCGACGCCGCCGAGGTCTACAAAAGTGAAAGTTAAACAAAAACAAAAAAAGACTTCAGCTCCAGCGTCCGTTCGGGCCGATGTGCCCGTTTGATGTGCACAAGACGCTCCAAAGCCAGAAACATCTCCAAAATGGTTAGACGGACACCATGTGTCCGATCCGCGTTCGGATGTCGCTGTCATTCAGCTATTTCCGATTTCCCCTCGCAAATGAACCGTGTACACCGGATCAGGAAACGGCCTTAAGCCCTCAGCAGCGATGACAAACGACGCGAGCACTGCTGCAGGCTATTAAGGGAACACAAGACGGTTAGCTGACCGGCAAATTATGCCAGACAGTGCTTGCTCTCTTTCGTAGACACGAAAACAAAAAAATCCAACAGATACAGTGTACAAAACACAAAAATGCAAATGAACGCCACCAGCAACGGCGCGCCGCGGCCACTACACCGACGAGAGTATCTGTTGTTGGCTGCTAGCAGCTGCTGCTAGACGCGAGTGTTCGCGCATTAGTCGCACAACTACGCTGCGTGTTTTTGTTTTTGGCAATTTCTCCCTGATGGAGGGAGATTGTGTGTCACATGGTGTACTTGGTATTGCAGTTGCAGATGGCATTCGTTTGACGCGCGACGCGCTGCGGTGGCCGGACGTACAAGTGGGTGCGAGATTAGCATCCGGTTAAAAGCGAACAATGTGTTGTGGCCGTTGCTTGAAGATTTCACTTTTTTTTCGCATTCCACACTCTGCAGGCCAAAATCGGCGCAAACTTGTTTTTGCGTCGGCTCTCCTTCGCTGCCAATTGAAATGGCAAGTATCTAGAACGTTTGTTTCGCGCAAACAGGATTTGCTTGCACGCATTCGACAGCGCGAGCGCGAGTGCTTGTGCGCGAACGGATCTGCAAGGCAGCACGTCTACGTTGGACCTGTTTGCATTCAAGATTTACAGCGGAGCTAAAGAGATTTCAGCAGTTGTTCGAGATAGAACTGGTTTGCGTATCCGGCAACAGATACACACGAACACAAGCTCCCACAGAGCGGAGTGGGGGGTAATTTTAAGTGCTGGGTTTATTTGCGATTTAAAAAATCGCCTGCGAGGCAGAGGTCATTGGAAAACGTCAACAGAGGGATGTGGGTTGCATTCTCTTTGACAGCTGGGATAAAATATTGTCCGACAAGTGAGTGAACGTGTCGCCTGTACGGGAATTCATTTCGCTTCACACTTCGACTGGTGTGTACCAGTGTTCCAGTTTTGAAATAAATTTGACTGTCGGTGCGTTTAATTGCAATCAAGTCAATTAGTTGTACAGATGTTCTCTCGAAAGCCTAAGTTATTTTGCAATTAAATGCGAATTCCAATGGTGATGGGCCACTTGATGGCAAGATGCCTCATGATGTATGAGCCGAACGTGTACATGCCTGAGTGTCGTCATAGAGAATGTTTGCTGCGGCAAAAAGTGAAGGGGATGCTGCCGCTGATAGGCAGTTGGGGATTTTGTTCAGATAAAACATACACAACCGTACGTGTCATTGAGAGTGATATACGAACCAGAGTTGCGGCACAATGGAAAGGTGAAGCACGCTGGATGGGATGGTGTAACCAGATGGCGAGAAAATTTCAAATTTATAGGGCTTTCGTTGGGAAGGACCGAAGGCAGACTTAACTAACTTGTGGGTTTTGATTAAGTTTAATTAAGGGGGTGTGGTCTTGGGTGTTTGCAAAACCACAGAATTGTCCTTCTAATTAAGTCACTTTAGAGTGGTTGGGATAAATGGCAGTTTTGGCACATTTTTGGGGGCATTTGTCTATGAAAGGAATTTCTGTTGGATGTTACCTAAGGCAGTTTCGGAGGATGGCATCTCTACTTTGACAACAGCTGGATAGTCATTTATTTACAGGTTCGTGTTGTAAGGCATTTATTCAAATTGAATTGTTTGTATTTTAGACACTTTTTTTTACAAGATTTTAATGTTTAGACAATTGTGCAAGACTTTCCTTTCATTGTCCAGTCAAAATGAACCATTAGAGAAGGTAATCCCTTGACGTTATAGCATACGAATTTTCCAAACAAGGGCTGGAATTTTGTTACTTCATAAAATTCATGTTACTACTGTGAAAACAAACTGCTTCTTGAATGACCTTCATTCCTTGTAGAACTGAATTTCTAGATGTGAAGTAAAATGTTGTTGAAAATGTTTGGTTGTGGAGTAAAGACAGGAGGTCATAACGAGGTTAATCTGAATCAATTGCATGTTTTGGGTAAAATAATAATAATAATTGTCGGCGCTACAGTCCAGAGGGGGACCAGGGCCTAGCTTGCTCATCAACTACTCGTGTCGTGCGCGCTACTGTTCTCTCACGAGTAGAAACGACCTACAGTTTTTTGCCGCTTGCGAACGGCGAAATTTGAGAAGCTTTCTTAGACAGTTATTACTCTTTGAGTGTTGTCAGCAGCTCGAAAGAGGTGGTGCCGTGAAAAATTCGAAAAATTGGTGTTGAGCTAGGAGTCGAACCTAGACTCTTCGGCGTGCGAGTGTCGCACTCTGCCCACTACGCCACGGCGGCCCTAAGTTTTGGGTAAAAACTTAGGGGAATTCTGCCAACAACGCTTATTACAGAGGAGCCAAGTGTTTTTTCGATAAGTGCTCCTTGATAAAGCGATTGCGAATACTTCTAAATGATTGAGTTGAGCTCAATCAATTAGACGTTCAACTTTGTGTCTAAAAACGTGCTTGAGGCTGAACTGAGGGAAATAAGATGAGGTTGTGTTGCCTTGGAAGGATGTAATGCTGTTGGATGATCCACTTGAACATTTGTTGGTTTAAGAATCACATCCCTAGACTACACGCGGCCGTATGTGCAATAGCCAACGAAATGATGAACTTCCACCGACTCTTGAAATTCTCACGGAAGATCTGTCAATGTTTGTTTTCTTTTTTCTTTTTTCCTGGAGTTGACTAAAAAATGTTGAAAGCCAAAGTCAAACATTAAAATGACAAATCCCGAAATGCTCCATGTGCCGAAATTAACACAATTCCCAAATGACAAGTTTCGGAAATCGGAATTCGCTTAATCAGGAATACACAAGAATCTCGAAATGACTTAAGTACTGCATATACTGCCAAAGTGCCTCAAAGTGACCCAAAAGGCCGAAATCTCGAAATAAACAATAGAACTGAATCGCTGAAATGCACAAAGTCCCAAAATAGCTTAAAATCTCAAGTTCAATCAAATACCAAAGTACTCCAAAATGCCAAAATACCTCAAATAACGAGTTCAATCAAATGCCAAAGTGCTTAAAAATTCCGAAATAATTCAAATTAAAGAATCTACTAAACCGCCAAAATTTCAAATGTACTTTTGATCGAATAGGCAAGCTGCAAAAAATAAAACATCATGATAGCCTCAACTCTTGAAGTGTCAAAAGCCCCAAAATTTACATAAACCAAAATTTGTCGAATCGTAAATTCGTAAATATTTAGAAATATCTTTGCCTCGAAATATACAGTCCTCCACAAAATTCTGTGCGTCACCAAAGGCGGATGAGGAAGCCCTTAGTATTTTCGAGAGAAAAGTTTTGCGTGCGATTTTTGGTCCTGTTTGCGTTGCTGTCTTTTGTGGGAGAACAACTATGGCCTGTACAGCGACATGCGCCTGGTCAAGCGTCTACGGATACAACGCTTCGGCCATGTAGAGCGTCTGCACTGCAAGCGGCCACTGCACCGGCCCGAAAAGTTTTTGAATCCGAGCCATTGGGACAACGCTACAGAGGACGACCTAGACTAAGGCGCCGCACATAAGTGGAGTAGGACCTCAACCAACTTGTAGTGCTCAACAGGAGACAGCTGACGAAAGATCGTGCTGACTGGAGAGGCATGTTGGTTGAGACCGAGGTCCACCCCGGAGTGTAGCGCCGCAACAACAAGAAGAAGAAGACAAAAGTCTGCGTACAGTGACAACATTTTGGGCAAAGTTACTCCTATCTTCAAATTAAAATATATAATTTGCTTGCAAAAGTATTGTTCAACAAAGCGAAGTTTGAGGTTTCACTTTTTGAAAAATATATTTTTTTTCATTTCTAAAAAAATAAAATATAATAACTAAACAAAAAGTTTCAAAATTTTGTAATATTTTACCTTTTAAAGCATATTTTAAGTAAAGTATGAAAATAGCTGCATTTTTCACAAAAATTCCGTCCCTGTACGAAGATTTTTGTGATGCACTGTACATGTCCCAAAAAGAAAAAACCGGGATAAATCAAAAATCATTTAAGTGGCCGAAAATACATCATCATTATTTTTTTCATCTTGGTCTTGGGTTGTCTTAGTATTCAAGACGGAACTCAAACTTGAATCAGAGAGAGGTAGCAGAGGAACGGCTCCTTGTTTTTAGAAAACACCTTGCGTCCTGGCATTCTTCGGTAACTATTCCCTCAAAAGATCACCAGAATCTTAAATTTCCATTGTATTTGAGTGCCCAGATGATGTGACTGGATTTATGAATCACATCCGTATCAGTATTTATAGTGTCAACGGAATCACTGATGGAGAAAAGACCATCTGTGGCGGGATGGCGGCTAACAGACCCAGGCTTTGAGGGAACCTGACTGGTAGTGACAGCTTGACCAGATGCTATATTCTGGTGCCACGGGAGGACAGGGGCCCCTGGAACTTCGGTTCCAGCCTGACCGTGCGGTAGGCCCCCTTGTGGGAGTCTCGTAGTGGCTGTGGTTTACCACCTATCATCGCGGGTAGAGTCGAGGATAGTGTACTGTGCTGACTTGTCTAGTTCATTGTTTAAGCAGAACTAGGCCAGTCGGTTAGGGGACTATCCCTTCTCAGTGTGGAGTTGCATTCTCAACCGAGCGCTGCCACCCAGAGAGCGAAAGAGGTTTTAGAAAGGCTTCGCATCAAACCAAGGTGGGGTGATTGCCCCTCAAGCATGATCTCAGTTTGGTACTTGGGTAACTAAAGCGTTTAGTCTTGCGTTACTTACGACTCTTGGGAAAAAGGTTCCCCGTGATATAAGCCGTTAAGGCAGGTGATCACGTAAAACCAAATCCCACAACTGTATTTGAGTGCTGCGGATGATGATGATGAGATAATGTTTTTCCCATTCTTCATCCCAACATCTTATTATAATAATTGTTGAATTCGTATGAGAAACATTTTTGCTCTTAGACTGAAAAGTATTTTCCTAAGTTCTCACACCTCTCACCAACACCAAAAATTTGATCATTTTACATCCCCTGACCTTTTCAAATTGGGAATCGTTTCCTTAATCAAATTGAAATTCACATTTCGTTTCCCACAGATACGCGGTGTATCCCGCTCCAATTCAATCCGAATATCGGCGCTATCAAATTGAATATTCTTTTCGCTTCACGAGCTTTAACTCACATTAAGGGTCACGTGAATCACGTACGTATGCACAATGCCTTAACTGACTGCTGAAGTTAACGATTCGAAAGTGAGTTGTTATCTGCAGTTACTACTGTTACCTAATTTCTAAGAATTTCAATCACGTTTTCATTCGCTTCTACTGAAGACGGTTAATTCTCCTTTTAAAGTTGCGGTGATTGCGGCACTTGAAGATTGTGTGTTTGCCGAGTGTACTGAGACCGAAAATTGTGAAAGTGATTCAACGGAGTGGAAGAGCGGTTGCACTGGAAGGTCAAACGGAAGCCAGTGAGGCGTAAGCTGAATAGATTCTTTTTTAAGCAAAGTATTGACTTAAAAATGGAAACATCCTTTGATTGTGTGCTGATTATGAAATGGCTACAGCCTACTGACTGCTTTAGGTGCCTCATACTTTGAGTTTGTATTTAACGTTCTCCACGTGACGTAAGTGCCGAACCTTGGAAGAGAAAGACAGCCAGCTGTGCCGCGACCGTCAATATACAGCACGGCGCTTCAGCCTTAATAAACTTGACGTTTCAGAGGCAGAAACATCGTCACTGAACATTACCACATCAATTTGGCAGTAAGGAAAAAACGACAAGTATGTCTCGCAATAACAGCAAGGACCGGATACCATGTCCACCACCCACCGCAAGAGGTGCCATTCACTCGCACCTCAATCGCTTAATCCCAAAGCAGCAGTGGCACCCGTTTTCTTTCGCCTCGATTGAAGCTTTCGATAACCTATTGGCTGGTGATCTTATGTAAGTCCGGTTAGGCAATCGTGTTTGCAGGTCCTACTCTCGAGCGCGCAGAAAACAATAGTAAGCAGAGCTTCGCCCCGGGTCTCACCTCCAAGATCAATCACACACAAATAGCTCAATCTCCTCAATCGATCTTCCCCGGGAGGACCTTTCCAGCGGGGACAGGCGACCGGGCGCCAGTAACAAGTTCGCCTTGGTCATACGGATCTCAGTGACGAGCTGGGCGTGGACTGTTGACATAAATACCATTTATTTTTTTTTTTTTTCAAAAAGTCGCCGCGAACGCAATGGTATTCCAATTTGTGTTTTCTCTTGCATCAACTACAAAACCAACAACAAACTATTGGAATTCAAGCATCAGATCGCTTGTTGCACAGGCTTGTTGGTACATAATAGTGAATAATTGTCAGCGGTTTCAGCTCTTTCACATCGCCAGGCAGATATGCCGCCTGCTCCGTTCGAGCGAGACTGCACACAAGACGCAAACAAAACAGGAAAAAAAAAAACGAAAAACAAAAATGGAGGAAAAATCAGTCTTTCACTTTTCCTTAGTTGCACAAGTTTAGCGATTGTTTCATCGTCTGCACCAACCCGGTCCGGTTGCTTTGAATGCGAACGGCGGCAATTTCAGTGGTACTCCGCTTGTAATTATAAATAAATGACTTACGGGCAACTCCGATGGTATAATGGTATCTCCCCAAAGCAGCCACTAAACCGAAATTAAAATGTTACGAACTCCGCGCGGCGTCTCTTTTCTGTGCGGAAAGAAGCCCACGGAAGATGGTCGGTGGAGAGCTTCAAATATTTGCCACTCAGCGCGGGTTCGAGAGACTCTTGGTCGAATGGAATGCGGTGGAATTGCTGGGAATTATCAGATCGAATCCGGAGTGCCCCCCTTGAGTTGTTGGATGTGGCGCTGTTTAATTCATATCCAGTAAGTGAATTAAGGTTATTACTGCGTCGAGAGAGATGGAATTTCAATAAACACACGCAGACGGAGATTGTTTGCGGACAATTGACGCAACGCAGAGTTAACTATGCCCCCGACGACGCATCTGTCAACAGTGACAAAAGAGCCATCATGCGCTTGACTCTGACAATCTGGACAAATGTTTGTCCGTTGTTGCCTGTCGAGGGGGGTTTCTTTGTGTCAACGATGATCTAAAGTGGTTTTGAATCGAATTCAAGTGAGAAATTCACACATTCGCTGAGTATGGAGAAATGTTCTTCTGAGGGAGCCGTACATCAGAAAAGATGAACAACTTGGAACATGGAGGAATAGATCGTGATTCCCGACGACCGAGTACCCCAAATCAGAGCTTAAATTCAATTTTCTATTTATTGAGAATGGAATTTGGGATTATTTGAATAAGTCATTAATTCTTGGGTCTTTTTAAATATTCTAAGCATTTGCACATCTAATCTGCCGAATTCTGATCAAAACACAATAAATAAACTCTGAGCGGCACGAAATTTTGGCCGGAGACGGGCGGTAGGGACATATTTTTGGATCTTTTTAAATACTCCCTCCGGTTGCACATCCGATGTGCCGAAATTTGATCGGAACCAAATAAGTTAATTCTGAACAGCACGAAATTTTGGCTGGAGACAGCCAGTAGGGACATGTTTTTGGATTTTTTTCAAAGCTCTCTGCGGTTGCACATATGATCTGCCGAAATTTGATCGGAATCAAACAAATATATTCGGAACAGCACGAAATTTTGGCCGGAGACAGGCTGTAGGGACATATTTTTAAATCTTTTTAAATGTCCTTTATGGTTGCACTTCCGATGTGCCGAGATTTGATCGGAACCAAATAAATAAATTCTGAACAGCATGAAATTTTGGCCGGAGACAGGCGATAGGGACATATTTTTGGATCTTTCTAAATACCCTCTCCGGTTGCACATCCGATCTGCCGAAATTTGATCGGAACCGAATATATAAATACTGAAAGGAACGATATTTCGATCAGAGGCAGACGCTAGACATATACTTGGCTTTAGATCACAGACAAACACAAATTCTACACCCACATCGGCATCGAAATTTTGCGCATATTGCCTTCAAATAAACACATCGAACAAAACTACAAAAAAAATTGCTCTCTTCCGAAGTCATGTCATGCCATTCTTCTATGTAAAACAAAACCGTTTTCCATGCATATTCGTACACACACTCCACCAAAGAGTCATAAACTCAATTAGACGTGAACGACTTTTACTTTTTCCTTCCACGAAACAAAACCCAAAATACGAAAAACAACAACAAAAATATGAAATAAACCGCACAAGCTTCACGTCTCAAGAATGCTCCCCAACATCTGAACGTATGTACGTGCTCAGGTATGTACCTGCGCTATGCGCAGATACAGATACTCTTGCATACTCGTATTACCTAACATTTCAAAAATGTGGGCTGGTATGTGACTCGCTACTACCATCGACCTGCCACCGCCCGCCTGCCTCACTGTGTGTTGTTTCTAATAGGTTATGGTTTTCTCATTAATCCAACCAACTGACTAATGCCGTTGTGTTGTTGTTGTTGGTGGTGTCTATTGCAAGCTGGATATGGTATACTTTACGGTACGAGCGTGCATATAAGGTCATTGGGTCGACGTTACTCAGACGTTACACTGGCTGATTTTGAGTGAAGTTGGCGGCTCTGTGTGTGTGGGTTTCAATATTTCTGCGAACACTACGAATGTCTGTGGATTCTGGGCGAGGATGCATACCTGAAACGAAAAACAAAGAAAGTTCCATTGTTAGTGGCAAAATCGAGTTAAAGGGAGTTCGTTGAATTTGATATGCAATTAAATTGAAATGTGATCCGTACAAGAAGGAATTCGGCAAGTTAGCCTTAAAGAGCGCGCTTCTTGCAAGAGTGAAGAAAAACAATTTTCATCCGCACGCTGTTGTCATAGCAGCCAATTCAGCGGCAGATACAAGTCTCGTAGATTCTATTAATAAGACCGCAATCGCACGATGTCGACTGGGACGAGATTGCCGTTGACAAACATAGCCCGGAGGGTGGTGGAGGCGACGGCGGTGGCGTATCCCACAACAACGACAGCAAAACTTTCTTCATAGAAACAAACGTGATGAATTCATTTAAATAGAACAAGATTGCTGTTGGCGATGGTATTTATTTGCACGTCTCTACCCCTCTCACCATCAGCCATCAATCGCTTATGTTTCATAGTCTCACTGACGTTGGAATGGGGTGGAGGGGTGGAGACAATCTTACACTGTTTGTTTTGTTTGACTTTTTTCAGTCGAAACTGTTTGCCGCTTAATTAAGGCGATAAAACCGGTGTGCGCATGTGTATCTAACTTCTCATCTCAGACGATGCCTGCGGAGTGATACGAAAGTTGTATTGCCTTCGAAAAAGTGTTCGTCTCACCCTCGTTTGATTGAATTTTTTCGCAATTAATCGATTACAGTTTGGTTTTTATACTGCTGGCAGGCGTGATCGTTCAGCGGTATGGCGGCAGTTCAGTGTGCTCACTTGGACATGGACTGTAACACATGCCTGTTTTTTGTTTTGTTTGGCGATTCCACATTTTAGGCACTTCGGTCTGCAGCGATATCGTTTATTTTCAGATTTATGATGAGAGGGTGTGCTAATTCGAGCCAGATGCTAGTTAGCAACTAATCTTGTTTGATGCGGCTGGAGACTGTGAGTTAGAAGCAAAATTTTGTTCTCAATTCTGTCGAAAAACACCAAGTTCTGCACAGTTCCTTTGAATTTTAGAATTTTTTCATTCATTTCATTTCAGCGTATGACCGATTATCATACACTTATGTTTAGAATTGTGACCGAGGATGGCATATCGTGTTCGTTTGTGGATCGTTAACAAAACTTCATTTCTGATTTTGCCTGCAAATTATAAATGACACTAAGTAGGTTCGAATTGTGAACACTGTCAGCTACATCCAACTTTTGTCCCAGGGACCCCTAACATCAGAAAATCAATTGCTTGAAGCATTTGTACAATTCGTGCAGTGAAATTGTTATTTCGTGCAAACTGCTTGTTCTTATAGTCGCATTGAACTCTCTGTCCGTTCACGCCTTTAATGGGACACGTTCTTTTGCTTTTTCAAGATAAGCCAAAGATAACTAAAGCTAAAAAAGAAAGTATGAGCATGATGTGCAAAGTAAAGTTAAACGCGTCTTAAGTAAGCATCACCAAAAAAGCAAAAATTAACTGTCATGTTGAAGTAGCGAGTGAGTAAGATTTTATCGAAAGAACATTGAAAAGCTATGCGCTACTCATCTTTTTTGCCTACACCGAATGGCAAACTTTAAGTAGCTTTCCAAGGACAGTTGAGTGTTGTCAGATTCTCAAAAATGTTGGTGCCGTAAATAATGCAAGTTGTTTAGTCTGGGAATCGAACCTGGTACATTCGGCGTGTGAATGTGGTCGTCTGTCAGTCATCTATTGGTCGCAATGCGAAAAACCCACATTGTCCCTAACGTTTCAACAAACTCCACAATTCTTAAATCCCAGAAAGTCGTAACCAGCTTAAAATCCCTTCCCAAATCGCTCATCTCCAGAAATTTCATGCCTTCCAAGAACCGAAACATATTTGTCCCGCAATGTCAGAAATCAGAAAACTGGAAGAAGTTTACATTGCTTTGCATTGCACATTGTGTCTACGCCGTTAAGAGACTGTAAAAGCAAAGTATTTGCGTCATGTGCCTATCTAGTTTTTCAAATTTCAGTTTTGATATAATGCTTCCAAAAATTTGGCTCTTTGGGGAATTGAGAATGTTGTGTTTTCAGATTTTTTGTAATTAAGGTCTTCGGATGCCGATAATCTCTTCAAAATCCTAGTGGCCGTGCACGCCATTGTGGGTAAGTGCGTCGGCTGACGTGCCGAAGACCAAAGGTTCAATTCCTGCAGAGACATCTCGACCATTATTGGATTCGCCGCTTTCGGATTACTCACAGCTGATTGGAAGCGATGAATCGGAACTTTTATACTTCATGGGTTCAATAATAATAACAATAATTGTTGGCGCAACAGTCCACAGGGGGACCAGGGCCTACCTTGCTTATCAAACACTCGTGTTGTGCGCGCTACTGTTCTCTCACGAGTACAAGGTACTTATTTTTTTTTTTTTTTGCCGACTCCGAACGACGAAGTTTGAGAAGCTTTCTTAGACAGTACTTACTCTTTTTGTCAGCAGCTCGAAAGAGGTGGTGCCGTGAAAAATTCAAGGTGTTCAGCGGGGAATCGAACCTGGCCTTTTCGCCGTGTGAGCGTCGCACTTTACACACTATGCCACGGCGGTGGGTTAGTGGGTTGAAATGTTAGAATCCACAACCGTCAGCGACAGAATGGAGCTCTGACACTTGGGTCACAGGACGGTCAGTGATGATAAGGAACTGTGTCAATTTTAAGTCGTTCGCTTGATATGTTGGAAGGAAGCAACATTTCATGGGATCGTTTGGATTAAATCTCACTCCGGGCTAGGCTACATTCTATCATCTGAATTTCTTTCTTTAAATTTCCACTCTAGACTGATTTCAAGCAGGTTCATGCCTTTGCTTAGCACCAAGTTCTACAGAAAACAGGAATTTCGCAGAAGCCTATTGACAATTCATTTAAGTTCATGAACCACATAGTTTATTCCCATATTCACATTCTTGCACAGAACAGAATGATTGACTCATGAGCTTTGGATATACGAAAATCCACGCTCATCCAAACGCACAGCAACAAAACAAAAACCGACAATCATAACAATTTCGAAAAAATAAGACCAAAAATCATTCACGTTTCGCCTTTAATGTGAATCAGACGAAACAATTTCATAGATCCAGATGAGTGTGCACCTCAAAAATAGAACAGTAAGTTCGTTAAACAGACGCAAAGGTGTTGCCAAAAACAGAAAACCGCCGCAGACATGAAAGCAACACACGATCTAAATTTACAAACTCATCTGCGAAACACATGAAAATTCATTTTCTCATGAAGTCTGTCTGATTTTGTTTTTTCTCTTTCTAGCAATGAACTTGTGATGAATTCGTTAAAAAAGGATTTAAATTCATCTGCTTCGTTCATTCATCACATCAGCTGCCTAAAGTTTTCGATTCTTAATTGACATTTGGATTCGGTGTCAGGGAGTCTCCTTGAATTGATAAATACGCAGTGAAGATGTTATTCGATCCAACGCAAGTGTCACCATCTGCTCAAGAAGCGCAACGATTAGCGCGGGGGAAATGAATGTCACCAGGGCTTTGCCGTGTTTTGTGCGAGAGCCAGTGAGTGTGTTCAACGCTGACGCTGTAATTTACAACCGTGTCTGACGTCGATGGCAAATTATGATGACAGCACAATAAATCGGATTAGGCCATGTATGTACGTGGGGTTTTTCTTTTGTTTTTAATTCGATTTCATTGGGAGCTTGATTGTTTCTAATTCGCAAGGAGGGACAAATCAATGTTAATTTGAAAAGGAACGACAGTGATGAAGGATGACATGTGAATCAATTTACATTCCACTTCCATCGAAAGAAAGCAGAAAGAAAGAGGTGTGTGTTTGTGCAGGAGACTTTCGGCTGAATACACTCATATTTTATGAGTTTAACTTCAAATTGGAGACACCATTAAACATTAACGATCACAAGCGTCGCGTTTTGGGCTGAGGTTGTTTTATACACTTTTGCGGAACAAAGCGCATCAGCTTTTGATTGCTTCAAGATGTTCCTACAACTACAACCTGCAAAGTAAAAAATTTGGCAAAATTGAAGCAAAACAAAAGTCCACCAAATATCCGATGGCATTTGTTTATACACAATTCCTTTTAAATGTCGTCAAACTATCATTCTGCGTTGTATTTCACACAATTTTCGTGAGATCTCTCAAAACATGACGGAGACGTTAATCTTTACATAGACAAAGCCTCGCTTTGCGCCTAAATCAGATATTCCGGATAACGTGATAACAAATAAGAACAAGATCCATGCGTGACCAGCATGAGGTGAAGGCAAAATGTGTCTCCTTTAGAAAAAGTTATTTTATTGGTCTTTCCGGCATTTCTCTAATTCACAGCACAAACAAGGCAGCATTTGAATTCGGATCAGGTATTCAAGGATAATGGGTTACTCGCACGGTGGACAGCTTGGCCTTCAAGCAAGTGTTGTATTTATGAACATTTGCATAAAGAGATAAACTCTTTGGTGGAGCTAACTGAACGGACATCGAACGCCATATGTTATGCCTGTATGAAGAGAATTTTACGACTTCACATGCTGCTCTGCGATTGCGTGCGATGAAAATGTAACCAAGCAAAAAAAGCGATTGTGCCACACGAGGTGTGCAACTGAAATAATATCTGTCTTGGGTGTCTTTGGTTAAGAAATTTGGTCATCATTTGGTTGATTAATTTATTAAAATGTTTTAAAAGGAGTGTTTCTGGGGTTTTCCATCTTGATAAGTGAGGAATATTTAGCACGGACAGTATTAGTCTCCACCAATGCCATCAACAGTTCTCACGCTAAACTTACTGAGATTTTGTCGTTAAGACACGCACAGACGATACACAATAGTCCGCCTCATATTCGTCAAATTTCGATCGCTTTAGCACAGACGCAGCGTTTGAGCAACCCTTGAATTTTTTTTTCCTTGTCTTTTTTTCTTTTTTTTTGTCTTGGCAGATCCAGTCAATCCAGTCTAAGGTTTCTTTTGTCTAGCTGTAACTTTGATTGCACCAGTTGGCGCATCACCTAGAATAATCTTATTTAACAACATGAATTGAGCGTTAAACTCTTGACTGTCGAGTCCAAAAAACAGCCTTGATCTTTCGACCAGTGCTTTAATCAGTTTTCACACTCTCAAAATGTAAGCATAGACAGTTCTTTTGCGAGATCGAAATCCAGGAATGTAGTCAAAAATGTAAGCAAGAAGAAAGCGGTGCAAAGTTAGCCGTAGGCACTAAGTATTCCTTAAAGAGTCAAATTGAACGAAGCAATGGTTTGCGCTTACAGTAATCTCAAACTGATGCTTGTCCCAAATTCAAGTTTCCTATGTTCATCCAAAAAGATCTGTTTTTTTTTTATTTCTAGATGATTGCAAGTCATGTGTTGCCGTACATATTGCCTCACCGCTATTTTTTAAACAACAGTCGGTAGAGAGATTATATTTATACCGATAGTCGCCTTTGCATTATGAGCAGATGTGTAAATCCAGCTCAATTCCCAAACAAAGTTAACTGACATAGAGTCTCAAACTTGCTCTAGGATTTGAAAACCTTTCTCATGCAGACTCTAGTGCCACACATAGTGTACGTGTTTGTGCGACTTTGAGAATTCCGCCTCAAAACACGAACATTTGAATATTTCACCACCGAAGACGGTATGCTTTCCATGGCAAAAATTGGTTCAGAACTCAGATCATCATTAGAAGAGGGGAATAATCGACTTCCTAAACCCCTTCAAAGAACTGAACAAAAACCAGCAACTCATCCACCCCGCGATAAATTTTTTGACAATGTCTTCCGATAAATCACCAAATTCATCAAATTCCACCAAAAGCCCTCGGAAGCGAATCAGAAAACTCATCAACATCAGAACCTAAGCGGATTTCGTCTAAATCCCTTCATCCACTCCCATCGAACAAACAAAATATTTCCTCATTCATCACAATCCTTTCGAAAATGTATACAAACTTAAATTCATTCCGCGGAGTATTGTACAATTTCCATGAATAATTTACTTCCACAGAAAGCACAATAAACAAGTAATTTTGAATTCTAAAAACCAGATTGACTCGTCGCATATGTCAATCATGGTCGGCGTGTTTCCCACAATTCAAATTCCCAAATAAATTTGATAATGAACTAGAAGACAAAACCGCCAATAAATTCAATTAATAGTCATGAAATCGAACGCTGAAGAGCTAGTGTTTATTTTCGATATAAACACAGATTTCGCCCGTGGATGCAGATGAATGAGAGGTTGTGGGGATTATTTGTTTACCAAATCTCGCCGCACTGTGCGTTGCATAAAATTATCAAAGATACATTGAAGTCATTGTCAAAACGTGCAGCTCTTGTGTGTGTCAATATCCTTTGCTAGAGGTTGTGAGTTGTTGCGTAAACACCCACTTTGTTGTAAGTGTCATTCGACTATTTTTACACACTGATGTAGTTTCTAAATATCATTGGGTTGCAGAAATACAAGAAAGCCGAATGAATAAAAAGGCGTGCATGGCTGATGTAAAAATAGACGCAACAGAGCGCAACATGCAAATCATTCGCTAATGGATTTTCGAAATTTCGAGGATGTGTTTTATGATGTTCTCACGCGATGTGACCGTTATGGATGTCTATGAAGAGCTCTACAAAGAAGCTAATTTTTCAATGAAGTCAAATTTTCTTACACGGGATTAATCTTGTGCACAAAATTCTTGCAAAAAATACTAAGCGTAGCAGGCCTTAATATTTGGGAATATAATGTCATTCTGTATTCGGGGTGATCATAAAACTAATAGAACCAGAATCTGGAAAAGACCTTAAGTTGGTAAATACAAAAATATCAGAAAGGATTAACATTCACGATATTCAAAAGCTCTCATATTCCGAGAAGTCAACAATTTGGACCAAATCTGAAAAGTCCACATTTCGGCAACTCAAAAGTTCGAAATTTCGAAAGCAACAATTTATGAAGAGTGCACAGTTGTAAAAATTCAAATTTGTAAAATTTCAAACTTGTAAAAGCCCGAAATCTGATAGACCGTTAATTTCAAAAGGAGATCAAGAGTCGAATCTTTGCATTAAAAAGCGGCCCTTAACTGCCGTTTAGTCTGACGCCTGCCACTTAATTCATGGTTTGGCAAGCTTTTCTTGCAAGTCCCAACTTTGGAAATGGGATTTTTGATTATGGCCTACACGAAAGTCGTTTGAACCCTTTGGCCATGTTCGTCTTTGAACTAGTTTTGGAGTGAGCACATCTCAGGAGACAATTCACTAAGTGGCTGCAATATCAATAACAAACGCAAGAGGGCTTCTTACGACAAATACAAATACACCTAGTATGCATAGATGCACCTCTTGACACACTAGTTGCCCTCAACATCCACCCAACCATTTATGCAGTCGGTCATTGATCTTTTCAAGCAATCATGCAACGAAATAAAAGTAAATCATTTTCCAACCAGGACAGTGATCTCTTGAACCGCACACAACCGCGCACACCTGTTCCTCACCCTCAATGGGAATGCCCGCATATGCCTGTGATCAACGCCATGTGGTGTAACTGCTAAACTATGACGGCACCTCAAGTCAGTGCGGTTCTCCATTACAGGCCGACCGCGACAAGTGAGGGCAGTGAGGCGCACAACAACTAACCACCACACTGCCCCGTCGCCGCTGCTGAGCACAGATTAATCCCCCATCGCTTGCTAACTGGGTCGACCTCAGGTGCTCGCAAAACCACCTCGACGTAATTGTGTACGGATTGCAAAGGAACACGTATTTATTTATGAGTTACTGTCACTCAGCCCCATCCCTCGTTTGCGGCTAAGGTGTCTGTTGCCACCCAAGGACCGAGCGCGCGAATAAATCAAATTTCAAAATATCGTATCTTGCTTACACTTCGATTGAGGCACCATTCGATGAAATTTACTGCAGCCGCAAGCGATTTTTTTTTTTTGAGCTCTGTGCTGTTTGCCGTGCCCCCGGTTGGTTCGCGTTTCGTGCTCTGTTTTAGCATTTCAAAGCAGAACAGGTACACACGGGTGGTGGAAATTACAAAACCTCGCCGTTGCCACCGCTACCGCCGCCAATACCGCACAAAGAGAAGCAGAGATATTTTCAAAAGGTTAATAACTCTGCAGCAAACTTTAATCTAAATTGGCGAACGAATGGTGAATGTCTGTGCGCCACATGCCCGGAGGTAACTAAAAAAGTACGAAAAACAAAAACTCAATTCTTCTTTGCTCTCAGATATGTATCTTGCAGTTTGTGCTTTTCGTTCTTTTCGCGCAGTCGGTCTTTCACTGAAGTGGGCTAAGCTAGATTCAGGCGGAAAGGTTGATGACTTGTTGACTGTGCGAACGAGCGAGCTCTAGCGAGAAGAGATTTTCGTCTAGCGTGAGGGTGTGGCGGGTTAATCACCGACATGAGCGAGCATTGCATGTCAAGGATGGAGGCCACTACAGTCGATTGCCGGGCAAATGATTCGCAACTTTTGACTTTTCTTGTGGCAACTGTTGACTTTTCGAGTTGAGGAATTTGAATTTTGTAAAATGCGGTTCATAGGCACTGAACGTGTCGTCATGAGGGCTGAGATTTACTAGGATTCGAAACTGAAACTGAGGAGAGGGCGTTGGAAGTTTGTTAGTAACTAACGTAAGAAATGTTCTGTTTCCACCCAAAAAAATGTAAGATTGATTAAAACATTAAAGATGGCAGAAACGAAAGGGGCTTTGGATCGATATTCAAACAGTCTGAAAATTCGAGATCGAGACGCTGTCCTCAAAAGTGGCCTTCTCTCTAATTTGTCAGGTGCAGGGACGGGGTTGAAGATGTAATGGGTGGCTTAACAACAGAATCTCTAGTCCATGTGATGAAAAAGGAAATAGGCCGAAAAACTTAGCCACAGAAGACATTAAGCTTTGCGTAGCCAGAGCAACAAAACTTAATCTCTTCAGGAAGAAAAAATATGAGAGAGACTTTCGAAGAACAAAGACTATTGCTGCCCTTTACGAAAATTATGCTAAATGTATAGAGACCTTTGAAAGATCGCTCTTTTAAGGTGATATTTGTCAGGGAATTCTGGAAAAAAAAAACTGACAGCTTCTCCTCGAAGTGAAGTAACAGAGTTTATTGAAGTAAACAACTTGCTTATAACGACATTTGTATGCAAAATTTTAATGGAGAGTCTTCGGCACCATCAACACATCATATTGCGCGATTGTTTAATATTGTCAACCACATGCGCACACAAAGCCCAATAACAAAGTGTGCAGGTACAGTGGGCCATAGAATTTAATAACTGTTGGCGCTACAGTCCAAAGGGGGACGAGGGCCTAGCTTGCTAATCAACTACTCGCGTTGTGCGCGCTACTGTTCTCTCACGAGTAGAAGGGACCTACAGTTTTTTTTGCCGACTCCGAACGGCGAAATTTGAGAAGCTTTCTTAGACAGTTATTACTCTTTGAGTGTTGTCAGCAGCTCGAAAGAGGTTGTGCCGTGAAAAATTCGAAAAATTGGTGTTGAACTGGGAGTCGAACCTAGACCCTTCGGCGTGTGAGCGTCGAACTCTACCCACTACGCCACGGCGACCACGGCCATAGAATTTATGGATAGTAAATTAAATTGGTTTGTACACTTTAAAAATGGTAACATAAGGTTACCTTTTTGTCTTTTGAATTTTCGGCTATGTACAAGGCGCTACAGAGCTCGTATCTGGCAATACTATACATCAGTTGAAAGGTCTTGACATAACCTACAAAACGACGCCAAGCATAATTAGTTTGGATATTGCGTTTAACAGTAATAGACGTGTAAACATGGAGTTCACTTACGCCGAAATTCGTGCTATTTGAAAGTTTTCCTTCGTTAAAGGTAAATCCGCTAGAGAAACGTTCCGTGAGATTAATGGTTTTTTGGGGGATGATACTCTATCATTCCGAACCATGGAGGAATGGTTTCGACGATTCGAAGAAGGTGAAAACGACACCATGGATAAGCCAGCAAAAAAGCGGAAGGAGATATTTGACGACCTTATAACACTTGATTTATACATTATTCCTGTCTTGGTTTATAGACATCTCCTGTCCTGTATTCACAGTCTTATCCATCACAACTAGAACTATTGTTCAGGACTTGTCCTATTTTTTCTCGGAGATGTGTTCACAGTCCACTTGAAGGAGACCATTATCACACACCTCGACTGTCATCCCTCAAGTCAAGGATTTTGTTTCATTTAGGGATTGTAACCAAACAAATTTTCTCTAGCTGCAACTATGGGCTTCATTATAATGCCCATCTTACTGTTGCCGCTCTCTAGATTTGAAATCAGAGACTCTAGCCGGGCACACCCCTTACATAAGTAGGCACTTGGGCAGAAAGATTAACGCTTAAGATGGCCAGGCCAAGTAGTGCGTATGGACACCACTGTTCCGGTCCGAAAAGTCCTTTAATCGAAGCTGTGGGGATAACTCAATAGACGACGGCCTACGCTGAGATGGTGTACACAAACTCAACCAACTCGGAGTGCGTAATTAGAGGCAGCTAGTGAGAGATCGTGCGAAATGAAGAGGCATTTTGGTTAATGCCCAGGTGCACCCCGAACGGGCTGTAGCGCCAATCAAAGAGGAAGAAGGTACCCAAGATGAGGACGTACTTGTGAACAACTTTGGGTTCAGCATATAAAGGACATGAATTCTGTCCCCTAACTCAAGGCCATTAGTTTACAAAATAAAATTCGGCCTTTATCCAAACGAATCAGCTTCGTCTCTAGTGAAGTGATTTTAAACGCGGAAACCTTAATGTACACAATGTCTGTCATACGACCTTTGCAAGATATCATTCAATTGCTTGAATGGACTTGTCTTTAAGATAATTTGGCAATGTACAAAGCCGAAAAAACACATTTCCTCCATTTCACAAGTCCCTCTATCATACTTTGCAGGTAGAAGAGCAGCTGTTCTGGGCGATCGATTAAACCTTAATTCTCAAGTCCTCATATTCGTGAAAAGTGGTCGCAGAGTACTGCTGCTTCTGCGGACTGCACTTTTTTTAATCAAAGCACCTTAAAGTTGCCGTGGCGTAGTGGGTTGAGTGCGACGCTCATACGCCGAAGGGTCTAGGTTCGACTCCCAGCTCAAAACCAATTTTTCGAATTTTTCACGGCACCACCTCTTTCGAGCTGCTGACAACACTCAAAAAGTAAAAATCTCGCCGTTCGGAGTCGGCAAAAAACTGTAGGTCCCTTCTACTCGTGAGAGAACAGTAGCGCGCACAACCCGAGTAGTTGATGAGCAAGCTAGGCCCTGGTCCCACTTTGGACTGTAGAGCTAACAATTATTATTATTACCTTTCAGACATTCCTTTTACATGGGGTTCACTCTCACGATCGCGTGACAGGCCCAGTAAAAGAATTTTTAGACCTCACGTGACAGTACACAGAGTTAAACAACTTTAGGAGTATTTGAATCTGAAAGAAAACTGTCCTGATTAAAAGTCCTCATTAAACCACATTGATCACAAAAGCCCAACGCCCATTAGCTTCATCCCTCTTTTCTAAATAAGTCCCTCCCTTGACTGCCCGCTGATGCGATAATTTTTCTGTTCCGGTAGCCATCTCCTACTGCATCATAATTTCCAGAATAATTTCAAACAAGTCAACAATCATCCATTTACGTAAGCGACCTCACAACAAATAATACTTGAGTCGCGGCAAAGACCCATTGTTGCGCTGGGTTCGTGTTTAAACAGTTTGCCCGTGAATCGATACAAAACAACATTGAAACGAAAACAGAATCGATAACTATCGAGAGAGTAAATAGTGGCAATAACAGAGTATTACAAAATTCTGCGGCGTGCGGGTGTCACTTGTCGATTGAACTAATTGAATTTATCGCTTCTAAATGGGTTCTCGTCCTCACTCTTTTTTCCCGTTTTCCTTTGACTTCACCCAAGGCAATTAGCAAATGTGGTAATTAGGATTAGAACACAAAGAAACAGAGTGTCGCTGGAGGGACCAAGTGTAAATACAAATGAAATCGGAAGGGACGCGAAAAGCTTTGGCGGCTTTTTACATTTTGGTGAAAAATTGTCATTCACCAATTCTCGACGTTCACGTTCCAGGAATAGATCCTAATATCCTTTCAGAGCAGTTTGTCGTTTCGCAAGAAACGCTCACCACGAACGACTTTCGATGTCGAGCACACTCTCCCGATGCCTTCCAATTTAGAATTGGATGGAAAACAATCTGCTGTTCAAATAGGTTTAAGAAATGTCAATCGGTTGTTGGGTCCTCGCTTCTCTCTAGTGACACATTCAACTTGAGGGCTCCCGGTGTGTGTGTCCAACATGATTTCGCCACAGCGAGGAGAATATCAATATTTATTAATTTATTTGCGAAGGCTTTCCCGTGTTTACCATTGGGTGTGGAACTGGGAGTTGGATGACCTTTAGCTTCCGTCTGCGGCGGAAGAGTCTCTTTGGGAAACATCAAAGAAGGTATAATCACTTTACTTTGTTTGCTTGCAAAATTAAGCCTTTTTCCCAGAACAAGTAGTAATGTGACCTTTAATTAGAGGCTCTTGGAATTCCGGGATCAGTGAGTGGCTTTCTTGGGAAATAATTTACCGGGTGCAAAGTGGACGGGTTGTGACATTGGGCTTTTTCAGAAGTCGTGGACAGACGCCGACTTTTCACCAGTTTCTCTACTTTGTCCATTAACACGTCGGGACAAAATGTAAATGAGTGTATGAATCATGAGTTTAGAAACCTCCCACTTGACAGTAATGGATGAACCTTTGACGGGTATTATGAAAGTAAATTCCAAAATTTATAAAACTTAGGGTACGTTCGAAAAATTAATTACTTCATCGAAAATTCGAGAAAAAACAGTATTGCAACATCCAAGAGTAGAGTGGGTCGATATTAATCAATTTGTCACGCTTTCCGAAAAACCAACATTTTATCAAAACCTGAAGACTACTCAAAAAAGTTAATTTCCCCGAAGAAGGCAACTGAAAAAAGGTTCACGAAATGTCCAAATCTGCGCAAGTTCAAAATTCCACGGGTACAAGATCCGAGCAGCAAAATTGCTAAGACTCAACTGACTGTGAAAAGTGTTGCAAATGTACCAACATGATCCAAAATAACTTTCTTCTAAAGTTTTGTTACCATAAATTGTAAGAGGAAATCTAGAAAAGTTGGAACTGCTCCAATAATCGCCGTCTCCACTGGAAGTCGCATTCGTCGACAAATGACCTTCACTCTTATATGCACACAAATATTTACCGTTTTTATGTACCAATCAACCCACTATCGATATGTTCCATGTTCAATTTAATTGACGATTGCGACAATCTAAGGGAACAACTGAACAAACTCAAGTGTGCTGCACTATTGACAATGTTTCGCAATCGCATTGTGTATCAGCTGCAAATACGTACGAAATATTTGTATGATGCAAAACAAAAAAAAATCGACGTGGTGGCATGGTGTTTTGCTTTTTTTCCCAATTCAACGATATAAATACAGAGAAAGCTTATCAAATAGTCAATTAGTATCTTCATGTCGTATGAAACAGAAAGTGTCACTTGCTGCGAAAGCTAGATGGTGTCACGTTTCTGCTGCACATGACACCTAGAATATCATGAATGTACGTCTTAATGTGAGTGTGTATGTGTGCGTGTGTGTGGTATTTAGAGCTGTGGGAAAATTTGGAAAGCTCGGCAGACAGCATTCCAATCGAAGACATTTGCGAGCGTCTATGTTGATCGCGTAAAGGGTTACAGGCATTTGTGGTTTGCTAATGTGACCAACACTTTCCAATTTAAATTCGACACGAAAATAGCCAGTAGCTGTGAGGCGCTTCGTTCAATGTACCTATTTTTTCGATCCAAGCTCAATTTGTTTAACTTTAAAAATATAATGTATCAATAAGCCTAATGAACAGCAGCAGAAACAAGTGCTTGGTTCGGTGCAAGGATTTATACTCGTACCACAATAACGCCACGTTTAAGGGCACCTGTGGCTGCGGATAACATATCGAAATGCAAATTACCGAAAGGCGGAGAATGTTTAAAATCTCAAGAAGTATGAGTCTCAAAACTGAGGCCTCAAGAACCATTTCAGTTGATCACTGGTTGGTCGGTGCTTTTGAGCTTTGAGATATTTTGAGAGATGTTTATTTGAAGTGTGGCCGCCGTGGCGTAGTGGGAAGAGTGCGAAGCTCACACGCCGAAGGGTCTAGGTTCGATTCCCAGCTCAACACCAATTTTTCTAATATTTCACGGCACCACCTCTTTCGAGCTGCTGACAACACTCAAAGAGTAATAACTGTCTAAGAAAGCTTCTCAAATTTCGCCGTTCGGAGTCGGCAAAAAACTGTAGGTCCCTTCTACTCGTGAGAGAACAGTAGCGCGCACAACACGAGTAGTTGATGAGCAAGCTAGGCCCTGGTCCCCCTCTGGACTGTAGCTGGACAATTATTATTATTATTATTTGAAGTGGCCGAGGTCTTGCAATTTCAAGAGACTTTTCTCCTCTATGATGATGTTTATGGTCTACTTGAAATAATGAAATAGTGGGAACGGTGGCAATGGGGTAACTATTAACTACAAAACTGGCTAATGAAAGAAACGTTCTTCCAAGCCAGGAAATGTTTTTTGTATAAAGCAAGAGCTGTTGAAATATACTAGAGCTCCGTAAGGAAAGGAACTTTAATAGCGTCCGAAAAGATTTTAGTGCGTGCATGTCAAAAATAATACTTAACTTTTTTTAAAATTTGAGCAGCAACATTTATGAAAATCAACTACGTTAAAAAAAATTCTGCATATGAATGAGGGGATACTTATTCTTCTTCTTCTTGCGGCGCTACAGTCCGGGGTGGACCTGGGCCTCAACCAACATGCCTCTCCAGTCAGCACGATCTTTCGCCAGCTGTCTCCAGTTGCGCACTCCAAGTTGGTTGAGGTCCTTCTCCACTTGTGTGGGCCACTTTAGTCTAGGTCGTCCTCTGTTGCGTTGTCCCAATGGCTCGGATTCAAATGAGGGGATACAGTCACAACAAACTTCCCACCTCCCATGGTACAAACTTAATCAACATGGTCCGAATCTAATTTCTCCTAAGCTTTTGTAACCATTAATTGTGAGAGATTAAGGAAATTTTTGAATATGGTCCTTTCGTCCGAACCCCATAAAAATTGGGCACATTCACTTTTTGGAATTTATCGAATTCAACAGTAGAAGATTTTGCGACAGTCACTCATCAGCTTCTTACAAGAATCCTTTGCATATTTGGACAAAAGCAGCAAGTTGGCAGTATACCATTGCTCCATTACTTGATGGAAAAGAGCAAGCGGTCAAAAGTTGTTTGGCGGTACACGGTATGAAACCTAATATGTGTCATCATCGAGGTAGCCACTTTCTGAAGCAGTATATAGGCCCAAACACCTGCGTTGCCCTGTCTGCAAAAATCTTTAACAACAAATGCTCTTTAAACTCCCAAGCGAAAGGCCTACATTTGAATCCTGATACAATGACACCCGGAAAGTGTTTAATGTCTATGCAAAACCTTTTAAAATGCCACAATTCGGAGTCTTTACGAAAATATTATTTTCCTTCACACAAAGGAGAACAAACAAATTTACAGCATGAAGTCGTTTGTGACACGAGTGAACGTTTTTTAATCCGAGAATATTCGGGTCCAAGCGCAGTGAATAAGTGAAGTTAAAAAAAACCTTTTTTCCGCATTGCCGATATATACCTTTCTGAAGCTTCAAGTACCCCGCTGTACTGTATATGTAAATTTTGGGTTAGCAAAGTTCAAGACCAGTGAGAAATAATTTCCCATTGGAGGGGACTTTGGCTGTTCCTAAGTTAATGGAAATCAAAAACCGTCTAAAACTCTCGACACTCGAATGTGTCACGATAGTTTTTTACAAAACTGTCGTTGACCTCAGCTCCAATGGTGGGTTTGGCTGTTGAGTGTGCAAAACTGAAGGCGTCAAACACAAAAAAATGGTAGCTGGGTGCTCTTTTACTTAGGCTCAAATAAAAAAAGGAGAGAATGTGTGCCTGTAAAAGCGCAGCATTGTGTACTTGTCGGCTTTTGTGTCACCAATTTGCATCGTTATAGTCTGAATAAGATTTTCGTCAAACAACAAGTCCAGCTTCCTAAATTTAGAACGAGGAGTAAAAAAACATGCAGCGATCAATCCAAAACTTGTTTGATCGATAGTTTATTTTCGGAATATCCATCAAATGTCGGACAACAGTAGGTCAAGATAACCAACAATTTGGCTTTTAATCAAATTCTTAAATTTTCATCTTCAAGCCAACCTTTGATGATACTTAGGCTGAAAGCGGAAACAGTTTTGAGGACCTTCTTCTTCTTCAACAGAAGGAATTAAGGCGCTATCAAGTTTTAATCTGTTTTCTTCATTTTCTTTTATTTACTCAGTGTCATATTAACAAATTGACTGCAATTGTAAATTGAAACTCACTAAGCTTCCTCTCCGTTGCTGCCAAATTTAATTCAATGCTCATCTACGACTTTGAAAAGGGCAATATTTCCCAACCAATCGTTCATACAAACTTCCTGCAATCAGCCAATTCAAATTCTCTGTACAAGGTTTTGAATTCCCAGGCCCATCATAGACAAATTAACGCGGACATGGTTCGATTAGTAAGCGAATCACAAAATAACTTCAGTTCTGAGCAACTTTCCGAAATGAATTTCATCAGACCCGCCGCACTTACAAACTATCCGCAACCGCCCTGTGACATGTTTCCCCTCAACTGTGCGTTTGTCAATTTCCACAGGGCACAGTCGAGAACGTTCGCGCAAGCAGGCGCAAAGCAAACGAAAAAAGCAATAATGAATGAACAAAAAAAAAATTGCCCTTTATTGTCAGCATCATCCATTCAGCTTAGACCGGTGACAGAGCGAGCGTAATTACTTGCACGACACATTCGGACCCACCAACGGTCTAATGTCGACGAAAAATCATCAATTAAGTGTAATTTTAATATTATACCGCAGCAGTGCGAATTGTTCGCGCACATCGCACACCGACAAGAATATTCATTCGCTCGATAGTGTGTGCGGTGGCAGATAGAAATGAATCGAGTGGCGTGGCCGTATGTATCTCTAGACGTGGCGTGTACTCTTCACAATAATTGATATGAGTAATAACTTCATTTATAATCATTTGAATGGAAATCAGTCAACGGCAAAAAATCGCCTGTAACTGAAAGAGGAACACCGTGAGCTTGGCTGACACACACGTGTGTGTGTGTATGCCTTGGCGTGTGTGTGTGTGTGTGAATGAAGTACCATCCCCAATCGGCAGATTGCATTTATTCGGTTTTTGTTCGATTCCATAACTCTGTGTATATGACGGATGCACTATGGTCATGCAAATTCAGCGGCAGAGATATTACGTAAGGATTCCCCGCGTTCGAATGACTTTTCAATGGCGTTCGCTTTTTTCACAAACAAAGTCAGTGGGCAAAATACGAAGAAAAGTTTATTATCTGTCATTAGTGAGTTTATGGAAAATTGGGAAAAAAGATGAATCCGAATGGCGTAGTCTAAGCTACTGAAGAGTCCTATTACAAGACAGCTTTCTTCGGGCGCCTTTATTCTGATTCAGCGATTTGATTAAAGTGTCGCGCATGCCAATGGAAATAGGGTTGTTTGTTTTTTTTGTTTTGTTTAAGTGGGTGAATGCCACTTGTTCGCATCGTTCTAGTTATTGAATCATTGGGGAAAGTCTTTGAATAGGTGACAAAGTTAAGTTTGAGATTTTGTAAGATGTTGGAAGTTTGTGCAATGGTTCGATTTATATTTTTCTGACATCGAATATGGATTTGTCGACAATTCTGTTGATTTTGTGTTGATCTCCTGATAGAAGCAGTTCCATGTTATTCATCCAGCCATTTAACGACTTGAATGAATCTCTAATTGAGGCATCCACAATTGCACTAACTACAAATTGAATTTAATACGCAGGAGATATGTTTATGAGAGATCCGTGCTTTCTGTCTGTATGTCCAAACAAATACAGGGCTTTGTTACCTCTGTCTTGATGGAAAGTGGACCAAGTCTCTTAGAAACAATTTTTTTTTAAATTGGAAATGATTTCGAACGTTCATAGCTTTCTCAAAAACTATTTTAAACGATCACGCGTTTCATAAGGATGTCACCTCTTTGTTAATGTCTCCACGGATATCAAATACAAATGACTGATACCTTCGGACCATGGAACATTTAAATTTTGAAATTGCTGATGCGGATTCAGATTGAAATAACGTCAAAATTGGTAGAGTAACGGAAATGTGGTCAGTGCATTAGCTCGTCATCAAACGCTTCCTCAAATTTCGTTCCATTTGGATACAATTCGATATTTATCGACTTTTCTTCCGTTTTCTACCACAGTTGGATATGAAACTGCGGACACCTTCCACTAATGAGAAAATACACACCAAACGTGGTAACGTAAGAAGTCTAACCTTTGTCAAGCTTTAGCCTTTTTACTATTGACTATGAAATTCTAAGTATTGTGAACTGACCGTCGTCGAATGTATTTTCCGATGAATAAGGAACTAGATTGCTTTTTGATATGAACCTACGATCCACTTTAAATAAACTTTCTTGAGTATCCCCTTTCATTAAACATCAATCGTAATGAAACTCAAAATGTAACCTTTAGCATGAATTCCGAAAATTTTGAAACTTAACGAAAAGGTTTGTGACGTCAGACTATACACAACAAACTAATTCTGAAAAAAAACGCCACTTTTAAGAAAAAGCTAGAGTTTCTGATAAGATTTCAAGTTTCAAAGAGTTTATTTGTCACTGTTCAGTGGGAAATTGACAAAACTTAACGAAGCAATGGATCTTGATAAATTTGATACAAACATAGGTGGCACATTACTTACACTTTAATTATAATGGATGTTTGAAAATGTTAGCTTTTTTCAATTAAACGCGAGGCTACTAAATCATAGTCAAACTTTACAATATCAGTTATTACGCATGGGAATTTTGTAAGTATAACTTAGTAGTTCTATGCAAATAGATATTCCCCTATTAATTTAATATTTCGCACTTCTCCACTTGTGGAGAATATATATATTATTTAACAAAACGAAACTTAACGAAACTCAACGAAAGTTAACGGGACTTAACGAAAGTTAAAAAAGTGTACCGAAACCAAACATGAGTGAGCAGATGTTGAACCAGTTGTTTATAATTATATTATGGTAATTATAAATATATTAATGGTAATTATAATTACTCGAAATATGGAGTTCAGAAACACGTGATATTTGTTGATTCATATAGTCTTTCACCTCTCATCTAGTTTCATAACAAAAGAAATTAAATAACTGAAAATAACGACCTCAAGGCTAGACTAATAAGAAATAACAACATCTGCCCTTATCTCACTGGATTACAATTGATGTCAAAAAGTATATACATTTTTTTTACCAACCCACGACGCACACGTTGAAAGCATTATTTGCTCGTGCATTAAAATATATTTTTATCTCTAGGAAGCATTTATTTTCCTCTACACAAATATAATAAAAGGAAGAAGAAAGCTACTTCTCGGGCAATAAACAGCCGTGAGAAATGTCATCATTTTTCTCCTCGGCAACCCTTTTGTGCGAATAAATTTCACTTCCACCCTCAAATTATACACGTTGGCTAAGGTATTTTCTATTGAATTTTTGGAAGAGAATATCTGCCAGGACATAATGACACCCACTCACTCATTCGTGTCGTGTTTTGCTTGCTAATTTCGGGCGAAAAAGCAAATTGAATGAATTACCAAAATAAAGTTTATTATTAAGGAACGATCGAAGTGAAGTGACGCACATTTGAGAATGCATCAAAGTGAAGCACCAAGGCACGCAATGCATTCAATGATTTACTACGCACAAGGCAAATGACTGCGTTCAACTGTCACTGGGAAAGCATAAGGATTAGGTTTCTGAGAAATGTCGTCGGATTGGAAGCAAATTCCCGGGTGATTATTGGGATTTACAGGACTGTCTGAATCGAATTACTGAATGTAGGAAATTGCTTGGCGGAATGCTTACGTCGGCAGCTGTTTACGAGTCTTTTACACCATGCGCTTTTACGACTAATCATCATTTCTTTCTCGCGTTGTGATCATTGTAACCCGGCTCCTCGCATAAAGTTCATCCACAAAGATTACATCTCAGATGAAATTATAATTTATGCCCGCTTGTGATAGTCGTTTGGGTTTACGACTTGCTTTGCAGTGCATAGTTTGGAAAGCATTTATAGGCACGATCACATTTGGCAGGTAGACACACATTGTGACACGGGAAACTATTTAAAAGCAATCTATTTGAAAATTATTTAACAACGAATAAACTCAGCTTCATTTTCTTCTTCTTGGAGATTGCAAACTTAAAATCGACGGTTTCTTGAGAGTGAAGTATTGTCAATAGCTCGTTTTTATCAATTGCTAACATGTCACGCACAAGCTCGGACAACAAGGTCTACTCTACCCTGGAATTAAAGGTGCGTTCATTTCATTATCAGGTTACATGTTTTTCCTTAGCGCGGTTTGCATTGGATCTAAGAACCTTTAATTAAGGCTTCAAGTGGAATGAAAGAAGGTGCAAGTTTTTAATGAGACGCCAATTTATCCACAGTTAGTAACGGTTTGATGCTGATTGTGGAATAAAACTAAAAGCAGTGAGAAGGAAATAGGCGATGACTTCAGCTTTTAATTAAATTGAAAGGACGCATGATTCTGACTGGGAAGCGGGCCGAATTAAAGCCACCTATCCTAACCGTCCACTTGCATTCTTTGATCTATGGTCCTATCTAACAGGGTTTTGGAAAATTTAGGGTGACAAAATTTGCTGAAAGAGGCTTTCCGAGGCTGACATAGCTTTGAATTCACTATTCTTGGTAATATTTGTTTAAATTTATTAAGTCATGATGCAGAAAATATAAAATAATTCTCATCTCTGTTTTTAAATTGTCAATGTGAACATGTATCGCCCTTTATACCTTAAAGAGGGTATTCTTAATAAAAACTAAGTTGGGAATATGGAAGTCAAAGATTTTCCGTCCCAGGAAATAATAGAACATCAGCAGTTGATAGCAAATATGCTTCAAATTCTATTTCTGTAGAAGTTAAATAAAACAGGACATATCATTTTTATTGATGCCTAAATTTCAAAACCCTTTGAAATTTCAATCGGAAAAAAAGTTCCAAATTCAGTTCTAAATTCTGTTCGTGTAAGTAATTGGAAGGAAGTTCCACTAAATTTGTTAAAATTTCCAAACAAAATAGATTATATTCCACATTTGTGCTTTGAATTTGGATCAAAAGCAAAAAAAGGACTGAATGGGGTTATTTCGATATTCAATTGTGCATTGGATACGCTAGTGTTCAACATATGGAATAGCAAAGACAAATTTGCCAACACACCGACTAAGCAAAGTCATCGAACTCGTTTCACTTTCCACACTACTGATAAGGACCAAACATAATTTCACACCACGACTTTCTTACATAAAACTACACGTTCTAGACTCCCACACTTATTTACCACGTCGTCGTCGCCAATATGACGAGCAGAGGTTATTTTTAGAAATACTTCCCTGCTGGTTTCTGTTTTCGTTTTTTTTTTTATTTTCGATTTCATGCAGCCACTCAAGAACTTAATTTAATTTAATTATTTCGCAGAAAGTTGAGATACCCCAGCCCTTGCGATCGGATCCAACCATATGTTTCGGAGAAAAACCTTGCGAAGAAACGAACGCAAAAGCTGCGCATATACACGAACGACAAATCAGCAGGGTGGTGCGGGTGGTCCAAATGTGTGGTTCATTCTTTAAAAAAACAAAAAATGCAATTGTTTGATAGTATTCACCTTTTCATTGTAGGATTCGATCCAGTTTTCCGATTTCATAAGAACGCCTTTTGTTTATCACGCTTCACGATATGCGACAGAGACAGAGAGAAAGAGAGCGGGAGACAGGGAAATTCAACGATTTTATTTTTCTTTTAGTTTTCTTCTTTGTTTTTTTATTATTCTTTGCACTTTGGTTGTCTTTGATTAGTTTCACTCAATCTATGCACGTATCTGTGTTGTGACGGTGATGTTCAAAATGGCTTAGTTTTGCGAAATTTACAACAAATACGAGCCGAAGAACATTCAATATAATTTAATTTAATGCTCAACTTCCTCCCCAAAGAGGAATATGTGTCAACAGACTGAAAAATTCTACGAGACTGTGTTGCGCTCGACACTGTGACGATGTCTCTAGAGTGTGTGGTACTCTCCTAAATGCCCTTTCGATTCTTGATACGAAAGGGAACGGAGTGGTCGTGGTGGTGGTGGTGGTGCTGCTGCTGCTGATGGTGGTGGGTGGATGGGTGGTTATTGGTGTTGTTGGATGACAACCACACGTTGAAGCAGAAGAAAAAAACAAAACAGCAAAATTTGAATGAATCTGCAGAAAAATTGTTTCTCTCCTTGTAAATTGTTACTAATTGCGGGGCACACTGTTTCACAAATAAAATACAACACTTTGCTTTTAAAATTTTTTATCTATTCTCTTTGGAGCTTCAAACGAAATCACTGGAAAATGCACTAGTTTTTCAATCACAATATGGCTTGGTTCAACGCCGATATGAATGCTCTGGCTGAGTGTTTATTTTTGAGAATTTTCAAAAAAACTTCTTGGCACTGATGCTTTTGCACTGGAAAACGTGTCTTGAGTTCAGTCACTGGGGTTGGTTGAGGGATACGAGTCTCCCCGTTCGGCTTTCGTTTGAATAAGAAATTAAGCAGCGAACTTTAACGCAAATGTGTCTTCTTCTGCGGGCATACGTACACAGCACGATGGTGCAAAAACAAGTGAAATACAGAAATTGAAAAACAAAAAAAAAAAAAAAACAAAATTCTAAAGAAAAGAGAAAAACAAAACGATCGGTCAGGTTGAATTCTTCGATTTCTTCTTTTCCTTTTATCGCTCGATGCTGGTTGTTGTTATATTTGTGAATTTTCAAGTATAATTAACCCGTGTCACGTCACTTGTGTGATAAAACAGCAACGACAGAGAAAAAACAAATTCAATACAAGTACGAGTTGAATCTGTGCCCAAGTCAGTCAGTTTTCACTTTAGATCTCACTCTTGTGAATATTTGCGGCTTTTCTTTCGATTTTCTTGTATTTTCTGTTTTCAGTTTGAGGAACACACGTACACACAGGCGCACACACGAGAAACTACTGTGCGTTGCTTAGAATTTTCGAATAATTTCGAGAAAAGTCTCAGTCATACATATGTGTATCTGTGCAGATATCCTTTCCGTATAGCGTGTTTTCTTTTTATTTTTTCTCTCGTTTTTGCGTTTCTTCTCTTCGCTCAGTCAGTTAGAGATTTTTTTTGTTCGGAAGCAATGAAATTTATCTAACTAACAAGTGTTTTGATGGCAAGATGAAAACAGCGCAACGCAGAAGATGATAACAGACATTGAATAGGAGAAAGAACCAGAACAAAAAAAATGTTTTATAATTCGAAAATGAAACGAACGAAGTTAACACACCACACGAACGTTGAAGTAAACTATCTTTGAGTTTGTATCTGCTGGCTGCTCCTCATAAACTTCACTTTCGTACGCGGTCACACTCACTGAACGACTGGTTGCTTGCCAGTTTCATTATTTCACTAATTGAGTGAAGAGTGAAAACGAATGAATATTTTTGTGTGTTCCCCGACCGGAGGGTCTCTGTGTGAGTGTGGAGCAGTGGGGGGGCGACTATGGTTGGTGGTGGGTGGGGACGGGGTGATGGTGTATGCTGCTCCAACGAATACAAACACAATGACGCGCAGTTGCCGAGAGAGAAGAGAAAAGAAACTTGTTACGATTGCTGTTTTGGGGTGCGCTCTACAATGAGCCGACGTTGTGACGATTGTTGTTGCTGCTGCTGGCTGGCGATGCTGTCAGGGGAGATCTTTAATTCAGATTTCCCCAGCTTTGGTCTACTGAACGACTTCTGCTATTTACGACTTCAACTGGCGTTGGTTGGCATTTAATGAGCACACAGTTGGTTAAGGGCTTCATTTTTGTGATGCCGGAGGGGAACTTGTTAGAATGTCGTTCCCCACTCCCCACACGCATACACACACTGACAGAGAATTGCCCCAGCATTTTCTGTCCCATTCGTAGTCTTACCATCTCTGTTCTGTACATTCTCGGCAGTTTGTGTGCCTGTGTGTCTGTGTGGGGCGTCACATCTTGGTGTTCGACAAGTGAATGCAATTTTTTTGTATCTGCACTGCTGCTGTAGGCTGTGAGGTTGCTTTATCACAATGATTTTGGTTAAATAACATCACGTCACCAGCATCGAAGGGATGTCTTGTCAGGCATGCCTCTACCCTGATTCTCTTCTCCGCCGATTGTCGCCCACTTGTGGCAGTTGACGGTTGGCGAGAGAGCGGTGGGGTTAAATTGGAGCTTCATCAATTACGTCACAGTTTCTGAACAACTTTCAAAAAGCTCGGCTTAATCTTTACTGTGTTGTTGTTGTTTTCTTTTTTGATTAGAGAGGACTATCAAGAAGATTCTGGTTTGGGTTGCGGCAGCTTTTGATTGTTCGCAGCGTGCGGCGGGGCCAAGATAAGCTTCGAATGGTATTCAGTATTTGTAGTGGGCACACATTCGCAGCTGCGGTGGTGGCGGTGATGGCGGCGGTAGTCGCCTAAAAAGTGGTGTACCGACCTGGTTGGTATATATGGCATATGGAGAGAATGGCAAAACGGTTTGGTTCATTGAGTTTTACTTTCAGCAATTGGTCTGGTGAGGTTCTGCCGATGATTTTTTTTACAGTTTCTCATTTTTTATGTATCTGTTTTGGTAAAGTTTTTTTTAATAGTTCCACTTAGACGTTTATATTTTTGTGAATTTTGTGCTTTTTTTTTGCTAGAAGACACACGTAGCGGTCGTTTAGTGATTGGATTTTGAAGAATTTCTTCGAGGTACGATGGCATACTAAGATCAGGGAGTACTGGAGATGAGGTTGAAGTGATTCTTTGAGATTTGCTTTTAGGGATTGTAGCGACTATTAGCGCGAAGTCTTGTACAGAATCAAATCTTCGATTATTTGGTTTTTCTGTGTTTGGCTGGACTATGTTTGTTTACACGTCGTTTTCTAGCAGTAGGCTCGAAGCGGTTCCAATTGAGAGACGGACAACTTTATTGGGGAATGGTTTAAGGGTGAGAGTGAACAGATCCACATTCTGTCTTGGGAGTGAGTTATATTTTGAAGCATTATCTGCCGGGCTGTAACTTTTCCTGTTTGCTTCCATTTGACTCGATTGACCAATTTATGGAAAGGTAATTGTTCTTGGTTTATTTGAATTCAACTCCCAATCGGGCTGCGCAGCGACATGCGCTTAATAAAGTGTCTTCAGATACAATGCTTGATATGGCTACTCCACGTAGAGCGTATGAACACTACTGCTCCAGCCCGCAAATTCTTTGAGTCTGAGCCATTCAGACAATGCAACAGAGGACGGTCTAGGCTAAGTTGGCGCACACAAATGGAGAAGGACCTCAACCAACTTGGAGTACGGAACTGGAGGCAGCTGGCGAGCAGCGTTAAAATTTTTCTCATTGCTTGCGGGTAAAAGGAGTTCTTGAATTCAGGTTTCTACCCTACTGCAGCTAAGCTTTTTTTATATTCATACAGCCCACGGGCTATTCAAACCTTTTCATTCCGAACTTGCTTAACTTAACTAATCTTATTTGCAAACTTGAAAAAAACTGGATGAAACACACTCCCGTGGAAGACAATAACGTTCTTTCAAGTTCAAGCTTTTAGGTGTAGTCAATAGAGCGGACTAAAGGCACAGCAGTCGGCGTCGGATTTACTCAGTGTCTGATATGAACTTGTTCTTATAAAGATGACGATAATTTTTGGTTAACAGAATTTACTCAAATTCAACTTTTTGAAATTGTTTTGTCTAACTTGAAACCTACAGTGCTTTGGCAAAAGAAAAGCTTTTGTAAGACTGATTGCAAGTTAGATGATACCTTATTTCAAGATGTATGGACCATGTGTACCAACTTTTGTTGATATGATGGCACAGGTTCGGATCATTTCAAATGAAATGTAATAGCCCACACTAACCAATAATCCCTTTAAATAAATGTTTTCATGCTCTATTTTAAATTTGATGAGAAGGTAGTGTTAATTGGTGAATGTTTTCCAATAAAGGTTTAATTTTTTTGAAATCCCCATCCACTAGGTTCCAGTTTCTTTGAATACTTCATTCGAAAGCTTTGACGAAAGCTGCTAGACTTTTGCATATGCACTCTCATAGAATAGGAAACTATGTGAAAATGTATTCTTATTCAGCAAAAAGACCCAATAAATGAACAAGCCCTACCCCTTGCCCCTTTACTTCTGGAGCTATTGAAGTTATTCTTGCATGGATTCATACAAGATTCATACAAGTCTTCGCCGGATGTACAAATTATTTCGGGCATATGTTTTACAGCCTGCGTTAGACGTACAGATAATTTAACCACCACCAGGGGATTTTAATGGACATTGCAAACATTGCTTAGGAAAAGCCAAGAAACTGGGTTTTCATATAAGCAACCAAGTAAAAGAAATTAAATTTAAACAAAAAACACACAAAGTAAATACTTTAAGTTCACTTTGATTTATTCATCAACATTATTTATTTATGGTCATAATAATGGTCGCCATGGCGTAGTGGGTAAAGTGCGACACCTACACCGAATCCATGTTTGATTCAGGGTAAACACCTCGAAATTTTCGCACCTTTTGTGAGCTGCTGGCAATACTTAAAGAGTAATTGTCTAGGTAAAAGCTTCTCAAACTTCGCCGTTCAAAATCGGCAAAAAACTGTAGGTCCCTTCTCCTCGTGAGGGAACAGTAGCGCGAACAACACGAGTACTTCATGAGCAAGCTAGGCCCTGGTTCCCCTCTGGACCGCCTCGCCACTAAAATATTAAAATAACTTCAATAGAGTACAAGTCAAATCTCCATATAAATAACTTCAGAACTGAACAGACCGGAGATTAATAGTAAAAATTGTTGGTGCGACAGTCCACAGGGGCATAAGGGCCTAGCTGGCTCATCAGACCGGAGATTCCCTAAGTTAAATAATAAATCAGCATGCAAGCAGACAAGAAATCATATATGTCAATTCAAACAATATTTCTGGACTAAACGGAATACGATGCAACATCAACCTCGACCTAAAACTTTAATGTCCATTGTCCCGTAAAAGATTAAAGGGGATCAATGAACTTAAAAAAATAAAGGAAAGGAAAATTACTTCAACTAAGAAACGTGTCCATCCGAACGAATAGTCCATTTAACAAGCATGTTTACTTAGAGGAAGATTACTGTGCTTAAATCTACGGAAACACAGATGTTAAAACGATACATTTACAGCTTTTTCACTTTTTTGATTCTTTATGTAATCTTCTCTGTGGCCGCCATGGCGGTAGAGTGCGGTAGTGGGTAGAGTGCGACGCTCACACGCCGAAGGGTCTAGATTTGATTCCCGGCGGAACACTTCGATTTTTTCACGGAACCACCTCCTTCGAGCTCCTGACAACACTCAAAGAGTAATAACTGTCTAAGAAAGCTTCTCAAATCTCGCCGTTCGAAGTCGGCAAAAAACTGTAGGTCCCTTCTACTCGTGAGAGAACAGTAGCGCGCACAACACGAGTAGTTGATGAGCAAGCTAGGCCCTGGTCCCCCTTTGGACTGTAGCGCCAACAATTATTATTATAATGTAATCTGCTCTATCATGGATAAATGCGAGTTTTGAACTGAACACTTAGCATTTTCTCTATACCGTTTTGAAGATTTCTTCTTCTTGTTGCGCTACAGTCCGCGGTGGGCCTAATCCCCCACCAACATGACTCCAATTCCACACTCCAACTTGGGTGAGGAATTTTCCCACTTGTGATCGCCACCTTAGCCCAGGCCGTCCTCTATTGTGTTATCCTAATGGCTCAGATTCGAAGACTTTTCGGGCCGGAGCAGTGACATCCATACGCTCTACATGGCCTAGCCATCTTAAGCGTCGTATCCGAAGACCCTTGAACAGACGCATACAGCCTCACAGCGCATCAAGTTCGTCGTTGAATCTTCTCCTCCAAATGCCATCAACGCAAACTGGATCAAAAATCGCACGCAAAACTTTTCTCTCGCAAGGACTATGGACAAGGACAAGGACTTCCTCATTCACTTTTAGTTACGTCCAGTTTTCCGCTCTATAGATTAGGAATTGGATGATCAAGCTATTATGTAAAACAAGCTTAGTCCTTTGAGTGAGGGCTCTATTACTCATTTGCCTCCTGATTCAAAGAAATAGCGATTGGCAAGAGTGATTCTGCGTTTAATATCGGTATTGATGTTTTTGTCCTACCGCGGAGCAGAGGTAGATGAAGGCCTCAACTACTTCGAAGTTTCTGCTGCCTAGCGTGACGTTCTGTCCGAGACGCCGGTGTTGTGTATCCTTTTTTTATTGCAGCATGTACTTCGTTTTGCCCTTAGTAACCACCAGACCCATTTAAGTTGCTTCCACTTCAATGACAGCAAACGCCTCATTGAAGGCTCGCTGTGTTCGTCAATATCATCAGCGTAAGCTAGCAATTGAGCTGGTTTTTAAATGATAGTGCCACTGGTGTTGACTTGTGAATTACACACGGTCTTCTCGAGGATGAGGTTAAACACCTTGAGAAAGCTTTTTTGACATTGAATGTCTCGGTGAGTTCGTTACTGGAGTTCTGCATCGGCATCCTACAGAATCTGAGTTTGGTAAAAATGCCAAAACTAGACATGGCACTGTATAGCTCGTCTCTATGCACACTGTCATATGCGGCCTTAAAATCGACGAATTTGTGGTGAGTTTTGATTTGCACTTCTTGACTCTTTTCCAGGATCTGCCATAATGTGAAGATCTGGTCTATCGTGGACTTCCCTGGTTTCGTTTTGAAGTTGGTGGACACTTATTGTTTATGAAATTTTGGGAGCCATCAAGAACTCCCCACTTCTTTAATATTCTAAATTTTTCAGTTTCTAACTTCAAAAAATAACTGGAAAAGAGGAGCATGTATGTGTTATTGTGAAATTTGGCCCACAACATTTTAAACAGTCTTCATACATGACGGAATGTACAACTTTTCGAAATTTAATTATCAACATTTTAATTTTCGTCAATTTTGGTTTTTATTTTTCCGTTCTTAAATTAAGAATTTTTAAAGAAATAAAAAGCGAAAGACACGCTCCGCTCATTGTATCAAAACAGAGAATGAGTTTCTTTAAATTGGCACTTTTCCCAACGTGAGAGAGTTATTTTTTCATCAAAAGAAGCTCATAATTAACTTTTATTAGCAACAGTAAATTGCCTTCGATTGCCGGTATCAGTTTCAACCTGGGCAGGCAATAACGTGGCAAGGAAACAGATTGTCACATTTGACAGCAAAACCTTAGACTAAGTAAAGAACTTCGTCTAGCTCCATCCGTGGTAAATAAGTATCATCAGTACCGGAATCAGACAAAATTAATCTTGTCAATCACTGTTTCTTGGGGCTTGGGAGAATATTGAACAACAGAGGCTACTCTCAAAAAATTAGGCTGGCCTTGTATGACAGTTCGATCATCCCAGTACTACTTTCTGACGCGGAAACTTGATAGTTACTATAAGCGGATGAGGAAGTTCTCAGTCTCTTCGATAGAACATTTCTGCGTGCGATTTTTGGTCCTGCTTACGTTGATGGCATTTGGAAGAGAAGATTCAAAGACAAAATCTATGGGCTCTACAGCGAAATGCGCCTCATCAAGCTTCTTCGGATACAACACTTAAGATGGCTAGGTTATGTCGACACCACTGCTAAGGCCCGAAAAGTGAAAAGTCTTAAAATCTGAGCATTTGGAACAAGGCAACAGAGGACGGTCTAAGCTGAGGTGGCACATACATGTGAAGAAGCACTTCAACCAACTTGAAGGCAGCTGCCTAGAGATCGTGCTGCCTGGAGATGCATGTTTGGTGGACGTCCACGTCCACCTAGGACTGCAACGCCAATGAAGAAGACATTTTAAGACTTGGAAACCAATGGCATACACCAGGTTTCGAGACAAGTTTGCTTCAAACCACATGCATTAGATCCAAAAGTTGAAACTATCAAAAGCGTTAAAGCTAAATATGTTTCCGACTTCTATTTCCCTAATCATGGTTATCGACCGTTTAGATGTCCAATTGATGTAAGTCTATGGTCGCTGCTTTGGGAGGTATACTAGAGTGAACAGCTTGTAGAAAAGCCACAGAATTGTCACTCCCGGAGTTCTTTTTCTAAGCACTTTTATTGGGACTGCTAGATTTTGTTTTCAACACATATTTGTGAACATGTAATTTGCTGTAAGTTAAATTTTTACCCCTTAACTCCAAATGTGTGGCCGCCGTGGCGTAGCGGGTAGAGTGCGACACTCACACGCCGAAGAGTCTAGGTCCGTTTCCAGGATGAACACCTCGAATTTTACACGGCAACACCACTTTCAAGCTGCTGACAATACTCAAAGAGTAATAACTGTCTAAGAAAGCTTCTCAAACTTCGACGTTCGGAGTCGGCAAAAACCTGCAGGTCCCTTCTACTCGTGAGAGAACAGTAGCGCGCACAATAAGAGTAGTTATTGGCCCTGGTCTCCCTGGGACTGTCGCGCCAACAATTATTATTAACTCCAAATGCTTTTACCGTAGTATGCCAATTTTAACATCATTCCAAACATGCCCTTTAGAGAAAAGACGGGATCTTTGCCACAGTCGTTTGTTTCTGCTACGTCTATGACATCGTGACGGGTGATGAATCGTGAATTTACGCGTATGAGCCCGAAAGTAAACATCACTCGACTGTATAGGTGTTTCAAATTGAACCAAATTCAACAGAAGTTGCTCTCGCACGAAGCACTTCCAAGCAAATGGTCGCCTGGTTTTTCGGAAAAACTGGACATGTCGCAATAGTACCACTAGAACAACGCAGAACAGTCAATTCTGAGAGGTACACAACCATTTGTTTGCCGGTTGTCTTCCAAGAAATCAAGAAAACCAACCGCCGAAGACGGGTCACTCTTCTCCACAACAATGCGAACTCTCACACATCGGCTCAAACAACTGCATTTTCGAACGCTCAAAACATCGATTTGATGAATCATTCGCCATATAGTCCTGACTTGGCACCAAATGACTTCTTTTTATTACCGTACGTACAAAATAAAATTAGAGGTCAACGTTTTTCGACACCTGAAGAAGCGGTTGTTTGTTCTCTAATCCCGAAATATTAAATGCAACCCTTGTACATCAAGCAATAATTCACTACACTACCCAATGACTCACAAAAGTTTGTTATCTCCGAGAAATAACCGTGAAGGGAAAGAATTTCAGCAGCACTTTCGAAATCATCGCGCTACCAAAGTGATCCCCGCAAAACCCAAACTTAAAAAATGCAATTTATTGTAAACTTTGAATTTCAATTGACATACGAAACGAATCTTCTCAATTTATAACGTTTCCGTTTCCGTCGAGCCAACTCTGCCTCCTGTTCCTTGTTTCTCTCCGCAATGGTGCGATACAGAAGCTTCTCGCTTGGTGGCATCTGGCGCCACATTGCGGCCACAGCTTTGATAGATAGCCTACCCTCGGTTTGGCGAATTTTTCTGGCGAATATGAAAAATGAATTTTTCAGCCCTCGAAATGTCCTGGATCCTCGTCTGGAATTTCTCATCCAAACGAACAACTGCGAACGTCAAAAAAACAATTTCTATACTCACAAAAGTGTCAATTAGGGCAATAAAGCCATAGAAGATTTGATCTTTCTGCAACTCGAGCACACGTTTCAACCACGTCACGCTGCAGATGAACAGTGAGCATGTCCTGCTTAAGGCATCAGTCGACGCTTGTGCCAAACGAACATTCAGGGGGTGCATGAGGAACAATTTGCAATTTTCTAATCTTGATGACTTCTTGAATGACAGTTCAGAGTGTTGGGCATCACCATCCCCTCGCAAAGATGGAATGCCTCGCTTTGTCTCCAATAGTCTTAATTAATGAGCAGGCGTTTCGAGCCCCACAAATTGCTAGACTTGCTTTTCACCCCCCAAACCAGAGCGACGACCTAATTCCGTGCCCACAATACGCACCCACACGTCGACGTCGAAAAGCTCTTAATGATCCCCATTTGTAACGTATCGCTGCTAATCCCAGTAATTTGTCAAGAAATTACGCAACAGGACCTTGGTTCCTCCATCTCCGCCCACGAGATATATTTCAGCGAGGCACTGCGCATGTTACTGCATTCCAAAGGAGTCCAGGCACGTCCTGCCAATCGACCAAGCAAAAACTCGTGTGGATTTGCATTTCCCTAATCGCCTCACATCGGAGGCACTCGTTTACGTGAAACACATCTCATGTCGGCCGCCGTGGGCGCCTGGTGAGAGATTCCGGAATTTGCAGCGTTCAACCTCCGACCATAAGGTTGGATGAACTTTCAAACTTTAAATGGCTCTGTAAACATCCGTCGAGCACTCACTTCTAATCTTTCGACATTTGCACATGAAACTCATCGACGCCAACCTCACTGCACGACATCATTACAAAGTCGTCGTCGAAGTCATCGTTGCTGCCGTCGGGGCGCACAGCCACCGAGCACAACACCACAAAGCCAGCACACTGCTGCCATCCCAGCCACCGCCATAAACGACAAATAATTAGATACTTCTCTCCACACGGTGTCAACAGCAAAGGCAACAACGACGAAAATTCAAAATCGATGAAACACTAACGAATCCAGCGAGTCATCTTCATGTCGCTCATTCGGCGATGAGAGAGAATCTTGTGGTTTGGTTCCGGCAGCCGGCAGTAAAACCTTTTTCCGTCACATCATCAACCCACTTTATCAGACAAGACGCCTGCCTGACGTAGAGTAGTGCGGCAGCACCGCTCTACTGTCTTTCGTAATCGCGTTCTAAAAACAGCACAAGAACCGCGCAACACCGCCGTGCCGAACAACAATCGTGGTAGCCATTCTAAAAATAGCCAACATCCGCCCACCGAAATCATGCCTTCAGACGTCACGCGGCAAGTATCTGTGCGGCTGTGTAAGTTGTGCTGCCTCCTTCGTCGCCGTTACCATCGCCATGCCATAGGACATGCATCCCAACCACTATTAGTAGTGCTGTGTAACAGCTTAAAGCTTAGGCTCAAAGATGCCGCGTCGCACTTGTTGAGAGGCGAGGGTGAGTGCCTGGAGTGCCTAGTGGATGGCAAGACGCATCGAAGCGTCGCTAATCGGCAATTTTGGCACAGTTCGTCTCATCGAACAGTCACTTTCTTATCAAAGTTTAATTTTGCGATATGCCGTTGGCAGTATTTTAATTGGAAACATCACAACGGATAATTGTTGTTCGCAATAATTGCCGGCTGATGGCTGACTATGGCGCCGCACGGTTGCCAGGCGAAGGGGTGGAAGTTGGTGTTTGCGTTGTTTCGGATTCTGACTTTGTTGTCGCAGAGGTCAGAGGAGTAGAGTTTTCCGGTGTACGATGAACTGGGCGAACTTCTATTTGATCTGCATCAGAGATGGACACCTTTAAAGCATGCTTGGCGCTTAGAAGTTAATTAGTCCAGCGCACAACAGAAAAGGTCACGGCATTAATCTTGTGTTGTCGATGGCGGCGGTGATGGCGGCGGTGATGGCGGCGGTGATGGCGGCGGTGATGGCGGCGGTGATGGCGGCGGCGATGGCGGCGGCGATGGCGGCGGCGATGGCGGCGGCGATGGGTAACTTCCCTGAGCCCTTCAAGTGACGTCCCAGGTGTGTCTATTTGTAGAGCTCAGGGAAGAGCTGTCTATTTGGCGCCTTAATCTTCGAAACTGTGTCAGAGTAATAAAAAAATCTTGGGAGACCCCTTATGTTTGTTTAAAGGGGATTACTAAGGGCTGCCTAACTTACTGATCTTCGCTATAAATTGGTCATTACTGGAAGAATCATATGTACGTGTATGCTATATATTGGACAGCGCGGCAGTCCACAGGGGAAACAGGCTCAAGCTTGCTCATCAAGTACTGCTTTAGTGCGCCCTACTTATCTCTTACGAGAAGAAGGGCCCTTCAGTTTCTTGGTGACTAGGAACGGCGATGTTTTGAGAAGCTTTTTCGTGGACAATAATTAGAATTTGAGCGAGGTGTTCATTCCGGGAATCGAACTTGGAGCTTCTTGGTCATACTCCAATGGACATGGACCTTGTCCGTAAACGGAAAGAGGCGGGAAGCCAGGATGAGAATTTGAAATCAAAACTTTCCCTTGCATTAATCATAACAGAGCATGTAAAAGGCAGAAAGTTAAAAAAAGATGACAAATAGGATCGTGGTTAGTGATCTTTCACAAACAATTACAAACCTCAGTGGGCCAAGAGTCCTCCATCTGTCTTAAGAAGTGAATGCAAAAAAACTAAGTCCCCCACTGTCCATAATTGGAATCTTTAAGTGATGAGATGAAGAACGATTAATAAGCAACGGGGCTAGATCTGAATGTTGGGTCTTGCCAGCTTGTTTAGCAGTCCGACGCGGCTATCATGCGACCTACATAAGTGCTTGTGGCCGTATGGTCAAAAGATAGTGTGAAAAAAAAATTCACTTACTCTGAAAAAGTTTGGAACGTAAAATGAAATGTCTTGAACATTAAGGACCCTTCGGCATGGCCACAGATAAAAGGTAGGACTTTAGTAGGAAAGTAAAATTCAATTTTTTTACATTTTTATTTTTGCTTGTGCGCTCTAAGGATATTGTTGGTAGAAGGCAGGGAGGAAAGCGGAGACGGAAAGAGCATTCCATATTCGTGTAAGGCAGCTGAAGATCGAGTCTGTGAACTGAACTGTACGTCCGAAGGTGGGCTTAAGGGTGAACGGCTGGGCATTTCTAACGACGCGAGTATTGCGGGTAAGTTCTTGAAGGGGACGACTACAGCTGGCTAACTCATTACAGTATTGTTTTATTGAAATAGTGATAAAAGAGTGATAAAGATGCAAAATTTCGACGATGTTCTAGTCAGTCAATTGAATTCGCAGCATTATTACATACTATCAATAAGTTTTATCGCTCGCTATTTTTTTTTCATATTTCATATTTAGTTTTGAGAATTAGTTACAAAGTTTGTTTGCTTTCGCGAAGCTTGCAGAAGATTGTGTTTCTTGTTGTTAACAATTTTCAGCGAGTAAGTTTAGATAAGGTGGCCGCCGTGGCGTAGTGGGTAGAGTGCGACGCTCACACGCCGAAGGGTCTAGGTTCGATACCCAGCTCAACACCAATTTTTCGAATATTTCACGGCACCACCTCTTTCGAGCTGCTGACAACACTCAAAGAGTAATAACTGTCTAGGAAAGCTTCTCAAATTTCGCCGTTCGGAGTCGGCAAAAAACTGTAAGTCCCTTCTACTCGTGAGAGAACAGTAGCGCGCACAACACGAGTAGTCGATGAGCAAGCTAGGCACTGGTCCCCCTCTGGACTGTAGCGCCAACAATTATTAAGTTTAGATAAGGGTTAGAGTAAGTTAATTCAACAGTTAAATGCAATTTAGATAAATTGAGGCATAAATAAAGAAAGATAAAGAAATTACTACAGAGATTACATAAATTTACTTTATTGCAAATTCGAATCTTTGTAATACCGGGAGTGCGGAAAACGACACGCGGTTATGAAATGATGGTCTGATTTGGGAAAGACTCATTTCAAATTATTTGGTTAGTTCGTTTGTCGAGCAGGATCTCTTTTTTCCAGATATGTCGCCAGCACGAGTAAGACATTTCTCTCGTACTCGTTCACGAAAAAAAAAAACAAAATTAAAAATCGTAAGCAAAGTGAAAGTGACGAAGGTCCTCGATCTTCAAAACTAAACGTTCCAGCCATGGGCGTTTTTTTGTCGTCAACATCGTTGAATAACAAAAATTATTCTGGTGCTCTGGATGATGATTAAATGCCAGAGCCAATTACCAAGCAAAAAGAAAGTGCGTTGATGCCTTTTTGCAAAAAAAGTGTGAATTTGTTAAAAAATCAATATCTCAGATTATTGCATCACAAAAATTCGATTGCAATCAAACTGATATGCGAAACATCTGATTCATTCATCTACAATAGAACTTATTACATTTGATGATTAGTATTCAATAGAAACTGCTTGACTTTTTTCTTTCTATTATTAGTATTAGAAATACTTCTAAGTTGTTGAGGCAGTGTATTAAGAGCTTCTGGTACGCAGCATTCTAGTTATCTTCTCCCGTGGTTGTTGTAAAATCTTGGCACTTGGAGCATTCCTTGTGCCTGTCTCCTTGTGTTGATTGCCTGTTGAATTGGTGTTATGAACGGCTATCTGCGTAGTACTACAGGACAAGAGTCATCTTAATAATGTCGTGTAGTCGAAAATAAAATCTTTCTTTAAATACTATACTTGTAAGCCAGACTGTATATAGTTGTTCGCACTATCTGCCTCATCTTTGGCCATTCGATCGTACGATTCACCCGAAATGTCTCTAAATCAGCTAACAGCATGAATTTTAGTACATAGCCTAAACATATAAATACAACAGAGAATGTACAGTTCGTCCCTCTTAATAAAGTCGAAACACCAACAGAGCGTTCGCTCTTTTTATTTTCCGCTCATTCGCTCATCCGCTTATCTCCTCCGCTTGAGACCCCTACAGTCGTCTACTGGAAGAACTTTAAAATGTTTCTGTGCAGGAGCATGGCGTCGATCATCAGTTTTTATTTTCTTCAACGCTCTTTTTTGCAACTTTTTAATTTTTTTGCATATGAGTTGCAGATGCAGTGCCCCAGGCAAGTGTCCCATACCTCAACTTCGATTCTACTAAGGCATAGAACACTTGTCTTACGACAAACGTTGTGGCATGATATTTTAGATGATTGAGTGCGTATAATGCTTTTTGGCTTGCACGCAACTTACCAATATGTGCATCCCACAAGAAATTGCTGTCTATGATGAGACCAAGGTATTTGTAGGTCGCTACTAAATCTATTGGACAGCTAATAGTAGTAGTGCAAGGTTCTTTTCTCAATTTAATTTGCTGGTCAGTACCTCTGAATTGGGGGCTTCTAATGATCACCTTTTTTGTTTTCGATGCGTTGATTTTAAGACCATGGTCGTGGCATCAATTTATTTTCTCAAATTCTTGCTGCATTATTGCTGTTGCTGTTTCTATTGAATTCTAACAGATCACTCAAAAAGTTCTGAGACATATAGGGGGCGCTACAAACAAAATTTATTAATTTAATATTATTTTCTTTTTGTTAGTGGTGCCCTCTATATGTTCCGGGACTTATTGAGTGATGTGTTATCTGGTAGGTGCACAGAGGTCTTAGGAGCTCCAGACCAGATAGGATAGCATTGTATATTGTAGCCATATCAAAAGATGTGAAATATTTTTTGCATCACTTTAAGAAGTCTAGACATTTTGCTACATTTTTGAGGATCCCAAGAACACTGTCTCAATAAATTGTCCGCACACCCTTGACTTTTTAAGTCTAAATAGTATGATGTATGTGATCGTCCCAACTTAGTGTTGAGTTGATACACATAGCGATGGAAAGTCGTTTGGTTTCGACAACCAAGAGCCATCTGTGGGTGTCTGTGAAAGTAGTCAGCACTGGGCTATGGAAGCAACAAAGTCATCTCTGTTCTGTTGCCTCCAATCAATTATGCCGTCAAGATTGGAATTTAATAAGCTCAACATACGCAGCGGTTCCAAGTCAATGGCCGAAGAGAAGGGTCAGGAGCCAAGGGACGGATATAAAATGCTAAAGTACTGTCGTCAGCGAAGGAGTGAAGCCAGGAGATCGTTTATGAAATGAGGAAGAGTTCGGGAGACAAAACGGAGCCCTGAGGAACACCAACATAAATATGGTGAATATCAGACTTAAACCATTGCCGCTTTGGTGAAGTAGGTATAGTGCGACACTCACACCCCGAAGCTCCAGATTCGATTTCCGGCTGAACACCTTAATTTTTTCACGGCACCACCTCTTTTCAGCTGCTGACAACACTCAAAGAGTAATAATTGTCTAAGGAAAAGCTTCTCCAACTTCGCAAAGGAGTGAAGGTTTCTTCTCCTCGTGAGAGAAGAGTAACGCGCACAACACGAATATTTGAGGAGGTAGGCCTTGGTCCCCCTGTGGACTGTCGCGCCTTATACTTTTTAATTATTAATCAGACATTAACCTGGCGCTGGAACCTGGACGTTACTATAAGCGGATGAGGAAGCCCTTAGTCTTTTCGAGAGAAAAAGTTCCGCGTACTATTGGCCTGTTTGCGTTGATGGCATCTAGAGGAGAAGATTTAACGATGAACTCTTTGGGCTGTACAGCAATATGTGCCTGGACAAGCGTCTTCGGATACAACGCTTAAGGTAGCTAGGAAATGTAGAGCGTATGGACACCACTGCTCCGGCCCGAAAAGTCTTTGCATCCGTGCCATTGGGACAACGCAACAGAGGACAACCTAGACTAAAGTGGCGCACACAAGTGGAGAAGGACCTCAACCAACTTGGAGTGCTCAAATGGAGACAGCTGGCGAAAGATCGTGCTGGCTGGAGAGGCATGTTGGTTGAGCCCCAGGTCCACCTCAGACTGTAGCACCACAAGAAGAAGAAAAAGAAGACTTGAACCCGCCCAATGCAACTTGGACTGAATAATTCGAATGGTAAAAAAGAGATTTATAACACCGAACACGCGCATTTTCGACAAGGGAGCCATAAGCCAGACTCTGTCAAATGTTTTTGAAATATCAAGCGCGGCAATCTTAATTTCCCCTACATCGTGAAAATTTTTGTTCAATTTCCAGCAGCGCCATAGCTTTGGAATGTAAAATATTTCATAAGCTGACAGATTATCAGTGTTTCCATCGCCTCTGAAAGTAAGGAAATAAGTGCTATTGTTCGGTAGGTGATGACGATTTGCCCTGTTTTGGGACTCTTTAAACAAATGCTGTTTTCCACTTACTCGGGAAGAGCTCTTAAAGTAGGACAGATGGAGAAGCTTAAAGAAGAACACTTCTTTAAAAGATTCTTAGTAATCTGATTGCCACCTTTCGTCAACGACCCGTGTTGTACTGCCTCCACCTCTTTGTCCATCCAATGTCCTTCTTCAACAAGAGAAAGATTCGACCTAATGATGACACCTTTCAATCATCGGACATCAAGAGTGCTGGAAAAGTGTCGAAGGTCGATACCAATGAAATCAGTCTGTGTTGTGAATTTTTGTGGGGTGGGGGGAGGAATATGCCAAACACAAGTCGCACATAATTGTGTCAAAATATAGAGTTGCAGTTCCACAGAAGCACGTCCCATGCAATAAGCAGAGATCAAGGAACACCTACGTCAGAGCACAAATTCTACCACATCCTTCCTCATGTCCCGAAAACACATAAAAAAATGACAAATCCCCTTTCATCATTCGGTTAAGTGTCACTTGACAAGTACAGAACGGATCAAGGCCCTGTTTCTACGAATGAATGAATTTGACGTCATTTCAAGATGACGCATGTACCGAGAGCTCACATTCTCTGCATGATATTAAACCTCATCAAAAACTACACCATCCCCAGCAGAGGCGAATGGGATATCCACCCTCTCCCCGCAGCTACATTCCGCAGCATTGATACGTATGTTGTGTTCTGTGGGGTGAATCCATTGTAAGGGGCCCCGCACTGCTTCTGCTTGAGGTATGAGTGTGAAATTGATTTCGTTCGCTATTGCGATATTTCTTTTCAGAATCCGCACGAGGAAATGAAGAGCTTCCTTATCCGATACAGCCCTCTCCCCCTCCTCGTCACAATAGAATGATTGTTCAACGGACAAATCGATTTCGAGTTATTGTGCTCTTAAGTGAAGGACCTATCCAATGGTTTTCAGATTGCTTTGCTTCTGAATACCGTCCATAAATCCGCTCAAGTGTGTTCGTAAAAGCTGTTACGGAGGCACTCAATGTCCGCAGAGGTCGCCTTTACACGCGATTAATACGTCTCGTAGAAGTTGACGCACCCCATGTGAAACGAGCAGGAGAGCTTGCATCTTCTAGCTTCAGTTCAGACAAGCAACAAGTCACACACACACACGCACATACTTGCGCAACACAAAAGACGGGAAAAGTCCTTCAAACCCACACCATCAAGCACCCCCACATCTCAAATGTCCTTCTTTGAAAAATGTGACGTAGTCCTAGCAGTCGGGTTCGATTCGGGAAACAATTTACCGGCCAGCAGAGTTCCATTCACACTCCTCACCAGCGCCATTCAGTTCACCCTTCAGGCAGCGAACCGACAAGCAGCGCCACCCACATATCACGGCAATACTACGGTTTAACGGTTATGCGCAATACAGCGGGTGCTTGCAGCAGCTCTCGGTGGTTGTGTCGTGCTCGTAGTTTGACGATTTGGTCCGCAGCGAGTTTACGATGTTTTGCGGCCTGTCAGGGCAAAGCTTGCGCGTCGCCCATTGACGTCAGCAGGAGATCCTAAGCACATCGTGCAGGGCGGCAGTGCTACGTCATTCATTCATTAAAAAGGTTTCCAATTCATTCATGGGTTGTATGATAGCCACGCACACACACACATAAGCTATCTAACACGCCCACACACACACACGTCAGTCGAGGGACTCTCTCTCGCACACCATTGATTTTAGGAAGCTGCTGCGCGCCTGCTTTTCCTTCCCCAACTAGAGGAAACTTCGTTAACCTTCGCTCCACGGTCGGATGGGTCCGTTGTGAACTTCCCCGCCCGTTTAAACCGGGGTGTGGGTGGAAACTTCCAGAAATAGGAAATACGAAAATTTACTCCGCAGTATTTAAATCGAAAAAAAGGTGAATCAACCCCCACCGACCGACACGGCGCCTTGTGAATTTCCTCAAATGGTTGGCAGGACGGACCGCGACACTTTTCGCGGCTTTACTGTGGACGGCGGCAAAGTTCCTCGCTGCCATATGGCTGGACGCAGACGTCACTGCCCGCAGCATGGCTCACCAGGACCGGATGTGTCCTACTCGTTGCGCTGCCCACTCGGGTGGCTGGAGTGTGGGCCACCACTCCCCGCCGAAGCTCACTAGCGCAATTATCCGCTGGATACATGGCTGGATACGGGCAGGGGCGCTATAGGAGGACATTCGTTTTCGTTTTTCCGGCGGAGAACCTGGCGCCAGATGTTATTAAATTTATTCATTCCCGGATTCGCGGTATTGGGGTAGTCCTTGAGCACCCGCCTACATGTTGTGTGTCCCACACATGGGACTGTGTGCTCCACTGTTTGGCCGCCGCTGATAGCCGAGCATAGACTAGCGTGTGCGGTTAGGCGGGGTGCGGCAGCTTTTGGATATGAACGCGGATTTGACTGACATGTTGATAAGGTTCTCAAAATACGCAGCACACCACCGCCACAAGTTGCTGCATTTATCAGCAGCCCCTTTCGGTGGATCGGGGCCGACGGTGGCGGCTTTCTAACACTGGCATGGCAACCAGTGTTAGCGGAGTCGGCCACGGGGAGGTTTTCATTTTCTTAATTTGCGTCAAGCACAAAGGAGTTGGGGAGGGAGTGGTGTGGTGTGCTTGTGTGCGCCGTCAATTGGATTATGCCTGTGGAGCAGGCGTTAGAACATATGGCTGGCGACGCTCTGGTGTCAACGACTCGATTAATTGGGTAGGGATGTTGACGGTTACGGGACATCGATGACATCAGGCGAACTCGGAATTGGATGTGGAGTAGTGTTTAATGTGCTGCCTGGCAACCGTTTTTCGCTCTGAGTACACACATGGAAACATAATTGCGGCAAGTGACCCACATAACGCTGCTCCCGCAACTCCTCTTCCTTGTCGCCATTTCCTTGCGCATATGTTACTGTGCATCTTGGAGTTACTTGGAGCTGGGGATGCTGATTCAAGGAAACACTCTTCAATCCAATATGAGAGTGAGCGGCGCGTGGTGTGGGGTGTCTTGCCGTGCCGTCACTTCTTGGAAGGTGTGAGGCCGTGGCGCTGTTATGTAAAAATGATGTCCCTGGCAAACTGGTTGGGGCAGTTCAAAAGAGACGCCGCCTGAAACGGGACGTCGTCCGATGCTCGGCCAGAACTAGTTTACCCAGCCACGTCACAGATTAGGTTCAATGAAGGTAGTTCTGCGCACGTACGGGTAATTATCGTCCAACCTCATCCGCCTCAGCCGTGTCCGAAACCACTGCATGAAATGGATCTTACGTCGAATCCGGTTTCGCATTATTCATCGCACATCAACATTGTTTTCGAGCACCCTGCTCCAAAGGTGATTATTAACATTTGCACGTTGTTGGAGATACTAAACTGGATTTCCATCGGTTTACCAAGGCGAGCGAAAGGGAGCGGGAGAGGAACATGTCTAGCCTTCTGCCGCTATAAAAGCTGCTCATCTTGAACTGCTTGAGAAATCGGTGTTCATTTGCTGAGCGTTCTTCTTCATTTGACACCCACTCGAATTTGAGTTGAATGCGAAGTCATGTGTATCCGCCTTGCTAAGTGAAGCAGACATCTTGTGACATCAAACATAGATCTGGTTTTTTATTGAGGGCCACGGGGACGATTTTGAAATTCTCGATGAGGAAGCGAAATCTGGTGCGTGTGTATTGTGTTAACGGTTTGGAGATTCTGGCGACGAGCGAGAATTCCCTTCGAACGGGTTGTGGATCCTAGGCACTTTGAAATTGAAAAGGTTGAGCTGTGAGATGCATTCATTTTGAACTGACAGGAGCAAAGATCGACACTTTGCGTGACAATTGCGAAGTACGTTTTCAGTGTGTTTGTTGGACTCAGAAGCTTTTCTTGCCTGATCTAAAAATCATTGGTAAAGGCTTAAAGTCAAGTTCAAACGCTGCCAACCTGGGAAAAGATGTGTTCTACAATTGGGGATGCCTTCGAAAAACTTACTGCAGCAAGACGTGTGAGCAGGGATTTGTTGGTTGGTCCCCTTTCATTCCCCCCAATACATTAAACTCCCGAAAGAAATAATTGGGAAAAGTCTGAAACTTTAGTATAAACGCATAAACTCGGATCTTGGGGTTGAGTTTTTGGAGATTGCTCTCTACCAGCTCATGCGTCTAAAGCGTCATTGCAAGATTTAACCCTGTTTTTAAAGAAAAGAGCTAAGATGAGCTATGATCTGATATAACTAGTAAAGAAGTCACAGGGTTGGGCAAATATTGTTTTATAGGAAGTTCAAATTCGGTTGGTTTTCAAAAGATGGCGCCACTTGCAATTTGATGCTGATCTTGGAAGCGATTGCTTACTTCATTGGAAAGGCGTAATACTTGTTTTCATAAACTATCTCCCAATTAAGACAAATACATTGTTTTTTGATTCTTGGAGAATGTCCAGATTTGCAAAAAAATTAAGCAGCATTTGCGGGAAGTTCAGCTAATCGAATACTTGTAGAAATTTATGACAAATCTGCTCCCACCGATTAATCAAAGAGGGAATGGTTTTGATTCTTCAAAAGTAGGGTTTTTAGCATCAAATAACAAGCGCGTCTTGGCAAGCTCTTGGCAGTTTGAGGATGTGGAATTGGAGGCTTTACTGGAGAAGTATTAAGAAAAGTTCCAGAGTCGTTGTCAAGGACTACATAAACGATTTCCGTTCGGTTAATAGAATTTTGGGTTTATTTAAAGGCGAGGATATTTAAATTGATAAATGTTGAAAGACGATTTTCACCTCGATACTTCCTCTTGAAAGACATAAAAAAAAGGATTTTTGCACGGGATCGTCACTGGAAATAAAAAGTGGATATACTACGATAACCCAAAGAAGAAAAAAATACTCTACAAAGCGGCGTAGAGGTTTCGATCATTGTCTGCGTTAATGTCAAAGATTAAAACATCCGCCGTTCTAAGGACATGCTCTACATACTGTAAGACCAAACGGGCTAACTATGGCTGATTATGAGCTGATAAAACCACGTTAAAGCATTGATGGGGAACGTTACTGTCTACATCTTATGCTTTAGTGCCGTGCATTGCATGGACGAAATGACCAGTAACGATCGAAAAACAAGACATGACAAGGGGCCTTGAACAATAATTGTTGGCGCTACAGTCCAAAGGGGGACCAGGGCCTAGCTAGCTCAGCAACTACTCGTGTTGTTCGCGCTACTGTTCTCTCACGAGTAGAAGGGACCTACAGCTTTTTGCCGACTCCGAAAGGCGAAATTTGAGAAGCTTTCTTAGATAGTTATTACTCTTTGAGTGTTGTCAGCAGCTCGAAACAGGTGGTGCCGTGAAAAATTCGAAAATTGGTGTTGAGCTGGGAATCGAACCTAGACCCTTCGGCGTGTGAGCGTCGCACTCTACCCGGTACGCTACGGCGACCAGACAAGGTGCCTTTGCAGCATGATTACACTCAGATCCACGTGGCTGTGTTAGTCAAAAATAAATTTCAAATCGCTGAAATGGAAGGCCTCATCCACTTGTTTCGCAATATAGAAACTTTGTTTAAGAGCAGAAGGGAATGTTTGGCCAGACTTTTAAATAAAGGCAGTCTTTTGCTACTCATTAAAAATATATCAGTGAATTTTTCATTTTTGCAACAGATGGCGACACTTGACTAAATTTTGTGGCAACCACAATACCACACTAGCGCCTCTATATTTCAATTGGTAAAACTCTTCTGAGAACGAAAACCGTTTTCAATTTGATCTCTGGTTCTGGTTTTCGAAATTCTTGTGTCAGACGCCGTAGCTACATTTTCAGTGCCTCCTCTGTCCTGTGTAGAATTTGAAACAGAAAAATAAATTTGAATCTATAAAGTGTGCTTATCTTGTGTATTATTGTGCGCTGTAAGTAGCCACAATTTCTTTGGAATTAAATTTTTAAAGTAACTGTCATCTACGCAAAGGGTAAACAACTACACTTTTTAATTAACTGGATACATTTGTTTTAACTTTTTTGTTTCAATTGAAGAACCAACCGACAGAAGGCGATCCCACTTTGATGGAAATTTGCGGTAGAGGTGCTCCAATTCAGCGAACTATTAAGAAATGATTTGCTTTCTCAAAGGGCGGTTATCGTGACTTGCAGGACAGCGCATACAACTGAAAAGGTGAAATAATGGAGATGAAGGCGTTGTTCGACTAAGATCCATCCCGACTCCCAAAAAGACTCGAAGGCGCTCAATCAGCCTGACAGCAATAATCTAAAAGGAACGACATTGAGTGAAGTGTGAATTGAAGAGACTTTGAAGGACTATTTTGTCGGTTTGAAATACTACTTGAATGGCCGCCATGGTATAAAGTTCGATACTCACATACCGAAGGTTTAAGGTTCGATTCCCAGACTGAACACATTTTGCATGGCCCCACACCTTGCTAATTGAGTGACAAAATATCAAATCGATTGGTCTTGTGACTGAATAAACTTCGTTTAAGACTATGAAGTAGGAGCACCATGACCATGCCTTATCGTTAGCAGACGTGCAATCTATTTACGTTTAACAATTGGATGGCGCCCAATGGGGAACCAGGGCCTAGCTTGCTCATCAACGTCTCGTGTTGTTGTCATACGAGAATTTGAAATTTTGAAGAACCTTGTTTTTTGCCAACTCCGAAGGCCTAGTTTGAGAAGTTTTATTCTTGAACAATTTTTACACTTAGAGTGTTGTCAACAACTTGAAAGGGGATGGTGCCGTAGAATATGAGAGGCGTTCAGAGCGGGAATCGAGCCTAGACCTTTGGCGTGTGAGTGTCGCACTCTACCCACTACGTCACAGTGGCCACTCTCTATCAAATCTGTTCACGTTTAGAAGGATATATTCTGCATGTGGGACCAGATGAGTGCAGTGGATAGGTCCTATTACATAAGTTACTGTCCACAGTTAATTGGTTATAATGGTCTATGAAGTGACCGCCGTTGCACCATGGATAGGTGCGAACCCAATACGCCGAAGGTGCAAGGTTTCGATTCCGGAACCAACGAGGATCAGTCGTTCGTTTTTTTTTTTTTTGACATCTACGTACTTCAAATTTTTACTCAAAATTTAAAAGAGAAATAAAAATCTTCACAAGGGAGCTTCCAGTAAAAAGTTTTTCTATTTTGGATGCCGGATAAATTTTACCGTCAGTTTGACTACCGGTCACACCTGCGGGAGGAGGCAAAAATTCAAACACATGAAAATCCAGACCTTGGATGCCATTAAAAATACGATTTGCAAGTATGCTGCCACTGAGGCTTCGACATAACAGATCACTCAGTAAGTTTCGTGCTTCACAAACAAAATTATTTATTTAATTTTAATTTGGTTGTTCGTGGTGCCCCTAGGACTTATTGAGTTCCTGGACTTATTGAGTGATGTGTTATATCAAAGCAGTACTGAATCCATGCAACTGGCCACTCTCCTACCAGAAATTCAAATTATCTTGCGCAAAATGACTCCGATGTTATGTCGCCTTAAGGAAGGCTTACTGGTGTCGGTGACGACCGCCTCGATACTAAGACTACTACCTTGGAAGACGGGCACAACTTCTCTTAGATTGCAGCCCCCTTAAAATGTTAACACCATTAGTTAGAGACTAGAAGAGGATTGCATCCTTCCGTAAGAAAAATTTCCCTTCCCATCCAGAAATGTTTTCCTGAGCTTAAATTGCACTGCAGATTTCGCAACAATTTCCCAACGCGAAAAAGTGCAAAAGTATCGCGTATCACATTTGCATAGATCAGCGCTCTAGAAGAAACACAAGAGCATTGCACACCACCACCGCATCACGACCAGAACCACTGACGACCACCAACCAGGCCGCCACAATTGGGGTGGCTGAGCGCGCGTCTCCCCCGAACCACAATCTGCACTGTCATGTGACATGTTAGTTAAAGGCGTCACTTATAATCAAATAACAGTCAGCAAACAGCGGTTGAGAGATGCCTAAATGTTTGCCCTAGTGTCACTAACTGCATTCATCAGTCACAGCGTTTACACCACTCTCACTCGTCCCTGAGTGGTGGTGGTGCAGCAGCCGCTGCTGCAATCCAAAATCACAGTCGCGCACTGTTGTTGCTGATACATTCGAGAATTGAATGGGCCTGGTTCGATGGAATGGCGTCGTAGTGGGAGCTAGACGCTACGAGCCGCTTCAACTTCAGCCCCAGCATCAGCGTCAGCTTTGGCATTCGCTTATTCAATTTTGAAAGCACGCCGAGCTCTATATGCGCGCCTAACTGGTAATATCGGTTTTTTGTTTCAAGGACTTTCGGTGGACATTCACTTTTCGGTCTGCTATTTAATATAAACTAAGCAGAAGCAGAAAAAAAAAAACAAAAATCGAAAAAGAAAAACGAAATAGATTGCATAAAGCCGACTCTAAACGATCTCGTGGTGATTGTGCGCAGAGCGTCGTCAAGCGACAGCTGATTCTGAAGGCGACGACGACGGCGGCGGCCGCATTGTGTGTGCTTTGCCTTAGACACTAACATTGGCTGTGGCTGTGTCTAAGAGTGAATGTGTGATACTCGCTAAGAAACCTGCACTTATGTGCACCAATTGTGGCGACTTGAGTCTGCACAGACTTGGTTTTTTGCTCGAAAAATTTGCAAGATTTTTCGTTTCGGGCGGCGGCCGCGGTGTGTGTTGCACGCTGTACAAGGCTCTTCTTTGTCGACGGCTGGGTCTGGTGGACGCGATTGGGTTTTGTCATGACGACACATTTCACTTGGATTGTGCTATCGACTCGACGGCAAGGCTCATTGTTGTGCGGTGAGCAGATGAAACAATTACGCAGCAATCGGCAGTGTGCATGTGTGACTAGTTGCACGTTCTACCCAAATGGCGGGCATACTTCGAATTTCAACAGAGATCGATCGTACTGGGTGTGGCGTCGAGATGATAGAAGATGTGATCAATTTTTCTATCCTCTTCTGGGTTGCTCTGAAGTAAAGTGGAAAGTGGGGCGGAATTTTGTATTTGGAGGGTTAATTAAAGTTGCAGAAGGAAATTTTGAATCAGTAGCAGAGTGAAGTTGAAGCGAATGAGTGGCGTTACCTTCCAGAAGCGAGCAGAACCTAGGCCTCCTGCATTTGTATGCGTTGTACATTGTTGCTTGAGTTCACTAACGACCCTCAACCTCTGTTTGTAACACAAAAACAGCGAAAGAATAAGCTTGTTGTTCAGAATTGGACCTAGACATCTCGCGAGGTGCGTCATATCGACTTTACCTATTCTTGTTAAGGTCGTAGTGCTGACATTTGGTGGAATGTTCCCTAAGGTGATATACGAATGCTTCGATTCCTGCACAGCGTGCGTCTTGACGCTTTAAGTGCACATCTCCAAGGTTTGTGGGAAAATGTTGTTGAACATCTCCTTGCCTCCGCCACCTCTTGCTATCTCACTACAACCGATGTCTTATCAGTCAATCGAGACCACAGGAACTGCTTGCTTACAAAATTCTTAGGAAATCGGATTCTTTTCTATCAAATGAAATAATAAAACAAAAGCAAGCCACTTAAATCAGAAACACTGACGGGCTTAATAGCCTCACGGAGTGAACAAACTTTCCTCAACTTTCACAATTTCTCGTGACGCTTGCGAAGAAAACCTGCACTGCCCGAAAACCATTAGTTTAGCAAAAATCCCATTAACAGTGCAGACATAATCCCACTCTACTGACCGAAAGTGAGAACAATATTTATGACACTCTTGTACGCAAAAAAAAAACATAAAGGTCTTTCAATCTCTGTTTCTTGTGTCTCTGTGGCCACATTGTGCGGAACTGCATCAAATGAAGTTTGTCGGGGTGCAGGGTTTTCTTCAATAAAGAGTAAAAGAAAAAGGGCATGAAGTTCCTTCAAAGAAACTTTCAGCAGGAAAGACGATGCGACAAAACGAACGTGTTTCGAAAAGCACTTGAGGTACCCAAAGGCTTGACTTTTGCTAGTGAAATTCACTATTTTCAAGTAAAATCGCCAAGTTAATCCCCGTAGACGGAGGCGGTAGAAAGTTCAGACTATTTAGACACCTGTGTTCATATCGGCCCCATGACGAAATTGCGTGTCCGTGCATTTTAGAAAATCGCAAAACGAGCGTCGTTGATTTCTTGTTTCGAGCGTAAACGCTCCGTCTCTCTTTTCAGTTGAATGAAAGAATTTTTAAAGTCCAAATGCGCGGAAAGCATCTTCACCAAGACGACCTTAAACATTGCCAGACCATCAATGAAAGGGACTCAGTTTGTTGACATCTCCACAATTGGCGTGAGTCTTGTTCTGCAAGAAAAACCTGTGCCCTATTCGCCACAATTCAAGGAAATTAGTCAATAAATGTAAGGACTAATTTTCTTTTTATTTTCATCAGAACTTCAAATGCAGGTTCTTTTTTAAGAAATATATAAATTAAGAGATTTAAATTGGTAGGGTTCAGTCACTAAGTAACGAGTATATGGTCTTTTGTGGCGGAGGGCGAATGGAGGAGTAGACACACACGCGAACTCTATGTTGTGTGCCAAGATGTGGATGTAGTTCCAACGGCAAAAATCTATCGACTACAATTGCTTGGTCACACCGAGCGAATGGACAACAACGTCTTCGAATCCCAGCCTCCGGGTTCAAGAAGGACAGGAAGGCCGAACCTCCTGTACAGAGACGAAGTGATTGCGGACGCTAGAGTGCTCGGTATTGACAACTGGAAACAACGTGATCGTCAAGGCAGCTATAGCTGAAACTCACACCCTTCACAGGTTTGAGCCTGAGCTATGGATTCCGGGCATGAAAGCAGCGTGCCCGGGACTGTCAAGAATAGCTCAGGCTCAGACCCATCATGGAACGTAGGCAAGATAAACACTTAGTAAAGACATTTTAAAAATCGGAGCAAACCACAGCTCATTCAGCAAACCATCAGTGCTAACCGTCGTACCCTTCAAATGCACCTGTATTTTGTTCCGCCCATCCAAAGAACAAAACTCTCATACTCATAGCACATTATGTCGAAATGTTGAACATAATATGATAAACTGGAAATAAACAATTGCGAGGTACACTCAAACGGTAAAGGTTTCGTTTCTTAGCCGATGTAAGCAACTTAAATGTGTAAAAGGATGTTTTTTTCTTAAGTATAGAATTTTAATTTGGCAAAACTACATTATCTGGTCGCCGTTTTGTCAGTTGTCAAGTATGTTTATCTTAAGTTTGGTTTGGCATTTTTAAATGGACAACGCTTTAAGTCTTGCAATTTTTTTTTTAAATGCTCGAAATACCTATTGCGCACTATGTTCATTTTATGGCCAACGTCCATCGTTTAAGGTAATTGGCTATGTTCATAATATCAACATGTATCATCATATTTATGATGATAGTCTTCGAGTAAATGGGGTGACGCTATTACATCCACAAAAACAGTATGTTTTAGTCTGAGTGTAATTATTGGGTTAAAGGAATTATTGATCCATTCTTCTTTTTAAAAAATACTGATCAAAAAATTAAAATGGTGACTGCTACAAAGGCCTGGTTAGGAAACTTTTTCGATCATAAGTTGAACAAACAGTATGCGCAGAAACTGGTTTCATAAAAACGGCGCTTCAGAGGCCATGACACAGTTGATTATTGAAGGGAACATTTAAAAACCACATAGTTGGAGATTACAAAACCGTGAATTGGCCTCCAAGATCGTTCGACTTAACGCCGCTTAAATATTATACATTTTCGTGAACTCTACGAACAGAGAAGAAGGGAAGAGCACCGGTTTCTCCGAAGGAAGAAGAAGGAACATGAGAAGCGCGCGGTCGTGGAAATGGAAAGGTGTTATGGCAGGAATGAAGTCCGAACGTTTTACCGAAAGGTAAAACAGGTATCCGCAGAATACAAGGTTCGGACCAAGGCCTGCCGGGACCAAAATGGACAACTCGTAGTAGATTCACAGTCTGTGCTGAGAATCTGGAAGGATCATTTCTGCAGACTCCTCAACGGCGATGACGGCCCCAATTCCGCTGTTAGGCAGAATGTTCTACTTAATTTGGACGAAGATAGACAAGAATTCCGCCCCCCGACTTAGACGAGGTGAAGATAGCAATATCCAAGCTGAAGTCGAAAAAAGCTGCTGGAGCGGACGGACTGTCCGCAGAACTATTTAAAGCAGCTGGAGATGACCTGGTTGGGCGCATGCACCAGCTCATCTGCAAGATATGGTCGGAGGAAAGCCTGTCCGATGAGTGGAATCTCAGCGTCGTTTGAATGGTTCACAAAAAAGGAGACCTCTTTGACTGCGCCAACTACCGAGGGATAAGTCTCCTGAACATCGCATACAAGATCCTCTCTGCCGTATTGTGTGAGCGTCTGAAGCCGTTTGTCCATGACCTGATAGGTCCCTATCAGTGTGGTTTCAGGCAAGGGAAGTCCACAATAGACCAGATCTTTACATTACAGCAGATCCTGGAAAAGATCCAAGAAATGCAAATTGACACTCACCACCTATTCGTCGATTTCAAGGCCGCATATGACAGTGTGCATAGAGACGAGCTATACAGTGCCGTGTCTAGTTTTGGCATTCCTACCAAACTCGTCAGATTGTGTAGAATGACGATGGAGAACTCTCGCTGCTCCGTCAAGGTCGGTAACGAACTCACTGAGACCTTTAATGTCAAAAAAGGTTTTAGACAAGGCGACGCACTGTCATGTGACTTCTTTAACATCATCCTGGAGAAGATCGTGCGTAACTCACAAGTCAACACCAGAGGCACGATCTTCCAGAATACAGTTCAATTGCTAGCATACGCTGATGACATTGGCGTGATTGGACGAACACAGCGAGCAGTCAACGAGGCGTTTGCTGGCATTGAAGCGGAAGCGGCTAAAATGGGTCTGGCGGTAAATGATTGCAAAACTAAGGACATGCTATCATCAAGGAAGGACACACAACATCGACGTCTCGGACGGAGCGTCACACTCGACAGCAGAAACTTCGAGGTAGTCAAGAACTTCGTCTATCTCGGCTCCGCGGTAAATAGGGACAACAACAACAGTACCGAAATCAAACGCAGAATCACTCTTGCCAATCGCTGTTTCGTTGGGCTCAAGAGGCAATTGAGTAATAAAGCCCTCTCTCGAAAGACGAAGCTCGCTTTATATAACAGCTTGATCATCCCCGTCCTACTTTATGGCGCGAAATCTTAGACGTTAGCAAGGGCGGATGAGGAAGCCCTTAGTCTCTTCGAGAGAAAAGTTCTGCGTGCGGTTTTTGGTCCTGTTCGCGTTGATGGCATCTGGAGGAGAAGATTTAATGACGAACTCTTTGAGCTGTACAGCGACATGCGCCTGGTCAAGCGTCTACGGATACAACGCTTAAGATGGCTAGTCCATGTAGAGCGTATGGACACCACTGTTCCGGCCCGAAAAGTCTTTGAATCCGTGCCATTGGGACAACGCAACAGAGGACGACCTAGACTAAAGTGGCGCACACAAGTGGAGAAGGACCTCAACCAACTTGGAGAGCGCAACTGGAGACAGCTGAAAGATCGTGCTGGCTGGAGAGGCATGTTGATTGAGGCCCAGGTCCACCCCGGACTGTAGCGCCACAAGAAGAAGTAGGAGAAATATTTTTTATAAAGATTGATTATAGGACCACAAATGTTGGAAAAGTCATTGAAAAGTGGATCTTCACACTGCGCCCAGTTCATGGTCAGAACTCATATAACGTCTATAACGTCAGAAGATTTTCTTTCGAAAAAAGGAATTGTTTTGTCCATTAATGCAAACCGTCTTTATTTTATTCCCCGTTCAAAGTTCTTAAGTTCTGAAAGAACAGTCTTTATTGTGCTTCTATTAAAGTAGGTACATAATGTCGGAAGGTTTTCAACTCGAATAAAATGTTCCATGTTTATTCGAGATTCGAATCAAAATTTTTATTTTTACCCAGGAAATTGCTACCAGTGCCACATCTCTGTAAGTTTTCACCAAAGTCTCAAAAACCTCGTTTTCACAATTTTAAAATTCGTCTTCATTCACGTTTTACGGTTTTTGTTCAATCATGGCTAAGCTGTCTAGGTCAGAATGTGTAAAACTATGTTATATGAGTGTTCTACCGACTAACAGCATTAAGACTCTAGGACAGTTTGACGAATCCTGTAGCACAAATTAATTTTGATTGCATTCATAAAGTTGATCCTTCGGTCTCAATAACGAGCATGTTCCAACCTTGATTGCTGCGATCTTAATTAAACAATTTTTGCCAGATCTTTGATTTGAATGGGAATAAGGTGTGACAGCCAATAGACCTTTACCAAAGTGCCCAATCTAGCCCAATAAACGACAATAAAAGGGATATTGTCTCTAAAATCCGGAGTTGAAGGCTGATAAGATTCAAACAGAACCAGATCTCCCTATTGGTAACGTTAGGTGTTAAGTAATTTATTCCACTGGGGCGCGCTGAGCAGAGGACAACGCAATCTCTAATCAGGTTGGTTGGCCTTTCATGGGTGCGCGAAAGGCAACACACCAGCTAATATTCAATGGAATATGAAACAGAAAAGCTGCTCTTACGGTCGAGAATGCCAGTATCCCATATAAGTAGATCCGATTAAATTCAATTCTAGCCAGTAAGTCATTAAATGGAGCCCCTGGCCAGTGGTCTGCTTTCGAATGGGATCTCAATGTCTTGCAGTGCCGCACCCAAGCACTCAGCGTCTCCTTCGCCGTTCTGTTGTACCCTTTCAGCGCGAGAGGCACATGTGTATATGTGTACAACGCACTGTGGCTCAGAACTGTTTGACTTTCGATCGGGCAGCAGATCAAATCTCTTGTCCCCACTTACCCAGCCTTGCACTCTGGCTAAAGTGGCAACAGTCTGCTGTCCGAAAAGCGACAACGCCCCGATACCTGACAGATAGAACAGAAATGTAAATCAGCAATCGATAGGCGCACTTAAAACATCAATAAATCCCCGCCACCGGACGTCCACTTGCCGCGCTGGCCAACGGGGCGCTGCGCCAAGCTGTAGCGAACCGCGCGCACTAAAATCAGACTCTCGACGAGGCTCTTCGGTATTTCAAGAACGATTTGAATTAGAAATTAGTTCAGCGTGTGTGTTGAAAGTCAAAAACAATACGCAACAGATTGGTGAGCAGCGAAAACCGAGCGCTTAACAATTTCTTAACAAGGTAATTAATACAGCAACCAAGTGGGTAACCGGGCGGGCACTCGCACATACGGATAAGTGTGGTGTGTGCGCGTCCACATCCGCAACAGTGCACACCGCAGGCCAACTACAGTCGCGTGCGCAGGCACACCGTGCCGCATTCATAGATACTCGCCCATCCATCTATCTGTATGGAAATAAGCTTTATATAATATGGTACGTGCTTAGAGTGCACCGCACGGTTGCCACACCTTTTATTGCTTATTACCATTCCGACCAAACGACTGCCATCGCCATCGCCATAGACAGCAGCAGCGACAGGCAGCCAGTGACTGCATCGGTGGTTCTGAAAGGGATGTTTGGTCTGAAAGATTATTGAAAGTGTAATGCGGGCCGAACGACCTTGCTGAAGGCAGTCTTTAGGCTCCAGTTCATGCAGCGGAGAATGCGCTGCCATGCCTTAGCAGCGTTAGTGTTGCATATGTGTGCGGCTAGACCACTTGTTTGCTGCAGCTGCTGACCGAAAGCCACTTGCAGTCGTCGCGGTCGTGGCTGTGTGTACTTGTCCATCGAATCGCATGGAAACAGCGAATTCTTGCAGCCCAACCACTTCAGTTCAGAAAAACAAAATTACCCATTCGAGGTTAATTGCTCGTGCGGCTAGGGGTGTACGATTCGATGGTGATTCTGAGAAATGTTGTGACAACCAAAATCTGAGCGTAATTGGACTGCAAGCGTTCGGGGAGTGTTGCAACAGTCGTCAAGGCTTTGATCGGCTAGGCTTCGAGAAGGACTTACACGAGATGTCGAGATGGAGATGAATCCTTAAACGGACATGTGTTGAATTTCGGCATGTTTTGTAGAGTCAGTCTTATGGTTAATTAAAGATTTTCCAACATTCTTTTGCACGGGGTCAAGTTACACTTAGTCGTTAATGCTCTCGCAGGCTGACGAAAAAGGAGAAGCTGTACGCTATAATTAACTTGACATTTTCCTACGTAAACAGAGACACCTTGAGATCCTAAGGATTGCACCATACACACACAATTTCTGTTGCCTTTGAGTTGACTGCTTAAGGCAGCTGCCCCATGATTAGAAAATGAAAGACTCGCTGCAGATTTTTGGTCTTCGGGTGAGAGCTCATTGGGTCAAGCTTAAGGGACATAGTCACTAGAAATGAAAGTCTGAAGGTAGAAGGCCATGTGTCGACTGATGGAACATTTCGAAAAGCCTCACCCAAAAATTCTGAAAATTCGTGGAATTGGAAAGACGACTGTCCACCACCGCGATGGCGCCCACAGTGATACAGTTTGGGAAAGGTCTTGATGGCAAACGACCCTCAACAAAACTTTATTGATTCTGTTCCCAGTTGTCTAAGTCGAGTGTCTACAACAAGAAACTGTTCAGCTTCCGCCACGTCCGCCAACCAACAAGTTGTAACCATGTCACCTCGTAAACCGTCAACGACAACAAAGTCAATTTGTAAACAAGTCAACCAGCACTGTCAAGGCTCAAAAAGTACACACACTGTGCTACATATGACTTCATCGTCATCACCATGACTCGTTTTCATGTTTACAATAACAGTACTTTTTTCCCTAACCCCAGACATGATCATCGCGCCCCAAAAATACCCTCCATTAACTAGTTATTTGCTCCATTAAGTTGCTGCCGCTGTTCAGGAACCAGCTAACCTGTAATGAAGGCTGCGCGTACATGGAAACCGCTCACAAAAATTTTTAATTGCATATTAAAGTGAAGAATTTTATTGTCTCGCTTATCGGCAGCAAGGTGACGGGCGCAATCCGTTGGCTATTTATTACGTTGACGCCCCTCCTTCCCAGCTGGTGCAGGAGCAACCAGTCACACCAGAACAGACAGACAACCCAGCGCGACGATTTAACGTCGTTCCCGCGGTTGAGTAGGATTTTTTGTTTCTTGTTTTTTTTTTTGGACGTGTAATTAGAACTCTAGCTGATCGCGAAGTGGGTTACTCAGTTATCGCAGTGAGATGAAATTCAGACTTGGAGCGTTCTCTCAAGGTGTTCTGGTCTTGCAGTTGGTTCCCCAGTTTCAGTGTTTCAACTGCAAAATTGCGCGCTATTTTCAGCGTCAACATAATCTCCGGTCAGGTCCGAAAGAGTGTTTATTTCCTCCGCACGGAATCTGAAGTTTATTCAGGTGCGTTTTAACTTAGAAGCAGTCATTGACCTGCCTCGAACTAACCAACATCAGATCCATCTTCAGCTGATGATAGCACCTAGACACTCTCCCTTCGCCCCTCTCGGGCATTCTTCGACTAGTCACGTTCGCGTTTGCCTTGGATCTAGATTGACTGGTCAAATCCAGTCCATCAAATCAAATTAGTCTCGTGATTTGACCTCGTTCTCTTGTGGCTTGGGTTTTGGTGGGTTCTTCATCCATTCTCCGGAAGTGAAACGTTTGCCAACATAACAAGTGCAGGCGATGGAATCGACCGTCGTTGGGGTTGAGTGACACTGAGTAGACAAATGACACGATCCGGGTGCGAATGGAATGACTTTTATTAGTTGCTGACTGAAAAATATTCTAAAGTAGGCAAAAAAATGCAGCCTTCTAGCTACGAAAGCTCTGATTGGTGGAGCAAATTGATTATTCCGTTTTCCGAAAAATGTACAAGGCCTGGTTCCCAAGGAAATATCTTTCGAAAAGAAACATATTTGCGCCCCCTTCCCCAGTTTCCCATTTTTGTAATAGGTTTGAAATGGGACCGCCCTCTACTCTCATTTTTTAGCAAGCTGTCACCTTCCTATAGTGGTTAACAATAATTGTTGGCGCGACAGTCCACAGGGGGGGCAGGGCCTAGCTTGCTCATCAACTACTCGTGTTGTGCGCGCTACTGTTTTGTCACGAGTAGAAGGAACCTACAGTTTTTTGCCGACTTCGAACGGCGAAGTTTGAGAAGCTTTCTTAGACAGTTATTACTCTTTGAGTGCTGTCAGCAGCTCGAGTGAGGTGGCTCCGTGAAAAATTTGAGGTGTTCAGCCGGGAATCTAACCTAGACCCTTTGGTGTGTGAGCGTCGCACTCTACCCACTACGCTACGGCGGCCACTCCTAGACTGGTTGTTGGCTCTTTATTAGGCACTTTTGGCAGACAATGCAAAATTTAGGACATAAGTTACATTTACCAATTTCGAAATTTTCGTCTTTTGGAACTTTGGGTATTTTGGTCCTTTGGTATTTGACGTTTTGTGTCGTTAATGATCCTTAAAATCACTTTTCAGCACAATGCCCTACAGGAGCATTCACTGTCTCAGTCTTAACACACTTCACAAAGGTGTCTTAGGGCGGATTAGTCGTGAGGTTTGATTTTTCATAGGATTTTGTTTGTGTTGACAGATTGCCCGTGATTCACATTAAATTCCTCAATTCAGCACCAGTGTCATTTGGCAAGTTACCGTGTGGAAAATTACACCACAACGGCGTCCTCAAATTGCTTAAATGTGTGACGAAATCCAGCGTGCGAGAAAGGAACTTGGGACTAGATGAACTTGTGGTGTTCATAATCGATCACCATTTTACATCAGGGAATGATACTCGACCAGTTACCACATAGCGCAACTGAAGCAGTCGAAGTTGCGAATTTTCTTGAAATTCGTTGCAAATGCATAGTCATTTTCAAAGGATTCTGAGTAAAAATCTGGAGCTTAATGCGTACAGTACTTGTCCCAGAATTGCAGACAGACGACTAAAAGAAAAATCTTTGAACGAACTCAGTGACAGGCCGTTTTTTTATGGTGAAATTTTGTTTAACGATGAAGCCTATATCGTTAACACACGTTCACGAACAAAGTTACCGTACTATGTGCTTCCTGAAATTCAAGTAGATCGCCTCAGCGAATTCTCGGTTCAACAAAACGATGCTACGATATATTCAGTGCTACCAGAACATGGGCTTGTAAAGAAGTAATTTTGACGAGCACTTAATTTGACGTTTTTCTACATTAAATTGGTTACCTAGTACATTAGCATTCGGACAAGCTTCTCTGGCAATATGTAAGGCCTCCTGTCTTCTACAAATACCACATACGACTGTTGCCATGAAAGTTAACAACATTTCTTCAGCCGCGAGATAGCAGTCGCTATGCGTTAACGAAACGCCCAAAATTTGACTTTCCGAATAGACCACTTTAAACCTAATACTGGCCAATATTAACGTGAAATCTCATAAAGAAAATGCCATGCGAAGTTCTTTGAATTCATAATGAATATTTTAAGCTAACTTTCAAATTTATTTATAATTATAAATCAAACCACACGGCACCATTTCTTTTGAGCTTCTCAAACTTCGTCGTTCAGAGTCGGCAAAAAATTGTAGGTTTCTTTCTTATCGTGAGAGAACCGTAGCGCGCACAACACTATTAGTTGATGAGCAAGCTAGGCCCTGGTCAACTGTGGACTGCTACGACATACAATTATGGTATTATTTACTCACGCGAGAGTGCCTTCGCTTAAGAGCACCTGCTATGTTTACATCAAGAAGGAGAAGGGGAACAATATGTGCCTCGGCTTAGTTGTTATTGATACACAAGCGATCATGAGGCAAAACCAACTGACTGATCCTGTTTTTCGTCAACGTCGATGGCATTACAGACTCTGTTCCAAATTTTCATTTTTATTCAAAGGGCAGTCTTATAGCCAGCATTTCTTCTTCTTCTTTTTCTTCTTCTTCTTTTTCTTCTTCTTCTTCCTCTTCTTCTTCTTCTTCTTCTTCTTCTTCTTCTTCTTCTTCTTCCTCTTCTTCTTCTTCTTCCTCTTCTTCTTCTTCTTCCTCTTCTTCTTCTTCTTCATCTTCTTCTTGTGGCGCTACAGTCCGGGGTGGACCTGGTCCTCAACCATCATGCCTCTTCAGCCAGCACGATCTTTCGCAAGCTGCCTACAGTTCTGCACTCCAAGTTGATTGAGGTCCTTCTCCACTTGTACGCGCAACCTTAGCCTAGGCCGTACTCTGTTGCATTGTTCCAATGGTTCAGATTCGAAAATTTTTCGCCACCAATTACCAAAAACTAAACAAACAGCTTTTTTAAGTCTTTTGCTGAAAGTGTGGATGGTGTATGATCAATTTGGCGCAGTCAAAGAAAAGCAACACTATTTCACTGCTTCATTAGAAAAATTGGAATCTCTTGGTACTGGCAATATGTGATTTTAAAGAAAGGGCTTGCAAAGCCTGTTGACAGAAAGACCTTAAACAGAGAAGCATGGCGGAGGAGGCCTGCTGTCTGGGAAACTCAAATTTCAAAAAGCCAAACAAAACACACGACGATAGAATCTCAGAATACGCTGTTTGGTGTTCATGCAAGTTGCCATGACTGCAAACTTTCGATATACATTAAAGTCTTGAAGATTTTTTAACTGCTGCCCTTCCTCTTATTCTGACTTTTACTGCGGAAGAGTGTTGGGCACTTATTCGTCATTTCAACGTTTATTTTGATTCTACAGTACTTTGTTTATACCCACTTCCTTACATAGATCCTTCAATTGACATTCACACCAAGCAAACTGAAACGAACAGTAATTAAAGTCTGTTCATTCAGTCAATCACGGCCACCGTCTGACTTTGTTTGTGTTTCCACAACTTCCATGATGACACATTCCTTTTAAAGGGCGCATAATAGTGTGAAGAAAGAATGCCATCTGCCTAAAATGCATTTGATGCCTACAGTTTGACTATAGACAGGATTTCGAATGTGAAATAGAATTATGTCGTCGATTATTTAATCATGAATGCACAAAGGTGTTTCAAAAAAAGGTCCTCGCAATTACTATCCGTGACATTGCAAGGGGATTGGAGGTTTGTGTAGTAAAAATTTATTTCTTTATATCGGATCAAAGATTTATTTCCTAATGTAGGGCCGAACAAGGGGTACAAACCGCTAGAAAGACTAGTTATTCAAATTTGGTTTCATCCGGATTCTTCTTTGAAAGTTCTATGTTCCCCTATCCAGCTCTGGGTACGCTAGTAAATTCCTCTTGTCCCACCGCTGCCATTTTCAAAGACTAACAATCAAAGGTTGAACAAAGTGGACAAGGTTGAAATTAAAAGAGTCAACTGAATAAAATTTGTTGTTTGTGTGGTTCCCTGGACAGCCATCACAACGCCCGTTGCATGGTTAACCAATGTATGCAGCGAACCCTCTGCCCGAGGCTTAAATAATGGACCTGGCCTATCAGTCTCTGGGTTGTGCGTGGAGTTAACTTTCTCACCACGTAAGAGCAATAAAAGGGTGAATTTTTAAAAGTTATAGGAAAGTTTTTCAAAAAAAAAAAAACATATAAAATTCAAAAAAATGCATGAAATCTATCTTTGAATCGATAATCCGGTCCATATTATTTAATGTTTGAAGATTATTTCATGCAAATTTTGACCTTGACTGCGTCTCTAATGATCCATCCGCTTAGTCCAATTTGGGCATACTCTTTCCAACATTTCGGCCGGTATCTCACGAATAAATGCTTCAATGTTGTCTTCCAATGCGTCAATTGAAGCGGGATTCTCTTTATAGACATGAGCTTCAACATAGCCCCACAAAAAATGGTCAAAAGGCGTTAAATCGCACGATCTATGCGGCCAATAGACCGTCCCGAACGTGAAATAAAATGTTCACCGATTCATCATTGCGCGTGCTCTGTGTCATGTGGCACCGTCTTGTTGAAACCACATGTCATGCAAGTCAAGCCCTTGCATTTTGGGCAAAAAAAAGTTGGATATCATCTCACGGTAGCGCTTACCATTCACAGTTACGTTAAGATTCGCATCATCTTTGAAGAAGTACGGTCCAATGATACCACCAGACCGAAAACGGCACCAAACTGTGACTTTTTCTGGATGCATTGGTAGCTCTTGCAATGCTTCTGGCTGATGTTCACTCCAAAATCGACAATTCTGCTTATTTACGTACACATTGAGCCAAAAATGAGCTTCGTCCATTTTTGACCACAAAATGGAAGAAGCGTGCGATTAACTTTCTTAACAGAGCACACATTTCGATAATAAAATTCACTAATTTGCAAGCGTTGTTCGTTTGTTAGACAATTCGTTGTTAAATTATAGACCAAACTGAAGATGTTTGAGTGAAACAAAACACGAAACGTTCGTCAACTGTTTAAACCAGTGTAGCCAAAAAGATAATGCCTAAAAAATCACCCTTTAGTTCAGCAACACCTATATGCCTCGGATAATGAGACAGCTGCCGAAAGATCCTGCTGGGTAGAGAGGCATATTGGCTACGGCCCAAGTTCATCCCGCAAGAAGAAGAAGAAGAGGAAATTCTTGGGAGTTTAAATCATTTCAGTAAGTTTTTAGCGTTTAAACAAATTTTTATACATACATGACATACTACTTTGTCCTTCGGGAGGGACTAACTTTTCCCATTTTTCTTTTAATATTCGAATCCTAACCTAAAAACTGATTCCTTTCTGGCACCGATCCAAGGACTGCGCCATTCTTCGATTTCTCGATAAGACCCGACCCGGTGAACCCGAAATCGTTTTGCATCCATCGGAAAATCCAGGATTCGGAAGGAACTAGGACTTCAGAATACGGCGGGTGAGATAAGACCCCTCATTTCTGTGTTTCCCCGTAGATTTTGGCCGCCTTATTCATGTAGGGCCGGGCATTATCATGTTGCTACGTCTTTCGGTCATTTCTGAACGTTTTCACGCAATGCATGGGTCAAACGCATTACATCTAGTCGAATAAGGTTCCTATCAATGGTTTGGCAACTTATAGTACACTACACCCGTCTGATCCAAACATGTTCGGAGCATAACCTTTAAACCGTGGATGGATTTCTTTCCTCTCTTCAAGATTTTTGTTTTTAATTTTCCAGGATCCTTGCTTTTTATTTTCACAGATTTTCACATTTGAACAAACTCGTAACTTTCCTATGATGTCAATCCTTGTACAATTTACCCTATTCCAACACACCGTAAATTTTGAATTTAACAAGAAGACATGAAACAAGTTCTAAGAACAGGATCCAAAGCATCATAAAATATCGAACTAGACCTAGTCACCACACCGCTGCAACGTAGTTGGCATTATTTATGTTCAATCGACATTTGTGGTCAGTTTATGTAATCGATTTGAAAGAAGAAAATATTCATTACATTATTCATTGGCTTCTCGAGAGACCCCAGCTGCACTTCGGGCACATTGCACTTTCCTGAAAGACCTTGCACAGACTTCTGATTCTACAGGTAACCTTTAGATGGCAATTCGAAGCGACCATTAGCTGCTGAAGAGGCTGCAACACGAATGTGGATTATCGTGTAGTGGCGATGTTTTGTGATTTATCACCGACAATCGAATTGAGTATGCATAACAAGATGGAAGAAGGTGTTCCAGGTGTAAAATTGATCAATTTACGATCGGAATCGAAAGACTGAAAGATTCGTTGCTCCTAACGAGGTGAACTTCTGCACTTCAAAGGGAGCTGAGAGAACTGCAGAGAATGGAGGATGTTTCTTACATTGCTGCCACTTCTAGTTTGGTAGTAAACAACTGTTTGAATGGCTTTAGTAAGCCTTTTAAAGTTTGCAAAGAAAAAAATTCAGAAGGCATGATCATACTTCTTGAGCAACTTGGAGTTAAGAGCTGACTACAGATAAGAATAAAGAGGGTTCAGATTAAAGAAACCTTACTTTTGTCAATTGCTGAGTTTTCGTGCTTGGTTAACAATTGATTTGCTGAGCATAGGAAGACTTCAGTTTTCTTAATTTATAAGCATAGACGAAAGCATGCCCGACTGAAATATCAACTCTATACACTCCAGGTGCAGAAGCACAACAAATACACAGCTCACAACAAATCAAAAGGTTTATCACTCCTCTACGACGCCGTTAACCACACATGCCTCAGCCACATTGATCTTCTTCTTCTTCTTCGGATGGCGCTACAGTCCGGGGTGGACCTGGGCTTCAACCAACATGCCTCTCCAGCTAGCACGATCTCTTGCCAGCTGTCTCCAATTGCGCACTCCAAGATGGTTGAGGTCCTTTTCCACTTGTGTGCGCCATCTCAGTCTAGGATGTTCTCTGTTGCGTTGTCCCTGTGGTTCGGATTCGAAAACTCTTCGGGCCGCAGCAGTGGTGTCCATGTGCTCTACATGGCCTAGCCACCTTAAGCGTTGTATCCGTAGACGCTTGACTAGGCTCATACCGTCGTACAGTTCGTGGTTGAATCTTCTCCTCCAGATGCCATCAACGCAAACAGAATGCTCCAGCGAAGAGGACCTTTGAGTCCTAGCCACCTAGTTCGGAAAGAAGAAGACATTAGATGGCTGGGTATTGATGACAAAAGGCAGCATTCCAAGGACCGTCAACGATAGAAGCCAGGGCACCGGCTTGACAATTAAGTTTAAGCATGCCTTTTCAGCATGCCTTTTTAGTGGTCGCCGTGGCGTAGTGGGTACAGTGCGACGCTCACACGCCGAAGGGTCTAGGTTCCCAGCTCAACACTAATTTTTCGAATTTTTCACGGCACCACCTCTTTCGAGCTGCTGACAACACTCAAAGAGTAATAACTGTCTAAGAAAGCTTCTCAAATTTCACCGTTCGGTGTCGGCAAGAAACTGTAGGTCCCTCTACTCGTTAGAGAACAGTAGCGCGCACAACACGAGTAGTTGATGAGCATGCTAGGCCCTGGTCCCCATGTGGACTGTAGCGCCAATGATTATTATTATTATGCCTTTTCACAGCTTAAATTTATGTCTTGTCCACTAAAGCGTGGTCTGAATTAGATCCTATATAAAAGGGTTGGACTAAACGATTATCAACGACCACCCAGGCCAAACTTAGGCTCATTGCGACTCAGCGCTGAAAGTAAACTTAAAACCAGTGCGGTCTACTGAGGTGTCCCATACATTTTGTATATCGCTGAGTTCAGCTAAATTACCAGAGAAGGACGTGGCTACTTCCATTTGCTCCTCATAGTTCATTCACAGCTCCCACAGAAGTGTTTATGAGCGACGAAAACCCAGAGGGTATGCAATCTAACATAATGGGTGGACCTGTTCTAATACCCAGTATGTGCTGCAGACGCGATTTGTCAAGGCGGGAGGAGACAGATGGAGTGTTTGGAATCGAACTGTAGTTAAAATGTAAGCCTTCATATTTATTGTGTAATGGCTCCAAGTCAGTGAGACAAGGAATTGTCGCAAAAATTTGCGTCGGTTCATTCGTTTTGAGTTGCGGCAGAGTAAGTGAGGCAAAGGGTCGGATGAAGTGTCGAAAACAAAGCCGTCAGCCGTCTAAAGCAAACGCCATTCCACTGCGTTCTCTGTAATTAGGAATTACTCAGTCCACATTATGGCTTATTTTGTGTAAGGACCTTGGTGTACAACCATAGCTGACTCAAGAATTTAAGCCGTTGGACCAATTAAGGCGATTTACGTTTTCCGACTGAATTCAGGAGAAGTAACGCCAAGAAGATGAATTTTTTTCGCAAAATTGATTGAAAATTTTGATTGATGCAGCTTATTTTTAGCTGTCACACTAGGCAGCAGAAACTTCGGGATATCAAAGAAGCTCGTCTACCTCGGCTTCGTGGTAAATAGGGGCAATAACATCGGTACAGAAATCAAACCCTGAATCAATTTCAAATCGCTGTTTTTCTGGGCTCAAGGGCCGATTGAGTGCTGCAGGCCCTTCTCGAGAAATTTAGCTCGCTTTGTATAACAGCTTAATCATGCCAGTGCTGCTTTTCGGCACGGAAACTTGGAAGTTCCTAAAAGCGGATGAAGACACCCTTAGTTATTCGAGTGAAAAGTTTAGCGTGCGATTTTTGGTCCTGCTTGCATCTGGAGGAGAAGATTCAATGACGAAGTTTACGTACTGTACAGCGTCATGAGCCTGGTCAAGCGTCTTTGGATACAACACTTAAGATGGCTAGGCCATGTAAAGCTTTTGAACGCCACCTCTTCGTCACGAAATGTGTCAATTTCGAGTCGTTGGGGCAACGCAAGAGAGGATGGCCTAGGCTGAAGTGGTGTAAACAAGAGGAGAGGCACCTCAATTGAACTTGAATTGCGCAACTGGGCACAGCTGGCGACAAATCGTGCTGGCATGTTGGTTGAGGCCCGGATATACTCCGGACTGTAGCACCACACGAAGAAAAAGAAGAACCTAATTTTTAGCTCGATGGTCTCGTCAATGAGCAAAATAGGCGTTATTCTTCTTCTTCTTCTTGTTGCGCTACAGTCCAGGGTGGACCTGGGCCTCAACCAACACGTGTCTTCAGGCAGCACTAACATTCGCCAGCTGCCAGTATAGTCTATCGTTTACAGAAATGATCTTTCCAGATTCTTAGTACAGACTGCGACTCTGCCACAAGTTGTTCATTTTGGTCCTGGCAGGCTTCGGTCTGAACGTAGTATTCGCCGGATAGCTGTTGTACCCTACGGTAAAATTGTAGGACTTCATTCCTGCTATAACATCTTTCCATTTCCTCGAATCTTCATTGCTTTTCTTCTGAGAAGCCGGTGCTCTTCCCTTCTTCTCTGTTCGTAGAGATCACGAACAGCCCTCGTTGTTCGATGCAGCGTTGCCTTATAGGCGTCTTGTTTGGCTGCATTGCTTGCCTGCACTCGCCGCCAAGCCATTGGTTCCTTCTGGGTGGTGACGTGAAACCCAGCACATCAGTGGCAGCTTCTTTGATGACTTCTTGACAACGCTTCCAGTCTTCTTCTATGGTTAGTGCAGGCAGCGTTAAACTCTCAGCGAGTTTCAGGGGGACTCGGTCGGCAAAGTTCCCAGCGATAATTTGCAATTGTAGCTTCCTGACATCAAACCGTAGTGGCTTCTATCGACTCCGTTGGTCTCTCGATATGCGGGTTCTTACCTTGACTACAACTAGGTGCTACTCCGAGTCAATGTTTGTACCTCGGAAGATTCGGACATAGAGAATACTGGAGGAGTGTCCAAGGTCGATCGCAACATGATCAGTTTGATTGAATGTGGATTGATCAGGAGATCGCCAGGTTCCTTTGGGAATGTTCAGGCGTGGAAATTCCACTGCGAATAATCAGCGTTATAGTGAAACTATTGCCGATTATTTTAAGCTCGAATGGAAATAAATTGACTTAGAGGAAAGGTTTTTTTCAAAAGGATGGTGCCACACGCCAAACAACATACGTTACAATCGATTTATTGAAGAGTTAGCTTGTTGTCTCAAGAAATGGACCAGTCGATTAGCCGTCTCATTTGAGCAATTCTTAGACCATTTGACTATTTTCTGTGCGCATATGCTAAGCTTCTGACTTGTGCCCAAGATGATAGTAAAGTTCAAAACCCGTAATGAACGTGAAAAAGTGGTCATTGCGAACGAAATGTGTTGCCGAGCCCTTGAAAATTAAGTCCAACGAATGGGTCGTTAGCCGCTGTGGCATTCTGGGTAGATGCAAAGGTTCACATTCGATTTCCGCATTGATCATGTCGCATATTCCATGGCTTCAAACACTTTCGGTTTGCTTACACCTCCCAAAAACTATTCACTGTCCATGAAGAAGCTTCTTAAATTTCGCCGTTCGGAGTGGGCAAAAAAACATTAGGTTCCTTCAATTCGTAAAAGAACAGTAACAGGCACAAGACGCGTAGTTGATGAGAAAGCTAGGCCCTGGTTTCCTTGTGAGCCGTCACGTCATCCAATTTACTCGTTTAAATGTTTAATCGACCGCTGCAAGAAATATGGCATAGATGGAGTTCCACTCATAAATGTTTTCACAGGCTTTAAGCGAAAAATTAATTTTTTGAAATTTCTTAAATAGTGTGTGTTCTCTGAAAAAAAAACTTTATTGGAAGACGCATTTTAATACATTCCACATACTGCGCAGTTGTTCAAAAATTCTGAAAAACCCCGTCATCAAGTGAGACTGTAAACACAAAAAAGCCAAAGGAGTTACAACAAATCAGTGCTACCCCGATCTAGTAAAAATAATAATAAAAAAATCAGATTGTTCCCGTATTTCTATTTAGATCCACAACATGAACTAGTCTCAATTCCTCATTCCAAATGAACACCTTGGTGGGACCAACCCTCTTGCGATAGATTTTCAACTTCAAATATTTTCACACCCGAATGTGTTAAGATTTCACATTAAGATCGGCTACTCTAGAGTGTTATTAAAGCTCAGGCTATTTCAGTTTTCACATGTGTCCAACGGATTAGAATCTTACTAGATCGTAAAACGGGGAAAGAACGTTATTCGCCTGGAGGCTGACGTAAACTCGGACGAAATTACTCACTCCCTGACGCAGTGTGATCGCTGATTAATTAAACCGGAAACATACCTGAAAAGATACAAAACAAACGATAGTTAATGTGCTGCAATCGAAAATGATCTGATCGAATGAGTTCACTGCAGTCGGTTGGGATGAGGCGATAGCAAAAATGTGGAAAAAAGTTATGGGGCGAGATTTTTGAGTGCCTTCGTCAGCAAATCGTAAGCCCTGCAAATATTTTTTCCCGAGGATCTTTTGATCAATCTTTTGTAGGAGTGCACTGCCCCTCACAACCTAGGGGGACTGACTGCCAACAACTGATTTCTATCTGAAGGCACACGTGTGTGTTTTCTTCCGGTGTTTGCTCAGTGATTACACTGCCGCCTGCTATGAGATCAACGATCGGGAATTATATGCATTGACATGATTTGCTGTCGTACTGATAAGGGGAATGTAAACGAGAGCCCTGTTGAGGGACCTTCACTTCTACCATTTGATCCCATCCACAGTGCGTAGTTGCACAGGCTCGTTACACAATTAGTACACAGACGTTCCTATCGGCGATCACATCATCATCGAAAGGTTGCTTGTGGTGACTAAATTCATTTTGGGGAACTGTCCATTCCTGGGAATAGCAGGGAGTAGTCAGTTTCACATCCCAATGCTGTTTTGGCGTAGATTGTAAGCAATGCAAAAGAGGTCGCATTTTTGGAGGAGAGGAATTTTTTTCAAGTCCTGGAAATTTCACGAGTGATTCCATCGCTTCAAACCGCCGCAGCACTGTCTCCTCAGTGCAATCGGTGTCTCCACAACCGCTGAGTCAAACTGGACAGATACCATCGTATACATCCGCACAATGCCAGGGGTCACAAAGCTGCGCACAAATAAACAGAATCGAACATAAATCGTTTCATGTCCCAAAATAGATGAATAAAATGCATGCGACACATCTTTATTTCGCAAAAACAGATAGGTGAGGTGTGCAAAGGTCACAGCTCTCGCCCATGGAATTGTTTTGACGCTCGGAAATTGTCTTCCATATAAAAAAGTGACGTCAAGGCATAATCGATGGCAAACAAATGTCCTCGGCAACAACTGTGGAATGCAGATGTTTGGCATGAAATTATAATATCAGCAGAACCACTCTGCAGAGCGGTAGAGGCAATAAACTAATCAAACATATCAATTGTGAGGGAATGCGCAGGATGATGGGTGAGAGGTTAATTGTTTTGAGTTTAAAGCAAAACGAGAGCCGCTGCTTTTGACTCTAAATTTGCAAATAACATTTTATTCGTATTATCGGTGCTACAAGTCAATGATTATGCTTTCTGCTTCTAATCGCTTGGTGAGCGGACAAGGACATATAAGAAATGCAAGAAAATAGAATGATTCTCTTGCAATTAAAGAAGAAGAATAAGTTATACGAGTGTCAGAAAGGAGGTCATGTCTGACCAAATTCGTATACATCCGCTTGTTTTTTTTTAAAGAAAAGACATAGACTTGTGTGTAGATTTGTCTTTTTGGTGGAAGGCATCTGCGTCTTCTTGAGTATTTGCACTGATAACTGATTTCTGTAAATAGTAGGTCTAGTTGTTGAAAGAAATTTACGCCTTTTAAACGGTCGAATCGAGAATATTACTGCTATCCTTGGAATTTAGACCCGTTAAACGGGTTTTAAGCCAGCTACTCCGAAATTGGAAATTCCTTATAAAAAGACTCTATTTTTCTAAATCGAAAATGGGTTTTCGAGCCGTACCGACTATCTACATTTGTACTTCTTCTTCTTCTTCTTTCTCTTCTTTTTCTTTATGCGGCGCTACAGCAAGGAGGGTGAACCTAGGCCTCAACCAACATGCCTCTGCATCTATGGACAAGCGACTTGAGCTTGAAGGTAGAACTTCCTGGAGGAACTGGAGGATTGCCTTTGTATCTATGGACAAGCGACTTGAGCTTGAAGGTAGAACTTCATAGAGAAACTGAATGATCTGTTCAGCTTTATGCGCAAAGTTTAGTTCTTAATTGACCGATGAATAAGGTAAGCTTCAGACCTTACCCAAATTTAGGGCGCGATGGACCTACAAACCCCATTGGCGCAAACAATTCATCCACCGATTCACCTTTTTTCTTCTTTTTTTGTTTTTTGTGTGGCGCTACTGTCCGGGTTGGATCTGGGCCCCGACCAACGTGCCTCTCTAGCCAGCACTATCTGCCGCCAGCTGCCTACAGCTGCGCACTTCAAGTTGATTGAGCTCCTACTTGTGTGCATTACCTCAGGCTAGGCCACCCTGGCTCGGATTCAAAAACTTTTCGAGTCGAAGTGGTACCACCTAAATGACCCAACCATCTAAAGCGTTGCATGCGAGGACGCTTGACTAAGCGCATGCCGCCTTACGGCCTATAAGGTTCGTCGTTGAATCTTTTCCTACATATGCCATCAATGCAAACGTGACCAAAAATCGTACGTAAAACTTTTCTCGCTAAACGACTAATGACCTCCTCAACGGCTTTTAATAACGTCAAAATTTTGCTTGAGATTATTTGTGAGTAGACGCCGTGGCGTAGTGTGTAGAGTGCGACGCTCACGCGCCGAAGGGTCTAGGTTCGTTCCCCGGCTGAACAGCTCGAATTTTTCACGGCACCACCTCTTTCGAGTTGCTGACAACACTTAAAGAGTAATAACTGTGTAAGAAAGCTTCTCAAACTTTGCCGTTCGGAGTCGGCAAGAAACTGTAGGTCCTTTCCAATCGTGCGAGAACAGTAGCGCGCACAAGACGAATAGTTGATGAGCAAGCCAGGCCCTGGTTCCTCTGTGGACTGTGGCGCCAACAGTTATTGTTATTATTATCTGTGACACAAACCCAACTCACTCGAGGAAGCTCGAGAAAAGGCTCTTTTACTCAATTGTTTCTCAAGTCCGAAGAAACAGCGATTGGTAAGAGTGCCGTTTTATTTCGTTCCTGAAGTCAAACGCAGAAAAGTAAGGAATAAAGTTTTCAAATTGTGTTATGTCCGTTCTGAATCACAGTTCATAAGGGACTAAATCTCTGATGGGTAGTCATTTTTATATTTTCGCTTCTCTGTTCTGAGAAAAGTGTTTCAAAGTTGTAAAGCCAACTGCAATTTGTAGTCAAAAGGAGAATATTTGATATCAGGCCCTCCTATAGTACCCTTTTTTTGTGGTTTAAAATCAGAGTTGCGAATACGAACTTAACATCAAGACTTAAGATAAAATTGTATTGGAAAATTTTCGATACATGGTTGCATACGAGTTGAGCTGTATATCGTTATTTTTTTAGTGAAGGATCATTTCAATTCCGACCGCTGGTGCCGCCGCTCTTAATCTTGAATAGAAGTCATTATCACCCCTTCACGAGACAAATTACAAAGTGAGTGCTGAGAATAAGTTTCGATCGCAATCAAGCACCAAACGCAATTGCTGAACCGGGTTTGTGCAAGAAGGTTGTGGGACATTGGACAACGCTAATGGCTCATATAGCTGCTGGGGCCAAACGTGTTATACTTGGTTTACTTACTAGCTGCCAAGGAACTTAGTGCATTCCAGGCACTACCTTTAGGAGTTTTCGTCGTCGACTGTTCAGCTTGCAAAATGGAGGCAAATGTAAAGAATTCATAAAGAGCTTCAGTTTGGGGAAGACTGTGAAGGAATGGCATAATCGTTGGTCTTGTAAATTATGAGCGTCACTGTGTCACTTTTCTTTTACTGAAATTAAAGTCAGGTTTGTGCAGGATGGCGTAACAATGCCATAAACAACCTTTGGTGCATCAAATTCTTGCCGATTCTAACAAATATGTGATTTTTATACTCTTACACTTTATTGAAATTCATAGTTACAATTTTATAATATATTTCGGAACAGACGCAGCTTGTACAGAGATTTGATACATAATCTATATCTTACAACTGAATAATGGAAACAAAGATGCAATTTAACATCTTGTAATTCTTTGAATTTCTTTGAAAGCCTATGAACTTCTTTGGAATCTTTTGGACTTCTGCGTACTTCTGTTTGATTTTTTTCTGTACTTCTTTGAACTTCTTTGGACTTTTTTTTCGGCATCTTTGGTCTTTCTATTGACCTCTTTGGACTTCTTTGGACTTCTTTGGACTTTTTTTTGGACTCTTTTGATTTTTTTTGGACTTCTTTAAACTTTTTTAAACGTCTTTGAACTTCTTTGAAATTAGTGGACTTCTTTAAATTTCTTTGGAATTTTGTGGACTTCTATGGGACGGATTGAACTTCCTTTAGACTTTGTTTGGCCCTTTTGGACTTTATATGAAGCGCTTTGAACTTCTTTGGACTTTTTTGAACTTCTTCGAATTTTGCTTAACTTTTTTGAATTTCTTTGAACTTGTTTCGACTTTTTTCAAAGGCTTTGAACTTCTTCGAATTTTTTTTTTGAACTTCTTTGAATTTCTTTGGACTTTTTTGGACTTTTTTCAACGACTTTGAACTTTAAAATTTGTTTGGATTTGTTTGAATTTCTTTGGAATTCTTTGGACTTTTGTGAACTTTCTTGAACTTCTTTTTAACCTTTCAGAACTCTTTGGACTTTATATTGACCTCTTTGAACTTCTTTGGACTTCTTCCACATTTTTTGTGTTGTATTGGCATCACCTTCATTGGAATCACTTCATCATTATATATTCGCAGTCAAAAGGTTGTCAGAACAGAAATAAAAATTGAACTGTCACTTCCAATCTAACCACGTGTTTGAACATCTTGGTTCTTTGAATTTCTTTGGTATTTTTTAAATGTCTTTGGGCTTATTTGAAACTAATTTGGGCTTCTTTAGATTTCATTTGATTTTTTGGACTTCTATGGACTTCTTTGAACTTTTTTTGGGCTTTTCTTTGCACTTTTTGATTTTTTTTTCGCATGTTTAGACTTTCCATTGACCTCTTTTTCTTTTTTCTTTTTTTGTAGTTTTTGGACTTCTTTGGACTTCTTTGGGCTTCTTTGGACTTCTTTGGACTTCTTTGGACTTCTTTGGACATTTTTGAATTTGTTTTGCTTTCTTTGAATTTCTTTGGAATTCTTTAGACCTCTGTTTACTTTTTTGAACGTCTGTCGACTTCTTTGGGCTTCTTTTGAACCCCTTAGGACTTCTTTTTACAAGGGAGCGTAAAGCCATAAACCGTCAACAATTTTTGGGGGAATCAGAGCCGAGAATTGATCATTACTCAATGGAATTCTAACTCTTTCTAATTAACTTATGATGTTGATTGGTACTACATGCTTTTCACAACAAAAGCTGATTGGACTTTTGTTCTCCCACGACTAGGAGAATAAGAAGAGATCCACTGTTCTTAGCAGTTTAAAGTAATGTTTTAGGCCGCCTAGACGGACGTAGTGTTTTCTCTCGTTGCAGTTCGTCAGTGGAAATCGTTTTACGGAAGCGCTGCGGGGGTAGCTTTTAGCTTGAAATGCCACATTTCTTCACTGAACTGAGTTAGCCAGTGTGTTGGTCATGGCGAAGGTATTCTATTACTGAACCGCTTCTTGTGCCCGAAAAAACAACAACTGACAAAGGTCATTTGAAGCCAGATTCTGGTAAAAATGTTTCTGTCGCTATTTACTAGAAAGAAATTTCTTGGCTAGCTAAGACTTTTCCAATACTTTCTCCGTGAATTCGATATTTGTTCGTTCTTTCTAGTCAACGCCATACTTTTCGATTTGACATCATTGATCGCCAGAGTCCCTTTGGCTAACCTCATCGCTTTGCCTTTAAAATTCACATCTAAGGCTTTAAGTGTTCCCTCAAATCGACAATGTTTTCAGAAAAAGATGGCATTTATACGGACCTTAGGTGAATCGGAGGTAAAACATGAAATGTGAGCTCTCCTTCGGTGCAAAACATGGAATGTGAGCTCTCCTTCGGTGCAACATGAAATGTGAGCTCTGATTCGGTGTAATCTGGTACAAGGGAAAAAGCGTGTATTCAGTATTGTCGCTTACATGAATAGGATCTTGCGAAAATCTGCGACATTCAGTCCTGGAATCAAGCCTTAGTCTATTGAAAAGTCTCTTAATAACGAAACCTTTGCGCCATGTAGTGATTCCTGCCTCTGTAGCACGATTGGAACCTCCAAAATGTCAAACATAGCTCCATATTGTTCTACCCTCGAATCCATAAAAATCGAACGGTTCTTTAAAACCAGTCGCCTCAACCAAGACTTCGTCAGAGTTGTATGGTCTTCAAATGCTTTCATTTCTCACGTCTCGCATTATAAGACCCTGCAGAACTGCCTCACCCGCTCAGACACAACCACCTCCGACCGTTTAACTGGATTTTAGAAGTTCCAAAAGTGTACTTAAATCTTAACAACTTCATTCAAAAGCAATTAAAACGACGCTTAGAGAACTCCGCCATCGGTTTCCAAGCAGAACTTCCTCCCAAAGTCAGTCATCGCTCTTCAGTCAGTCCGATCAGAGACAATGAACTTGTCTGCTAAGATAAAGAAATATCCCCCAAACGCCCAGGTGTCTCCGTCACACGAAGGTGTCAAGACGCAACGCCGCCATACAGCCTTGACCTTTAAATCGCTCAATGCACGTACAAAAGCACACCAAAACCGGATTTTTGGTGGGCCAATAAAAAAAAAACGTATAAGCAGACTACAACAACAACGATGAGATGCAAAACCATTCGCCCCATATTTGCGTTCGCTGTTCATTGATCCTGTGCACTTACGCCCGGGGAGAGAAGCCCACGCGAGTCGGTGGAATTTTCCATGTGCACGTACAGACGCCCTATGCACGACAGCCCGTAGGCGTGATGACTGTCCTCGCTCGCCAAAGCCTTATCACTGTGTTGCTGGCCCGCTCATCTTCGACAATGTTTACCGCACAGTGAGTAATAGCCGCCCGCTGGTGATTTGCGCACCAACACATAGATGTGCGCATAGATACCATGCCGCCGGCACGGCATACCTCATCAGGAGTATTAATAAAAACGATTTGCGGGGCACTTGTGGCGAGACAATTATAGATTGCGGCCGCTTATCAGAGGATGCGCGATCACGGAACGCACACAGGTTGCGAGGTGCTATGCTCTGCGCAAACACAGCTGCAGCTGTGCACGGTCGAGGTGTGGAGTGCATTTGATAGCCGAGAGCTTGGGTCAACAATTCGCTGTGATAACGCACAGGAGCGGCAGATTTGCGATGAATGACATTGAAGTGCGGTCTTAGATGAGCTGTTGGACTATGCTTTGCTTGTGCGATTTGTTCCCGCGGCAGAATGTGTAGGGCACAGGGCATGGGGAGCGAAATTGCAATGCCCGGGTGTAGAAGCAAACTTAATTGCTAGGGCGTGCTATTCTAGGTCTTCGGCAGCAACGCAGAAGTCCTTTCTCTTTTTAGGCTATCAACTATGGCTGAAACGCCACTAGCAAGCGCAAGCGCGAGACAAACAACACACCGGCCGACGCACGGCCAACACTCACCGACCGTTTCAAGGTTTCCATATCATTCGATCCAAACTAGAATGCTGCAGCTGGCCGCCATGTTCCAAGCTGTCAAAGTGTAACAACGACCTTCAGACGCCCATTATTATAAGTTCTGCAGTTAGGTTTAGCGTTTTGCTAACTTTTCAGCGTGAGTGGTGTCGGCAATTAGTTCGGGCGCATGCTGTAGATCCTGAAACTCAGTCTGGTGGGAGGCAGCAATTTTCTTGCCACCCCGCTGCTGCAGCCACAGACGCAGAAAGAGTGACGGCTGTCGTCAATCCGTTGCGGCACACACATGCCCACACATGTGTTGTGATGTCAATAGACTGAAGCACCCGCAACGTGTCATTTATTATCATCGCTGGAGCAAGCACGAGAACACAAGTGTTCTGTTTTTGTTTTTCTCAAGGCGGACGCGTACTGGAGGATGACACAACACACACGAAAAGCAAACCGAACGAGACGAGGAGAGACAAAAATTAATAAATAAACTGCGCGAGCTTTAATTAAAATCGATTCCCTGTGCAATTTGACTGAAAGATAAGACGTAATCAGTTACTTAATACAGAGTGTATGCATGTGTGCACAGTTGGAACAGGAGATGCTCGACAATACGCAGACGGCTTGTCAGAAGTCGGTCTTCTTGTTTCTGGGGAGCTTTGTTGCAGTGCTCTGCGAGATTTCTTGGGCGAGGATTATTCGCGGAGATTACAAGCTCGTCTGGCATATGCGAGCAGTGCAACTAGCCAACTTGTTGGGCCTGGACCTGGATCTGATCTCCGATCTCCGATCTCCTTACTTTTATTCAATATTTTTTTTGTTCAGAGGCAGATCCAGAAGTTGAAATCTTTTCCAGTGATTGCATATGAGGCTCCGGCAATTGTCTGAAATCTTTTAACAAGATGAAAGCCAAAGTGATTGTCGACGTTTTCTCGTAACAACGATGTTTACGAATTCTCTGAGAACTGTTTCGATGAGCAAACTTTTAGAGGTCGATGGTTAAGTTGCTATAAAAAAGATGCCGAAAGACTGCCGCTGTAAGTTTCAGGCATGTCATGAAAGGGTAGAAATACTGCAAGTTTGTAGAATAAGAGAAAGGAATAATTAATGAAAAAAATTTACAGACACCTGGGGAACCTTGAAGCCTGACAATTATTCATGATCACCCATTAGAGAATAAAAATGGAAAAGGAAGAGACTCAAAAAATATGAAAACATTAAAAAAACCTCAAAACTTACAGCACTGTTGCAAAATAAAAAAAAAAACAGCACTGTGTTCGACTTTGTCACTTATGTTAACTATTTTTTTCTATCGACAGGCAGGAGCTTCATATTTATTGCACCACATCCTTCTTATATCAGTCATAAAACCAAGAAAAAAGATAATAAAAAAATGCATCTTGTCATCAAATCAAATGCATCATCAGGTCCCATTACCGGAAATGCAGCTGAATTTAAATGTGCAAAATAATAGCACCACGTTATTCTGAGCCGCGTTTTCGAAGTGTACACCGGAATTTTTTTGAATTGTTTTTGGTATGAAATGAGCGTCTTTTTGAAAATAAAACATTAACTATTAATGGGAAAGTAAATGCATTTTATTCAAAGTATTGGCCATTGTTTTCTACACATTTTGACCACATTTCTGGCAATTTGTAAATACCACGCTAATAAAATTGCTCGTCTTTTAAAACAAACCAATCAGACACCCAATTTTCGACCTCCTCGTAGGAATCAAAGTGCTGCTCAGCCAATGCGTGTCCCATCGATGAAAGCAAATGGTAGTCGGAAGGAGACAAGTCTGCTGAATACGGCGGGTGGGTTAGCTGCTCCCAGCCAATTTTTTTCTGGTTTTGCTTTGTGTGCAGGTGCATTGTCATGGAGAAAAATTACCTTGCCGTGTCTTCTGGCCCATTCTGGTCGTTTCTCGATCAATGCATGGTTCAAACTGATCATTTGTTGTCGGTAGCGATCAGTATTAGCGGTTTCACCAGGTTTTAGAAGCTCGTGGTACAGCACACCTTTCTGGTCCCACCAAACACACAGCATTGTCTTCTTGCCGAATCGATCTGGTTTTGCAGTCGCATGTTGATGGTTGCCCTACATAAATCCATGATTTTTTCCGTTTAGGATTCTTAAAATAAATCCATTTTCCATCGCCAGTAACAATCCGATGCAAAAACGATTTTCTTTCGTGTCTTTGAAGCAAAATTTCACAAGTGTTTTTTTGGTTTTCCATCTGTCTTTCACTCAATTCATGTGGCACCCATTTTCCACACTTTTGGATCTTTCCCATAACTTTTAAACTGTCAGAAACGGTCAGTTTGTTGGGCAACATTTAACATTACTGCCATTTGCTTTTGACTCAAAGTATCATCTCCATCCAATATCGTTTGCAATTCGGCGTCTGCAAACTTTTTTGGTGGTCTTCCACGTTCTCCATTTCTCACATCAAAATCAGTATTTCTGAACCGTTGAAACCATCTTTAGCATGTTGATTCTGATAGAGCATGATCACCACATGCCTCGACAAGCATTCGATGCGACTCTTCAAATGAAATCAAAAAATTAATGCTTTCCGCAAATCATCACTTACTGGTACAAAATTCGACATACTTAACACGATGAAAAAATATGATGTTGTCTGTTCAATGACTTGATGTATACTAAATATTTTTCACAGATGTCACAGTAAACAAAGAAAAAAAAAAAAAACAAGGGCTCGTTCACAACAAATGTTCCCTATCCAGACAATTGTATCTTGACGCTTCATACCGGTATACCTGGTATTTTTTGAACAGAACAGGTACGTGAAGCGTAATCTGCGATTGTGGCTGTTCACTTTAGGCTTTGTAGTTGTTGGTCATAATTGTCATAATTGGAGAAGTCATTAGTTACCCTCAGGAACTTCCACATAAACTTTAGTGAAAATCGCTCCTTCACCGACACAGTGACTTTGACACATAAATGTGTCCCTTTCCACACAAACGCATTTCTTCTGTGGTCAGAAATCGTGTTATAAAGTGGCTTTTCCACGTATATTTGCAGATAGTGCGGTTGAGCAATGCATCTTGATCGAATTAGCGCATTAGTCTGTCCTTTAGTTATATTTTCTTTGCAAATATGTTGCTGTCAAAAGTCAAACATGTCAAAGGTGGCATGCAAGCGTGCAAATGTATACAGCTTCACACACCTTCCTCAGAAGCAAGTCGAACCATGCCAAAAGTTCGATATTTCTTAAGGGAGTCGAATTATTGTGGCCGCCGTGGCGTTGTGGGTAGAGTGCGACACTCATACGCCGAAAGTCTGGGTTCAATTCCCGGATGGACACTCCAAACTTTTCACTACACCACCCTTTTCGAGCACCTGGCGACTTTCAAACAGTAATATCTGTCTAAGAAAACAGCTTCGCAAACTTCGCAAAAGACTGTAGGTCCTTTCTACTCGTGCGAAACAGTAGCTCGTCCAACACGAGTAGTTGATGAGCATCCCGCCAGCAATTATTATTCTTAGTCGAATTGTTGTTGCACTCTCTTCCCCATCCACATGACTACTCATGCCATATGAACTACCCGATCGCCAAGAGCCAAACGGTTTCCCCAGAATTACGAACAAATAAAATTTTTGAAATACAAATAGGCTTTCCATTTTGGACCCACGATCTCGAAAGGAAAGCAGGTCTTATTGACGACTTTATGTCGAAATAACAGGAAACTCCGTACTACGCCGGACACCAACTAACCTTTGACTCACCAACCAACCTCCACGAAAACTCCTTACTCCTCATGTACTTCTAGGTTGTGCAACAGAAACGATCAATGCATCTGCTTAACGCACAGCTCAACACTTGACAGTCAAAACGACCTCCGCCCGTGTCAGTCTCACCCACAATTTATCATCGCCTCTCCGTACTGTGTAGACCTTTACTACCTCAGCACTTCAGAACTTCCAGCGCATATGTACATCCGCCTCGGACAGCTGGGGTCAAGAACTGGCTATCTACACACTCGAGCAGAAATCAAACGATTCATTATCAATACACGACTTTGGTTAAGTAAGTTTGAGCAAGCAAATCTAAACCTCTGGCTTATCGCTCGTTAACCCGAACACCAACCACCAACGCCACCGGGCAACGGACGTCGGTCGTCGGTCGTCGGTTGTCGCAGCCGTGTCGATACGATAGAAAACTCATAAAACCAGACACGACACACCGAGAGGTATCGCGAGAGTACATGCACCTCCGTCGGTCATGAATTACATACGCTATGAGGCTGCAGATCCAACAGTGGGTATCTAGGCGAATACATTACAAAAACCGCCAGCGTCCGGCGTTAGGGTAACGAAAAAATTTTCTTTTCATTGACGACAACAGTGGCAACATAAAGGCGACGACGTCTGCGAAATTTTAACACCTAGCACCCATGCACACGGCGAGGGCTCAAGTAAAAGTTCCCCCGACTCAGGCCGAGACCCTTATCGAAATTTCACGTGTTCCACGCCGTCTTCGGTGTCGCTGTTGCTGTCGTCGACGACATTGTCATCGGCATGACTCCGAATAAGTGCGTACCGCATCGGTACGCGGTGTGCAAACGCGCCGCATTGCATAGATACAATTAATATTCAATCGATACACATTGTAGTGCGCTATATGGCCAGCATGTGGCGGATGCGGGCGAGCGAGCGACTTTCTAAAAAGCGCCACACACACTAAATAATAGCACGTTCCGGAGTGATAAGAGTTTATGAATGAGTTCGAACTCGAACCCGAGGGCTGTTACTTAACCGGCCGACACACTCACCGGATGGTGCTTTTGGCGTTTGAATACGATTTTGTTGTTTTTGTTTTCTGTTTCACTTTTCCCTCACGTGGCGGGCGACATGACTGGATGAGTGAGGAGTTTTTAGAACGCACCGTGCAGTGAAGCTGGAGGTTTCCTTATGGTTGAGACTGTTAGCGGGGCCATGCGGGAGTTTCCCCTGCGAATTGGCAAACATTTGCAGTTTCACCGTTTGTTCAGCAGTTGGGGTTGTGTACGTTAGGCTGTTTGACTTAACGAATGTGTGGCGAGAGATTTGTGCCTCCTCGGCTTCTTGTTTACGTCTTGAGCCAAAGTGGCAATTGATGACAACAGATTTGTCTTAATTGCATGGGAGGCTATTTGTTGTTTGATTTTGACACGCGGAGCATTGTGAGGCACTTGCGGAGGTTTTGTGTGAATCTGAAGACTTTTCAAAATTTTAAAGATTTCTTCAGTTGACTGAAGGAATTGCAGTTTTACTTCAAGTAGTCACTTCCCTGACAGTCTTCCGGGAATGAACATCTTTGAAACTGCAGACTGGCTTTAATTTTCCGAAACCCATAGAAAAGAGGCGTAATGCTTTGCAATGCAATTTTTATATTGAAGTCGCTCAGATGGGTTAGTTAAGTACATCTGTGCAGAACAACACTTTCGTGGTTGAATTCTATTGAAAAGAGGTTAGAGGCATAAATTCCTCGACGATGCAGGCCGTTTAATGGCTTTAAAAGAAATTCTTATTGAGTTTTGGAATACTGTTTAAAGCACATAAATTTTAATGTCAGACAAAGCCCGTTTTCCAAGCCAGACAGACAAATGCATGCAATTCGCGAAGAAAGACAAGACTAGCATGGTGCTGCTCAGCCAATGCGTGTCCCATCGATGAAAACAAATGGTAGTCGGAAGGAGCCAAGTCTGGTGAATACGGCGTGTGGGGTAGCTGCTCCCAGGCAAGTGTTTTGATTGTATCCTGAACCGGTTTTGCTTTGTGTGCAGGTGCATTGTCATGGGCCAAAATTACCTTGCCGTGTCTTCTGGCCCATTCTGGTCGTTTCTCGATCAATGCATGGTTCAAACTGATCATTTGTTGTCGGTAGCGATCAGTATTAGCGGTTTCACCAGGTTTTAGAAGCTCGTGGTACAGCACACCTTTCTGGTCATACCAAACACACAGCATTGTCTTCTTGCCGAATCGATCTGGTTTTGCAGTCGATGTTGATGGTTGTCCCAGATTCTTCTTCTTGTTGTGGTGCTACAGTCCAGGGCGGAAGTGGGCCTCAACCAACATGTCTCTCGAGTCAGCACGATCTCTCGCCAGCTGTCTCCAGTTGCGCACTCCAAGTTGGTTGAGGTCCTTCTCCACTTGTGTGCGCCACTTTAGTCTAGGTCGTCTTCTGTTGCGTTGTCCCAATGGCTCAGAATCGAAGACTTTCCGGGCCGAAGCAGTGGGAGCAGTCCATACGCTCTACATGGCCTAGCCATCTTAAGCGTCTAGGTCGTCCTCTGTTGCGTTGTCCCACTGGCTCGGATTCAAAGACTTTTCGGGCCGGAGCAGTGGTGCCCATACGCTCTTCATGGCCTAGCCATCTTAAGCGTTGTATCCGTAGACGCTTGACCAGGCGCATTAAATCTTCTCCTCCAGATGCCATCAACGCAAACAGGACCAAAAATCGCATGCAAAACTTTTCTCTCGAAAAGACTACGGGCTTTCTCACCCGCCTTTGCTAACGTCCAAGATTCTGCGCCATATAGTAGGACGGGGATGATCAAGCTGTTATGTAAAGCGAGCTTAGTCCTTCGAGAGAGGGCTTTATTACTCAATTGCCTCTTGAGCCCAAAGAAACAGCGATTGGCAAGAGTGATTCTGCGTTCGATTTCGGTACTGTTGTTGTTGTCCCTATTTACCGCGGAGCCGAGATAGACGAAGTCCTTGACTACCTCGAAGTTTCTGCTGCCTAGTGTGACGCTCCGTCCGAGACGTCGATGTTGTGTGTCCTTCCTTGAAGATAGCATGTACTTTGTTTTGCCCTCGTTTACTACCAGACCCATTTGAGCCGCTTCCGCTTCAATGACAGCAAACGCCTCATTGACGGCTCGCTGTGTTCGCCCAATCACGTCAATGTTATTAGCGTATGCTAGCAATTGAACTGACTTCTGGAAGATCGTGCCTCTGGTGTTGACTTGTGAGTAACGCACGATCTTCTCGAGGATAATGTTAAAGAAGTCACATGACAGTGCGTCGCCTTGTCTAAAACCTTTTTTGACATTGAAGGTCTCGGTGAGTTCGTTACCGACCTTGACAGAGCAGCGAGATTTCTCCATCGTCATCCTACACAATCTGACGAGTTTGGTAGGAATGCCAAAACTAGACACGGCACTGTATAGCTCGTCTCTATGCACACTGTCATATGCGGCCTTGAAATCGACGAATAGGTGGTGAGTGTCAATTTGCATTTCTTGGGTCTTTTCCAGGATCTGCCGTAATGTGAAGATCTGGTCTATTGTGGACTTCCCTGGTCTGAAACCACACTGATAGGGACCTATCAGGTCAAAGACAAACGGCTTCAGACGCTCACACAATACGCCAGAGAGGATCTTGTATACGATGTTCAGGAGACTTATCCCTCTGTAGTTGGCGCAGTCAAAGGGGTCTCCTTTCTTGTGAACCGGGCAAACGACGCTGAGATTTCACTCATCGGACATGCTCTCCTCCGACCATATCTTACAGATGAGCTGGTGCATGCGCCCAACCAGGTCATCTCCAGCTGCTTTAAATAGTTCTGCGGACAGTCCGTCCGCTCCAGCAGCTTTGTTCGACTTCAGCTTGGATATTGCTATCCTCACCTCGTCTAAGTCGGGGAAGGGAATGCTTGTCTATCATCGTCCAAATTGAGTGGACCATTCTGCCTAACATCGGGATTTGGGTCGTCATCGCCGTTTAGGAGTCTGCAGAAATGATCCTTCCAGATTCTCAGTACAGACTGCGAATCTACTACGAGTTGTCCGATTTGGTCCCGGCAGGCCTTGGTTCGAACCTCGTATCCTCCGGATAGCTGTTTTACCTTTCGGTAAAACTTTTGGACTTCATTCCTGCCAAAGCACCTTTCCATTTCCCCGATTGCCATGTTGAGCGCAATCAACGACGTTACCTCGCGTGTATAGGCCCATGCCCACCCGAAAACCATATCTAGGCTCGTTCAAATAAATCCAACATCATGTTCCAAGCCACCTTGAACGCATTCTATGATAAAATACGTTAAATTTTTAAAATTTCATAGTTCCAACTTTGAGTTCAAATCAATAAAATTTTGAAAATGAAGATTCTCGAATACGTTCCAAAAAAACTAATGCCTAGTCTAGTCGATAAAATTATTTCGTTTTATGTACGTTTTTTTTTTCACTCCGGCATCACTGTGCGGCATGTTGTGACGATTAAGGAAATACAGAATGAATCGATGAGAGCTCAAAGGAATACGCAAAAGTGAATATCCGAACTGCTTTGAGGGTTGGAAAAGACGCTGGCACAAGTCTATTAAATCTGAGGGGGACTACTCTAAGATGCTATAGATACTACTTGATAAATAAATAAATATATCTTGAATAGAACTCGTACAGTTTAGCTGATTGAATCCTAAAACTCGGTTTAATGAGAACGTCAACATTTTAATATGTTTTTCCAAAAACAATTTATTCTCAACCTTGATCAAATTTTTATAAAACTAATCAAGCAAACTTAAGCAAAGTAACAACTAAATTGCTCCGTGTTGAAATATGTTTGCTAGTGCACTTGTTCATAGACTTCATAGGCTTTTATTGATTCAGTCGACAGTCGAGTACAATTTTTCTCATTATTCTTGCGTGTTGTCCCATACCACAGTTGAGGATGATAGCTGCGTTTTGTAGTCCTTGGCAAATTCAGTTTTGAGATAAGGTCAAAGGCTTTTGATTGTACTAAGACCTGGGCTTTGAGTTGGCCAATTAAGCACATTGAATAGCTGGGTTTGAAGCCATTCCTGGACAGTTTTGGCCATGTGCCTCGGTTCCCTATCAGAATAAAAATAATAATTGTTGCGCGCGACAGTCCACAGGGGGACCAGAGCCTAACTTGCTTATCACGCTCCTGTCCTCTCACAGTTTTTTGCCGACTCCAAACGGCGAAATTTGAGAAGCCTTTTTCTTGGACAATAATTACTCTTTGAGTGTTGTCAGCAGCTCAAAAGAGGTGGTGCCGTGAAAAATTCGTATTGTTCTGGAAATCCAACCTAGACCTTTCTGAGAGTTAACGTCGCACCCTGCCCACTACTCCACGGTAGACACGGTTCATGCTATAATGCTGAAAAGAAATTCACAGAAAGGATGGGAAATGGTTTTCACTGCTGGAGTGGGGTTTTACCTTTGAATATTTGTCGTCACATCTTGTTGATCCATTCTACCCTTTGTAAGGTGCACATTTTCAATACCAAAAGAGCCCATGCTACCACACAGCAGGAGTTGAGTTTATGTTTTGGAAATGTCGTGTATTTTCTCAAATAGAAATCAATAATGTCTATTTAAGAAAATACACAACACTTCCGAAACAAAAATTCAACTCATTGTAAGTTAAAAGCGTTTCGTTTCCCAGCTGCGAATGCTACACAAAAAGGGAATCAGAGGCAAGCTAGCTGCACAATTTACTAAAATAGAGTACAGCTAAGTGAGCCATCTGTCACCAACTAGAATCCTTTTAGGTAAATTCCTGTGAAGTTTCACTTATTCAGTATTTATAGGAAAGCTTGAGTGAGCAAAAAAGTTGGCCAATGTAAGAACGTGGCTCGTTTTTGGACCCAACTGAACATAATTTCAAAAAAGTCGATTTTAAGCAGCGGTAACACTCTCTTGGAACCTCGTTACACTTAAACTCTGGTCCTCTCATGCGTACGTCATCCACAGAATGTTGAGGCACCCACATTTGGAGCTTCCTGGGCGAAACCCAGTTCAAAACAAAGCCCTGCCGCTTTCAAATCTAAAAAACTACTTGCAGTGTCATTATCAAGGTAAGCTGAACTTTCTCCGCTCATTAAATCAATTCGCGTGCTCCTTTTTCGTACTTCTTTGAAAGGATTGACTGTAAGTTGTTTCAAAATGTTTAAAAATCCGCCGAAAACCGATGGCTGGCAGTTTAGTTTTAGAGATTTTGATGTACGGGGATTTCACAGCACTGGAACAATTTAAGGTATCCACTTTCCTAGTTTCCTAGTTCTTTTCGTGGAAATCTCGCTTTTCTGTGCAATCTCGCAACCTACAGCTGAGACACGTTCGTTTCTCTGGCATCTTGGTGGAACCTCCCAATACCACACCATTGAGATTAACATACGATTGTTTCGACAAACGCATGCACCCAATGCATCTCCCCTTTAAAAATTGTTGACGCGACAGTTCACATAGAGCCTAGCTTGCTCATCAACAACTCGTGTTGTGGGCGCTACTGTTCTCTCACGAGTAGAAGGGACCTACAGTTTTTGCAGACTCCGAGCCGCGAAGCTTGAGAAGCTTTCTCAGAGAGTTATTACTCTTCGAGTGTTGTCAGCAGCTCGAAAAAAGGTGGTACAGTGAAAAATTCGAAGTGTTCAGCCGAACCTAAGCCCTTCGGCGTGTGAGCGTCGCACTCTACCAACTGCGACATCTCCCCTTACATCTCTTCATAACCTTCAAATGGATCCCTAGAACACCTGAAGTAAGCTTTGAATTCAGCGCTGATCACAAGAGATTTCTCACAAAAACCATCAGCTCAACAATTCAACGTGGAATTCACCCCAAATCCCGATAACTCGGCCACCTTGAAAAGAACACATTCTTCTCGAATGTCGAAGAACATTTGAACTTCCACTTCCACTCATCGCACGCCAGACAACAATGCACATGCCTAAGTGCTCATCCGAAATGTATCTCATCATGCAACCTTGCGTTTTGCACGCCACCTCCACCACCGAAATACCAGTCCGTACTCTCACACAGCACGTCGCCAAACAAACCAGTGTGCCAGTGCCGTCTTGAGTTTCACGCGCAGTCCAATGTCGTAAGTCGTAAGTCGTATGTAAGCGCGTGGTTCTGCTGCGCCAAAGAACAAGCTGTTGGGAACGTGTGGGCATGCCGGTCACCCCTTCCCAAGCGATGATTAGAAAAAATAGTAACCACCGTCACAGAACGCATTAAAAGTGCAAACTTAAGAGTTTCACCTTTTCATAAACATTTGAAGTTTACGACTATGATTCTGCGCGCGGTGAACGGCTATGATTGAATGCATCGACCCGTGATGCGGGAGGCAGTGCACCGAAGGAGAAAGGGAAACCGGAACCTGCTCGTGGCTCAGAGGGCGACGGACACCAATCGGACACAGTTGCTTACTGAGAAAACTGCTTAACCGTTTTAATCGGGTGTGGGGAATATTGTGTTGGCCTACCGCACGCCTCACTTGACAATGTAGCAAGTGCAGTGGGAGTGACGCAGATCTGTTCTAGATAGCTTCAAAATTATGGTTATCCACTTCACAAACTGGTGGGTCATAGTTTACATTGATGTGAGAGGACTAGTGTAACCTTGGACCGTGTTCTTTGTTCGTAAATCGATGTGTGATGGATGGAAATATAACTTTCTGGAGGGAAAAGGTCTTGATCTGTTTGGGGGTGATTTGAGATTTTAGACAAAAGCTGTGTTTTCTGATAAAAATTTGCGTCCGTCCAAAAACTGAACAACAGTGTGAAATACTGGCTATGAAATGGCGGCTCTGTTTTAAGAACTTTCTTCCTTCATTGGTTCTTCGAGCTTATAAGCAACGCTTGTCAATCGCAAATTCTTCGAGCTCAAGTGATTTGTGAACAATAAGAATTCGTGCAACAGAGTAATTTACCAATTCCACTGTCACTCTATACCGAAGGGGAATAACTCACATCGCTGTGGGCTAAAAAGTGCTGGAGTCCAGCAACTTGGTGTTCGCGTCTAGTTGCAGTTTGTCTGTCAATAGCTCCACCACCTTCACCTGAACACGAATATTCCTCCTTCCGACTGCCCTGTTTTTTTCTGAAATGCAATCTATTCAACGCTGCTACCTTTTTTCAAAAATAAAGTCTTAACAAAAATAAAGTCAAACAACAAACACTTGTTATTTCCAACCATTGACTATCTTTGAAGATTGCTGTCAGCCTTGTTGCTTGTTTGACACTATCTGACAAACATTCGTGTTTATGAGACTATGCGAGATAACCGGCCGCCATTTAACAAATTGACAATGATAAATGAAACCGCTCCTCGATCTTTCGACAGCAGGTCTGAACTAATCCAACAAAACCATTTGTCATCGAGTCCATCTCCAGAGACTCACTCTCCATATGCTTGCGCCTCACGATGACAAATACGCGACAGCTGCACACGCCATTTGCAGACCAGTTATGGATTGTCACACATCCCAAGCACATCAAGACAAGACTTCAGCCGCCTCTGCACGTTCTCTTGGCAACAAGAATCGATGTGAAAAAAAAAACTTGATAATCGGACGATTAAAGATCGCAACAATTTGTGCATTGTTTGGCAGAAAATTCCACTCAACGTGTGAAACACAAATGCCAGCTCCGCACAAGCACTTATCATCGCCACCAGCCAGATAAAGTCCAACACTCTATCACGTGATTTTTGTACGGCAGACCGTTAACCAAATCGAAATGACAATTTAGCAGCGAAAACCGAACTGACACCTCCACTCAAGCAGCAGCCCCCCCCCCCCCCCCCGTACGGCCACTGAGGTGGTTCGTCCGCATCCATGACTATACACAGACTTCAAGTTGAATGCACAAATGTGGAAGCTTTCAAGCCCGCACCAGCACCCAGCCACCAGCAGCAGCACATGATTATCTCGTGCTGTCAATCATTTTCAATTGGCAACCGACATTCGTTGGCCTGTGCCAGGGAACTACGACACCAACAAAATCCGAAACCCGCTCTCGTATTTCGTGTCTACACTGAGCCCGGAGAAGGGGCACATATACTCTCAGATAGCTTTGTTCGTGATGGGCTCGCACTGACTGCGATAAATGTCAATTGCCGTCTTCTGAAGGCCTCTCGCCTGAAAGTGGTTTTCTTTCATGCGATCCGGAGAGCTTTGTGCGGATGACGGTAAACGATTGCATACTTTTGTGAGGCGCATGAGCGAAAGCTGTGGAATTTCAATTTGTTGCTCGGATTTTGTTCGAAAATTAACTTCAACGTGCCGTTAATTGACTTAGCACGGCAGAGGTGTTGACAAGTGACTTGCGGTAGGAAATACACAGAAGCTCTTCCGCGGATGGATGTCAAGCGGAACTGGATGGTTCCTCCTTGGAATTGCTGCGTGACTTGCTAATCAAAATATGATGAAATTGATTGTGTCTTAAATGAGGTCGAGACCATGAGCATGCGGGGCTTATGTAGCTTCTCTGTGACACGTCTGCAAACGAACATGGATGTAGAAGATCCCGCAGATGATGCCGGGTGAAAAAACTCGGTCGAGTAAATAAAAAAATTCAGGAAATCCTTAACACATCACTCACTAAGTCCTGGGATTGACATAGGCGCCATGAGCAAAAAATCCATATTATGGTATTTTTAAGACGTACAAATATTCAAATGATAGCTGTCAAATTCAAAAATTCATGTCAATTTAACTCCTCGATAATTCTAGAACGATGTATCTTTGGCCTCAAAATAGGCTTCAGTTTCGGCGATCACCTCCTCATTGGAGCAATACTTTTTCTCGACGAGCAATTAGAAGATGTCTGAAAAGAGGTTGATGTCGCTCGGGGCCAGATCTAAAGAATACGGTGGTTGTGGAAGCAATTCAAAACTCAATTGGTGAAATTTGGCCATGGCAGCCACCGACTTGTGACACGCTGCATTGTCTTGGTGGAAGAGTATTTTTTCTTCTTCATATGGGACCATTTTTTGGACCATTTTCCTTCAGATGCACCAATAAGGCCATGTAGTATTCGCTGTTGCCTCTCTTGCCTTTCTCAAGATAGTCGATGAATGAATTTTCGTGCGCATCCCCAAAAAAAAAAAAAACAGATGTCACTACCTTGACAGCCGGCCTTTGTTTTTTTGAACTCTTTGAGCGCGGTTCACAGGCTGCTGTCCACACCGCTGACTGCCAATTTGACTCTGGACTGCAGTGGTGGATCTATGCTCCATCCACTGTGACATACCGACACAAAACTTCCAGCTTATTCTCGCTGTTCTCTCACGAGTCGAAAGAACCTACTGTATTTTGTCGGCTCCGAACGGCGAAGTTTGAGAAGCTTTCTTAGACAGTTATTACTCTTTGAGTGTTGTCAGCAGCTCGAAAGAGGTGGTGCCGTGAAATATTCGAGGTGTTCTACCTGGAATCGAACCTAGATCTTTGGCGTGAGCGTCGCACTCTACCCACTACCCCATGGCGGCCACTGCTGGTCTAATTGATTGACGTATTATTCAACCACAAACTTTATGCAAGGGTTGATGAAAAGCATCTTCCTAGTCAGAGTAATTGCGGAGTCAATGCTTATGACGGCCAAACCCCATATTTTGGGAAAACGCAAAAGAAGACCTTGAAGTAATCTTAGAAGGACTTCAAACAGTTTTGAATTTACTGCTGAAATTCAGAGGTCCTGCTAGTAGCTGAAATTGAGGCTGTGTTCCATCTCAGACTTTTGCCCCCATTATACAGTAGATAGCTAAATATTATTTCTTTTGGTTTTATGTCTAGAAATTGTTTAAACTTTTCTTAGAGCCTAAGAAGCGCGATTTTCAACGTCAGAAAAGGTTTTAGACAAGGCGACGCACTGTCATGTGACTGCTTTCACATCATCCTCGAGAAGATTGTACGTACCTTAAAAGTCAACACCAGAGGCACGATCTGCCAGAAGTCAGTTCAATTGCTAGCTTACGCCGATGACATTGACGTGATTGGACGAACACAGCGAGCCGTTAATGAGGCGGTTGCTGGCATTGAAGCGGAAGCGGCTAAAACGGGTCTGGTGGTAAACGAGGGCAAAACAAAGTGCATACTGTCATCAAGGAAGGACACACAGCATCGACGTCTCGAACGGAGCATCACACTAGACAGCAGAAACTTCGAGGTAGTCAAGGACTTTGTCTACCTTTGGTCCGCGGCAAATACGAACAACAACACCAGTACCGAAACCGAACGCAGAATCACTCTTGCCAATCGCTGTTTCTTTGGGCTCAAGAGACAATGGAGTAATAAAGCCCTCTCTCGACGGACTAAGCTCGCTTTATATAAGAGTTTGATTATCTCAGTCCTACTCTATGGCGCGCAAACCTGGACATTACCAAAGGCGGATGAAGAAGCCCTCAGTCTTTTCGAGAGAAAAGTTCTGCGTGCAATTTTGGGTCTTGTTTGCGTTGATGGCATCTGGAGGAGAAGACTTAATGACGAAGTCTACAATATGTGCTGTAAAGCGACATGCGCCTAGTCAAGCGTCTTCGGATAAAACGCTTAAGACGGCTAGGGCATGTAGAGCGTATGGAAACCACTGCTTTGACACGGAAAATCTGAGCTATTGGAACAACGCAACAGAGGACGGCCCGGGCTAAGATGGCGCACACAAGTGGAAAAGGACCTTAACCGACTTGGAGTGCGCAATTGAAGACAGTTTGCAAGAGATCGTGATGGCTGGAGAGGCATGTTGGTTGAGCCCCAGGCCCACCTCGGACTGTAGCGCCATAACAAAAAGAAGAAGGAGATGAGCGGTTTGATGTATTCGTATAGACAGAACTTCTCAAATTACGGGTGATCACGAAAGCAGACGACAGTTGAAAATTAAGTTGAAATGTCAGACTAAATAAAAAAATCAAAGCTGAGAAAATGACTGCCAGATAAAACAGTGCTGCCAACTTAAATCTCTATCCCCCTAAAAACAAAAAAAAAAAACAACGTAGAAGTTAAAGTGGTGCGCGGTTTGGTGGGTGCAATTTTATATAAAAATTTTTATACCACGCCTTCAACGACGCAATAACCCCGGAGAACCACTCTCATTATTCTTAGGTTTAGTCGTTTCTGGCAGCTAGGGAGACCAATGCTGCATTTAAGACGATAAGAATATAAATAAACGCAGCTTTCGCGGTTGGATTGGGACGTTCCGGAGATCTTAGCTTCAAAAACTGGTCTCGTGAAATAAAATAAAATAATTGACAACATACGACAGCCGCGCTTGCTTAAAAACCAAGGCAGTAAATACCAAAATGTCGCGAAGCAGAAGCCAATATTTATCTCCAGTAGAAAAAACTCGACAAGCTTTTTGCAAAAAGAGCGGCGGGCGGTGCAACAACGAAAAAAAAGATAACTTGCTTCGACAATCGGTAGGCTGAAACTCCACGTTTATTTCACTTGTCTTGATTCACTCATATTTATAATATGTACACATACAACGTAAGTTACTTACGATCTCTTGTTAACATTATGTTAGAGATAGTTTGAGTGCATGTGATTGAATTGCATTGTTGTACAACAGAAGGTTGTGTTCTTAGATAATTTCTTTTTTTCACTTAAAAACCTACATACTACTCCATAGTTTGAGAGAGGCCAAGCAAATACAAACCAAACAGAATAAGTCCTGAATTAAAGGGGATTTTGTGTGAACACCCAGGATAGGATAGTGATGGTTTACAAGCTTAAACCTAAAAGCGTCCCACCGAAACAAAAGAAATGAAAAAAAAAACGAAAGTTTTGTCCCATTTTTTATTTTTAGTCAAACACGGGCTGAAGAGCAAGTTGCCTTGACAAAGAGGAATAATTCTACTACATTGCAAGGACATTTAGATGGCGAACCAACTGCTATAGCTGGCATTGAACAGCTTCCATCACACTTTGTCACACGAATTATCAGTTTATTCGTTGTCTGGTACCACATTGCCCCCAAAAGGGGCAACGATTTTAAAATGTTTAAGAATATTACTTTAGTCACCGATAGGAGGTAAGCGGTATACCGGTATGAAGTGAGCTTCAAGATACCAGGTATACGTATGTGAAGTGAGCGTCAAGATACAAATGTCTTGATAGGGAACATTTGGTGTGAACGAGCCCTTATTTTTTTTTTTTTGTTTGTTTGCTATGGCATCTGTGAAAAAAATTTAGTATAGATCAAGTCATTGAACAGACAACATCCAATTTTTTCATCGTGTTGAAAATGTCGAATTTTGTACCAAAAAGTGATGATTTGCGGAAAGCATTAATTTTTTCTTTTCATTTGAAGAAAAGTGCTGCAGAGTCGCATCGAATGCTTGTCGAGGCATATGGAGATCATGCTCTATCAAAGGCAACATGCAAAAGATGGTTTCAACGGTTTCAACGGTTCAGAAATAATGATTTTGATGTGAGAAATGAAGAACGTGGAAGACCACCAAAAAAGTTTGAAGACGCCGAATTGCAAACGATATTGGATGAAGATGACACTTTGAGTCAAAAGCAAATGGCAGCGATGTTAAATGTTGCACAACAAACAATTTCTGACCGTTTAAAAGCTATGGGAAAGATCCAAAAGTGTGGAAAGTGGGTGCCACATGAATTGAATGAAAGACAGATGGAAAACCGAAAAAACACTTGTGAAATTTTGCTTCAAAGACACGAAAGAAAATCGTTTTTGCATCGGATTGTTACTGGCGATGGAAAATGGATTTATTTTAAGAATCCTAAACGGAAAAAATCATGGGTTTATGTAGGACAACCATCAACATCGACTGCGAAACCAGATCGATTCGGCAAGAAGACAATGCTGTGTGTTTGGTGGGACCAGAAAGGTGTGCTGTACCACGAGCTCCTAAAACCTGGTGAAACCGTTAATACAGATCGCTACCGACAACAAATGATCAATTTGAACCATGCGACCAGAATGGGCCAGAAGACAAGGCAAGGTAATTTTGCTCCATGACAATGCACCTGCAAACAAAGCAAAACCGGTTTAGGGTACAATCAACACACTTGGCTGGGAGCAGCTACCCCACCTGCCGTATTCACGACACTTGGCTCCTTCCGACTACCGTTTGTTTTCATCGATGGGACACGCATTGGTTGAGCAGCACTTTGATTCCTACGAGGAGGTCGAAAATTGGGTGTCTGATTGGTTTGTTTTAAAAGACGAGCAATTTAATTGGCGTGGTATTCACAAATTGCCAGAAAGGTGGTCAAAATGTGTAGAAAACAATGGTCAATACTTTGAATAAAATGTTTTTACTTTCCCATTAATAATAAGTGTTTTATTTTCATTTCATACCGGTATACCTTGTATATGACGATTTTGACTAAAAACGTTTGACTCTTTTTTTTTTCTCTAGAAAAGCTGCCATGTGGTACATGGCAGTAATCCATCCTTTTGTTTAGAGGTTACACACTTAAGAACCCTTACCCTTAACCTTTTCTAGTCAATTTGCAAAATTTCTTGGTTTTTGTTGGTTGAGTCTTGAAGAGAGCAAACAATTTTTTTATTTTTATAAAAACGTTATTTAAATCAACATTCTAACATAAGATCGTGTTGTTTCGGCTTTACAATCTTAACGCAGTAAATTATTTTGACAAGATTAGAAACCATTCTTGAGTATTTGCCCATGAAATCGTATCAGACGAGTGTGAAATATTTTCAAGCTTAAATGCCACTCTATTTAAGGTTTTCCTTGAATTTCACTCAATTGAGTAAAATATGCTTTCGGTGACCGCTATACTCCTTCAAGACTCCTTAGGTTAGATTTTCCTGTCTCATTAAGTCGATGTGGCAATGCTTCGCTTGTCTGATTCATAAGCGACTATACCGATAAATTGATGCCACGATCATGAAAAGCATACTTACGATTCTGTACACTGTTCATCAGTTCTTACCTAAAAAGAGAAAACAAGAGAAAGAGTGGTTGTGAGAAAAATATTGTAAAGTTTGCAGAAAGATGCATTAGTGTGAGATCAAAATCGGCTGCACTTTTGCGAGAATAATCAAAAGGTCATACGCATCGAGCCTGAATTCAAGACGTAGTTCCACGTCATTTGTTTATATGGTGGAACCTTGAAATTTATAGCACGACGATAGGAATCAAATTAAGAATTGATTAATTTCACAAATCAAATAGCTGATAGGTTATCGAAATTTAAGCTGAAATTAATTGAACTACCATAAACGTGCTTACTGTTGATGATTTGAGGTTTATTTTCATTTGTTTATGGGGATGAAGTTTGTGTTTAGCGTGAAGGCCACGTATGGCTGGATTTTTTCCTTCGGTGATCAGGAAATCCTTCGAAAAAGAATCATATGCCAGGTCCTTAGATAATTGCACAATGTTTCTTACACAATACTCTATTCAGACAAAAGATTATAAAATGATGGAATTATAATAATTCGGGACAACACTCTAGCAGCTGCCGCGGTAGTTAATAGTTTTGTTTTGTTTCGAAAGTAGTCTCTTTCAGCGCTGACAAGCATTCAATGCATAGCACGCTACAACTAACTTTGGCGGAGTGCCGAATAATTCTAGACACCTCCAACGCAAGTGGTTGCCGTGGCGTAGTGGGTAGAGTGCAACGCTCACACGCCGAAGGGTCTAGATTCGATTCCCAGTTCAACACCAATTTTTCTAATATTTCATGGCACCACTTCTTTCGAGCTGCTGACAACACTCAAAGAGTAATAACTGTCTAAGAAAGCAAAAAACTGTAGGTCCTTTCTACTCGTGAGAGAACAGTAGCGCGCACAACACGAGTAGTTGATGAGCAAGCTAGGGCCTGGTCCCCCTTTGGACTGTAGCGCCAACAATTATTACTATTACCTCGAACGCAAACCGGAAAGGAAATCCATCAAGGAGTTTACAAAAAAGAGTTTTTGAACAGGAAGTTCAACCAAAAAGAGAAACAAAGGCCAGGAGCTCTCCGAAAGCGTGCGGGAAGTGAAAGACCAGTTCTCGAATGAAAGCAATCCAATAGGGACAGTAAAACCAATTCGCTCCTTTGTTATCCTAGGTCCGAACTGCGTCGCTCATTTTAGAACATCACAAAAGATCAAAGCACACTCCAAAAACGAACAGGAGCAGAACTATTTCAGTATGTTGCCTCCCTACCAAAAAAACTTGCCTAAAATAGCAGAGGACGGAGGCCAGAGATCTGTGCGGTCTTGAACATTTGTAAAATTGATGTTCAGCGTCATTTTATGACTCCCAGTGCAAGGTAGAGCAGCAGTATCATCTGCAAAACCATTCTGAGTTCCGAAAACGAAAATGACTCGAAAAATTGGAGAACAGCAATTTGTTCTTTTAAAATGCTTTTCTCGAATTTTCGAAATGAGTCTACACCTAGTTACCGCATAACGGAATCTGTGCTTCTTACGAGTGAAAGGATAGTCGAGGTGATAGCGATAGTAGATGTTGATACCTAAATATTCTTGCCAGGCCCTATTTGATTACAGCTAGGTTAACTTTTAAGCACCATTTACTACCTGGAAGTCGTTGCAAGCAAACAACGGTCTGAGGGTCACATTAAGTATCGACGGTACTGTGTAAGGCAAACGTATAAAGCTCGCGAGTGATATAACCTCTATATAGATTCATATCCCGGGCATAGATATGTAACATGGGTGCAAAAAAAAGTCATGATGAAAAAAAGCAAGAGCGGGTAAAATGGAAATATACTCATTGCAAGATTTCTTTCTGAACCACGTGATATGGGAGTGTGTGGATGAATATTTTCCCGAAGCTTATGGCTGATAATTTTTATCAAGAATAGATTCGTATAGATTTATTCGGCTGTCAAGTGGTTCGATAAAAGCAAAGTCCTACGAAGGTCGATCGCAAGGCAGTTGGCAATTCGTCAAAGGATATTTTTATGGTCTTGAACTTTTAGGCAACTCTCAAAGTCCAGAAATTTGCCTTGTCGATGAATGTCACGAAATCTGGAAACGTTATCACCTGGCTGTGCTTGCGTCAGCTTATAAAGACATTCTAGAAGTTTTGTTGACGATTAGTCTTCCGCCTCTGATGCAGAAACATAATGATTAAAACTTAAATTGTATGTGGAGGATCCATCTACGAAGGGCGTTCAATATATTCCCGGTATCGATATGAAGGAAAATGCGAATTCAATTTAATAATAATAATAATTGTTGGCGCGACAGTCCACAGTGGAGACCAGGGCCTAGCTTGCTCATCAACTACTCGTGTTGTGCGCGCTACTGTTCTCTCACGATTTCTTACCGACTCCGAGCGGCGAAGTTTGAGAAGCTTTTTCTTAGACAGTTATTCCTCTTTAAGTGTTGTCAGCTGCTCGAAAGAGGTGATGCCCTGAAAAATTCGAGGTGTTCAGCCGGGAATGGAACCTAGACCTTTCGGCGTGTGAGCGTCGCACTCTACACTCTACCCACTACGCCACGGCGGCCACGAATTCAATTTAAATTGTTTTTATTTTTCAATATAATCTCCCCTAACATCAATGCATTTGTTGCATCTTGAGATAAGATTTTTTAAGACCTCAAACAAATAAATTTCCTCTTTCTCTGCAAAATACCAATTAACTGCCGACTTGAGTTCTTCATCATCAGAAAATCTTTTTCCAGGAAGACATTTTTTCAAATCCGGAAACAGGAAATAATCGCTAGGGGCAAGGCCTGGACTATAAGGTGGGTGTTGGATTTCTTCGAAACCAAAATCTCGCGCAGCAGCCTTGGAAATTCGTGCCGTGTGAATAGGAGCGTTGTCATGAAAAAGCAACACAACCGCTGCGAGTTTACCCCGTCTTTTCTTTTTAATTTCCCCCGCAAATAATACAAAGTGGAAGCGTAGGATGAGGCTTTTGAACTTCTTCGTGGGGCCTGTTCCTTTTTTATGGTATGCCACTGCATGGACTCTTGTTTGCTTTCAGGGTCAGAGTGGTGAAAATATGTTTTGTCCCCAATAACAATTCCATCCATAACTCCGTCCTCGTTCTCACTTCACATCTCCAAAAGCTCTCTACAGCTTGCGATTCTCACTTTTTTCCCACCTTGCACTGACCTTTAAAAGGTTAAGATAGTCATGAAGAATGGTGTGAATGGTATCAGTTGAAAGCTTGGTGAATTCTGCTATCATTTCCACCTTTATTTGGGCATCCTCAAGAACAAGTTTTTCGACTTCTTTGATGCTTTCTTCCGTACAAGCAGTACCCGGGGCGTCGGAGCGGAGGTCGTCTTCAATGCTCTCTCTGCCTCTCTTGAACTCACCAGATCATTTTGCATAGTTGATAATGAAGGTGCGGAACCCTGGTAAACAGCCACCATCTCTACATCCACCATCTACCGACAGTATATTGAACGCGTACTGAACTTATATCAACCACAAATCCTCTTGCCTTTTTTTAAGACAAATCGTATTCGAAAGACTCACGAAAAATGGTGCTAAATTCAATGGCACACATATATTCTTGTATAAATAGCTAAAAAGAAGAAACCACAGGAAGGAAAAGTGGCAACGGAGATGAAAAGGATCTCTAAAACGAAGATGGATTATTCAATTAATAATTGAAATTTCGGCAAATAAGAATTGTTTGAATAAAAACGAGAAAGCATATTGCACATGAAATAGTTTTTGAAATAGTATGTTAAGGAATAGTTTCTCATTTGTACCATTCGCGGGGCTAGAGTATTGAAAATAGTTCGAAAATTAAAGAACTCAAATTCTTCTGGTTACGATGGTATAACAAATCATGTCTTAAAAAATATCTCGTTCTTTATAATCGATGTACTGGTACATATTATGAATATTAATGTTTTTCCGGAATCCGGAGTTTTTTCAAACTCACTTAAATGCGCTGATGTTATACCGTTGTTTAAGAGTGGTTTGGTCGAGGAATTAAGTAGTCATCGGCCAATTTCTCTTTTAACTAAAATATCCAAAATCTTTGAAAAACTCATGAAAAACAGAATGATGAGTTTTCTGAGCAAGATGCATTTTTTCAGTTCGTCCCAATTTGGATTCATGGAAGGCAAATCTACAGAAGAAGCACTTCTACGTTTTTGTTCACAAGTGTTCTATAATCTCGATACGAAGAAAAATATAGCAGGATTATTTAGCATATAACCAAAGCATTTTGAGGCCTCGGAATGTAGCGCCACTAGAGGAAAAAGAACCAAAGCATTTGATAAGGTTAACCATAAAATCCTATTAGAAAAACTGGAAAATGTCGGGACTAGAGGCTTTATGTATGACTGGTTCGAATCGTATCTAAGCAGTAGAATTCAAAGAGTTAAGATTGAAGATATGAGAAGTGAAGCAAGGCTTCTAAATAATGAAGGACCTAGGATCCATATTGGGTTCTATATTATTTCTAATAATAATTGTTGGCGCTACAGTACAATAATAGTACTACAGTACAGTACAGGGCCTAGCTTGCTCATCATCGTGTTGCGCGCGCTACTGCTCTCTCACGAGTAGAAGGGACCTACAGGTTTTTGCCGACTCCGAACGGCGAGATTTGAGAAGCCTTCTAAGACAGTTATTACTCTTTGAGTGTTGTCAGCAGCTCGAAAGAGGTGGTGCCGTGAAAAATTCGAAAAATTGGTGTTGAGCTGGGAATCGAACCTAGACCCTTCGGCGTGTGAGCGTCGCACTCTACCCACTACGCCACGGCGACCGTTGTACTGTTTACAGTAACTTAACCGATTCATCTCGCCCAAAACATGGAATTAAATCGCGAAAATTTTCGTGCGATTGTTTTTTGCAACTTTCCACGTGGATTAACTCAACAGCAGTGCATCGATGACATTCAATTTTTGGATATGAAGCTCCATCAAGGATCAGTCTTTATCGATGGTATGGTGAATTCAACGGAGGTCGTAGTTCACTCCAAGACGAATTTAGTGAAGGTCGTCCAAAATCAGTTGTTGTTCCGGCAACGATTGATGTTGTGCGCCAACTGATATTGCAAGATCGTCCTGTGGCCTATCGCGAGATTGCACGAACATTTGGCTGTCAACGAGAGCGCGTTGGATCCCACACAATTTGTTAATCGCTCAAAAAGGGCTCGTGTCGACTGGTGGAAAGAATTGCTCCAAAAATACGATCGCGTTGCTTCGAAATACGTCTATGACATCGTGAAAGGTGATGAAAGCTGGATTGATGCGTATGAGCCCGAAAGTAAACAGCAGTCGACTGTATGGGTGTTTCAAATTGAGCCAAATCCAACAAAAGTTGTTCGCGTACGAAGCACTTCCAAGCAAATCGTCGCCTGTTTTTTCGGGAAAAGTGGACATGTCGCAACCATACCATTAGAACAACGCAGAACAGTCATTTCTGAGTGGTACACAACCATTCGCGGAAGACGGATCACTCTTCACCACGACAATGCGAGCTCTCACACATTGGCTCAAACAACATCATTTTTGAGCACTTAAAATGTCGAGTTCATGAGACATCCGCCGTATAGTCCTGACTTGGCACCGAATGACTTCTATTTATTCCCATATGTAAAAAATAAAATGAGAGGTCAACGTTTTTCGACACCTGAAGAAGCGGTTGATGCGTTCAGAATGCATGTTTTGGAGATACCTCAATCAGAGTGGCAAAAGTGCTTCGACAATTGGTTCAAACGATTGCCAAAGGGTATAGATCTTAATAGGGAATAATTTTAAAAACAATTAAGCTATTTTCGATGATTAATATTTGTTTTTGTACTCTAATCGAGAAATATAAAAGGCAACCCTCGTACGACCAGAAAACCCGTGACACAGCACAGTAGTCGAATATGTTTTTTCGCGAGCAAGAACGAAAAGAAAGACTCTGTTTGGGATGATTCCGTTGGTACCTTACACAGAAAAGGGAATGGAAGGCAATGCCAGGTTTGAAGGTTAAAAGTGATCAGATTTGTTCGAAAATCAACATCATAAAATATAAACATATTTTGACGAATTCATGATCTTTTCCCGGCCAATATTCCCAGCGTTATGAATTCAGAAACCGTGACCAAATTAATCATGAAACGGAAACATGAAGCATATAAATTTTGCCTCTAAATCGATTGCGTTTCGTGACATCGTACAGATGACTCAAATAATCATTGTCAACTTCACACATCGGAAGCTCTGCACAAATAATCAGCCCAGCTCCAGACCAGTGTAAGATTCCGAAGTACAGACACAATCCAAATTGTATTGTGTTTTCCTAACCTAATAACATGTGCTATCGCCTGTCACGACAAGTGACAAGTCAAGGTCAACGGAGCAACGTCAAATGGCCCCACAGCGCGCACATGTACTCGAGTTGTGAAACAAAACCCAAAACTGCATGAAGACCTAAATAAAGGAAATCTAACGAAACGATTTCCGTTGATTTACACACCGGCAATAGATATGCGTATCTTTCAATCAACGAAAAAAATTAACACAGCCTTCGCAATTGTTTCGTCACAGCACCGCAGCCAGCTATCGCTGGCGTGATGCGTTATAAATTTGCGAATCAGTCTCTGGCAGCAGCGTGTTAACAGAGAGGAATGCCTTGAGAGTGTGTTTTTCGACAAATCGAAATTGTCTTCATTTCCTGTTTCGCGTCCTTCGCCCCAGGTATTCTGATGCGAAGAGCTGGGGAGCGCAGTTTTAGATTGTTGACAGGAAATGATAATCATAGAGGCATTTGTATCTCACACCTGCAGACGCACACAGCCGCGGAACACATAACTGCGCAGTAAGTGTTTTGCACTCGGATTGTATTAGACAAAAGATTCAATTACTCTCCCTTTTCGCCACCAGCGCCTGATACAGATAACTTATCTATAGTTTGATAGGAGGAGAAGTTTTTTTTTTGTGTTCGCGATATGCGTTTTTTTTTTTTCGAAGTATTGCCAAAAAGAAGGAAAGACAAATAAGTTATACAGAAAGACCGGTAGATGTGTAGGAGAGCTAACAAAGGGAAGTTTTGTGATTTATTTTGGCAACAGCGGTGAGTCAGGATTGCTTATCTGTGGTACTAAGCTCTCGTGACAGAAATACAAGTTTCTGTGAGTTTTTAGATTTATATCCATCCCTTTGTCCAAGAGAAATGGTCTCGAAGAAATGATCCAAAATATGCGCCTTGCCTGTACTCTATTTTAAAGAAACAGGGATTACTCTGCCAACTGTCGTAGAAACAAGGTTTAAGACTGACACAGTTTCAAAGGACAAATATGAGCGCAGTAGTTAGTCAAACATCGGCTTTTCTTTCCCAAAGCCGTGTCAACATAAGAAATGTTTCAAGCAATGAAAGCTTTGAAATGACCGTCAAGAAAGGTTGTAGATCAAATTTTGGACAAAGTGCGTTTAAGGTAGCAGCAACTAGACAAAAACTGCTCTTAAGCATCTTACCGAACATTTTTCGAAATTTTAATCAATTTGAATGCATGTTGGCGAAACAAGCTGTGGCCCAGCAGTCTACGTCAGCAAACAGCAACAACTAGACAAAAACTACTCTTAAACATCTTACCGAACATTTTTCGAAATTTTATTCAATTTGAATGCATATTGGCGAAACAAGCTGTGGCCCAGTAGTTTTGGTCAGCCTTCTGCTGAAGCATCTGTTACTGCTGCAAACATCAGCTGAAGATACCTCTCTGTAGCACTTTCTGTTCATCCACGAGAGCGGACAGCCCACTAAGCCAGAGACAGTCCTACAACTGGGAATCGTTGAAGCAAGTCTTTCATAATACATGGTGGCAGCAGTGGCGTAGTGGGTACAGTGCGACGCTCACATGCCGAAGATCCAGCTTCGGTTTCCGGCTGAACACCTTGAATTTTTCACGGTACGACCTCTTTCGAGCGGCTGACAACACCCAAAGAGTAATAGGTGTCTAAGAAAAAGCTTCTCAAACTTCAAGGTTCGCAGTCGGTAAAAAATGTAGGTTTCTTTTACTCGTAAAAGAACAGTAGCGCGCACAACACAAGCAGGTGATGAGCACGCTAGGCCCTGGTGCCCGTACGGAAAGTTAATGGACATGCCATAACCAGTGAATGGCATCATTTGGCTCGTTGTCGTTAAGAATCTTTCCCATTCACGCAGTCGTCATAATAGGCGTTGGAAGTTGGGAAAGACTGGACTGGAGCACTCAGCATTTTTTTTAAAGGATGATTTTCCGTGAAAAAGGGTCGTACCGTGAAAAAGATCCCTTCTACTCGTAAAAGAACAGTAGCGCGCAAAACACAAGTAGGTGACGAGCAAGCTAGGCCCTGGTGCCCCTATGGTAAGTTAATGGAAAAAAAAAACACAGAACATTCAGAAAAATGCATGAAATCTTTATTGGAATCGATAGTACGGTCCATATAATTTATTGTTTGAAGATTATTTCAAGCAAATGTTGACCTTGACTGCGCCTCAAATGGTTCATCCGCTTAGTCCAATTTTGGCATATTCTTTCCAACATTTCGGCCGGTATCTCAAGAAAAAATGCTTCAATGTTGTCTTCCAATGCGTCAATTGAAGCAGGCTTGTCTGCATAGACATGAGCTTTTACATAGCCCCACAAAAAATGGTCAAAAGGCGTTAAATCGCAAGATCTAGGCGGCCAATTGACCGGTCCCGAATGTGAAATAAAATTTTCACCGAACTCGCCTCTCAATTAGTCCATTGTTGCGCGTGCTGTATGGCACGTGGCACCGTCTTATTGAAACCACATGTCATGCAAGTCAAGCTCTCGCATTTTGAGCAAATAATGTTGGATATCATCTCACGGTAGCTATTTAATTGCAACATGTTGTGAGCGAAAATTCAACAATTTTCAAAACAAACATATCAAGCAACAATGCCCAAAGAAACAAATGCCAAACAATGAAAACAACAGAAATTAAAGAAATCCATATATAAGCTCACCCTTCACAGTTACGTTACGATTCGCATCATCTTTGAAGAAGTACGGTCCAATGATGCCACCGGCCCAAAATCCGCACCAAACTGTGACATTTTCTGGATGCATTGGTAGCTCTTGCAATGCTTCTGGCTGATATTCACCACAAAATCGACAATTTTGCTTATTTGCGTACCCATTGAGCCAAAAATGAGCTTCGTCCATTTTTGACCATAAAATGGAAGAAGTACGCGTTGAACTTTCTTAACAGACAACGCATTTCGATAATAAAATTCAATAATTTGCAAGCATTGTTCGTTTGTAACACAATTCGTGGTTAAATTATAGACAAAACTGGAGATGTTTGACACTGAAACAAAACAAAAAACGTGCGCCAGCTATTTAAACTAGCGTTGCCAAAAAGATAACAGCTAAACAATCACCCTTTACTAGCCCTTTCATCTTATTGGGTTCTTTAAACAAAACCTCATTGTACCCAGACTCTGCAGTTCCTTACATTCTGAGACGAGGTTGGGGGTACCCTCGTCTTATGTGATCAAAATTGTTCATACAAGTGCAGTGTAGAGGACTATTTCGCTTTGGTATAAAGTTGGTTGCTTTAGAGTAACTTACTTTCTATAACAACAGCTCTCTCAACCGTTGTCGGGGTTGTTGTTAAATATCCATTAAAATACAGCCGCATGCCCATCTATGATATTAGACAACGCTTTCGACGGCTAGTACTAAAAGCTGTCTCAGCTTAGGCTAGTACTAAAAGCTGTCTCAGTGGGTCCAAAATACAGACTTCCACCAATGTTTTCGTGTAACCGTTGATGACTTATAAGACTTTCTCGAGAAGAAATGACTTTAGACTGATTGTAAACTTGTTTTTTTTTTTAGAGATGTAGACATTCAATTAAAATAAAATAATCCTAAAATGTTATATAAATAAATAAAATAATAAAAAAAAATAATGTTCACAATTTTCGAGGGACAGTCTTTGGGCATTAAAACTGAAACACGATTTTCGGCATATAACATCAACAATTGGCGCAGACTTAGTCTTATCTAAAAGTTCAATTGCCGATGATAGTCCTCAGCACTTGTGGCGGTATATCGATAAACAATGCGGCGAATATTGTTCTCCAAGTGGTTAACCGTTTCTGGTTTATTGGCACAGACAATCGGCTTCACATAAAATAGTAATAATAATTGTTGGTGCGACAGTCCACAGGATGACCAGGGCCCTAGCTTGCTCATCAACAACTCGTGTTGTGGGCGCTCCTGTTCTCTCACGAGTAGAAGGGACGTACAGTTTTTGCCGACTCCGAACTGCGAAGTTTGAGAAGCTTTCTTAGACAGTTATTACTCTTTGAGTGTTGTCAACAGCTCGAAAGAGGTGGTGGCGTGAAAAATTCTAAAAATTGGTGTTGAACTGGGAATCGAACCTACCCTTTCGGCGTGTGAGCGTCGCACTCTACCCGCTACGCTATGGCGACCAGACAAGGTACCTTTGCAACATGATAACACTCGGATCCACGTGGCTGTGTCAGTCAAAATTAAATTTCAAATCGCTGAAATGGGAGGCCTCATCCGCTTGCTTCGCAATATAGACACTTTGTTTAAGAGCAGAAGGGAATGTTTGGCCAGACTTTTAAATAAAGGCAGTCTTTTGCTACTCATTAAAAATATATCAGTTAATTCTTCGTTTTTGCAACAGATGGCGACTCTTGACTAAATTTCTTTGGAACTAAATTTTCAAAGTAACTGTCAAAGGGTAAACAACTACACTTTTTAATTAACTGGATACATTTGTTTTAACTGTTTTGTTTCAATTGAAGAACCAACCGACAGAAGGCGATCCCACTTTGAGGGAAATTTGCGGTAGAGGTGCTCTAATTCAGCGAACTATTAAGAAATGAGGGCCGTTATCGTGACTTGCAGGATAGCGCATACAACTGAAAAGTAAAAAAATTGGAGATGAAGGCGTTGTTCGACTAAGATCCATCCCGACTTCCAGAAAGACTCGAAGTCGCTTAACCAGCCTGCCAGCAATAATCTAAAAGGAACGACACTGGACGAAGTGTGATTTGAAGAGACTTTGAAGGACTATTTTGTGGGTTTGAAATACTAATTGTGGTATAGTGGTATAAAAGTAGTAGTAGTAGGTATAAAGTTCGACACTCACATACCGAAGGTTTAAGGCTCGTTTCCCAGACTGAACACATTTTGCATGATCCCACATCTTGCTAATTGAGTGACAAAACAACAACTCGATTGGTCTTTTGACTGAATAAAATTGGCTTAAGTCTATGACGTAGGAGTACTATGACCATTCCTTATCGTTAACAGCCGTGCAATCTATTTACGTTTAATAATCGGATGTCTCTACGGCCCATAGGGGGGCCAGGGCCTAGCTTGCTCATCAACTACTCGTGTTGTGTGCGCTACTGGTTTGTCACGGGTAGAAGGAACCTACAGTTTTTTGCCGACTTCGAACTGCGAAGTTTAAGAAGCTTTCTTAGTCAGTTATTACTCTTTGAGTGCTGTCAGCAGCTCGAAAGATGTGGTGCCGTGAAAAATTGGAAGTGTTCAGCCGGGAATCGAACCTAGACCCTTCGGCGTGTGGACGTCGTACTCTATCCACTACGCCACGGCGGCCACTTCATATATCCTCACAAGGAAAAAGTCAAGCGGCTTTAAATCGCACACTTTTGGAGGCCAATTCACAGGCCGCTGATGTCAAACAATGCGATTACCAAGTGTTCCCTTGAATTAATCAATTGAGCCACAATCTGTGTGTCATTTAAGGCCGTCTTATTGAAACTACAGTTCCTGAGCATCATGTTAGTCCAATTGATAAACGAAAAAGTAAACGTCTTTATAATGGTTAGAATTGACCGTAACCTTCTGGTTGGTATTGTTTTAATATCACGATCTTGGCGGTCAAAGTCAGGGTTAGCAAACGATTCTTTCAATGAGTCAGTTGTGGCCCGAACTGTTTGACACGTTGTACTGTCTTTTTAAAAGCACAGCTTCTGTAAATTGTAGTTGTACAGCTCATTAACGAGAGAGTAAGTAGTTCTGAGTCTTGAGCGGCCACCATTAACGATGACTTTGTGGCCAGCATCGTTTCTAAAGCATCAATTATTCAACCAACCTATAAAGCACTTTAAACAATCAGGTTTTATGAGTTAAACGGTGTCTGCAAATGTCCCCTAACACGGCAGTCTTGTTAATGAAGTGTCCATTAAACCAACAGTTAGCAAACGTAAACTGACTGTATTCCGTGAAATGTGTTTTGAATCACGATTCGGATGTCATTCTGTTAAAATGACAACCTTAAAAGAAATCATTCGACACCTGAAAAAATTTCTGCCAGTCAAAATAAAGGTGAAAAACTTCAAGTTCTCTACCTCAGATCAGTCGTTAGTGGATTTTTTTAATTTTCATTTATCGCAAAATTATTCGAAACAAGAGGCCGCTGATCAAATCGAACTTAGTCGCTGTCCTTTATGAAGCCAAGTTTTGCACGAAAACTGTCAGTGATGCTAGTGGCAAGCTTTGGCAATAAAATTTTTACGAAGTATACGCCTCGCACAAAACTTAAAACTTACCGTAAATATAATAGTGATAAGACGCACCATGACAAAATGGACATTGCTACTCGTATACGTCATCACATGGCGGCGAAATCCGGTGATGTGTTATTCCTTGGAGCTAATCTACTTTAGCGCGATTGGTCCGACAAAGGAAAAATGTATTATTGAAAGTGGTGTCCTCTTCGTTCTAGAATTGGTAGAGAAGTAGGACACTAAAACAAGAACAGAATTATTGTTAGGCAGATTGTAAGACCACACGACTGCAGTTGTTTCATACGCAGGGTTTGTTCCCTTAAGGAATTAGTCAAACCGCAAATAACCCTTTTTCCTCCAACTCATTCTTGTTATTCGTATTTGTCTCTTCATACGTTTAAAAGTGTGCCAACGGGGATTTTTAAAATGGCTGCCGATTGTGTTGTATAGTGCGACAATCATTCCTGACCCTCACCACATACATTAATGTACTTTTTAACCGCAGAAATGTGGCCACGACTGTATTTTGTAATTTATTTATCTAAAAGGTGCCTTACATTTCGCATTTTATACTTTCAGCCCAAGCTGAGACCTAATTCCGGTCATTTAAAGTTACATATAAACAAATCCTTTGGTGCACGCCCATTATAAGGTTATCATATATCTAATATCTGACTTTTTGTCTTTTGAATTTTCCGGCAATGTATAAAGCGCTACAGAGCTCGTATCTGGCAATACTATACATCATTTGAAAGGTCTTGACATATCCTATAAAACAGTATGCTATGTTGCTATGCATGATTAGTTTGGATATTGCGTTCAACAGTTATAGACGTGTAAACATGGAGTTCACTTACGCCAAAATTCGAGCTATTTTAAAGTTTTCCTTCGTTAAAGGCAAGTCCGCTAGAGAAACGTTCCGTGAGATTGATGGTGTTTTGGGGGATGGTACTCTATCACTTCGAACCGCGGAGGAATGGTTTCGACGATTCAGAGCCGGTGGAAACGACACCATGGATAAGCCAGCCGGTGGAACACCTGTGACGACGAATACCGATCGAATCATGGAAGTAATCGAGTTAAGCCGGCATGTGGCAATTCGGGACATCGCTCATTAGATGGGAGTTAGTCACCAAACCATTTTAAACCATCTGCAGAAGGCTGGATACAAAAAAAGCCCGTTTAGTGGGTGCCACATGATTTGACGCAAAAAAACCTTCTGCGCCGAATCAACGCCTGCGATATGCTGCTAAAACGGAACGAACTCGACACATCTTTGAAGCCGATGGTGACTGGCGACGAAAACTGGATCACATACCACAATATCAAGCGAAAATGGTCGTGGTTGAAGGTCGGTGAATCGTCCCAAACAGTGGCCAAGCCTGGATTAACGGCCAGGAAGGTTTTGCTGTCGGTTTTGTGGGATTGGGCAGCTCCCACATGACCAGACGCTTAATTCTACCGTCTACTGCGAACAACTGGACCGCTTGCAGCAGGCGATCGACCAGAAGCGTCCAGAATTGGCCAGCAGGAAGGGTGTAGTGCTCTACGAGGACAACGCCAGACCACACACTTCGTTGATGACTCGTCAGAAGCTACAGGAGCTCGGATGGAAGGTTTTATTGCATCCACCAGTTAGCCCAGACATAGCGCCAAGCGATTACCACCTGTTCCTGTCCATGGCCCTTTTGATGAGAAGTTGAACTCAAAAGAGGCTTATGAAAAGTGGCTGTCCGAGTTCTTTGCAAATAAGGAGAGGGGCTTCTACGAGGGGAGGTATTATGAAGTTGCCGTCTAGATGGAAACAGATTGTTGAACAAAAAGTTCAAAAATGCGCCGCTTGAACTTAATCCGATCACTGTAACACTTTTTATGAAGCATTGAATGAAGAGCAAAAAAGCCCATATTTGATAACCTGATATGTCAAAGAAATAGTCTCTTGAGGCGTACGTTGACGGCCTCTACCACATTGCACTGTTTGTTGATGACTTTATGGAAATGCCAGTTCTTATCGATAAATTGAATATTATCTTCGAGCTGACAGAAATGAAAGTTGGAAATTCCAGCCCATTGTTTGACTGGAAAAGTAGATTACCGTTTGGAAAGGATTGATACCCTCCCACTTAAGAAAAAGTAATCTTCGGCTTGGAGGGCTACTATGGTCTAATCAGATCCTACCTACCTTACCACATACTATAATGTGTTCCAGAAACCAGAGTCTAAGATACCTCGTGACCAGACCATGTCCATCGATTAGTCTTCCATTAGTCCAGTTAATGGACGTATTTCATTTCTATATACAAGTTAAATGGAGGAGTTACCATTTAAACAATGAGCAATAAGCTATTTAAACTTAGTGGAAAATCACTCCAAAGTCTTTTTCTCATTAACTGAGTTTGTGCACTAAAGACAGCAGCGTAACACCCCAACGCCATAAAAGTTCTAAAACAGAAAAACCCGACAGTGAAGTGAACGCTTATCAATGGAGGAAGATTCATATTTACTTTCCCATTCAAAGTACGTTTCACTTTTCACAATTGGTGTTGTTTTGTAATCATTTAACCGCTCACAGACGGCACTTAATTTTATCAGTCGAAAGGCACAAGGTTTGCACTTGAATTGCAACAATGTCATCTAAACATTGGACGAGTTTAGAGACTTTTTTTTAAATTAACATAGCTTAGATGGTTAACACTCACAGGTTGATTTCTTCAATTTCCCAAGCTTTGGACTGCATGGTCCTCCGTGTAATAAACTATGGAGGACGACAAATTAATTGTCGCCTCTAAGACTTTGAATGTTCATATCTTGACAACACACAAGCAACGGAACGGGGAAAGCACGGATTTTTTTATTTCGAATAAAAAATTCACATTTAACACAAATAACAGTTCCATCGACAATTAGCAACAATTTAAATAAAAATTACTTGTGATAGAAATTTTAAGATTTGTGAATCATGTATGTACGGTCATAGGTATTTATGCGCACATTTCTAAACAATTGAGACATATGTGGGAGGGAGTTAAATTTCCGCTGATACAGCTAAAAATTGAAAAGATTCGGCCAGCTGGCTCAATTTAAGACAAGAACTTAATCCAAATGATCAAGGGAGGTCGAGAAAAAATGTGCGACACGTTGGCTGGAAGCTTTTTCATCAACCACATGATCGTTTATGGCCGCCATTTCGTTGTGGGTAGAGTGCGACGCTCACAAGCCGAAGGGTCTTGGTTCGAATCGCGGCTACACACCTCGAATTTTTCACGGAACCACCTTTTTCGAGCTACTACCAATACTCAAAGAGTTATTACTGTCTAAGAAAGCTTCTCAAATTTCGTTTTTTAGAACTTTTCCGACCAATCGACACGAGCCTTCTTTTGAGCTATTGACAAATTGTGTGGGATCCAACGCGAACAAATTTTCTTGACGGTCAAATGTTCATGCAGTATTGATTGTATGCTGGTCGCACTAATGCTTAAGGCTGTCTTAATCTCAGGATAGGTCACATGACGATCTTGCAATATCAGTTAGTGCACAGCATCAATGGTTTCCGAAACAACAACTGATTTGGACGACCTTCACTCGTCTTGGAGTCAACCACCACCGCGGTTGAATTCGCCATATCATCGATAAAGACTAACCCTTGATGGAGCTTCATATCCAAAAATTGAACAAACAGTTCATCGATGCACTGTTGTTGAGTTAATCCACGTCGAAAGTTGTAAACCAAAATCGCACAAAAATTTTCACGATTTATTTCTATTTTTTGGGCGAGATGAATCTTTTGAGTTACTGTAACAACAACACAAATAGTGCTCCTATGTCAAAACCTGAGTACGTATAACCTCAAAAATATATATAACTTACGATAGAGCTGGCAGTTGCCAGATTGCAACACTAAGGTTGCCCAACCCAGAAATATAAAAGGCAGGAAATATAAAAAAAAGTAGAATGACTCGAAGGCTTTACCTAATGAAGAAGAGAGTGATAATGAAGAAACAAAAATCAGCAAACACTATCAATCGTAGTCAGTATTATTTATTAGCAAAGAAATGAAGAGCAATTATCGATGACTTACAATCGACTCCGCTCGATTTTAAATCAAACAAATGGAATTGTGGCTGCCGTGGCGTAGTTGGTAGAGTGCGATATGTACACATCGACTGTCCAAGGTTCTATTTCGGACTGAATTAAAATAACAATTGGATACTTTGATAGTTTTTATTCGTAATTACTCATTTCTTCGTCGAAAGTGAGCCGAGACTGAAACTTTCACGTAAGAAAATTTAAAATTCAGAGTTATTTTGGAAGTTTTCTTCAACAACTAAAATCTGGTGCATTGTGAGTCTATTCAAATCGGCTAAGCGGTCAAGAAAATGTATTTCCTCGTGATATCTGTAGCTCGCATTGTGCATCGGAAATATAATTGTTGGGGAGGCCTTGCCTTTCATATCAGGGTGAAGTACATATCGCACTTTACTCGAAATTCGCATTAATAATAATTGTTGGCGCGACAGTCCACAGGGTTACCAGGGCCTAGCTTGCTCATCAACTTCTCGTGTTGTCCGCGCTACTGTTCTGTCACGAGTAGAAGGGGCCTACAGTGTTTTGCCGACTCCGAACGGCGAAATTTGAGAAGGTTTACTCTTTGAGAGTTGTCAGCAGCTCGAGAGAGGTGATGCCGTGAATAATTGAGGTATTCAGACAGGAATCGAACCTAGACCCTTCGGCGTGTGAGCGTCGCACTCTACCCACTACTTCACGGCGGCCACCGAAAGTCGCATTCATTTACCCTAAAACACAACCTATGTCGTTTCGCATCCACACTTTACTTGGTGCAATGTGACTTTTGCCATTCACTCAGCTCTGTGGATGGTATTATGGATGGTATTTGAAGCGATAGAAGACAAGAAAAGAAGACAATATTGGAGCCTCCTTTTAGAATTGGAGAAAGGAATACTTTAAGGAGACTGATTGATTTACAAATTGATCTCCAAAATTGAGGACGGCGTGTACCACCGGTTTTTCACACATAAATGTTTTATCTGATGGCGTGTTTGAAAAAATAACGGTAAAACAGAAGTAGTACGATTTGTGCATTTTTCGCAAAATTTGTTGTTTTTCTTCAAATTTAAAAATTTTGTGTGCAAGGTGCCGCTAAGTAAAGTAAGGTTCGATTTTTGCTGTCACCAGATGATGTTAAATACAAAAAACTGCGCCGCTCTCAACGTGTTAAACAGAAGTAGTTTGAAATGGAAAATATTTCAAAAGACATAACCAATAGCGAATGTTCACGCCCGTAATTGCTAGCCTACATCAAAGAAATAAACAAACGCCCCAAACAAGGAACAGCAATCAATCCCTCTTCGTATGATCGAGGTGAAAAGAAAACTTAAGTCGTGCCCAGTATCGCAACCGTTTCTCAATTAGAGATCTTTAACAGTCCCTGAGATTCTTTGAGATGTCGCAATTTCCAAAAAATTGGTTTTTGCCTTTCTTATAATTTGGTACCTCATCGCCTCTCCTTCCTTGGACGACCCTTGTCGATGTAATAAGCCACTGGACTCGTTAAGATGAGTCACTGCTCGATAACTCGTGCATTGCGTGACATTATCGCTCCTCATTAGTATTTGCGAATGTTTTGCAAGCAAAAACTTATATTTTAGTTCATTTAAATCAACAACTGTCCTCGAGTCACAACCTCCCTTCGTTCAGACCCGATCTAAGCCACGTGACCACTCATTGGCGCACACACAGTCCTCGAGCCACCCAACCATGACCTGAACTAATGACCAGCAATCACATCTGCGACTGGTTGGCGATGTCAAATGAATATTCATACACCCACGTCTCTCAAACAACAGCGCAGACATGCAACCGTCTGTTTTCCCGTGCAAATGATCCCAAGCCACGCCAACATTTCACACTTGTGCACAATGCCATCGTAGCACATGTTCGGTTCGAATTTTACACTTCTGTTTCAAATCGTGTTAGGTTAATGAAGCGCTTTTTTCCGTTTCATTGTGCAAACGATTCATCGCATTATGGTTGTCGATTAGATAAGTTATCTGTTAGGGTCTACCCCATAGGTTCTTTCAAAAGAATCGCTCGCCAGTAACCACCTTGTGGGCAACAACTGTCTGGTGAGATGTGATATATTTTGTTGTTCCCCCAACAAACATGGGCCACGTGAAATAGTCACTTGACATCCGGCAGCATACGAAATCCGATCCAACCGCAAGCGTTTATGAAATTTCCTCCCTCCTTCCGGTGCATTCAAAATGCGCCGCCGCCTGCCAAACCACATTTGTGTTTCAACGTGTGATGCAATTTGTTGTGAATTTGTACGATCCACATCTTAGATTTGCTGCCAACCTGCATTTTCTCCTCTCCTATGAAAAATAAACATCCCCCACAACTCGGCACACATTTACGTCGAAATGTGACACACCCTCAAAAGCTTTCCACAAGGCAAGCACTCCCTCTGCATGCAAGTCGACTCCATATCAGGGATTCCAAACGTAATTAATCCACTTACACCCACAAGCTCCACTGACTGTCAACAGCCAGCAAACAACTGACGATTGTAACGTTGACCTTGTCTACAAGGGGACAACTCCGGCCCACACTCACGTGCGTGATACATTGTTTTTGACTCAGTCTGATGGCGCTGGCGGTGCTAACGTGCCGACAACCGCACAGCTGAGCACTGATCGTTTTCAAAGGCTGACCTTCAGCGAGCGATGACAACGTCGCCGCAAGCAGACTCCAGTAATTCTCCGTGATTATGTACGGTTCGCTTCGCTCCTTAAGTGAAACGGGGTGTGGATCATTTGCGCAAACTATAGTCTCTTCAACACTTTTGGAGAGTCTCTGCAAACTGATGTTGCTAACAAGATAACACAAGCATAAGCGGACTCTGAAAAGCCGAATAATGCGAGCATGTGCGCGCACTGCGCACGGATGACGCATCGCAAACTGTGAATTTGAATATTCCATCAAGTGACGAGGATTGAGCAGGCAGTGGTCGGTTAATAGTTACAAACAGGCCTTGGCACGTTTGCCTCTTTTTATGGCCTCCATCGCGCATTTATGCCTGGACGCAAGCAATTGCGGCGAAAGCACTTATTTTTGTCGTGGAAGTTTTACGGCGCTTCGTTTGATTTATGGTTGGGGTCTTAGAATTTTGATGCTCAAGCGACTAATCGCTCTCGATGCGCAGAAGACCGGTGCCAAGAGCTGAACGATGGCTTGATGGTTATCGATTGCAGGACAAGGAGTTGAGGGTGTTTTACAATTTTGTTTGCTCGTAAATTCAGCAGCCGATAATTATTTAATTTTCACACTTGACTGGCGTAGAATTTTGATGTGCCAGAGATTGCTGTGGGAAAACATTTTGCTCTTTCAAGCGATTTTCACAACCGCTTGAATGAGTAATGACCCTTAAGAGAAACGGAAGAAGTACAGGACAGATTGCAGTCTTGAGAGCTGTCAAATGTGGTTAAGGTGATGTTGGTTAAACTTATCATGCCTGGGAGATTATATTATGACTCTATTTAAGCGCAATCTGTTCTATTTTCAGAATTTCCGATTCTGAAGCGTTCACTAAATCTGAATCCACCGGCATACCAGTGCCCTAAAAACAATCGGGACTGCATTCTCGCACTGCGAAAAGGTCGAAGGTTGCTTAATGGCCCGAAATATTTTACAAACTGTTTGTGGCCGCCGTGGCGTATTGGGTAGAGTGCGAAATTCACACGAAGATGGTCCAGGTTCGATTCCGCGCTAAGAATCTCGAATTTTACGAGGCACCACCAAGCTTCTGGCAAGGCTCAAAAAGTAATGTCTATGAAAAAACTTCTCAAACGTCCGTGTCGGAGTTGTCAAAAAATTGTTGGTCCCTTCTGCTAGTGAGAGAACGGCAGCGCGCACAACACGAGTAGTTGAACAGTAAGATAAGCCTTGGTCCCTGTGCACTTGCGCGTCTTCCGATTAATATTATTTGCAAAATGAAAATCCGCATTCGGCGTCGAATTAAATAGAATGGGCCCATTTGACAAAGAAACAGATACACTTGCTCCGTCTCCAAGGCAAATTGGGTCGAGAATGTCTTTCAGCTACTGTCTGTCCGCCCAGTTCTTTGATTTGGCATTTCAAACTTGACAGAGGCACTCACCGACCAATGAAAATTCAAACTCAATTGAAAGTCCATTTCTCGCCTTAATATAAAAATCGCGATCTTCGAAACTGACATTTCAATCTCGAGCAGGAAACATATTTCATCACCCACAATGAATCTGACACACTTAACTTACAAATCCAGAATCGCACCTAAAAATAGAAACGATTTCGAGAACTATTAAAGAAGCGGATCTTTGCAAGGCTAACTGTCATGCAAATCATCCCCAAATGTCCAGAGTTTTACTTTGTTTCAAGATCTTTGCATTCATTATAACCAAGCATGAGCATAACCAGTTCATGCTAAACTTGTCTTTGATATTTGTAATTTAAATTATGACTTCCGAATGTTTCGGCCATTTGAATCGACAGAGAGAAACCGTTCGCTTTCTTTGAATGACTTAGATTTAAATTCAGATTCCAAGGCGTAAGCCAAGTTTGGGCTACTTTTCCAACTCATTCGCCAGCAACTGCAAGCTGTCCTTGATAATGAAAAAAGATGCACGCAATGCAACAGTTTGCCATGCTTGGAAATCAAACTCTCATCTGACCACATTGCTCTCCACCCAGGCGCTCACATTCAGCATTGTAAAATCGAAATTGCAAGTGTGAATCAGCAAAGTGAAATGCAAGTGAAATTAATTTCTTCATCCCGCCCCAGCACCGCCCCACCACCGCCCCAAGGTCCCACAAATTATCATTGTGCGCCAGCGACACACTCAATGCGCATCGTTCCCCTTGAATGCCGTCACCCAAACAATTGGATTTCACTCCATTCCAGCGATGACTAGGCCAAACGATAGTTCGACGCTTCGCGCCGCATGTTAGATCACTTATGCAGACATTACTATTTATGGAAAACGAAACTGAAATTGGAATTGTTGTTTGTTCGTTGAATCCTCGAGACGCTTCGAGACGCAAAAGCTCTTGCCACGGTACCTGACTCACTGGGGCAGTCGGCAATCGCTGAATTGCTTTCCTCTTCCAGCTGGGGACTGATCGTCGGCACGCACCCGCGTCGCCTTGTGTGCCTAAAGAGCTTTTTTTCTAGCGAAACAAACAACAAAAGAGACTTGATGAAAGAGTGCGGCAAGCAACCAACGATTGCGATGTGTACTTTGGAGGTCAACAGAGAGACGTTTTGCCGAGAATTTAATGTCAAACCGACAGTGCCGGCCTGGGAGGGGGCCGGTCTGGGAGGCAGGCGAATAAAACGTAAACAACTGAGTGCTTTGCATAACGAGCGATTTTGCTTAGATGATCTTGCAGTGATTAGAATTACGTCGCGTTCGGCGGGAGAGTGCGGGTGTGTGTGGAAAATTTGGCATTAAGCGACCTGTCAGTCAGATGGTGTTCGGCGTGTTTTCGTGAGGCGACATAATCAGCTAATCAATTCGCTAACAGCGCTAATCACAGTTAGACTGGTTTCACTTTTCGCCCCTGAATAATTTAAGTGAATAATTCGGTTCTGTTGGAAACCCGTTCTTGCGAGGATCAGTTGACGTTGGTCCGTGTGTTTGAAGTTCCCGTTCTGGACTTGTCGTAGCATCATACCGAGGAAATTTCCATCAGCTGGGAAGCTAATGACGGCGATGAGATGGGGCAGCGATGATTTCAATCTGACTGCAAAATGTAGAAAGTTTAGTCGGCAGTTTTACATTTTAAGAGCTGCTTAGGAGTTTATTTAATAGCCGTACGCAACTAAATGGACTTGTAACAAGGATCGGAACGAAGAGGAAATATTGGCTTCTTGGAAAATTGAAGCTTCAAAACAATTTCAACACTTTAGCACAGTTTCAGTGTTCCCTAAATTCTGCAACAAGTGTTTGATGTTTCCTCAAAATTGCAAAGTTTGTGCGAATGCATTCAAATTCAGACACCTCCTTTTTCTAAATTAATTACCACCCCCTCCTCCTGCATCGTTTGAATCGCTTTAGAAAACATTACTCAAATGTGAAACTGAAACAAGCAATTACCTAGTAGGGCAGAGCTTCATTTCACATATGAAAAACAAATGTTATGACTTATGAGCGTAAGAATATAGCTAATGTCTAATTATTAATACAGGAAATAGCTTCCATCGGCGAACTACGTTCCAATAAGTCGAGCAGGTCAGAAACTCACGGTAATTGATTTTTAAGTGTTTCTGATGAATCCCAAGACATACATCGTTTAAGTTACATGCAGGGCTGTCGACTTCGTACGCAAATAAAATGTTTTCGTGCTTGGGCAGACGTAGATAAGCTTGAAACTGACGTTTGCATTAGGCAATAATTTTTTTTTAAGCAAGCAGTTCTGGAAACAAATAAATCTCTATCTCGGTGTTTTGAAAGACATACAAACACATTCCAAAATTGAATTAACTTTGTGATAACTTGTTCCACTTTTGTGGTGTTCAATGCAAATTAATGGACATGCGCATTGGTTTTACTTGTTTCGAAAACAGAAACTAATGCTGAAGGTACGATCCATGTGTCTGCCTTTTTCAATTGTCACTTAACTATCTGTTGTGATAATAATTTTTTTCCTTGCCATTTCTGTTTTTCATTGTAATGCTTTGAATTACTGCATGACTTATATTTAACTCATCATTTAATAAGTCCCTGTCGCCACTAATAAAAAAATTAATTCATAATTTTTGTAAGTGGCGCCCCCTACTGGGACTCATTGAGTAATCTGTTATTTAGTTTACCATATAGCAATCACGTGGGTGTCCCAGAAACAAAGCTTAAATCAATAGGACGAAGTCAGATGGCCATTCAGGGGTCCCGCTAACCCCTTCCAATATGAGAATGACAGATCGCTATAAGGAGTAGTCACCTCTTTCAGGAGCGTTTTTATTCGCTTTTGTCTAAATATTTCACACTGCGGAGGATGCTGAAAATAACCAAGTATACTAAATTGACACCAACCCCTCGCTCCATTCATGAATTTCGATGTTTCAAGGTTGAAAAGAACAGAATAAACAGAGTCAGTACAAATTAATTCTGCTAATTTATCAAAAGATGGCGTCACCTGCAACCTTGGAAGCAATTATCTACTTATTGGAAGCACTGTTGACCTTGGAAGCAATTACCTACTTCACTGGAAAGGTGTGACAATTGTCAGCTAACAATTACAAACACAGTCATTTTTAACAACTAAGGCAGTTAACTCGTGAAAAATGACGTTGGGACACGTTTAGAACTCTGATTACCCACGTTTTCTTAGTTTTCTTGAGTGACCATACCGGTATGAAGTGAGCATCAAGTTACAAATGTCTCGATAGGGAACATTTATTGTGAACGAGCCCTTCTTTTTTTTTTTTTTTGTTTGCTATGACATCTGTGAAAAATATTTAGTATACATCAAGTCATTGAACAGACAACATCATATTTTTTCATCGTGCTAAGAAAGTCGAATTTTGTACCAGAAAGTGATGATTTACGGACCTGTACACAAAGCAAAACCGGTTCAGGATACAATCACAACACTTGGCTGGGAGCAGCTACCCCACCCGCCGTATTCACCAGACTTGCCTCCTTCCGACTACCATTTGTTTTCATCGATGGGACACGCATTGGCTGAGCAGCACTGTGATTCCTACGACGAGGTCGATTGCTTTAAAATCAACAACAATTTTATTGACGTGGTATTCACAAATTGCCAGAAAAGTGGTCAAAATGTGTAGAAAATAATGGCCAATACTTTGAATAAAATATTTTTACTTTCCCATTGATGACTAGTGTTTTATTTTCAAAAAAAAACAACGGTATACCTGGTAGTATAAAGATCATTAGATTAGACAATAAGCCAGTTTAAGTACGAGGGCTGGCTTTTATATTTCGGAATTAGAAAACAAAAATAAATATTGATCATCGAAAAATAGCTTTATAGTTTTTCAAAATATTCCCCATTAAGATCTATACACATTTGCATGCGTTTGAACCAATTGTCGAAGCACTATTGTCACTCAGATTGAGGTAAGTATCTCCAAAACATGCATTCTGAACGCATTAACCGCTTCTTCAGGTGTCAAAAAACGTTGACCTCTCGTTTTATTTTTTACGTACGGGAGTAAAAAGAAGTCATTCGGTGCCAATTCAGGACTATACGGTGGATGACTCATCAAATCGATGTTTTGAGTACTCAAAAATTCAGTTGTTTGAGCCGATGTGTGAGAACTCGCATTGTCGTGGTGAAGACTGATCCGTCTTCGGCGATTGATTTTCCTGATTTCTTGGAAAACAACTGACAAACAAATAGTTGTGTACCACTTAGAATCGACAGTTCTGCGTTATTTTAGTCTGGTAGGGTTGCGACATGCCCAGTTTTTCCGAAAAAAACAGGCGACCATTTGTTTCGAAGTGCTTTGTGCGCGAGCAACTTTTGTTGGATTTGGCTCAATTTGAAACACCCATACAGTCGCCTGCTGTTTACTTTCGGGCTCATACGCATCAATCCAGGTTTCATTACCTGTCACGATGTCATAGACGTGTTTCGAAGCACCGCGATCGTATTTTCGGAGCATTTCTTTCGACCAATCGACACGAGCCTTTTTTGAGCGATCAACAAATTGTGTGGGATCCAACGCAAACAAATTTTGTTGACAGTCAAAAGTTCATGCAATATTGAATGTATGCTGGTCCCACTAATGCCTAAGATTGTCTCAATCCCACGATAGATCACATGACGATCTTGCAATATCAGTTGGCGCACAGCATCAATGGTTTCCGGAACAACAACTGATTTTGACGACCTTCACCCGTCTTGGAGTCAACTACCACCTAGGTTGAATTCACCATACAATCGATAAAGACTGATCCTTGATGGAGCTTCATCGCCAAAAATTGAATTAAGTTCATCGATGCACTGATGTTGAGATAATCCACGTCGAAAGTTGTAAACCATAATCGCACCAAAATGTTCACGATTTAATTCCATTTTTTGGACGAGATGAAGTTACTATAAACAACACAAATAGCGCTCGTATACCAAAACGGTCTGAGTACGTTTAACCTCAAAAATATGAAATTTTACGATAGAGATTGCAGTTGCTAGATTGCAACACTAGGTTTGCCCAACCCCGAAATATAAAATACAACCTTCGTATTGTTGACTAGCATAGATGTAAGAGAATAAGAAAAAATCATAAAAAATGCATAAAAAACTAAACGTTGGGCCCCATTTTTTAATCCAGCATATACAGTAATAAAGAAACTGAGAGCGTGGACGTTATGATAGCATTATTACATTCCATATACATTATTATGTATTATGTACTGTGATGTGTAATAGCATTATTCTTCACAAGTTATTCAAAAATAGGAAGTCAGCACTAGAATTACAATTTATTGCACGCGACAGCCACAAATTTAGTTTAAAGACTTCGCATTATTTTCTAGTTTGTTTCAACTCAACATACAACTCGTAAGGATTCCTTCGTACCATCGTTCGAAGTGGTTGGAAAGAAGTTTTTCTCATTTATTCCTAAGAGAATATTTGCACGTACAACACGAGTTAGTAAAGTTAATTGATAAGCCCAGGTCCGATGTTGAATGTAGAGGCGTGTGACATATTCTACAGACCATCGGAAGTTCGACTCTTGTGAGGAGGAACGTTTTTCCCCAACTGGGTTAGGTATAAGAGTTCTGTCTCACAGCGAGCTGCTGTCTCAATGAGTAAAGCTGTCATTGTTATTTCCATTATTGAAAGAAACGGGTAAGAAGAGAGTATAACACTTGTCGTTACATAAAAAAAAGAAATCCCAGAAAAGGATGCAAACTTTTCCTTGAAGTAGGGCATGATCTGGGCACAGCTTGGTTTGTGAGTATGCCACCCGCCATAAATACATAACTTCTGGGAAGCCTGCCCAAGAGGAACCTATTTCAAAGGGCACCTCTCGGAAAGGACATTTACAACCTTTTAATGATTTTCTTTTAAATACTTGTTCTTTTTTGTGTTGTGTTTCAGTCGGGAGTGTCCCTAGGTCTCGACTACAATGCCCCTAAAGCCTGCACGATCTCTCACCAGCTTCCTTCAGTTACGTACTCCAAGTCGGTTGACGTCCTTCTCCACTGGTGTAAGCCAATTTAGCCTAGGTTGTCCTCTGTTGTTTTGTCCGAATGGCTCGGATTCGCTAACTTTTCGGAGCGGAGGAACGGTGTCCATACGCTCTCTACACTTAGCCGTTGTATCCGAAAGTCCATAGAGTTTGTTGATAATAATAATTGTTGGCGCTACAGTTCAAAGGGGGACCAGGGCCTAGCTTGCTCATCAACTACTCGTGTTGTGCGCGCTACTGTTCTCTCACGAGTAGAAGGGACCTACAGTTTTTTTGCCGACTCCGAACGGCGAGATTTGAGAAGCTTTCTTAGACAGTTATTACTCTTTGAGTGTTGTCAGCAGCTCGAAAGAGGTGGTGCCGTGAAAAATTCGAAAAATTGGTGTTGAGCTGGGAGTCGAACCTACACCCTTCGGCGTGTGATAGTCGCACTCTACCGACTACGCCACGGTGACCACAGAGTTTGTTGAATCACCCCCTCGAAATGCCATCAACGCAAGAAGGACTAAATATTCCAAGCTTAACTTTTCTCCTGAAAAGACTAGGGGCTTTCTTATCCGCTTTTAATAACGCCCAGGTTTCTGCGCCATGGAGTAGGACTGAGATAATCAAACTTTTATATAAGGCAAGCTTAGTCCTTCGAGAGAAGGCTTCATTACTTAAATGCCTTTTGAGCCCAAAGTTACAGCAATTGGCAAGAGTGATTCTGCGTTTGATTTCGTGACTGATATTTACTCTTTCATCCGCAGAGCCGATGTAGACGAAGTCCTTGACTACCTCGAAGTTTCTGCTACCTAGTGTGACACTCTGCCCGAGACGTCCGACGAGTGTTCTTTCTTGATGACAGCATGTACTTCTTCTTCTTCTTCTTCTTGTGGCGCTACAGTCCGGGGTGGACCTGGGCCTCAACCAACATGCCTCTCGAGCCAGCATGATCTTTCGCCAGCTGTCTCCAGTTGCGCACTCCGAGTTGGTTGAGGTCCTTCTCCACTTGTGTGCGACACTTTAGTCTAGGTCGTCCTCTGTTGCGTTGTCCCAATGGCATGGATTCAAAGACTTTTCGGGTCGAAGCAGTGGTTTCCATACGCTCTACATGGCCTAGCCATCTTAAGCGTTGTATCCGTAGACGCTTGACCAGGCGCATGTCGCTGTACAGCGCATAGAGTTCGTCATTAAATCTTCTCCTCCAGAAGCCATCAACGCAAACAGGACCAAAAATTGCACGCAGAACTTTTCTCTCGAAGAGACTTAGGACTTCCTCATCCGCCTTTGCTAACGTCCAAGATTCCGCGCCATAAAGTAGGACGGGGATGATGAAGCTGTTATATAAAGCAAGCTTAGTCCGTCGAGAGAGAGAGCTTTATTACTCAATTACCTCTTGAGCCCAAAGAAACAGCGATTGGCAAGAGTGATTCTGCGTTTGATTTCGGTACTGGTGTTGCTGTCCCTATTTACCGTAGAGCCGAGATAGACGAAGTCCTTGACTACTTCGAAGTTTCTGCTGCCTAGTGTGACGCTCCGTCCGAGACGTCGATGTTGTGTGTCCTTCCTTGATGACAGCATGTACTTAGTTTTGCCCTCATTTACCACTAGACCCATTTTAGCCGCTTCCGCTTCAATGCCAGCAAACGCCTCATTGACGGCTCGCTGTATTCGTCCAATCACGTCAATGCTGTCCGCGTAAGTAAGCAATTGAACTGACTTTTAGAAAATTGTGCCTCTGCTGTTAACTTGTGAGTGACTTACGATCTTCTCGAGGATAATGTTGAAGAAGTCACATGATAGTGCGTCGCCTTGTGTGAAACCTTTTTTGACATTAAAGGGATCGTTGAGTTCGCTACCGACCTTGACCGACCTGTGAGAGTTCTCCATCGTCACCTTTAACAATCTGAGTTTGGTAGGAATGCCAGAACGAGAAAGAGCACTTTATAGGTCGTCCCTATGAACAGTTTTAACTTTGCCCCAAAGTGATCGAAGATTCGGCACAGAAACCGTATCTCACACGATTTTAATTGCGCTGCGAATCTCTTTATAAGTCTTTGGAAGCTCATCACTCAAACACAAGCAGCTGTTAAAACCGATAAATATAAACACCTTTCAAACGCACACTAAAGTTAACGAGCCTTGAACCTGCTCCAGGTGGCCCAGCAATTTAGAAAATACAAACTAATCTTGAGATTAACTAGAATGCGGGTGGAGAAAAAAAACGAAAACAAAACAATTATAAATGCCTGGAAGTACAGCAAATCAAAAATATCTAGTCCAAGGGTAAGCTGTCTATTTGCAAAGCACACAAAAATAGTCTCAATTGCGCAAAAATGGTTATCTCCAAATCAAACGTTTGCACGAGGATTTGCTCTCGGAAGTTTGTGATGGAAATATGGCACAAGGCAGCAAACTGAAAAAACACCTTCATACACACATTCAGGCCTCGACGACAAAACAATCTGTTTAAGCTTTATGTGTTTTGTTACTTCATTGGTGGCGAATGTTTCCGAGAGATTGTGCTCGAAAAGGAATGCGGATGGAAACCAACAAGTTCCCATTGCGGTGTCAGAATACAGACGGGAGGGTCTGGTGACCAAACACAAAATCATTCCAATGCAGCTGTGGTTTGGCTTAGGTTGAATATCGGTGATCGAGTGCAGTGGACGAATACGTCCAGTGACAGAGAATGCACGAGCCCACTTGTGGTTGCCCGTTTCTAAGAATTTGCGCCACCAAGTATCGTTAATCATCCTCACCCTCCACGAACGCAGGAAGGGAATTTTTTCAACAACCAGGAATTCTAAATTTAGAAGTCTCTTCGAAAAAACAACCTAGATACGAAGGAAAACGCTGCCTGAGCAATTAATCTAAATGGTCAACGGATCGTCGTCCGACTGACAGCCAGATGACGTGCAATGCAATCAACAAATCGTTGGAAAAAAAACCCTATCGAGGAGATAAAGACAGTTTTTATCAAGTTTTAATTAAAGGCATTGTCTGTGTGCGGACATCTGTGGACAATCTAAAGATGACACTTTTCTAAAAGTTCCCCACTCTCAACTGCGTAGCAGTCATTGTAGCTGGCTTCATAGACGAGATTCATTCTTCTGTGAAGCACTGAGGGACTTCCCACTGTTTTATGGTTTTCTTGAGTTGTGATGCTTTCGACGGCACATCGACATATTGCAATTCAGGGGAACTCGGAATATTCTCGAAAGGGAGCATCTTTGCCTGAGAATGAGTGTAGGGGGTCAGGGAACACATTTACAACTTGCGTCATTTGATAAGTGAGATGACAAATCGAAGTTTTGTAAAAAGTTCATACACGCTTCACTAGTAGATGCGCTGAGCCATGAACAGCGGAGGTGCTCCCACATGTTGCCCTGCTGTCTGTTCATCAACCGAACCGCAAAACAATGGAATTATCTGTTCTAACGACTTGGCACTTCGTTCACGTAGGTTCTCGATTCCATAGAATTCGAATTGACGCAAATTAAACAATTAAATGTTTAACTTGTGTTAGTTGAAATTGGAACAGATGTTTTCTTCAATCAGTTGAAGCCATTCAGAGCTCTTCATTCGCTTTCGCAGATTCTAAAATTGCGTACAACCTCTAGGTTCATACTTTAGACCTTTCACTGGACCGCTAAAAATAAACTAAATTACAAACAGGTTGTTTCCCGTCGAACCTTCATCTGCGGGGTTTGCTTTATTTACCTTTGGTCCGAGCTGAATTCCCCTTTTCATCTGGGGCTCTAGAAGATTTAGAAATTCTTGGCAGGAACAGCGAGAAATGGGATCGATGTTGTCGAGTTCTTGGACATTTTACGTCTACATTAACTTTGATTAGGTCCGGTCCTATAGTTTTAAAGCGCCTACTTTCTTGAGAATGAATTCTTGCTTTCCTTATTGAAATGTTTAGTTTTGTTTCGGAGTGTTGTCAGCAATAGCACAAAAGGGGTGAACATCCAGTCTAAAGATTGAACCTTTGACCACTGGCGAACAGTTATTATATTTTACTCATACCCGGAAAGTCTTAAAATCCAAGCGAAAGGGACAAAGCAACAAAGAATATCGCAAACAAATGGAGGGGCACCACAACCAACTTGGAGTGCACAATTGCAGACAGTTGGCGAGAGATCTTGTCTGCCTGAAGAGGTCGAAATGTCAATTACGGACTAGGTCTACCCCGGCTTGTACCGCCACACAAAAAAGAAGAAGGTTAGTAAATAAATACACTTATACTTACATTCCCAGAGTCAAAAGATTCGGGTCAAATTGTTTCACCTGCTTGCTATAAGAGCAGTTACAATTTTTTCTTACTGTTTGATCTCTCCATCGTGTATGGAATTCGTATCTTCTTGTCCTTTTTGGAAGCTGCGTCACTTCGAATGAACCTTGGCATCAACCAACTTTCGCACGAAAATCCAGCTTTATGAAGAAAACAAGAAAATTCTTCCTTTTAAGTTTGAGAAGCTTTTGAGAAGCCAAAAAAAAAAATAATCCACTTAAACTTTTTTTTAAATGAAAGGATCAACATCACATAGAAGTTTTCCGAGGTCATTAAAAACCTCTCAGACGACAAAATCCGGAGGCGTTGTCCAAACGGTTTAAATTCAAAAACTCTTCAAACAATTTTGCCCCTATGCTCTGCATTTGGTGAAAAACTCGTAGGACCGCATTGCGGAAGACGATTAAATCGTCCAATCTTCGCCACCAAGTGTCATCAACATAAGCAGAACTAAGTACTCAAAACATCTTTTTTCAACGAGAACAAATTAATGTTATACGAGGGTCGCTTTTAATATTTCGGGATTAGACAACAAAAACAAAAATTAGTCATCGAAAATAACTTTATTGTTTTTCAAAATATTCCCCATTAAGATTTATACACTGTGTCGAAGCACTTTTGCCACTCCGATTGAGTTATTTCCAAAACATGCATTCTGAACGCATTAACCACTCCTTCAGGCGTCGAAAAACGTTGACCTCTCATTTTAGTTTTTACGTACGGCAAAAAATGTAGTCATTCGGTGTCAAGTTAGGACTATGCGGCAGATGACTCATCAAATCGATGTTTTGAGTGCTCAAAAATTCAGTTGCTTGAACAGATGTGTGAGAGCTCGCATTGTCGTGGTTAAGACTGATCCGTCTTCGGCGGTTGGTTTTCCTGATTTCTTGGAAGACAACTGGCAAACAAATATTTGTGTACCACTCAGAATTAACTGTCTACGTTGTTTTAAAGGTACTGTTGCGACATGTCCAGTTTTTCCGAAAAAACAGGCGACCATTTGCTTGGAAGTACTTCGTGCGCGAGCAACTTTTCTTGGATTTGGCTCAATTTGAAACACGCATACAGTCGACTGCCGTTTACTTTCGGGCTTATGCGCGTAAATCCAGCTTTCATCACCTGTCACCATGTCATAGACGTGTTTCGAAGCACCGCGATCGTATTTTTGGAGCATTTCTTTCGACCAATCCACACGAACCTTTTTTGAGCGATTAACAAATTTTGTGGGCTCCAACGCGAACAAATTTTTTTGACAGCCAAATGTTCATACAATATTGAATGTATGCTGGTCCCACTAATGCCTAAGGTTGTCTCAATCTCACGATAGGTCACATGACGATCTTGCAATATCAGTTGGCGCACAGCAACAATGGCTTACGGAACAACAACAGATTTTGGAGTGAACTACGACATTGGTTGAATTCACCATACCATCGATAAACACTGGGCCTTGATAGAGCTTCATCGCCAAACAATTTAATTAAGTTCATAGATGCACTGTTGTTGAGTTAATCCACGTCGAAAGTTATAAAAAATAATCGCACTATTTAATTCCAATTTTTGGGCGAAATGAATCTTTTAAGTTACTGTAAACAACAGCTCGTATACCAAAACGTTCTGAGTACGTATAACCTCCAAAATGTCAAACCTTACGATAGAGCGACAGTTGCCAACACTAGGGTAGCCCAATCCCGAAATATAAAAGGCAACCTTCGTATAAATCTTTTGAGGAAGCTAGATTAAAAAAACATTTAGTTTTATGAAGAATCAAGAAGACCTTTCGAAAAAGAGCTTTGCATTGGTCACCTAATTTCCTCCTTAGATCCCAGGGAAATAAAAATGTTCACTCATTATTTGCTTTCATCTAGCCAAGTTCAATTCTTCGTTTTCAACATTTTTATGGCGGCTGCTCAAAAAATTCTTCGCAATTTTGATTAGAGGGCAAATTCATGGAATACATAAATTTCTGAACAGTCCTGAAAGTTGTTAAAAACGTGGATGAGCATAACTCGATCCTTCTACAAACATGAATTCAAATACAAATACAAATACAAAATCAAATCCAAATACAAATACTGGTCCCAATTTGATTTAGTTTGTAGATATTGAGATCGCATAGGTTTTGTTTTGAAAGCCATCGCAAAATTATCTAAGTGTATAGCCTGAATCGCTTTCCTTCAGGAGGCGCCTCTGTCACAACTTAATTCTTTCTGTTACCTTTAATAATAATATAATAATAATTGTTGGCGCTACAGTCCACAGGGGGACCAGCGCCTAGCTTGCTCGTCAACAACTCGTGTTGTGCGCGCTTCTGTTCTCTCAGGAGTACAAGGGATCTACAGTTTTTTGCCGACTCCGAACGGTCGGCAAACTTTCTTTGACAGTAATTACTCTTTGAGTGTTGTCAGCAGCTCGAAAGAGGTTTTGCCGTGAAAAATTCGAGGTGTTCAGTTGGGAATCGAACCTAGCTCCTTCGACGTGTGAGCGTCGCACTCTACCCACTACGCCACGGGGGCCACCCTTCTGTTACTTAGTGACAAGTAACCACAGAAAAGTTGACACACTTTGTATATTGACTGGTGTCACATGATTTTTGCTTAAAAGCAAGTAAGGTACGTAAACATGTGTTGCCGGTATGGAAACTTAATCGACACAACGTTCCAAAATTAACTGTATGGATAGGCACATTGAAGCCGATTTTGTAAAGAAAAGGGCACGAGAAGTGCTATCTTTCTAACTGTTTACTTTAAACCTGTAATAATAATAATTGTTGGCGCGACAGTCTACAGGTGGACCAGGGCTTAGCTTCCTCATAAACTACTCTTGTTGTGCGCGCTACTGTTCCCTCACGAGTAGAAGGGGCCTACAGTTTTTTGCTGACTCCGAACGGCGAAGTTTGAGAAGCTTTCTAAGACAGTTATTACACTTTGAGTGTTGTCAGCAGCTCGAAAGAGGTGGTGCCGTGAAAAATTTGAAAAACTGGTGTTGAGCTGGAAGTCGAACCGACACCCTTCGGCATGTGAGCGTCGCACTCTACCTACTACGCCACGGCCACCACACTTTAAACCTATACGTTACCGTAATTCTGACACTTTTATAAAGGGTGTGCTAACAAGAACGCGAGATTTAAATGACTGATGCAGCAATTGAATTGTTATTCTGGCTGTATGAGATGTGGCGCCGTCTTGTTGAGACCACATCCTCTCCACATTCATTTCTTCAATTCTAGGCACGAAAAAATTGATTATCATTTCACGACACCGAACACCATCGACGCTTGCGCTTGACCTGACTCATTTTCAAGAAAGCTCCAGTGATTCCTCCAGCCCAAAATCCACACCACACAGTGATACGTTGCTTCTCGTGAATCACTCGAGGATTTTCCTCGCCCCAAATGTGACAATTCTACCTATTGACGAAGCCATCAAGATGGAAGTGGGCCTCGTCACTAAAGATGATTTTATCGCAAAGTCAGCATTTTCATGTTGTCTCTCCAATACCCAATTAACGAACTCCCTTCGCTGTGTATTGTCAGCTGGCTTCAGTTCCTGAGTCAATTGAACTTTGTATGCATGAAGATGCAAATCTTTCGTCAAAATTCGCTGCATAGTGGATTTGGAAACACCAATTTGCTGAACTCGGTGTCGAATTGAGGTGGATGGCATTTGAGCGACATCATCACGTACTGCTGCGATATATTCGGTCGATAGACCTGGTCGAAGGCGCGTTGTTGTCTTTACATCAGTTACAGACCCAGTTTCAGTAAATTTTTCCATGAATCGCTATACAGTTGACTCTTTTGGAGCACTACTGTAACCCAAAATTGATCGCAATTTGCGAACTGTAGCTGCAAAACCTTCACCATTTTGATAAAACAATTACACGACGAAAGATTTCACAATGAGAATGCGTTGTTCATTCGTATAGTGAATTAAAAAATTTTATAAGCCTTATACCTGCTACTAACAACACAACAATAATATTTGTTCAAATGTCAAACAATGACAATTCGAATGGCGCCAAATTTAAATCTTGCGTTCTTGTTGGAACACTCTTTATTACTTAGGAATCCTTAAAATTTGATGTTAAAGAAAAGTTTTAGTTATTTGGAGTATTTGTACCTACTTCTTTTAATCAACTTCTGAAAATCTTTAAAGTTTTATATCAAATTTATTCGGCACACAGATTCGATGCGTTTCCAAAAGATGGCGCCACATGAATGTTGTGGCTGATCTTGGAAGCGATTATCTACTTCATTGGAAAGGTGTGACATTTGTCAGCAATACTTAGTGTGAATCGGTGTCTGTTTTAGACATTAGCATTACCTTTCAACTCTTCGAAAATTTCTGGATTTGATTTCAATAAACAGCAATTTCGGGAAGTTTTTGGTTTTTCTTTTTAATTGGAAGAAAAGGGCAAATTCAAAGTTCATCGAATGTTTGTAGAAGTTTATAGTGAATCAGCTCCAGCCAATAAATCGTGCAGAGAGTAGTTTCGACCTTTCAGAGGTTGTAGTTTTGTGTGAAACAGCATCTTTTTTAGACGATAGCATTGTGCTTTGCCCCTTCGGAAATAAACAGCATTTTTGGAAAGGGTTTGTTTTTCTTTTTTAATTGGAAGAAAAGTAGAGCTGAAGCCCATCGAACGCTTGAAGAAGTTCAAAGTGAATTTAGTCAGACCCATAAATCGTGCAGAGAGTGGTTTCGCCGCTTCAAAGGTCGTGATTTCAACGCCAGGGACAAAGAGCGTTTTGTGGTCGCCGTGGCGTAGTGGTTAGAGTGCGACGCTCACACACCGAGGGGTCTAGGTTCGATTCCCAGCTCAACACCAATGTCACGTATTTTTCACGGCACCACCTCTTTCGACCTGCTGACAACACTCAACGGGAAATAACTGTCTAAGAAAGCTTCTCAAATTTCGCCGTTCGGAGTCGGCAAAAAACTGTAAGTCCCTTCTACTCGTGAGAGAACAGTAGCGCGCACAACATGAGTAGTTGATGAGCCAGCTAGGTCCTGGTTCCCCTTTGGATTATAGCGCTAACAATTATTATTATTACAAAGAGAGTCTTGGGCAACCCCAAAGGTTCGAACTTGATGAATAGGAGGCTTTAGTTGGGAATGACTATGTCTTCGATCGGTAACAGAAATTTGGATTTCTTCAAAAGCAGGGAAACAAGGTGCCGAGAAAGTTGAAACTGAAAAATGGCATAAGGTGGATTTGTTTTTTAAAATTCAGACTTAGACGTTTAGAAACCATTGATTGGTAACGTTACCGCCAACAACTAATGCGTTTGAGCCATTCATTGCTTAAGAACCGTCTTGAAACGACACCTGATGAGGTGGTTCCTCAACATGACAATACTCAGGCAGTCAATATCTACCCAGAAACGCAGAATTGAGAGATCCTACGCCACACGTTGTTTTCTCCACCGAAACGAAACGATTAAGGTGAAACGATTTATGCGATTTAGGCGTCCAAAAATTAGCTCAATGTTTACATCGACGCCAGAAAGGAGTCTTTTTTAAAATGATTTTTCAAAATTGAAAAAATTAAAAAAAAAAACATGGACAGTTTCAGAGACGTTTCTTCATTGAAGCCAAACTTTTTTTCAATACAAACAAAACGAATACATTCGTGTCACCGCACAAACTTCAGTTGTAGTCGATGAACTACATATGTATACGAAATTGTTCAGAAAATGGATACACAATTAACTTCAGTTCATATTCATACTCCTCTAGAAACTGCAAAAGTTAGTTAAGCTTCCGACAGAAATAATTTGAGAGGAAAAAACCAAACTACAGTTTATTTGCCAATTCGCACCAGTATTCAATGATGTGTACCATATGTGTGTCAAACAGCCTCGCAGCTTTCACAGTGACCGTGACATAATTTTGTTTTTGTTTTTTTTTCACCGATTTCTCATGGCGACTTTGAGGTGACACAAGTCCTTTCAATCAGTCGGTTTACTTCCGATACCACACCAGCTGTTCCCACGAGCAAAGACTTCACAAAAGGTCAGGGGCCAAAGTCAAATCCAAGCTTTGCTTTTTCCCTCCTGGCTAAAAATATGAAAATAAATTCGAAATTCAATTAAAGCGGCACCCCGCTGCCCCATTGCAGATTTCTACGCGTAGTTTCTCCTGCGTCACAAAAACGTGCGCCCCACTGACGTGCAAATTCAATTTAAAACAAATAAAATAAAACTCACATTATCACATTTTGCCAAACCCACCGAGCGACAGAATGAAAAAAAAGAACGATCGTTGTTTGAGAAGCGAATGCGAGACTCACCTGCATAATGGGATACGTGATTCGTCCTTTATCCTGCTTCCAGAATATGATCAGTCCGCTGGTGTCAGCGATGACAGCGTCAATGTTTGAGGACGACGAGACCGGTACTTTCGGCTGCACAATCGGCACAAAGTTGCTGTTCATCATCACGTTCCTTGCCTCATTGCGGTGGTGATAGCCGCCAGAGTTTGAGGTTCCCTTCGAATTACCGTACTTTGACCCGTGTTTTCGGAATTGTTTGCCAGTAAAGACTAGAGGGCCGATGATTGTGTACTTGTTGGGGGAGTTGGTCGCTTGATTCGAACACTTCGCGCACGGAACCAACGGATTCGCGGAAATCCCTCCATCTTTGTTGGCAGCACCGCCGTCAGGACTCATTTTGCCGAATTGATTCTTTTTGTGGCCCATAGGATCGTCCTTGTGATCCTCATCACGCGAGGCGCTCACTCGAGGTGTGGTCGATGAGGTTTTGTTGCTCACGGTTGTTGCTGTGCTCCTTGAGATCTTCTTGTTTGGCTGATTTGAGCATTTCAGAGGTGCAACAGACGTAGTTGCATTGCTCGTTGCTGCTACACTTGTGCTACGTTCGTATTTCGAATTCCTGTTCATCTCGCTCGACGCACTTGCTTTTGTGGCGTTTGCTAAAGACTTATCTTTCGATTTTGTTGTGGTCGCGCCGACAAGGACATCTCGCTGCTGATGAGCCTTGGCCGATTTTTTCGACTGTGATTGTTGCTGCTGGTTTTGTTGTTGTTTGGCCTTCGATTTATTATTCACCATTATTGCCAGGTACAGTTTGTTTTCAAAACACACAATTAAAAAAAAAAACTACAAAATGTAACACAAAAATTCCTTAAATTGATGCCAAAAGCATAGACACCGCCACAAAAAATGTATTTTGAACGCTTCGGCGAGCTTTCGATGATCGCAAAAGTTTTTTTTCTCCTCGTTCGCTCTTCGATTTTGTTGTTTTTCGGCTCACTGGTGAAATAATACCACGACGCTAATTGCCGCAGATTACAGTATGCGACAGTGATGTAATATCAGGGACTATTTAATGCGGAAATGCTTTGCAAAAACACAAATGAAAAAAAAAATAGAACAAAACCAAACGAAAACGAGTTCAAAATAGGGGAGGAAAATAGGAAAATGTATTTTTATTGAAACCGCTTTACTGGTGGCAGATAAATATAGCAAGGTTCAAATGTCCATATCACTTGCGCAAATCAAATAAAACCGAACACTTTGCATGCGGATTCGAACAGAGACACAACGGTAACAGTGCTTGGGGGATGGGACAGTGCGACAGCGAAGATAGACGACAAAGCGAAGGAGAGTTTTTATGCTTTCTAGCACTACAACACTAGAACTAGCGACACGACGAAATTAAGTGATTTGCGAATTGTTCTTTGCAAAATTTCTGTTGTCTTTCCGCCTTTTCTTTCCGCGATGTTTTGTTTTTTTATTTTTTTTTGTCAAGAAATCCGCACTGACAATGAAGTCAAATCAACACACCTTTGCTGTTGGACGGACAAGTTGAATTGTATTGGCACGCAGTGGGAACAAGCTCGAGGCGGTGGTGTTTTTGCAATATTTTGAATGTCGCGGTCATAAACTCTGACACCGATCACTAGCAGATGGAAATAGAGCAGCACCGACAGACAATGAAAACTCGATGTGATCCAATTGTAAAAAGTGGCTCTCCAAAACACTTTCACACGACAACGAAATCCAGACGGGACTGTTAATAATCACGCGGAAGACCACCACCACCAGCAGCGACGACACAACCACAGTAGCACAAAACGGTTAAGTAGCGGAAAAGCAAAAGAGAAAAGAAACGATCAAACGGCGCGTCAGCGATGACGAACAACGACCGAATGTAAGAGCATGCAAAGCAATATGAAAACGGACGAAACTCCTCGTGATGACGACACAAAAGTTGACAAATATTCGACGAGAGGCTCCACGAACCCCGAAAGACAGTCTTTTGGCTTATTCTCGGAATCGGCATGCAAATTGACCGACTAACTGACGAGAGATAGCGACTTTACCGAGTATCGACTGAGTTTTACCTGATGTCTAGAGAGTCGAACATGTGACGACCAACTGACGATGTCTGAAGAAAGCTGGGGTAAGCCGACAAAAAACAGACGGAAAACAAAACAGAAAAACAATGTGGGGTGGGGTGGCCGGCGGAGAGCTTAACCAAGGGAAGCACCACTATTCATCAACGTGAGTAGGCGAATAGAAAAAATGGCAGAAATGGGAAAGAAAACTAAGAAAAAATGAAGAAATAAAAAAATCACCTACAATCGCACACTCTCTCGAATCATGCTCGTAGCGGAAGCTTTGCACTTTCAGATGGCAACTGTTCAGCTTTTGATTATTCATATTTTTAGTGACAGAAAGCTCGGCGGTGAAAGCTCTGTGATCGAATAAGATCGCTCTGCGGCCGGCCGGCGCTATGGCTGGCAAAACAAAGTTTTGACAACCGACATTCCGGGACACTCCACGTTACTGCGCCACCGTCGTGTGGGCATTGCTTAAGCTGCTGGAGTTTTCCACAATCTGTAACGACACATGTCAATAAAATGTGATGGTTCTTGCTTTCTGCGCGTTTGTTGACGTTTTAATTAATAACTTCGCACTTTCGCTGAAGGTAGGGTAAGTGCGCTTTTCCGGCCGTGTGCGCTGACAATACAGTACTTCAGGAGTACTTCAAATTTATAAATTGCAGTTATCTGTACTGTGGTCGCCGTGGCGTAGTGGGTAGAGTGCGACGCTCACACGCCGAAGGGTCTAGGTTCAACTCCCAACTCAACACCAATTTTTCGAGTTTTTCACGGCACCACCTCTTTCGAGCTGCTGACAACACTCAAAGAGTAATAACTGTTTAAGAAAGCTTCTCAAATTTCGCCGTTCGGAGTCGGCAAAAAACTGTAGGTTTCTTCTACTTGTGAGAGAACAGTAGCGCACACAACACGAGTAGTTGATGAGCACGCTAGGCCCTGGTCCCCCTTTGGACTGTAGCGCCACAAATTGTTATTTTTATTAGTTATCTGTACTACATGCATCTGAACGAATGCAGGTAAACATGACGTATATTGAGAATGTCAAAGTTTCAAATAAGCAAAAAAAATACACATTTGATCAGTATTTCTAGAGCTCCTGCATGTGTCTGGTAAGTTGTGGCAGACGCTTTTCGATCATGTCTATGCGCCTCTTGATTTATGCAAGAAAACACTCTTTGGGGCAGTTGTAGTAGACAATTTGTAAAAGTTGAATTTTTAATCGACAGGTTTTGAAATAATCAACTTTTACTATTTTTTTCCTGTATCGAACTTGGGCAAATTCTGTTTCTAGTTTGACATGGTGACGTCTTGTTTTTAGCTGCCACTCTGATATACCTCGAATGGCTTCAGAAGAATAAGTTGAACGTGACTTGATTCATTTCCTTTCAGAAAGACTCGACTTTGATAGGTTTTACAGGATTTTAAAGAGACTTTGCTTCTACCCCCCTTTTTAGATACTAATGTCGCGCTCTCTGTACTTGAGCTGACTTATGTTTCAAGAAAGGAAAGTTCCCATTTCTTAACATCTTTTGAATTCTGTTTTTGCTTTGGTTCATATTAAGGTGGCCGTGGTACGTCAAATTTCCCAGATTTGATTCCAAAATGGAAATATGTTACGCCACTACCTCTTTTGCTTTGCTGCTGAAAATCAATGGCGACAAGTTGTCTACGACAAATGTTCTTAAATTTTACGGTTCAGGTTAGGCAATGTAGCGGGATCCCATAACTACGACACTGAACAAACGAACAAAATACACACGAAGACCACACTGGTGCGAGACAAAAAAGAGAGGACAAAAAAAAAAGAAGTCAGTCATTAAACTCACCCCTAAGAAGTAAGTTCAGATTGTGCGCGGATCGTTTGTTTCCTCAGGCTTTTTTTGTTATGATTAAACCATACAAATTAAGATTCAAGAAGTGTTTCTTTTTCTGTTAATTAAAATCGAGCCAAATCGATTGCTTAAAAACTAACCAAGTGTTTTATTTGCATTTTTCCACTAACCCGAACTCTAGGAAAAGAATCCCACATGTATGTCTCTTTAACGACGGCACGCACATCAAACATAGTGGATGTAGATCACACGCTGTAAAACAATAAGACGATTCTCATTACTTTCCGACTGGTAGTGTAAAGTTGTGTTATTTCACGGTTTCAACCGTCTCCTGTGTTTGAACCTGGAGAACTCCTTCGGATTGTACTTTGCCAGCGTCAAATGCCACGATAGACCAGATCTTAATTTTACGGCAGATCCCAGAAAAGACTCAAGACGTACAAATCCACACCCACCACCTATTCGTCAATTTTAAGGCCGCATATGACAGTGTGCATAGAGACGAGCTATACAGTGCCATGTCTAGTTTTGGCATTCCTACCAAACTCGTCAGATTGTGTAGGATGACGATGGAGAACTCTCGCTGCTCCGTCAAGGACGGTAACGAACTCACCGAGACCTCCAATATCAAAAAAGGTTTTAGACAAAGCGACGCACTGTCATGTGACTTCTTTAACATTATCCTCGAGAAGATCGTGCGTAACTCACAAGTCAACACCAGAGGCACAATCTTCAAGAAATCAGTCCATTTGCTAGCTTACGCTGATGACATTGACGTGATTGGAAGAACACAGCGAGCCGTCAATGAGGCGTTTGCTGGCATTGAAGCGGAAGCGGCTAAAATGGGTCTTGCGGTAAATGAGGGCAAAACGAAGTACATGCTGTCATCAAGGAAGGACACACAACATCGACGTCTCGGACGGAGCGTCACACTAGGCAGCAGAAACTTCGAGGTAGTCAAGGACTTCGTCTACCTCGGCTCCGCGGTTAACAGGGACAACAACATCAGTACCTAACTCAAACGCAGAATCAGTCTTGCCAATCGTTGTTTATTTGGGCTCAAGAGGTAATTGAGTAATAAAGCCCTCTCACGACGGACTAAGCTTGCTTTATATAAAAGCGTGATCATCCCAGACCTACTTTCTGGCGCGCAAACCTGGACGTTACCAAAGGCGGATAAAAAAGGCCTTAGAGAAAAGTTTAGCGTTACGATTTTTGGTCCTGTTTGCGTTGATGGTTAATCTAATAATAATAATTGTTGGTGCTACAGCTCACAGGGGGTCTAGCTTGCTCATCAACTACTCGTGTTGTGCGCGCTACTGTTGTCTTACGAGTAAAAGGAACCTACAGTTCTTTTGTTGACTCCTAACGGCGAAATTTGAGAGGCTTTCTTTGACAGTTATTACTTTCTGAGTGATGTCAGCAGCTCCAAAGAGGTGGTGCCGTAAAAAATTCGAAAAAAATTGTGTTGAGCTAGGAATCGAACCTACACCCTTCGGCGTGTGAGCGTCGCACTCTACCCACTACGCCACACTGATGGTAGTTGATCTGGAGGAGAAAATTTAAGGACGAACTCTAATGGCTGTACATGGCTGTACAGCGACATGCGCATGGACAAGCGTCTTCGGATACAACGCTTAAGATGGCAGGACCATGTAGAGCGTATGGAGACTACTGCTCCGGATCGAAAAGTCTTCTTATCTGAGCCATTGGAACAATGCAACAGAGGACGGTCTAGGCTAAAGTGACGCACAGAAGTGGAGAAGAACCTCAATCAACTTGGAGCTGGCGAAAGATCGTACTGGCTGGAGAGGCATGTTGGTTGAGGCCCAGGTCCACTCCCGCCACAAGAAGAAGAAGAAGCGTCAGAGAGTGATATGCAGTGGCATTAATATTGCGCATCTGACGCGCAGAGAACTTTCCACTGATCAAACTTAATGCTGTGAATGGCCACTGTTTCAGTATTATTGTGCACTCTTTACGGGCGGCCCCATGTAGGCCATTTTCGTAGGGACCACGTCTGGTTGGTAAATTGAGGATAGTTGCAGGCGCCAAGGGACTCGGAACTTGTTGGGGAATAGGGTTCAAGTCTTCAAGTTTTTGATTATGTAAAACAGAAAGGTGGATTTGATGCTTGAGGATTAATTAGCGATGCTAAGCTAGGTGCCGTGGCGTAGTGGGTACAGTGCGACGCTCACACATAGACTCCCAGCTCAACACCAATTTTTCGAATTTTTCACGGCACCACCTCTTTCGTGCTGCTGACAACACTCAAAAAGTAATAACTGTCTAAGAAAGCTTCTCAAACTTCGCCGTTCGGAGTCGGAAAAAAACTGTAGGTCCCTTCTACTCGTAAGAGAACAATAGCGCGCACAACACGAGCAGTTGATTAGCAAGCTAGACCCTGGTTCCCCTCTGGACTGTAGCGCCAACAATTATTATTATTGAGGTAGGTGCAGCCTCTGGTTTAGATGCTGCTACTAACTTGGTTTTTTTGCTGGAGGGGGGACTAGGACCTTGAAATGAATAATAATTTAGTAGTTCTGGAGGATTTGATGTTGCTGCTAAAGTGCCCTAGCTGGTTGCTTGAAAAGCTTAGTCGGGCAGCAGAACTTGAAACCGGTTTTGAAGTTAATTTTTCTGATAAAACAAGTATTGCTGCAAAACTAGGGGTTTCTGCTAATTAAAAAATAAATACAAGGTATGGTCAAAAAAGCGAAAATCGCATTCCGCGGGCTACGTACATTCGATTAACTGTTTTTTTTAATCATATGCATGTTAGAGACGAGTGTAGCGGCTTAACAATAATGCACGTGCCATGGCAAACTCTAACCACATTTTCAGATTTTTTTCCTTATAAGAGGAACTGTCCTGGCTATTCGGCCAAAAAGTTTACCTTCTTGTAAACGACGACAAACTGATAGAGCACTTATAATGTTACCAATTTCTGCGGAAATAGTCTTTGAAGATTTAAAATGGTCACTTTTTGACAATGTTATAATTCGTCGTTCGTCTGCTGGAGTCGTATTTCTCTTTCTTTTTTATTGCCCATCTTTGAATACTTTTTGTACAAAATGAAGTGACCGTCTAACACATATCACGCAGAGATTTTCCGTCTTTTCTGTGCGACAAAGCTAAAGCCCTCTGGATTTGGATTGCCAAATTGCATTCTTCTATAACATGTTTGTGGTAATTCTTCTAAGATCGAGTTGGTGTAACTATTTTTTTTGATCAGGTGTATATATTCTATAATAATAAATAATTGAATGTACGTAGTTCTTATTTTTTTCAACAGACCTCTTATATATTTGTCGTGCCATCCGTGGGTTCGTCAGTTCTTTAAACTGTGCCAACAGTCGCCATAGCATCACAATATTCAGAAGATCTTCGATTTTCTGGCGTAAATCAAAGCACAGACATATTTTTTTTCGATTTTTCTCCGTGGACACGCCTGCTTTAAAAAGTAGACAAAAGTACGTGTCCGTATCGGCGAAATTTGACAGCGGACGTAAATGGTGTTTTTTGTTGTCAAGATATAGAATATTACAATAAAATAAAACAAAGGTAAAATTTATAAGTTTATATGCAACTTTTTTTTTCGAACGATAATCGTTCGACAATATTATTTAGAAATAGTGTCTAACATATGACAGCCATGCCTTTTACCAACATTTGTAGTCGTAAGTCGGCAATGTCACTCTCTATGTGGTGTAGAAAAGCGACTTTACATATCACCACAGCCAATAGTCAAGTGGAGTCAAATCGTACGATCTTGATTTTCAATTAACGGGTCCGTTACATGGGATTTTGAAGATTCCAAGCATTTCTTTTAATAAATTTAGCGCGAGCTGTGTGGTTGTTGGGCCGTTTTGCACGAATCACAGCTCCTGTTCATTTGATGAAGAAAAGCTCAGTCAGCTCACCATTGTTTGTTACGCTCTGGCCAACATCGTTTTTAAAGAATAACGGACGAATAATTGATCCAACCTATAAAGCGCAACAAAGAGTCAATTCCTGAGGATTCTGCAGTGTCCCAACATGCATAACAACAAGGAAACCCGCAGTTTTGTTTATTGACGTACATATCTATTTAACTAAAAGTGAACTTTATATCTACACACAATTCGCTTCTGAGTATTACGTCCGTTCCAATTGCTCTGAATTTTGTAAATGCTTACAAAATTCACCGAAAAACTGTCACGATGCGTTCGGTGAGTTAATGGTTTGGAGAAGAAAGAGCTCATGAGGGAGTAAAATATTTCCCCTCCCTTCGAATTTTTACCGAATAAATATTTGTGGGCAGCAGATGACTGCCAACGTGAAAATAAAAAAACCTCTGACATTTCATATATCTGACGGCTGTTTACATTGAATTCTACGAATTTCTACGAAAAGTTGCTTCACAAGCTTCCGCAGAGTTACTCTCTTCAAGAGAGATTTTTACACAAAGTACTCAGCTACGAATTTCTGTGCACAAATGAATTGGAACAGATCTATTGTGATCAACGGCAATCAATCAGTCTGCATTTTGAAACGTCAAAGCAGTTTAAAAGTAAATCAGTTGACAGCTGACAAGATAATAATAATAATAATTCTTGGCGCGACAGTCTACAGGTGGACCAGGGCCTAGCTTCCTCATAAACTACTCTTGTTGTGCGCGCTACTGTCCCCTCACGAGTAGAAGGGACCTACAGTTTTTTGCCGACTCCGAACGGCTTTCTTGGACAGTTATTACTCGTTGAGTGTTGTCAGCAGCTCGAACGAGGTGGTGAAGTGAAAAATTCAAGGTGTTCAGCCGCTAATCGAACCTAGACCCTTGACGTGTGAGAGTCGCACTCTACCCACTACACCACGGCGGTCACCAGCTGACAAGTTGCTTCCAATTAAAACAGTGTTGCCAATGTTATCAGAAAAAAAATTCATCTCTCTATACATAAGCGAGGAAAAGCACTTCTATGATTGACTTTAGCCGTGTTTCTTGTTTTTTTGTTAAGCGTATATACGCTTAAATTAAAAGTGTTCAAAAAAACGGCTATCGCCGCTCAATAATTCATCAAAATATACTTGGCAGCACTTTGCGTTAATGACATTAGCGTAGCCACATTTGTGTGCTTCCTTCATTTGTGAATGAGATGGTTATTAGTTATTTGTGGTGTAAATGAAAGACATAGCGAAAGTTCATATTCTTTATCTTCTTTTTTCGTTTGTCAGATGAATGAATTTAAGGACGAATTTTTTAACACAACAGAATAAATTATCGATAGCACATAGAAATTTCTGATTGGAAGCATTGTTTTCATCGCCGCTTATAAAATAAGCGGCGATAGATATCTGGCTTAACTTAGGCGGATAAAGGATTTGTTTGTGTAATTTACATGTAAACTGAAATTTAAGCGTATATTCGCTTACAAAAAACACACCGTCTTCTCTGCATGAAACCTTTGCACAAAACGAAAGGACACAATCAAGAGCCAAATCCTTTTGGCTTTTTTTGTCAAATATCAGAAAAACATGTCACTCGATGAATAAATTCCAAAAATTAGAAAATTCTAGACATCTAAATTTTAAAATGTGAAGTACAACAAATAACAAATGCTGCACCATATTGATTTACAAAAATTGAAGACCTTGTCCCAAACATCAAATCGCCAGTTTCAAGCTCTTTTACCTATGGCGCCTTTTAATTTTCCGAAACGCAGACTCTAAACCCCAAATCTATCCTAAGTGGCAGTAGAGCATTTTTCTCACAGAGGGACGCGATAAGAATGGCAGAGGAAGCTGACGTGACTTGTCATCACCATATAACACGTATTCTTGCTTATTGCTGGATCGCAGATTGGCGAAGGTCATGTCAGGGTCTTCAAAAGTGGTAAGTTCGATTTATTTACTTTATTCAAAACTATAAATTCATTTCCACTCCCACCCATTAGCTATGCACAAGTTAAATGAAATTTCTATGAAAGCGATTTGTTTTGCCTGAGACACCCACAAACAAAAACCACCAACTGAAAAATGTATGAGCACCGCCTGTTCTCTGCTTACGTCTGGTGCGCCGGTGATGAACAACTTCCGACATACTCACCACCGCCAACTACCAAACGAAGCAGTCGGCCACACCTGACGAATCACCCCACCTCGGAGACGGGCGTTTGGTCGAAAAACAAATCGCTCTGATTGAATCCCAACTGCATACATACCATGTGCATTTCAATTTGATTTTCTCACAGATTGACGTTTTGCGTGCGTCTTGTCGATCTGCTTGGCTTCTATTTATAAATGACGATGTCTGTCCCTCATCTGTGACTTAAATGTCATTTTCGCTAAATCTGCATCGAATCTAAATATACGGTGAACATTTTTCTTTTCAATAATATTTTTGGGAGTAGGCTATGAGCTTAAAATTGTTTCTCATTAAGAATGCCAGCAATTCGGTGTGGGCTAATATTGTCTATCAGAAGTGCCAGAAAAGCTTTCGTGGCTTGCCATGTGATTGACAGTGTGTATGGAATGATTGAAGGCCTTTAAGTGCGGATGGCAGGGAAGGCTTGCCTAGGATTTTAATTGCTAGACTCTTGTTAGAGGATGTCAGACGCAATGAAGAAAGTACTTAAGATTTGAACGGAAATAAAATATGGGTGATGGAAATTCAAGATTTATTAGGAGGCTATTATCGAATGGATTCAATGAAAGCGTTCCTGATAGAAAAGATTTCAGATCTTGTGAACTTTAAGAAAATAATGAGACAATACTCGTTGGCGCAGTTGCAACATTGATTGGAGATTTCTTTTGATGTGGAGATTTTATCATGATCCACAAGCAAAGACTGCAACCAAACCGAATTTCATAATTGATAATTGGTGGACTTTCGGCGTGTGAGTGTAGCACTTTACTCAATTGCAGACCTTGAGTGTGGACGCTTAATTTGTGCTAGATTCCCCTTCATGGTCTTAACTAAAACCAATTCCACCATTGACGCAATAATTGCATCAAATATCGTGGATGTGCAAATATAAGTTTGTCAAATATGCGCTTTTTTGCTTCATAAAAAGTGTTCAAATATGCGGATTTAGTACAAATATGCGCCGTTTTGTTCGATACTCTGTCCATCTAGACGGCAACTTCATAATACTCCACACGTAGAAGCCCAATTCTTATTCGCAACGAACTCGGACAGCCACTTTTCACAAGCCTCTTTTGAGTTCAACTTCACACCACCAAGGGCGTTCGCCATGCACAGGAACAGGTGGTAATCGTTTGGCGCTATATGGTGGATGCAATAAAACCTCACATGCGAGCTCCCGTAACTTCTGATGAGTCATCAACGAAGTGTGTGTTCTGGCTTTGTCCTGGTGGAACACTACACCCTCCCTGTTGGCCAATTCTGGACGCTTCTGGTCGATCGCCTGCTTCAAGCGGTTCAGTTGTTCGCAGTAGACGGTAGAATTAAGCGTGTAGCGATATGGGAGCAGCATAGTGGATGATTCCCTTCCAACCCCACCAAAAACACAGCAAAACCTTCCTGGCCATCAATCCCGGCTTGGCCACTGTTTGGGACGATTCACTGGCCTTCAACCACGACCGTTTTCGCTTAATGTTGTCGTACGTGATACATTATTCGTCGCCAGTCACCATCCGCTTCAAAAATGGGTTGAGTTCGTTCCGTTTCAGCAGCATATCGCAGACGTTGATTCGGTTCCGAAGGTTTTTTTTCGTCAAATTATGCGGCCCCCAAACATCAAGCTTTTTTCTGTATATAGCCTTCTGCAGATGGTTTCAAATGGTTTGGTGACTAAGTCCCATCTACTTGGCGATATTACAAGATACCACATGCCGGTCTAACTCCATTATTTCCGTGACTCGATCTGATTTCGTCGTCACAGGTCCTCCGCCGGCTGGCTTATCCATGGTGTCGTTTTCACCGGCTCTGAATCGTCGAAACCATTCCTCCGCGGTTCGAAGTGATAGAGTACCATTCTTCAAAACACAATTAAACTTACAGAACGTTTCTCTAGCGGATTTGTCTTTAACGAAAGAAAACTTTAACATTTCGGCGTAAGTGAACTCCATGTTTACACGTCTATAACTATTGAACGCAATACCCAAAGTAATCATGCATAGCGTCGTTTTATAGGTTATGTCAAGACCTTTCAAATGATGTATAGTATTGCCAAATACGGGCTCTGTAGCACTTTGTGCATAGCCGGAAAATTCAAAAGACAAAAAGGCGGAATTGCGATATTGGCAAAACTTATATTTAGCGAGGTAAACGTTGTATCTGCCTTTTTTCCACAGAAAACGCTTTTCAGAGACAGAGGTAAACAAGTCAGCCAAAAAGGGTGTACGGAGTGTAGTGAGCAATGTCTTCAAAGAAATTGGGCGAGGGACCTTTTATTTGTCTACCATCAGTTCTTAGGAAATGTGCTTATATTTTGTTCAGTTAGCCAAAACCACATCCGGCTGTGTACTACGTCCAAAAAGAAAGCTTAAAACGATGGCAAACGAGCGGAATCAGCAGTTGAGGCATACAAAGAGGCTCTGCTGCGGAAAAAAGGGGCAGGACACTAGGACTACTAGGCTTTAATGGGAAGAAACATTAATGCTGTTGCAGACCCGCTGTGAATAGTCCACAACTGTTTCCATGTATACCTTATGAGAAAAGAGTGAAATGGAAACAAGAAATCTCAACTCCGACAATGAATAAGATCTAAGATGATTTGAAGATATCAGTATAGCCGTTAGATTTCGGTCGGTCCTTATGGAAAGAGCTCTTCAAGGCCGATGATAATTTTGTGGTAGTGAAACTTGCTTTGCTACTAAAATATTGGTCCTGCAAAGACGACCCTACGTCTAAAGGCGTTTTGCACGGCGCACTATGGGGCAGCATTGGCAACGTAACCGATCTCAATAAAAGTTACCTTTCCGGGTAGCTGATAATATGGGCCATATGGTTTGGGAATTTTTTTCCCCAATAAGTGGCTTATTCACTCAGGCATCAAAGTTGTAAGAATTGGGAAGTTGCGTTCATTCAAAAGTACTTGACGCAACTTTGTTCAGTTGGTACATCAAAAAACAAGTTTTTGTAACAAATATTTTGTATTGAATTTATCAATTAGAATATGTTATTTGAATACAATTACTTTTCACTCGGTTATAAAGTACCGTTAGTTCAAAAAAAAATGGCGGATTACAAGAATCTTAAAGTTGTTTTTAAATAACGGTACTTTTTGAATAGGCAAACATCGGGTTAAATTTGAACTTCATTTTTTTATTATGCAAGGGAAACTGTCTTTCCTTCGTCGGCGTTTTTGGTCACTGTTGATTTTCAATGAAACTAGGTTATTTCATTGTTATTATCCCAACGTTTCGGCAGGGATTGCTGCCTTCATCAAGGGATCTTTTTTATTGAAACAATAAAACAAATTAAACATTAATTATGTTGCTTTTACAAATGGATGTAGATGTCAGTCTAAATGTTCTTTAAAATCACAAAAAAAAAAAAAAACAAAGTTCACAATGAAACAAAAAAAAATTGAGCACTCCCGTGTGTGAAGATATGTCAAGAATGATTTGAAATTCAAAATTTGATTTAAATACAATATGTCTAAGCCGTTACAAGTGCTGAATATACGGCAGATATGTTCTGTATGTCCTGTTTCCTATTCATATTGTTGTTGGTCTTGATTATGTGCAGGGTTTCCAGAGTGTACCTTTTGCTAGTATGTTTTTCCGTTTGCAGGATTTTGACGTCATCAAGGTCGGGTAGATGGTTTGTCTGGACGCAGTGATTAGCTAATGCTGTTTTGACTGAGTTCTTGTTGTTGATGTCTGATTTATGACCAGCTAGTCTTTGACGAAGAAACTGTTTGGTGGTACCTATGTAGCATTAGTTGCAGGATTCGTTGTCATTGCCTTTACAGTTGATTTTGTAAACCAGATCAGTTTTGCTTCCTTTGTCTATATCTGGTTTGAGTCTGGTGAAAACCGATGCTAGTGTACTCGAAGACTTGAACGCTATTTTAATATTGTCACAGCTACCATCAATTATATTCTTAAAATTTGTCGACAATGTTGGGATGTACACCATGCTTTTATAGATATAATCTACTGTGGTGATTGTCTGTGTTCCGGAGTGTATGTTGTGTTTGTGTTGTGTTATTAAGTTCCTAATAACACCTATTGTTTCAATCAAAAAAAGATCCCCTGATGAAGGCAGCAATCCATGCCGAAACGTTGGGATAATAACAATGAAATAACCTAGTTTCATTGAAAATCAACAGTGACCAAAAAAGCCGACGAAGGAAAGACAGTTTCCCCTGCATAATAATAATTGATTTGGTCAATTTTAACAAACAACTTCATTTTTTTAGCTTAATCATTTCTTTACTGAAAACCGAAGTCAAAAGTCACTGATGTTTGCCTAAATTATTTTTTTAAATTTTTTGTGTATATACAGCCCTGTTTAGAATAATGGCACCATTATTGGTAGGCGCTTCATATTCATTGTACAACATCATTATTACGTTAGTCATAAAAGTAATAAACAAAATAATAATAAAAATGCATCTTGTCATAAAAAAAACATCCGAATAGCGGAAATGCAACCTATTTTAAGTTGCACAAAATAATATCGGCACGTTATGCTGAAGAGCCTTCTCGTAGCGTACACGAGTCATTAAAATTTCTTGACTTTAAACCTTATTTTACACATACTATTATAGATACAATTTCAAAAGTGCGAGTGCAAGTAGAAGTGCAAGTATAAGTGTCAAAAATATTGAACTATTGTTATTATATTCAAGGTGTCAAAATGATTTTTTTTTCTTGCGAAAGACAGGAGCTCTTTGAAATATTTTTGAATAGCAAATTTAGGACTTTTGAGAAAAGAATTGAAGATGTTGAGACATTTTTAATAACAAACACAAACTGCTCTGAAAACCATGTATCAGAGCTAAGGAAAGAGCTAACCCGTTTTAAAAGTGAACTCAAATCTAAGGTCGGTGTTTGAAAAACAAAAAAACAAATCAATTTGGCTTCAAGTAAAAATAAACTTCGCAATGTTTGCACAACCCTCTGGACGTCCTCAGGTAAGCTTTGATCAATTGAGTTATCGGAGAAAATATGAAAGAATAGCCGATCTTAGGGACACATCCGCTGAAGAACTTGTGTTTGCTGCTCAAATGAATTTTCGAGCTTCTGGAGACAGAAGAACTGCTGAATTATTAGAAGAAACCTTATCTCCTCAACCTCAAAACTTAAAAGCCAGGATATGGCAATACGAACATTGGAAATGTGGCCAGGCGCTTCTTTAAAAACGCAATCAAATCAAGCGAAATAACAGGTATAGACGTAAATCTGATAAAAAAAATTTCACATAATTTTGCAGTGCTTATCCAGCGGATTTAATATAGATGTGCCAAAATTTAAAAATTATTGCCTTGTAACTGCGAGATTGTTCGAATCGCTGTATCCTTGGTATTCGATGAGTCCTTCAGTTCACAAGATATTGATACATGGGCATAAAATAGTTTCGGACTCGAAATAATTTCTAAATTAAATCTTGGAAAATGTAAACAAAATGTTTTACTTTAATTTAAAACCCAGATACACAGAATATATTATTTTCAGATTTTCCAACTTTGTAAATTGTCTCAAAGTAAAATTATACTGTTCCCCCAAAATTTTAAGTAATTTATTATATAATTTTATTTTAAATTTACTGCAGAATAAATAAAAATAATAAGTACATGATTGTTTACTTTATTTTGTAAATCCAACCCCTCACTTCGCAAAAACTACCAAACAAGTACCATTTTTAAAATGTTATAACGGTTCTTTCGGAAACCTGAGCAGTTACAGTTATGTTAACTTCGAAATTGAATTCAGCACACCCAAATCCTTTAGAAAAAAATATTTTGGTTAACTCAACTAAAGGGCTTATAATTATCGCCGTCAAACGGCCATTTCTGCCCCACTGTGCGGCGCAGTCCGCAACATAGCAATTATATTTTCCAGCCGGGAACTCACTGGGCACTAACAACAAGAAAATATGGTTCGCCTCCATTGAGCAGTACTAAAAGCAATTTATGAATCTCATGAGTTAAAACCACCTTCCTTAGCGTCAACGAAAATACCGATGGAACCAAAGACCACTTGGTTTGACGGTGGCTATCAGCCTCAGGAATTGGGGGAACATAATTGGTGGAGACAGCTTGACCAGAGGCTTTATTTTGATGAAGTTCAAGAGCCTCTGGAACTTCTTGTCAAATTATCGTGGATGTTGTGACTTAGAACCCAAAATCGCGGGCAGAGTTGAGGTTAGTTCACTGTGCTGTTTGGTCTAGTTTATTGTTGATCCAGGACTAGGCCAAGCGGTAAGGAGACTTTCCCGATTCAGTGTGTTGCTGCATTCTCAACCAGATGCTGCCACCCATAGAGGGCAAGCTTTAGATAAGATTCGCCCTAAAATGTGGGTTGAATGTCGATTTGGCGATAAGGTGACTAAGGCCTCTGGTCCTGAATTATCTACGACTCTTGGGAAAATGGACTTCCCTGTATAAGCCGTTTAAGCAGGTGATCGCGTTGATTTAAGCCCATTGTCTGTACTAGACGGATTTATGGTAACGACCATAAGGAAGAGCTGATTCAAGCTCTTCTTAAGGTCAATGAGGACAAAATGAAATATACGCTGCCATATAATAAGAAGAAACCGAAATTTCCCAACCGGTAGCTACAATTTCCTGGCACCAAAGGAGTACACTTTCCTCAAGGTAAACGTCAACTTCACAAATAATATCACGGTGGGAGCTTGACTAACATCTGCCCGTTGTGACCGAAACCACTTGGATTTATTGAAGCAGTTTGCCCAAGGCTTCCTAAATCGATTGATCAAATTGATGCTCTAAAAGGCTCACATTTTCTAGGTCTGGTAAACAAAAGTGCGGGGCTGATGCCGGGAGCCTTCCAAACAATTTTTCTTCACCGGATATATGTTACGCCAGTCTGCGAAAGAGCAATGGGAGGTGGAAAGATATTTCCAAACTGTCTATCTGTACAGAAGAAAAAAACAGTCGATTACAACGTCGAGTACATGACCGACACTTCTGCTAAGAGTCCAAGTGTGTCCGAGCACCTTGGTTCAAAGAGACGAAAAAGGTGAAAAAGGGAAAAAAGGCGAAAAGGGCAAAAACAAGACAAGTGCTAAACAAGCGAATACAATGATTTTCTGTTCTGCATGTGGAATGTGAAGTCTTTTAACAGATCGCGAACTGCCGAAGAACTTGCGAAGGCCCTGGAATGCTATAAAGCAGACATCCAGGAAGTGTGAAGAGATAGTCCGGATAAAAGGACGGCAAAGGACAGCGAAATCTACTTCACTGATTACTATAGGGTGAGAAAGGAGCACTTTTTCGAATGTAGATTTGTCTTTGAAGGCAGACTGAGACAAAAGTCATAAGCTACGACCCTGTAAGCAAACGCCTCATGACAATCCTCATCAAAGTTCAGAAACATCAGCCAGAAACATCAGTCTAATTTGTGCCCACGCCCCGACTTAGGAGATGGATGACAACGTCATGGATGACTTCTATGATATTCTAGACTTAACAAACGATTAACATCTCAGATATGACACCAATATTTCGCTAGGAGATCTCAACGCTCAGTTGGGAAAAGAGGGCATCCCTGCTGCAGTCATCGAAAAACATAGTATGCACGACATCACATCAGGAGGGGAACCTTCATAAACTGTTTAACATCACCTCGGACGGAACACCACAACGTTCCGATACCTCGATATCCATAAAGGAAAAGAGGGCATCCCTGCTGCAGTCATCGAAAAACACAGTATGCACGACATCACATCAGGAGGGGAGCCTTCATAAACTGTTTAACATCACCTCCGACGGAACACCACAACGTTCCGATACCTCGATATCCATAAAGGAATCTAGCGTTCCCTTGAACAACCAACAATCAGATTGATCACGTTGCGTTCAACGCCATTCCCTCCTTCGGTATTTCCGATGTCCGAACCTTCCGCGATGCCAACAATTACTCGGATCATTTCCTTATTGTACCCAAGGTAAGAACTCGGATAACGAAAGACCAATGGGGTGGAGACAGCCCAACATGGTTACAATTGGAACTGATCGCCTTACATCTTCCGACCGGATCTTCCTGATATTCGTTTAAAGTGCAACGCTGCCTGTAATAATGCTAGATGAGAAAGGGGGAAATTGTCAAACTGCCACTGACGAGCTGGCCTTCACGTCACCACCTAGAAGGTTTGGACGACGAGTGTAGGCAAGCACGTGCACCCAAACGAGACGCTTATAAGGAAATCTTGCATCGAACGACGTGAGCTGTTCGCGAGCTCTGTTCGAACAGAGAGTAAGGGAAGGGAACCGGCGTCTCAAAAGAAAAAAAGGAGAACATGAGAAATGTGACCATAAATTTTTTTAAATGATTTTCCTCACGCCACGATCATTCCAAAAATTGCAAATGATCTGGCAACTCATACTTTGAACTAACTGAATACTGGAGAAAAGAAACAAAAAGACAAGTTTTATTTAACTGATTTGTAGCGCTGCCTGTTTTTCTACATAAGACAACAATATATTTGTACAGTGCCAGAAACCGTAGAGGACTCCAGCGGCAACTGCTGCTTTATAGGTGTTCTTAATAGTCTGTGCAAAATGAAAGCAATAAATACACGCATTTGAATTGATGGCAAATTGGTTTACCTCGTCTTGCCACTGTCGGTTGTCAATGCACATCTGGTATGGCATGGTCGTGAATGAAACGCTGTTGTAGAGTGGCACCCAGTACGAGGGGAAGAACCGATACAGAGTGTCATCCAGCCACTTTCGACAACGGAACGAAAAGCGTTTCGTGAGATCCCGCATCTGCGAAATGAAAATACAATCCAGTTCTTTATTTAGTCACCACACTGCCTTACCACAACGTAGTTATGCATCGCCAGATCACATATCGCGTGAGCGTTCTTGCACCTCATTTCAGTGAACTGCTGGAGAGCGTCCTCCAAGCCCATATCGGGCAGTCCTAAGATGAAGCTCAACAAGCTGCAGTCCTCGAAGCCAGCATTCATTCCCTGTCCATAGAACGGCACCATTGCGTGCGCAGCATCACCCATCAGAAGAGCCTTGGATCCCACGTGAAAGGGTTTGCACTGCAAAAGAAGTCGTTTATGGCTGTGTCAGTGTTTTTGGAGACGGAATCTGCCTCAAACCTTTATTGAGACTAAATACTGCGGCTTGGAAGCGAAAAAGTCTTTGATTAGCTTCTCTTCTCCTATGAGTGGAATGGCGTCGCTGTAGTGCGTCTCAAAGAATTTGATCAAATCGTCAGCGTCGGTAATCGATTCGAAGACTTTGAAGGGCATTGCTAGTGTGACGGTGAAGGACTTGTCTTGGTTCGGCAGGGCAATCATCATAAACGAATCCCGGGGCCAAATATGAAGATAGTTCTCGGGCATTTGAAACTGAAATTTGAGTGTTCACGTAAAGCAGTCGATTGGGACAGAGGTGGAAAAGCTTACTTTGTCATCCTTTGCTGGAATGCAGAGTTCCAGGTATCCATGCTCTATGTACTCCTGGCTGTAGTTGAAGCCGGGAACTTTGACCATTTGATTTCGCAGGGCACTGTAAGCGCCGTCACAGCCAATGACCAAATCGGCTTTACTTTCCACCAGTTCAGTATCGTGGCGACCTCTGTGGGATAGAATTGAATTTACACAAAGACCTGTACTGAGAAACGGAATGTATGGAGCGTGACTTCTTTAATGTCTGTTGGATGAACATTTCTGAAGGTGTTGTCTTGGATAAAAGTGATAACACTGGCTTTGGGTTTAACTCTTTTCAACAATCTTGCTCTATGCTGTGCGTCTTACTTAAGTCAGGGTTTGTGTCAAGGGTTAATAATGCAGTGGGATCCCATATGGGCCTGTGCTAACCTCTTAAATTTCATTGATCCCTCCGTCAAATCAGTCGACACCAACTTGTGATTGAAATGCGTGTGGATGTTGTCAAACTTTTCTCCGGCGTTGAGGAGAACCTCATTGAGATACTTTCTTCCAATTGAGTAGAGGCACTGAAAAAAATTCCATTAAATTTCAAATAAAAAAAATTCAGTTTCCTCAATGTTCTTACTTGTTGCTTGCAGACATCGTAGATAACAACGGATGTGTTCCCCTCGTGATCGTGCAGCATCCGCCCCCTCATAGGAATCGCCGTTGAAAGCACTTCTTTCTCCAAGCCAACCTCAGCGAGTGCCTTACGACCCCTCTGTGATAAAGCTAAATTTATGCTTCTTCCCTGAACCAGTTCAGCCTTTCGAATATCTGCGAGGGAGTTTTGCAAAGTTTCGAATTGAAAAGGAAGAATCTGAAGGCACGCACATACCTTCACGATATTCATACAAATGCACTTCATGTCCTTTCTGTGCCAAATGCAATGCAGCCAATGAACCCACCTGAAATTTTAAAACAAATTCATTCAATCTTGTTTGCTTTACAATCTTATCTAATGTTTTAAAAAAAACTACGATGATATTTGAAATGTGCAGGGTAAAGGTTTTGAACGTACAAAAACCGAAAGCGTAGATAAAATCTGATTGTTCTTATCTGCCAAGCAACGATGCCATGGCAAAATATTTACTCACAGATTATGTCTGGAGATTTGTTGAGGATTTTTGAGAATCAAAGTGGTGACGCTTTTAACTTATTTAACTGCTTAGCATGTGCACGCATCTTCCATTCTTCAGACGTAAATCTTGATAAGGCAATAAACGTGTAAACTGTACTATCTTCTTGAGGCTACGCGAATTCCGTAAAACACATTTATGTTGATACCCAAAGACCGAGTACGTTTATGGCATTTGTTTAGCATAATGAGGTGCGTTGCTGAAAATGTTGTTTGTCTTTTTGTCGTGACAAATATCTACGAATAGAAATACATTTCTTCATGTAAACCGAAATTGGAAATTGCTCTGCTTCTGTTTTTTTCCTTTAAATTAGGCCTATTTTGAAGCAACACACGGTCAAGAAAGACTTCAAGATAATGAAATCCGTATCCAGCGACTATATTGAACTCCATGAAGTGTGGTATAAAGGCACATGAAAGGCGTTAACTCAAGAATAAATTGCTTTTTTCAATATCCCCCGACGTGGAGTAATGCGTCACTTATGAGCCAATGGTCCAGGTTCAATTCCGGCTGAACATACCGCATTTTCACGGCATCACCTCCTTCGAGATGCTGATAACACTCAAAGGGAAATAAATGTCTACAAAATAAGCTTCTCAAACTTCCCTTTTCTGAGTTGGCAAAAGATGGTTGGCCAATTTTTTTAATTTTTTATAAAGGAACAGTGGCGCGCAAAACACGCGTAGTTGATGAGCAAGCTAGGGCCTGGTCCCATGTGGACTGTCGCGCCATCCAATATCAATACAAATTTTTCATCTCTGGGTGTCCCAAAAAGAACGCAAGATTTAAAGTGGTGTTCAGTATCGTGAAATGATAACCAATTTATTCGTACCTAGAATTGAAGAAATGTATGTGGAGGAGATGTGGTTTCAACAAGATAGCGCCACATCTCATATAGCCAGAGAAACAATTCAATTGCTGCATCAGTCATTTCCCGGTCGTGTTCTTCGCATTTTGGAGACCAGAATTGGCAGCCTAGATCTTACGATTTAACACCATTGGACTTTTTTCTTTGGGGTTTTTTGAAATAAATGGTTTATGCGAATAAGCCGACGATGACTCAAGCCTTAAAAGAGGAAATTGGAGGCTCTATTAATTTTTTTATTTATTTACAACTAATATAGTAATTGATAATTACTGTTTAGCAATTAGCCAGAGTGGAGTTTACGTTTTCAATAGCAATCTGGATCAAAGCTATAGAATACATTTACTCCACTTTTTCTACCTTTGCTCTTCAATCGGTTTCTTATGAAACCAACATGAAGATTCATATTGTGAAGATACAGTGAGTTTAGACCAGTGAATTCAAACTGATATTCTGTGTATTACATTTTACGCTTTCATACGAAGGTTGCCTTTTACATTTCGGGATAAGAGAACAAAAACAAATACTAATCATCGAAAATAGCTTTATTATTTTTCCAAATATTCCCCATTAAGATCTATACACTTTTGCATGCGTTTGAACCAATTGTCGAAGCACTTTTGCCACTCTGAGTCAACCGCTTCTTCACGTGTCGAAAAACGTTGAGCTTTAATTTCATTTTTACGTACGGGAATAAAAAGAAGTCATCCGGTGCCAAGTCTATAGGACTAAGTCAAGGACTTTACGGCGGATGACTCATCAAATCGATGTTTTGAGTGCTCAAATATGCAGATGTTTGAGCCGATGTGTGAGAGCTCGTATTGTCGTGGTGAAGAGTGATCCGTCTTCGGCGGTTGGTTTTTTCTGATTTTTCGGAAGACAACTGGCAAACAAATCGTACTCAAAATTGACTGTTCTCCGTTGTTTTGGTGGTACGGTTGCAACATGTTCAGTTTTTCCAAAAACCAAGCGACCATTTGCTTGCGACCATTTGCTTCGTGCCCGAGCAACTTTTGTTGGATTTGGTCAAATTGAAATACCCATACAGTCGGCTATTGTTTACTTTGGTGCTCATTCGCGTAAATCCACGATTCATCACCTGTCACGATGTTATAGACGTGTTTCGAAACACCACGATCGTATTTTTGGAGCATTTCTTTCGACCAATCAACACGAGCCTTTTTTGAGCGATTGACAAATTGTGTGGGATCCAACGCGAACAAATTTTTTTGACAGCCAAATGTTCATGCATTATTGCGTGAATGATGGTCCCACTAATGCCTAAGGTTGTCTCAATCTCACGATAGGTCACATGACGATCTTGCAATATCAGTTGGCGCACAGCACTAATGGTTTACGGAACAACAACTGATTTTGGACGACCTTCACGAAATTTATCTTGAGTGAACTACGACCTCGGTTGAATTCACCATACCATCGATAAAAACTGGTCCTTGATGGAGTTTCATCGCCAAAAATTGAATTGAGTTCATCGATGCACTAATAATAATAATTGTTGGCGCTACAGTTCACAGGGGGACCAGGGCTTAGTTTGCTTATCAACTACTCGCGTTGTGCGCGCTACTGTTCTCTCACGAGTAGAAGGGACCTACAGTTTTTAGCCGACTCCAAACGGCGAAGTTTGTGAAGCTTTTTCTTATACAGTATTACTCTTTGAGTTTTGTCAGCAGCAAGAGGTGGTACCGTGAAAAAATCGAGGTGTTCAGCCGGGAACCGAATAGGGACCTTCGGCCTACGGCGGCCACGTTAATGGAAACTATGTTGAAGAGAAATGTCGAAAAGGTGTTTTAATTGGTTAATCCTGGGACTTATTGAGTGAGTGTTGAGTAAGCTTTGAAAATCTTTTGTTACAAAAGTGTTTTTGATTACTTTTTCACAATTTTTCTTAGCTACTCTACTTTCTTCTTATATTTCTATTTTTACTAATATTGACAGAAATAACAGAAACACGAGAAATCGAAACTGGATTCTAAGAATTTCAATTTGGGTGCAGCCCGAACTGTAGCGCCACACAGAGGCGAAGAAAAACAGAATAAAAAGACTGCGCTTGAGGTCAGGCCATACAGGCATTTGGGCAATCTTAGTTGCTGACCTCCCCTTAATTAAAATTAATTTATCTTGCCTCGTGCACGCCTAATCTCCAATTAAACTTTGTATAAAAATAGCCATCATCTATCCCAATTACTACAAAAAATCGCTGGCACTAAATGGCCATCTCTCGTGAGTGCAACAATTGCACATGCGACTGGATTGTCTATCTCAAAAGAAAGCTTAGACAAGATATCCAAGGTCAGAACTTCAAAATCACCTTCTTGAAAATTGATCGTCTCTGTACATTTTTTTTATGCAATTTAAAGAAACTTTCCCTCTTGACGTACACAACTTCCTGAATTACTTCAAATGATTTACTTCAAACCAACTTAAAGCTTCTCCTTTTATGTTTCCCTTTCCTCTACGTGTCGAACAAGTTTATATGAGCATCGAAAACTAGACAAATGTATACCCGTGGAAACACACGTCTTTTCACACATTCCTTCCCTCATTTTATGAGATATTTCCTCTACACTTGCGTGGATTATACAGATCACTTTTCAGACATTCTGTGACTGATAGCTACTTTAAAATTTCACGTTTTAAATAAATTTTCATAAGATGACAATCGTGGTCGCCGTGGCGTAGTGGGTAGAGTGCGACGCTCACACGCCGAAGGGTCTAGGTTCGATTCCCAGCTCAACACCAATTTTTCGAATTTTTCACGGCACCACCTCTTTCGAGCTGCTGACAACACTCAAAGAGTAATAATTGTCTAAGAAAGCTTCTCAAATTTCGACGTTCGGAGTCGGCAAAAAAAACTGTAGGTCCCTTCTACTCGTGAGAGAACAGTAGCGCGCACAACACGAGTAGTTGATGAGCAAGTTAGGTCCTGGTCCCCCTTAGGATTGTAGCGCCAACAATTATTATTAAGATGGCAATCATTTTCTTTCTTTTTTTTATATTTATCCTGCACTTTCGTAAAGGTTCTGCGAAACACATGAAGATTGCGACGAATCTATGTATCAAACACCACAAGATACGCCATTACTTAAAATTAAACTTTATTTCATTCCCAATTAGCGGTAATCAAAAAGACATACCAGTCCAGCGCCAATTACCGCAACCTTTAGTGGCTGCCTATTTGTTCCATTTGTCGAGGTTTGAGGAATTTTTTCAGACATTTTCTCACCGACACAGAAACACCAATTGACTTCAGTAAGAGCACCGCAACTAATCACAACAAGACACAATTTCAACCACTTTCAGTGCGAACTGATTCAAAGATGAAACACGAATGAGAAGCAAGCAACACAGTTACTGCTAGCGAAGCCTTAAAATGTGTCACTCTGTCACCGTGGTGGGTAGCGCCTCTATACCTGCAACCGACATCGGATACCTCTTGGCGAGAGTCTACCGCAGATACATATGATATGGGATGGTGATGGATGTTCACCCCCGACAGACTTACTGTTGTCTTAAGATACGAATGATGACGAATTACTCTTATTTGGCCGAAGATATGGGTCGTCTGTTGTTTCCGGAAATTTAGGACAGCGCCTCCTGGTGAAAATTCGAAACAACAGCCTCACTTGAGGTGGAAGCGTGTCGAAATGGAACAACTTTGGTGTGTTGTTGCATCGTCTATTCAGAGTGAATCGCGATACTCAGATAAGGCGGTTGAACTTGATCTTAAATGAATACACGATTCATTCATACGGACAGTTTAGACGACTTATCTGTGATTAACGTCCAAAATGGAGATAAGCAGATTGCAAGCTGTTGCATGTTGTGTAAGAACAAAGGGAACCCAGTTGAGAATTCCTGAAGTTTAGTTAAGCAGAACTGAAGGTGAACAGGCATGCAATGCCCGTCGTCGCTTGATAAAAATGCACAAGTCGTCAACTGAGCCAGTGAAAGTGCAGACTAAGGTGTTTTCTAGAACTTTGATCGTCACGTCACACAGTGAGACAAAAGGTGTGTTTCCGTACTCGAAACAAACAGTACAAAACCGTGCAAAACAACACAAACAAACTCAAAGTCTCTTCCCGTACACCGGAAAAATGGGTTTTACGTCAAATGAGCGCTCTCTTGAGAGAGTATTTTGTTGTTCTTTTTGTGTTCTGTAGCGAAATACGAAATGACATAATTTAAAAATTTGCTTTAGATGTTTACATGGCCTCTCCCTGATTTCAGAAATCGGTACCGAAAGTACTGGAACACATCTAAAATGTCCAAAAAGTGGAAACAATTTCTTTGAATTATTATCACAAATTGCCATAGTGGCGTTATGTTGTGCCAAACTCAAAGTGAGCTTGTTGCCAACAAGTGAGCAGAAACCTGTTGATTTCTTTTGAAAATGAGAGTTCAAAAGCACGAACTGATGATGGTGATCAAATGAGGCTCTAGTCTCATGTAGACTCGAACACCATCTCATGTAGACTCGAACACCATCTAAATGACTTTAACAAATTTCAGTACATCAGCTACAGCTGATGGTACAATCATCGATAGCTGCCTTTTCAGAGCTAGGAAAAGTTGCAAACCTTGTAGAGGATGTCACCGAACGTGTTGGTAAAGATATAAAGAAAGTCAAGTTTAAATTAATTCGATCTATATCCAAAAGATGACGCCACCTGCAGGTTGTAACTAATCTTGGAAGTATTTACCTAATTCATTGGAAAGGTGCATATTCTGCGAGTATTGAGCGTTACTTCATTTTACTTTTTCGTCATAATGTATGTGAACTCGGAACAATTCCAAATAGTCTTTCTATTCAATAACTATTCGATGACACACAACGAGTAGGAAATCAAGTGAATCGTCGTCATTAAGGCGGAGGGCTGAAGTAGGAATTTTTTTCATTTGCTCCAATCGTTGTTAAAGTCAGTCCTTTGGATTTGCACACCCGAATCGTCGTCATTAAGGCGGAGGGCTGAAGTAGGAATTTTTTTCATTTGCTCCAATCGTTGTTAAAGTCAGTCCTTTGGGTTTGCACACTCTGTCACCCCAATTTTCTAAGATCCTACTGATGCTTTAAAGTTTAAACGCAAGCAATTTTTGACAAAATTAATCTTAAGTTTGTGCATTGTTTTTGGATTTTAAGTGTGAAATTTGCCACAGTTTCGCACAAAGTATAAAAAAATTGTCAACCCGATGGTCTCAGGAGTTGTTTGCCATGTAAGTGACAAGGGTTTCTCTCTTTAAAAAGTATATTTCTCAAGAAAGACACAATTTGTTAAAGCTTTTAACACCGAAAAGGAAAATTTTCAAATACTGACATGATAAATTCAAATTGTTTGATATAACTTTATTCATATGGAAGCCATTTTAACATATTTCGTATTTGAGATATTAAGATATTTTGTGTCAAAATATTTTGTATTTGAAATTCTTGGCCAAAAACTAAATGATTTAAACATTTAAAAAAAAAGCCCTGAAGGGACTGTGGAAGGCAGCTATTGGAGATAGCTGTGACATTGTTGCTGAAAGACACACTTACCTTATTCAGAATTAAGGTTTTATTTGTTTTTGTCACCTTCTGTGGGCTTGAGAATACATAAAATGAATTTTTCTTACAGATAACATGCTCATTAAACCTAGGTATCATTATGAAATGTACAAATGTAAAATATAAAAACAGAATCCTAGAACTCTTTGTGGCTATCGTGGCGCAGGGGGTAGATTGGGACACTCAAACACCGAAGGTCCAGGTTCGCTTCCGGGGTCGCATTTTTCACAGCACCACCTCTTACGAGCTGCTGACAACATTTAAAGAGGAATAAATGTCTATGAAAAAGCTTCTCGCTTCTTTGCTTTCGGAGCCGGCAGAAAACGGTTGGTCCTTTCTACTCGTGAGCGAACAGTGGCGCGCACAACACGTAGTTGATGGTTAACCTAGGCTAAGAACCCACTGTGGATTGTCACGCCATTCAATATATACATATACGAGGATTGCCTTTTGTTTTTCGGGATTAGAGAAGAAAAACAAATATTAATCATCGAAAATAGATTTATTGTTTTTCAAAATATTCCCCATTAAGATTTATACACTTTTGCATGCGTTTGAACCAATTGTCGAAGCACTTTCGCCACGCTGATTGAGGTATCTCCAAAACATGTATTCTGAACGCATCGGCCGCTTCTTCAGGCGTCGAAAATCGTTGACCTCTCATTTTAGTTTTTACGTACGGGAATAAAAAGAAGTCATTCGGTGCCAAGTCTATAGGACTAAGTCAAGGACTATTAGGCGGATGACTCATCAAATCGATGTTTTGAGTGCTCAAAAATGCAGTTGTTTGAGCCGATGTGTGAGAGCTCGCATTGTCGTGGTGAAAAGTGATCCGTCTTCGGTGGTTGGTTTTCCTTGTTTCTTGGAAGACAACTGGCAAACAAACGGTTGTGTACCGCTCATAATTGACTGTTCTGCGTTGTTCTAGTGGTACGGTTGCGACATGTTCGGTTTTTCCAAAAAACAGGCGACCATTTGTTTGAAAGCGCTTCGTGAGCGAGCGACTTTTGTTGGATTTGGTTCATTTCGAAACACCCACACAGTCGACTACTGTTTACTTTCGGGCTCATACGCGCAAATCCACGATTCATCACTTGCCACGATGTCATGACGTGTTTCGCAACCCAGCGATCGTATTTTTGGAGCATTTCTTTCGACCAATCGACACGAGCCTTTTGTTGAGCGATTGACAAATTGTGTGGGATCCAACGCGAACAAATTTTTTTGACGGTCAAATGTTCGTGCAATATTGAATGTATGCCGGTCCCACTAATGCCTAAGGTTATCTCAATCTCACGATAGGTCACATGACGATCTTGCAATATCAGTTGGCGCACAGCACTAATGGTTTACGGAACAACAACATATTTTGGACGATTTTCACGGAATTCGTTTTGGAGTGAACTGCGACCTCGGTTGAAATCACCATACCATCGATAAACACTGGTCCTTAATGGAGCTTCATCGCCAAAAATTGAATTAAGTTCATCGATGTACTGTTGTTGAGTTAATCCACGTCGAAAGCTACTAAAGATAATCGCACGAAAATTTTCACGAGATGAATCTTTGAATCTTTTAATTTACTGTAAACAAGACAAGCAGCGCTCGTATGTCAAAACGTTCTGAGTACGTATAACCTAAACAATGTCAAACCTTTCGATAGAGCTGGCCGTTGACAGATTGCAACACTAGGGTTGCCCAATCCCGAAATATACAAGACAACCTTCGTATGTGGATAAAAACGGTTTCTTATATTCTTATTTTTGATTCCTTTTAATTTTCCACCAGAAAAGGTAAGTTCACATGTTGAAGTGCTTTTGAATTTGCATTTATCATGAAATGTGTGACAGCATATGTGCAAACCACACACATGTACAGTAAAGACAAACAGACAAGCGGACCCAATTTCATAGCTTTGTGTCATTGATGTCATTACATGTCAACTTACTCAGAGTGAACCGTCTCCTAGTATCCATCGAATAATTACAAGCCGCGCTCATTTGTGGCTTGCCACGTCAGAAAATGACAACCCTGTATGTGGTTTCATTCAGGGAATGTAGGCACTTGATATGGAGTGATTTGTGAACTATCACCAATCTGTCAAATTGTCACTTGTAGGTCGAATAACTTACAAGTGGTAGAAGCAACATTGTCAGAACAGAAGCGATAACGGCTTTCGTCTTCGTTTTATTTATTTCAGGCCCACTTTGTTTGTCTCAGATGATGGGTCATCAAGTAAAGTTTTATTATTCGATGCGAAAGTAGGCATACATCGTTCGTGAAGTTAAGGTCTTTAAATACCTTAACTTCACGGACGGTGTCATTGTCTATCGAATACCGTCAAAGCTGCAAGGAGTACCTTGTCGTCCGTCAAAGCTGCAAGGAGTACCTTATCGTCCGTCAAAGCTGCAAGGAGTACCTACATCACGCAATCGATGAACTCCAATCATAACGTCAAATTCCTTCTACAACTCACCATTGTGCAAGACGTTATACAGATTAGCAGATCACTTAATAAGTCCGGGGACATATAGAGGGCGCCACTGGTCGACTTAAAAATTTTGTTAGTGGCGCTCCTTTATGTTTTGGGACTTATTAAAAGAAGTGAAAGTTAGTAAGACATTCTATATTCAAAAAAATGTTACCAATTTAAAACATTTTGAAACACATTTCTGCGTTGAAACTGAAAAAATCAAGCAAGACCTACACTTCACAACTGCCGCGAACAACGTTTAAAGTCTATCTGAAACGCACAATGATGTTGAGTGTATGAATTATCAGCAATTATTCTCTTAAAAAGCTTGATTTTTACTGGATTAATGGAAAGCTGCAGTCTTACATCGAGCCCTGGAAACGTCAATTTACGTTTATTTCTCTGTTCACGCCGTTTTGTTCTCTGTTTAAAGATTGCCTCACTAAGCACTTTGTAAATTAATTAAAAATATTTTTGTGTGAACATCCGAAAGCATTTTCGGATCAATTAATCTGACTTCAATGCAACTGGATATGTCATTTTAAGTGCTCAATGCCAATTGAGTTTGTTTTTACGTTTTCCGTGGGAACAGTTTTTCTTGATCTAAAAAGAAGAAAAGCATCGTGTGGTTCTGTAATTGATATTTTATTGCAGATGCGCCTTTCCCGTTCTTAGCATAAACCCAACAAAATGTCCTAGTGTCCCACAAATGTCAATGCTACAATGGCTGACAAGGCAACGTGATGGTTAGTCTCACATAGAAGCATGTTGGTAGGTGAATAAAATAGCCACAGACATGACAGGCGTTCTTTTACTGCCCCTGAAGCTATTCAATCTTCTGGCTGAAGGTCTGTATTAGATTAGCTTCCGCTTGGGACATAATGGACAGTCCTTAAACGTATAGTTTTTCCAAGGTTTATTTTTCTTAAAGAAGCGGCTGAAGAGATGTGCCGAAGTCCTCTGTTGTTCTTCGTACAAAGATTCCTGCATACAGTAATCCAAATCCTGCTCTGTGTCTTAGCATTGCACATTTTCCTTTAAGAGTCAATATTAAACTGATGCTTTGTTTGAAGGCACATAGGCGAACCCTGAGTAAGATGGTTATTGACGCGTCTATACATTTAAACCATGTTATCTCTACAAAAAAAAAACAAACAGTTGCCCTCTAAAAGGTTTTGGATCTAAGATAATGAGACATCGCAGAAAGAAGCATCCTTTGCTAAGATGGCGCACACCATGGGACATCAAACAACTTCCAAACTAGTTGTGTTGGTTGAGGTCAAGCTCTGTAGCGCTGAAGAAGAGAAAAAAAAATTAAAGGAAAACAAATTATGAGTGATTGCTAGAAACGTCTCTTTATCCAGCAATTAAAAATAAAATTTGAAACTAAACCTTGAATGCTTTAAGAACATCACAACAACGAGTACTGAGGAGTTCTCTGCTCCGCACGTTTAATCAAAGACAATAAACTTCACATCAATGGCCTTTTCAATGGATCGTCACCCACTGATCCACGCACCAGCGTGCAAGTATTTTTCATTGGCTTAGTTACGCTTACGCTTAAACACACTCTTGAGCTATTTTAAGCGAAAATGTTTTTTTTGTTTTTTTTTGTTCTGTGTAGTGTGTTGTCTTTTTTCATTTCATTTGGAGATCTAGCATCAACAAGTTGGTGGTGGATGCTGTGTCCTATCCCACCACACTTTGGCCGCATCCACTTGTGTAAGATGAGACAGAAAGCTATAAATCGATAAAATTCATCGCCCCACCAAACCACGCAGCCAGACAGAGACGGAATAATCAAAGAGAGTATACAGCTGAGAAACATTTTTCCGTTGTGATCCTCATCATCAGCACACAGTGATCGTGCAACGAAAGAATCGAGTTTATTTTAAAATTTTTCGAAACGAAACCGAGACAAAAAGGAAAAAAATTCAATTGCCCACGAAAAAATTCGAAAAACGGTCAGTTGCGAGCGGACCTCTGAAAAAAGCGGAACTTTTGTCAGCAAGTCCGCGGAAAACGTTCATTTTTACATTAAAACTTTTCTTTTATTATTTATATTTTCTTCCATTCATATCGTTTATTTCGTTTTATCTTTGTACGGTTTTCGAATCAATAACAAAACAACAACAACAAATAACATCTTCTTCTCCAACAACTTCTTTACTGCTACATCACACTTTTTTGCCTCAATACCGTAAAATCTCGCTTCGTTCAGTTCGAAATCAAAAGGCGTGCAAAATTCTTTTCGGTTTGGTTTTTTTCTTAAGGAAAATATATTTTTTTTGAAAACGATATGACATTTACGCGAATAAAAGTGATAACTATATTAGTGTGCTCGTTTTTGGCACTTAGTTTTCCCGGATATGTAAACTGTGCAAACAAAAAAGGATCACAGGGTGGTGGCGCTGCTGCACCACCTCCACCGCTTCCTCTTGAACCAGAAGCTATAATCGAGGAGGTCAATGCAAAACAATTGGATAAGCTCCTAACCGAAAGGGATTACGTAGCTGTATTCTGGTGTAAGTGATGCCAAACTACAAGTCCTTGCTGATGAAAAAGAAAAAAAGAATGATTTAATTAATTGCATAAAAATGAGACTGTGAATGGGTGAAGAGGAGCCAGCGAATACGGAAAAATGATTTCTCGTGAATGTGTGCTTGAAATTTTTTGGGCACGGACTGCATTCAGACATTATTATAATCATCAGTGTTAGTGACCCAGGATAGAACGACAAGCTGCCAATTTCTCATCAAACTGACTTTGGGAATGTAGCGGAAGATGTGTTCATTTCAATTCACACCTAATTCATGGCAACGGAGCAGTTATATAACGTGCTAGAACTTACTGCAGTGTAAACTTTTGGCAAAAAAGATTTTCTCAGAATTTTCGTTCGACCGAACATCAGGCGTATCCCAACATTTTACGATTATTTTTCTTCTCTTCTTATACCTTCAATTTTTCGTCTTTTTTATGCCACACGCTTGTCTCCCTCTTTTGCTCGCATGCGTTCATTATTCTGGTGTCTGGCTGATCTGTTGCGGTGCTTACAAACCTCTCGTACAACTTTATTCTAGAAATAGAATCTCCTTGCTCTAGGCAGAAGCAAAATTATGTTGATTCTAGCCACCATAATCCGTTGCGCCGCACCGCATCCCGGTCGTCGTGTTTGTCCACCACCACAAAGGCTACCCGCAAATACATCTATCTCGCTCCTTCATTCACATTCCACCTACCATCTCAAACGGAATTTATATTTACGTCCAAAATTCCTCGTTCGGTGGTCTGTCCGAACGCACAGACAAACGGTTCTCCATGGCTTCCAATCTATTGAAGAACTCTTCGATAATAATTTTCATGGCAAAGATATTAGATACTCTCTTTTCATTCGTGAGGCTTTTTTGCGATAATATATGTAGGAATTCCAAAAATACATTTTATTGGTGACAAAGAAAATTGAAAGAGGAAAAACGAATTATTTTGGGAAGTTGAATACAATAACACGCTTGGGTCAGATATGACTGACAATTGTCGCAAGATACGAAATTCACCTTAAATTGAGGGGCAAGCTGCAAACTTCCTCTAAAGTCAGATAAACAAAGTTTTCCTATGTTTTGTGTTCCAGTGCATGCCCACATACATGTTATGAACGTCAACATTGTTTGATCTTGGCAATTGCGAATTGCAATAGGCAGCCAATGTTTGGCGAATTTGTGCGATTACGTGGGCAAGCAGCAAGCGGCAAGCGCCTCAAATTTCCTTGACCATTTTGCCCGTTTACAGGCGTACGTACTTTTCTTTGATTATTTTTTAAATGATTGAGGGAGTAGGTGGTTATGTCTGAAAGGTGTTCCGGAAGCCAAACATCTGCCCGGCGATGAGGTTTTCATGAGATCTTTCATTTGTTTCTCAAAAGCGTACAGAAGTTGATCTTTTTTTAAACAATTCGGCGCGTCTGATTGACGGACTGACGTTAGAATTTGGTTTATGCATTTAATAAATCGCATGACTTGAAGGTAGATAATCGACTTTTAATTAGCGAATATGCTGGCGGGATATTTATGGAGCATTTTAAGATTATGATGGCATCAGAGAAGAATTCAACATTTTCTCATAGGATGTTAGCTTTGTAAAATGTCAAATTTTAATGGATTTTGCTTGGGTTTTGTATTTGCTCAAATCTGCTTCGTAATGTGTATACATTTTGAGTGCATAGCCACGGCACATTTTTGCTAGATATGTTGTTGTTACAATAAGTCCCGGAAGGCTCAGTTCGAATTTCACTCACAGGAAGATGGTTTCGTTTTTTAAATTTTCTTTTTTCTAACGAAACCATTAAACTGAAAGTCTATAAGAAAGTCTTTGCTTATAACTCAAGCGTAAGTATCTGCTCCTAGGATATCTGACATTTTAGTCTTATTAAAAATCACACGTCATGGCGATCTATTCAAACTTTACGGTTTCTCATCTTTTTGCTTTAAATAACCGATCAGAAAAGATATATTTCATTTCTTTTCCCTTAAACCAAATTTTTATAATTTGTAGACGTTATTAGTTCGTGTGATAAATAAATTGAGTTTATTGAATAATAATTTGATGATTACGAGGGATTATTCTCGGTAACGATATGAAAGAACATGCAAATTCAATTTAAATTGTTTTTATTTTCCAATATAATCTCCCCAAACATCTATGCATTTGTTACATCTTGAGATAAGCTTTTTTAAACCCTGAAAGTAATAAATTTCTGTTTTCATTGCAAAATTTGCAAAATACCCATTTATTGCCGACTTGAGTTCTTCATCATCCGAAAATCTTTTTCCACGAAGACCTTTTTTCAAATTCGGAAACAGGAAATAATCACTTGGGCCAAGGTTGGGTGTTGGGTTTCTTCGAAACCACAATCTCGCGCAGCAGCCTTGGAAACTCGCGCCGTGTGAACAGAAGCGTTGTCATGAAGAGGCAACACACCCGCTGCGAATTTATCCCGTCTTTTCTTTTTTAATTTTCTCCCGCAAGTTAAGCAAAGTGGAAGCATAGGATGTAGCATTGTCATCTTTCACCCTGTTCACCTTATTTTGTACTCAATGAGCAAGATTCTCTTTGTGTCCCAACAAACTGTGGCCATGAGCTTCCCAGCAGATGTTGTGATTTTGAACTTCTTCGGGGGGTCTGTTCCTTTTTTTTTGCCACTGCATGGACTCCTGTTTGCTTTCAGGGTCATAAAGGTGAACCCCTGTTTCGTACCCAGTAACAATTCGGTCCATAACACTGTCTGCGTTCTCACTACACATCTCCAAAAGCTCTCTACAGCGTGCAATTGTCACTTTTTTCTGAGGCGCTGTGAGCATTCGTGGCATCCGCCTTGCACTGACCTTTGAAAGTTTAAGATGGTCATGAAAAATGGAGTGAATGGTTCCAGTTGAAAGCTTGGTGATCTGTGCTATCATTTTCACCTTTATTCCTCATGAACAAGTTTTTCGAATTCTTTGATGCTTTCTCCCGAACAAGCAGTAGCCGGAGCGCCGGAGCGGGGGTCGTCTTCAATGCTCTCTCTGCCTCCCTTGAACTCACTTGACCATTTTTTGCACAGTTGATAATAAAAGTGCGGAACCCTGGTAAACAGCCACCATCTCTTCATGAATAGTTTTTTTACTTTTTCCTTGCTTAGTGAGAAATTTAATTACAGCTCAATGCCAAGTTTTCACTATCGTCGTCTCAGTTGCCATTATGATTCGGTTTAACTAGACATTAAACGCGAATTAATAATCATATGTATATGAAATATTACATAAATGTACTAAAAAAATAGGCTTACTTGATAAATAAGTCAATTTATATATATAACCACAGCTTCGCCCCGGTGCCGACTAGTTAAACAGTGTGTATGTGTATGTATATTCAAATCAATAAACAATTTGAAATCATTTATTCAAAAAACGTGAAGTTCTAAGTTCCGAAAGGTTGGGATTCTTTCACCACTGTACTGTTGTTTTTTGCCTCCGTTAGAAATGTCAACACCACGCATTTTGCGCGATTTGTTCAGAAGTCCACAAATGTGTATTGATTTTACTTCAATTAGTGGAGCAAATTTTGTCGAACTAAATTTAAGATTGTTAAGTCTTATGACATAAAAATGTAAGTAAGTGGATATTGTTATTTCATGTGAATTGAAGAAAAATCCTTCTCGTACTGGTCAATAGATGCCGTTACTTTAATTTGAACTCCCGCCATTCTCTTGGAAGCGTTTGGGAACTAAAACAAATTTCCTAGGGTGTTCTTTCGCCATAATTCCATTTGTTTCTGTATTAAATGGTTGAAACTGGTATTATATTTGAAATACATTTTGTACTAGTTCTTTGCTGAATTTTGAAGTGTTTTTTTACTATTTATAAATTTTTGGTTTGCAATTACTAATAAATTTGAAAGAAAATTTTTAATTACTCCAAATTGTATCGAAAATAATAATAATAAATATATAATTAATTATACAAGAAAATATAAGAAAGTATACAATGAATAAAATACCACATTAGACAAAGTAACTTTCAATATCAGTGACAGTGCATAAATGTGACACTTGACTTCTATGTGAAATGTTTAACTTTTGATGGCCAACTGTATAATCAGCTAAGACATTGCAATTTGCTTACGCCAATAACACCCCTCAATTATCTCGAGATTTCTTTGAAGTTACCAGATTGACAAAGTCCAAGTCTTATATTTTTTTTAGTGCATTTTCTTAGTGAAAATCCAAATCTCTGTGTTTGAGATTAGTGACAATAATTGATTTGCAAATGTAATATCATTCTTAAATAACACAATAAACGTGTCATACAGCATAACAAGGTTTTCTTTGTTAAGTCCACATCAAAAGACAAGGTAGGACTACGAAGGTTGCCTTTTATATTTCCAGATTGGGCAACCCTACAGTTGCAATCTGGCAACTGCCAGCTCTACCGTAAGATTTGACATTTTTGAGGTTATACGTACTCAGAACGTTTTGATATACGAGCGCTATTTGTGTTGTTTACAGTAACTTAAAAAATTCATCTCGCTCAAAAAATGAAATTAAATCATGAAAATTTTCATGTGATTATTTTTCATAACTTTCGACTTTAATTACCTCAACAACAGTGCAGCGATGAACTTATTTCAATTTTTGGCGATGAAGCTTCATCAAGGCCTAGTGTTTATCAATGGCATGGTGATTTCAACCGATTTCGTAATTCACTCCAAGAGGAATTTCGTAAAGGTCGTCCAAATTCAGTTGTTGTTCCGGAAACCATTGATGCTGTGCGCCAACTGATATTGCAAGATCGTCATGTGACCTATCGTGAGATTGAGACAACCTTAAGTATTAGGTTGTATATGCATGAGCATGTATATTGCATGAACATTTGACCGTAAAAAAAATATGTTCACCTTGGATCCCACACAATTTGTCAATAGCTCAAAAAAAGGCTCGTGTCGATTGGTCGAAAGAAATGCTCAAAAAATACGATCGCGGTGCTTGGAAACACATCATAACAGGTGATGAATCTTGGACTTACGCGTATGAGCCCGAAAGTAAACAGCAATCGACTGTATGGGTATTTCAAATTGAGCCAAATCCAACAAAAGTAGCTCGCGCACGAAGCACTTCCAAGCAAATGGTCGCTTGTTTTTTTCTAGAAAAAGTGGACATGTCGCAAACGTTCCACTAGAACAACGTAGAAAAGTCAATTTTGAGTAGTACACAACGATTTTTTTGTCAGTTGTCTTCTGAAAAATCAGGAAAACCAACCGCCGAAAACGGATCACTTTTCACCACGACAATGCGAGCTCTCACACATCGGTTGAAATATCTGCATATTTGAGCACTCAAAACATCGATTTGATGAGTCATCCGCCGTATAGTCCTGACTTGGCACCAAATGACTTTTTTTTTATTCCCGTACGTAAAGAATAAAATGAGAGGTTAATTTTTTCGTCAAGAAATGAACCCATTTTTAGGCCACCTTAGCCAAGTGAGTCAAGCACTTTTAATTATCTTCTATGAAGCCTGGTGAAGTTAGTGTTATACCAACAACCCGGCAAAGCAGGGTGATTTGAAAGCAAGGATTTGGGACAATTTTTGCGAAAAGTGACCGAAAATTGGATTAGCAGACTAGCGGTCATGCAAAGGAAATTTAATTTCATAAACTTGCTTAAAGTCTTGGACGCATAACACACTTTATTGGTTATTTTATTCCTTTTTTGTAAAAAAAAATGTAAGACACCGTTAAGTTACCAACAACCTGTTAAAAAACTTTATAAAATCTGTGTTTAAAAGAAACTTTGTCACAGAAATATTCTTTGTGAATACCTAAATTTATTTAACACACAGCCTAAATCACATAACCTGAAAATTGTAGTTTTCCAATAAATAAATAAAATTAATAATAATATAGCGCGGCAATCCACAGGGGTCCAGGGCCTAGCTTGCTCATCAACTTCTTGTGTTGTGTGCGCTACTGTTCTCTCACGATTAGAAGGGACCTACAGTTTATTACCCACTCCGAACGGCGAAGTTTGAGAAGTTTTTTCTTAGAGAGTAAAACTCTTTGAGTGTTGTCAGCAGTTCGAAAAAGGTGGTGCCGTGAAAAATTCGATGAATTGAACCTGAATTTTAGGCGTGTGAGCGTTGCACACTATCCACTACGCCACGGAGACCACTTTCAACAATTTACTCAAAATAATAACTTGAATCCATATACTACAATTTCAACATTACCACTTTATTTTGCTCTATTCAAGCAGATACAACGGAAACGTGACAAATGTGACAGAAAGACATAAATATTTATTCCAGTACTTTTGAACTTTACTTTCAATAAGGTTACTCTTGTTTCCATGTGACAATTATATGTTTAGCGTATCAAAGGACATTTTCAATTTTTGAAACTAAATGAACAGTTTGTCTTTGGCCTTCTCCTTTTTTTCAAGAAACTTGGTAAACAGTTAACAAGCTGTTTACCAAGTTTCTTGAAAAAGTACTAAGACGATGCCACTAATATTGCGGGGAGTAGTGTTGTATGTAATTTGTGTTAATAAAATGAACACAACTTTAAGAGTTTTGATATGGACATTTCTCACTTTAATTTATGAAAAGTATGTATTAAGTTCAGGCTGAAAAGCCATCAACTAGGATTGTATTGTAAATTCTGTAGAATATATGAACTATTTAGTTTAGGCACATTATACAAATCACTCGCGGGAAACAACGTAAAAGTCAATTACAAGAATTCCTTTCATATTTGCCACTATTTACAAACATCTGCGAATTTTCGTATGTTAATTTATTTCATAAGTTCAACAAAATATTTGCAATTATATTAAAACTGTTGTCAGCAGTTGCAAGGAAGTGGACCTATTCAAATCAATTTTTTTTCATCTACCCAATCTACTGATAATTGTTTACTATGTGGAATTCAATTAATCTCTTGGTTGCTTCTGGAATTTAATGGTGTATTTCAGAACCCTCAGCAATTTACTCCGTTCCAAGATTGTCTCACCTATTGTTTGCAGAAATGTAAGACTATTTCTTTAGTAGTTAATTTTAATAAGTTAAATAGTACAAGAGTATTTCTTTACTGTGTACGCAATACACACATTTGTGGACATATTTCTATTACAGGGTACCCTAATTTGTTCAATCGGTATAGAAAAAAAAAAAGTTTAACTAAACAAACTTAATGAAATAAAGGATTCGGAAAAATGTTGCTAAAGAAATTAATTAAATTTAATTGAATCTATTTAGAAAAGGGTCCACTCACCCGAACAAAAGGTTGATTTGTAGAACTAAACACTGCACATTTCATCAATTTATTTCATACGTACGTTGAGTTGCTCGCAGCGCTAAGTTTTCAACGAGTTCATCTTGCTGCCGAGTCGAAAATATTACACATAACATGAATAGTCGGTAAGCACTGTCTCATAAGAACTCCTGCACCACCTTTTGAATTAACTTTTCGTACCAAATTCCTCCCATTATATTCTTTTCAATATTACAAGCCCTTTATAGCTTATATCTTTCTTTGAGATACCACAACGTCTTTAAACAATAAATACGTAGGTTGCCTTTTATATTTCGGGATTGGGCAACCCTATTGTTGCAATCTGGCAACTGCCAGCTCTATCGTAAAGTTTGTCATTTTTGAGGTTATACGTACTCAGAACGTTTTGACATACGAGCACTATTTGTGTTATTTATGGTACAGTAACTTAAAAGATTCATTTCTACCAAAAAATGAAATTAAATCATGAAAATTTTCGTGCGATTATTTTTTACAACTTTCGACATGGATTAACTCAACAACAGTGCATCGATGAACTTCAATTCAATTTTGGGCGATTAAGCTCCATCAAGGACCGGTGTTTGTCGATGGTATGGTGAATTCAACCGAGGTTGTAGTTCACTCCAAGACGAATATCGTGAAGGTCGTCCAAAATCAGCTGTTGTTCCGGAAACCATTGATGCTGTGCGCCAACTGATATTGCAAAATCGTCACGTGGTCTATCGTGAGATTGAGACAACCTTAGACATTAGTGGGACCAGCATGCATTCAATATCGCATGAGCATTTCACCGTAAAACAAATTTGTTCGCGTTGAATTCCACACAATTTGTCAATCGCTCAAAAAAAGGCTCTTGTCGATTGGTTGAAAGAAATGCTCTAAAAATACGATTGCGGTACTTCGAAACACGTCTATGACATCACGACAGGTGATGTATCGTGGATTTACGCGTATAAGCCCGAAAGTAAACAGCAGTCAACTCTATGGGTGTTTCAAATTGGGCTAAGTCCAACAAAAGTTGCTCGCGCACAAAGCACTTCGAAACAAATAGTCGCCTATTTTTTCGGAAAAACTGGACATGTCGCAACCGTACCACTAGAACAATGCAGAACAGTCAATTCTGAGTGGTACATAACCATTTGTTTACCAGTTGTCTTCCAAGAAATCAAGAAAATCAACCGCCGAAGACGGATCACTCTTCACCACGACAATGCGAGCTCTCAAACATCGGTTCAAACAACTGAATTTGTGAGCACTCAAAACATCAATTTGATGAATCATCCGCCGTATAGTCCTAACTTGACACCGAATGACTTCTTTTTATTCCCATACGTAAAAAATGAAATGAGAGGCCAACGTTTTTGCACACCTGAAGGAGCGGTTGATGCGTTCAGAATGCATGTTTTGGAAATACCTCAATCAGAGCGGCTTCAACAATTGGTTCGAATGCATGCAAAAGTGTATAGATCTTATGATCGATGATTAATATTTGATTTTGTTCTCTTATCCGGAAATATAAAAGGCAGCCCTCGTACATTTGTCTATTGCACTTTTTTCGTAAAAAGCCTAGAGTTGCTGTTAGGATTTGGATAATATATTTGAGGTTGTAAGATCTCCCAAAGTAGCCAAATCACTTAGCCGTTAGAATAAAACAATCAATTAGGAGCGAATAGAATTTTCCAACTGAAAGGAACCTGCCTTGTATTATGACAATTATAGACCACACAACAATTTTCTCAAAACAAATTGCGACTATGTTAGTGGCGCCACCTATACGACTATGTCCTCGAGTGACGTGTTATGTAATTAGGTACTTGGATTCAGGGAACTGATGAGAAATAGGCGAAAGATAAAGCACATATGGTAAATGGCCAAGTTTTATATTTACATTTTTTGTTTTCGAAAGTGTACCAAACAGCCACACAGACTTCTACTTTGCAATTCAGTGACCAACATAAAGTCATTCAGTAAACACCAGGCTACCCTGGGGGAATTTCTTCATTGCTTGTCATCTAAACTTAGAGAATCCTCTTTTAGAATATAACTCAATAAGTCCAGGGACATATAGGGGGCGCCACTAACAAAAAAAATGAATATTTAATTTATTAATTTAATAAATTTAAATATTGAATATTAATATTTATTAAAATTAAATTAAATTAATATATTTAATTTAAATAATTTTTGTTAGTGGGGCCCCTATGTGTCCCGGGACTTATTCAAATATTTGTTAGGTTTTTTATTTTGTTGGAGGTTGGGATACGTTGCACTGAAGCGCTTAGACTCAAAAACTGTTCCATTGTTACTATACGTTTACGCAAAGTTCTTCGAGTTCGAGTCGGTAATCTTAAATTTTTACGATAAAGTGACAGCTTGAGAGCAATGGAGGGTAGAAAAAGCTCAGAAAACTAAACTTAATCCTTTACTTAAATGAAAAGGGTATGTCCCACTGACAGTGAGTGGATGATAAGGAAAAAGTATAGATTGGTTGAATCTGTCAAAATAGAAAGCTTGTGAATGTTGGAATATCGAGAATTGTTTAAGCTATCAAGCTGTTAGTGAACGAAACCCCAACAATCACTCGTCTAGTTAATTGGATGTGACAATGAATGACAGTGGCCTCCACCAACTCGTTTTAGCTGTCTGTCTTTTGTGTCTCTAGTTTATCTGTTTCCGAGTTGCTCTGCCCCCACGAGAACCAAAATACAATTAAATGTTGACTAAAAGTAAAGTTGATCAAAGTAAAATATGTTTTGCCTGAGGTTTATTGTATCTGAATACAAATTAAATTTCATGTAACTGCGGACTTCGCATAGGAATCAACACATTTATCGAAAACGGCGCAGTTTTCTTGATATTTTCTAGACTTAACTTAGATTGTGTGTTAATTGAGAAGGTGTTATCTGGAACTAGTACTGCGGTCATAAAAATATATTGGCCCCCTTGCTTGATGTAGAACCTTAGCGCAGCCTTCATATTCATTCGACAACCTCTCTAGATTGAATGTTTCTGAAATATTTCTCAGTTACTATTTTTCGTGCAATTTTCTAAGTACAACAAAAGAAGGTTCGGTTTGTTCCCTTATTTTTCCATCTAGATAAACACACATAGCACAGAATTTTGTGTAAGTGGTACTCGTACGCTTTATGACATACAAAAGTTGTAAGACTGCTTCATTACCTCAGAGACTCTTCAAAGGAAAAACAAATCAGTGTAACTAATCTGAATGGGCCTTGAAGTATCAGATTGCAATTTTCTTTGAAATTAAGTTTTGTGATATTTGTAGACTTTATAATATTTGATAAGATTCGGATATGACAATTGATTTATATTATCAAAGAGCACATTATCAACTGATTGACGAATTACTTTGATAATAGAAATATACTCCATAATCTCCATTTCGTAACTTTGCAAAATTGATTTCAAAACTTTTGTATTTCTATTGAATGTGAAAAAAACAAAATTTAAAATTAAAAATTTAAAACAAAAATTGGTCTAAATTCGGGGTCTTGTATGCTCTAAAATGGCTGAAGGAGTAAATGTATAGATTCTTAATTCGTTTTAAATATGTCGCTATATCCTGTATCACAAAAGGTTTCCTTATAAGTTTCCTTACATTGCAGAATCCTGCCAGTAATCTTATTTGCTGGTTCTCATAATAATTTTTACTTGACGTTTTTAAGGTTCAGTCATTTTGTTTTTCTCAGTATGGATTTTTCGATCATTTTTAATACAAGATCCTTTTCACAGCACGACCATGTATTACTAGCATCCTTCCTTTTTTCGTCATTTATTAAAATTTATATCATTTCATGAATCGTTTACTTAGACGACACATTACTCGGTTGTAACACGGAATTATTTTTCAATAATATCCAAAACTTTATCATGTTTACAGAATAGAGGTGGTTAGAACTTTACAAAAACTATTTCACTTTCGTACAATCACTGAACTATAGATAAGCTTTTTTCTATAATTTATTATCGTTGGTCGTTTATTATCTTCCCAATTTGGACTCTCCTTCTGTAACCTGAGTCGCTTTGTTCTTCTTGCCTCAGCGACTTGCCTATCGAGATTAGTTTGAAAAATTATCACAAAATAATTTAATTTATTCATGGTTTGTTAACATCCTAAATTTTCCAAGTTTTCGTGTAACCCCAAAAGTTATTCCTTTCAAAGTTTGCCACATTTCAATTAATAATAATAATTGTTGGCGCTACAGTCCAAAGTCCCCCTTTGAGGGCCTAGCTTGCCCATGAACTACTCGTGTTGTGCGCGCTACTGTCCTCTCACTAGTAGAAGGGACCTACAGTTTGTTGCCGACTCCGAACGTCGAAATTTGAGAAGCTTTCTTAGACAATTATTACTCTTTGAGTGTTGTCAGCAGCTCGAAGGAGGTGGTGCCGTGAACTATTCGAAAAATTGGTGTTGAGCTGGGAGTCGAACCTAGACCCTTCGGCGTGTGAGCGTCGCACTCTACCCTCTGCGCCACGGCTACCACATTTCAATTGCCTCATCAAATATCATTCAATTTCAATATTTTGCGTAGATTATCTCAACTTTACTGAAAATCTGTCAAATCAAATAAAATATATTTTACTTATGAGTATTTTTTCCTTCTCAAAAGACTTTAGACTTGGCATCATTGACATTTGTTAAATTGAGTCAAACGGTTGTGGAGGATTTCATTTCAAGGGATTTCTTAATATTTTCACACATCTGCACTCTTCTCCACAACAACACATTGACTTCATATTTGGACACCATTGCTCCCTTGGTCAGTGTGAGCCACCTCCCGTAGACACAGTGTGGCCCCAGCGAATCTACTTTCACCACCTTGACTCATTCCATTTCCATTAGCCCCGATTCCCTCATATTCATAAATCATTTTGGAACCCAAGGACCATGAAAAATAAATTCGGCTCCCAACAAATAGCCAACAAAAAATGAACACGAAACAAAAGCGACATTTTTCTATCGTTGGATATTTTTAGCTGGCTCCTACACACGTATTCGGGTGACGATCGCTTGTGCAAAGTCATGTTTACATCACGGCATAACACATCAAATCGGGGAACAGGCCAGGCTACAGAAACCTCCTGGCGCAAGTCGATACATTGTTGAGAGTGATAAGTAATGAGTGCATGCCTGCGTTTGAGGCAAACTTTTCTCAAACAGAAAGTCAAAAACTTCAGAATCTAGCAGGCAGCAGCACCGCCAACTGTTAGCATTTTCTATTTTGGTGAAGTGGAAAAAACGAGAGGGCAATGCATAACGCTTGCCAGTATCTGGCACCGAAAACTGTTCGTCTGCCCGACCAGCGGGTTCCTTCGGACAGATACGTTCATGGTCTTTACTCGTCTTTGCGGGTTGAGGATCCGATCGGGCTGCATAGCGACACAGCTGTGATTCTTGTGTTTATTTATTTTCCCCACATTCGTGGGGATTCAATGCATCTACCTGGCAGCGTTTGATTGGATCTGGTTGACAGCAGGATGTAGTGGGAAGGTTGAAATCTAAATTAGTGCAACACACCCATATTGCACACACGAACTCATCGAGCGCTCTGAATCTATAAACAAGAGGTTCTCTGGCGCTGCCTCTGCCCCCTCTGACCACCCAAGTCGAGTCGCCTTGTCATGTTGCATGACTTCTTTAATTTACTTTAGGCCTCTGGGTGGACTGGCCGGTGTTGAACTTGGCCGACGCGCGGCATGCTCGAAACTATAATTCATTTTGCATATTTGCCGGCGATGGGCGTTTGATTTCGCGGATGGAATATCAGCAGCTTAATGAATTTCATAAATCATACGCCTCGGATGTTGTCGCCTCTTCTGCTGGGGACGAACAGGAAAACGAATCGGTTCGGATTCTCTATGCTGTTGAGCTCTTTTGCATGTCGGCAAATTTATCGAGAACATTTGGCTGTTTGTGTTTTGGATTCGTAGGCTAATTTCCTCTTATCTCATCATAAATATTTCTTGGATAAAAATAGATTTGATTTTGCCCGTTTTTTCGTGTCTTCTTCTTAAGGTTGTTGCATTGTGAAGAGGAGTTAATTAGTCAGTGTCGAAAAGGAAATTTGATTGGTGAATGGAATCCCAAGGAATGACAGCACTTTCATTGTCTCATTGAATTTCCTTCAGTTTCTGTTCGGTTCGTATTTCAGCACCAGACCGGATATCATTGAAATTCCGTTGGCACACATCCATGATGAAACTAAACAATAAGCTCTTTGAGTTATTACTTTATTTTGTTGGCATCATGCGAAATATCGTCCTCACAATGCGGAAAATAAATATTTCTGATAATGTTTGTTTTCCGCCTCTGATTTTTAAGACATCTGAACATTGGGACCATTTGATTTTTTTTGTATTTAAAGGTTTCCAGATAAACGTCTTTGCATCAGTTTACGCAGAAATAAACAATTTGAAAGCCCCTCATGAAATATTTACCCTCATAACAGTGCTCTGTTTTACTGAAAAGTGGGGTCCAACGAATGATACAAATTTTTGAGGAAACTGCGATTTTTTAAAAGAAGTAAAATTGTTTAATCAAACAGACTAAACTATTTCAACAGAAAAATGATTAAACAGCATGATACGCGACGAAAGCTGCTTTAAACAGAAGTATAGTTCTAGGCTATAGCATAAGTTTGATTGCCTCTTTCCAGCTGGTTACAAAACTCAAAAAGTAATAATTGAAATGAAAAATACCATATGCTTCTCAAACGTCACAATGTCTCATCTTCTACTCATGAGAGAACAGTAGCGTTCACAACATCATGAGTAAGTTAGGAGCTGGTTCCCCTGTGAACGGTCGCGCCATCCAATATATTTTTCTATATTCATTGGAAACATTGGGAAAATAATCTTCATTGGAGAAATAAAGCGCCTTCTTTAAACAATGACTCTTTTTCTATTTAAGTGACTACAGAAGCCAGAAAAAATGTTACACATACGCCCTAGTAATCTTATACAACTCAAAGAATTGCGAATACGTCAAAACCAGAAAATATGAGATTTTTAAATTTTGTACACAATTTGAAAGAACAGAGAATTTTAAGTAAAAATATAGCGGTCACCATTGGGGGGCTTTTTCGTTTGCATGTTGTCGTCTCTGAAAGTTTTGCGTGGTCCTGTTTACGTGGACGGCATTTGGAGGAGAAGATTTAACCACCAACTCTATGGGCTCTATAGCGACATGCGCCTGGTCAAGCGTCCTCGGGTACAACGCTTAAGACGGCTAAGCAATGTTATATTTGGTCCTGTTTACGTGGACGGCATTTGGAGGAGAAGATTTAACCACCAACTCTATGGGCTCTATAGCGACATGCGCCTGGTCAAGCGTCCTCGGATACAACGCTTAAGACGGCTAAGCAATGTTATATTTGGTCCTGTTTACGTGGACGGCATTTGGAGGAGAAGATTTAACCACCAAATCTATGGGCTCTATAGCGACATGCGCCTGGTCAAGCGTCTTCGGATACAACGCTTAAAATGGCTAAGCCATGTACATCGTATGAACACCACTAATCCGATCCGAAAAGTATTCTAATCTGAGCCATTGGGACAATGCAACAGGGGACGGCCTAGGCTAATGTGCCGCACACAAGTGCAGAAGGACTTTAACCAACTTAGAGTGCGCAACTAGAGACAACTGTCGAAGAATCGTTCTGGCTGGAGAGGCATGTTGGTTGAGGCCCATGTCCACTCTGGGCTGTGGCGTCACAAGAAGAAGAAGAAGAACCATTCTTACCAGGCTAACTCAATGGAGTCATTCGGGTGTATTTATTTATTGAGAGCACAAATTAATTGCACGCTTAAGGTACTGTCCGCCACTTTTAGTGTGGCGCACACAAGTGGAGAACGACCTCAACCAACTTGGAGTTCGCAACTGGAGACAGCTGGCGAAAGATCGTGCTGGCTGGAGAGGCATGTTGGTTGAAACCCAGGTCCACCCGGGACTGTAGCGCCACAAGAAGAAGAAGAAGAAGAAGGTACTGTCCATCGGAAGCTACTACTTCCTGCCATTTTTCTTGTAATTTGCGATCCAAGCATTGACACATTCTTTGATTTCTTCCAAATATAACCCAACCAATGACCCTTTAAATCGTTTGCATTTGTCAGAAAAGCAAGTAGCCGGTAAGTAATGGAGAATCCATTACTCCCATTTCAGCGTTTGCAGATAGTTGGAGACGGAGCCACATGGAATAGGAGCGTTTCTCTTGTTGCAAAGTTAATTGTTCCTAGTTGTTTTCCGCCCAATACACCGCTCAAGCGTTTTTTTGTAGTTGATAACGTTTCCCATCAATGGCTTTATATGGTTTTAGCAGCTTATAGTAGAACCCACATGTCTACTTCCACCATATCCATGCCCATGTGAACCGTGGATGTTTTTTCTTTGGTGTCGATTCAGACGATGATTGAACGGCCTTTGCATTGTATTGTTATGTCTTGGAGATATCGTAGTATATCAACATTTCATCTCCAGTCACGATCAGGTAGAAAAAATCCTTCCTCTGGTGTCTTTCAATAGAAAGTTTCGAAGTGAAAAGTTCGACATAAGAATAATTGTTAGCGCGACAGTCCACAGGGAGCCTAGCTTGTTCATCAGCTACTCATGTTGTGCGCGCTACTGTTCTCTCTTGAGTAGAAGAGACCTACATTTTTTGCCGACTCCGAACGGCGAGATTTGAGAAGCTTTCTTAGACAGATATTACTCTTTGAGCGTTGTCAGCAGCTCGAAAGAAGTGGCGCCGTGAAAAATTCGAGGTGTTCAGCCGGGAATCGAACCTAGACCCTTCGGCGTGTGAGCGTCGCACTGTACACACAATGCCACGTCGGCCACAAAGTTCGACATACGGCGCCCAATTTTCTTGCTTTTAAATAAGTACAGTCACTCTCAACGATATTGCGAGTTTACTTTGCATTTGACGCTGATCTTGATCCAGTGAACTCTAACTTCCCATCTTCAATGGTTTTCGGCTGGTCATTACGGTGTTTGTCTTCGATAAATTAAAAATTTCAAACTATTTCCACTATACTCCACACTCCACTGAAGTAGTCACGGGGTTATCATCGTACGGCACTTCGCCATCGACTCTTTCTCATCAGAAGGTATTCCTTAGTACGAAATCAACATCTTACACACTTGATCCAATCACCTTACTTACTTACTAGCCGGTCACCTACCTGATGCAATTGTGTCGAATCAGTTTTTAACGTCTATAGTCTTTATTTCTTATACGACCCAATATTCTTACTCTCGAAATACCACTCTTATATCGAACAAAATGTTCGGAAATGTTCCGAAATAGTTTACTGGACAATTCCAAGAACTTCTTACATATAAAACAGCCTATCATGAAGCGATATTTTCAATAATTCATTCTCAAATCTTCTCTCAAAGTCTCAAAGGCTCCAAAATAGTCCAATACTTTCCTCAAAACGCGTGATAACACGGTTAGGAAGTTCAATGCGCGTTATGGTATGTTTGGCAGAAGAGCAGCGAAAGACATCGATTTGGAAGCCCAGAGCTATTGTGTTATTTCTCTGCGTTAAGAACAGATATGAGTTTCAATCCCAAGATAAATGTACGCATTTTTCCAAGAATGAATTCCACTGAACGTGCGACACTGAATTGGCTTTGATTCGTGAGGACAAAGACCCTCCATCCTTCTGTTTGAAAAACGAATTCCCCATAAAGTTATAATTAATTGCCATAAAATTGATCAAAGAACACGCCCGTTCCCACTAATTTGAGGAACAGAAACTCTCAAAAATGTTTGAACTTAAAACGAAACTAAAATTCATATAAAGATAGATAGTTTTTATTTCGTAATAGAATGTTTCAGAGATTTGATATATAATATATCTTACTTCTGGAAAATGAGTTTAACTTATATTAAATCTATATAAATTTGATAGGAATTGAAGCAAACAAACTGAAGGAAAATACGACAAAAACCTTCAATGAAAATAAAGTTCATATAAAGTTTTACATTAACATACGTTTGTGATTATGTGTCATTTTAAATACTTTTTCAATGTCTTCCTTTTTGGTGTTGGCAGTTATTATTATTCAAGCTTAAGTCTTTGATATATTGGTACAGATCAGTTTTACAAATAAAATCTTTCTGTTTTGGAAATTAGTAAAAACGGAAAATCAGTCTTCTAGGGTTATCAATATCCTTTTTGGTTTGTCGCTGGATTTTGATTTCCTAGCAAATTCGTGTGCTAATAATTAATAATTGTTGGCGCTTCATTCCAAAGAAGGACCAGGGCCTAGCTTGCTCATCAACTACTCGTGTTGTGCGCGTTACTGTTCCCTCACGAGTAGAAGGGACCTACAGTTTTTCGCCGACTTCGAAAGGCGAAATTTGAGAAGCTTTCTTAGACAATTATTACTCTTTGAGTGTTGTCAGCAGCTCGAAAGAGGTGTTGCCGCAAAAAATTCCAAAAATTGGTGTTAAGCTGGGAATCGAACCTAGACCCTTCGGCGTGTGAGCGTCGCACTATACCCACTACGCCACGGCGAACAGTGTGCTACTGAAAGAAATATTTAGAGAGAACAAGCACACACGCCTTGAAACCTATCCACAAATTAACACCACCCAATATAGTTGTACTTACTCTAAATTCATCATTAAAGCTCGCATTGGTACGAGTATGAAAATAACTTTAGCAATGAATCAACATAAGGAAAGACCTGAAGTGATTATGATTTTACAAAAAATCTATTTGTATTAAATGAAATGTTATATAAGCACTTACGACTTCCAGATATCTGTCTTTCTAAGTAATAATGAACGTCAGAATTGACGGGGTCGAAACAACGGATAAGTGTTGTTTGAAACAAAAACGTGAACAATGCCAAATGGTTGAAAAGAGACGTTTAAGACGATGTCTAAGCTGAAACTCCTTCAATACTTCGTATTTTAACTTTTAGGATTAAACGGTGAACTTACCTAAATAAATAAATTCGAATGGCACGCCAATATGCAGCAAAGTTTTATAAGCGCTATGATTCCGCAAACCTTCCAATATTCTTCTCAGAAAATTCTTTACGAAATTTAATGCTTCTGAACGATAGTTTCTCCACCCTTGACTGCAGGATCTGCCACACAAGAAAAAAAATGTCCATATAGTTTCTGCTTAAAACTCAATACTTTTCACAAGAACCAAACTGATCAGTCGTGTTCTTCAGTGACAGCAAGAGTTCTGTAACAAAATTGAAGGAATTGAACGATTTTTGTTTTTGCAAACCATCCCGAAGTTGACGGCCAACGTCTTCTTCTTTTGCTCCTTGCAATATTTTACAGTGTTTTTTTATAAAAATGTTTGATGACAAAAATTAAATTTGTCAAAGCCCGCATCTAGCAAAGAAGCTCTAGAAAGATGAGTTCTCGTAGGTTAGTGAAATAAGCGAATGGTGTGAATCATTTATGCCAATCTAATCGATTCGAAAACTGACCTCGTTTCCTGAAAAATCAAACAAACGCCTCCGCAAGCTTCAGTAAACTACAGTGATCTCTTCTTATGTCGGTACTTAATAATAAAAATTGAATGGCGCGACAGTCCACATGAGACCACAAGAAGTTTGAGAAGCTTTTTCTTATACAATTAATACTCTCTGGTGCCAAGAAAAATTCGAGGTGTTAAGCCGGGAATCAAACCCGGACCTTCGGCGTGTGAGTGTCGTACTCTACCCACTTCACTACGGCGGCCACGTCGGTACCTGTTCATTTTAAAACCATCTGATAGGGCTTAAGAGATTTTGGGTTTGATTCAAATTCAATGACATTGCTAACAACATTATAATTGTTTAATTCTACGTCACAAGTGTGTTTGGAAGTAGTTTTAAGGATTTTAAATTTAAGGCGAGTTCAGTCATGTTGAGTTATGAGTGTCAGAAATATGATATGTATCAGCTGCTAAACACTTCCCAGTCAAGAAGGAGACAAGTAACCAATATATTACTCAGAAAATATAGGATATTGCTACTTTACTGGTAGACTCTTCGAAACTTTCACAACCACCAGTGTTATTTATTCAATATAATTGCTCGTACAAGGAGGTAAGAAACGCTTTTACGCCATCGATTTCGTGCATTGCAGAGCATCGTTGCTTTCTACTTATTACTATAGGCCGCAATCATTCTGTGATTGAATAATAATAATAATTGTTGGCGCCACAGTCCAAAGGGGGACTAGTGCCTAGCTTGCTCATCAACTGCTCGTGGACCTACAGTTTTTGCCGACTCCGAACGGCGAAGTTTGAGAAGTTTTCTTAGACAGTTATTACTCTTTGAGTGTTGTTAGCAGCTCAAAAGGTGTGGCGCTGTAAAAAATTCGAGGTGTTTAGCTGGGAATCGACCCAAGACTCTTCGGCGTGTGAGCGTCGCACTCTACCCACTACACCACGGTGGTCCACGAATTTAATTTCTATATATTATATTAGTCTCTGTTCCAGCGTAATCTAATTAAAAAGCTTATATTCTCACCGTATGTCTAAACAGTTTTGCAGTTTGCAAAATCTTATAGAATTGCAACTAAATTTTGTTCTTTAAGATATAAAATACACATTTAGAACTCTGCTGACCAGACTGATGGCTTAGCCATATTTCTTAAACTCATATTACATAACTATCTTTTTTGTTATGAATTATTATTAAATGAATAACTTATTTCCTTACCTACTTACATTTGAAAAAACTCAAGTTCAAGCATAGTAGCCCACGACATTTTAGATTTCATCTTATTCTTTGAACTAGTTTTGTTTAATTAAAAAATTACTTTTTTTTGCCCGGCATTCAGTCAACAATACTAACAAAATAACGCGCCCTTTTCAAATAGCAATTTATTATTATTGTTATAATTATTATTATTATTATTTTCCAATAACAGTGTCAAGCACCGAACTATTTCCACTAGCTGTGGAAAACATTTAAATACTTCAACTTAGTTTCAAAAATAATTTAGAATATTCACAGCTCGTTATTTTCGTCAAAAATTGAGACTTGATGACAATTCCACTGACTTCTATGTGCAACTGTAAAATTTGTATTTATAAATTCTTTAAGTCATCGAATGTGACTAACTCATAGGCTGATGAGTCCGTTTGGTTTTTCCACACTCGCCGATGTTTTCCATTCCAAGGATGAGCAATTTCAAATTATTCACTGTCCTTTGCAAAGATTGTTTTAAAATAAAAAGAAGAGGTGGGCATTTAGTTTTAGAAAATGTTTCATTATTCTTAAGTGTTCTTTAAGAAGTATCGAATTTTAAGTTCGCAAGACTATTTGAACAAACGGGCGGTTTGTTAGCTGTCAAGTGAATTATTTAACATTTTAACAAGAATGAACTGACGCAAGGCCTGTAAGGTGTACATTTTTTAAAATATTCAATTCCCAGTGTCACCTATAGGTGATAGAGTGTTAAACATCATTTTCATGGTATAGAATCACATTTTTTTATTCTGCTATTATTATTTCTATGGCCGCCATGGCGTAGTGGGTAGAATGCGAAGCTCACACGCCGAAAGGTCTAGGGTCGATTCCCGGTTAAACACCTCGAATTTTTCATGGCACCACCCCTTTCGAGCTGCTAACAACACTCAAAGAGTAATGACTGTCTTAGGAAGCTTCTCAAACTTCGCCGCTCGGAGTCGGCAAAAAACTGCAGGTCCCTTCTACTCATGAGAGAACAGTAGCGCGCACAAAACGAGTAGTTGATGAGCAAACTAGGCCCTGGTCCCCCTGTGGACTGTCGCGCCAACAATTATTATTAAATTATTATCATTTCAAATACATACATCATATACAATATTTATTTTTCTAGCAAAGCTAGCTTTGCGTTATATGTCAAATTCGTTCAATTGTTTCGCTCTCCGCTGAGATTCAAGAAAATACGATTTCCGTTAACCAATATTCATAATTGTTTTATTGACAAAACTGCCGTTTTTGGAATGAAGATAACACTCAAGTGAATGTTGAGACTTCATTACATCCATAAAACTAACTGTTTGGTGAATTTTATGGGTTGGTTGAATGATTCACCGGTTCTTCTTTAAAACTAATGCAGACGGATCATGGATGACTATAAAGGACCCATAATTATCTAAAAACTAAGATGTGCTGGAGCTACGTTTTCAAGAAAATCCCACAATATGTCGCACAAGACATGACAATTGATTTATCGAAAGAAATGTTTGGAAACTGCGTAGATGCACGTTATGGCCTGAGTTAGTGTCAGGGTTACATTGTACCTTGAAATCCCGCTTGACTATGTTTTAAGGTGTTATGTGAAGGCAGTAGCTTATATTGATAAAACTGGAACACTTAATCACTTCGATACCAAGATTCACCTCATTATTATCGACGTAATAACTAACAATAACAATATTAATTTGGTGGCGCGATAGTCCACAGTGTAATCAGGGCTTAGCTTGCTCATCAATTATCCGTGCTGTGCGCGCTAATGTTCTCTCACTAGTAGAAAGGTCCTACAGTTTTTTGCCGACTTCTAACAGCGAAGTTTGAGAAGCCTTTTCATAGACAGTATTACTCTTTCAGTGTTGTCAGCAGCTCGAAAGAGGTGGTGTCGTGAAAAATTTGAGGTGCTCACCCTGGAACCGAACCTAAACCTTCTCCGTGTGAGGATCGCACGGCCACAGCGGACACATTATTTTTATTATGGAAATGCGGATACAATTGTTGGAAAAAAACATAAAAATTGGACCTCAGATTAGACAAAGTCTGAGCCAGCCGTTGCGGTCATACAGTTGTGCTCATAAAAATAGCAGTAGTTATACGACTTAGATAATTAGCAACATATTCCTTAGAAGATCATTTTTCCAAATTTATATCCGGTTGTATTTTCCGATAAATAAGATACCATAACAGAAATAAGAAATAAAAAATAAAGGCTTACTTTCTCCTTTTTTCACTCATTCCTCTTTTTAACTTATTCATCCGTTGATTGAAGCTTGTTCATAAAAATAGCAATAGGCTTTTGTTTTACCATAAAGTGTCTCAGAAAATATTGTTTAGAGTTTAAAAATTATTTGTGTATTCTTGTTTGGTAAGAGAATGTTTTTGTATATGCTGTCTTTTATTAACAAACTTTAAGGTAAGAAATATGGGTCGATCAAAACATTGTACTGAAAATATGCGAAATTTGATCGGAGGGAAAAACATATGCTTCAATCCAAGAAATCATAGGATGTTCAGCGAAAATGGTCAGCAATGCGCTAAACTGGAAAGATAGGCCCGAAACACGCGGTCCAAAAAGAGTGACGGCTAAGCGAACTGACCGAAAAATTATCAACATGGCAACGTAGAACCCTCCAGACAGATAAGGGATGAACTCCAGCTTCCGATGAGTGTTGTGGCGGTTTGAAGACGTCTTTTAGAGGCTAAACTACCAGCTCAAAGCCCGCGAAATATTACTACTACCAAAAAAAAATAGTTAAAAGTTATGAAGAACGTTTATTTGGTGATATACCTGTTAAGACTGAAATACTTTACTTTTGTATACGTTTTTTGAAAAACTAATAAAACAATTTGTGTTAATAGAAAATTATTTGTCTTTTTTGAGGACCACTGCTATTTTTATGAACACAACTGTATGTCAAAAACGATGTTAAAAGAAATTTGCCACTCGAAAAAAAAACATTTCAGGTTATCATTATTTTTTTCAATTTCAAAGCTCTTTGTCTCTTATAGGACCCATCACTTAACGGTGATCTTTTCGTTTTTGTAAAGATTTTCGAATTCCAATGGCAAAAGATTATCGGTTGCTTAGAAATTTAAAATGTGCATGCAATGGCTAACCAAGTTGCCAATGCACATCGCCAACTATTTTCGCAGTGCGCACTCCCATAGTTTCGTAAATAGAAGTCTGATACCGATTACAGTTGAAAATATTGAAACAAATGTACTCTTTGAAAATTACAAATCGTGAACCATTCTGGTTCTGGTTCGTCTTCGAATCTGAGTCATTAGGACAACGAAACAATGGACGGTCTAGGCTAAGTTGGCGCACACAAGTGGAGAAGGACCTTAACCAACTTCGATTGCGCAATCAAAGGCAGCTAGCGAAAGATCGTGCTGCATGGAGTGTCATGTTGTTTGAGGCCCAGGTCCACTCCGGACTGTAGCGCCACAAGAAGAACAAGAAACCAAAATGCCTGAGAAATTCAAGAAACTCATATTTGATGCTGAAATAAATGCTTCCAAAGTAAAACTTATTTCAAGCGAATCATTCAGCAATTTAAATGAGTTAAGTTCATATAGGTGGCCACCGTGGGTAGAGTAGAGTGCGATGCTTACACGCCGAAGGGTCCAGGTTCGATTCCCGGCTCAACACCAATTCTTCGAATTTTTCACTGCACCACATCTTTCGAGCTGCTGACAACTCTCAAAGAATAATAACAGTCTAAGAAAGCTTCTCAAACTTCGCTGTTTGGAGTCGGGAAGAAACTGTAGGTGCCTTCTACTCGTGAGAGAACAGTAGCGCGCACAACACGAGTAGTTGATGAGCAAGCTAGGCCTTGGACTGTCGCGCCAAAAAATATTATTATTATTAAGTTCATAAAGAATGAAACAGTAAAAGAAAACGCCCAACCTCATGTAAGTTTGTGATATTTACACTACAGTACACTACAGTGCGTAAGAATATACCACAAATATTCCACATTTTTCCTTTGCTGATATCGGATACACGATTTTTAAACACATACTATATCGTTTTCGATGTTTTTGACGCGAGAGATGTCGGACGAGTGACTGCAAAGAAATGTTAAAAGTACGATGAACCACATAAGCTTCTTTCCAAGAGTTTTAAATATGAAACAATGTATTAAATTAACTATTTTGCTGTAATCCAAGAATTCCTGCCTCGATGCACTACTTGGTCGCTCAGTTGAAGTTTATTTATTTTGCTACCTTTTTAGATATGATATGTTTTTCGGTGTTGACTCTCTGAAGTTTTGGCTTACAAGATTCTTGTCTTCCCTGACTTAGGATAGAGAAATTTTGGTTTTAATTGCTCGACAGAATAAATATGCCAATATTTCGCTAGGCTTACATCCTGATGCTTGACTTCTACTCACTTCTGCATAAACATACAACTAAGATTTGAAGTTTACTCCCTGATTCCTAAACAAATCTTTTGTCTTAAAATATTGTTAATTTCAGATAATTTTTTATTTCCGTTTTACGCACTTCTTCTTCTGGAAAACAGTGAAATCCTTGAACATTCAATAAAACACATCTTAGAGCAGATGATTGTTGAAGTTGAAGAATAAATTGTTGATGGAGTTCGGAATTAATTCATGTTAGAAGTTATATAAACTCAATTACTATAGAGTTCTGTTTTCCCTAAAGTATACAATTTTGAAGAAAAGTTATTTTGAAATAAAATGTGAAACATAACTAAGTAGGTGCTAAACTAACTTAAAAAACAAATCACTTTAAGAAATAAAACTTCATAAAGTTGTATTTGACATAAATTAAACCCGCCAGAAAAGTAGAAATATCTAAGCAATACAATTTCAAAAAATTAAATTCAAAGAAGAACAATTCATAGAATAATCTTTCTCATTCCAGATGCCAGAAGTTGTGTGACCTGTGATAAAGTATTGTCTGAACTCGAAAAAATCGACGATGACACCGACTCATTCGGTGTGGATTTCGTGAAGATTAACGACAAACGACTAGCCAAGCAATATGGAATCAAAACTTTCCCAGCACTTACCTACTTCCGGTAAGTGAACCCGTTACGGAGATTCTCCTCCACAATCTGTCAAAATCACTATCAATATACTTTAATCGTCACCAGTGAAAAAGAACCGATCATCTATGAGGGCGATCTTATGGACGAGGAGGGCGTCCTCGATTTTCTGACATCACTTGAAGCCATGGACCTGCCCGATCGTATTGAGGAAGTCAACGCGAAAATCCTCCATAAGATCATCGAAGACACTGATTTCGTAGCCGTCCTATTCTGTAAGTACGCTGTGTTGCTATGTCAGTGTTCTGCTTAACGGTTTTTCCATGTGAATGTACATAAACATACAGTTACTGTACGTATTGATACAATTTAGTAATAATTAATGCAGTTGCAGTTGCAGAGCAGGAAATATATGTGTTTTCTTAGCTTAGCCTACACACATTTGGGACAAAAATGAACAAAACAAAATTGACTGCATAACGGAAAAATCACCGAATTCGATCGTGTGTCTTGTAACGAACAAAATTAACAGCACTGGGTTTGATTTTCTGTTTAGTCTCAGTGTTGATGGTAAAACTAATGCTGTAGCTTATGGAAAAATTTCTGTTTTTTTTTTCGATCTTGGTATATTTTTGTTTTTGAAACTAAGAGAGTAGTAACGTATGCATCCACCGCCCGGTGCCGTCGCCGCCGACGCCGATGAAAACGTAGCGAAATATCTACGCAGCCGTTAAATATGACTGAAGGCCTGAAGGGCGCAGCTCGAGCGGTGCTTGAGAGCAACTGTGTATACTACATCTTTTCGATTTTAGTTTAGTATACAATTACAATTGAAATTTGTGACTAACCAATGTGGAGGAAGCGCAAAGTGTGTGTGAAAGGAGGCTTCTACAAAATTTTAATTTGTTAACTTGACTGCAGGTCCTGATCATGCGACATGTCCTCCAAGGGTGATGGGTAAGTTAGCTTTCTATGTTTCTTCGTTTCTCCGTTTCTCCTCCACCTCCACGCCATTTTTGTTTTGTTTTGTTTTTTTTTTTTTGGAGTTTTCTGTTTGTTTCTTTTGTTTGAAGTTAACATGGTACTTGTCTTACATGTAGTTTAAGTCCACTTTCCTCTTTTCCTCCTATACTTCTTTTTCAAACTCTTCCTTTCCATACACACCATTCAATTACTGAACATTAACGATAACGAACTCAAAATTGTACAGAAACTGAAACACTCATCTAACACTTTTGACAGTTCAAACACGTTTGGAAGGCACTGGGATTTGCACATTAGAATTGTTGTACATAAGGGATGTCTAATTGCATATTCCACAGGGGTGCTTGGATTGATTTGACACTAATGCAACTTCATTTGTCTCTTTCAAAAAAATGTAACATCGAGATTAGAAAAGCGCACTTGTTCTTCTTCCAAAAATAAGTCTTTTAGCATTTACCAAGCGTTGAGTAGAGCACGTTTTAGGGCTTTTCTTACGCCATATAGTTCTTACTCCAAATGCTTGAGAATGGAGTGTACAACAGATTTTAAGTGGAAAGCAGTCTATTGGCTTTTGGTTAAGTGGATTGAAACGATTGTGGTAAATTCTCCTATAGGTGCATATTCCATCCATTCTGACGCGTGAAATAGAAGTTCATCAAAGTTCAAAATCCTACAAGCCACCTATTAGTTAGTTAGGTCAAAATTGACGCTGAATTTTTTTTCCGAATCCAACCATCTGCTAGGCAGAGGGGCACTTCTAGGCTAAAACTATCTCTTGCGCAAAAATAGTTCTTCTCTTTCATCGAAAAACCCAATCATTTTTGAGTCACTTTTGCTACGTAACAGTTTTTCTGGCAGGTCCGTCAGAAGCGTTCAACGGACGTCACTGCTGAGCACCCTCAATGGCAGGTACACAAATAGATTTGGCCCCGTTTCAATTGGCGTTTACTGGAGCCGCAAACCTCAAATCCACCATTCAAAATTTAATTTTTTGGAATATCTGACGGATACTGGCAGTTTAGTGAAACAGAAAAATGTATTCCAAGATCTTCACACGCAATCGATAAATTCCTTTGTTGATTTAACAACAGACAAGAAACTTAATTCAGTATTCCAGGGATTTTGCGCGTGGTGGGCTACGACTGTCATTCATAAAACTGCATAGACTTTTACCAGTTTATCAGCAATCGGATCTACTCAAAATTGAGTTTCCCATAAAACATACAATACATCGTTAAATGGATCTCCCAAAATGCACACCGCACACGTGAAGTAATTCAAAATTTCGCAGAGATAATTCTCAAGCAAGCCATGCTCATTCATTGCCATTAAATTTCCATTTACACACATCGCTGTCGCTATGTTGTCAAGAGAATATTTGCAATAAAGCCAACCGCCACGACCACGACCACGACCACCCCTTGTCGGGGTGGACAAGGAGAAAGATAAAATAACTAAAATGTCTGGGCCTAGATCCAGATTTGTCCCAGTATTTGAACTAATTTATTTTATTGCATGTGCGCCCGGTAAAGTCGACGCGAACGTCTCGCACCCCCAGCGCGTTGAATTTATTTTCTGAAACTACAAGATCTTTCAAAGCGATTCAGTCTGCTCATTTAAATAATACCTTCCACCTACAATTGCCGATTAAAAATAGCTTACCCCAATGAGACACACAAATTTGTTATATTGTGTTTCAGGCGAACGTTTTTCGAAAACAACGGGCAATGAGAGTACACAAAAAATACACACACCAGTAGAGCTGGTACACGCACACACATTCGAGGGCACTGAATCCGCACACATTGCAGCCTTAGGAAAAGTAATTGCCTTGTTTACAAACCAACGGCTATGCCCGCATATTCCTGATTTATGTTGACGTTCTTTGAAGGCCATGCAATCCATGGAATGCCTCAAGAACTCCGGGTGCTCTTCGGATGGCAACAATTGTCTACGCCTTCGCAAAATGCCGTGCGGCCAGGTTGCCAGTTGGCCAGGGGAGCTGTGCCGCCTCCGTGCGATCGCATGGCAGAGAAAGTGAATAAACCCAGAAAAATTAATTGCAGCATTGAACATAGGCAATTGAAAATCATAGTTTTTTTTGCAATCTACAGACAGACACAGTCACAGTTGGATTGTACATGAGTTCGCATAAATAGATACGACCGTCTGTTCGAATGATAGAATTAAAACGAAAGCTGGACCGTCGCCAAGTGTATCGAAGCTGAATTGTGTTCGGCAAGAGTTGACACATTATCGCCGACATGTGGCAACATTTCGGCTCGTACTGTAGTCCCAATGTTACCCTCGAAAACTGAAAGTTTTCGTTTTTATCGTTCTTTCTCACAAACATACACACGTCCCCAGAGAAGGTCTTGCACGAATGAATTTGGTGGGAAATCATTGAATCTTTGCACAAACAAAATGCTGGGGTCGTTTGGGGTTTAGGACATTCAGGTCAGAGAAGTTGAATTCACTCAAACAAACCTTTGAACGTGGCCGTGGATACACTTCCGGATCCCATAAAAATACGACGCCATGTCTCTGGGGATCGTACACTAGTTCACACGCTTGTCACATGAATGACTTCCCATATCCGCTCCATAATAAAATTCAGCATCCCATAAATTTAGAGGCAACACTTATGTTGCGCGTTTAGAAACTTACAGTTTGAAGTTGTGTCGTTTAGCCTTCAGACAATTTCAAGCAAAATGTAAAAAACTTCTTGTTCTTGATAAGATCCTGTACGATTTTAGGGAATGTACTAAATTTCCAGTTTAGATATTAAGAAGGAATCATTATACAGTTGGACGTCCGGTGTTTGGGATCGAGAGTCAAATTCACGGCACAAACTCCTTGGAGTAACTAGTATGGTTGAAAAGGTATGACCAACTTCTCATTTTCTGCATTGGCTAAAGATTAGTCACTCTAGTAGTCAAACAGAATATTTAAACTCTTCGTTAAAGGCTAATTGTTCTTATCTATCACTGGCTTATGTAAACGTCATTCCCATCAAGTTGAACTGTTTCAAATGTCAGTTATACAGTTAACGTAAACTGAGCTGTTCGTTGCCTGTGATGTGGGGGAGTATGAAAACCAAGAAGGAAGTATATTTAAAAATAATATATTTTAACATTTAAATCAGGCGAAAAAGAATTAAAAATAAAATGTATGAACTAGGTTGCACCGAAATCGCAAAGTTTCGAAATAGCGAAAAATAGTGAACTTTGTGGCAAATGCAATATCAACCACCTTTGTAAACAAAATGTATGCCCTTCTTATTTAGAAAACAAGTTAGTTCGGTTTGTTTTATGCCTTCCAAAATATTCTTTATTGATTAAATATGAAGAAGTGCATCACTCAAAGTATTGTTCATCGGAAGGGAATAGTTTTCGCCATCCTGCCGATAATTTTGAAATACCATTTCCAAGCCTGCGTTCTCTTTGGCATCAATCTAATCATTGAAGCATTCCTCGATTTCTTCAAAAAACACGAACCGGTAAACCCTCCAAATTATTTTGCATCTGTCGAAAGCTAGTTGTCGGAAGGAGCAAGTTGTAAAGAGTACGGCGAAGGAGTAATCTTCCATTTAAATCTTTGCAGATAGTTTTTGACCGCTATAGCCGTTATCTTGTTGCAAGAGCACCTTGTTAAGCTCTTTAGGTTCTTAGGAGTTTTTGACGCAATGCACGGTTCAAGCACATAACCGATTACGTTTCTTATCAACAATTTCACTCGCTTTTAGCAAACTTATAGTACACGACATCTGTCTTGTCCCACCATCTGAAAAACATTTTTTTCTAACTGTGGATATTTTTAATTGGAGTGGATATACACGATACTAGATGGAGTTCCACAGGCTTTGAGTATTTTGTTTTCTAGGAGGTATCGAAGTTTATCCATTTAACTTTTCATCTCCAGTTGCAATCGAATAAAAAATCCCTTTGATGTCATTCAAGAAATTCGAGGTGAAATCGCCTTTCAACAATGCTGGTTTCAACTCGCATGACACCCAATTTTGAATAATTTTTAATCTAGTCACTTTCATCAATTCTTGGAATTCGAGGTGAAAAATCGCCTTTCAACAATGCTGGTTTCAACTTGCATGACACCCAATTTTGAATAATTTTTAATCTAGTCACTTTCGTCAATTCTTGGAGTTCACTTTGCATTTAGTACGGATTTTGATCTAGAAATTCTTCATCTTCAAATTTTTGGAAATAGCCAAAACCCTCTTTAGCTTGAAGCGTCGATCCATGCTCTGCATGGTAACCCACAAACTGTTGCAGGTATTCGATGGGATTCATCAACACTTTTATTCAATTAAGAAAGATAAGCGAAACTTCCCGCAAATAATGCTTTATTCTTTCATTTAAGACAAATCTAAACATTTTTGAAAAGACAAAACAAACTGCCCTTGTCTAAAACAGACGCTGATGCACGTTAGCTGTTGCTGACATATGTCTATCCTTTCCAATGAAATAGGCAAACACTTCCAAGATAAATGTCAAATCGCAGGTAGCGCCATCTTTTGAAATCGGACCGGCTGTTATTATACCCCCTAAACTTTTTTTTAGTCCTTAAAGAGAGCAAGTGGTCGCCGTGGCGTAGTGGGTAGAGTGCGACGCTCACACGCCGAAGAGTCTAGGTTCGATTCCCAGCTCAACACCAATTTTTTAAATTTTTCATGGCAACACCTCTTTCGAGCTGCTGACAACACTCAAAGAGTAATAACTGTCAAAGAAAGTCTCTCAAATTTCGCCATTCGGAGTCGGCAAAAAATTGTAGGTCCCTTTTACTCGTGAGAGAACAGTAGCGCAGACATCAGAGTAGTTGATGCGCAAGCTAGGCCCTGGTCCCCTTGTGGACTGTAGCGCCAACAATTATTATTAAGGAGAACAAGGCAAAATATCTCAAAAGCAGAAAACAATGTAGAGAGATGAGAAAATATAGAGATATAGATGACCAACTAGATTTTTGTGAAGTTGTCCATTATTATTTACTCAAGGACTGCTCCAACACCAACCACTTATTTAAGTCAAATACTCGACTCGATATAACAATTGAAATGAAACCGCAAGTCACAAAAAAGTACACAATATTGTTTATTTACTGTAAAATTTTAAGAACATAATAAAACATTCTACAAATTAAAAAATCAAACTTAATTCTCGTCAAAGACAACTTTTATTTTTTCCACAATCTTCTATCGATCGGTCTCGCAGACAACTGCCATTGAATGCTTCGTATTTTCCAAGTTTCCGAATCAAAATGGCTGATCTCGTTAAGATGGCCGTATTCGGCAACATGGCCGAATCGATCAGTTTTTAACAGTCGACCTGACTCTGACAAGTTAAGGCTGTGTTCGCGTTGTACAAGCGGGATGCGTTCGAAAGTCCTTTACATTTGCTGAAATTGTATTAAGAGAGAAAAACGTTCAAATTTAATTAAAAAACTAAAATTAAATGACTCAGATGTTCTTTATTTTTCCAATTAAGTAAAACTGCTGCCAACCTACGATTATCGGGGAAACGATAACCCTTGGCTCTATTTTTTCTTCTTCTGAACGAGAAGGAAATCAGAAAGAAGTAAATTGCAAATAGGCAGTGAAGACACATTCCTACTGATTGTCTCAAATACTCCGTAGTGGGCTTTCTCCTTTTTCCTTTTGTTTTCCATTAGAACAACTCTGGTCTCTCTTTTTTCAAATTTTCATTTACATAAAGCAACCCTTAGAATAGTTTTATACAGACATCTAAGAATTTTCTAAAAAAGAATTTGGAATTAAGAAATTTTCGTGAGATGTGTCAGTAAAATAAAAATAACTGATTTCAATTAGATCTCTATATTTATATTTTTCTTACTAGTCGTGTCGAATTCCCTTGAACTTATCAAATCAATAGGTCTCTAAGTGGTACAATGAAAATAAAAAATATGTTACAACCAAACTCGAAACATTAAACAGATTAATGTTTGCGTTCTTCATGGTGGCGACAATCATTTAATATCAACGGAAGAGCATGCCTTCTCTTTTGTTCAACTCAAATTCAAACTTGGTAAAACTTTAAAATTATATACCTTTCACTGTTGAAGCCACGATTGCATTTGATCGAATTTTAACCATTTGATTGGCATCTGAAAAATCGCCAATAACAAATGAACAATCAATGTCAGCCAAAATGGACTGGCGTTCTTTTCTTCATTCCGCTTGGTTCATATTCTGGTGGCACTTTAGTGTCTGATACCACTCTATTCCTTTTGATCTCGAGCAATAATTATCACCATCAATTCTACCCTTTCAACCATCTGTATCATGTAAATCACATATCCAGTGACTGGAAGGTTAATTGTGTGTAAAAGTTACTCAAAAACAAGAATTCTTGTAAGATCAAATGGTTTCACATCCATTGGTAATGGTGACCGAAAATAGTTCTAAGAATCCCCTTCAATTTACGCACAACCGTGCGTACATTCAAGGCATGAGATCAGAGGGTTAAAGTGCTGATGCTGCTGGCCATTTTTATCTTATGAAAATAAATCAAACAACCGCCTACACTTGTCTATTAGCCAATTAATTTTCATACAAACAAGCAAGGAATCTTTTTGTGATGCAGGTAATATATGTTCAAGTATCAGAGCACAAAGCAATTAATTTCTCACCCACACCAATACAGGAATTCCATAATTTATTCGGCGTGCACGCACCCTGGTCAAAACTCAAAAATAAAATTCTATTTTAGTGCAAAGCGTTTCTCTCGTCCATGGCCTTCGGACATCCGAGTCAATTTTTATTCTTTTTCAGGAGCGACTACGAATGACTTAAAGATGTCTTAAATTTGATCAGGACTTCACTTCCAAGGTTTAAACTCAGAAATCTTAGGTTTTTTGGGCTTTTTATTAACAGCGTCAAAAATGAAAAACAATTCTTCGGTGATTTTATGACTATTCTTTCAAAGGCATATGTATTTAAAACGGATTTCAAACATAAATGAAAAAAACTTTTCAGAAAACTTACGTTCCCCAAGAAACGCGGCACGTTCCCCCCACCAAAGGCAATGTAGGTTAATTATAAGCATACGCAACATTATCCAGCCAAATACTTAACTTACAAGTCTTAATTGATTTTGGGGACAATTACAGAAAATGCAGTTGGTAGATTAGGTTAGTAGATGGATGAATTTAAGGTTGTCAAATATCTCCCCTCAACCTTTTTGTCTTTTGAATTTTCCGGCGCTACAGAGCTCGTCTCTGGCAACAATATACCTCATTTGAAAGGTCTTGACATAACCTATAAAACGACGCTATGCATGATTAGTTTGGATACTACTCGTGTTGTGCGCGCTACTGTTCTCTCACAAGTAGAAGGGACCTACAGTTTTTTGCCGACTCCGAACGGCGAAATTTGAGAAGCTTTCTTAGACAGTTATTACTCTTTGAGTGTTGTCAGCAGCTCGAAAGAGGTGGTGCCGTGAAATATTCGAAAAATTGGTGTTGAGCTGGGAATCGAGCCCAAGTTTTTTCTTTTCCTTAACTCTGGAATCCGTTTGGTAGCTAAAGAATTGGACATTTTCCCCGTACAATACTTTGATCGACTCTTAGGGTAAATTCATTTTGTATAAATGACAAGTTTAAAAAAGCGCCAGTGTAAATTACAGGCAACTAAGGCAAAAATCATCAACACAACCATATTCAAACAAAATGTAGTTCAATCTTGTATATACCTTAATTTTCCGATTAACCGTTAGAGACGTCCCTGTTGTTTGTTTTTACCCTTACTGTTGGAAGTAGTAGTAGTCTCACCACTCATTCCCCAGCCCCTTCGCCGACGCCAACTGAACATTCCCCCAAACAACACACCAACTCACACCTCAAAATTGACAACACTTACAATCAATCAAACCTTCCAACGCATGCATCCAAATCCCGCAACAAACACTCAACGGCAGTAAATTCAAAAATTTGGACATACAAATGAACATACGGAATGCCGAACTCCATCCATCACGAATCCTTAAAAAACCAACCAACCAACCAACCACCACCTTACACCACCACAAGTCGATCTAAATCATCAACCAAACCACTCTGACGTATTATTCTCTATAACAAACTAGATAAGCCGGAATGCAGGAAATGCTCCAAGGCCCTGCAGGAACTGGAGAACATTGACGATGAGGCCGATCAGTTGGGCATTGGATTCGTGAAGATCCACGACGAGGCACTGGCTGATGAGTACAATCTGGGAAGCCTACCAGTCCTGGTCTACTACCGGCATCAAACTCCAATTATCTACGAAGGTAATGCCTGTGCTGTACCCCCACTCAACTCATTCACACTCTCACACCCACAACTCAGGTGAATTGTCCCGGGAGGAAGACGTGCTCGAGTGGTTGGTACAGAACAAATCAACGGGTGACGAGGACGACGTTATTGAGGACGTCACTGCCAAGACGCTGGGAACTCTCATTAGTAACATTGACAACCTGGTTGTACTTTTCTGTACGTATTGCCGACGCTTTGCCTATACCCATGCTCATGAGCCTGTTCCATGTTCTAGATGATCACGGTGACGATGACTCCATGACCGTATTGGAAGAGCTAGAAAAAATTGACGACGACTGCGACAAGCACGGCATTCAGTTTGTAAAAATTGATGACGCAAAGGTCGCAGCTGAATTTGGTATAGATTCGGTAGGCCAATCCTCCGCTGGCACCGTCCACAATTCAAGAGCACGCTCATACTCTCATTCACTTGTAGATCCCTGCAATTGTGTACTTTGAAAAAGAAATTCCCAATGTTTACGACGGCGATTTGATGGACGAGGATGAAATCCTGCACTGGTTACTGGGGCAATTGGAGAGTGATGAAATCGAGGACGTCACCGATGAGATGCTCGACAAAATGGTGAAAGAGGGCAAAGTGATGGCCGTGCTCTTCTGTAAGCGCTCTGCAAGTGTGCACAACGCATATAGTTGGTGATGGAGTTTTGTATTTTGACAGATGACAACAATGACAAGAAGTCACAGAAAGTTCTCGAAGAACTTGAGAACATCGACGATGAATGTGACGCAATGGGAGTGACCTTTGTTAAGATCGACAATCCCGAAGAGGCTCTTGAATATGGCATCAATAAAGTTCCTAAACTGATCTACTTCGAAAAAGGCATTCCGACCATATACGAAGGCAATTTAGAGGATGAAGAGAAACTGCTTAAGTGGCTTGTCGAGCAGACTAGCTCCGATCAAATTGAAGATGTCACCGATGAGATGTTGGACCTGATTGTTGAGAAAATGCCATATGTAGCGGTGTTGTTTTGTAAGTTTTTTCTGTTCGATTTTTTAATTTATGTTGAGTTTGTCACAGAATATAGGAGTGTTCAGTATTGGGGAAGGTTTTTACCTTAATCGAAATGTGGACCTTTTTTGAAAACCAACAGAGGTCGTGCAAGAAAAAAGTTTCACCTTGCTTTGGAAGCAAATTTCGAATGGAATCCATTTCAAGTCAATTTATTGTCCCAAAGCTATATTTTTAATTTTCTTATAGCATTGTTTTAGGTACCTTGAACTGAGTAGCTGTCTCTTACGTGGGGTTCGATTATTCCAAAGTCAACAAATTATTGATACCCAACCATGGGATATACTCACTATTTTGCCACAAATCCAATACAGAAACGTCTACAAAAAATAGCTCCAAGATTGGTTTAACTGTTTAAGTTTAAGTGCGACTTTTGCGTTGAACTCATTTTATGATTTACAACCGTGTTTATCTGCAAGGGATCACTTAGGCTTAGTAAGAGAAATTTAATTTTTTAAAATCAACTTATTTCGAAATAAGTTGAATTTTTTCTGAATTAAACCCTTTTCTGTTTTACTTAAACAGTTCCTTTTCATTATACTTTTTTTATTTTAAAAATGTCTTAAAGAATATTTATGTTCCAAAATTCAAGCTTAATCAAAACATCGAGTTCAAGATAGGCAAACTTAATTCAACTTTTTTACATTTTGGTTTATCATATTCATATTCTACTTAAATTTAAGACTCTTTCAAACACTATTGGATTCAATAGCATTAAACAGAAAATCAATTTATGGGGTTCGCTTTAAGTAAATAATTACAGTTGGAATCTAAGTTATCTCTTGGTTTTACTCCTTCTGTTGGAAATATTACCTGTTTAAATTATGGACACCATAGCGTTGGGTTAAACGGCAGATAGTCATGGCTTTTTTCTCGGATTTAAAAATGATATACTACTTGGAGGCACCAGGTCTTTCGAATTTCTAACAACATACAAGGAATTCTGACTTTAATAAGGAGGAGTGTTTCTTAAATTTCACCATTTAGCTTGGACACAAAAAAAACCCTGTACAGTACGATTACTTTCTTACAAAACTGTACCCTATTCCCTTGTGGATTTTAGCGCCACCTGATTTAATTTAATTTAAAGTGCAAACTTCTACTGCACTTAAATTGGCACTACTTTGTTAATCACACAATTTTGGAGCGGTCAGTTAAAGGAAATAAGTGCCAATGTAGAGTGCCATTTGCAGAGAAACTGTAGTTTTGTACCTGTACACAGAGTCTAGATATTGTTGTTTGAGCAGTTTGTGTAGAAATGGATTATGGTTGAAACTTGTACTCCGTAAGAATTTTCCACGAGAAGTTTTAGCAGAGAATAAGTCAACTTTGACACCTCATATGTGTTATATTAGGTCCGTTCCAACTGCACTGAATTGCTACGAATGTCTACGAATTTGCCTAAAAAACTACGAAAGCTGATTTTTTCGTAGAAGAGAGAGCTCATGGAAGAGCAAAATATTTCTTCTCCCTACGAATTGCTGCCGAAGAAAAATCTCTGGGCAGCAGATGGCTGTCAAAGTGAAAACAAAAAAACCTCTGACATTTCACACATCCGATAGCTGTTTACGAATTTTTATGAAAAGTTGTCTTACAAGTTTTGGTAGAGAGAGATTTTTACCCAAACTACTCAACTATGAATTTCTGTACACAAATGAATTGCAACAGACCTATCATATTATATTCATTCCCACAGCCACCTCAAACGTCTGCTAAGTGTTCTTCTTTATTCTTCTACCGTTACAGTCCGGGGTTGACCTGGGCCTTAACAAACATGCCTCTCCATCTGGCACGATCTCTAGCCAGCTGCTTTCAATTACGCATTCCAAGTTGATTCTGATACATCTCCATTTGTGTGTGCAATGTCAGCCGAGGTCGTTGTCTGCTACCTTGTCCCAATGGTTCATATTCGAAGACTTTTCTGGCCGGAACACTGGTGTCCGTAAGCACCACAAAGCCTAGCTATTTTAAGCGTTAAATCCGAGGACGGTTGACTAGGCGCCTGCCGCTGTACAGCCCATAATATTCGTCATCCTCCTTATGCCTTCAGTGCAAACAAAACTAAAAATCGCGCTCAAAACTTATCTCTCGCGACCTGGACGTTACTTAAAGCGAGGCTTCTTCGTCCGATTTAAGTTATGTCCAAGTTTCTGCATAATGGAGCAGGATTGAGATGATGAGGCTGTTATATAAAGAAAGCTAAGTCTTTTGAGAGAGTTCTCTTTTACTCAATTCCATCCTGAGTGATTATGCATTGGATTTCTGTACTGATGTTGTTGCCTCTATTTACTAAGCCCTAGTGCTATCAAATCGGTTTGTTGAGCTAATATTTATAAGTACTCCGCATTTGCATCTGAAAATAAATAAACAACAAAAGAGTAAATTTCCTATGACAACAATGCGTTGTAAAAGTATTCTTTCAAGAAATACCGCTTTACAATTTCCGAATAAATCAACCTGTGAACTGCCACTCCATACCAAAAGTGTCAAATAATGTTATCTAGAGTTCTGTTTAAAGTTCAATTAATTGCGAACTTATTTTATCCTGTTTGTGGTCCATACGAGCGTGCTTCAAAATATGGCTTAGGTTAAAGAGCCAAATTTCAGTTTATCCATTCAGTGTTCGAGTTACCGAAAGATCAAACAATTGGGTGATTCCCTGGAATTGAGTTTCCTTTTTTGACAAACGGCAAATTCTCTCTTTCAGACGACAAAGAACAGAAGAAATCGCAGAAGGTCTTAGCCGAATTGGAGAACATTGACGACGAATGCGATCAGAATGACATTGCTTTTGTGAAGATCGATGACGACAATGAAGCCAAGGAGTGGGGCATCGATGAGATTCCTTCGATTGTGCTTTACGAACGTGGCATTCCTCACATTTATGAGGGCGATCTAATGAAGGAGGATGAACTCCTCGGCTGGTTGATCCATCAGAAGCGTTACTCGGAGATCCCAGAAGTCACTGACGAAATGAAGGATAAACTGGTCGAGAGCACCGAACATTTGGCAGTTATATTCTGTAAGTGAGAACTTCCACAAGAAGAGTAGACTCGTGTTCATTTTCCTCTTTCAGATGACAAGGAAGACAAGCAAGATATTCGCGTCCTGAATGAGCTTGAGAATATCGATGATGAGTTGGAGAAGGAAGGCATCGTCATTGTTCGCATTGACAATGCAGCTGAGGCTAAGGAATACGGTCTGGATCATTTGCCAGCGCTCATCTATTTCGAGAACAAAATCCCGGCCTTGTACGAGGGAGATCTCATGAACGAGGAGGAAGTACTGGAGTGGCTGATTGTACAGAAGCGAACTGCCACCATTGAAGAGGTTACCGATGAGATTCTGGTTAATCTGATCAACGATCATGAGTACGTTGTGGTATTCTTCACTGGACCCTGTGATCCGGGTGAGAAATGTGATAAGACTCTGGACGCCCTCGAGAGCATCGACGATGAATTGGATGAGGCTGGAATTATTTTCGTCACAACTGAAGACACTGGCTTGGCCAAGAAATACAACATTAAGAGTTTCCCGCAATTGGTGTTCTTTAGGAATCGTGACCCAATGGTCTTCCCTGGCGATTTGGATGATGAGGACGAAGTACTCGCATGGGTAACGGACGAGGAAACGCTGGAGATTCCTGGAAAAATCGAGGAAGTCAACATGAAGATGCTGGACAAAATCTTGGCTGAAAACGAACATGTTGTTGTATTTTTCTGTAAGTTGTCTCTTCTGTTATTTGTTTCTTTTCATGTGTCTTTAAATGAGTTGTTTTAATTTGTCGCTCTTTTTTCAGATCGTGAGGGTGACAAGAAGGCTCAGAAGATCTTGAACGAGCTGGAGAACATCGATGACGAATGCGAGGAGAAGGACATCGATTTTGTGAAAACGTCTGACGACGGCATCGACAAAGAATACGATATTCCGGTACTGCCAGCTCTTGCGTTCTACAGGAACAAATTTAGGACGTTCTACCCAGGTAGGCTGTGCTCTGACGAGTACCCATCAGTCCTGACTTTCCTCGTCTTTCTTTCTTACGGTCTCCCACTCTCTTCCACTTGTCATTCCCTCTCTCTTTCTGACTCCTTAAATCTTTCATTTGCTCATTCGGAAACTAGGTGACTTAATGAAGGAGGAAGCTATTCTTGACTGGGTCATTGACCTCTATGAAACGAACGCTGATGTCATTGAATCAGTTGATCGCAAGACCCTTCAGGTTCTGATCAACGATGTTGAGCATTTAGCGGTATTTTTCTGTAAGTAATTATTTATTCAGTGTGAAGACGAAAAGTGTCCAATGCAAACTTCTCCCTGATGATCTAGATGACGACAAGTGCAGTACGTGCGCAGAGATACTCGAAGAGCTTGAGAACATCGATGATGACACCGACAAGCACGGCATACAATTTGTCAAGTCCAACGATGTGAAATTGGCCCATGAGATTGGAATATTCGCATTCCCAGCCCTGGTTTACTATGAGACTGGAGTCCCGATCATGTATGATGGTGAGAAACGTAACAAAATGCAATCGTAGAGCAAAGCTAACACGTGTCTCCTTTGACAGGTAATCTCAAGAACGAAAACCGTGTTCTGCAGTGGTTGATCAATCAAAAGAGTAAGCATTTGTTTTGAACCTACGGTTGCGCATTAACAACTTAGATCACGATCTTTGCAAGATTTAATTTTTTTTCCGAAAGACGGGGGGGTTCCAAATTTTAGCAAATTTCGAAATTGGCAAATGAGTTTTGAAAATGGGATAGGAAGGTTTGGGTCCGAAATTCTAAATTTTCTGAACTAGAGAGGAAATAGGTAAAATTTTTATTAAAAGTGTTTCATACGACTGTCGCAGGAATCGATGATGGTGACGATCGACATCGTAAAGTAAAGAGAAGGCTTAAGCCTGATGATGATGACGACAATGATGATGACGACAATGATGATGATGACAATGATGATGATGATGATGATGATGATGATGATGATGATGATGATGATGACGACGATGACGACAATGACGACGATGACGACGACGACGACGATGACGACGATGACGACGACGATGACGACGATGAAGACGATGACGACGATGACGACAATGACGACGACGATGACGACGATGACGACGATGACGACGATGACGACGATGACGACGATGACGACGATAACGACGATGACGACGACGATGACGACGACGATGACGACGACGGTGACGACGACGATGACGACGACGATGGCGACAAATCGTCCAAAAAACTATCCGCGAAAAAGAAAGTTAACGGATGGGCTAATTTCAACGCTGCAAAATTTTTTAGACGACTTTTAGGTAAAATGTTTTTTCTGAAAGTAATGAAAAACTACTAATGACCAGTAGTTGCCCCCAATCCCGAATTTCGACAGTGACAATTAATTTGATCCTTAACACCTACTAAAGGATTCAAGTGAATGAATAAGATCAATTTATATGTCACATTTCATCTTCACTAAAAACGCTTCATAGTCCCCACCGAAAGTCAGCATCAATTCGAGCATCTCCTGCCAATAAGCCGTAACACAATCTGTAGAATACCAGTTTATACTTACGAAACTCAGATTTGCCTTAAATTCTGATCACCTAAGCATACTCACGAAATTTTTTTTTCTACCTCTGTTCAACAGATTTTAAGAAAACAAAACCAAAATCTTCTTCGTCGAAAGGTAATCAAAACAATCTTTGACCCAAAATGTACGTTTTGATTTTTGTAATCCTGTGGTTTGCTTACACCGATATGCAACAACATCACACTACCTCCCAATTTCATCAGAACACTGCAAATTGAATACATAGTTGTTAGCAGAAAAGAAAGGCAGCTTGAGTAGGTGTGCTTTTGTATGGTTGTTATGAAAAGACTTAAATCAAGCGAATGGATGTTTGTTTTGGAAGGTGAAGGGCATGTAGTTGGTTAGATAAAATCTTAAAGCTTTGAATCATAATTCTTACCATCCAAGGTCAGTGCCACAATTTAGCGGTATAAGGTTTACAACGACGTAACACGTAAACCCGTATTTTTGGACCAATGAAATCGGTGCTTATGAAATTAATTAATTTTAATAATAATTGCATTCCGCGACAGTCCACAGGGAACCAGGGCTTAGCTTGCTCATCAACTACTCGTGTTGTGCGCGATACTGTTCTCTCACGAGTAGAAGGGACCTACAGTTTTTTGCCGACTCCGAACGGCGAGAAGCTTTCTTAAACTGTTATTACTCTTTAAGTGTTGTCAGCAGCTCAAAAGAAGTGGTGCCGTAAAAATTCAACATTTTCAGCCGGGAATCGAACCTAGATCTTCTGCGTGTGAGTGTCGCACTCTATCCACTACGCCACGGCGGCCACAATTAATTAATTTTATTTAAGTGAGTTTTTGTGTAAACTAACAGAAAATGGAAAATTTATTAAGGGATGCAATTGAATTGGAAATCGAATCAAAGCCGAGTCAAAGCCTATGCCACCTTTTGAGTTTTTCTTTTAATTCCGGTTGTTTTCGAATGAGGATACATAGAGGCGGCGGATTACGAACATTTTCATACAGCAACTGGAATGCTTTATACCAGACTGTATACTGCTTGAAAACGAGTCAAAACCTGTAAAATCATGATATTATTGATTTTAGGAGATATTTCCCAACATGATTTCAGGCTTGAAAAATTCTGCTATTTTCTACGCCCCTTGTTTAAGTTATTTTTATTGACAGCAATGACAGCTTCAGTTTGTTTCTTGCCAAAAAGCTAAGTTAATTCTAAACTTATTCCAGTAATTTTATTTACCATCGTGGATGCAGTTGTCTGTGTATTCGACTTTAAAAAATAAATTGAAAAAAATAGAAAAAAAAATAGAAAAATAGAAATTAATAACATTATAAGGGAAAACAAATAAGAAAAAGAACATTAAAGTAGCCTAGGAAAATAACTTACTTACACTGTAAGAATTCTTACATTGTAAGAAATTAAAACGTGTTTAGGGTAGATTTTGAATTATTTCATTAACCCAATCAGCGTTTTTTCTGTAGAAATTAAAATTTCCACGTCAGGTGGAGAAGAGATTTCTTGTAGAAGAATCGACGTACTCACGCAAAGGCACCATGAGGAATTGTCCATTAAGATAAATGTCCCTACAAAGGTCTTAAATGTGTCCTTGCCTTTAATCACTTTCATTGCATTGGAACAAAATAACAATTTTTTTTTATATTTGTTTTTTTTTTTTTTTTTTTTTGAATAAAAAATTCCTTGACATGATTTAATTTATAAAGTTACCTGCTACATACACTAAGAACACAGATAAATATCGGTGAAGGTATAGTCAAATCAATTCCCGAAAAGAATGATTTCTATAATTTCTAGACCTCAAAATAATCCACGCTAACTCCGGGAACTTTTTTCCAGTCAATGTTCTGATCTAGAATATATTAAGTGGCCACCAGTAGTCGCGGGAAGACTTTGGGAAAATATCCAAAGTGATCGTCACTCCCGAACCCTTTAAAAATCGTTAAATTTTTAATTTCGATAAAAAGTGGCTGGATGCACTCGGCGGCATTCGAAAACACACGAAAAAACGTCTAAAGTTCATTCGGGTGCCCAGGAGGCCTCCAGTGTAACTTTCTTTAATAGCTAAAGCATATTGTTTAAAAATTAATTAATCACAAAAATTTGTGAAATTTTGAAAATCTTGAAAAAGTTAAGAATTCTTTTATCTGGGTTTTAAAGTGACAACTTTTCTCATAAAAGCAAAAACCGTGGCCGTTGTGACCTTCTGTGCAGGTAAATATTTCCACTCGCGCATCACAGTGCCTAGGCTAAATTGATAAACTGTTCATTGCATTTGATCAAGGCACGCCCTCGAGATTACATTCAGTGACTATTAATTGTTTGTGAAAATAAGCTGTTGGTCTTCTCTTCTGAAATTGTTGAAGAAGTAAGGCCTCGATCCCAGTTCGGCTTCAATGCATTGCAATTACTTATTTAATATTTCAAATGGAGGTTTTTTCCTCCAAACGTACTCAATTCTTTGAACAATTTAAAACATATTGTGACTGAATTTTCAGTAGTAAGGTTTCTAGAAAATATATCTCTGAGCAAGCTAGAGTACAACTATTGGTATTTATACACTGTTATACTATGCAAGAAATACAATATATATCTATCTATTTCTTATTTAACTCACACTTAAAGGCATAAACTTCACGCAAAAAATTAGGAACAAAAGTTCCCAAATTGTTGCCAAAGCTCTAGTCTTGAATTCACTTTTTCAAGCATATTTTCCTGGTCATTCTAAGACTTAGCAAACTTTCAGTTGATGGTCACATGATTCCACTGAACGAGGTGTTGTTGTATAACATATACTTCTCATGGCCAACAATGCACAAATACATACTACGGCGACTACTTCCTCAACGATTCGCACTTGTAACTTTCAATTCTTTGACTCCCAAGGCAGCCGGCAGATATGTCAATAAAATTTTATAGAAAGTGCATACGAAAAGCTGTGTTTGGGATTTTAAGAAGTCACTAAATAAAGAAAAATTATAGATATCATTTGAATGCATATTAGACAGTCCACATGGGGAGTAGGGCCTAGCTTGCTCATCAAATAATCGTGTTGTGCGTGCTAATATTCTTCCACGAGTAGAAGGGGCCTACAGTTTTTTGCCGACTCTGAAGGGCGAAGTTTGAGAAACTTTTACTTATACAGTTATTACTTTTTGAGTGTTGCCAGCAGCTCGAAAGAGGTAGTGCAGTGAAAAATTCGAGGTGTTCAGCCGGGAAACGAACGAACCTTCGACGCGGGAGCGTTGAACTCTATCCACTACGCCACGGCGTAGTACATATGTATTTTCTAAAAAATAATATGGATTTTTTATTAGTGGCGCCCCCTATGTTTCAGTCCCGTTGCTTATTGAGTGATGTGTTAGTTAAGAGAAAAACCTGTCCCTTATTTCTACTGGTTGCAGAAACAATTTTTAACTTTGTCAGTCAGTTGACAAGACTACTATTAAATTATAAAAAAATCAAAAATGAAAACGAGCTAATAGAGCGTGTTAAGCCTGGACACTTCGGTTTACTACAAATAATAAAAGATCATGAATATTTGTGGAACATCATGCAAATTTATGCTTTCGTATTCATATATTGGTAAAGTTGCTACAATCAAATTATTTAAAGTAACTAGTCAATTGTATGAATAAAGACCTTCGAACTGTATTATTCTCTTAAAACGTTAAATTTTGAAAAAGGAGTGCGTGTATAAAAGCAGGCGATATTAAAATTCCAAATCTGCGTTTTTATTGTTGTTGTGTTAACTTAAGCAAGAACGTGGGAAGTAAAAATGATTATTAGGAGCCATGAATTATTAATTTATTAATTTATTGAATAACTACAATATGATTAAAATTCTAATGTAGCTTAGTAGCCAGAGCATCAAAGGGTCTTAGGCTAGGAGCCATGAATTAACATTAAGAAATATTTTTACAGATGTAACTTTAGGTATTCCGCCAGTATGACTGTCGTTTTCTACTTTAACTTTTTGCCTTGTTTGAAGTTTCAAGTGCTTTTAAAAGTTAATTTTCCTCTTCTCTTCAATAAACCGATTTCGATAATTTTTTTCAAAACAGGAAGAATTAATATGAAAAATTCATCATATAATTATAAAATAATAATAACTTCAATTATCAATAATTGCAGTAAGGCATAATATATGTACATAACGTCTATAACAGATTTATGGTACATTTGGTAAACCGAACATAGTAAAAATCAAAAATATATAAGAAATTGTGATTCCATGTCGTCAAACAATATTGAGAAAAGTAAGACTTAAATTAAACCATACATACACCTTATTTAATTGCCGTAGACAATCACATGACACATAAAGAAATTCACGAACAGTAAATCATGCATTATACCTCTCCAACACTAGTCATGCATTTTTTTACTTAGAAAAAAACAAAACAAGAACAACAACAATGTGGTTTGACAATCCCGGGTGTGAAATGTCATAAACTGTTTTTATATTGACTTATCCTTTTATTAACAAAAGTTTACAAAATTATCATAGCTGACACAATGTTTTTTTATATACTTATGAATTTATGCTATTTAGGATTTTGTTTTAATAACTTAAATATATTGAAACCAAAACAATTCAGAAATTTATGTGAAAACAAATACTATCCGAAAACAAAAATCAACAAATGCAATTCCATAAGAATAATTATAGACAGCATCCTTACGTAGGTACATATCTCGGGATCTTATAAATTATCTAAAAATTTTTGTCAAAATAAAATATTTTAATAAAATTTTTCGAACGTAAGTTTGTGCACAAAAAAAAAAAATGTCAGCATCAAAAACATTTTGTCAGTTATACAATTTGAATCTGTTAATTACAGAAAGTAAATGTGTTTACATAGAACTAGATTGCAACTACAAGCGCACGCTAAGTTATTCTGTTTTATTGTTTACTCTATCCGTTGCAATTATAAACGAAAACACGTAAAGAAAAAATACATACTAACCATCTGTGGTATATATGATTTGACGACTTTATGTTTTTTCTGCAACCACTTAAAGAAAATCTCAAAGTTTATATATTTTTTTTCTCATACATAACAAAATGGATTTCTTTTCTGTGTTTTATTAAAAAGAAATATTCGTAAAAGATATTCCATTTAAAATGAAAGAAAAAAAAAAAACAAGATACCGATCTGACAAAATGTTTTTGTTTGTTACATACAGATGACGAATGTTTCTATGTTGGATTGGGTCATGGCGGCCGTTCAGCAAGGCAGGGCAATAACTACGTTCCCAATGATTACAAACCATTCCAATGCTGTCCTACAAAACTGGAGAAATCAACAAAAGTTCCTAAAATGACAGCACAACGTATTGGTCATGAGCAATCCGAAAAGGGTGGAAATTTCAAATTCAATACACCAACAAAATCCACAACATCAAGCAAGTCATCAACACCAACAAGTACATCCGCAAAGAAGTCAACAACTGCACAAGCACCCGAATTCGATCCGCCATTGGTTAAGGTCTCGTATGCATCCCCAAAAGCCGGCGCATCATCTAAAAAAACCCCTACCCCATTGCCCACATTGAAAAAAGACACAAAACCCAATTCAAAATCTAGCAATGACGATAAACCAATTGGCAAAGGTTCCAAGTCCAAGTCCGCCCCTAACAGTGAAAGTAACACCAAAGATGGCGATAAAGTGAACGTCAAAACCGGTATGTTAGGCATTGGCAAATACATTTTCTGGTAGACAGTAAACGATGAAATCAATAATTGTACACTTTCTTTTCCTCACATTCTTTTCTCTCTTTCTGTCTTTCAGGAATTAATTATTTGCATAATCGAATTAAAAATTTATATGACCTCATTTTTCAGGATATCTCTCTGTGGGAATAAGGAAGCAATATAGTAATTGAATTCATTTACTCTAAGAACATTGCTATCCGATAAAAAAAAATAAACACAAAAAAAAAACATCTTTCAATAGAGCACAGCCTTATGCTTGCTCCACACTTCATCAAACCAAAATCAATTTCAAACACAATTCAAAACCTTAAAAAACAGGAAACATCCATACATGCCACCTATCCGATGCGGGTTTCTTTCGCACCCCATCACCCAGTAAACAAACACTAACAATCGCAGACAGAGAAAGAGAGAGAGAGAGAAGGGAATATTTGTAGCCAGAATTTACTTGAATCAATTCAAGAATCGCCGGAACTCAAATTACGTCAACTGTCACCACCATCCTACTGTCATCCCCCATCGAAATTAAACAAAATCACAAAACCAAAAAAAAAGAAAACAAGTCGTCGTCACCGCGTGTCAAACCAATCATCAAACCCAACACACATTTTTATGGTCCCACACACGCACCAAAGCAGCCTATCCATGCCCCAACCGTGTATCGTTAAAACCATATTCTTAACTGAACTGTCACATTAACCTGTCAAATCAACTTAGCCGTATAAATGTATGTCTCTATATTTCTGTTAACAAAGTGCATTTCGTCTTTAACTACATCCTATTTTTTGTCTATTGAGAATTAGCGTGAAATCTCGTTTGTCATTACGGCCACGCCCTTAAGTGGAGGCGGACCTTAATTTTTGCACGCTTCTTCGCACCAAATATATAAATTTTTTGACATATTTTTATTGTTAAAATAAAACAACAAATAACTTTTGATACTATCGTTTACATACTCTATTGTAGATCTTGTTTTTTTGGATACTCTTTAAAATTGTTTTATAACAAATAGATTTTTTTTTTCTAAACGTCGTAAAGCTCGTTAAATCTCGCTGAAGCTAACATGTTACTCATATTTACAAAATAAAAACAAAAACAAACTTTACTGTACAGGAATAATCTTATTGAACAAAAATTATATCGTAGTCCATTTATTTTTTGTAGCTCTTACTGTTAATTGTTGTTGTTTTCTTTTGAACTAAATATTACATCGATGATGTTTAGGAGGTAATATATATGATATTATATGAACGAGAAAGTTGTTGTTATTGTTACAAATGTTACTTGTTAAAACTTATTTAATATATTGTATTTTAAGAAATTTAATTTACTTGTTAAACAAATTATTATTTGTTATTTAACAAATACTGAAGGAAAACGAATGAAAATAAATCAAGAAGACTTGTCAGACTAATAGAAATAAAATTCAAAACCAACAAAATAAAAACGAAGTGTTCAGATTTTCATAAAAAAAAAATAAATCATTTAGAATGTAAATTAGATAGAATTTATAAAAACAAAACATATAAACTTCGTTTTAGAAAACAGAAGAAAAAATAAACTTTTCGTTTGATAGGCAATAAATGGGAGTTGTTAGAAAGAGAATAAATTCATTTGTCAAGATCAAAGAACAACTTTATGTGGACGCGCGCAGCAATCGTGTGGTCCTAAATTGTTTTCTCTGAAGTACACAATAAAGATGCGAAAAGAAACAAAGTGGGATATGTTTACTTTTGATCTTCTTTCTTATGGAATTGCATTGGTTGATACTGAAGGAATATTATTTCGTTGAATGTTATGTAAATATGTTATAGAATTAAGTTTTTTTTATTTCAAACACACCTCATTAATTTCATATCATGGGCTTAGAGTACATTATGTAAATACTAACAAACAAAAAAATAACCATCGGGAATCAGAAGACAACTTCTACGAGGGTTGCCTTTTATATTTCGGGATTAGAGAACAAAAACAAATATTAATCATCGAAAATAGCTTTGATATTTTTCAAAATATTCCCCATTATCTTACACTTTTGCATGCGTTTGAACCAATTGTCGAAGCACTTTTGCCACTCTGATTGAGGTATCTCCAAAACATGCATTCTGAACGCATCAACTGCTTCTTCAGGTGTCGAAAAACATTGACCTCTCATTTTATTTTTTACGTACGGGAATAAAAAGAAGTCATTCGGTGCCAAGTCAGGACTATACGGACTATCGATGATTTGACTGCTCTAAAATGCAGTTGTTTGAGCCGATTCGTCATCGGCTGTTGGTGTTCCTTGTTTCTTGGAAGACAACTGTCAAACAAACGGTTGTGTATCACTCATAATTGACTGTTCTGCGTTGTTTTATTGGTACGCTTGCGACATGTTCAGTTTTTCCGAAAAAACAGGCGACCATTTGCTTGGAAGTGCTTCGCACGCGAGCAATTTTTGTTGGATTTGGCTCATTTTGAAACACCCATACAGTCGACTGCTGTTTACTCTCGGGCTCATACGCGTAAATCCACCATTCACCACCTGTCACGATATCATAGACGTGTTTCGAAACACCGCGATCGTATTTTTGGAGCATTTCTTTCTACCAATCGACACGAGCCTTTTTTGAGCGATTGACAAATTGTGTGGAATCCAACGCGAACATATTCAGCCTTATCGGGAATAAAATTTCCCCCGGAATTTTTTTAACCACTTAAAATAAAGTTCACGCTCGAAAATTTTTAAGACTTGTGATAAAATTTCACTCAGTCTTATTGGGCAAGTCCAACTTCACTATCTCTTGCTACGCCTTTCTGATAACCACCTTCCGCAAAAAATCTCATGCACGCACTGAGCTTAATAATTGGTGGTATGCCATACTCTTTCTTGGGTATTGGAATTGTGGAAATAAGAATATCCAACAAATAGTCAAATGCTGGTTTGTTGACACGATAATCTATAAGTTTATTTTACATAAGATTAGTCGTTTTGAAAGTATAACTTACAATTGTTCCGGCAGTTCCAGCGGATTAGAACAATCTCTTAAACCTGTACGAATTGATCTCTCCTTTCGTATTTTTCCCCTTTCTTCAACGAGTAGTCTTAAGGCAATTGAATGCATTGCATTAAGCCAATAACGGATAAACGTTGACATTTAAGTCATTTCACAAAAAATACGTCTCAAAATATTTCGAAGTTCATTCGAAGTTGATTCCGGGGGAAATTTATTTTCCGGGAAATCGCCGATCCTGCAATATCAGTTGGCGCATAGCATCAATACTTTCCGGAACAACAACTGATTTTGGACGACCATCACGAACTGAACTACGGGGAACTCGGTTGAATTCACCATACCATCGATAAACACTGGTCCTTGATGAAGCTTCATCGCCAAAAATTGAATTAAGCTCATCTATGCACTGTTGTTGAGTTAATCCAAGTCGAAAGCTGTTAAAAATAATCGCACGAAAATTTTCACGATTTAATTCCATTTTTTGGGCTAGACGAATCTTTTAAGTTGCTGAAAAGAACACAAAAAGCGCTCGTATGTCAAAACGTTCTGAGTACGTATAACCTCAAAAATGTCAAACTTTACGATAGAGCTCCCATTTGCCAGATTGCAACATTAGGGTTGCCCGATCCCGAAGTATAAAAGGCAACCTACGTATATTAGACTAAGACAAGAGCATTGCTTATTTCCGTGTTGGACAGAATCCTGAAAGCTAACACCTGAATAAGTCCCGGGCCACACCAATAAAAAGACATTTTCAAGACAAAATTCGACTTTATTTATCAGAACGATTTACATTTGACCTCAAAATAGGCTTCAGTTTCGGTGATAACCTCCTCATTCGGGCCATACTTTTTTCCGCCGAGCATCTTTTTGAGGTTTAAACAGAGGCAGAAGTCCCTGGGGCTAGATCCGAAGAACACGTTGGGTGTTGAAGCAATTTAAAGCCCAATTCGTGCAATTTGGCCATGTTAGTCAACGACTTGTGACACAGTACATTGTCAGGTGAAAGAGAATTTTTTCTTCTTCATATGGGTCCATTTTTGCGCAACATTTTCCTTAAAATCCATCAATAATGCCATGTTGTATTCGCTGCTGATCCTTTTACCTTTCCCAAGGCAGTCAATGAATCAAATTCCGCGCGCATCCTAAAATACGGATGCCATAACCTTGCCAGCCATCGTTTGTGGTGTCGCCAGCTGTTGTCCACTCCGCTGACTACCGATTTGACTCTGGAGTGCAGTGGTGGATCCATGTTCCATCCACTGTGACATACCGACGCAAAACTGTTTATTCTTGCGAAACAGCTCTAAACAACTCTCAGAATCATCGATACGTTGTTGTTCCTGGTCCATTGTGAGCAAACGCGGCAACTATTTTGAAAACAGCTACCTTTTGGACAAATGTTGATGCAAAAAAGTGTACACACTGTCTTCCCATGTCTTTAAGGTGTCAGCTATCTCACGCAACTTTACTTTGCGGTTTTCCAAAACGGTTTTGTGTCCTTTTCTACGTTTTGATGTGTAACCACATCGATTGGCCTTCTAGAGCGGGCAGCTTCGTGGATGTCTGTATGACTATGTTTAAGGTCAGCATACCACCGACAAATAGTTGTTTTTGATGGAGCAGAGCCCGTGTAACACTTTTCAAGTCATTGCTGAGCTTGCATGATATTCTTTCCCATCAAAACACACGAAATTCAGTTTCCATTGTTTTAAAAATCGCAAGAGTAGCGCCACTTGAAGCACTGTAACTTCTAACCTAATAATCAAATTGTCATGAAAATTTGATATGCTACATTTGTGTTTAAATCCAAAGTCCTGACGTATTCAACAAACGCAATTCCACACCTGATAGCGATGTTTAAAAACCCAAATAGAGACGGTTTACTCACTCCTATCATTGAATCCGATGGATTGACTGCAGCGGGAGTCATCATTGAATTTGCTATCATTGAAAACGCAAGTGAACAAAAGTCGGTAAAGAAGTGCAAAAAACTAGCTATCATTGAATCCGCGGTCGATCCGCCGGATTCAATGATAGGCATGACTACGAGCCATGTTGCCATAAAACTGTGTACCGTCACCGTCATTGTGAGTTGTTTAGGCGCGTAATCTCTATTTTTCTGAACATATTCCGGGATAATTATAAAAATAATCTTTATCCAGAAATGCAATTAGCACAACGAAGAATTATCTCTGAAGGGCTCATTCTTATATGATAGCCAAAACTTTTCTACTATACAACGTCTGTATAATATGAGCAATGTTATAAAATATTGGTATACAAATTGAGTCCATTAAATTTAACACAATACCAAGGCAATACCGTTAGACTTCCCACGCAAACTGTGCCTCACCACGGCATGCATTGTGTTTTTACAATGCCGTAGAAACGCAATGGAACACTTAAAAATAAATGAGAGAAAATTTTCATTAAAATTGTTTTCGCCCCAATTCATAAATCAGTAAAGTGTGGTTTAATATAATCAACAAACGCTGTGTGAGACAGCGACGAGCAATGCGAAACGAAAATGTTAATATTACAAATGTTGGAATATCTTTTTTTTGCAATTTTAATTTTAGCGGAGGCTACAGGCTCAAGTTTAATTCGATTTCTATTAATATTTCTAAAGAGGAGCAACGTGGCGTAGTGGGTAGAGTGCGACACTTAAACGCCGAAGGTATGGGTTCGATTCCCGGCGGAACACCTCGAAATTGTCATGGCACCACGTCTTTCAAGCTGAAAATACTCAAAGAGTAATATCTGTCTAAGTAAAAGCTTGTCAAACTTCGACGTTCAGACTCAGTAAAAAAAGTCCCTTCTACTCGCCAGAGAACAGTAGTGCGCACAACACGAGTAGTTGATGAGCAAGCTAGGCCCTGGTCCCTCTGTAGTCTGTAGCGCCATCCAATTATTATTATTGTCACTCTTAATTTCAATTTAAACGGAGGCCAAATGCTCAAGTTGAACTCGAATGACGTATAAATAAATATTTCTAAAGACTTATCGTATTCTATGCGTACAATGTCGACATAGGTGTGGTGAATTTTTTTTCTTGTACGAGGATATGTTGTGGTTTTCAACAGGTGCGTGACAATATTTGGAATAATCAAATTTAAAATAAAAAATGATGTTTGCAAATCCTTCAATCTCACTCCTGAGGGCCTAAATTAAAGGTTTTCTTGTCGCAATCTTTTGAGTCACACGCAAGACGCACAAGAGGTTTGTGTCGAAATCGCCGTTCGAAATGTGCAATTTACTGAAGCTGTTCTCCATTCTGGGAAGAACGTACAATACGAGTAGTTACTGAAGGAGCCAAATTTCTTCATTTCTATTCGAATATCAAGTTTTTGGTTCACATTTTTTGTTTCCAGTGCAACTTTCTAATTTATACCATAACCTACAAGAAGACGTATAAAAGTACTGTCAAAAGTAGATTTGTACAAAATAAGGAAATTAAAAAAAAAATAATCTGTGCGATATTCCTGCCGCCGCTCGTTTAGCATCTTCGTAGGAATTAATTTTGTATAGAAAAGTTGGGATGAATATGAACTATTCCATCTACCCGGAGTTTTGTAGAGACTGTAACCTTCTATTGTCAGTATGTGTGATCCTCAGTTTTTTTTTTGCACCATATCTTACATTCGGAACCTTTATTTTGAAGTATTTTTACACTTCGAAATGTCTTGATATAATAGAATTTGTAGCTAGCAGAACCTTATTACTTGTATTCCAGCGGATTTGAAACAAAAACTAGGTATACGACATACAACTCAAAATGAATTATTTACAATCGTCAAGTCAGAACTAAGTTTGACATTCATACTTTTATTTTCATACATTTAAACCGCATTTTGGTTGTGATTTGAGAAAGATTTTTGCTCGCGTTGAACGTGATCGTTGGTTTTACCTAATCACCTGCCTTAACGGCTTATATCACGGGGTCCATTTCCCCAAGAGTCGTAGATAAGACAAAACTAAATACCCTTAGATGTGGTCGCCGTGGCGTAGTGGGCAGAGTGCGATGCTTACACGCTGAAGGGACTAAGTTCGCTGCTGAACACCTCGAATTTTTCACGACACCACCTCTTTCGAGCTGCTGACTACCCTCAAAAAGTAATAACAGTCTAAGAAAGCCTCTCAAACTTCCCCCTTCGGAGTCGTCAAAAAACTCAAGGTCCCTTCTACTCGTGAGGGAACAGTAGCGCCCACAACAAGAGTAGTTGATGAGGAAGCTATGCCCTGGTCCTCCTGTGGGCTGTCATGCCAACAATGAGTATTATTTTTAGATAGCCTTAGATACCCAAGTAAAAAATTTATTTCATACTTGACGAACAACCACCCCGCCTTGGTTTGATGCGAGGCCTTCCCAAAACCTTTTCCACTCTCCAGGTCGGAGCGCCTGGTTGAGAATGAAACTCCACACTGAGCCGGGATAGTCCTCTAACGCCTTGCCTAGCCATGGGTTAACAAATACTAGACAAATCAGCACAGTACACTATTCTTGACTTTACCCGCCATGTTAGGTGGTAACCCACAGCCACCACGATACTCCCACTAGGGGGCCTATCGCTAGGTCAGGCTGGAACCGAAGTTCCAGGGACTCTTGGCCTCCCGTGGCACCAAAATATAGCCTCTGGACAAGCTGTCACTACCAGTCAGGCTCCACCAAAACCTGGGTCTCATAGCCGCCATCCCACCACAGAAGGTCTTTTCTCCATCAGTGCCTCCGCTATCATTATTAATAGTAATACGGATGTGATTTTTCAATTATTTGATTCAAAAAGATCCAGTCACGTCGCCTAGATGTGCAACTAAACAGTGAAAGCCTTACTAGAAATCGATCACCGTCACAATTTTCTTTGAACTCTAATCTTAGCCCTCTTCGGACTTTCTTTTCATTTGAGCCTTCTGCTGGGGGTATCATTGTTTCGATATTATTAGAACGTGATATAGATTGAATTTATTTTTGTTTAATTATGGGGCAGAGGATATTTCCACTCATTGATTGATTAAAACTACTGCCGGACAAAGGTATCCAAATATTTGCTTCCTCCGCACAGACTCCCAAAACACAAATTAATTGTTTTCTTTCTATATCAGGAAACCTCAATAACAATCAAGAAGTGTTCCAATGGATCCTTGAACAGAAATCGGATGAAACTATAGAGGAAATCGATAGAAATACCCTCACTGAATATATTGGCACTAAAGATTTCCTAGCCGTTGTATTTTGTAAGTATAGACAATTTGGGCAGAGCGTGACATTGCACGGACGCAGACGAATGCAGACAACAGACTATTGAGAGCAAATCAATTGCAATCAAGGTCAAGGATGGGCATTTGCGAAAACTGTAACTGCTTAGTTATTATTTTATTGTTTCTCCCCCAATGAGTACTTCGCGGCCGGCGGGAAGAGGAGATCCGGTAATTGATTGGTATCGCATTCTCTTACAGATAAAGAAGAGGACGCCGACACGCCGAGGATCCTCCGTCACATTGAACTGATTGATGATGAAGCACTTGAGTATGGAATCGTTGTGGTTAAGATGAAGGATCGCCTTATGGCGAAGAAGTATGGGTTCCGTAATCCACCAGGCATCACTTACTTCAGAAAAGGTGAAGGCTTGAGTTAAAAAGAAAAACAAACAAACAGTTTTTGAGGATGACTGTGTAACTGCAGGCAAATACATCAACTACGACGGTGACATCGATGACGAGGAAGAAGTTCTGGACTGGCTCACAAATCCAACGAACATGGAGATGACTGACAACATTGAACAAGTAAACAGGAAGATGTTTGAGAAGATTCGAAAGGCGTCCGACTACTTGGCTGTTATATTTTGTAAGTATGAACTGGAATAAGGCAAATCCAAGGAATCAACAATTGACTTCCTTACTTATTTTGATTTACCTTTCTACATTACATCCGCAGATAGTGAAGAGTGCAAGCAGTGTCCACGAGTCCTTGCCGAAGTTGAACACATTGACGATGAGGCTGACAAGGCAGGGATTGACTTCGTAAAAATTGATGACAAGCAGATGGCCAAAGAGTACGGCGTCTTTGCACTGCCAGCCATTGTGTTCTTTAAACCAACATCAAGGGAACCAGTGATATACGCCGGTAAATAGAGAGAAACACAAGGAACTTGTTCCAAGCTCATGAGAGTTCTTAATGCTTGACAGGGGACCTTTACGAAGAAGAACAAATCCTCAGCTGGTTGATGACACAAAAGGATCCCAGCGGAGACGTCATTGAAGATCTGGAAGGCGAACGTTTAGTTCAACTCATTGAGGAGTCCGGGTCGATAGCTGTTTATTTCTGTAAGTTTCCAATCTGATTGACAGACAAGTCTGTCTCAGTTCACAACATATTCAACAAAAACAACAAACAGCTGCTATGTCAATAATACCGAAACTGAAACGGGTATCCGAATCCGTTCAATTGTAAACATGGCTACCAACATGGCCACCATACAGACAACTGTGACTAATTTTATTTTCAGTTTTTTTTTTTCTCTTGTCTCTCTTTCTCTCTGCGTTTAGCTGTAGAGAAGAGAGTACGATTTTAATTGTTTCACTAAGACTAACAGAATTAATTTCAAACATTTCTTAATTAATTATGAAACAAACTATGCGAATTAGGGAACAAAACACAATGCGACATTTGCAGCTCGAAGGCCATGAGAAAGGCACGTATCAAAAAAGAACGCGAACAGCAACAAATGGAGGGTGGCGGCGCTAGTGCTGCAGCCTCTTTTGGTGGCGAGGACACAATGGAGGGAGCCGAAAAGGCAGCTCATCACGAAGAGGGTATTGTGTAAAACTAGAAACAAAAAAATCAAAAAAAAAAAAAAAAAATACATACAAACATGCCGTGTATACAACATTAGCCCCCACCCCAAATTGCGTCTGGAGTTGCAAACAATCCCAATTGTAAAGCCACACATCCTAGTTGTGCCCCTACCACTGTTCTTTTCACGAATTACATTTTAATGACGTTATGTTTTGTTACTCTCTAGACTTAGCAATAGTGTTTGACCCCTTGTTGTGCTTTTGCTTTATTTCCAAATTTTTTTGTGTGAACCTGTAACGCACCGATTTGATACATATTCCTCTGATGCTACCTATTCTTAACAAAGTCACAGTTGTTGATATGATGTCTTAATAAATTTCTCAAAATAGATACGGACGGATGTGAGCAATGTACCAAGGTGCTGGAGGAGCTAGAGAACATCGATGACGACTGCGATAAGCACGGCATCACTTTTGTCAAGACCAAAGACTTCTCTGTGGCAGATGGATACGGAGTTCACGACTATCCAGCTTTAGTGTACTTCGAGGGTGGTATACCGAACGTTTTCGAAGGTAAACTGCAGCACAAAAACATTTATTTCATTTTGTAGTGTAACGAAAATCCCAAAACTCTAGGTGAACTAAACGAGGAAGAGGAAGTCCTTCAATGGCTTATAACACAAAAGACCGAAGACAGAATAGAACTGATCACCAGACAGATGCTGGAAACAATGGTCGAGGAGACTCAGTACCTGGCTGTATATTTCTGTAAGTCGTAAATTTCACAAAATCATCATCTTTGTCATTTTTCTTACACCAAAAAGTCCTTTTCTTTCATATATCTTTGTGTTGAAAACAAAAAAAAAAAAAAAAAAACAAAATAACAATATCAAACAAAACCGTTACACACAAAATCAAAATCAAACAAAACCAAAACCCAAATTTAAACAACAAGTACCCCCAGATCGAAACGGAAAACCACCCGCTTATTGCCGAAGTTTCTGTTCCCCCATAATGTATTCGACCAATGTCACCACCACAAATCCCGTTAAAAAAGCCTTTGTACAGAACTACATCACACAAAAGAAAAACCGTATCCGAAAGCAAGGTATTCTACACATAAAACACAAACAACAAGCTGCTACATGTGTACTGTCTCTCTCTCTCTCTCATCCTCTCTCTGTGTATTTACAGCCACAACCTTTTAACGCACATTTAGCTTTCATATTTTGAACAGAAAACTCTCACAACCTCCCTAACTTGTGTTCTGTACTAAAAACAAATGTAAATAGATTAAACAGATTTTAAAGGTGATGCATTGAGGGCAATATGGATTCGGCTGCGCGCTGAAGAAATGCGCCTTTTTGACCGCTTTTAGCGATGCTATACATTGGTTTAATATGGAATACCTGTGTTTTTGGCGGTTTTCGAAAGGCTTCTACTCACACACAAGTGCTAGGTTACTTCTCTAATATCACTGCTTCTTCTAACAAGCCATCAAAATGTTTCCATTAACGTTTTCAAACAAATTCACACAAATCTCAACACATTTGGATGTTTGTTTTCCAGCTGTTTCTTCAATAATTTTGAATACTTTCTTTTAGACAAAATCAACTGCAACATCTGCGATCAAATCCTGGAAGGCTTGGAGCTGATTGACGATGAATGTGATGTCTTCGGAATTCACATGGTCAAGATTCAGGATCCTCAGTTGGCAAAGCGCTATTCTATAAAAACTTTCCCCGCCCTGGTTTACTTTAGGTGAGTGTAACAGCACGGCGATGGCCGCCATGGCTTAGTGGGTAGAGTGCGACTCTCACACGCCGAGGGCTCTAGGTTCGATTCCCGGCTGAAAACCTCGAATTTTTCACGGCACCACCTCTTTCGAGCTGCTGACAACATTCAAAGAGTAATAATTGTCTAAGAAAGCTTCTCAAACTTCGCCGTTCGGAGTCCGCAGAAAACTGTAGGTCCCTTCTACTCGTGAGAGAACAGTAGCGCCCACAACAGGAGTAGTTGATGAGGAAGCTAGGCCCTGGTCCCCCTGTGGACTGTCGCGCCATACAATTAAAAGCTGTTTCGGTTATAATAACAATAATAATAATTTCTTTATTCCTTTATAAAATTAACAACATATACTTTTTTAATACAATTTTATGCAATTTGATCAATTTACAAATTAATTCTATACTTTGTGAAACTTTGCAAGGGATAAGATAAGTGGCAATAGGACCTATAACTTTATTAACAACTAATAGAAGATTATTGATGGGGAAAAGATATACAAAACACAATTCAAAGATAAATGAAGTAATAAAAAAATAACAAAAAAAGACAATTTACAGTAAAGGAATGAAAAACGAATCTATTTCATTGTGATTGAGAGAGAAGAGCCAATTTTTAACATAATTCAAATATACTGATTTCCTTCTCTCACACCTAAGGTTCTTCTTCTTCTTCTTCGGATGGCGCTACAGTCCGGGGTGGACATGGACCTCAACCAACATGCCTCTCCAGCTGGCACGATCTCTTGCCAGCTGCCTCCAATTGCACACTCCAAGTTGGTTGAGGTCCCTTTACACTTGTGTGCGCCATCTCAGTCTAGGGCGTCCTCTGTTGCGTTGTCCCTGTGGTTCGGATTCGAAGACCTAAGGTACGCAGGTAATAAATTAAATAAGTGTGGAGCAGTAACATAAAAGAAACGTGAGAAATGAGTCCTATATACAGTTGAAATAGCGGCGACGTGTTTGAAATTAATTTGTACCTTTGATTAAGTCTGTAATGGCAGTAGCCGGAGTTGTCAAAAAATATTCTTAACACCTTATAGCAGTACAGAGGATATTAAGGCATTCGAAAATGTCAAAACTAGGTCTTCCATGATTTACTTTGGTCATAATTCTTCTTGAATGTTTTTGTTTCATTTAAAGTGAGTCTATCTTATTATAAAAGGCACCACCCCAATATGATATACCATACTGTATTTTTAAGTTGAGAAGACCATTATAGACCATTTTTAAAATTTGCAAATTGCAGTAAAGGCGAATATGGTATATATGTCTAATGATTGTATTTAAATATTCAGATAAGTTGTCTATGTATGTCTATTAAGATAAGTTGTCTGTGCTGTTCAAGATAATTTAGTGTCAAAATTGATGTCTAGGTATTTGAAACCATCACTCTATTCTAAAGCAATCCTCACTACAGTTTAGATCTGCATTAAATGTTGATACACCAGACATATGTGAATGAATCACGAAAAAACGTTGGCAATGAGAAGAGTGGTAGTATATAGGTAAATCTTTACATATTAAACGCTTGACGTTATATTACATAAACTTGGTTTTATTGCTGATAACTAAATTATGTTTCTTGAACCACCTTCTCAAAACATCTAAGTCATTATTTACATTGGATAGTCTCTCGAAGGACTAAGCTCGCTTTATATAACAGCTTGATCATCCCCGTCCTACTACATGGCGCGGAATCTTGGACGCTAGCAAAGGCAGATGAGGAAGCCCTTAATCTTTTCGAGAGAAAAGTTTTGCATGCGATTTTTGGTCCTATTTGCGTTGATGGCATCTGGAGGAGAAGATTTAATGACGAACTCTATGAGCTGTACAGCGACATGCGCCTGGTCAAGCGTCTACGGATACAACGCTTAAGATGGCTAGGCCATGTACATCGTATGAACACCACTGCTCCGATCCGAAAAGTCTTCTAATCTGAGCCATTGGGACAACGCAACAGAGGACGACCTAGACTTAAGTGGCGCACACAAGTGAAGAAGGACCTCAACCAACTTGGAGTGCGCAACTGGAGGCAGCTGGCGAAAGATCGTGCTGGCTGGAGAGGCATGTTGGTTGAGGCCCAGGTCCACCCCGGACTGTAGCGCCACAAGAAGTAGAAGAAGTAGACTTGGATAATTATTGTTTACATAAGAAATGGCTGTATCATCAGCGAAAGTTTTAATTTTTCCATTATAAGGCTGAACGAATAAAGAATTCACATAAACAAAAAACAATATCGGACCCAATACAGTGCCTTGGGGAACACCAATGTTAGAAACGCTTACGGAACTGAATACGTTTATAGTTCTTACCACTTGCTTACGATTTAATAAGTACGAAGTAAACCATTTATGAATGAAACCTCTAGTAGAGTTTCCAAAATTATTAGCTACTTTTCTGGTAAAGTAATTTGTTTTGCAAGTTATTATTTCTGATTTGATTTCCCAGCTGATTCTATTGTAGTATAATTTGAGCCTAGCATGAGTTGGGTCCTTTTGGATAAGTAAACATATCTTCTTTTTCTTTTTAATGGTTTTAAGTAACGAAATAGACATCCAATTTTTAAGGGTTTTAATTTACTGTCCCTTTTATTTTTACCTTGATAAGAACGATGAATTTTAATATGGTAAAAAATAAATCAAAACCAATATTAGGATCAGTAACATTATAGAGTTTATCAAAAATTCAAATGTGTTTTTAAGACATTATGTGTGTTATAAAAGTAGCGTGTCTTGTGTGTACAATAACTCTTTGTATGGAAGGTTAGACACAGTTTTGTTCGAGAGGTACAACCGCGAAGCACAAATTGGCCCTTCCAGAAATTGTGTTCTCGATACAAACAAAATTAAATTTTTCAATCAAATAACGAATAATGAATTTGCTTCAAATCTCTTACAATCCGCAGGAATGGAAACCCTTTGCTTTTCGAGGGTGACCTGCAAAATGAACAATCCGTCCTTGAATGGTTAATTGATGACGACAATCGTGAGCTGGCCGATGAGATCGAGGAAGTCAACGAGCGAATGTTGGACCGCCTTATGGCTGAGTCTACCCTTTTGGTTGTGTTCTTCTGTAAGTACAGAGTCACCCATGCAAATTCAAGCTCATTGTGAAATTGTTCTCGCAGACGACGAGGATTGTGCTGAATGTGAGGAAATCTTAGAGGAACTTGAAGAAATTGATGGTGAAGCTGATATGTTTGGCATAGACTTCGTTAAAATCGCCAGTGTTGAGGCTGCTAAAAAATACGAGATCGTCAACATCCCATCCTTGGTTTACTTTAGGTAAGTCTGTTCACTTTCCAATGCCATTGAAGTACAGAAGTGTATTTCTTTTTAGAAAACAAGTTCCTGTTTTGTATGATGGAGACCTTCATCAACACGATAAGATCATAACTTGGTTGACGTCGCAGGATGTTTTTGAGATCAAAAACGAAATCGAGGAGGTGAACCGGAAGATGTTGGACAAACTTCTGGAAGAAAACGAATTTATCACTGTGTTCTTCTGTAAGTCGCTGTTGAAATTCCGTTTTAATGTCCTTGCTAAGCTCAAGTTTTACTTAATTTTTACATCAAGATGAACACAATCAACAGGACAGCTCGGCGGCATTGGAGAAGTTAGAAAACATTGACAGTGAGACAGATAATTTGGACATAACTTTCGTGAAGATGGCCGATTCGAGGTATGCAAAGAAATGGGGCGTCACCAAACTGCCAGCGATGGTGTATTTCAGAAGAAGATTCCCAAGTATTTACAGAGGTAACGTTTTTGACCATTTCCTACGCAAAATAACTTCATTTGAAACCCTCCGCAAAGAAAGCGACTTTATCGAAATCGAATTGCGAACCCTTTCTTGTTTACTTATGTCTCCTAAAACGTTGCATAACACAACCATTTGTATTTCAAATTCCTTTCAGGTGACCTCCTATGCGAAGATGAAGTGCTGGAGTGGCTTAGGAAAAACCGTTTCCGGCAACCGGAACTGAACATATTCATGTACGCTCTAATAGCACTTGGAGTCGGCTTCATCATGTACACAGCCTTCCTGATGCAATGTTTCAAACCAACACCTCCGCCGCCCGTACAACATCCAAAGCAGACGTGATAGACCACTTGAATTCTTTCTTTTTGTAATTTACGACGCGTAAAACTCAAAAACAAAATACAAAATTAATGAAACAAAAAAAAAACCCTAGAAAAAACTAAAGCAATCACCAACGAAACAAACTCTTAAGCTACAGTCTAAATTAGACAACCCAAAACATACCCAAAAATAGCTTAAAAAATGAAAAAAGAAAGAAGCGGATACGAATAGCAGCAACTAAAGGCTTGAGAACTTGAACGAACTATAAGATACATACTAGGTTTTTGTAAAGTATTTTTTTGTAAAAAAGAAAAACAAAACACACACACACAATTATATTTCTCTTGTGCTGAACCGAAGAGAAGCGACACGAAACGCTTGTCGCTGTAAACAAAATAACTACACAAAAAAGGCATTTTTCAAAATAAAAATTAAATCTTAACACTCTTAACAAATTTTCGAATTTAATTGTTGCAAATAATTATTTAATTTTTTTCAATGGAAATTATTATCATATATTATATAAGGCGAACCATCAACCATTAGCGTTCAAAGAAGATCTGCATCATAGGAGCAAAGTTTGACTAAAGTTTTCTTTACGTGTTTGAGCTTCATTTTTAAAGTACGAAAACCGTCTAACCGTCCGTACTTTTGACCTTTTTTCGCCTCTTATGACCCTTTGAAGCGATTTTCATTTTAATGTTCATTATCTACACACGCATGCACACTTAATTTTGCGGCATACACGTGCGACCATCATGGCTTAATGAGAACGACACTCACACACTGAATTTTCAATTTTTCTTTATTGAACAAAATATTTAAAATTTCAAAATTTTTAAGCTTAAGACTACAGTGAATATACATATATGTGTGTCGGCTCAACAATAGGGGCCCAACGGATGAACTACTGTCTTACATAGTTTGAGTGTGTACAAGTGAATTATTTACAATGTAACAAGACAGGACTGTCTTAGCATCGGGGTGTTCAGATCCGTGTGTCGATCTCTCACTGAAGGTCCCGGACTCGATTTTCGAGCTGAGTACGTCGAACTTTTTCGTGGGTTCACTTCCTTCAAGCTACTGCCAACAGTCAAAATGTAATATCTGTCTATGAAATAGCTTCCCAAACTTCGCCTTCAGTGTCGGCAAAATATGACATGTCAGTTTTGGCAGTTGATGAGGAAGCTAAACATTGGGCAGCTTGTGGCATGTCGTGCCATCCAAAATTAATTTGTCTTTAATTTAATATTTTTTTTTAATTAATATGATTAATTATTTCTATTTATTTATTATTAATTTAATTAATTTAATTTTTCAAACGTAATATTTTCACAACCGCGTACCAAAGCATCAGAAAATGGTTCAATCAAATTCTTACGAAAATTGTCACTATGTGTTTACCAGCAAATTGCACCGCTATTCTCCAACCAATGCATCAAAATGTGATCAATTTGACTAAACTGAATCACAAAAAGTGTCTATTGGTACATTTGGTCGCTAGACAAGGGCCAGATCTGGAGACTACAATTAAAGCATTTACTTTGAGACACGCCGTATGTCGCTTGGCTAATGCATGGGACAAGATGCAGTCTACGGCAATACAATATTTATATAATATGAATTTAAAAAATTGTTTAGGTCTGTTTACCAATGAAAGACACAGTTTTTTTTACTATTTTGGAGGAGTTTAACTTTTTGTCTTAATTTCGGCACCTTCAATTTTTTGACTCGACTATTGCAACAAACTCAGTAAAAACAACTGCCCAAATTTCTATTAGTTGCTTTTATTGAGGTCGCACTGTACCAGTAATTGGCAGTATATAACAAAGTTTTTTTCTAAATCTTTGCCCAACAATTATAGAAATTCAATAAAACAACGTAAATAACCGCATTAAATTTGACCTCTATCGACTAACGCGCCATCTGCATATTGAACATATCACTGCGAAATAAACTTTGAATCCATTTGATAGGAATGAATTTCACAACAACTCCGAGTGAATGCAATGAACAAATGAGGAAAACAATCCCCAGATGTTTTTGACATTTCTTCAGTTCGACCTCGGAGATTTGGCTTCGTACGGTTTACTGCAGAGTTGTGTTCCTTGTTTTTTGTTCTCGCTTGCATTTATTTGGTCGCGTTTCTTTTTCGGCTGAAGTTTGTGTTTTGCAATTTTCTCTGTGTTTCGCATAAAGGTGAATAAAATTGCAATCTGCATCTACTACCGCTAAGTGAAGTATAGCAGCGAAGGCCGCAAATCCATTCGGCTATCATTGTCATAATCTCATATCGCTCAAAAATAAATTATTGATTTAACAAATAATGTCTATTTTTGGTGACCAACAGCTACCTACACGGCGGTGCTTGTGATAATGGTGCTTTCATGGACACTATTATATGTCTTATATATGTTTGGTTTAGTTTGAGCTAGAACATAACCGATGTTTATTTTGTTTACACGTGGAAACATAAGCTCATTTGAATTCATTTCGATGTAAAACGAGAAACAAAAATCTTGAGTAATTTAGCCTAGGTCTGGTGTACATAGAGTTGCCAAATCTGCTCTGCGTGGTTCGTGAGTGGAAAACTTTTTTTTGCACATTCTGCCATCCGTATATGGAAACGGTGGTTGCGAGAACAAAAGTGAAAACTGACGCAACAGTTGCTTGGTATATTCTACCGCAAGAGAAAGTCAATTAGGCCAAATGTGGGGCAGAATTCTGGGCGTACAATGGGTTCGTGAGAAGTACATATGTACATACACAAACGAGTCAGCCACAACCGAAGACGTTTTTGATTGTTACCTTGATTTTGATTTTTTGACCATGGATGTCTGTTTGTGGTTGAAGTGGCACTCTCTTAAAGAAGTTCCTTTGCTTTATCTATTGATACGTTCATATTTACTTGCATTAAACAATCGATCGCTCTTTGTGTTGTTTTCTTCGCAGCGGTCATAAAAATAAGATAATTTGGATGATACTATGAAATTGGATGAAATCGTTACATGGTAAGTAGACATATTTTTTTTGTTCATTGTTGCTTATTTCGTGTATTGAAAGCGCTTATTGTTTTTTACGGCTGCAAATCCAGTTCTATTACAGGACAGAGCAATATTTTTCCAAGCCACACGGAAAATCAAGCGGATTGAGTAATTAATCCAAGATTGTCTGATTCAATACACATACTTTTATGCAGGCATGAAATATATAACATTTATGTTTGTTATTGATGCGACTGTAGTTAGTTTTTTTTTTATTGTAATTCGGATTAACTGTCTGAATAGTGGTCTCTTACAAATTATCACAGCAGGAAGCTTTGTTGTGCGTCTCTATGTAAACAGGAGTGTGTCTCTATGTAGACAGGAGTGATGTAACTCGTTGTGGGAATGCATCAAACGAGTATTGTATCGTTCATGTCGAACGCTAACATATTTCAATTTTGACTGTGACTGATACAAAGAGGTAGCAAAAAGCAGTATCCTACAGTCGAATTTCACAGTTTCATAAAAGGAACCAAAAGTAAGGAAAATTGACCTACATTTGCTGACAAAGGCCAACAGCAAAGTTTCTGGTTATCAGTCTGCTGCTCATGTTCCTTCTTTATTTTTTTTTTTTTTTTGTGGGGAATCTGAGTTTTAAGCAAGAATCGACGTTCAGTCTTTTTATCCACTCTGCAAAACAGTTCCTAATGACTCTTTAATAACATTAGTTGGGGTACCAGAATACCAAAGCTTGTGAGAATTGATTAATATAAAATGCGGGCCTTTCTGTTGCTATGTTGTACGATTTTCCTCATACCTACATACGACTCAAGATCCGGTCTTTAAAAATTCGGTAAACACCCTTAAAGCGATTCTCATCTTATCGTTACAACAAAACGAAACAAAAAAGTTGATCTTTCTTGCTCCAAAGAAATGTCTAGCCATAAAAGGTGCTTGCGTTCAAAATTTTAAACTCGCTCCAAGTTGTTTTTTGATAACACACTTTATATCAATGAAACTCCTCGTTCATTCGCTAACAAGCATCGTTTAAGGGAACAAAGCAGCTTGTTTGGCCACACAGCACACAAAATAATAATAATCCTGCACATGAATCACTTAATCAATTTACACAACGATACAACCACACGTATTACCTCCCGCTTTTCCCTGTCCTCAGTTTGTACGTTCGTTTAGGACGATTAATTGATTTTATGACTGAATAAAAATATTAAATAATATGTCGTGAGCAGGTTGTCAGTACATTTTAAAGCTTTTATTTGCATTTCTTTCCGCATTGCAGGTATCAGAAAAAGATCGGCACATACGACAAGCAACAATGGGAGAAGACAGTTGAACAGAAAATCTTGGACGGCTTCTCGGGCTTTACTCTTAAGAATGCAAAACTTAAAACTGAGTTTATAGATGTGGATTTGGTGAGAGGTAAGCTAAGCATTATATTTGTTATAATATAATATAATAAAAGGTATCTTAATACAACAATTGTTTAAGGAAACGCATGTACGCAATCCGCTGCATTCAAATTTTATTTAAACAGAAACGAACAGTAATTATGGCCCATATAAAAATTGTTGTTTAATTTTCTCAGTCAGACGCCTTGAGGCGTCTTACGGTTGCGCTGAATATTTTCTTATCCAATCTTTTTATGGTTTATTTACTTAATGCAGTATTGGTGTTAAGTTCGATTCTTAGAAATTAACGATCATCTCATTTTTTCATGACACCGAGCTCTCTCGAGCTGCATGCAAGAAACATTGTATTGTAAAGAAATGCGCAAAAAGGAAAAAAGTGGATAAATGTGCAAAAGGTAAAGATCCCCTAGAGTTCTTTTGGGATATTTAACTTAACCCATTGTTTTTTACTTTTATACGTATAAAGATTTCCCTAAATCTTACAAAATTCAATACACATGGAACACATTAAATATATTTGATCCTACTGCGTGGTAAGCATTAATAACTGTTCTGTAGATGAATAATTGATTACATAAGAATGAAATGTAATTCTTGCAAAATACAGTTATTGAATTGGAGAGCGCTCAAATGTATTTCCTTTTAAATAGTAATTCTACAGTCGATTGATCTTTCCTCTGTCATACTACATACATTACTTATGGGGCTGAGCTTACTTATGGAGATATGAGCTCAAGTACGGCTCATATTTATGTTAACGCTCTCTTTTGCTAATAAACTGTCGTGAACCGCATTTTCATGTTTAACTCTTCGTTGTATGTTCTAATTAGGTTGCACTTCGCCCGAATTTTCTACGTGCTCCGACAGTCGCCAACAATTCTGAGCTGGTTGTAGAATTGCTTCAAAATAATTGGTTCGTCAACATACCACTTTAAGTTTGAAGTAAAATATTTTTACCCAAGAAGGAAATTTTACTGTTTGGGACCAACTGATTCTATATGAAGTTCCATATGTAAAATAAAATGAATAAGTGAATTGAGAATACGAACGAAAATGTTCTTTTTTTAGGGTAGTTTGGATGATATGCGCATTTTGTTATTATACCTATTGTTATTGTTATTATATATTATATATATTATATGGTAAAGTTTTTATTTTGGATGAAATCTGAAGAAATATGTTTTACGTTCATCAATGCTACGGATAAAACTAGAACTATATACGAGTATATTAGTCTTCTCAATGGTGGTTTCTTTGCTCACCTGATCGGGACAGTTTTTCATTTCAATTCTAGTGGAAGTACAAGCAAAAGTGCGAAAAAACGATGTTTCTAAAAATTTCTTCGAAATTCCAGTCATACAGCAAAAAGCCCACACCCTTCACGTATTTCGCGTTAAGATTTCATGTGATTTTTGATAACATAAGGGCTTTTCCGACAAATTTCTCCGAGAAACTCCCAAAATACTTTCCATTTGCTCCGTCTGTGGGCAGCAGATGGCTGTCAAAGTGGACATAAAAAAACCTTTAACATTTCATATATCTGATAGCTGTTTAAGAATCTCTACGAAAAGTTTTTTCACAAGTTACTCTCTGCAAGAGAGATTTTCACCCAAACCACTCAACTACGAATTTATGTACATAAGTCAATTTAAACAGACCTATATGGTTTTGTCTTTAAATTTCATCACAGACCCAAACGTCTTTCGAAAGGAACGGCAAATGGCGCCATATTTTTCTTTTAGTTTTTTTTTTTTTTTTTTTTTTTAATATCAGGCAGCAGAAGACTATCAAATTGAAATTAAAAAAAAAAACTCTAACATTTCATATATCTGATAGCTGTAACCATATAATTTTGTTGACGGCTTGTTAGTTCTGTAAATTTTAGTTTCAGCAGAATCACTCTCTTTATGAGAGATTTTTACCAAAACTACTCAACTACGAATTTCTGTGAACAAATGAAATGAAACAGACCTATTGTATAAACTCATTTAGTAGTCAACTCGTCTTGGATCAGTATACATTTGAACTGTATTTGTAAGTTATTCAGGACAAAGTTCTTGTTTAGTCACCGCAACTTTAAGAGCACCTTAAGCGATGAGGCTCGTTTCTAGCTATATAAGCAGAATATGCCAATTAATTTATTTGTTTCCAAGTAAAAATAAAAAAAAAAACTTTATTTAAAAGACGGTAGAATTTAGATATTTAAAAAAAAGAAATGCCAAACACAACTGGACCTTCCAAGGACTGGACCGTCCGACGTCGAGATCTCGATGACCGGACCGTTCGACGTCTCGATCTCGATTACTTTTTGTAGAATGCTGCTCGGAGTAAGTCACCTCGATATTCTTAATCTGATGTGTTGTTGATGGGGGTTGAAATGTGAACCGATGCACATGTTCGCAAAATCACTCCGATATTCAAGTGGTTTCTCGGATTTTGGGATTGCTTGGGTCATAAACCATAATGTTTATGAATTCCAGATTGTATTGTTTGTCCAGTGTATTTAAGGATTGGATCGAAGTGTTAACTTGCATAATCCGTCAGGCGGCAGTCATATGTGCTTCAGGGGGCTTTATTACATTCCGAAAAAATCACTCTTCTGTGTGGATAACTTGGCGGAAATGACCATAATTTGCAAAGTTTGAACTTGGCCTGTATGTGGTTTCAACGGAAGTAGCATACATATTTTACGATCAATTTACCGAAGAGTTAGAGAGTCCAGTGCGTTATTGCAAAAATGGATCCGCCTCATTCGTTCGCTGTAACTTCTTTAGAATGTTTTTCCCTTTGGCTATGTGAAGTTATGTTACTTTGTAAAATAAGCTCAAAGACAATTTCAAAAAAGTGGTGGATTTGAGTTCAGCGATAGGTGGTCATACGAAGGAAATTGAATTTCATACATGAACCCTCTCAATGTTTTTGAGGGCTTAATAATTTAGCATTTTATGTTTAGCAAAGTGATCGATTTAAACGAAATTTCTTCATGCGCGTAGGTTTATGAGAGGTAGAGTTTGCGGCGTCAATTCCTGAAGTCATAATAAAGACGTTCATTAACCTCTTTCTTGGAAGGCGTGTTAACCAGCAATATGTGTACAAGTTAATGGATCCTACGTCAAAATAAAAAACCTTAAATTGCAGAGTCATCGCTTCGTTACAAATTCATCCGTCTGTGTCACTTCTCTTTCACGCATTGTTACTGATTTAATCAATTTGATTGTAAATTAAATAGACAATTTATAAGATCACAGTCTGTCTGAAAAAAAAAAACATAATCGCGCTAAGTAACTTAGATAACAAAGGAACTAAACAATGCACAAAACACGCTAATCTGCTAAGATACCTATGCATAGAAACTATATTCGTCCATATGTGTGTATCGTCAATATTTTAAAATGTGTGACATTCAGCGCACAAAGGCACTAACCGATACGTTAACCTACAACATTGATATGTGTGGGATTATTTAAGTAGCCGTGGAAATGGTCATTCACACTTTGTTCGTACACATTCATTCGCTTTACATATGTATTTAGCGAAGCCCACCAAATGAAAACAAAGATTTGTAGTCGCTTTTCAAACTGATAACGTTTGTCTTCCGATAAGTAGGCTGGACTCAACTGCGGAATCGTGCAAAATACACACTCTAACATCAGAAAGAAAAACGATCGTGCAATCTGTAGCAGTAAACCGGTTGCTTCCAACAAGCTAGATAAGACAACGCAGTCGTATTGTTCACTCAATTTACGAACTCGTAAAAAAGGCATTACAATAAATGCCTCCTTAACGACGTTTATTTTATTGTTTCAATTTTACTTAATATCGTTTGAAATAGTTTGGATAACGGCCGCATGCGCTGTATTTAAACGTACTTATCAACACAATTCCCACTGGGCCATTGAATAAATTGTGAGTGGATTGTTCAAGATTGGTGATAGTTGGCGTTGGTTGTGTTATGAATGTTTCAAGCGGCACATAACGTCGTTTTCATATATTTTGTGAACCACTTGTCATTTGTGCGTGTTTTTCCTGTTCTGTGTCATTTCAGTAAACAATCACAAAATATCCACAAACTTTGTAAGAATGTAGGAACCAGCGCGGAAGCAACCAAAGTTCATAGCAAATCGTTTTTCCTTAAGCAGACAGAATGTACAAATCAAGAACTATGTGACCAACTGATGCTAATGATCCCATCTATGTGGTTTTGCTGAATCAAATGACTAAGAAGTGTCTGAGTTGTTTACTTTCTAATTTCAGGTTCGACGTTTCCCAAAGCGAAGCCTAAACAATCTCTTTTGACTGTGATAAGATTTGCGATACTTAGATATTTCTTTCTTCCGGTTTACGCAAAATGGTGGGTCCAACAGACATCACCAAAAGTATTTGGTGTTCTCTTATTCTTATACATAACACAAATGATTAGTTGGGCTGTGTATACATTCAACATTCATCGTTTGGATAGCGATGCCGAGGTGAGTTATTGACCTCTTCTAAAAGAGAATCTATTTTTATTAAGTTTTCCAATAGCACATTGTGTCCATATCTGAGCTACTCATTCCTATGGCACTGAGTTTTATACTTAGTCTTATTCACTCGCAAATAGTAGCCACAAGTTCCGGAAATGGAATAACATCCCAGCGGAAGAGGTTCTGCAATGCCTCTGGCAAGCCGAGGGAACGCGTAAGACGACGAAAGAAACTCGTAAAGTAATGCAATATTCATTCTCAATAAGAAACATGGTGTCTAGCAATTCTTCTTACAGAATGAGAAGCGTGGACACAGAATCCACATCAACCCATTCCGTGGGAAGTAAAATTCGAAGCAGAGCGTCAACACCACAGGACAACACTGCAAGTATTCACAGCATTCACATTAAGCAAAGCTTCATGAGTTCTAATCAAACTAAGGGGTACACAAAACTTCCAACGCCAGTAGAAGCTAAACAATCATCTCCTAGTATAAGCCCATCTAAACTAGCCCTTGATCTCTCCGGTAGTAGCAACATGACGCTGCCATTGTGTTCAAATTCCATTAACGACGCCAGTAGCAAAAAGAGAAATGTCAACTGGGACTCACCCATTCATAATTTTGCAGTTGAAATGCAAGCAGAAAAACTATCGTCCCCAGAAGCAGAAGCTGCAGCAGTCACAACCACCAATAGTAGCGGTGACAGTTCACCAAAGTTAAACGAGTTAAATAGCAAGGAACCAACAGAAGCTCATCACAGTAATATGATTCAATTCGACGAAGAGGCTAGGGAAATTGGTGCAGTTAAGAGAAATGTTGGCGAAGACGACGGCTTTGAAAGTCTGAATGGTAAGAGTTCAAGCGGAGAAGAGAATCCTGTTCCAACATCGTCTGCAACCAATCCGCAAACTAGTGATGGAAAACATTTGCGGCTACGATTGAACGAGAACACAGCAAAGTTGAAGGAAGAAACCACTGGACCTGACGAAGTATTCACTGCGTCTGCACCTCTGCAGGGTTACAGGCGCAAATACCCTCTTTCATCAGAATCCGATTTGGATCGAACCGCACGAATAAAGTCGTCTACAGGTGAACCGTTTCCGAAGAAACCATCGAAGATAAGCTGCGAAAGCAGTGATACTGACGAAGACGGCGATAATGGAGAGATCATTTCAAGTCCAACATCTCAAGGGACATCGAACTATACAGAGTGCACAACATCGGCCACTGAATGGCTAGGAGTTACCACAAACAGTATGTGTGACCGAAAAGCATAAGTGCGAACATAACGCTGTTTCTTGTAGGTGAAGAATGCAGTTACAGCTCAGAGCTGGAGAATTCGGACTACCAGCAGGCTCAGTTATCGGAGGATGAGGGATATGACATGGATTTCACTCCAACAACCATACTCACACCGCATGGGAACACCGATCGAAGTAGGTTCAGTCATAAGATTCTTCGTTCTTTTGTCCAAGATATTTTTTCTCTTGTAAATCGTTTCAGTAAGCTGTACAATTTGGGATCATAGGGATATTAAGAAGGCTCAAATGTCAGTCTTGGACATTTCGTCGTGCATCATTGAACGAGTTGAGGCGATGCCGGAAACTTGTGACTACATCTACATTGGAGTTTTCTTTTCGGTTATTCTCTCACTGATTCCCTCCTTCTGCCATTTGTGTGAGGTAAAACGCTATCAGGAGTACTGCCTAATTTTATATAACACATACGTATCTATGTTGCAGGTGACGATTGATTCTGACAAACCCATGGAAGTGAACTACTTCGACCTGCCCATGTTACTGTGGGAGAAGGCTTCATTTTCCTTTGTTGCCATTCTTCGTTTTGCATTCGGCGAAACCCAATGGGAGCGGACAGTTTTGGTGATAGGTTTCGCCCAGCGTTTATTCCTGACATTGATTATGTTCATGTTGTTCGCAGTTGCGGAGAGAACTTTTAAACAAAGGTATTCATTTGCTATCCCTCAACCAATTCGTGTCTTTACACTTTTGAATCTTTGTAGGTTTCTGTATGCAAAGCTGTTTTCACACTTGACCTCGTCGAGACGAGCTCGCAAATCTGATCTTCCACACTTCCGGCTGAATAAAGTACGAAACATTAAAACGTGGTTAAGTGTTAGATCTTACTTGAAGGTAACTCATTTGCATACACCTCTCTTTCCATTTTACATGACGCTGTTTCTTTTTTTCAGAAACGCGGCCCTCAGCGGTCTGTAGACGTTATAGTTTCGGCTGCATTCCTTTTAACCCTGCTCCTATTGGCATTTCTCAGTGTGGAATGGCTGAAGGATTCAGTGCATTTGCATTCTCACTTGAATTTGGAGGCACTTATGTGGTCAAGTGCGTTGGGAATTTTTCTGCTTCGATACATGACGCTTGGAAATAAAATCAATAGGAAATATCGAAGTATTTCTGTGTTGATCACTGAACAAATAAATCTTTACTTACAGGTAATGTTGCTAACATAATTCGATTTGCATTATGTATACGAACAAATTTCACTCTAGATTGAGCAAAAACCAAACAAAAAGGACGAACTGATGGTGTCAAATAGCGTGCTTAAGTTAGCCGGAGACTTACTTAAGGAATTGGAGTCACCATTCAAAATTTCTGGACTGAGTGCAAATCCATACCTGTATACCACAATAAAAGTTGTTATTTTATCTGCGCTCTCGGGTGTTCTTAGTGAAATGTTAGGATTCAAGTTAAAGTTACATAAAATTAAGATAAAGTAGAATCGTACAAAATCAATGTAGTTTAATGAAATTTATTTTAAATTAAAATATATGGATGTATTCATGTTGAAACTATAACAAAGTTCGTATTTTTATTCAAGTCAGACTTTCGAAGAGTCCTAACTTCCTTGAGATGGATTTAAGTCCCAATTTGGACAGTTTGTGAGCCAATTGACTTTTTTGTTCACGTTTTGAACGCCTCTTGATTTGTATATTTATATTATTATGTTTGGACCTGCATTTTTCGATATAGCTAATAATATTTCAATTTTAACTGGTTCAAGTAACCGCGTGACAAAGTTTTGTAAAGGGTGATTTTTTAAAACCTATAGTTTTTCAAAAAAAAAAAAAAAAAAAAATACAAAATGCATGAATTCTTTATTTGAATCGATAGTCCATATAATTTAGTGTTTGAATATTATTTCATGCAAATGTTGACCTTGACTACGCCTCAAATGGTCCATCCGCTTAGTCCAATTTTGGCATACTCTTTCCGTCGGCTGGTATCTCACGACTTGTCTGCATAGGCATGAGCTTCAACATAGCCCCACAAAAAGTAGTTTAAGGGCATTAAATCGCACGATCTAGGTGGCCAATTGACCGGTCCCGAACGTGAAATAAAATTTTCACCGAACTCGCTTCTCAGTAAGTCCATTGTTGCGCGTGCTGTCTGGCATGTGGCACCGTTTTGTTGAAATCACATGTCATGCAAGTCAAGCTCTTGGGCAAAGAAAAGTTAGATATCATCTCACGGTAGCGCTCACCATTCACAGTTACGTTACGATTCGTATCATCTTTGAAGAAGTACGGTTCAATGATGCCACCAGCCCATAAGCCGCACCAAACTGTGACTTTCTGAATGCATAGCAGAGACCAATAGGGAGACAGACTCCCTCGTCCCCAGCCCTTGAATTCATTTTGACAGCTTTTTTTATAACATTTCCCTTCCTGAACAGCTGACGCACAAAGAGGATTTTGTTTGTTTTCAAATGAGAATACGTGTGAACTGTCTATAAGGTGGATCTCCTCACTCTTCACACTGTTAGAAGGAGAGGGCATATAAATCAAAACGTAAACACGTGTGAGTAAAGTGAGACAATGTTCGATGATACGTAAATAACATTCAGAATTTGAGGTTATGTCTACTAAAACACGTAAATAACAGTCAAACGGTCGATGGACAAAAGGGAAATCAGCTGTTTGATCAGCTGTTCAGTTGACCATCTCCTTCCTTATTGGTTTCTGATGCATAGATAGCTCTTACTGACCATAAAATGGAAGAAGTGCTCAATGAACTTTCTTAACAGAGCACGCATTTTGATAATAAAATTCAATAATTTGTAAGCGTTGTTCGTTTGTAAAACGATTCATGATTAAATTATAGACCAAACTGAAGATGTTTGACAGTGAAACAAAACACGAAACGTGCGTCAGCTGCTTAAACCAGTGTTCCCAAAAATATAATAGCTAAAAACTCACCCTGTATATTGTCTACGTTTTATATTGCAAGTGCCTTAATTGGAAGTTTGTTTATCAATATTCATGCATATATGAACATGAAAAAAATTTTCCCGTCAACTTGTGAGTGATCAGAAGTTATGAATCCAAGAAAATCAAACTACATTTCTCAAAAAATATAAGTAAAATTAAAAATTGTAAGCACTCGCCCTTATATGATTTGGCATCACTGTTTTCTCAACATCGACTGACATTTCAGAAATTCAAAACAGAAACCGCAAATTTGACACATCAATATGCATCTCACTCGCGCACTCGCTCATCAGCATCTATATCTCGATTGGCTTTCGCACAAAGTTGTTTTTGTTCGCGGCCCTCATCAATCGAGTCTAGTCGAGTCGAGACGTTTATTTCGGTACGTATTGATGGTGGGTGTAGCCGTGTTTAAGTTAACTTGTTGGTGAAAAAAGGAAAAAAAAACAACAAACTTAGATAACAAGTAATAAATCAAAACAAGTGTGGCCCACCCGAAATTGCACACAATTTTCCATCAGAGTTTGTGGCGAAGTATTCGGTGAAGTGTGGTTCTCGGAGCACCTCGACTGAGGGCAAAACTTCTCAGGGAGTTAATCACAACCACGGCTGGCATTGTTCGGGATTAGATGCTCTAAGTTAAACGAAGGCCAGGGTGCGGAAAAAAAATCTCACCAACACACAGATCGCTGTTTACCAGCAGAATATCCTTCGCTCGGGGAAGGATAGCTAGCTGAAGGTACCCAAAGACCGCGCGCTTGTGCCTGTATGTGCCTTTTAGGCAAAACCTCTTAGTGAAACGAATTTTTCGAAGTTTTTGTGTTTTTTTTTTTTTTTGTGCGCTTTTGCAAAGGATACACATTTCGGAATTCAGATTGATACAAAATGATCGAGGATCTTTCGCTAGCAAGTGAGGAGCACAGTTACTACGAGGGCAGCCGAGCCTTTCAATGGTTGGCTGACCTTTGTGGTCTCTCCGTGGATCTGGTAAGTACTATTTGAATACATACACATTCACTCCTAAGAATATGCGTGACGAAATCATTTCACAATTCCTTCTCTGACCCCAATGAACGGGGTGGCATAGTCGTCGTCGTCCTCACCGTTGTTGTCGTCGACAACGACGTTTATCTACACTTGCGAGGGTGGTAGTTGTGAGGAAGCAACACCCGAACCCAACCCCATTCACCCCCTGGCAGACACACATCTTCGCATGTCGGGTGGATGGCTGTCTCTTCCCTCCTTGCTGCAACAAATTGCTGTACACGGCCATATTTGATTTTTTGTGTGCTCTAGTGGAGTCAAGGTGTGTAGGCGTTTCGATGCCAACCACAATTGAACGATGGAAACGTTTATTTATACCCCAGTGCATGCAAAAATCTTTCTAGCTAAGAACACAAGAAAAGGAAAAAAAAATTCATCTCAATTTTCCACCAAAAAGCATTCATCCTATAACGCCAGTTGTACACAGAGGCGCTTGAAAAAGTAGAACGGCAGCGGCAGGCTACTGAAAGAGACAGTGTAATGTGACTATATAAACACCAGAAGAACATCTGACATCATGATCGTCACCATTGGCGTATTGTCGTTCTATTCTCGCTTTTCTTTGTTTTATTTCATGGCGTTTTGGCCTCGAGCTCGCAGTTGCTTATTGAAAATCATAATTTCTTGATGGACGGAGCGACAGCAGCGCGTGGTGATCTTCCAATCAGTTTTAATAGAATGCAGAGAACAATAAAGCGTTTCGATGTGCGATGTATGATTTTGTGTGCTTTGTTACGCAAGCATATCGATAACGTATCCAGCTGGTGTTGATGAAAGTAAAATCACGCGATTATAACGAAACGAACCGATGGACCATTAATTTGAAAGACACACAGTGCTCACTGTCGTTTTGGGGATGACTCATAGCCGTACTAAGGTAAACAGTTGCCGGTTTAAGCAATCACTGACTGTCTGTTGCAAAAAAAAAATGATAAGCTGGATTTTTGCGACAAGTTTTCCAACGCGCACAACGTCAACCGTTGGTAATTAGCATCTATTAGTGTTGCCGATAGGAAGTTGGACTCTTCATTCATCACTAGACGAGGGAATTAGCCCTTATTAGCGGGAAATATTTAACCTTTTAGGTGGAGTTTAAAGTAATTATCATCTTAAACCGAGAAAGAATTAATTGGCCTGGCATTAGAGACATTTGTTGCAAATCGTGGTGTGGACATCTCCAAAAACCGGCGTAAGTAAATTCATACAAAAAGATGTACGCATTGAAGCCTTTTATCAGTCTTCGGATTTAAATCAAACATGTGGTCTCATATCAAAAGGTTTCGAGATTTACTAAAATCAAAACCATATGCATACACTATGAGATATAGAGCTGGGGAGGCAGAAAAATATTAAGTAGAAATTTCTTCTTGTTGTGGCGCAACAGTCCGGGTTGGACTTAACCTGGCCATAACCAACATGCATCTCCAACCAGCACGATCTTTCGCCAGCTGCCTCCAGTCATGCACTCCAAGTTGGCTGAGGTCCTTCCGTCCTTCCTTCCGTCATCTGTTGCGTTGTCCCATTGCCTCAGATTCGAGGACTATTGGGGCCGGAGCAGTGGTGTTCATACGCTCTACATGGCCTAACCATATTAACCGGCATATCTGAAGACAAAAATTTAACCCTAGACTGTTTATATAGGAACATACATTTGATAATAGAAAAAATTAAAAAAAGAAAATAACAATCAAAATATTTTCGGAAAAAGTGTGTGTAGGGATTCACAAGGGTTTAGCGATTAGACAAGAAGTCTATTATCGATATTTGCAATTCAGTCTTGCAAATTTAAAATACATATCAGACAGATAGCTTTCTCCAAACGATCTTGGTGAGAGTTTCAAGGACTAGAAACTATTCCCCACCTGCTTAGCGACAATGATAAAACAAAGGGAAGAGAATTTGTCTCGTTGCCGATCAATACATTGTTTTTAGTATTATATCATCACAGATTCACAATAAGCCTTTAATGAACACGGCGGAGTTGGGATCTTTAAACTAAAGAGATGCCTGCATTAAGTTAATTGTTTTTTTTTTTTTTTCAATTTGGTCAGGGTTCTATGTGAGTTTTAATCATCAAATTTGTCTAAAAGAGGTCCACAGAGATTCTAAAATTTGTCACATGATACAGACAGATGTTGATGTTGGCTATTAGATGTTGATACCCACTAAATTGATTACGATGCTCTATATTGCTGATACACTGTAGATAAAATCGGAAGTGCAAATAAAATGAAAAATAGTTTTAGACTTTTATAAGTTCCAATAATCGCTGTTTATCATTCGCTATTAATCATAAACCGATGAACAATTTTCAACACCAAAACTCAAAAACGAAAGGGAATTAAATTCACTTGGACAGAAATTTTGTCATTATTCGTTTAACACTTGTGGCATGCAAGGATTCCAATTGCTGTTATTCTAATTCATTACACATGCGAGAATAGTTGACATGCAAGAAACATCAGCAAGTTCCCCTATTCTGTTCGCGAGCACTCCCAGGTAATGAAGTAATTTGACTTATAATTTGTGCTAATCATGTTTGTCACTTTCTAGAGAAAATTATTCCCACGACATATGATGTGTATTTATTTTCCAAAAGCCTGTTGATATCATGTTTCAGTGCGACAGGACGATCTTAAGTTAAAGTCCAAAACTTATTTTAAGTAAGAAGACATTGGACTTTAAAGTATAGAGCTATGCATTATCATGCGGGAAGAATAAACGAGAGCTGTTTTTTTTAGTTTTAATAACTTCGCCTCCGTAGGAGTTTTAAAATGTTATAATATCCCGATTTGGTATTCTGTGGATTCAGAGAGAGTAATGTTAAGTTATACAGTTGTGCTCATAAACAGAAACATAAAAATAGCAGTGCTCCTCAAAAAAGATAAATAATTTTCTATTAATTCATATTGTTTTTTTTTTTTTCAAAAAACGTATACAAAAGTAAAGTATTTCACTTTTAACATGTATATCACAAAATAAACGTTGTTCATAATTTCTAACTATTTTTTTTTGGTCGTAGAAATTTTTCGCACTTGTTCATAAAAATGGCAGTGTTTAGAATTTTGCTGTGCCTAGACAACAGAAATCAATGAAACAATATGAAATCATTATTATTTACAGCTTACCATTAGTACTTTGTAGAAAAGCATTTGTGTTTTATTACTGCGCTGCATCTTCGTGGCATTGAGTCCACCAGATTCCGACATCTCTCAACTGGTATAGCTTTCAATGAGTCTCGCACTACCTCCCACAGTTCCTTGGCGTTTTTTTTGGTTTGGCCTCATGGACAGAATTTTTAACATCGCCCCACAAGTTCTCAATGGGGTTTAGGTGAGGGGATTGTGCTGGCTACTCCATAACGGTTATTCTTTTTTCATCAAACCAAGATTTTGCCCGTTTTGACGTATGTTTTGGGTCATTATCTTGTTGATATATCCAAACTAGACGCATTTCCTCCTCGGCATATGGCAGCATAACCTCTTCTTAAATTTTAACGTACTCAGAACCGTCCATTATACCCTCGATAGGATATATAGGCCCAACCCCATTATATGAGAAACAGGCCCAAATCATTAATTTTGCTCCTCCGTGCCTAACAGTTTTAACTGTATAACGGGGATTATTTTCTTCATTCTTTGGTCTTCTTACATATTCCCGACGACCCTTGGACCCAAATAAGACTATTTTGCCTTCATCGCTCCACAGAATATTCCTCCATTTCTCCTAAGTCCAATCTTTGTGAAACTTTGCGAATGACAATCTTTTTTGCACATGCTTTTTTGTCAAAAGCGGTACTTTCCGCGGGCTTCGAGCTTGTAGTTTAGCCTCTAGAAGACGTCTTCTAACCATCACAGAACTCACCGGAAGTTGGAGTTCATCCTTTATCTGTCTGGAGCTTATTAAAGGGTTCTTCTTTGCCATGTTGATAATTTTTCGGTCAGTTCGCTTAGCCGTCACTCTTTTTGGACCGCGTGTTTCAGGACTAGATTTCCAGTTTAGTGCATTGCTGACCATTTTCGCTGCACATCCTATGATATCCTGGATTGAAGCATATGTTTTTCCCTCCGAACGCAATTTTTGATCAAATTCCGCATATCTTCGGTACAATTTTTTGATCGACCCATATTTCTAGCTTTAAAGTATGTATATAAAAGACAACATATACAAAAACATTCACTTTCCAAACAAGAATACACAAATATTTTTTAAGCTCTAAACAACAACTGAGACACTTTATGGCAAAACCAAAAAACACTGTTTTTTTATGAACAGGCTTTAATCAACAGATTTCAATGAATGAGTGAAAAAAAAAGAAAGTAAGCCTTTTTTTATTTCTGGTATGGTATCCTAGTAACCGGAAAATACAATAAAACTGGATATACATTTGGAAAAAGGATCTTCTTAGAAATATGTTGCTAATTATCTAAGTCGTAAAACTACTGCTATTTTTATGAACACAACTGTACGTCTCTCAGACCCCGCCAAAAATTTTGTACAACTTTATCAAATCGATCTATAACATTTTTTAGTAGTCTACATATTGTGAATGTGGCCGCCGTGGCGTAGTGGGTAGAGTGTGACTTTCACACGCCGAAGGGTCTAGGTTCGATTCCCAGTTCAGCACCAATTTTTCGAATTTTTCACGGCACCACCTCTTTCGAGCTGCTGACAACACTCAAAGAGTAATAACTGTCTAAGAAAGCTTCTCAAACTTCGCCGTTCGGAGTCGGCAAAAACTGTAGGTCCCTTCCACTCGTGAGAGAACAGTAGCGCGCACAACACGAGTAATTAATGAGCAAGCATGGACCGTCGCACCATTCAATTATTATATTTATCGTAATCTGATCTGTACCTAAACAAGCAGGTCTATCTATCAAGGATGATCTTCCGCTAGCTTTGGTCTAGTCACCGCAATACAACAACTTAACTGAGGTCCTAGTTGGTGATTGACGATCGAAACATGACGAAAAATTACTTTTTCTTTCTTGAGCTGGCTGTGATGTTCAATTGTCTACTCAACATACAGCGATTATCAAAGTGTTTTGTTTCAGTATTCACATAAGAGCCTTAAGGACTTTGACTTGATCTCCTCCAGATTTTGCTACATTGAAGTATTAAGATATTTTATTAATGTGAATGTCCATTCTTTATCGAACGAAATGACAGACATAACCTTCTTGGTCCTATGTTTAATACTAGAATCATTAACAATAAGAGAACCTTCTTGGTCTTAGGTTTAATCCTAGAATTATTAACAAAAATATTTCATACGGTTACATGTACCCCTATCGAATTAATATCAACGCTCAGAGTTTTTCCTGGCAAGGATAGGATTTTTAAGCAAGAAGTCATTCTTCGCTTATGGGAGATAAAAACTGAAGTGCTTGCTGAAGAAGCTGACCCCATTGTCCTCCGATTGGTGCATCCTAAACTTCTGCTAACTAGTTTGAGCTCTACAAGTAAATATGTGTTCGTACCTATAACCAGTATCCTAAGCAAAAATTGTTGACGTCTTAAGACTGTCAGCAGTTGGGCTATGTTGACAATGAAATTGCCGAAGAGGCAGAATCACGTCCGCAAAGGCTGGTCCGATACAACCACAGTTCGGAAAATGAAAGTTTGAAGATATTGGACAAAATTCAAACCCGGTGTGCGGTCTTTGAGCGATTAATTAATTCTTTCTGAAGTTTTTGGATTCTTTGTAAATGTCATAAATAAAAAAAAAAAAAAATAATGACTGTTACAAATGAAAAGTTCAGGGGTGCGGGTATTTGTATTTATTTATTTACAATGCGGGAAATCCACCTCTGTACATGAATGTATTCAGTCGTGTTTTGTTTGTTGAATTAGAAGTTGGTCATTCGATTAGCATTCTATTGGTTTTAGACAATATTTAACCCTCTAAACTTTTGATAATTTCACTTTCTGTTAGTGTAGCCAGCAGCTCGGTCCTAGATTTTTCATAAATATTTTTTTCTTTTTATCTTTATGCGGCCCCATGCCATACTACTTCCAAGTACAAAATACGATTTTTACGGGTTTTACCGCAATTTTATTGTCTTACCCATCATTCAAAGTGAAGAACAAATTAGCCGACTCAAATTTTTGTCAGGTATATAAGTTAAAGTCGATTTATGTTAATAGTACACTTCATGAATGTTCGTTTTCAATTGATCTTAAGCTCCACCAGGATTTACTATAAGCACTCGCCCGTCCGATGAACTTTTATTGCTGAAATTTTTGATTTTGATTTGCTCACTCCACCCGAAGTTGACTGCGCTTCTTCTTACTTAAGAAGCAACTAAACTATGGCTCCGTAAGCCAAAAATGTGTAATCTCTAAATTTGGAACAGAACAGAACAACAAAGCCATTGTCTGTTTGTGTGTCGAGCGAACTATGAAGTACCAGAAACCAACAGCTATTTCACCTCGTTTTTATGCGTTATCCCCAACGACGCAGCAAACAATAGCCGTCTTGTTTACTTTTTTTTTTGTTATTAGGAATCAGTTTCTTCCCCGAGCAGTGCAAAGGGGGTGGTTTACGAGGTCTTTTGAAATGAATCTTAAGATCTGTTACATGTGTAAACTTGAATGACCTCTTTTTTTATTGTTCTTAACTGGGTAAATGACTTTAAGGGGAGTGAATACTTACCAGTGTTTTAATTATTTAATTTGTGGTACTTACAAAGTTTGGGGCAGCAGTTGATGGTGCCGAGGATACGATGTAAATTTAAAACAGTCGGGTGTTCTTACAGTTTTATTGACTAGTTAAGGATCTGTTGGTTGAGGTCCAGGTCCACCCCGAACTGTAGCGCCACAAGAAGAAGAAGAAGAAGGATCTATGTTAAAATGGTGTGCACTCATATAGGAGCAATTCTTCTTATTTACTGTCTGCATGAAGGGTACATATTTGCATGAATACTCCCTTGGACAGTTTTGCTCGTTTCTCACTTTCGTCAATATTTACGTATTGTTTGTCAGCTTTTCGAAATAATAAAAGACAACATTAAACAATTTAATGCAGCTTTGAAACAAATTCAATAAAAATAATTTTTCATCGATTTCCATCGACATTAAATTGTTGATTTTTTGTTACTTTGGGGCAAGTTACCCAACAACAAGTTCCCGAATAAGTTTCTTAAGCTTAACACAATTTTTAAGTCTTAGAAAATTTGCAGTTAAGAGATGTTTAACAAAATTATTCTTTACGAATTTCGTTATCGGATGTTCTGCATTTCGATCACAAAGAACGTTTATTTATTTTTTTTTCTCTCTATATGTGCACAAAAAAATTATACAATTCATCTAAGCGTCGTAAACAACTAAACTAAGTGCATAGGACTTATTGACTTAACAGATCCGTTTCTATTCAATCAAATTCAATTATTTGTAAATGACGTTTTACTGACACCCGACACTAAGCAATCGATTAACGTCGCAGACAACTTAATATTCAGAATACTACCATCCGATCTAAAGCAGTATTCTAAGTGTAACAGTCTCAAGATAAAAAAACATTGACAGTTTTAGAAACCTGTTAAGTCAGTTGCCATGATCTGCATATAATTGATGCAATCCTTGCTTTTTGCAGATTGGAGTATCAACAGCAAGATTCCACTTCAATAATTAGTTCATTCGTATACTAAACATTTTTTTTCGTTTCCTTGCTAAGTTAACAGCGGTATTTGGTTCCTCAAAAAACTGCAGAAATTATTCTTCAACATTTTCAACAAGCTTTCGCTCCCGCTATCTTATAGATTTAGCAAAAATATCCCCCCTTCCTCATTTGTCACTTAACTCATAAGGCAGCGGCTCTTTCTACAACGAAAACTGCTCTGCGTATGCCTACCTCATCTTCTACCAATTCGAAATTGCTCATCATTCAAATCTACCATACGCAGAGATTATATTATCTCTGCGTGAGTTCATGAGTTTATGCAACAATGTTTTGAAAAAGAAAATCGAATGCTTTACATGAACTCTGCGATAGCCTGTATCAAGATCCGCATCTGAAAACCACAAGGAAAATATACTTCTTCGTTGTGGGTATAGATTTTGCGTACAACAGTGTTTCGAGTTCAATGGTGAGCAATGAAAGTTGTCTTATCATGAAACGAACTCCGATAGCAAAGCGACCTCAATCGGGTTCTTATCAAAAATGCTTTCTTTATTTTTTCCGTCATAACAAACCCCGAAAACAAAGCCTCTACGATATTTTCACCTGAAAACAATGATATCGCTGATAACGGTAATTTATCTTCTTTAAATTGCTGCCAAATATTTCACGCTCAACAAAGAAGATTTTCATCACGCGAATTGCATAACGATCAAAAGCGAATTTTAATAGTTTTGTACCTTCATTAAGTTACAGACGCTACGGAGTAACGTGGCGCAATCTCGCTTAATCAGAGCAATCACGCTATTGAAGCACTTCTCAGAGGCGCTGTTGTCTGCGTTTCAAAATCGCTCAGGGTGCAAGGGAATTTTAACAAACATAAAATTTGATTAATTGCAACAGTTGAGGTTGGTCAGAAAATTGTGTTTTGCTTTCAATTGGCCATCTGGCGGGCGTGACACCTGGCAGGCCTCAAGAGAACTCAAATAAAGGTCGCTGTCAGTGCGAAGAATGCTGAACAATAAATTTGTTGCAGTTTATTTTGCGATGCGTGTTATTGTGCAGGTATAAAGGTTTAGTTACCTATGTGGCCTCCCACCGCAATTCTGTGTAATCCACTTAGACTCAATGGTTAATTTTGTTGAACAATTCATTTCAAAGCCGCCAACGAAGTGAATTTCAAACGAGTTTTGCACATGCTAGCCTTATCAGTCTATTGCCTTTTCACTTTAACTAAGGATAGAAAAGGAACACAGAATTGTTGAACTGAGAAGGAATTGTAACAAGCTTGTGATTTTGTGAAATCAAATGTTTGGGAAAGATAATTTTCATAACACAACAGTCTGTTCAGAAATGTATGCAACGGATGCATTGTATGTTCGTTTAATTAACAGATTTTTGGTTATGTTGTCTATTCACGGCCGATTGCAAATGAAGTTTATCGGCTAGTGTTTGTTTCCAACTTGAATGAGTCACTGTGTGATGCTTATTACCACTTTCAAATGAATTTGCTTTGAAAAGTAAAAGTAAGATTTGCCTATGATTTCGTGGGGAATGTTGAAGTGCACAACACAAGACGAAGAAGAAATTGCATTTTAAAAATCCGTTTGCAGATTTCGAGTTGAGCAAAGAAGAAATCATCTTATTTTCTTCAAACGATTTACAATATATTATATATACACTGCGCGAAATTAATATGGGGGCAACGCAATAAATGGGACATATGGCATGGCTTCCCATTGAACGCAATGACTGTTAACAAAACGGATTTTTTTTCACATTTGCTTTTGTGGTAATGAGATCGTGCGTGCCATGTTCACTTCCATATCAGTTATCGTGCTCAACCATCACGCGTGTTTTTGAGAAAAACTGTGGTTTTTATAAATTTTACTGCGAAATTAATATAGAGTCGACTAAAATTTTTGAAAAAATATCAATTTTTGGGAAAGTTCTCCGGTTACAGTTTAGCAGAATAGGTATTCAGCGTTATTTAGAGTTATTAAATTTACAGTACCGAGCTCAATAACTTTCTTAAAATAATGATAAATAAACGTGGAAAAAAGCTGACCCAAGAGGAAAAAATTGGAATCCGACTCCTAAAAGGAAATGGCTATTCCAACCGGAAAATTTCTCTTGAAATGGGAAGTTCCCCTAACGTTGTAGACCATTTTATAAATTTGGGTAAGAGATATGCAACAAAAAAGGCTAAAGGAGTTCCAAAAAAGGTGACAAACCGCCAAAAAACCAAATTGTTCAAGAAGAACTTAAGAACGAACTCTATGCTTCCCAAATAAAGGTGAAATTAGACCTTAAAATCGGTGTACGACGTGTCCAACAGCTATTGCAAGCAATTCCAACATTGGTTTTCACTAAAAAACTGAAAAGACCTACACTTACTCCCGGGCACAAGGAAAGTCGACTCTTAATAATTAATAATTGTTGGCGCTACAGTCCAAAGGGGGACCAGGGCCTAGCTTGCTCATCAACTACTCGTGTTGTGCGCGCTACTGTTCTCTCACGAGTAGAAGGGACCTACATTTTTTTTGCCGACTCCGAACGGTGAAATTTGAGAAGCTTTCTTAGATAGTTATAACTCTTTGAGTGTTGTCAGCAGCTCGAAAGAGGTGGTGCCGAGAAAGATTCAAAAATTGGTGTTGAGCTGGGAATCGAACCTAGACCCTTCGGCGTGTGAGCGTCGCACTCTGCCCACTACGCTACGGCGACCACAAAAAAAAGTCGACTCTTGTTTGCTAGAAATTACATGTCGTGGACCACAGAATGGAGACAAGTGAGTTTTTGTGATGAAAAGAAATTAAATTTGGGTGGACCAGACGGTTTTCATAGCTATTGGCATGATTTGCGGGATAAACCTGAAGTGAGAATGAGCCGCAACTTTGGAGGAGGCAGTGTGATGATATGGGGAACAGCGGAATATAGCTAATAATAATAATTGTTGGCGCTACAGTCCAAAGGGGGACCAGGGCCTAGCTTGCTCATCAACTACTCGTGTTGTGCGCGCTACTGTTCTCTCACGAGTAGAAGGGACCTACAGTTTTTTGCCGACTCCGAACGGCGAGATTTGAGAAGCTTTCTTAGACAGTTATTACTCTTTGAGTGTTGTCAGCAGCTCGAAAGAGGTGGTGCCGTGAAATATTAGAAAAATTCGTGTTGAACTGGGAGTCGAACCTAGACCCTTCGGCGTGTGAGCGTCGCACTCTACCCACTACGCCACAGCGGAATATAGCTACAGTGGAAAAATGCTATACTCTACGTTCCTCCAAAAATGAACTCTATGAAATATTTAGAAATGTTGAAATATTTTTAGATGAAATTGGAGGCCAGAATTTCATCTTTCAACAAGATAAAGCTGCGGTCCATTCTGCCAAAGTTTTAAAGAAGTACTTTCTTAAGGCAAATACACCTGTTTACGACTGGCCATCACGATCGCCCGATTTGAATCCAACCGAAAATGTATGGGGAATGATAGCAAAAAAATGTTTACGAATGGGAGGCAGTACAACACAGTCCACGAACTAAAACAAACCATTCAAGATGTTTGGAGGAACCTGAATGCTGAATACCTTCATTATCTTATAAATTCGTTGCCTAGCATAATGCTTGAGGTCATCGGCAACAAGGGGGGGTAGTACACATAATTCACATACAACATTTGTAAAAAAAAAAAAAATTAAAAATAAAATTAACAAAAACCATCAGAACAACTGAGCCTCTATTTTAATTTCGCACTTATTTCTTTAAAATGATCGTTTTTACGGAATGTAGTTGATCAAATTTACTTTTGTTCCATACTGTTAGTCTCTCGTTGGGCAGACATTAAAGTATAACAAAAGATTTTATTCGGATGTATGATCTTGCTTAACTATATCTATATTAATCCTCTATATTATTTTCGCCCAGTGTATGTATATAAAAAATTTTAAGTCAATATTATAATTTAACTAGTTTCAGATGTTTTTTCATGTTTTGTTTGATGTAACAATAAGTTCAAACTTTTAGTTTCCCTCTGATAGATTTCGTAAGGCTTGAGCACAAACTTTTGAATTTTTGATTTCCTTATGTCGAAAGTTGGAAACCAAGCGCACCTAGTTTCCGTCCATACAGACTGAACTCCAACCTCTTAATCTGAATACGATAGTGAAACCTGATATGAAAAATTTTGTGCACTGCAGTCAGTTTTACCTGAGATCTTATTAATAATAATAATTGTATGGCGCGACAATCCACAGTGGGACCAGGGTTTACCTTGCTCATCATCTACTCGTGTTGTGCGCGATAATGTTCTCTCACGAGTAGAACGGCGAAGTTTGAGAATCTTTTTCTTAGATCTTTAATACTCTTTGAGTGTTGTCAGCAGCTCGAAAGTGGTGGTTCCGTGAAGAATTCGAAGTTTTCAGCCAGGAATCGAACCTGGATCTTGGGTCTGTGAGCGTCGCACTTTACCTACTACTTATTAGTTCAAAATAAAAATGCTGCAACAAAAAATAGAGCAAGGGCTGCGACAAAACTAAAGCAGTTGTAGTCTTGTTTTTAGTCTTGAAGAAGCATTATTTGTTTTTCGGTTGTATTAAGTCTATTGTTTATCTAAATTTCAGAAATAAGATCAATGTAGACATATTTAAATTGATCAATTTTAATCGGAAAAATTGTTTTGCCTGACACTGAATTTGCATTCGACCATATGGTTAAGCTAACAACAAAAAAACTGTAAGAACTCTCCACTTCTTTGCATAAGTGTATACATAATAATATTAATAATAATTGCTGGCGCTATAGTCCAAAGGGGGACCAGGGCCAAGCTTGCTCAACAACTACTCGTGTTGTGCGCGCTAATGTTCTCTCACGAGTAGAAGGGACCTACAGTGTTTTGCCGACTCCGAACGGCGAAATTTGAGAAGCTTTCTTAGACAGTTTTTACTCTTTGAGTGTTGTCAGCAGCTTGAAAGAGGTGGTGCCCGTGAAATATTCGAAAAATTGGTGTTGAGCTGGGAATCGAACCTAGACCCTTCGGCGTGTGAGCGTCGCACTCTACCCACTACGCCACGGCAACCACCAAAATGTATACATAGTCTACCTAAAAGCAGAACTAAATAAACAAATCAGCACTCTCTCGATTGTTAATTTTTTAGTATCGAAGTGATGCACGCATAAGAAAAAAATGTCTGTTTTCTTTTCTTTTTTTTTGAGGAAACAAACAGATTTTTTTTTAAAGCTATTGATTCTTTTTTAGCAGTAATTGGTTGTTATTGTCCGTCTTTTATTGCTTCTTCCAACTTATACAAAGTATTATTGCTTTTCTCCGTTTAAATCTGATAAAGAAGATAAATGCTTGAGTCCGCCAGTAGGCACAGTATCAAATTCATTCGGCCTTATTTACTTAAAACAATGTATTGTATTATTTTAATGAGAGTTCACGTTTTATAGTGTGGTGGAAATGGAAACTATTGAGTTGTACTTAACAGACTTAAATAGAGATATTTTTTGTGTTGAAAAAATGATTTTATTAATTTTGTAAGAAGCCAAAAAATTTTACTTTCAAACGATTTTCTAGTTATCTCTTAATCTAAATCTTCTTCTTTTTGTGGCACTACAGTCCGCGGTGTACCTGGGCCTCAACCAACATGCCTCTCCAGTCAGCACGATCTTTCGCCAGCTGCCTCCAGTTGTGCACTCCAAGTTGGTTGAGGTCCTTCTCCACTTGTGTGCGCCACCTTAGCCTAGGCCGTCCTTTGTTGCGTTATTCCAATGGCTCAGATTCGAAGACTGAACCATTCTTAATCTTAATACTGCACGAAATTTTATTCAAACATGCATGCATTACCCGATACGTTCCCACGATTTCCTGTTTGTGTGTATGTTTCATTTGTAGACGTCTTAAAAGATTTAGATAAAATATAAAAAAAAATACGCTCAAATTCTTCCATTTACAGTCAGCATTTAATTCAGGGGGGTTTCCCATTTTCAATAGAAACAAAATCATGCGACGATCAATTTACGTTTCTTGTGTTTTTTTGTAGCAATTTGTTAAAATCCAAAAGATATGGCATACGTTTGTGTGATGGCTGCCAGCAATAGCCATGTGAATATGTCACTAACCCTGGCAATGACTAATAACAACCTTCTCAAGGTACGTTTAGTTTGCACTCAACACGCTTGCCAATAGTTTTGAAGATGCATGATGCTGATGCCCATGTGCGCAAAGATTTATTCGATTGCCTAAAATGATACAATTCACGGGGGGGGCACACTTTCGTGTGTGCTGCAATGAGATATAAACAATCCGACACACCTTGTACAAGGCATTCATACATAAACAGACCTGTAAACTGCGCTTTAATGACAAAGCCAACGACCCAAGCAATTGAATTCATCGCGATGACATCAGAACTGTTCGCCTGTGCGGTGATCGCTATATTGTTCGATTAGTGCATTTAGAAATGATCACGGAATTCACAAATCGTATTTTAATATGTACAAGTTATTGATTGAACTCCAATTAGCCTATGAGCGATATTTGTGTGCGTGTAGCAGCTGCCAAACGAATGAGTCTTTTCAAATTCGATAGCAGTTTACTGCGATTCATTAATTTCCCCAGAAGCAAATATCACGCTTAGTCACACCACTGGGTCGACTTCGGGTTGTGTTTGCGGAAGGGGGCTTTAACTAGGTGCTCATGATGAAGTCAAGTGGGTGCTTCATGAAATACGACCACGTCACAATCGGGTTTGGTTGTTATCAAAACAAGTAGTCATCCCTATCGTTCGTTTTACTATTTTCGGAGTGGCCTGATTTTACACTAAAGCCCACTTACACAGATTACAACAGAACCAAAACAAATGTCGTCGGGTTAATGATGTTGAAAATATTTATATAAATTCAGCCGTGTGTAACCACAACTAAATTCGTTTTGTTCTATTTTTGCTCCGAGTGTTTATTTACTTCCTTGAGCTCTGTGTCGTTGCTCTGTAAATCAGTGAATTTTTGTCATTAATTTGAATGGGTTAGTGAGCAGAAGTCGCCGCTGGTTGTGGGGTTGTTTGGTCGATGGTTGCCAAATGCTTTCTTCCACAGCAAAGGCTTGCTTAGTTCATTGGATATCTCTTCGAATCAAAGACCAGCGAAAAATTGCGGCAGGGGCCACAATTGAAAGATTTTCAAATTTAATGGTAATCAAATAATGTTCTTTTGTTAATGGATTATCGGGTTAATGATTGAGTTTCTTTCCATTGAATGGAATAGTAAACAAATTTAGCTTCGTTCGCCTGTTGTTGTCATTCGTTCGACCTGGTTGACTTTTCAACTTCCTGTGTTTTTCATGTTTGAGACTTGAACTAGTCACCATAAAATCTCGATGGTGACAACGTTAATAGCTAGTCATAAGCAGGAATGCAGGTTGTCTAATCATCCAGTCGCGCTCAAATAGCATGTGTAATTATATGTAGTAATTTTAAGCGCGTATCATTTAATGTGTCGTTTTTGCAAATTAAGCCCTTGCGCCGAATAATTTTTTTTTGTTTTGCCATCAAGTTTATTCGACTGTGTCGTATTTTGATGCAATTAAAATAGCCGAGAAAAATATTAAAATTGCATAGTTTCTTTTTCACAAATCATTACTTTTGTACTTTGTAATGTGAAGGGGGGACGGAGAATCTATAGATTGCGAACATCAAGTTCCGATGAATCCAAGCTAAATCATCCATTTGGCAACTATTGAAATTTATTTGTATTTGAGGAACAGTCAATGTTTCAAAACGCACAGAGTTTTACAATGACTACTGATGATGTGGGTGTCGTCCGATTTGCTGATCAAAGTTCACATTTATTCATCAATATGATAACGAACAGTATCATCACAAGGGTAACGATTGTATGAAATACAGTTTTTGAGGGTAGGGAAATTCATCGATGAACTGCAACTGCAGTGTTGGCTTCTTTTATTGTTTGTTTGTTTGTTTTTAATGCATTTTTATTCTTATTAATCCATTTTCTTAGTTTCTAGACAAAAATACTTAAATTTAGCTTACTAATATAATCTAACTTACTGACTCTTCCCGAGTACTCTAAGCTAATCCATGGTTTTTTCTTTGTGCCTTTCGGGTTCTTATATATGTATTTAATTGCTTAAATCTATATATATATTTTTTAATTCCTCCAAGAAAATTATAAAAACTTGGATATCTAATTTGTTCTTGTTCTTAGTCTAACTTACGTAACTATGTAATTTAATTAAACCTAAACTTTTAACTATATAAAACTAAAAAAGCCTAAAACTTAACTCTACTTAACTCTATTAAGCTATTAAAAGCATATGTGTTATTTATATGCTTAACATTTATTTTTGATGCGCCGTGGTGGACCTTTTTTTGGTTTTTGTTTTTTATTGCTTTTTTGTATTTTTTTAATTTTTTGCATTTTTGTTTTTTTTTTAATTTTTTGTATTTTTTTTTTTAATTTTTGTTTTTTTTATATTTTTTATTTTTTTTTAATGTCTTAAAATTACCTTAACCTATGTGAGTTGACAGAGAGGTTGTTCTTGCATTCATGTTCTTTTTGGGATTTAAATATACAATCAGTCAATGCCAGAATTTAGCGTACCATTTATTTTTATTTTATTATTATTATTTTTATTATTATTAATTATTATTATTTTTTTATATAATTGAATGACACAAAAGCCAGACTAGACCCTAGCTTCTTTGCTTGTGGTGTGCGTGCTATTGTTCTCTCACGTGTGAAAGGGACTTATACTTATTTGCTAACTTCGAACAGTGAAGTTTTTGTAACCTTTACATAGATATTTTATTTTTTTATCTTTGAGTGGTTTTAATAGCTCGAAAGAGGTGACACCATGAAAAAACGAGGTGTCCTGAAGACAATTTGACAACTACTCCGCGGTGGCCTCTAAACTTTTATAGCCCCAATGAAAATTTTAATAAAGAGTTTGCTCAGATTTCTGCACTACAAAGTAAATAATTCACCACCAAACGTAGAGAACTGAGTTTTTTAAATCTTAAACTTAGCTTGTCAGTACTTTGTGAATATTTATTTGGAGACTTCCTTTTGATAATCATATAAGATCGATTATTTCAGGTTTTGAAACGATCAAACAAAAAATATCTGAATCGCTTGTCTGGCTGTATTCTTCCTTTTTACAGACTGTAGAAATTCAAACATCTACTTCGCCAATTGTCTCAAATTGCTTTATTTTTTTGCAATGATCTCAAGGGTAATTTTTTAGCTATTATCTTTTTGGCAACGATGGTTTAAACAGCTGACGCACGTTTCGTGTTCTGTTTCCCTGTCAAACATCTTCAGTTTGGTCTATAATTTAACCATAAATCATCTTACAAACGAACAACATTTGCAAATTATTGAATATTATTATCAAAATGCGTGCTCTGTTAAAAAGGTTAATCGCGCGCTTCTTCCATTTTATGGTCAAAATTGGACGAAGCTCATTTTTGGCCCAATGGGTACGTTAATAGCAGAAATGTCGATTTTGGAGTGAATATCAGCCAGAAGCATTGTAAGAGCTACCAATGCATAAAGAAAAAGTCACATTTTGGTGCGGTTTATGGGCTGGCGGCATCATTGGACCGTACTTCTTCAAAAATGATGCGGATCGTAACTTAACTGTGAATGGTAAGCGCAACCGTGAGATGATATCCAACTTTTTTTTGTCCAAAATGCAAGAGCTTGATTTGCATGACATGTAGTTTCAACAAGACGGTGCCACATGCCACACAGCACGCGCAACAATGGACTTATTGAGAGACGAGTCCGGTGAACATTTTATTTCACGTTCGGGACCGGTCAATTGGCCGCCTAGATCGTGCGATTTAATGCCTTTAGACTATTTTTTGTAGGGTTATGTTAAAGCTCATGTCTATACGGATAAGTCCGCTTCAATTGACGCATTGGAAGACAACATTGAAGCATTTATTTGTGAGATACCGGCCGAAATGTTGGGAAGGGTATGCCAAAATTGGACTAAGCGTATGGACTATTTGAGGCGCAGTCAAGGTCAACATTTGCATGAAATAATCTTCAAACGTAAAATTATATGGACCGTACTATCTATTCAAATTAAAATTTCATGCATTTTTCTGAATTTTATGTGTGTGTGTTTTTTTTTGTAAACTTTCTTATAGCTTTAAAAAATCACCTTTTATATAAAATCGCTGACCTCCATGACCAGTCCCCTCTGCACTTCAGGAAGTGTCAAGTGTTGCCTTACTATCAATTAAATAGGCATATATTTATTAAATGTTCTTCTGGTATTTGCCTGGTTATTTCAATAAATGACAAATGTCAAATACGACATTGGGTCTGTGTGTTTCGGGCACAGCACGTCCACATTGAAATAACAATTTTTAAATCCGATTAAATCCTCAGTGCAATTTGATACTCAATAACGTTTAAAGATGATTGCTTAGACTATACAAATTGCATATACAAATAAGAAGTAGAAATGTAACTAAAATAAATCCGCCGAAAATTTAGTCATCCGAACTACCCACAATATTGGCTTTGTTTTCTAATGAGTTTGTTTTTCTGTTCAAATCAAATTTGCATATTTGTTGAGTTGTTCAGCTGGGAGTTAGATGCTAATGTTTTCCTGCGAAAATAAATTATCCAAAAAAATTTGCGATTAAAACGCAGAACAAGGAAATATGTGTTTTGTCTAAAATATAAATCTGCTCTGATGAACTGGATTTGAGTTTCTTGTTAGTTAAACAAAAAAAAAAAAATGCATGCATACATATACAAATTTACGAGATTAAAACGTTCCACTGCTAATTAGTAAGCAGCAAAAGGTCTCCCTTTTGTGCGTCCAATCGGAACACAACTGAAATGCAAACGGTAAAAGTGGCACTTCACACAGAATCGTTAATTAAAGCCAAGCTCAATAAACCAATGAACTCATAAGCGTTATAGTCTAAACGTTTATTTATCAACACATCTACACACGATCACCCGATACTAAGCATATCCGATCAAAGTCTAGAATCTATTGCGGACACACTTATCCGAAACAGATTCGCAGACGTCTCTTGCTTCATATACGTCAATCAGGTTTGTATCCATACCGGTGTGGTGGCATTCACTCTCCTAACCTCTGATGCACACACTGCTCTGACCGACCAATCTGCCTTTATGGCAAACCAGACTTCGCAAACGAGTTCCCCATGCCGTCGCAACATTTGCGTTGCGGACGAGTTTGGCTGTTGGTTGCTGAATCGTAGGCGCGTAAGTTGGGAAACAGCCGAGTTGTGTAATCTCATGCAGTGTGCAGTTCAATGCCAAAATTAAAAAAAAACTTGTTCTCTGTCTCTGCCGCCCAATCGTTTCAGATGATGTACACCAGTTGGGGTCGTGGTGCGTTCGAATAAAGTTGTTTCGTTTCCCTATCATTATCAGTTTAACCTAAATTACGTTTATGTCTAAATGGGTTGAATACGAATGCGATTAGTCGCTCTTTTGTCTGAGCACACTTAGTGTGTGTGTGTACTTGAGCTACCCTAAGCGCACAATGACGATGCTCTCCTTGTAGATTTCGCTTGTCTTGAAACAAACATACGAGAATTCAAACAAAGAACTGCACTAAGTCTCTGTCTTTGTCTTGTGTTGTTGGAATCTCTAGTGTCCTGCTTATGATCGAATAGTTTATTTAAAAAAATACCAAAACCTATACACAAACATACAGACTGAGGCACGCGCAATGAACACGTGAATTTTATTCAATATTTGGTTCTCGAAATGGGAAGTTGAATAAAACTAGACCAAATTTAACAGTGCAAACCACGTGTTTTGGTAACCAGATAAGCCTTGTTGACCTTCTAACCATACTCGTCTACGAGTGTTTAAAACTGAATGAGTTTTTTTGTTTTTTGTCAGGGTATATTGGCAGCCATTTTATTTATGGAATAAAGAATTACACATATTCGCATGTTCTTTGGCATGAAAAGGTATTAAAACCAATCTGTCAGAAGGGAGAGCAGAAGACGGCTATCAGTAAGACGTCTATAATAAGTAAAAACTCAAGAATAACATTTATTTAATCAGGTCGGCAATGATGAAAAAATTATTTGTCAAAAGTTTAAATAGTTCTGAAAGAGGTACCTAGACATCTTGATACCTTTAAGTTATTTTATAGCAGCCAGATGGAAAACAAGTGGATGGAGTGCTAAAGAATTTAATTCCTTTGGAGGGTCCGCGAATTCTATCATATGATTACTTCAAGTTTAATTAATTTTTAATCGTAAGAAATTTTGAAAACTGAAAGGTTAGTAGCACCTTTTATTTTTGTTCTTCCAAAACACAAAATGTTGGCATACAACAGAAGTTAATACATCAAAAAAAAAAAAAAAAAAAAAAAAAAAAAAAAACATGCATCAATATTGCACTGATTAACGGATCGTAATAAAACTAACACCAGATAAATATTATTGATCATATTGACGTTCCAGCACAAGAAGCAATAACTTGCTTGACAGACTGTTAATACAATGAAACAAATCGAAAATCTCATTGTTGTTAAATGATATCACCTGTCTGCGGTCTCTTCAGTTACGTGTTATTGGTGTGGTTATATTTATGTACAACATGTCTTACCCTTGTACGCAAAATAAAAACTAAACTGTTGTGCTTCCCTCTCGACACTGATATCTGTGTACATATAGACACCTTGTTTGGAGCAAGTAATGGTAAGACGCATAGGGGAAATCAAATTATTAACACAAATTCGTGTGTAGATATAGACTCGGACATTTATATATGTTACTCAAGAGACAACCCCACAACCGGTTCGACGGCAACAGAAACGACCTTGAACAAAACAAAATTGTCTCCATTGAGATCATCATTTTGTTGTGAGGGCTATTTTTTCTTTCCTGAAAAATTTATTCAAGTTATTTGTAGCAAATACTTTAGTGCGTTTACTAATGCATATGCGCGAAATCATCACTAGTTTCTGGCGAGTACAGTTTTTTTTTTTAGTATGAAGTCACTTCTCACAACTTGAAGCAAAAGGGTCATTCGGAAAAGTTTTCGCCTTTTTTTGTTTTGTTTCTGAACATTATATTTTTACACTTTGATTTGCAAAGGTTTAGAGATGTTAGGAAAGTTCGCAATCAGTGCACTTTCCCTAACATAATTCCTTTTCTGTTTCACAAAAGTTTAACAAACGACAACAAACGTTATTGGAAAAATTGTTAACAGTTTCACTAAATATGAGGAATGATTGTAAGTCCAAGACGCGCTTCCCAGAAAAAGGATATTAGAAGATTTTGTTAATTTGAAACCCAAAGCACTTTTTGCTTGGATATAATCCGACTTCACGGAGCCCAAAAGAATTTTTTTTTTATAATTGACGCGTGCAAAAGGGGTTGCGAGTACCCTTAAGTGACCGGATCAAGTTCAAGTCACAGCACGGGCCGAAGGTATAGAGGAAGAGAGGGAGAGGAGATACCGATGCACATTGGTTTTAAATGCCTGTGGATTGTAATGAGGAGGAAAAATCGAGCTGGGAAGAGCATTCCAGATTCGTGTAGTGCGGTTAAAGAACGAGTCTCTGAATTTGACTGTACGTCCGAAAGAGGGCTTGAGGGTGAATTGGTGGGCATTCCTAGCGAGGCGTGTATTGCGGGTGAATTCTTGAAGGGGAGGAATGCAACTGGCTAATTCATCTGAGCATTTCTTGTTAAAATAGCGATAAAAGAGTGACAACGACGCGACATTACGTCGGAAAGAATAAGAAGAAAGAAAAGAATAAGAAGAGATGGCCATGCGAGGGGCTAATTCTTAAAATAACGCGCTCGCCAAATTTACACTTTCATGAATCGATTAAAACATATGTCGTAGGGCGTGTGACAACGTCATGTCACATGAGACCACATGTGTGATAAGTCTATATTTTGTGATTGAGGCCAAAATTAATCACTTATAATCGAACCATTATCACAGTCACGTAGTCACATATCACATAGTCACATGTCACATAGTCACAAAACCATGACGAAAATATGTGGTCCAATGATACCCTCATCACCTACTCGAAACCAACTAGTGATTTTTTTGGAATGCGATGATGAATCATGAAGCAAGTGTGAATAGCTGCCTGCCCAATCACCAATTCAGCCAAAAATTAGCCTTGTCGCTGAAGTGACTGATGCAGTCCTTCAGTCCCCATTTCTTCTGCCAAATTGATCTTGTACAGATGTATTCCAAGATCTTACCGCAAAATTCGCCATAATGATTACGCAAAGCCTACATTTTTAGAACGTCGTCTAAGTGACTGATTTATGTCTTCTTAGACGTAAACTCTAGCAAAAGTAATATCACTGTGCGCACACTTCTATATTTCACTGGCATTGAAGCATTTCAGTATGTTGCTGAATTGTTGATAGGTAAATTAGTAGATACAGTTGTGTTCATAAAAATAGCAGTGCTCCTCAAAAAAGATAAATAATTTTCTATTAATTCAAATTGTTTTATTATTTTTTCAAAAAACGTATACAAAAGTAAGGTATTTCAGTATTAACAGGTATATCACAAAATAAACGTTGTTCATAATTTTTAACTATATTTTTTTGGTCGTAGAAATATTTCGCAGCTGTTCATAAATATGGCAGTGTTTAGAATTATGCTGTGCCTAGACAACAGAAATCAATGAAACAATATGAAATCATTATTATTTACAGCTTACCATTAGTACTTTTCAGCAAAGCTTTTGTTTTTTATCACTGCGCTGCATCTTCGTGGCATTGAGTCAACCAGACTCCGACATCTCTCAACTGGTATAGCTTTCCATGAGTCTCGCACTACCTCTCACAATTCCTTGGCGTTTTTTGGTTTGGCCTAATGAACAGAATTTTTAACATCGCCCCACAAGTTCTCAATGGGGTTTAGGTCGGAGGATCGTGCTGGCCACTCCCTAACGGTTATTCTTTTTTCATCAAATCAAGATAATGCCGGTTTTAACGTATGTTTTAGGTCATTATCTTGTTGATATACCCAAACTAGAGACATTTCCTCCTCGGCATATGTCAGCATAACCTCTTCTAAAATTTTAACGTACTCAGAACCGTCCATTATACCCTCGATAGGATATATAGGCCCAACCCCATAATATGAGAAACAGGCCCAAATCATTAGTTTTGCTCCTCCGTATTTAACAGCTTTAACTGTATAACGGGGATTATTTTCTTCATTCTTTGGTCTTCTTACATATTCCCGACGACCCTTGGACCCATATAAGACTATTTTGCCTTCATCGCTCCACAGAATATTCCTCCATTTCTCTTTAGGCCAATCTTTGTGAAACTTTGCGAATGACAATCTTTTTTGCACATGCTTTTTTTGTCAAAAGCGGTACTTTTCGCGGGCTTCGAGCTTGTAGTTTAGCTTGTAAAAGACCTCTTCTAACCATCACAGAACTCACCGGAAGTTGGAGTTCATCCCTTATCTGTCTGGAGCTTATTAAAGGGTTCTCCTTTGCCATGTTGATAATTTTTCGGTCAGTTCGCTTAGCCGTCACTCTTTTTGGACCGTTTGTTTCAGGACTAGATTTCCAGTTTAGTGCATTGCTAACCATTTTCGCCGCACATCCTATGATTTCCTGGATTCAAGCATATGTTTTTCCCTCCGAACGCAATTTTTGATCAAATTCCGCATATCTTCGGTACAATGTTTTGATCGACCCATATTTCTAACTTTATGTATGTTAATAAACGACAACATATACAAAAACATTCACTTACCAAACAAGAATACACAAATATTTTTTAAACTCTAAACAACAATTTCTGAGACACTTTATGGTAAAACCAGAAAAACACTGTGTTTTTATGAACAGGCTTCAATCAACAGATTTAAATGAAGGAGTGAAAAAAGGAGAAAGTAAGCCTTTATTTTTATTGTTTATATTTATTTCTGTTATTATGTCCTAATTGTGGCCGCTGTGGCGTAGTGGGTAGAGTGCGTCGCTCACACGCCGAAGGGTCTAGGTTCGATTCCCAGTTCAACACGGCACCACCTCTTTCGAGCTGCTGACAACACTCAAAGAGTAATAACTGTCTGAGAAAGCTTCTCAAATTTCGCCGTTCGGAGTCGGCAAAATCTGTAGGTCCCATCTACTCGTGAGAGAACAGTAGCGCGCACAACACGAGTAGTTGTTGAGCAAGCTAGGCCCTGGTCCCCCTTTGGACTTTAGCGCCAACAATTATTATTATTATATCCTAATTACCGGAAAATACAATAAAACTGGATATACATTTGGAAAAAGGATCTTCTTAGAAATATGTTGCTTATTATCTTAGTCGCATAACTACTGATACTTTTATGAACACAACTGTAGATAGATATTTTATTTCTTGAGTAGTCTAACAGTGTTTTGACAAAATTCTTTGTGCTCTAGCTTGTTCAGAGATGTGGTTAACAATACCTTACTACAGAAATAAACAGTCGTGTAATAATAATTAGTAATAACAGTAATAATTTCTAAATCAACGATTTAAATAACAGGTAATTTTTTTTTCTAATAGGCAGGTAAATTATGGCGTAGAAAGAATAGTCTTAAGACTCTTCAAGTGGCAGTGACTGAACGTTGATTTTGGCGATAAAGTTTAATAACTTGCAATCGGTTCCAACTATGTTAAAGAATACAAATAAAACAGGACTTGGTCTATCCAAAGAAATGTTAAGTGTCCCTTTTGAGAAAACCTTGTACTCTCAGAATGTCGGTATCAAATCGAAAGTAGTGACAGTCTTCAGAAGGAGTGAGCCTATAAACAGCATATGAACTTCTTCTTCTTCTAGAGAAGGTGTGAGCCTATAAACAGCATATGAACTTCTTCTTCTTCTTCTCCTTAAGGCGCTACAGTCCGGGATGGACCTGGGCCTCAACCAACATGCCTCTCCAGCCAGCACGTACTTTCGTTAGCTGTCTCCAATTGCGCACTCCAAGTTGGTTGAGGTTCTCCACTTGTGTGCGCCATCTTAGCCTAGACCTTCCTCTGTTGCGTTGTCCCAATGGCTCTGATTCGAAGACTTTTCGGGTCGGAGCAGTGGTGTCCATACGCTCTACATGGCTTGGCTGTCTTAAGCGTTGTATCCGAAGACGCTTGACCAGGCACATGTCGCTGTACAGCCCGTATGAACTTACAAAAGTAGGTATTTGATCTTGATAATTAAGTGAACTGTGTGCATTTGTTGCATAATAAGTTGAATGTACAACTAACAAAACACAAAAGTTTGCTTTGTAAGTTTTTTCTCCAAACATCGTAGGCATAAGGTGTGCCAAGTACTTTACGCCTCCTCGCTAACAGCAATAAGAGCAACATTTTTTTTATATTTTTGTGCAAACTGCCCCGACGATAAAGTTCTCGTGCCGCAATTGATAAACTAATCACTTCTACTGATAAGAATTTGCTTGGGGTTTCTAACGTTGATTGATTACGCTTTGTTCGGTGGACACAAACGAATCGCATGATCCAAGGCTGAAGCACATGTAAAGTTTTAAAGAGATTCATTAAAATTCACATTCCAACTTACAAAGGATATTTCAGAGCAGAGATCACAATCTATTGACAAAAATTGTTGCCTGCAATAAAACGTAACGACTTCGAATAAGAGGTGAGGAACAAATTCGCATAGAATCAGCATAAATGGCAGTTATACAAGCGAACAATGTCTGCACCACCGCAGTGTCAATATCCCTTTGAGTGCTGAAGAAGAAATCTTGAATTGAATACTTTGCTGCTCCCCTTCCTTTGTGTTTGGCTTTAGAAATGTGGGTTAGACGTGGATGAAAAGCTGTTATAATTCAGAGCAAGAGTTGATACCACTATGAGGGAGGGTAAGGGAGGGGGTTTATTAGGTTTTCGCTTTGTAAATGATTTTGAATGGTATCTCCCGGCGTGTATGTTAATTGAGCTCAAATCTGTTGCTAGCGGCCAATGCAGCACTTCTTTGCAATACATTCCATTCACAAGGTGGGTAAATTGAAAACTACTCGATGAGTTTTAATGTTATTAAGTTCTTATTCGCAAGACTTTCACTCTTTGCTGCTCCTTTCGTTCTTCAACGATAATTGATTGGGTTCTGGTAGAGAATTTTATGAACTGTACGTTTTTTAGTTGCCTTTTCCATCATTCTTTGAAGCATTGTTAGTCCTTATCCCATTGAAATTCATGAAAAAATGTGATGCAATATGAAACAATGCGAATTTTATTTGGCTCCCGAGAAAGACTGTAGACAAAATTTACTTATGTGTAAAGTACCGTAAGCAAGTACTGGAGAAGGATTCAAAAGAATAAAGATAATGCCTTGGTCCACAAATTGTATTTTCCATCCGAAAAGTGTATTTTACATTGTAGTCTCCAACATCTGCAAGTTGTTACTTTTTATATTTCGGGATTATAATAATAATTGTTAGCGTGATAGTTTACAGGGGGTCCAGGGCCTAGCTCATCAACTACTCGTGTTGTGCGCGCTATTGTCCTCTTACGAGTTGGAGGGGTCTATAGTTTTCTGCCGACTCCGAACGGAGAAGATTGAGGGGCTTTCTTAGACAGTTACTACTCTTTGAGTGTTGTCAGCAGCTCGAAAGAGGTGGTGCCGTGAAAAATTCGAGGTGTTCAGCCGGGAATTGAACCTAGACCCTTCGGCGTGTGAGCGTCGCACTCTACCCATTAAGCCACGGCGGCCATTAGAGAACAAAAACAAATATTAATTATCGAAATAGCTTTATTTACACTTTTGGATGCGTTTGAACCAATTGTCGAAGCATTTTTACCCCTCTAATTCAGGTATCTCTGAAACATGCATTCTGAACGCATCAGAACTTCTTAAGGTGTCGAAAAACGTTGAGCTCTCATTTCATTTTTTACGTATGGGAACAAAAAGAAGTCTTTCGGTGCCAAGTCAGGACTATACGGCGGATGACTCATCAAATCGATAATTTGAGTGCTCAAAAATGCAGTTGTTTAAGCCGATGTGTGAAAGCTCGTTTTGTCGTGGTGAAGATTGATCCGTCTTCGGCGGTTGGTTTTTCTGATTTCTTGGAAGACAACTGGCAAACAAATGATTGTTTATGACTCAAAATTATATGTTTTGCGTTGTTCTAGTGGTACGGTTGCGACATGTACAGTTTTTCCGAAAAAACAGGCTACTATTTGCTTCGAACTTTCTCATTTTGAAACACCCATACAGTCGACTGCTGTTAACTTTCGGGCTCATTCGCATAAATCCACGATTCATTACCTGTCGCGAAATCTTAGACATGTTTCGAAGCACCGCGATCTTATTTTTGGAGCATTTCTTTCGTCCAATCGACACGATCCTTTTTTCGAGCGATTGACAAATTGTGTGGGATCCAACGCGAATAAATTTGTTGACGATCCAATGTTCATGCAATATTGAATGTATGCTTGTCTCACTATTGCCTAAGGTTGTCTCAATCTCACAATAGGTCACATGACGATCTTGCAATATCAGTTGGCGCACGACTGGCGGAACCACGACTTCGGTTGAATTCAACATACCATCGATAAACACTGGTCCTTTATGGAGCTTCATCGCCAAAAATTGAATTAAATTCATCGATGCACTGTTGTTGATTAACTCACGTCGAAAGCTGTTAAAAATAATCGCAAAAAAATGTTCACGATTTAATTTTATTTTTTGGGCGAGATGAATCTTTTAAGTTACTCTAAACAACACAAATAGCGCTCGTATGTCAAAACGTTCTGAGTACGTATAACCTCAAAAATGTCAAACTTCACGATAGAGCTGGCAGATTGCAACACTAAAGTTGCCGAATCTCGAAATATTAAAGGCAACCTTCGTATGAAATGTATGATGATAACTCCAAAGAAGATGAATTGTTTAATTAATTCCTTGCGGATTATGGCGTACTTTAATTAAAGGTAAGTAGGAAATAGTTAGGTACACGACCACACAAAGATCCATTAAAACGAAAGATCTTACGAATTAGCCAAAAAGACGTCACTTATAAAAATGGAATGGACCATACACAATCATACCTTTTAGTTTTCTGAGGAGAAAAACAGAAAACGGAGCCATACATAAAATAAAATATTTATGAAGTTCTTTGAAATGTTAAGCATCATCGTCTAATCTCTACTGACGCTATTAGGCATCAACACTGTCAGAAATCATGCACTTCGATCAGGATTTCTGCAAAACGAGTTCTGAAAAAACTACTTTGTTTTGCGATGACCTGGCTGTTGGTACAAAGATCTGAACTTGTTAGCCAGAACACTGTTCCAGGAACTGGAGAAAGTTGATGGATGTCTTAAAGTTTATACACAAAATATGCATTTCTTTGCCAGAGGAATATCAGAAATACATATGTTTAACTAGGGAACGTTATTTCAGTAAATTAATATCTTATCACACTTTGAGACATTCACATCTGTCGATCCAAGTTGAATCGCAGCGTTTAAAATGGTTACCGGCATTCCAAAAACGATTAGTTAATTTTTCTCAGGCAAACAAAAACTTTAATGTGTTGTTTGTACATATTCAATGCATTGAATGAATGCCCATGCGGCTTGAAAAGTGAATTGATTTACAGGCCCTTCGGTTCGCAATGAACCTTTTTTAGTAACGGAATGTTGTGCTCGTCTTATTATTCTCATAGCACCGTTAGCGTTTTCCTTTTCAATTCGTAAAAGTAGGAACCTGGAAAAAATACTTGACAAACGAAAGATTTTTAAATACTGGTTATTTAGAAAAACAAACTCCTATGTGCCTTTCCAGTAAGATGCAGAATCAATGTAATAATCAATTCTTACTTGCACTTGAACTTTAGAACAATTTAATCACTCATAATTACTTAATTAAGTAAACATTAAAGAGTTCAAGTTTCTTGCTGAAAAAAGTTGTCATTAAGCTGCAAAACAGGAAGCAATTGACCCGTCCATGGTACACTCGATTAAACCCATCGAACAAATGTTGAGAATCGGGATTAATGAGTTTATTTTTTATGACTGATCTATCCACTTGACAACTCAGTCATAACTATTTTTTTTTTTAATAATGTATAAGATTCACCAGCTCTAAATAGTATTATTTAGTGGCCGACGTGGCTTAGAGGATAGAGTGCGAAAATCAGACGCCGAATGTCCCGGCTGAACGGCTCTTTCACCTCTTTCTAGCTGATGACAGCATTCAAAGAGTAATACTGTCAAAGAAATGGTTCTCAATTTCGGAGTCGGCAAAAAACTGTAGGACGCGCCAACAATTTTTATTATTATAAGATTAATCACCTCTAAATAGCATTTACTTAACAAGTTGTTGGTCTTATTTGCATTCTTCGGATAACTTCGTGCAAACTTCAAGACTCTTAAACCTTACACTCTTCTACAAAAAAAGTAAACAACAACAACAGTGTCTGCGCATGTATGAGGTCAGTTTAGGGCTAACTGTTTCTTCTTTTTCTCCTAACACTCCCAACAATTACTATTCGAGGCACTCTGAAATGTAATTTAAAAGTTAATGGTTTTACCTATAAAATGTTAGTGACTGTCAGAAGGTCAAGGGTAGCTAACAGAATGTCGCAAGATTACATCAAACAATGAACACCAACATTTTGCTTTGACCAAACAGACTTCAAATGGGTGTGCACTGCGAAATGTGTTGCTTGTTGGTATCTCTTTATGTATGCACATGAGTAAGATGCCCAATAATGGTTATGGTTTGCTTTTCTTTTGTTGTTATAGTTGATATTAATTTCAGACCACGTAACGACCGAGATATTTATTAATATATAAAGAAATATTTGACTATCTATAAGAACAAAAATAAGAAGGTTTTTTGTTAGAAATATAGTCAAATTGGGTCCGAGGATTTTGATAAAGGCAATTCGTTTGAATCCGCTTTAGTAGAACACATTTTTGCCATCTCTTAATGCGAAGACCTTTGTAAAAATTATTATGTTAATATACTTTACCGTGCTTGAAATATTCATCATGAAAAATTATTTGAGGAACCTTAAGATCAGTGGCCGCCGTGCCGTAGTGGGTAGAGTGCAACGCTCACACGCCGAAGATCTAGGTTCTATTCCCAGTTCAACACGAATTTGTTTGAATTTTTTACGGCACCACCTCTTTCGAGTTGCTGACAATACTTAAAGAGTAATAACCGTCTAAGAAAAAGTTTCTCAAATTTCGCTGTTCGGAGTCGGCAAAAAACTGTAGGTCCCTTCTATTGGTGAGAAAACATTAGTGCGCACAACACGAGTAGTTGATGAGCAAGCTAGACCTTGGTCCCCTTGTGGACTGTCGCGGCAAACAATTATTATAATTACTAACCTTAAGATCAAAAATACAAGTTTTGGCACGTACATCAAAATCAAAATAAAAACATATCTTAGTTTCTGATTATCACTTACACTCAAATTCAAGGGGTTCTTAATTACTAACGAAAAAACAAAACTGGGTAAAATGTTGCATTTTAAATATGAGTTTCTTTCCTATGTTATGTTCACAAATTTAGAACAGCAGAAGCAATTTCTGATTTTTTTTACGTTCAATCCTTATTCTCGTTAGAATTAGTGGAATCTCATATAATCTAAAATGATCACTATGAAGGTCTATCTCAAGGAAATCCCGAGGCCAAACAACAATATTTTTTTTTAAACGTCAACCCCTTGTTTTCTTTGCTATTCATTTCAGCAAATACATACTAACATTGACACTTTTTGCGTGTTAATAATGCAGCAACCCTCAATACAACTTTGTTTGTGTTGTTTTCCAAAACGTGAAAAACGACATTAAAGATGCAAACGCAAAATATCTTCCAAAAGCTACTGCACATGCGATTCATATCGTCAAGTCAAAATTATTTGCAAAAGATGCATACATTCTTTCATACGTTCCACATAAAATTCTTAAAGTATAAAATTCATAATTCATGCCTCCCCTGCGCTTTTCCTCAAAGGATGTAAGCACAACCGGGTATTAAATACAAATTAATCTATCGAAGGATGCAATTTCCTTTCTTAAAATGAAAACCGCCACTCTAAATATTCTGTGTTGAAACAAACGATAAGACGGGGCTGTGAAGTATTTTGGGTCCTTGGAATCACCTGTGATGAGATGAAGGCACGCTTATGACACTCTGCAGCAATACAATCGGATCCATATAATGTGAAACAATTCTGCTAGTTGAGTTTTTCAGCAAGTTATTGTTTTATATGCAACTGACATTGGTTTTGTACATTCCTAAGAGGTAATTGTGTATATAAAAGCTTACATACAGCACAAAATAATGATTCGAGGGTTATTGTGACAGCGGATTGTACATAAAGGGTACAGCAACGCTTGATTTGGTACAGAATGTAAATGTTATTTTTCAAGAACCATACACGTTATTGGTGTAAAGAAATCTGTTACATGTTCACGGTTGTTTTTCACAATTGGAAAAATAAGTTCTAGTTTAAAAGGGAGGTCCTAACTTGAGCACGGTCAATTTAGAATTAGCTCTAGACATCTTCTTTTATTATAAAATGCTGATTAGGGTTTTCCTAACATCAAAACATTTCACATGCAATTTCCTTGCTCAATCACTTCGAAAAACTCTAAGCATGTGTATATTTTTACACATCATTCACACTTAGAACATGTAATGCCTCACGTGTGGTCGAAGCATTTATAAGATTAAGAAGTCATCGTTGCTTGCACGTAAATAAAATTAACAGCCAAGTGCAGCGAAAGAGCTTTACACGCGCGAAGCAGTCAAATGTTGCCAAAAAATCTGTTTATACATAATTAAATACAGTCCGACTATTAAAAATGCTCCTCATAAGATTCACACACAGCAATTTATGAGTACAAATCATATTGTAGTGGGTATAATGTCAAATAATGAAATAAATGTGAGTTTGGTTTACACCTTACTGACTTTTATCGAGCCGCCATATTGCGTTTATTAAAAGAGAAACCCTTGCATCAATGCAAAAATGTAATAAAAATGTTCGCGTGACTTGAAATCTCCCTGCTGGAATTTTTAGACTATCTTACAATTTTATTCATCCTCTTTTGATGGATTTTCGAGAGACACATCATATATATCATATACTAGATGAAGATAAGAAATATTACTTTAAACTAGTTATTATATAAAAAGTAAGCAAAATGGGGTTTAAGTCCATGAAGCCATATGCGTTGTGAATGGCAAAATCACACAAGAACTTAAAAGAATCAAAAATTTTAGTAAATCAGTACCTCAATCTGTTTTTGCAAGTGATTCTTGAAAATTTCACTTTTGGAGCTTTAAAATATAAAATAAACTTTAATTAAAAAGGGTGGCAATCGGCAATGTTCAGATAATGTTTCATATTTGAAAAGTGTGTATTCCCACAGTTATAACAGTGGTAACACGCACTGAGAAAACTCAGATGTATTTTTTTACGTCAAAAGATTGTCCATCGTGGCCGTTGTGGCGTAGGGGGTGGAGTGCCACTCACACGCTAAAGGTCCGGGTTCGATCCCCGACCAAACACATCGCGTTTTTCACGGCACCACTTCTTTAAAGCTGATGTCAACACTCAAATAGTAATAACTGGCTAAGAAAAAGGTTCTCAAACTTCGCCGTTCGGAATCAGCAAAAAAACTGTAGGTCCCTTCTACTGTGCAAGCTATTCCCTTGTCCCCCTGTTGACTGCCAATATATACATATATAGACTGCATCTTTATGTTTTTTTATAATTCACGTATAATCGAAATTGTAAGCCTATTATCTTATCGTCTTTCCGAATCACCGATAAGACGTCGAAACTTTCCAAATATCTAACTAAGAAACATTTCTTTATCATGCGTACCTTTCTTTGCCTGTTCTTATAGGCACTTCCGTTTACCAGCAGAAAAAAGTTGCACACTTAAATTCGTTGCCAAATTTTCAAGCCAAAGTGTCCATCAGATGCACCAAGAGACAACAAGAAAATAGTCTTTTCATCATTTAACCTGTTACCAAACACACAACTTCTCCCCGTTGCCAAACTGTCCACATAACATGTGAGTCTGGCAATGACATTCGAATTTGGATTTTATTTTTAAATTAATTGAATAAAAAAATCATTCTCGCCAATTAATTTACAGTTCAGCATCGAAAGTGATGCAAATTCGTCGTAGGACAGTCATTCATAGATTTATTTGGCATAGAAATAAACTCCGATATACTGTTTATGTCATTAGCAACAAATATAGCATCTATTTTCTCTTCGCAAGCTTTTAAGGTACAACTATACTTTGTTGCTAAGTTTATATGCACTTGATTGCTTTCGTAAGAACGATGGTCGTCATATTTCTTATATATCCATAATTGGTTGAGTATATCTAATTGGCTTTAATTAAAAGCAAATCATTCATTGTCTATGAAATAAACATCGAACGTGTTTTGCAGGAATCAAGTCAGCAAGGCATACAAAAAAACTGAAAAGATAAGCTTTAATGTACTGACAACTGAATTAAATTTTATCGAATTGAAAATGATTTATTTCGAGAATTAGGTTCAATCGAATCCACCTGTATTTTTTCGAATACAATGAATATATTGCGCAGTTGAAAAAATATGTTAACTCGTGATCGTGAATTTTAACGCACAAATTGATTTTTTTGTTTTTTGGAAACTGTCGTTTATTTCGATAAAACTAAACATACGAAAAGTATCCAAATCCCTTTCACTTGAAGCATCATCTTCAGTTTTGTTATATCCAGGCGTCCGTAAAGCTATATATCCTGAAATTCAAAACCCATTTTCATGATATTACGGATGGAGGCACTATTGTGCAAACAATCATAACTATGCATAAGCAATTGAATTTGACCAGGCCAATAGGTCGCGTGTACATGAAGCTAAGATGCTGTAGGATTGTATACTTATCAGTAGACAAAAGTCCAATAACTGTCTGATTAAAAAACATAAACATATTTTTAATTATAATCAATTACTATTGTTTTTGAGCACCATCTGCATAAGATCACATAAATCGCAAACATTTCATCTTAACCATATCAAATTATAGAATTTTGAATTCAATGTTTATGTTGTTTTCTTTTCTATTTGCAGATAAATTTTCTCATTTGCCAAATATCTGCTCTCTTCCTGGCTTCCCTCTTCCGATCGGTCTTGCATCCTTCCAAAGTATCTTCCGCTGTCCGACATACGTTTGGTTTGTCTTTGGGCCTTGTCTTTGGCTATTTTTGTTTTGGGCAACAGGCGATACATATCGCAGGACTTCCTTCAGTATGCTATATTGTGATAAGAACTCAGAGTCCAGCAATAGTTCAAAGGTACATCTTCCGCAGCACAATCATCGCTATTAAATCACACAATAATACAATTTATTTCCCATTTCCAGGACTGTCATAATAGTGGCAATGTGCTATTTGCTCTGCATACACTTACATCGTCAAATCTATGACTACGGATCTTGTTCGCTGGATATTACTGGACCGTTAATGATTATTACCCAGAAAGTTACCAGCTTAGCTTTTAGCATTCATGATGGTTTTCTCAAAGAGCAAAAGGTAATACGCATTTATTGGCAAGTATATTTAATCACATCTTTTGTCTTTCCAAAATAGGACCTCACAAAAGCACAGCAGTATCATGCAGTGCAAAAAGTTCCATCAGCACTTGAGTACTTCTCATACGTGTTGCATTTTCAAGGTTTGATGGCAGGCCCATTAGTCTTCTACAGGGATTACATTGAATTTATTGAAGGATACAATTTGCTTAAGAGTCCCACATCAAATGTAAGTGTGGAAAATACACGAGTGTTTGTGTGGTTCTAATGAAAAAGCTAAACATATTGCAGGGCAATTTGGATAATGTAAACTCGAAGGAGATCGTCCTTGAACCCACGCCAACGAAAGCGGTCATAAAAAAAGTCGTCGGCAGTTTAGTGTGCGCTTTCATATTCATGAAATTCGTCAAATTGTATCCAATTAAAAATCTTAAGGATCCCGAATTTATATCGAACACATCGATGGTGTATAAAATTTGGTGCGCCATGATGGCTACCACTGCAATTAGATTCAAGTACTATCATGCTTGGTTGTTAGCAGATGCAATTTGCAATAATTCCGGTCTAGGTTTTACTGGTTACGATAAGGATGGAAATTCCAAGTGGGATCTCATTTCAAATATAAATGTATTGTCATTTGAGGTAAGTTTTCTCCTCTTTATTATTTAAGGCGAAATTTAAAGAATATTTTTATTTATTTAGTTTGCATCAAACTTCCGTGATGCTATTAACAATTGGAATATTGGCACCAATATTTGGCTTCGAACAATCGTTTACGAGCGAGTTCCCAGAAAATACGGTACCGTTCTCACATTTAGTCTTAGTGCTGTATGGCATGGTTTCTATCCTGGATACTACCTTACATTTGCGACGGGTGCAATGTTCGTAACAGCAGCACGATATGTAAGGAGAAATTCCTGTTAACGAGGAAATTTTACGATAATATATTCATTTTCTTGTTACAGGCCAGACGTATGTTCCGTCATCGATTCCAGAGAACTCAGTTCACTCGGATGTTCTACGATATTTTAACATGCCTCACAACCCGCGTATTTATGGGTTATGCTACATTTCCGTTTGTACTTCTTGAGTTTATGGTAAGTTGAAATTTAAAGCTTTGCGTATTGTGGTGCAATAATAAAATTTGTAATTACAGGGCAGTATCAGATTGTACCTGAAGTTTTATATGTGCCTTCATGTTATCGCAATGACTGTAATTTTCATTTTGCCAAAACTAATTCGAGGCGAGAAGCGTCTTAATGCAACGTCATCGAATGTTTCAAGCGTTGATTGTAAATCAGATAAACAAAATTGTAAACTTCCAGACATAGATCTCACACAGAAGCAAGCTCTTTCGGCCACAAATGGTAATTGTAAAGAGCTCACTGCTACTGAAGACAATGAATCAGATTCAATAATGCACAAACGTAAACCAACTGATCCGGTTGCGGTTCAGCGCCAACCTGTAAGCGTGCCTTCGGCACTTGCAGCAATTAGTGTTGCTCATGATCAATGTGAAATGGACAATTTGTCAAGTAAACTCAAAGAAAAAATTGATATTGAGACCAAAAATATCGAGGAATTTATTGATAAGACTGTAACTGAAACGGTGTCTGGCATCGTTGAGTTTAAAAATGATTTGATGCGCGATAGCGATAAGATATTCATATCACAAGACGGTATTCGCAAACGTATCATAGGTGCTGACAAAGGTTCCGAACGTGTCGATGCATTCCTTAAGAAGGAGATCGATGCTATTAATGCTGTGGTACAACAGGCAAATGTTTTGCCAGTGGTTTTAAGCAATGGACACGCCAAATAGTAATAACTCAAAAATGTTAACTAAAACAAGAACAACAACAATAATAAGAGATCAGGACCATCTACCGCCATCACCGCCACCGCCATCATTGCAAACAAGAAAACTACCACCAACACCAACCCACTAAAGCCGTTTTCACACAATTCATGAAGTACCATTTGTCCTAAAGCAGAAAAAAGGAGAGCAAAAATGAAAATTACATACACAAAAGATATGCACGAAAACTACCTTAAAACAAAAATAACAAAACTACCACACAAATTTTACGAAATGTAAAAAAAGAGAATTTTAGTTAGTTCAACAAATGTTACCAAACAAAACAAAAAATCATTTATCACTACAACTGACATTAGTTTTAAAATTTGTAATATTTACAACACGCAAGTGAACAAATAGCAAAAATAAACCACACAAAATTATGCGTTGTAGTAGTTCATGAAAAACACCTACGTACGTATGCATTTTAGGTTTTCTCTGAGACACATTTGTTATTGTTCGATACCAGAGAATACGGAGGTGGAACCATGAATGCTGATTGTAGGTATATAATAGGAAATTTATCACTAAGATTACTCAGCGCTAAATCGTTTCTTTGGCGTCCATGCTATTCACGAAGAGTTGGAAACAGATTCATACATCCAGAGTTTATTTCAAACTCACCTCTCGCAACTTTCAGGGTAATTCAAGCTGCAAGTCATTGAATTCTAATGCGATGTAGGGACGTTAGTTGGATCGAAGGAGCAATATTATTCTAAACCTAACCAAAATCCTCGAAAATAAAATATTTCGAAATTATTTATCAGCCTGGAGAATCGCATTAGAGGTGAGGTTCCTATTAGACCCACTTCTACACTCCAAGTCACTCAACTTGACTTTACACTAACCGAAAAAAAAAAATATTTCCACCTATCCGATGTTCTCAGTGAAGTGTTAAAAGTAAAATAGAAAAAACAAATTAAATTAATAAAAACAAAACAATAAATATTTTGCAAATACAAGTTATTTTGAATAAGAGAAAAGAAATTCTTTATATATATATATATATATATCTATACATGGACATATATTTAAAAAAAAAACAAAGAGAAACCAGAAACAGAACCCATATGTATATTTCAACTATTGATGTATCGCGTAGTAATTGATAAGTAAGTGTGTAAGAAACAAAGCTTTTCGTTAATAAAAAAAGAAACAAGAAAATAAACTCAAGAGCAGAGGAAAAATATCCACAAATTTGAATTCCTGTAAAAATAAAATACAATCGTAATTGTTTATTGAAAAGTTTTTGGTAGATAAAAGCAGCAACAACAACAACAAAATAACTAAATATTTTTTAAATAGTTAGAAATTTATTTTCTTTAAAATTTGAAGTAACAAAATCAACAAACCATTGACTGAAAATCGCTGAAAAAAAGCATACATACATAGATTTACATGAAACAAGTTCTCCATTATTAACTTGTCGTTCTGTGTTCATCATATTATCAATTTGGTTTAATTTGTTTTTTTGTTTTGTTTGCGTACTGCAAAGTCGAGTGTTTGTGTGTGTGCGTGTGTTTGTAAATTATAATATTATGCTTACACAATTGATTCATAAAGTTTTGTGTTTTCTTTGGTGAACCCTAGAATTAGAAATATACAATATTTTATTATTTTGAACTGTAACAAATCGTTGAACAAAAGAAAAGAAAAAGAAACTTAAACTCAAATGTAAAATTGTAAAAAGGAAATGTTTTGTTTTCTTTCATGTGATTATTAATGAGAAAAAAAGAAATACATGAGAACAATTTAAGTGACGATAATAATAACTATTAATAAAAAACAGGCACTTAACATATTTTTAACATCGGATTTTGACATTTTGATTTATTCCTCATCGGCGCACTTCAAATGATCATCGGCAATAGCTCACATTAACACAAGTGTGGGTTTTTTTTTATCAAATTCACGTTTTCTCAGTTTCATTCTTTTACCAAAAAAGCTTGGCATCTATTTTTTCAGGTATTGTGAAAATAAGCAAGGAGGAGGTTTAAACAAATGAGAATTCGACTAAAAAGGCAATTAAAAATTAAAACAAAAGGAAAATTTCCACCAACACCTCGAATATTTCACGGCACCATCTCATTCGAACTGCTGACAACACTCAAAGAGTATTGAACTAAACTGTTCCTAGTCGGCAAAAGACTGTAGGCCCCTTCTACTCGTCAGAGAACAGTAGCGCACACAACACGAGTAGTTGATGAGCAAGCTAGGTCCTGGTCCTCCTGTGGACTATCGCGCCATACAATTATTATTAATAGGAAAATTTAATGCCGTTCCTTAGGCTTATGGTCACAGGAAAATATAAGAACATAAAGGTTGCTTAGAATGAAAAAAAAATATATTTTTAAAGTAATTTTGCTTCCTCGCAAATTCGATAATCAAAAACTTACAAATCTAATCATCCCAAAAACGGCAGGTTTTAATTCACCCATTTAAGAATACAATTTTACAAAGTATATATGTATACGAAGAATGCCTTTTGTGGACACGTCAGCTGTACTCTGAAAAATATCACCGGAGTGCGCCAGCTCGCTAGAATGTACATATGGATCATTTGCTTTTTTTAAAAAAAAAAAGAAAGTTTCTCCTAAACTACCGGCGCGTGTTGGCCGCCATGTTCTAGACCTATAAAAAAGGAAACCACAAAGGAAAGCTGTTCCGGATTAATAAGGAAAGGAGACCCACAGCTTCCTTCTTCAGAAAATAACAGTCGAACTTTTGATGGACAAAGGGAAAATCATCGATCAGCTATGAAGCTGTTCATCTGCCCCCTCATTCTTCGCTGATTCACATCGTTAGGCAAAATGAATCATAAAAGACAGGAAACAGACACACTGCTTTTTCGTCTCCCGCCATTGCATTTCATTTGAAACCGTTTCTTATAACACACTTTTAAATAAGCCTGTATCCAAAATAAACCTGTGTCCTTATCGTGAATGGACTAGGGAAAATTTGTTCATCGATCATCATCCATCTCCTTCTCTCATCCCCGATTTACATCAGAAACCAATAAGGAAGGAGATGGTCAACTGAAAAGCTGATCAAACAGCTGATTTCCCCTTTGTCCATCGACCGTTTGACTGTTATTTACGTGTTTTAGTAAACATAACCCGGACATAACCGCAAATTCTGAAAGTTATTTACGTATCATCGAACATTGTCTCACTTTACTCACACATGTTTACGTTTTCATTTATATACCCTCTCCTTCTAACAGTGTGAAGAGTGAGGAGATCCACCGTATAGACAGTTCACACGTATTCTCATTGGAAAAGAAACAAAATCTTTTTTGTGCGTCAGCTGTTGAGGAGGGGAAATGTTATAAAAAACGCTGTCAAAATGAATTCAACTGACTGTCTCCCTATTGGTCTCTGATTTACATGTTAAAGAATCAAGGCCTGCTCCCTTTCGGGGCTGTCGTACAATTTATAATTATGTACCAGATTTCAGATTGTTTGGTTTTAATAAAGATTCATTTTATTAAAACCAAAAAGTTCGAAAACTATTATTTTATTTTTAAATATACGTCCCAGTATTAAACCCAATTTAAGGAAAAACAAAAAACCAATAAAAAAACTCTCTCTTCTTGTTGTAACACAAGAATCTTTTTTGATTATTTTAGCGAAGATGGCGAAATAAAAGCCAGGCTTTAGAGTTAAATCGGGTTATATATACATTAAGCAACGGTGGCTCTCAAATTTATAGCCAGCCTGCAGATTCCAAATATATTTTGAAAACCAGTACGTGAAATCGAACAGAACCAAATGTCTTCGAGTTTATGTCAATCATCACTTTTTTTGTAAACAAATGGTGCAGATAAATGTTCGTAAAGTTTCAATAAACGTTTGCTATGAATAAATTTAGGATATTCGAAGGATTAAATTTCAACAACATTAAGAGGCTTTAAATGGTTACTAATAAAATGCCACTTGACACAATATATCACGAGAGGCAGCGTCGTCAGCTGTGTGCTTTGCATGCGTTAAACAATTTGTTTCAATGTGAGTAAATAATTAACAATTCTCTTTGTAAACTTTATATGAAGAAATCGTTTGTTTATGACAAACTAGCGGATACATACACAAAGGCTCAACTGGATGAAATGTGTAAACATCTCAGTCCACAGGTATGGATAAATCCACATCGATCTGTCCTTGGCCTCGGTAACTATGACGTAAACGTTATTATGACTGCCCTCCAGGATAAAAACTGCGAAGCAATTTGGTTTGATAAGCGAAAGTGAGTACAGGGAGAATGTATTTTACCATCAAATAACAATATGCTCGTCGCTACTTTCTTAGGGATCCCTCATGCATAAACACAGATGAAGTTGTGGGCTTTATTCTAAATGTTCCTGCTGACTATAAATTTGGAATTGTGACACTACCGATAAAAAAACGACATTGGATTGCTGTGAGGAAAATTGATGATGGACAGTACTACAACCTTGACTCAAAACTAGACTCTCCAAATTGCATTGGCAATGAAGAGAATCTGATCGAATATTTACGAACACAATTAGACTCCAATGATAGGGAATTATTTATAATCGTACAAAAAGAAACTGCAAGCACACAAAAATGGTTGAAATCTATCGAAAGTCTAGATAGCACAATACCGGAACCTAAGAATGTATGATTACCAATTTTAGTCATAAATTTAAGTATTTTTGGATACACAAAATTTATTGCTTGCACTTAGTGAGTGCAACTGCAAAAAACGTTATAGGTTGAATGTAGTAGTTGCTAAAAATTAACTAATTTTCCTAAAATCAAGAGATGAACTTAACTCTTAGTCTGGTTGTTTGCAATTTATCCTTAAAATCCAAACTGCTTTTGTGTTTCTTGTATTGGTGTTACGGGAAAATTATAAATAATGTATGTACAAACACTGAATTGAAGGCATAAGAATAGTCAAAAATTGTTTTCTATATTAAAATGTACATTTCCTGTATCATAACGGGTACGTCTCGAGTCAAATAAATAAATAAGTTTCCTGTTGACAATTGCCTTTGTTTTATAAACCTTTAACCGGCTAAAAATAACGCGCTTATTTATGTTAAGCTACGTCATTGGCGAGTGGAAGTTGTGGCAGATGTAGCACTTAGTTCGATTATTAGGATACTTGCCGGTTTTGAGTTTATATCCACTGCTTGTGACCCTCGTCATGCAGTGTAAAGGAACATAATGCAAAACCAAACGCAAAAACAGATCATTTTTATAAAATTTATTCATTAATATTTGAATAAAAAATTAAAAATATACAAATCTTGTTACATTGAAAAACATGCAAGGCCTCTAGTGATATATTTCAAAACAAAATTAAAATAATACAGATCAACGATTCTGTTGGACGGAATATGAATACATTTTCATTTTTTACAATTTCGTTAGAGAAATTGTATTCTCAAATATCGGTTTGAACACCTTCTCCGTATCTTTTCGTGCCGCCATATTCGTTAACATAGTCGCTTGCTTCACGATTTCCAATCTCGTTCAAACGCTTATAGCGCTCCCGTCTCGCTTCAACCATGTAGAGAATGCCACCTGGCATTAAAAGCACACTTCCAACACATGCCAATGCAAATGCCCACCCCATGTTATTGTGCTCCCAATGTGGCATCCAGTCTCGACTATCACCCTTAGCTCCAAAGACGACAACTGCAATGAACCCGCATATCGAACCGAAAATTTCGATAGCTCCAATTGTCAGTAGCAAGAACACGTAACGATCATCGTCGCGAGAGCACCGCAAAAAAGCTAATGTAAGTGGCAGCGCCACCAAGAGGGCAACAAAGCAGAGCGTAGCGAAAAACTGCACGGCTATATAGAAGCTTGGCAACAAGTAGTCATGAATTATATAATATTCTTCTTCGAACACCCACATGCAGCCAATGAATGGGGTGTCGTAGAATCGATGGTAGTCCTGATAGTTGTTCAAGCATACCTCCCAGAGTCCGAGGTTTAAGAATTTTGGATTTGCAAGCTTGCCATCATTAACTAGCCAATATGGAGAAACAAAAGCAATTAACACAAACAATGCTGATACTGTTGAGATTCCCAAAGCGATTCGAGTGTTTTTATTACTTGCCCCCATTGTGAGCAACGCGTTTTTTTGGTTCGAATAAAATTATTTGCGTGGATTTTGTGAACTTTATTGGAATGGAATCAAATATTTCCACGCCCTAAAACACAAACAGAAATCACAGATTTTAGTTGTTTGACAGTTGGTTATGACAAATATTATGGGTCATAAATTTTTCTGCCTGATGTTGGAGGCCTTGCTACGATTTAATTTGTGTGTGTGTTCAGCGTTGAGTGTTGAATTTAATTTAATCATTTTAATTAATTTTCATATATCTGAACGGCTTTTATGTTCAAGACTGAAAATGGCAATAAAAGTTGCCTTATCGAATGCATCTTATTGTGAGATTGATATATTACTTCTGATATGAATCACACATTCAAAAGATAATGTGGAAATGGCGAAAATGACTGTATGCAAGAAAGACCATTTAAATAAACGGTACAGCGGTGTGAAAAGTTCTCGCGAAGCATTGCTTCGAAAAAAAATAAATACTACATTCCCCAGACATTCAGAGTCTTGCTGTAAAATCAATTGCAACAATTATTTTCCAATCAGTTCACAATCTTTATTTTTGTAAACGTACTCTTCCCGCTATGCATTACAATACATATATAAAACGTTCGATTTAAATTCTAACTAAACATTAAAAACAAGTAAGTTTAACATTAACAATTTATTATTATCATGGAAAACGTATAAAAATCTGTTATGCCTACTGAAATGGAAGGTGAAAATAATACAGAAGAGAAAATCCAATATCTTCTGGCTAGTGTGAAGTCGGAATATGTGGATTTGGGTTCCATTATGTGCTTCTTATAAAATGAAACTCTGCATGTGAAAAATGTCTTGCATTGTGTATTCGCCCCAAGAAAAAGGTTGTATGTCAATTGGATAAGCATGATGGTGGCATCACTCAAGCGCCTTGTGTCAAATTGTTTTTCAGTTCAGTGGCTTCATTATTAAAAAACCTTTGCTTGTGGTTTTGTGTTAGTGTAAGTGCAAAAACTTTCTGTCTCTTCAGTTCGTATTCGTCGTGTGTGTATTTTCCATCGCATTTGCATCGTTTGGTCATTGTTAAACAAAAAAAGAACAAATAACCAAAAGGAAAATAAGAGTAGTAAGTCGGTAAAATAAATAAAGTATGGCGTCTGATATTGAAATTGTAAATATCTCAAACTTCGAGAAAATCCAGAACTTCCTGAACGATAGTGCTTATAAGGAAATCCTTGAGAACAGTGAAAACTTTAACACACGCCTCTGCATCGAACGTCGTTTGCGGATGCCTTTTCTTGATCCTCAAACGGGCGTTGCACAAACTCATTGCGCTTTGTTTATGAAACAAAAACAACGAATGCCCGGATTTCGTGATGGCCAAATTTATACATACCCCTCAGCTCGATGGCGTAAGCCAAAACGTCAATACCTGCTTCATCATCAAAGTTACAAGGCCTACCAGTTCCGGGAAAGTCAAACGTATCATCATCATCACTATCACCATCAACAACAGCAATCACAGCAACCTCAACCGCAGCAGCAGCAGCAGCAATCAGAGAGCACAGGTATAGCAAAGCATTTTAATGAAGCTTCCAGTCCGGGGTACATATAAAAAGGGCGAAATCCCAACAAAACAGAACAAAAAAGTTGTCTGGCTTAAGAAAAAGCAGGTGCACCCCCTTTTCGAATTCGTCCTCCACCATCTAAAGCAACATTTTTTGCCTCATTTTTCTTCCGACCAAGTAACCTCCCCCTCTTCATAGTACCATCCTTGTTGTGGGCTGTGCAGGAGCTGTCTTCTCGATGCGGTGTTTTTGTTGTTAACATTTACAGAACAGAGCACGAAATGGAATTCATTTTGATTGTGTGTACAAGATGAACGAAAAAAAAGTGAAGTGAAAGAAACTGGCAAGGAAAATAATCAATATAAGGGATTCTTTCCCGTCTCCGCAACCAGCACTTCTGTATTTTCACCAAACCGTCGTATGTGTTTATTGAAAATGCTCCATTGAATCAAAATAACAAGTGTGGTTTGGATGAATGTTTTCTTCTTGTATTCGTCCTATCCCGGGGAATTTTTCTCCACTTTTTGTGGAGAATATTAAGAATCTGTGTGTATAAGTGGAAGATTCGATTAATTTTATTGACGTCGTTTACCCTGCTACCTGTTCCCTTGAAATGAATGTATTCTTCATTCCTTCTTTCTGTCATCCCTTCCCAATGCTCCCTTTGACTTTTTTGTTTTTGGTGGTGCATAAGTTCAATACAGATAAACCGACGTACAAGAAGACACAATTCGTGATTCAGCATGGGAAATAAGAAAAAATGCTTTAAGTTGTTGTTTTGGTTGGGTATGGATGGATACATACGACCTTGGAAGCTGTACACTAACCAGTTTAATCAGACAACGATCTGCTTGTGGATAAGTTTGTACGTTTGTGTGTGCATATCAATTCCAACTTTTGCTGCGAGATCAACCGCCAAAAAAGCAATTGTGATCGTTAAACTTTCGAAATGGTTTTTAACCGGATTCTGGTCGTGTTCGCTTTGTGTACTTCCATTGTGCTCCTCATTGTGCGCGCGCGGAATACGAATGAGAAAGAATACCAATGCGCGTAGATGACTGTGTAAATCGGTTCGTTGCTTCTGCACATTTTTTGTTAATCACTTGTTTGGGTTCACGTTGAAGTGACGATCCGGGGAGTTTGTAATTTGTGGGAGTAATTTTAGAGCTCCTTCCTTTTTTATTTTGATCATTTGATATTAAGCAGAGGCAAACGTAGACTTTAATTGCTTAAATCATAACTGCTTTAGCTCGTTTTTCAGTTTAACTTAATTAAATTTTTTTAAAAGGTTTCTTTGCGTTACAAATAACAACATGCCTGCTAATATTCAACAGAATCTCGAGTCGTTACTTTTTTTCTGTAACTATAAACACCCTATTCGGTACATTATCCATATCTAAGTCATCTTTGATGTCGAAACTCTAGACACTTGACAGTAACCAATGGTTCGACTAGAAACAAGTTTCTTCATTTTCTAGAAAAGACCTACAACTTTCGCATAAATTTTGACAGTCTACCTCCCCGCACAGCGGAGAAGGAATGAAAATGTTTGTGTACGAACCATGCTAGGGTTTTCAAGAGAGAAACTGAAGAATTCATGACCGAACAACACTTTATTAATGATTCACAGTTGTATCTGAAATCCACTCGCAATGATATTTAAAGGTCACATTTGCATTAAATGTTTGCAAATTACATACATTTTTATAGAGTCTTGAAGCTAATTCTCCTCTCACCTCACTGTCTTGCAACATATATTGCCACTTTTGTAGATATAATGTTTTTCAGGAAAACTTTATTGCAAGTTAAATACAGTCCCTTAACAGTGCTTGTACTTTATAGCCAATCAGTCTTCTTTTAATGGAATTGTTTCCTTTCTCTAGGTTCGGTAATACCTCCAGATGGAAATTCGCTTGGAGCAACTGCGGATAATGACAGTAAAGATAGCCATCCCAACCCGGAAAAAGAGTGGTATTATGAAGATATGGAACTGGCCCACGTCGAAGATTTCGAAGAAGACTTTGATTCGGATGCCGATTTTGAAGAAGCGTACAGCAATCGCAAGAGAAAACGTGCAAGACCTGCAAAGAAACCGGTTGTTAATCTTGAATCCACGCCAAAAAGAGGGCGAAGAGGTTAGTTCAACAAACCATAAAAGAAAACATTAACTCCTATTAACGAATTCATAATCAATTTTTTAAGGTGGCCGAAGAAAGGGTAGTACAAACATTGACGGCGAAGCAAAACGCCGTGCAGCTGCTAACACAACCTTCAACTCGAATTCCTGCGCCTCACCTTTAACCACGGTGGATGACCAACCACTATCAATGTTTGCATCAGCAGACAAACTACCCTCCGATGAAGCAGAATCAAGTCCAAAAAAGGCAAGCGGCACAAGCAGCAGTGGCAATAAAATGCGAACAGATCGTGACTCAACCGCTCATCCATCTCCGTATTGTGACTTTTGCTTAGGCGACGCGCGTGAGAACAAAAAGACAAATCTTCCCGAAGAACTCGTGTCCTGCTCCGATTGTGGTCGATCTGGTCATCCGACTTGTCTGCAATTCACCCCAAACATGATAATATCAGTAAAACGGTATCGATGGCAGTGTATAGAGTGCAAATATTGTTCAATATGTGGAACATCCGACAACGATGATCAGCTTCTGTTTTGTGATGACTGCGATAGGGGATATCACATGTACTGTCTGTCACCGCCGCTTATTACGCCCCCCGAGGGCTCATGGAGTTGTAAACTATGTCTGGACGAGTTTCACAGCGGCGGGAAGTGAACCCTTCAAATAACTGCAGCGGCTTACCTACTAGTTTTTCATTTGAAAATAAGGTACATGTAGTTCAAAGTATAGATGTAAAGTATAAATAGTCTGTGTGCATATTGCACAAGTAATTGTTTTATGTTTTATTTTTTTACTATTAATGATAAGATTTTTGTGGTATGATTTATTTCTTAAGCAAAAAACTCCAACAAAAAACAAAAAAGGAAGCTCTAGACAAAGCCGTCGAACAGTCACACTGTCTCATAGAATTTAATACCTGTAAGCTCAATTGACCGCATTTAGTTTGAAGTTTGTAATCACTGCAAAAGGTATTATGTATGTACGTGTTTGTTGTTTTTACCATTTTTGTTTTTGAGGAAACAGCTTCTGACGCGTCGGGTTGTAATCTTTATTCACCTAAATATTAGTTCAGTATTTTAACAGTATTAATTATAAATTTACTATAATTTCGTAAAACACAATGCACCCAGTTAACCACAACCAGAGAATGTACTTATCGGTTGTTAATTGTCAGTTGAGTGATAGGATCATTCTAGAGGTTTTCACTTTTGTGAACGTTTTTATTTTCTTGTGATATATTGAACACCACCGCACGTGTTTTTTTGTCAGAAATCAGTTGAATATTTAGTTTTGAAGCCATACCATATGAAAAGAAAGTGACGTTAAGGCTTACAAATATTTCTCACAGATTAATAATTTCAACCCGCCTTAAGAGACATCTTGCATGAAATTTGTAATGATTTTTATTAAATAAAAAATAATAAAACCTTACACTTATAAATGTTTGTCTTTATTCGATCATTCAGAATTAGGTGATGCTTATAAAATAGGGATGAACAAGAACTCTTCTGTCATTTGTGGTTTTATTCCGCTTAAGCGTCGCTCCAATTCAAATTTTGAATATTTTGAACAACTTTAAATAAACCTTTGATATGTGTATAATGTCCGATATTTAGTTGCTCTCTTCATTTGGTAACCAAATCGGGGATTTCGTCTAGCAATTTGCTACGTTTTCAAAAGGAAGTATTAACTGGAGTTTATTTCAATTGTTGCCGCTATGTCGCGGTAACTAGGTGCGTTTACTCACATGTCCTAGATTGGCTTCCAAGACTGTAGGTGACATTTTATTACGACACAACCTCCTTCTAGTTGCAGACAAACCCGGAAAGAGTATTAGTTGCCGATGGGAAGGCTACTTAGGTTTCGTACGTTTCGTAAGTTTTCATTTTTCTCTGAAATCTACAGCTTTCGAACAAAGGGAAATTATACTTGAATATTTTTTGTCGTTTGTCGTAGAAACAACAAAGCTAACAAATATATATGTTTATATGTATGTTTTCCATCACATAGAACTGGAGAATTTTAAATGGAAACTAAAGCCGAATTTTGATTTAAAAAACTCAATTGCAATCAAGAACGCTTTATGGTAAATTGATATTACGCAGAACATTGCAAATTATATTAGGTACTGTTTGCCTATCTTTCTAAGCGGCCTGTTGGAACTCAGAAAATAGTTTTTTATTTTCCTTAAACAGTTATTACTCTTTGAGTATTGTCAGCAGCTCGAAAGATGTTGTGCCGTAAAAAATTCGAGGTGTTCAGCCGGGAATCGCACCTTGTTCTTCGGCGTGTGAATGTCGCACTCTACCCACAACGACACGGTGTCCCCGCAGGAACTCAAAAACACTTTTTAAAATTATTTGTGAATACAAAACTTTGTATATTCTTAGTAAAAAATATTGAAAAAATAGTTTTCATATAAATGAGGCTTTATGTCAAACTTTGAATCTAAGAGTGAAATGATGAATGATCCATATGTCACAAAAGAATTACATCAATAGACTCTGATGCGTCTTTTCAGTTTTCGGTATTTAAATATTCATTTAAAGATAGCTAAATTATTAATATAGGGAAATTAAGTTTCATTCCTTTTAGGGGGAGATTACGAAATATAAATGTTATTTTTCATATTTCTGTTGAAAAAAAACGACATTTGTGTATGTTTTTTTATATTATACACTTTCAAGTAATCTAATATTATACTGCGTTTAGAATTTAATAACTGAGAAGAACTGATTGATTGTATATACAAATAAATTAAAATAAACGCAAGCGAACTCGCGAGTATAAGTTAAAGGACAGTTGGTTTTACTTCTAGCGATATAGAATGATTTGGCCGTGGAAATACTAAAAAAGGTTTGTACAGTTCTTTAAAATTAAAATGTGGAACAATATAGTTAAAATAATCACATGGCTTCTGCATTATTGTATTTCTAACAGTTTTTAAATCATTTCCCCACAAAAAGGTATTAACAATACGCATATGAGTCTTCTTGCATTTTGTTCTTTCTGGAGCTGTGGTTTCGAATAGCTTTGAAACAGAAAAAAAAATATTAGAATGTACTGATTTTTTAAGAAGGTAAAAACGAATTTTATAATTATTCACTGAAATTAGATAAAGTTTAAATTCGTTAAAAGTTTTGAAAGTTGATTTATAAATCAACGAGAGTAGTTTAAATTCGTCAACCAACAACGTTAACCTCTTTTAAAGGTCTCTCTGATACCACAAAGATGATTGTTAATTTCTCAAAAAAAAAATTTATTTGTCTTTTATTGTTATACTTCAAAGATGCCGCGAACACTTTTTTTCATATCTCATTTTACAAGGCAGGTTAAAAGAAAGAAGCACGGAATTTTTGGTTGAAACTTGACACACAAAATAAGTCGTGAAACTCTACGAGTTTTAACCTAAAATTTCGCACCTCTTTCTTTTATACTGGTTTTCGTTATAATTGTAAAAAACTACAAGTATTTCAGATAACCAAGATTTCTTCAATAATCAGGTACTAACACTTTACACACATACCCATCACACAACAGTCAACAGATATAAAAGCAAGAAAAACATAAAATGGAACATTCTTTAGTGACAACCGGAGACTAATATGTATACAAAATTAATCAATGTCTGTTACTGGCTTTGTGACTGTGGCTTCATGCGTAACAAAGAGTCGAATACAGTATAAATACATTGTGACTACAGCATCAGTTCGCCGAAAGCAAGCTTCTGAATCTGAAAGTTGTGATATTTTTCTTCAGATTATTTTTGCACTGCATAAACTTCTATATAGAAATTGAGAATTTGTACCGCAGTGCATGATTTGTACAGAATTTGGCAATAATTTTGGCACTAAGCAAATAATACAAATAATACGTTTTAACTCATGAACTTAAGCTACCTTAAACTAGCTATAAGACGTATGACAGTTCTAGAAATATTCTCAGTTCTGTTACTGGAAAAACTGTCTTAAATGCCAACTCATTGAAAGGGTTAACTTGGTTACGTGTCTAGTTTCTTCATTATTTTATATATCACCATCTAAATTAAGTACCGCGTAAAGTCTTATTAAATTGCTAGTTTCCGTTTATTTCATAATTTTGTTTGAGTGTGCTTCTAATTGGTTTTTCCTTCTCAGTCCTAGTTTCCACATTTAAAAGAAAGATCTATTTAAGGTCCCAGCTATTTGTAAGAGTAGGAGTAAGTAGTAAGAGAGTTTTACCCTATAGTTTGTAACACTAACGGGTTTATTCTAGTCTAAGGTTAAGTTTGTCTAGCTCTTTCCAAACCAAGTGTTGTGTGAATTGTCAAAAATGATTGCTTACATCTAGACCAAGAAAGGATTTTTATTTCGAAATCAGTTTTTTATGTAAACCAAGTTTTACAAATTCTTATTAATCACCTTACGCTTTTAATTGAAAATATGGTGCGCTGTAAATATTATGAATTTGTTACTATTCAGCTGATTTATGTGTAAGTAGATGTTTAAAGTTTTTCCTTTTTTCAGGCTAACTTTATGAACTCTTTAATAGTACTAGGAAAAATAAACAGAATATCGTGGTCTGGGACAGAACAAATCCGAGTGGAGCTCCAGAACAAGCATTTAATTGGGTACATTCATCTTTGACTAGATTAACTTAATTTAAACTCTATTCGGAAATTCGCTTTAAGTATTCGGATGCTTATTATGCTGAAATCGCAGTATTACCAACAGACACCCTCGTTAGGTACAAGGAATGGCGAATTTATACGTGTGATGCAAGTCTGTTTACAATCAATGATTTTCGATATGACCAATGCTATGTATTTTTGGGAGCTGACTCCTGGTATTGGATTTTCTTTCAAAACGAACCTGGAACTCGAAAGTATGAGGGAAGGCAACCTTTGAAATTTTCTCATTGTGGATGCTGTATTTCTGCCCAATATCAGAAGATAATGAGAAGAATTAAAGCATTGGCAGAAGAAAATCGTTGATTTGCTACACTGTGTTGATAACTTATGGAGATTGGACCAGTATAGAGAAATTTCCTGCTAACTTCAAATAAAATGTTAATTTTTCTTACAGCTTCAATTGTTAATAAATTTTTTTAAATTTTACTTTCTTTCGTAAAAGTCCAGAAGTCTCAAGGAAAAATCAAAAGCACAAAACTTATCCAAATGACAATATCAATATGCCTAAAGCACAAAATAGGAATTTCGCAAAATGCGGAATGAACATGAAAGTTACAAGATTTCAGTTTTCACCGCCGTCAATTCTTTTTGGAACAGAATTGGTGAAGAGCTAAGATGATTTTTGATCTCATTGAAATGATATACAAAAGGGATGAGTAAAACGAAACACACCTATAAACGACTTTCGTGTAGAGCGATATATTGTAGTTGTAGGAAAGTTGCTCAATAAGAACAGCGTCACAGTGCGAAATTATTTAGTTCAAATGACGTTAATTAGGGATTTTTGCAAATGGCGTGCAAACTGAGAGGGTGATGCCAGAATCTTTCACTGTTCTCCTTTGTGTGGTTCTTAAATATGAAAAGCGAATGGAAGTCTTTTGAATACATTTTTCAGAAAAATGTAAACAAAATTGAAAAGTTTGAAAATCAAGCCAGCACCTGAAATTTCCAACAAAATTAATGTCTAAACGGGGGAATACGAGTATTTACGATATTATTTCACACTAGAAACAACACTCTCGAACATTTATTACTTTTGCAATTATAAATATTTTTGCATTTAATTTATTGCCTCTGAATTCGAAGTTTTTAAAAAACTAGGGAAATGAATAATCTACTCAGATAGCTTAGATCTTGCAAAGTCGTGACAGAGTAGAATTAATTAATAATAATTGTTGGCGCTACAGTCCAGAGGGGGACCAGGGCCTAGCTTGCTCATCAACTACTCGTGTCGTGCGCGCTACTGTTCTCTCACGAGTAGAAGTGACCTACAGTTTTTTGCCGACTCCGAACTTTGAGAAGCTTTCTTAGACAGTTATTACTCTTTGAGTGTTGTCAGCAGCTCGAAAGAGGTGCTGATGTTGAGCTGGGAATCGAACCTAGACCCTTCGGCGTGTGAGAGTCGCACTCTACCCACTACGCCACGGCGGCCACAAGAACAGAGTAGAATTGATATAATAAATTTTGTAATTGGCGTTCAATATGTTATTCTCCGTAAGAAATAACGGGATATAACACAAAAAAAGTATATATATATAATCTTCAATGGTTTCTGTTCAAACTGTGTTCTGATTAAATTCAAAAATAATTCGATAAATAATTTTATTTATGTTGAATATAACCTGTTAAAAAAAAACATTTCGATTCAATATCCTTAACAGCTACAAACTTTAGACACTCCAATAGGCTTCAGAAAATGAAACCCTGGTAGATGGCCGTGGGCCAAATTATATCGTTATATTGTTAAATTTGATTTAAAAAAAATAAAAGTAGAGAAAATAAAAAAGAACCAAGTGCGTGTTTTAAGAACTAATAACCGTAATAACACCTACATACGTTGCTTGTACAAACATGCTTTTCCCGTTATTATACTACCGTTTCTAAATTATGTGAGCTTAAAGCCGACAAGAATTTGTTATACATCAAAGAGGATCTATCGAAAAATCTAATTAAAGTAAATTGTTGAAATTAGCACGTTAATTTTATCCCAGGTTGTTCCATCCCGATCGTTGGATTGTTGACATCTTCTGTTTATCGAGTATATAATATTTTTGCGATGCCAATTGCATGAAATTTTGTCGCCACAGCAACAAATATTACACATCAACGTGTGCTTTTACATTTAATAACGAAAAAACATGTTTAACTGACCAAACTTAACGTATTTTTCACAATTGCCGGCACTCAGGGATGTTTCCTCTAATTAGTTTCAGTTATTTATCATTTATTTTCATCTTTTGTCAGTTGGGTGCATCTCATCATCTATAGTTGAGTGGATGCACTCATTGGATGAACGCTCCAAATGTTTGACAGTTGGTAAAGCAAAACTGGCGTTCCTGAAACTGGTCATTTTTTGATGTAATCTTGCAAATGAAATATCACCTTTCTATTTATCCATTGTATATATATATATTCCTTAAAATTTAATGTTTACACATGCACTACGAAGTTTTAAAAAAAATATTTTTCATAAGAAGTACTAGCTCCTGACGTTGCTATTAACTGTTGTAAACATAAACTCATAAATTAATTTTTTCGGTAGTTCCAACATTTTCGTCATGAAGCGTGCTGCCAGTTCTGATAAAAATTCAACAAAAAAACAAAAGGCGCTAGAAGACTTCCTACCCGCCGTTAAAAGTCAAAATGAATCTCAATCGGCAATTGCAGATTTCATCGTAAAGTTGCAAGAAAATCGCCTTAAAACCGCCGAGTCAATTATTGAATTCCCATTTAAAAAGAAACGCGTTCGCATACTGTCGGACGTTAAAGAAGTTTCTGAAAATGCAAAAGCTATCCTTTATTGGATGTCAAGGGATGCTCGGGTTCAAGATAATTGGGCATTTCTCTTTGCCCAAAAGTTAGCGATAAAAAATGAAATACCTCTGAAAGTATGTTTCTGCTTGGTGCCCACATTTTTAAATGCCACCATCAGGCACTATAAATTTCTGCTTAAGGGCCTAGAAGAAGTGGAGAAACAATGTCAGGAATTAAATATTGATTTTCATCTCCTGTTGGGTCCTGCCGTTGAAAAGATTCCTCAATTTGTAGACGAACATAAAATTGGAAGTGTCGTATGTGATTTTTCACCGCTTCGTTTGCCTCTTAAGTGGGTTGAAGATGTACAAAATAAACTTCCGTCCGATGTGCCTTTAACACAAGTAGATGCGCATAATATTGTACCTGTGTGGGTTGCTTCTGACAAGCAAGAGTATGCTGCCCGAACAATTCGCAATAAAATCAATTCAAAGCTTGACGAATATCTGACAGAATTTCCTCCCTTAATCAAGCACCCTTATACATCAGACCAGAAAACCAAGGCGGTGGATTGGACGTCGGCCTATGGGTCATTAAAATGTGATACATCGGTTGATGAAGTAGATTGGGCTTTGCCTGGATATTCAGCTGCTTGTGCTCAACTACAGGAGTTCTGTCAGAAGCGACTCAAAAATTTCAATTCAAAGCGCAATGACCCGACATTGAATGCACTGTCAAACTTATCTCCTTGGTATCATTTTGGTAAGCAGTTTTTTTTTTTGTCAACAGTGATTGTATTTAGCTCAGTGCCTTGTTCTCCACTTAGGACAAATATCTGTTCAACGCTGCATCCTTGAAATTCGCAAGTATAAGGCAAAGTACAAGGAATCCGTGGAGGCCTACTGTGAAGAAGCAATTGTGCGCCGAGAGCTGTCTGATAACTTTTGCTTTTATAACAAGAATTACGATAATCTAAATGGAATATCGGCATGGTCTCTGAAAACCTTGGACGATCATCGTAAGGATAAACGCAGTTTCATTTACACGCTTGAAGAGCTAGAATTGGCGAAGACACACGATGATTTGTGGAATTCTGCTCAGATTCAACTGAACAAGGAAGGTAAAATGCATGGATTTCTTCGAATGTACTGGGCGAAAAAAATTCTCGAATGGACACAAACTCCGGAACAAGCTCTGGAGTTTGCTATTTTCCTTAACGACAAGTACAGTTTGGATGGACGGGATCCAAACGGATATGTGGGTGAGTACTTTTTCATGAATGCTGCCTGTGCATCGAATAAGACCTTTTTGTGTGACAGGGTGTATGTGGTCAATTGGCGGCATTCACGATCAGGGATGGGCTGAGAGACCTGTATTTGGCAAAATTCGCTACATGAACTACCAGGGATGCAAGCGAAAGTTTGACGTTCCAGCTTTTGTCGTCCGGTATGGAGGAAAAGTTCACACAAAGAAAAAATAAAAATAAACAATATTTTGGAAAAGGGAATACATATGTTGCAGTTTGATTAGTAATGTTTCTAAGGCGAATGTTGTTTGGAAAACTATTTTGACTTTCACATTTGTCAATTCCGAAGGTTTAAGTTTGTTAAACTGACAGTGGTTGGCACACTTCAAGGAGCGGTGTTTCAATATTACAGTACGACAGTGGCAGCATACGTTTCTAAAGAAGCTTAAAAAAAAAACAACAAATTCAGATTTTGAAGGTTTTCGTTATAAGATATATATTTTCATTTCTTTAAATATGTCTTTAAATTGTGTATATAATTTATGATCACTATAATTAAATAGGCTAATAATTTGGTTTTCGTACTCATTTTTTCTGATAATAATTTTCATTGTATGTCTCCCTATGTTAGGTATATACTATACACGTATTTTGTAACATGTTTCAAAATTATATAAAAAAGTTCAGAAGAATCCATTCGTCTGTTCCTGGTCATCCCGCCATTTTTAATGAGTTGTAAGTGTTGTTTTTAATTTCTTAACTTGTCGTTACAACACAAATATGTACAACTACCAGCGAAAAAGTACAATTGATAACACATATAATATTTAATTGAATCAATTTAGAGAAATCTAAGATAGTGACAATCAATTTATCTGGTTGCATGTTCTTAAGGAAAACAAACACATTTGCCGCAGCTAAAGAAAAAGAAGACATTGTACGTAGATAACCAACAAATTCTTCTACTAGGGCTTCCTATCTGTTTCAAAATGTAAAAAGTAAACAAACATAAACTTAGGTTAGGATAATAAATTAAATTGACTAAAAGCACATGCGAAATTGATTTACAAAATTATGTACAAAAGTATCACAACGATTAAAAGTGATGAAAGAAAAATAATAGCAGCCCATTGTCGCTTATCTGCAAATAAAAAAGGAAAAATTCGATTTTATGAATTCATTCCGTTTGTGGAAGTATTTTAAAAAGAAAAGTTTAAAAATTTCATCAGAAGAACAGTTGGGTTATGTTTGGTGATTTGTCATCTACTACACGATCCCGATGTATACATTTTGCTAGGTCTTGAAGTATCCTAAGATAAGAATGGGGAAAGTTTTAAATAGGTATTTGACAATCTTCTTGCGAAGTTAGCTTTAAGACAGAATCCACTGCTTATACGAGCTTCTCATAGCATTCCATCTTGTAAGCCAGGGCGATTGAGAAATGTCAATCTACCATATATATATAATTTTTAAGGAATTCAAATTCCTTCTCATCATTCCCAGTTTCAACTTTACTCAATAACATAATGGCAAGCGAATCACAGAACTTTAACGTAGTCGCTGATAAAGTAAAACGCCACTGAATGTCGAAATTAAATAAACATTTACACATTTTGCTACTTGAAGAAGATCTGCATTGAAGATTCAGCGTTATTTGAATGCAGCTTTGCCATCCACTCCCAACTTATAGAAATGTTTTGATATTATTTCAGATACGGCTTTATGTTCAAGTTGGTACATGCACGACAGTCTACAGGTTGCATTTTTTTATCAAATTAACAAGCCCAAAAAGCATGTGATGTAACCGATTGTTTTTGTAGGAGAAAACAGTAAAAGTTTAAGTAAATATTTGCTAGAAAAACATACGGCAGAGGTATATAGTGGGAGGAGAATAATTATACACCGAGTGGGAAGGATATTAAATCTCAAGTTTGTTCAATATCAGTTGAAGTCCTTAGATTCAAAGTATGGCTGGCAAATTAAACCTTTTTGAAATTTTGTTATAGGCCTTATCTTTAAAGTTAGCAATTGTTTTTTTGGTTAGTAGCGGAATCGAGAGTAAGTGCTAATGGAAGCTATATCCTGGTTTCGATGAGGAGTCTCTTTTCTGATTTTTCCCACTATCACATTTCATTACGAATTTTATGGTGGAATTATTGTTTTTGTAAATACATTCATGTCAATCAATCAATCTCAGTGCTATAGAATAACACCGACAATATAGAATCACACAACACACGCAGATCAGGCAATAATAAAAATTCATTTAAAAATAAAACATTAGTTTGCATATTAACTTACCATTATTCATATGGAGAACTTTGGCAACCTTCTTCATTGTGGAATCCAGTTTGGATTCAGTTGTATCAAACTCATTCCCAAAATCATCGAGCATTCTGCAGAACAAAATAAAAACATATCAGTTTCCAGTTTATGTATCAAAACGCAATTGTCATACACTGCCTGCTCGTCTAGCTCAACACCGATTTGGCGCGACACAGTCTTCAGCGTTCCAATCGAATCACTTATCATATCCAACTGTTCGTCCTGCCCCTGCATCATTCTCTGCTGTATGGATACAGTTTCACCGACGAACTTATGACCTGGACTATCCAAGGTTGCATAATGGCCTGGACTGTCGAGAGTGTTCTCCAGCTTTGAGTATTTTGTTCCGCTATGTCGTGATGCCATTGTACCAGCCAAAGTGCTTGCTATATTACCACTCACACTATTCCCTAATACTCCACCTACAACAGATGTTGCCGTGTTGTTTGTTAATGAAAGATTCTTTTCGTTTTGTTGTTCGTCCAGCAGTGGTTGACGTGCAGTGATATCTCTGTCCCTGTTCCGGTTCAGGCTCATTTTCTCCTTCATCGACTTGACTTCATCTCGGGTTGCATCGATGAAATGACGTCTACTTGATAGCTCCTTGTTGTCAATGCGAAATTTGTTTGGATTCTTTTCAACGATGCGTATCGATTGAAAAGGAAAGTATGTTAAAGGAATAACATTGATTGAAAGATGATCACTGCCACACTGTTTAGTATTTCTCCCAAGACGTACAGTATTCGGGAAAAGGTATTTGAAACGTGAATTTAAAAAAAGGGCTTAGTCAGCTACAGTGATTCATTTTAAAATTGGGTGCTGACTTAGTGAGTCTTCACTCACTAGGGTGTCTTGCACCCTCAATTATCGTCTTATTTATCTCAGGAAGGTTTAAACGCATGAAATAACACACCTCCCAGTAAATTGGTTTCATTTAACTGAATTCAGTTAGATTCTATTTGTACTTCACCGGTTGCATTCTTTTTATCGATATTTACACTTCTATAGGTACGGTGTTGATATTAAATATGGACTAGATCGCGCGCATATGAATTTCGTATCAGTGCATGTCGTTTGCCCTTAGACCTATTAAAATATTTCACTTGAGAGAAATAGATTTTACTCAAATTTTCGAAGTCCTTCATTTTCAAAATAAAAATAAAAAAAAAACGGACATCCGAAATGAGATGTAAAAGTTTGAAATTTGTAGAAATAAATTTGAAATAAGAAAGGCACAGAAAAAAACGTCATTGATTTTTCCCGTGCACGTATCTCACAAGTGCGATTTACACTTCCCAAGGGAAATTAAGATATTTGAAAAGGATATTGATTGTATCTTCTAAATCCTCCAGATCCCATTCAATGCTCCTCAACGAATTACGTAGCTCCGTGGTTGTCCATTCGACCTCAGCCCCACTTGTTTCTCCTAGCTCTCGCCAACGTAAATACAAACCACGAGTCTTGTTCAAGGCTTTAAACACTTCGCTGTAAGATTCATTAAGAGAAATTCGAAACAGTCATAAGATATTAAACAATTTAAAATATTTGAAACAGTTTTAAATGTTTAAGGACGCACTCTTTAACAACAAAAAAAGGATCCTCCACAGACATGACACAGGAAGAATACTTCAAATGGCAGTCGGAAAATCATCGGCACACGACCAACCCAACACAGGAAAAAAATCCAAGTCGGAAGAGTATCCTTTAAGAAATCTGTCTATTAATTAAATCCACTCCTAACTTATAGAAATCTGTTAGTGCTCCTTATTGCGTTCGTATATTTTTCAACTTCTGTGAAACTCGCAAATTTTTTTCTTTGAAGAAAAAAAAAATCACATATTTGGTGTGTCACTTTGAACGAGTTTTTCCGATTTTCCCCCGTTTCTTCCGTATGAAGGAAATGGAGTTGCGAGTAACAACCCCCTAGACGCGCGAAATAAACAGAATGCAATATTTGCTTACCATTGGTCATGTGCGAGAGTGGTTGAGACAAAACAAGTGTTTACATGTACATTTCCAAAGGCTTGATGCGGGGGAGAAAATCCATAAACGAAACACAAGAGTGAATAGAGGAAAATTGAGAAAAACTAAGGAAAATGAGAAATATTTCGAAGTGCGGCTGCTCCAATTGTATGGCGGATTTATTTTTCTTATTCATATTAAATGTCAAATTTGACAAGTGACGTAACAGATAAGAATGAGACAGTGGATTTATTTGAGACTGGAACTATAACAAGTTTCCAGGAACCTACAAACTTTGCCCATTTCTTTATTCAGTTTAAGTTATTATTTAATTTTAACTGAAGTTATATCTTCATAAAAGAACAAAGAGGAAATTATCATTTACCTCAGAAAGAAGGGTTTCCCCCTAGCGGTTGTCATTATATGTTATGATAACGATAATTATATTATTAACTTGTATATGATTTGGACAAGATTGTTCACCAATTTGTGATCATAATGATATTACGAATAAAACCTCAAATTTGGTCCCAAATGAAAGCTTTATATAAGCTTCATATAAAGTCTAATTTGATTTCAAACGTTTTATATTCAAAGAGAGAACAGAACAGACCAATTCCTGGTAGTAGTTTCGAACGCACTTCCGCTTCTACTACATTTTCATACTCTTACAAATAGAACAAACCTTCCGATGACAGCTTCTTTGAAATGACTCTGTGAATTTGCTTGTCATCAGTGAACTGCAGAAAATCGTTGTCGTCTCCTGTAATTTGCGATTTTTGTTAAAGTACGCTAAAACGAGGTCTTAGGTACAATTTACCAACTGTGCACATTGTTTCTATCAATTATACAAACTTATAAACAAGCAAATATACCACATCATGTCTCGTGGAAGTTCCGCCGGCTTTGACAGAGTCATTACCATTTTCTCACCAGAAGGCCGCCTTTACCAAGTTGGTGAGTCTCCATTATTCTTTGTCTTTGGCATTGAATTCAAAATTTCTCTTCATTTAGAATATGCTTTCAAGTCCATAAATCAAGAAGGAATAACTTCAGTTGCAATTAAAAGTGGTGATTGTGCTGTGATTGCAACTCAGAAGAAAGTCACAGAGAAGCTAATTGATCCCACAACTGTGACGCACATCTTTAGAATTACCAAGGAAATCGGATGTGTTATGACTGGCAGAATGGGTAAAATATGCTAACATTACGATTTCAGAAGTTTTAACCTTGTTCTGCAGCTGATAGTCGTTCACAGGTCCAGAGAGCTCGATGGGAGGCAGCCAACTGGCGCTACAAGCACGGTTACAATATGCCCATTGAGGTATTGTGCCGTCGTATTGCCGACATTAATCAAGTGTATACGCAAAATGCTGAAATGAGACCACTTGGTTGCAGTAAGTAAGTCTCTCTCAAAAGTGATAGGATTCTATAATTGTTCTTGTAGGTATGGTCCTCATCTCTTACGACAGTGAAAATGGCCCATGCGTCTACAAAACCGATCCAGCTGGGTACTACTGCGGTTTTCGTGCAGTATCTGTAGGTGTTAAGCAGACTGAAGCCAACAGTTTTCTAGAGAAGAAATACAAGAACAACTTGTCAGAAGAGAAGACCATTCAACTGGCAATCACATGCCTGTCCACCGTGCTAGCGGTGGACTTTAAACCGAATGGCATTGAAGTTGGTGTCGTGAGTAAAGAGCGGCCAGAATTCAGGACTTTAGATGAGAAGGAGATTGAGGACCATCTCACAAAGATCGCCGAAAAAGATTAATTTCATTCGCTTACACGAATATTATTTTTTTTTTATAAATTTATGATGGAATCAGAATTATATTTCACATGGAGAAAGGCTCTTTAAAATAAAAAAATCGTGTTCTCAATGGTATGGTGTCATGCAGTTAAGCCAGAAGATTGTACTTGAAAAATTGTTGCTTGGAAGGATTCATTTACAAAAAAAATTCACCACTCTGTTGTGAATCTACGCATCGAAAGTGTTTTAAACTTAAATCATAAAAATAAATTGAATTGAATCCATTTGTTCCATACACTGTGTGCTGGCATATCAATCAAAGTCTTCGATTGAGTTGCATGCTCTACGTCTTTACTTCCCATAAGTGAAAAAAAATTCCCCATGAAAAAGTTCACCACCAGAGAATTTTGAAATATTAGGTGGTTAGATGTTGATTTTTAGCAGTGTGTGATTTCACTGAGCATTCCCTTTGGTCGGTATTTTAGATGAAACATCCAAACATAGTTTTCCCTACACCTACCTTTCCTCATAATACTCGCGTATATATAAATGAGTAATAGGTAGAGCAGGCCAACCATCGTAGGCCAGAATCGATATGAAAACTTATTCTTGTTGGAGAGCTCCATTTTTCTCGAGAGATTATGCTTTCTGATGTGCTCTCGGAATTTTGGTTTGTATTTGTATTGTATTGTCTAGGATGACTGCAGGAAACGTTGTTCGTTCTACAAGGACGTTTTGTCTTTGGTCATTATTTCTGCGAGTATATTAGATCAATGTGGACGCCGGCTAAACACCGCGAATTTTTCACGGCACCACCTCTTTCAAGCTGCTGACAACACTGAAAGAGTAATAACGATCTAAGAAAAGTGTCTTAGACTTCATGATTTGGAGCCGGCAAAAAACTTTAGGTGCTTTCTACTTGTGAGAGAACAATAGCGCGCATAACACGAGTAGTTGATGAGCAAGCTGACCCCGGTCCCTTTGTGGACAGTAGCGCCACCCAAATATTAATAATTATTACATTAGGGAAATAACCGAAAAGAGTGTGTACGTATATAGCGGAAATTACTTAATTTTCTTAAAGTCGTAATTGAATGAATGAAGCAAGCCGTTAATTATACGTTTGCTGGCACTGAAGCGAATGCGGCTAAAATTGGTTCGGCAGAGGACAATGGCAAAGTGAACCCTTAACATCTACGCTTCGGACAGAGCCAGTCAAAAAGGCAAAAAAAAAACGAAAGTTGGGGTAGCATTAACTGAGTACAACAACAGCAACACTGAAATAAAATGTGCCACTACTTTGGGCTCAAGAGATAATAATAATAATTATTATTATTGTTGGCGCGACAGTCCACAGAGGAACTAGGGCCTAGCTTGCTCATCAACTACTCGTGTTGTGCGCACTACTGTTCTCTCACGGGTAGAAGGGACCTACAGTTTTTTTGCCGACTCCGAACGGCGCAGTTTGAGACAGTTATTACTCTTTGAGTGTTGTCAGCAGCTCGAAAGAGGTGGTGGCGTAAAAATTTCGAGGTGTTCAGCCGGGAATCGAATTTAGACCCTTCGGCGTGTGAGCGTCGCACTCTACCCACTACGTCACGGCGGCCATGCTAAAGAGCTAGTTGAGCAATAAAGCAGTCTTTCGAAAGAAGAAGCGATCTTCTCATAATACATAAATAATTGCTGTTTTATGGCTAATAAGTGCGAACGAGATTTTTTCGAAAGAACAATCGTTTAGTCCTGTTTGCGTAAATGACATCTTAATAAGAAAATTCAACGAATTCTACAGACAATACGGAGACGTGCGACTAGTCAGGTTCCTACGGATACACAGCTATGGCCTGTAGTGCGGATAGATAACCTTTGTTAAGCTCGAAGAGTCTTTTCATCTATTGGAACATCACAAAAAAGAAGTAGCACATCTAAAATGGCACATAAATTCTGGTGTGTAAAATTTATAAAAGGAGCGAGAGACCGTAATTGCTGAGAGGTTCAGCTTAACCCCGAATTATTATACAACTCGACGAAGAAAGAGAACCGATTGTGTCACTTTATGTGGCAGACGATAATTGTGAATTTTTTTAATATAAGGTTGTCAAATAAATGTCTTCCGCCTTTTTGTCTTTTGAATTTTCCGGCTATGTACAGAGCGCTACAGAGTTCGTCTCTGGCAATGCTATACATCATTAAAAGGTCTTGACATAATCTACAAAACGACGCTATGCATGATTAGTGTGGATATTGCGTTCAACAGTTATAGACGTGTAAACATGGAGTTCACTAACGTCGTAATTCGCGCTATTTTAAAGTTTTTCTTCATTAAAGGCAAATCCGCTAGAGAAACGTTCCGTGAGATTAATGGTGTTTTGGGGGATGGTACTTTATCACTTCGAACTGCGGAAGAATGGTTTCGACGATCCAGATCCGGTGAAAACGACACCATGGATAAGCCAGCCGGCAAAAGACCTGTAACGACGAATACCGATCGAATCATGGAAATCATCGAGTTAGACCGGCGTGTGGCATCTCGTGACATCGCTCAGGAGATGGGAATCAGTCACCAAATCATTTTTAATCATCTGCAGAAGGCTAGATACAAAAAGCTTGATGTTTGGGTGCCGCATGATTTGACGCAAAGAAATCTTCTGGACCGAATGGACGCCTACGATATGCTGCTGAAGCGGAACGAACTGGACCCATTTTTGAAGCGGATGGTGACTGGCCTGGGAAAATGGATTACATACGACAATATCAAACGAAAACGGTCGTGATTGAAGGCCGGTGAATCGTCCTAAACAATGGCCAAGCCAGGATTGACGGCCGGGAAAGTTTTGCTGTGTGTTTGGTGGGATCGGAATGGAATTATCCACTATGAGCTGCTCTCATATGACCAGACGCTCAATTCTACCATCTACTGCGAACAACTTGACAGCTTGTAGCAGGCGATCGACCAGAAGCGTCCAGAAGCGTCCAGAATTGACCAACAGGAAGGGTGTAGTGTTCCACCAGGACAACGCCAGAACACACACTTCGTTGATGACTCTTCAAAAGCTACGGGACCTCGGATGGGAGGTTTTATCGCATCCATTATATAGCCTGGACATAGCGCCAAATGATTACCACCTCTTCTTGTCCATGGCGAGAGCCCTTGGTGGTGTGAAGTTGAACTCAAAAGAGGCTTGTGAAAAGTTGCTGTCCGAGTTCTTCGAAAATAAGGAAAGGGTCTTTTACGAGGGAGTATTATGAAGTTGCTGTCTATATGGAAACAGATTATCAAACAAAAAAGCGCATATCTGAACTAAATCCGATCACTGTAACACTTTATATGAAGCATTGAATGAAGAGCAAAAAAGCGGAAGGGAGAAATTTGACAACCTTATATTTCACTTCTTTGTTAAACTTTCTAAGCTTATTTCAAAAGAAACCTTGAATGAGATTTATTACAGAAATCAGATGCGACGGCGGTATACGAGTAGTGGTTTTGGTGAATGCTATCGTGCAAACGTGTCCTTGACCTCCTTGATCTATGATTGTACTCTTTCCGTGTTGAAAAGAGGTACCTTCATATATTTAATTGCATTTGCAAAAAAACTTAAATATTTTCAATACTTTTGTTCTATAGCCCTCAAAACAGATTTCCGGAGTTTTTTTTTTACTGGCAAAAATTTGCTGCAGAGTAAGAGCTTAAATCATACATGCGGGTGCAATACAATTTAGACAAGTCGAATCTTTTCTAGCGAATGGAACTGTGGTTATTCGCGTTAGCCAGACGAAGAATCTCTTAGGTGGTGGCAAGGTCGGGTAAGGCCTTCTTCTAAAAAAAAAATTTGCGCTGGATACCGACTTTTTGTTTTAATTGTAATAAACATGGCGCACTATGTCCATATTTTCTTGTTTTGATAAGTAATTATATTTTCCATGTCATTATAATGAATACCTTCCATGTTAGTCAATATGAACACTTTCTGTATTATGCACAGCGTGCAGACCGGGGTGTGTACGGCATTTATGGTATGTATTGGCTCGATGCATAATTTATTTCTACAAACATGCAGGCAGGTAGTCGAATAATGTATATTTCATGATAAAGTTGAATGTTTCTCTTCGTAAATCTAAATGAAACTACCTAAAGATCTGGTCGCCGTGGCGTAGTGGGTAGAGTGCGACGCTCACACGCCGAAGGGTCTAGGTTCGACTCCCAGTTCAACACCAATTTTTCTAATATTTCACGGCACCACCTCTTTCGAGCTGCTGACAACACTCAAAGAGTAATAACTGTCTAAGAAAGCTTCTCAAATTTCACCGTTCGGAGTCGGCAAAAAACTGTAGGTCCCTTCTACTAGTGAGAGAACAGTAGCGCGCACAACACGAGTAGTTGATGAGCAAGCTAGGCCCTGGTCCCCCTTTGGACTGTAGCGCCTGCAATTATTATTATTATTAAAGATCTATATAAGGTGACTACCAGGCTCAGTTAGTGGGCTTATTGTTTTGAGAAATGAGAGGACAACGTTGATTTTATTGTAACCACTACCAAAAGTGAAATTCTTTAAAGAAACATTCATGTGCTGTTTCCCTACTGGAGATCACCCTCCTGAATGGAAAAGAAAAAACTTTGTGGCTTCAACTTTTGGCTCCCACTTTTAGCTTCTGTTGAAATCAGGTCGGATTTCGGGATTAAAACTTCACTTACTCGTGGTACAATTCTGTTGCTGTTTTGTTAGAGATCAAAGTTTTTCCAATATTACCATCCATAACCACCATAATCCAGCAAAAAACTGCTTCCGTCTTGAACTTATCATGAACAGAGAAAATGTCTATAATCTTTGATAAATTTATTTATAAAATAAATACTACATGGTACAGGTATATAAACAATATGTGTCTTAGTAAATAATTGCATTTCAATTGATATGTTTGCCTGTGGGCACTCTTATACAGTACATTTCGAATGACATGTTTCTTTGTGGTTTTTATTCTTCTATATTTTGCTAACAAACAATAATTAAATATTTTGAATAAATGGCTTATGTACGATTAGCCGAGAATAAATAAATACATTTATGTATATTAAATAGCTTACTTAAATAGTACAGTTAGTTTATGTTTTTTAAATGATTTAATTTTTGGAATACAATATAAGTATAGTTCTGCAGTAATTCTGAGACGCTGAACGTCAAAGGACGTCAAATAAACACATTTTGATGAACATTGTGTGTGTTACAAGTACAATATTTTATATTATTATTTTATGAAAATAAACCCATTGCCAGTATGGAGAAATGGTAAATTTTGCATTCGAATAATAAAATGAAATCGAAAATAAATTGAAACCATTCGACCGATTGCTCACTTTTGCCACCATCGTCGCAGTTAGTGTTTGCGGATTGTTAGATTTGTGTTTCAATACTGTTAAACGCTTATGAAATAAATAAGATCAACAAATATGTACTGGACAAGTGGGGTATTACTCAAATACATACGGTTTTGACTGTTTGGAAGCCAAACAAGCAGTTCTGTAACCGCGGCACGAATTTTCACCAATTTTAAGATTCAATATGCACACAAATATTTATTCGTAGCAGGGCATAAATATTCATATTATATTCAAATTCAATCATAGAGTGGTTAACCCCAAATGAACAATTCCTAAGAATTCACTCGCATCTTCTCTGCTTGTAAATTTAATGTATTTTGGATTCATCTAAATCTTTAAATATTGTCAAACAATCATTTTAAACATTCGAATTGGCCATATATATGTAATACCGCTTTTAGTTAAAAAAGTATCAAATTATAAAGTGTCTGAAAATGGAATTGAAAGTTCCCGTTTCAAGTGTTTTTTAATGATGTAATGACAGTTTTAGGTACCTTGAGTGTAGATGGACGACCGTAGGATGTAGATCTCTTCATTTTGAAAGGAAACAAGTCAAGGCTGGCTTTGATAGAACAATCGACAAAGGGATAAGGGCCAAGCTTTTTGCGTGCTATTGTCTCAACTCCGAGTGGCGAAATTTGAGAAACTTTACATAGTTAAACATGATTTAATGAGTGTTGTCAGCAAAGTGCAAGTTGTTCAGCTTAAGACCGTCAGTTGCCTGTTAATACTGAAAATTTCTAAACTTCGAATGAACAGTGTTCGCTACCTCTGTTTGGAAGTTGAGATTTAATTTAGAATTTGAGGAACACTTGTTTAGTTGTTGAAGGAAGAACGACGTTATATTTTATAAGAAAAAATTGATGATATTTCTTACATGTATTTAATCTTCTTTAAACTAATGAACACTCAAAAAAAAAAAAATATTTTGTCAATGCAGTAGGATAAATAAGAAATGGAATGATTGCCGACTTTTAACACATCACTCAATAAGTTCTGGGACATATAGGGGGCGCCACTAATAAATGTTAAATTAAATTAATAATTTTTGCTAGTGGCGCCCCATGTATGTCTCGGGACTTATTGAGTGACCTGTAAGCAGTGCTGAGATTCTACTTTCGAATTATAAAATAAGCACTTAAAACTAGACGTAAAAAGTGTCAATTTTAATTATATTGAAGAAAATGGAATTGAATTGAAAGTGGAATTGCTTACGAAAAAAAGTAAGATTATTCTCTTCATTAATTGCTTGTCAAAAGGAATAACAAACTATTTTAAATTTAATGATAATTCTGGTGGCTTTTGTTATAAGGCGAAATTTCAGTGCGCCTTTTATAGGCAGTTAGGTAGATACGTAGTAACTACGTTTATTATTGATTAATACTTTAATTCTTTTTATTGCATAAAAGGAACTTTTAACCGGACTAACAATACAAAAAATTGAAATTAAAAAAAGAAAATTGTATCTGATGTGACATATTAAGTGGCAATCACTTGCAGGTTTTCTTTCAAACATAAAGGAAGCATATGGTTGTGATGTTTAAAATAAAAAAATACGGGCTTGTAATATCGTATTATGTGAGAGTGGACATATTTCGCTAACGCTGGTCGCATGCCTTCTTAGATTAGTGTAGGCTGATGCAACTGTTGTAAGACATGACATTTTAATAATGATGTAAATTATTGTAACTTTATTGCCGTTCGAGAAATTTACACGCAAACAAAAGTCAGTCCTGATTATTGAAAAACAAAAATAGGCAAAATGAAGAAAACTAAGCGCGTGTCTACACATATCTTATATTCTTCGAGAATAAATTGTAACATTTTTAAATACGCAAAAACAACTCAACGATCAGTAGCGAATCAGTCCATTTAACTATTGGTCCAGTTTTTTTTTGTTTTTTGATTTTCTCATTGTTAACATATCAACACTCTAAGTGTTGTAACACGCTACGAGTGGGCAGGTTTGCGACATATCCAAAAAAAATATCAAAAAGTTCAACTACAAAGGGTCTAGTGTTGCACAATCTGAGATATCTCAGAGATAAAAAAGGACTAGTGAAAATATCAATTGGAAATCAAAAGCAGAAAACATTGCATTACATAAAAAAAAAACAAAAAGTAAAGTTGTGGTAAGAATTTTTCTTATGTTTCAAATTGAAAACTTCTTTAATATTTTTTTTATTTTGGACAGACTAGGCACGACATCGATCAAATTCGAAAACTTTAACAGCACTTTCAGCAAACTTCACAGAGCAGAAGTAAATCAATGTTGTGTTAGGAATGGAAGTTTTCGAATCCGAACCACAGGGACACCGCAGCAGAGGACGTCCTAGACTGAGATGGCGCATACAAGTGGAAAAGGACCTCAACCAACTTGGAGTGCGCAATTGGAGGCAGCTGGCAAGAGATCGTGCTAGCTGGAGAGGCATGTTGGTTGAGGCCCAGGTCCACCACGGACTGTAGCGCCATCCGAAGAAGAAGAAGTTAGAAATGGAATGGAATGTGGGGAATACTATTAGGAGAGTTTCTAGTTTTTAAAAATCTGAATTTTCAAAAAGCTTTATGTTGATAATTGAATAGTTTAATATTCCAACATATAATTAGAAAATAAATAAATTGTGCCAGAAGAAAAATCGATCGGAAAAATTAATTTGTTTAATTCTTTACAAGACTATTTTTTTGCGTGTTGATTCTGTTTCCATTCAAATGGATGGTAGGGCTCCATTTGAAAAATTTGAAAGCAAAAAAAATGTGACGGTATTCGTTGATTTAATAGCGAGAAGAAAATACATTCTATAGCACACTTGGATTTCTATAGCAATGGATTTCACATAGAAATTGATTTTTCATTTATCTTGCCCGCACAGAAGGTTATTAACAATGTTTGGCATCCAAACCTAGCCGCTTGGTATGGACTACAGAACTGAGAGTCCTTGTCATTAAGATCCCACTTTTATAACAAAAGAATTTTCCACAATGTAAAATGTTCAAATTTTTAAACAAAATTTTTAAAACCTTTCACAAGGTTGTCGACTGCAAGGACCGAATTATCGATTGTTAATCTCAAGCAAAGATGTTATTCCTGACAAGACCTTTCCAAAATTCTATAAAATCAAAACACATTTTTGTATTGCCCCCATTTTTGAATTTGGCGAGCAAAACAAACAAAACAGGCTAAGAAGGATCTCTACACTTTTCACACAAACAAAATGGTTAACACTGTTATGGATTCTGTAAAGGGTGTCAGTTTGAGGCATGAAAGTTAAAAAATGTAACCGTTAAAAGCAGGAGGAAAAAAGAAAAACAAATGTCATATGCAGTAATTTTATTTAAAAAAACGCAACATGTTGCCACACGCGTGGTGTCCAGCTGTTGTCGTTTATTTTTATAAACCCGCTTCTCATTTCCGCCCAGTTCCACACAAACACAAACCTATTAGGTACTGAATTGATCTGCGACACTCTGCAAAGGACAGCGGTGTACGAATGGTTTATGGCGGTGACAGTGAAGAGCAGCATCGGCAGAGGTACAAATATTTAAAAGGGGACTTGTAACGTACAATCTCGGTTAACAATTGTAATTCTTTTTTATATATATATTTTAAGGATAAATTTAATTTTCCAATGTATTGCACTGACGTGGCGACTGCAGTGGGATGTCTGTAGATCACGTGGTGTTGATGGTTACAATGGTGGTAATGTCGGTGAAATGAGTGCGGTTCCTCGCAGCTCAGTGGTACGTGATGATGTCGCCAAAAGTGTGCTTCGGCCACATGCATTCACAGCCGGAGGGCACAATCCTAGTCTCGGATTCCCAGCACTCGGTACCCTTGACACGCCTCGTCAGATATACGGTTCGATTCAATTGAATGCATGTGAAACCAGCAACGCTGCAGACCTTCAAATGAAACCGCAAAAGCAATAATAATTTAAAATTAGTACGGCAAGGCAGAGTAGCATGGCAGTGTGGTAGACGTTTAGTGAAATGGGACTCCATACTGTTGCCGCAGATTTTGCCACAAAACGCAACACAATGCGTTCATGCAGCAATTCTTGTCGACAGCCGAGTGGAGAGGAATTTATTTGCTCACCTTATTGGTTTCGGACATGTAGTCTTGGGACGGCGCATAGCTGTGGAAGCAGGTGACCTCCTCATAGTGATCCGGACGATATTCATAGGAAACAGTCTCCAGGGGAATGATTGTCCTCCTCGATGGACACAGCGATTGGAATGTGGTCTGGAATTTTTTTTTAGGAACAAAACCCGTGTTAGACGATTGTGATAGTACTGCACGGATTCGGGTGTTGAATGTAAGGCTGGAGTTGTGTCTCTGTTGGACGGTGTTGTGTGTTCAAATGTGTATTGTGGAGGAAGTAAAATTTGTGTGAGTGCGTGTGGTATTGTGGCGGGACCATCTGTGGTTAACTTACCTTTGGTTTGAGCGAATGCATTTGGCTTCGGGTTGAACGACTTGTTAGGTCTCGACGTACATTCTGTATGCCATAGGGAAGACTAGATTCAAGTTCATCGTAAAATTCCATTTCTCCGAATTTCGGTTGGCTGTCATTACTGCGATCCCTGGAATGGATACAGATTGTTTTGTTTATTGACAATGGGACTGTGTTTAGTTTTGTGGTTTTTGGGTTTGAGATTTTTTAATTTTTTTCCGACTAAGATGACCGTTGTTCATTAATTGTATTAAGTAGTGAACATTTTATCAAAGTAAATAGACAAGGCAACCCTTGTAAATATTGATGTACCAAAAAAGTCTAAAAAATGTTCATTGTTCTTATCGGAAGAAAATTTGAGTGTCCCAACTAAAGAGACCAGTGAAATAAATTGAATTTTGGGGACGTGTCAGGGCGCTAGTTTTTGAATTGACTTCTTCCAATTTTTTTTGATTTTTTGTAAATTATCAAAATTTTTATAAAATTTAGACCAGAGTTACAGTACTTCTGTAACTTCAAATTGTTAAAATGTTTTCGTTTCATACGATTCAGCCTTTCTTACAAAATAAGCTTATGTAAGTACGAGTATATACCACGCACAGAAGAACACTGCCTTATGTGGGGCTCGAAGATTTATTTAAAGTTCAGTGTTGTGTGAATGCTCTAAGTTTTGCGGGGTGGAATTACTCACAGTATTCTATTAACCACGTCTTTGGACGTATAAAAAAGTTGCCTCTTATATTTCGGGATTGGGCAACCCTAGTTCTGCAATATGGCAACTGCCAACTCTATCATAAAGTTTGACATTTTCGGGGTTAAACGTATTTAGAACGTTTTGACAAACGAGCGCTATTTGTGTTGTTTACAGTAACTTAAAAGATCCATCCAACCCAAAAAATGGATTTAAATCGTAAAAATTTTCATGCGATTATTTTTTTACAACATTCGACGTTGGTTAACTCAATAACAGTGCATTGATGAACTTAATTCAATTTTTGGCGATGAAGCCCCATCAAGGACCAGTGCTTATTGATGGTATGGTGAATTCAACTGAGGTCGTAGTTCACTCCAAGATGAATTTCGTGAAGGTCGTCCAAAATCAGTTGCTGTTCCGGAAACCATTGATGCTGTGCGCCAACTGATATTGCAAGATCGTCATGTGACCTATCTTGAGATTGAGACAACCTTAGGAATTAGTGGGACCAGCATACATTCAATATTGCATGAACTTTTGATTGTAAACAAAATTTGTTCGCGTTGGATACCACACAATTTGTCAATCGCTCAAAAAAGGCTCGTGTCGATTGGTTGAAAGAAATGCTCCAAAAATACGATCGCGGTGCTTCGAAACACGTCTATTCTATCATCCTGACAGGTGATGAATTGTGGATTTATGCGTGTGAACCCGAAAGTAAACAGCAGTGCTTCAAATTGACCCAAATCCAACAAAAGTTGCTCGCGCACGAAGCACTTCCAAGGAATTGGTCGCCTGTTTTTTCAGAAAAACAAAACATGTCACAACCGTACCACTAGAACAACGCAAAACAGTCAGTTCTGAGTGGTACACAACCACTTGTTTGCTGTCTTCCAAGAAATCAGGAAAACCAACCGCCGAAGACGGATCACTCTTCACCACGACAATGCGAGCTCTCACACATCGGCTCAAACAACTGGATTTTTGAGCACTCAAAACAACGATTTGATTGTCATCCGCCGTATAGTCCTGACTTGACACCGAATGACTTCTTTTTATTCCCATAAGCAAAAAATAAAATAAAAGGTCAACGTTTTTCGACACAACTTAACAAGCGGTTGATGCGTGCAGACTGCATGTTTTAGAGATACTTCAATCAGAGTGGCAAAAGTGCTTCGACAATTGGTTCAAACGCATGCTAAAGTGTATAGATCTTAATATTTTGAAAAACAATAAAGCTATTTTCGATAATTAATATTTGTTTTTTCTTTCTCTAATCCCGCAATATAAAAGGCAACCCTTGTAGTATGTAGACTCGTTCTTCAGTCGCACTAAAGGAATGCGGAATACTCTTTTCATGGCGACTTTTACCCCTCATTACAATAAAAAGAAACAAAAAAATTGGAAAACACATGGCTGTTTAAGCAAATTAAATTTTAAAAACCTGAACGCCGCTTTTAAGTAACTCACTTGGGAAAAGAAAAAGAAAGGAAGACACAACATTCTTACGTTTTTTGTCTTCTGAGTTACTTCAGTTCTCTGTTTCTTTGGTACGTACGATAAGCTGAACGTTTTGTTTGCGTTATTTTGCGGTGGAGTTCATAAACATATTTCCTGTAAGTGCTTCATTTTATTGGTGGAAAGATTATTTCAAGAAACGATGGATGCTACTGATTCTCACACACTTCAATTTTCGAGTTTTGGATTTCTGAGAGGCCAGAAAACACACTGCGAAAAACACCCAATATCATAAACACTTGGACAGTCATAAAAATTAAAAGACTTTTAAATTAAACAGAACCGTTAGTCAGATTAAGCTTTTCAACCGAATGCGATTGCAAATCAATTGTCATTTTGGTCACAGCAGTGTTATCACAAATTAAAGCCAATAATCAATTACTTGTTGTTTTTAGTTAAAAGTTTTGTATTAGATCCCAGTTTTGTTTGTCTCGGTAGTATCTCAAGTAGAATATTAATCAATCGAAAATGTACTAGTACGGTGGCATATATGGCAAGTAGGTTGTTTTACAGCAATGCAGTTGACACCAGAGTGAAGGTGATTTGCCCTCATCCGGCAAATTTGTGTTATTTGGTTGTCCTGTGTGGTTCAACGTGAGTCTTTCTCAGATAGAAAATATTTGGGTGATTGAAAGGCAGTCTTGGTTTATATATGGAACACCAGAATCCAAGTACAAGGACTTGAACGAGGTTTTGTACAGCGAGGCAAACCCTATAATGGTATAGGGTTGGACTGAGTAGTTGCGCATTTTTTTGAAAATAAAGGTAAGGTTTTTCATGGAACAAAATAACTTTTTTCTATAATGTATTGCCTATTTTGAATACTGACTGCTTGTCACCTTTTGGCCAGCATCATAATTCCGCTATCATAAAACTTCTGTTTTTTATCAACAAAAATCTGAACCAGGTACGAATGTACACTGCTCTGCAAAATAATAAACACAGCTGGTTCGAAAAATCGAATATTGGTTATTAAAGCCAGGTCAGAGTGTTAGACAGAGCGACAGGGAATAAGGAACCAGGTGTGCTTATTATTTTGCACAGCAGTGTACATCACATTTTTACCATTAAAGGAATTTTGCAAGGATCGAAATAAAAAGTTATCAGATGGTGCAAGGACTGTGGTGGATGCGGCAAATCATCCCAACCAAACTCCACTAATTTTTGCCGAGTGAACAAAGATGTGTGTAGCCTCGCATCGTCATGATGGAATATAGCACTTTTTCGATTTGTCACTTTGGACCGCTTTTCTTCAGCTGCATTGTTCGATTTTGTTGAATGTAGACAACTGAATTGATCGTGCGGTTGCGTCGTAAAAGTTCGCAGTAGACGATTCCTTTATAATCCCCACCAAACTGATAACATAACTAAATATAAAATAACTCTCTTTTGATGAATATCAGCTTTCGATGTTTTTTTCAGTTGGTTCACCTGCCTTGGTTCACAATCTCTTCTAATTGACATTCTTGTAAATAATCCATTTTTTATCACCAGCTATCAATCATTTTAAAAATGGATCATTTTCTTTAAGTTTCTTTACAAATCGCTGATGCTAAAGCGTTGTGTACAATAATTTTCTTTCAGTTCAAGGGGAACACATATATCAAGTTTTCATACATACAGTACCGAGCATAAAAAATGCAAACGCTCACATCAATGACAATTACCGCTGCCTTATAACGGTATTAAATATGTTATCCCTTTTGGAAAAATTGTTTCGATTGTGTATACATTTGATTTGTAGCTGCATTTGGTAATTGTTCTTCTGCTAATGTGTGAAAATTTATATTGAGTGAGAGACTTAAAAATTTAGAGCGAGCAAAAAACATGCAAGTGGTTAATATGGCTACGAAGGTTAGTACAAAAATATTTTTTTTGGTTTAAATCAATTGTAAAATGCAATAATTAGTCGCCGCGGCATAGTGGGTATAGTGCGAGGTTCATACGCCGAAGGGTCTAGGTTCGATTCTCGGCTAACACCTCGAATTTTTCACGGCACCTCTTTCGAGCTGCTGACAACACTCAAAGAGTAATAACTGTCTAAGAATGCTTCTCAAATTCCGCCGTTCGGAGTCGGCAAAAGACTGTAGGTCCCTTCTATACGTGAGAGAACAGTAGCGCGCACAACACGAGTTGTTGATGAGCAAGCTAGGCCCTGGTCCCCCTTTGGACTGTAGCGCCAGCAATTATTCTTATAATATGCAATAATTAGAAGCAACTATCGACTGAATGCAAAGAAGCAATCATTTGCGCTGTAAATAACGGACGATTAGTGTAGGATGTTGCTTTGGAGTTTGGCGTCGCAACATCAACAATTTCGCGAATTGTGTCCCGATATTGGAAACAAGCGGACATCACCCGCAAAATTGGCAGTGGGCGTCGTCGCAACACTACTCCACGACAAGATCGCAGGTGAAATTCCATCCCCGGTTGGTAAGAAGCTTCTTGATAGAGGGTTTTGGAGCGGCCAGCGCAATCTCCCCCGACCTCAACCCTATAGAGAATTTATGGGATGTTGTAGACCGAAAGATTAGGAAGCGATAAGCGAAGATAGGCCATCGAATACTTCTGAGCTGATCTGAGGTCAGGATGGGCCCAAATTTGCCCCGACATATTGGTGTCCCTTGTTGATTCCATGCCTAAAAGATGTGATGTGATGTGTGATCTGTTATTACTAACAAAGTATACTCAACAAAGTACTAAATGCTTTTCTTTGTTACATTCAAACATTTTTTGAAAAAAATTAATAAATCCGTTGATTTTTAAGTTTTATTGAGCATTTGCATTTTTTGCTCGCCTTTAAAATCACATTGGGGAACATTTCTATAAAAATAAGTCTTTGTAGTTCGCTTTGGTGAAAAAAGACTCTGCATAAACAAGACACAAATAATTTTAAAAGTTAGTACCAAATTTCAAAACATTACGATGTCAAACGGGAGAGTTATTCATTAAGACAACATTATACAATTCCATTTGCATTTATTTTGCTTGATATTGTATGTATCAACGTTGTTTTATGCGATTTTCAATGCATGTTTTATACATGAAGCTTCTCTGCAATTTCACTTTGATTTGGTCGTCATCAACTTCAACTGAACGACCAGAGCATTTTCCAACTTTGAGTGAGAACGACCAAACCAATTTTGACTCTGACCTTATTTTAAAGCCTCGTCACCATAAACAGCATATAATTTTTTTGTGAACTTGCGATGAGTTTTTTCCTTTTCGGAAATAAAAGCCCAAATAAATGACAAAAATGCTCGTTTTGATGTGCCGTTTTTTAACAGACGCTAAACAACCGTTCAAATAACAAAACAGGTGCGTTCCGCTGCTTGAAACTAACAACACAAAACAGTGCAAAACAACACAAACTAACTCAAAGTCTGTTCCCGTATACCGAAAAAATAGGTTTTACTTCAAATGAGCGCTCTCTCAAGCGAGTTAAATATTTTCCCACTCTGCCCATTTTAACACAAGAAATTTTTGCGGGTTATTTGTTTCTTTTCTGTGAAATTAATTGTTGTGCGTACAGAGATTACTGAGCGTTGGCCCATTATCTCTGTGAACGTATCTTAAGTTTTGTTGTTGTTTTTGTTTTCTGTAGGGAAAAATGAATTTGACATTTCTTATTGAAATACTTTACACGTTTGGTGTAGATGCATTCGCGTACTTTGCCTCTCTCTGAGAAAGATTTACCCCCTCTACTCAACGAATGACTGACTTCAGAATTTGGGGCAGAAGGTACTGGAACACACTTAATGTGTTTGACATTTCGATTACGTCAGAAAACCTAATGTAGCTCGTTGCCACAAGTATGTCCTACTTGGAGTTAATTAAAAGGCGAGGAGTCGATTTATGTATACAATATTTTATTTAGATAAGTTATCATCGGCGATTTCAATGTAAGTATTGATCAGTGTCACTATTCCACTGCTAGTTATGATCCGTCTGACTTTCTAGTCTCGAGTCTCTTTTGTGTGACCCAACCCATTCCTTTTATTGCTCCGTAGGCACATGCCCACGTTGCATCCCTCGGCGTTGGTGGGATGCGGAGGATATCCTCTTGTGCGTCGCGGGCACTGTTGGGTTCGTTGGGTTGTTTACCCAACGACGTACGGACCGCGATCGCAGATGTTATTTTGCGTGGAAGGATATCCTCGCGTGGGTTATGTGCCGTTGGGTTAGTTCACGTACTGCGATGTGCTGCTGAGTGTGCCGTTGCGTAGTCCGTTTAGTATACTCAGCTGCACTGGTTTGCCGGACCGTTGGTGTGGTTGTCCGCCACACTAACAATTCAACTTAAGCCATCTATGAGTGAACTCCGCAATGACTCACTTGCCAATCCAATAGTTAAATTTACTATTAAGTAGATTCAGATTCACACTGCTCAAGCAGTGCGTCACTTAACAGATTTGACCTAATGAAATATACCATGAAAGGGAACATCTTCACGGATTTGTTCCACTAGAAACCTTCTTATTTTGGATGCAGAAGAGGCGTGATGCAAGATAGGGAAGGCACGCCAAACGGTAGAGAGGCATCTCCAATATGAACTGGATTTAGCTAGCAGCCACGCGGATCTCCTACGGTTCAGTAGAGCGACTTCTACCCGCGATAGAGACACGGGAAAGGCAGTGTAGTTGGGTGTGTAGTGTAGTTGAGTGTGTAGTGTAGTTGAGTTCGTAGGGCCAACTCACATAGGTTAAGCTAGTTTTAAGAACAAAATAGAAAAATCCCAACATAATAAAAAAAAGATCCATATATATGTAAAGCATATAAAAAACATAAATATTTATAAGAATATTTAATTAATTTAATTAATATTTAAATTCTGAAAGATTCTAACATTTGCGGATGACTTTAAATTATTTTTGTCGATTAATAGTATAGCCGATTACATTAAGTTTCAGTCGGATATACATAACCTAGCGGAATGGTGTAAGCATAATGCTCTAGATCTAAACATTTCAAAATGTAAAATTTTTACGGCACATAGAATAACATCTCCAATTGTTTATGATTATTTTATCAATAAACATAAACTTGATCGCCTAGAAGAAGTTAAAGGCCTTGGAGTTATATTCGACCCCAAATTGGGTTTCTCACTACACTATCATTACACCATTGCGAAGTCTAATTCTATGTTAGGATTTTTAAAAAGAAATAGTAAAGATTTTCGCGACATATCCAGTTTAAAGACCATCTTTGTTTCGTTAGAAAGACCCTATTTGGAATATGCATCCATTGTCTGGGAGTCACCTTACGATAATCAAGAACTTAGACTCGAACGAGTTCAAAAGAATTTCACGATTTATGCTTTCCGAAAGTTGTATTCCTTTGAAGATATTCCTAATTATGATGAAAGATGCAGAGCAATTGGCTTGCAAACCTTAAGTTTCAGGCGTAAGGCAACGTCAGCCATGTGTATTCGTGATATTATTAATTATCAGTTAAATTCACCAGAATTACTTTTTCTCATAAATATGGTATATGTGCTCCCCAAGGATCTCTACGGGTGAGAAACTTACATTTTGATAAAAGGCATAGAACCAATTATGGTCGCAATGAACCTATTACAAGGTGTATAAATATATTTAATGATATTTGCAACGAATTTGATTTTAGCTTGTCACGATTAGAATTTAAAACATGATTTTCGCGTCGTATTTGAATTAATATTATTTATTAAAGTAATCTGTGAGACGAAAAGAGTCGGTAGATGCTCCTTAGTCGCTCAGCAAACATCTGCTGTGTAAGGCGATACTGAGAGAATGTAGTGTTTTGTGTTACTCTGTGATGGATATGTAAAACAAAACAAGAATGCATTGAAAACTAGTAGTACCATGGCATAGATTTAGGTACTAAAAATGCGTGAACATTACAGATCCGGTCTGAACTTTCCTTCAATCCCAGCTCGATTTTTCCTCCTCATTACAATCCACAGGCATTTAAAACCAATGTGCATCGGTATCTCCTCTCCCTCTCTTCCTCTATACCTTCGGCCCGTGCTGTGACTTGACCTGGTCACTTAAGGGTACTCGCAACCCCTTTTGCACGCGTCAATTATAAAAAAAAAAAAAAAAAAAAAAACTAGAACATAGCTTAAGCATTGTGGATTAATATGTATGTATGTATGTACATGAATGAATAATGAATCTTGTTATAGCTTTCTGAAGACAATTAGAACAAATTCGTTACACCGTCTTCCTTAAATGGCCTGACTACATTGACAGTCCGAAGAAGGTCTCTCGAAACATATTGCACCACCTCACACTCACCTATTTTCGCTTTGATTCTTCGACTGAGTACTCGATACAGATCTTGATCCCGATGACTGAAACATATTCCGGCGGTTATTGTAAGCGTTGTTGCGGTTCTTGTTGTGGCGGTACTGAGAATCTTGCTGGAATTTGTCACGTAAACGTTTTAATTTGTCAAAATCGAACGTCTGCTGTTGATTGTGTTCAATCCTCATTGAGTCGTCCCTTGACACGTCGCCGTAATCGTCGTCATCAATGGCATTTGCTATAGCCACACAAGTAGATACACTTACAGCCAGAATCTGCAAAAGAAAGGAAAATAAAGAACAATGCCGTTTCAATTTTTTCTTGTTTTGTTTTGCGAATATAGTGTCACTTGACAAGTGAACGAATGGATGTGGTTTGAAATCATTAAAAAAACGAGAAAACACACAAAAAAATATTATACAAAAGGACACGAAAACGAGGCCCACCGAATTGGACCAACAGCAACTACAAGGACGACGACGATGTAGTGAATTGGCCTGTCAACCGCATTGGTGTGCCCACACTTCTCGTTCCACTCGCATTCGTTTTTATTTGACAAAATGTCTACGGCATTACTGCTGGCTAAAGGAGGCACCATCGAAAACCAGGAGAACTCAAAAAGGAAGTGGAAAGGAAAGAAAGGAAAAAAAAAAAACAAGAAGATAGCCCGAAGTGAAGGCACACTGATAAAAAGGTTCTGCACGTCGTCAGTGTCCGAGAAGGAAATGTTTCAACCAACTTTCACAACGAACGTGAGCTGACATCGTTGATGACTTTCACGTGAACCGCACGAAGAAATGTTACACAACACAAAAACCGGAATGTATGATAAAAATAAGCAATAAGAAAAATTAGAAGTGGAAGTGAATTCCTTCTACGTTTTGTCAACACTTTCTTGAGGAGGGTATTAGTAATTGGATGACGGAGGGTATGGGCTCTGGATTGTGACGTGAACTGCGGTCTGTACAGAATGATGAAATAGATGGATTTTGATTGTATTTTTGTCTGGTGGACGCTAATGAAGGCAAATGAATGCTTCTGGAGTTTATGGTCAGTTTACGGCGAAGAAAATTGGGTTTCGTCTAAAAGAAAATTTCCACAAGAGTGCTCGTTACTTGGTTAGTTATGCTTAGAAGTTGTAATTAATCGGCAAGGATAGTCGAGGATTTTCGTTTTTCTTCATGCTTCATAGGGAAAGGGTGTTAAGATGAGTCAGAAGGAATCCCTTGAATTTTCTGCGTTACCCTTCTCTGACACTCGTCATTTTCAACAGTCAAATGCAAAGGTATGGAGCGCATGTTAACTTAATGTGGACTTAACTTTTTAGATTCATCAGCTCTTGCCCTTATAAAAGGGTTCGTGGTGGCTGTTCTGAAAGGTTTTGTTTACTCCACCGACATTGGTTATGTGGATTCCAAAGTCAATCGAATTTTTTGGAAACTGCAAAATTTCAACTCCAAGCTTCAAAATTTCAACAGAAATTCAGCTTTAACTAGGTTCATGAAAGGGATGCGCTGGGGTGTATAGTGCCGAATGTAAAATATGTCTGCACACATTTATACTTCGAAATAAGAGAGAATTTTTGTTAAACACACATTACAAGCGTGTTCTTTCCCTCGTTGGTGTGGGTGATTTTTCATGCATTTGATCCTTGTTTGTGAGAGGATATCCTTGCAGGGGGATATTGGACTTGAGGATTTATTTATTGTTGGAAGATTTATGAAACGAAATCTAAGTTGGTTTATCTCCTGAGTATGCAACTAGGTCGAGGCATATTATATTGGGCCAGAGTACCCAGGACTACTATATTTATTCTTGTAGTTTCAGTCGAAGGCGAATAAAGTTTGTCCAAGTTCAGCAACAGAAGCTGTAAGGATAGAAAAGGATTCCTGTGCAACCAACCACCCGCACAAGCAGAAGGACATTTTAAAACTGAAAAACCAATTCAATTTGAGTCTTCTTTCACGGGCGTGTAGTTCAAGGCGCGGTGTTCCAACACAGATGGGCGGTGGGAATGGAAAGAATGGGAAACAAACTTTCACAGTCCAACGAAAATGTAAAAGTTGTTTTGTTAAGATGGCAGAGGAAGACGAATGCAAAGGAAGCAGTCCTTGCAGTGCAAAGAGTTTCCTGGCGTATATTATTTTCGTTTTTATGATTCCTCTTGATTCCACGTTTTCCTTTTTTCTTTTCCTTCCTCGGTTGAAAATCACGTCAGGTTTTTGTCTGTGCTCTGGTTTCTCTTAACACTTCTCCTCGGACTGCATGAACTGTAAAAGGGATAAAATCGTGATAAGTGCCCCAAAAGCGAACATCATCGCCATCAATTCCAAGTAGCAGGACTTCATGGAAACGAGGCGAGATACTTAAACGAAATCACGACAACTGCTCCAGAATATAAAGAGTCTGTCTGTCGCCTACTTGTTAGAACGATTGTGGGTGATTGTGTGGAATGGAGAATTTTCTGCGATATCCTTTCTTTTGTGAGCGCGAGAGAATATCCGACGTTTGTGTGGAAATGAAAAATATATTTCTTTTTAATTTCGCAAAAGTTTTTCCCTTTCCAACAGTGGCCACAAGCTGAAGTATTCAACATTTTTCCTTGTCGAGTTCTTTTTTTTTTTGCTTCTGCTCTTCTCTGTACCACTTTCAAGTCGGACATTCACTGCCCACCGCTCTTCACTGAGTTTGCTTGGTGAACTTAAATTCCAGTTGGGGCAGAGAGAAAGTTCTTAGTGGACATGACCCCTGTTTATGATAATTATTTGAGTGAATTTCCTGTTGAGATTTTGTAAAGAAAAGTTTTTAAGTACGAAATGCTTTAATTTGAGGTGAACATTAATTGTCTTTCCGGGGCTGCAGACATTTTCACAGGGCGGGTGGAATGGTTTTGCACACGTCCTTTGTCATTATTAGCATAAATTATGGTGCTTGCTTTGGACGAGCTAATTATAAATTGCTGATTTGATGATTGCGGGCGAGCTTTTGAATCTGGAACTATGCTTCAGAGAATGGACAAAAATTAGAGTTTTTGTTTGGAGTTTGAGTGTTTTTAAAGTTGAATTCTGGTACATTACCTGTGTGAATGCAGTGGTTGAGGGGAACATATGACTTAACCGACAGCGACAGCGAGG